>CP136060.1:530333210-531647585 GCA_032464435.1 Aegilops umbellulata
GAAACTATGGTCCAAAACTATGGGGTCTAACACCTTTTACAACCATGTTGAACAAGCTATAAACTACATGTTGAATTTTTTCATCCAAAATCTACAACAATTTTTATGCAGGTCCATGTACTAATACGAAAACACTTCAATCTGTTAGTTTATTGCCCGTACATAATATTAAAATACTTAACTTGGTATAGATTACAATCTCTTTTAGGTCATTGTATGTGATATATACTATTGTTCAATTATTCATATCTTATAGACAGCAACACAGTTTTATCGTTTGAGTTTAGGATTACTTGAAGTCATATAATTGGTATGAACCTTGATGATCATTTTTTACAGCACAATCTGGATTAGGAGCCCGCGCCCATTCCCTATCGAGATTAGCCTACGGATCATCCGAGACACCATCCTAGGAGATGGACTTGTCCATCCGTTATGCTTCAATCTAGTTGTGCGTAAGATTACTACCGACGCAGCAGAGAGGAGCGCAGGCACCAGCTATGTTGGAAAGACACATTTTTTCAATTTGGAATTCCATGTGCAAACACGGGCGCTAAGGCAGACTTGGTTAAGCCAAGAACAACGCACCAATTCACTGATTAACAATGTCGTGCTTGAGCCTTTTCCAAGATACGACGTGTTTCACACCCCTACAATTGTAAGTGTTCTCATTCTTACAAATTAGTTGGTTACTTTGTTTGACATTTACCTTTGTCTACCAAATGTAGTATCTTCTACCACTGTCACTTGTGGATTCGTCCTACGGTCTTTTAGCAGTGAACATGGAAATGGAGAGGACTATCGTTATTGACTATTCGAACCAGGATGTGTTTCATTTTGAGGACCCCCATGGCACTGAACTTCAGAGGGAAGCCCTTTTAGTGAAGCAAGAATTCAGCTCTGTATTGCAACAGGAGGCCCCTGATAGGAACAACCAACTTGTGGAATAGCCCGAACAAGATAACATTCATGTTTCACCTCGGCGGTACTATTCTAAATTTGGCTTGCATATTAGTGCGTGCTCTAATATAGCTAATATAATATGTTTTTTTTGGTGACAGTATGGACTCCGGATTCAAAGTTCTACAGGAGATGGCCCATCTGTATGAAACCATCGGTAATGACATGGTTCATAACATGCCTAGGACTGACGTAAGTGATTTTGTAATGAGGTTACATATTGCATATATTTGCTAAATATATCTTCTGACTTTTGTTTATGCATAATTTGTAGGATCCACAAAGTCTCAGGAAGCGACTAATGGTCCAGCTGTTGATGGTTAGGGATAACCAAGCAAAGGATAACATTCCAGAGCAAGTTAGAGCAGCGTTGAGATTTATTGGTGGCTAAGGAGGACTTCTGCATCGAAAAATACCTTATAATAAAATGATGTTTAGTTGCTTTCTAGGAAATATCTGTTTCAATGCCCGTGCTGATCAGATGATCAGTTGACATTTTCTCTGATATTTATGTTGGTTGGTATCCACGAGCTATAGATTGATGTTGGCATCCCCTAGCTTTGTTGGTTATATATCTATCCTTCCATCCATCCAAATATTACGAGAAGAAGGCCTTATAAGTTTGGACCAGGTTTGGTGCTCCAGGTGCACCAGCAGGTGATGTTTTCAGTTATTAAGTGCCTCGCAACATATACTACTACTACCTCGTATAGTATAACTCCATCCATACACGCAGTGCTATACTATACGAGGTTTTCTTCGTTGTAAAAAACACATTCCAGCTAGTGAGTAGTAAATAATATTATGATTGTCATACGGCACGTACCTTGCATATAATATATAAGTTTCAAGTTCTCCTTTATCTGCCACTCTCGCCGATTCCTTCAATTCCATCCTTGCAAATAAACGCTGATTATCTTTTATGTGTTCCTGAATAGAAAACAAAAATTAGAGAGAGCAATGGGTTTTCTTATTGATCAGTACATATAGATAAAACCTAAAACTAAAATGGTAGGTATGTTAGAGCCAGACATATATATATATATATATCGCATCTTTGACTAAGTATATTGGATGAAAACGAATCCCATTTGAGAGCTAATCAAGCAGTCCTATTAGATGGGATGCAACTGAATACAAACAATTATTTTAGATATTATAGGCTAACAGTCTATTGTGGACATCGCAAGTGTGACATACACCTAACTGTTTAAGTTATGACCATGGTTTGAGCCAGAAAAACGAACAATTAACTTCTTAAGTGTTTTAACATGCCAGAAAACAAACAAATTTAATCATCTTCTGAAGATAAATATCATCAGAGTCATAATATTAAATCATTACATGTAATAGGATTTGCATGAGACATAATGCTTCGATGGAATAGTCTAAAAGTATTCATAAAGCCAAATTTAAGAAGTTAATTTGGCAGTGCTTCCTAATTTTACCCTAACAAAGACATCTTGGCTGGACAGACTTAAGAAGGATTTCTCTCTCGTTACCTATAGGGTCAATGAAAAACAGAAACATCTTATCCCTCTCATACTTACCTCCATAGCTTAGTTCTCTCTCCAACACCGAAAGTGGCGGGTAGATACATGTAAACATATCATGTAAATTGTACAAAGTTTTACTAATATAAGTTTAAAACAGTAGGAGGTTCTCCTACTGTTCAAGGTTCAAAAAAATAACAGTAATGTCTAATATTATAAATAGCACAGAGTGGGTTGTAACACGATTGTATTTTACTTAGCATAGAACATTTAATATATTTAATATATCCAGAGAAGAGGTGAAGCACCGCTACAGTTTTAAACCAACAAAATATACAAACATGCAGATTCAAATTATAGACATTGCATATGAAGGCAAGACCGCATTATAAAGAACATGTATTCTGCTCCTACAAATAGCATGTAAAGAATACCTCACTATCGTCCTGGCGCTGGCCTGAGCGCTCCAGACAACGAGGATGCCGCTCCCGGTGCTGGCATCAACAACCACCTGACAGACCCACCGAATCAATCAAGCCGGAGCCAGCAAGATATATACATTGATCAATAATCAAATGTTCATTAATATACTGCGCTGACTTCCAGCACCATGTTATTGAGAGCATATTGCCAGATCTTCTCTACTTTATTTCAACACTGTTGTCTGCTCACATATATTATAATAGACCAGAAAAAGCAATCTACATAATTTATTATGTCCACTACCACCACGTTGGGAGTCAAAAATGTTACATACTGTGCGGCATCTTGAAAAAGTACTAGCTGAAAGAATAAGCAACTCGTTTGAGGCCATTGTAACCTACCTTTGATGTTGTTTGCACAAAAAGGAAGAATTTTCTTCAAGTTGGTACCAAGTAGAGGATGTACCTAGCTGGGCAAATTCGCAGGAGTCTGCTCTGTCACAGATGGGCTGCAGCAGTTCCACGCCCCCGTGTGACCTACGACCGCTTGTACTCAGTCGATGTGGACCTTGCAAAAGATCGATGATCCATTAGGTGCATTTGTGTTTTAATTGTGCAAACAACAAAATCTGAAGGCTGTTAATTGCCATCTTTCAGAAACAAAACATTATGATTATTTCTTTGTTAATTTAACTTGATTTATAGTACATGTTGAACTGATTAAATACACATAAATTATATAGAAAGTTGATGTTTACCTCTTCAAATTGAACAATATTAAAAAAGAATAAATATCTAAATAGACTAATAAGATATTTCGTTCTTATATGGGAAAATTTTATAAGAACTAATAAGTAACTTAGTGGCATGCAATCAATGATAAGTTGTTTATTTAATTAATACAACAATTTAATTCTTTAGTAAGTTCTGATTTCTGGCATATTTTCTAATTTATTAAGAGGTGTGCGTTTCATGAAAAAAGGAAAGATATCTGCACCATACATAAGTACATATCTGAAAAAGGAAAGATATCTGCACCATACGTAAGAGTATATCTTAAAAAAGGAAAGATATCTGCTACCCAGGCTTCCCCTGCATGGCCTACCTATATATGTTAACCTCATGTGCCATCCCTCATCCCCCTCCTTAGTCTCCCTTCCCCCATCACAGATATCAAAGGATCAAAATACCCAGACTTGGAGGACAAATGACCGAGGAGTACCTTCTGTAAGCAAGAGGCATCAAGAAGGCGACTTTCTCTAGGTATGCAAATTTCTGGATTTTTCTCTTCTGTAAAAGGGTAACAGTTATTATATTAGGATCATGTTTGCTCAGGCATACCATCAAATTCCGAAAAAAAACACCAGTGGAGATAGTGCCATCTTATAAAAAGATCATAGCCAATACAATTGACTGTAGATCTAATCAAGCAGTCATATTAGGTGGGTTGCAAATGAATACAAACAGTTCTTTCAGATATTATAGGCTAACAGTCTATTCTGGACATCGCACGTGTGTCATACACCTAACTTTTGGCACGGGAGGACCATAGTTGTCTGTCTAACTTTTTAATGAAAGCTCATATATATATTTGAGCCAGAAAAACAAACAAATAACTTATTAAGTGTTTCAACATGCCAGAAAACAAACAAATATAATAGTACTGCTTGAAGATATATATCATCAGAGTCATAATATTAAGTCATTACATGTAATAGATATTGCTTGAGGACAAAATGCTTCGATGGAATAGTCTAAAATTATTCACTATGGATATGTAATACTCTAATACCAACTATATCCCAACTATATCTAGATAGAGCAAGTAATACAACGAATATAACAAATTGAGGACAGTGTCAAAGCACATCATCTGGACAAGCAAGCAATAAAAGCAAAGTTGGGCAGGAAGATCTGTTGCTTATTGATGCAGTACGTAGAAGGTTGCATAGTCAAATTAAAATAAACAACCACTGGTTTTGAACAAAAGAACTGTACAGAAGTCAAGGGGAGTTATTGTATATGACATAAGTAAAAGAATATATAAGGCATACAGATTCAGGCATAAGTTCCAGGTAAGCATGAAGCTTAAGTACAGAAAACAAGATAATTTGCTGCTCATAAAATTATATACAATTTGCATGCTTACCAATTCTTTGTGAACTGTTCTATTTCTCTTTAAGTACTTTTTGAACTCTTTGTACTGCAGCTCTAGCATTTTCAGTCTCCATGCGTGCATTAGTTCGTTCTTCGTCAACAATTCTCCTAGCATCTTCAGAAGACTGAACAATATAGAAAGAGTTGTTTATGAAAATGAAAAATTGGGAATATACCAAGATTAAGCATACTTGATATGGATAAATGATGTTTATAAAAAATACTAAAACTACGCGCCAATCCAAGAGGAATTGGAACATGCTTTACTCACAAATAATTGACAGCATGTTATTTTCTTAACCATGGTAAGAAAATCTGGCAGAACTCCTAAAAATTTGTTGTTCAACAAACCGTCGGCAGCCCCCTGAAAGTTTGCTGTGCATTTGCAAGAAAAGAACACCATTTCAAATTTGTAGTACTGTTTGATAGTCTGTTTCAGAAGTCCCAACAAAGGCAAAACTTCAGCTTGGCATGCTTAATCATGGCAGATAATTTACATTTAAAAAAGACGGAACTAAGTTTTCCTCCAAAGCCAGTAGCAAGCAGGGAAAATACACATTACATCAGATAGTTAATTGTAAACAGAGAACGCATAATGGATCATGGTAATAAAATGTGCTTACAAAGGTCCATATAATAAAGATACTTCAAAAGTACGAGTATCAACTCACCAGTTTCAGTGAAGCCGCTATCCTCGTGACCTCGGTTTTCTGCTGAAGCAACTCATTTTCTCTTTTGGACAGTTGAACTGCTAAAATATCCACCTATAGAAATTGTCAAACTATTAAAGTACTCACAAACAAAGGAATGATTTGGGCATATATATTTAGCTAGAGACTTCTTTTAAGAAACCATATTGGTTAGTTTAGAACACTTGCAGCGTCATTAAAGATACTCTCAAAATCAACTGAGGAACAATAATCCTTCACGTGGCTGTAAATATGGTTCAAAAGAAAAAAAAACAACCATAGATACTGATTCCTCAAATTCATCCTTGTATTTGCCAGCTACTTGACCTCTCAGTGGCTCCAATACACTCTTTAGATTCTTCAGAAGGATGTCTCGATCCAATAAAGCCACTTGTCTACATTTAACCTGAGAGTTAAAGCCAATGCAATAACTTAAGGTCTGTAATGACTGAACCAATTGCTAAATGAGTGTTCAGGAATCAGGAAGACCCATACCTCATTATATATATAAATAATTTAAATAATTTTCATATGACTACTGTTGTGTTAGTACAATTATTTAAATTATGTAATGTCAATTATGTTGTCTATAGAGAGAATAGTGTGTAATTTTCACTACTATTATATTTATATATAACTTCAGTCAAATATTTGAAAGTCCAAATATACACTGAGAAAACAGGGAGACAGAGTGATAGATAAGATAAAATCTCAGGCCCATAATTGCTATATAAAATGTGATAAAATCAGTTAGTGAAATGAACCATTAATTGTAGATAGTGCACATCAATCAATATATCATTTTCTGAAAACAGTGTGGTGTGCCTTTGTGATTAATCAATGAATAAGCCTATGAGTGATACACTGGGCTCATACAGCAGAACACAAATAGGATCTCAACGAAATGCAAGCTAGCTAATTAATTGTCTTTAAAATACTACCAGTCTTCAACAAAACTAGCTATAAAATAATTACGCGGTTGGCATCTATCAGTATGACATTTTACAATGACCTGTTTAGTATCGGCGACCCGATTGGCATGGACGAACTCGCCGGCGTGCTCCGCCACGTTCCTATTAGGCATCACATGTGTTCATTTATAAGCACCTACACAGGCAAAACAAAATGGTAGTACAGTTAGGCAGCTACCAGACACACTATATCTTTTGATAATATTTAGAATAAACAATCAGACTCAAATAACGAATACTTGTTCTAGCACGCAGTGTGCTGTAAGGTGGCATGTCAGAAAGGTTATGTGGAGATAATGTCATTTCACACTACCTATCACATGACAGTGTAGTGATTGACCCTATCAGATGCAACAGAAGTAACTCATAAGACAATCAAATCAATACAAACATTACCATTATTTTAATACCCTCTAAATGGAATGACTTTATCTATTGTATTAAACTGTATGGTCCTACTCTACAACATTAGTAGAATACTTATAATTATGTGATGTAGGATCTATAAATAGCAGTATATATAATCATGAGGATGTGAAATTAGTACTTTCTATTTCATTAACATACATGTAAAATTCCACTTCATCCAAAAAAATGATAAAGCCAAATTTATTAATGGCAGTGCTTCCTAATTTTACCCTCACAAAACACAATATGACATAATATACACTGAAATATGTAGTGCTGCAAACATTGTATTTTTATGGCAACATTGCATGGCCTCACCTTAAACTAGCCATTGTTGTAAAAAGAGCTTCATGACGCTTATGATTATTCCTCAGTTCAACCTCCAGCTCCACTCCGATTGCACCTTCATACTGTTGTGATGATCTAAAAGAATAAGCAACTCATTTGAGGCCATTGTAACCTACTTTTGATGTTGGTTGCACATGAAAACAACTTGATCGATGCAACTATAACTATTGCATGGAGAATACAGGAGAAAAATAATCAAACATGTCCTCATTTACTGTATTAGCGAGATATTTGATAATATCAAGTTTAAAACAATATGTAAATTAGCACTCTTGCAATCTATTTCAGTCACAGAAAATCACACAGACCTTGCTTATCCTTCTTCTCCTATACGTAGCTCATACCTGTGGACGGCCATTTTTAACCATCGTGTGTGTATCGTCCATAGTTTGTCGCCGTCCACAGCACTTTTCCTAAAACTAATAGTAGCAGTACACGCTCACAATACCTAGCACATACATTTTTCTATCTCCCTCTACATCTCCCTCTCTCTTTTCCTAAAACTAATAGTAGCAGTGCACGCTCACATAGCTAGCCACAAATTACAGCAAAACGCGGCCCGGGGAAATGTTTGGGTACGGTGCAGGGGGATGGGCCGTTTGTCTCACCGAGACGCGGAAGTGGTGGGGGTTGCGGAAGAGGGCGGAGTGGTAGACTATGAATAGCACAGTCTGCACCACCGTGACCTGACCTCGTGGTGGTGCTTCTTGCCGGCGATGTGGACCACAGGCTGCACCACCGTTGCCGTGCCTTTGCCGTCGGGTAGCCATCTTCGCCCTTGCCCTCCCTGTGCGGCCGTGCCACGGCGCCTCATAGAACAGCGAGGAGGAGATCAGGTTAGGGAAGCAACAAATGGAAGAAGTATAGGAGGGAATCGTTCGGATCGGCGTACCGTGGCTTCTGGCGTTGCAGATCGAGGCACCCCGCTTCGGATCTGAGCAAGGATCTCGCCGGAGACCAGCACCGCCGCGGATCCGAACGGCGACCAGATCCAACACCCGCGCCTGGTCGATGTGCCCGTGCTCGGGGCGCCGGAGAGTGGTGCGGTTGTCGGCGGGCGGAGCCGTGGTGGTTGCGAGCTCGGCGACGTTCGCGACGATGCGGCTGGGGGAGGTGAGCGGGTTAGATGTGCGAGAGTGAAGAGGAGATGGGAGGGACTGATGCGGCAAGAGCGGGCGGAGGAGCGCGGCAGGCAGCTCGTGGACGGCGACTGGCGATGCGGCGATGCGGCGGCGGAGGGGAAAGGGTAGTTGAAGTGAGTGGAGTGAGGAGTGAATGGATAAGGTGAACGGGGCGGGGTAGGTTGCGACGATTTATGCGGTAGGCGCGGGAGGTGTGCCGTCGCGCGGGGGAGGTGTGCCGTCGGCTGTGATGGACTTTTTCTGGGCCTGGCCCAGCTTGTTCTGGCATATGTAATTCTGTGGATAAAAATCAACTATGTATGTATATATATATATATATATATATATATATATATATATATATATATATATATATATATGTATATATATATATATATATACTATACTATACATACTTCACAAAATCAATAAATGTGTATAATAATATACATGGTTAATACAAATATACATTGTTTATACTTATTAAATAAACCAAGTGCATCACACAAAATAAAAGGGGGTAAATAACAGAAAACTCAAATATACTTTGTTAAGGAAGGTTTGTTTGCATGTTTTATTTTCTTTTGTTTGACAGATTTCCACAGCCTACATAAATAATTTAGATAATTTTCAAATGATTACTTACTTATATAAGAACATTATGTTTAGTTCTTTTTCCCAAATTTTCATATGGTATGACATTCATTTAAACAACATATAATTCTAATAATTCCAATTAGGTTTATTTTTTGCATACAAATAGTTGTGTTAGTTTCACTTTTACTTTTATTATATATTGTATATATTTAAATGCTGTAGTAGGGAATATTATTTATATTTCATCATATACATTTCATCATGGTATAGTGGTTATTAGTGCTGCGATGTTTTTTTAATTATTTTTATACATCAGAAAATAACATGTATATTTACATTATACATACCGATATATATATATATATATATATATATATATATATATATATATATATATTAAACGTGGGTCATAAAAATTAATATTTAAAAAGAGTAGGAAAAACAAATATACTTTGGTAATGTTATTTTGTTTGTTTTAGTTTATGTTTGACAAATTACGCTATGCTATACAATTAAATAAAAATAAATTAAGCAATTTCAGACCCCTGCTTACTTATATATAAACATTATAGTTTGTTGTTTACCCGAAAATGTTGTGTTAGTAAAATGATTTTTAATATTTATTTTTCTAATAAATTCAAATGCTTCATCACTTTATTTCTTTCTTTTCTGCTTCATCACTTTATTTCCCGAAAATATATAGAAATATGAAAAAGTGAACAAATTTTTCAAACACATGTTTTTTTTTAATTTTGAGAAGAAAATTTTATACAAATAAATTTTTTGCTAAATTTGAATAGTTTTTTGACCACAAACAGTTTTTGAATAATTAAACAACATTCGAAAAGGAGATCCATTTTTAATAAAATGAACAATTTTTGAAATGTGAACAGTTCTTTACGACCACAAATTTATTTTTATTTTCAGAACAAACTTTGAAAATCGTAACCTTTTTAAAAAATCCATAATATTTTCATTAACGTGAACAATTTTTTAATATATGAACATTGTATTAAATTTTTTAGTAGGAAATATAATACAAAAAAGAGCCCGTGGTTTCTAATAATATTTATTTAAACAACACTTTTTGCATACGAATAAGCTGTGTTACATATAATTCTAATAATGTCAAATTGGTTTATTATATACTACATATAATAATATGAAGCAGTCGGAAATATCATTTATATTTCATCATGGTATAATTACAGATTGTTGTTTTTCCCGGATTGTTCTGTTTGTAAAATGATTTAAGCAGCAATTTTTTCTAAGATAACCAAATGATTTTCTTATTCTCAGATAAAACTGTTATTTTATTTTCAAATTCAGTTCTATTATATATTATATATAGTTTTATGATGTAGTGAAAAATATTAAATGCCTTTTAGCATAGATATAAATTGATGGATTCCGACTTACGCACTGATGCAACGATGACAGACCGCACTGAAACACCGCGAGAAGAGGTGCATATAACTAACCTTACTTTGTATCTATATTATATACGATAAAATGAATGGTGTATTTATATTTCTGTTTTTTCAGAATATAGTATACATGGATGATGATTCTGGATATGCACGGAATGAATCCATTGAGGGTTCAGATGCAATGTCGCTGCAAGGGGCCGGAAAATCACAACATAATCACGTCGAAGAGGTTATATCTCATAATAAACCAAAAAAGGATGCTAATTTACATGTTATCCCGCAAGGTATTTATTAATATTATTATCAACATTTTTTTGTGATGTTGTCTTTTCTATTCAACTAATTTGGCTTTTATTGTTTACTAAGCTGGCTCACTTTTTTATGAATTTCATAGACTATGTTTGTACCCTTAGAGATATTACAGTCATCGAATCAATCAAATCTGCCCCTAAGAATACCCAGTTTGTGGACATTGGAGATGCCTTGTTAGCAAAAGACGATTTGGAATGCCTTATTAAAAATGACATGTTCTTACATGACGGTGTAAGACCAATTGCAGAATCTTTGTATTTAATTGATTATATATAATATCATAATTTATAAATATAACCTAAATATTATTTACAGGTGATAAATGCTTACATATATTGCATGCTTGCTCACGAGCATCTACAAAACAGGGTGGGTGAAAAGATACATATTATTAGCACGTTTGTATCGGGCCAGATAAAAGAAGACGGGGAAAGAGACATAGACCCATCAAAATATCGTCGCATCGTGCGTCATGTTAATAGTTATCTACAACAAGATATGGTTAGTTTTTGTCTCGTAATCCATGCATATAATTATGTATTGTTTTTATTTAGTTCATATGTTTAATCGTGATTGTGACTTGTATCTTATTTACACCAGTTGTTCATCCCGATTAACATGCCGGGCTACCATTGGTATCTAGCAGTTGCCAACGCCAAAAAACGAGAGATCCAAGTATTGGACTCACTTGGTGAGAATGTCAAACGCAATGACCTTGCTACTACGGTAACTATCTATTTCTTTTATCATCTTAGCATTTATTTTGTTTGGCTTCATCATTAACATTTCTCATATATATTTATAAAAGTTATTAGGGCTCGAGAAATGGCTGAAACTTGCAGAGCATAGTCCGGAGTTATCAAAAGTCATAAGTGGCCTGATCTCAATGTTACAAAATGGACGGTTGTAGAGCAAATTCAGGAGGTAATACAAACCGATGGGTAAGCAGTTCTTTCAATAGTTTGTTTTTTTATTCATCTGTGTGATATTCTAAAGTTTGATTTTATAATATTATAGCGTATCATGTGGATTGTTCATGCTAAACTATATGGAATACTAGACACCACATGGACTGTCAGACCAGTTTACGCAGGTATTTTAGTTTTATACATTAGATCATAATGCTTCATCAAAAAATCTTTTAAAATGTTTTTGTATTTTTTTGTAGGAGGACATGAAACATTTTCGACAAAAATTAGCAATTATTTTGCTTGATTCAGAGCTTAATAAGTTAAAAGGATGTCCCATGTACCATCAACCTCTCGAAAAAGAAACTTTATCTAATTCTGATCTTGAGATACTGGATGACCCATCTGACGTGGTCGAAGAGAAACGTCACGCCCCAATCACTATCATTCTTACGGACCAACGTGAAATACTTGCCGGCCTCTGTAAATACATCGTGTCGATTAATGATGCTGGATCTTTGGAGTAAGTATCATGTATCAATATTTACTGTGCAGATATATATTATTGTTCTTCTTACCATCCAAATTACAGGAAGGTATGGGTCCGGAGCTCCACACCCGATCCAATGAGCTTAAGTCTTAAGAAACTTCAGTTCATACTTAACATGGAGCAGCCCATGGACAATGATTGCTTCAACACCGCCGTGCTTATGCTGGCATGTGACGAGGGAGTATTGTTCACAGACCCTCCTATACACTACATGGATCTACGATTTTGTGTAAGTTACTGTAACTCTTCATTTTAGGTGTCATTATTATCAACATGTTGAAACATTATTATTTTTCTTTTACTTAGTCCATGCTGCTAGAGTCAACACGAGGTCAGAAGTTTTGTGAGAAGGAAACTATCTAGACGTTGGCAACATTATTTGATAGCTGGCCTGGGATGGAGACCGACATCTCATCTTGCAATAAGGTAAATGAAATAATTTAACCATTGTAATCATGGTTTGTTTTAGTTTCTAATATCTCAACTTGTAGATTTATCTTCCCTATGCATCCATCGGCCGATACATCCTGTACATCATCGACAAAGAGGCACGCCGTCTATATATTATGGATCCTATTCAATCATCACAATCGTCAGAGGATAAAAACATGAGACATTCACTGAAATTAAAAAGTTTTTCAAGGGATTTCAAAGAAGCACTCGAAATAAAGCTGCCTGGGTGGAATTCTGATATATCTAAATGGCATCGTTTATTTTCGGCCGGTGTTCCAACGAGTATAGACGGGTAATGAATTCGTAACAAAAATATTTACATTTGTTATCATTATATTATTTATAATATTAATTGAAAGTTATCCAGGAATGTCTCTGGCTATTTTGTTTTTCATTTTATGCTCTGGTGGAACGGTGAAGAATTGGTCAAGCCGGTTTGCACGGTGAGTATTGTGGGTTACATGTTTTAAGACCTTCTTCGTGAATTTTTCATACAAACTACATTTATTTTTCCTGCAGGATGGGTATGAATTGAGGAAGCATTTTTTATTATACTTGCTAAAACATCACGGGAATGAAGCTAGAGTAGACCTTCCTGATATTGTGAAAGAATTTCTCAAGCGCATCATCTAGATATTAATATATTTTTGTAATGGATGTTAAGTTGTAACATCACTCAGCTTGTGACATTGCAACAATGGACTTCAGTTTGTGTTATATTGTTTGTATGTGTGGATTTTAACATGTAACTCTTGCAAACTATTTCAAGAGCCCGTGGCAACGCACGGGCACTCTACTAGTCTATATAGGTGGGAGGAAGGGAGGAGCAGCCATAGGAGGCGCCCAAGTAGGAGGAATCCTACTTGGAGTCCCTCCCAAGCCACGCCCCCTGCCATATATAATCGAGGGGGAAGGAAAGAGGGGGGAGAGGGAAGGAAGGGGGAGTCCTATTCCACACTTTCCTTTCCCTTCCCCTCTTTCCTTCTCCTCCTAGGCCGGCCTAATATGGGGGCACACCAGCCCTTGTGACTGGTGCGTTCCCTCTCTTGGCCCATAAGGCCCATATCTTTTGCCGGGGGTGCCCGGAACCTCTTCCGGTGACCCGATAAGTACCTGGTACCCCCCGAAACACTTCTGGTGTCCGAATACCATCGTCCTATATATATATATATATATATATATATATATATATATATATATATATATATATATATATATATCATTCTTTACCTCTCGACCATTTCGAGACTCCTCGTTATGTCCTTGATCTTATACGGGACTCCGAACAACATTCGGTCACCAAATCACATAACTCATATAATACTATATCGTCAACGAGCGTTAAGCGTGCGAACCCTACAGGTTCGAGAACTATGTATGAAGGAAATATGCCCTAGAGGCAATAATAAAGTTATTATTTATTTCCTTATATCATGATAAATGTTTATTATTCATGCTAGAATTGTATTAACCGGAAACATAATACATGTGTGAATACATAGACAAACAGTATGTCACTAGTATGCCTCTACTTGACTAGCTCGTTGATCAAAGATGGTTAAGTTTCCTAGCCATAGAGATGAGTTGTCATTTGATTAATGGGATCACATCATTAGGAGAATGATGTGATTGACATGACCCATTTCGTTAGCTTAGCACCCGATCGTTTAGTATGTTGCTATTGCTTTCTTCATGACTTATACATGTTCCTATGACTATGAGATTATGCAACTCCCGTTTGCCGGAGGAACACTTTGTGTGCTACCAAACGTCACAACGTAACTGGGTGATTATAAAGGAGCTCTACAGGTGTCTCCAAAGGTAGATGTTGGGTTGGCGTATTTCGAGATTAGGATTTGTCACTCCGATTGTCGGAGAGGTATCTCTAGGCCCTGTCGGTAATGCACATCACTTAAGCCTTGCAAGCATTGCAACTAATGAGTTAGTTGCGAGATGATGTATTACGGAACGAGTAAAGAGACTTGCCGGTGACGAGATTGAACTAGGTATTGGATACCGACGATCGAATCTCGGGCAAGTAACATACCGATGACAAAGGGAACAACATATGTTGTTATGCGGTCTGACCGATAAAGATAATCGTAGAATATGTAGGAACCAATATGGGCATCCAGGTCCGGCTATTGGTTATTGACCGGAGACGTGTCTCGGTCATGTCTACATTGTTCTCGAACCGTAGGGTCCGCACGCTTAAGGTTTCGATGACAGTTATATTATGAGTTTATGAGTTTTGATGTACCGAAGGAGTTCGGAGTTCCGGATGAGATCGGGGACATGACGAGGAGTCTCGAAATGGTAGAGACGTAAAAATCGATATATTGGACGACTATATTCGGACATCGGAAAGGTTCTGAGTGGTTCGGATATTTTTTAGAGTACCGGGGAGTTACGGGAATACGGGGAAGAGTATTGGGCCTTAATGGGCTTTAGTGGGAAGGAGCCAGGAGGTGGCGCGCGCCCCTCCCAAGCCCAGTCCGAATTGGACAAGGGGTTTGGGGCGCGGCCCCCCTCTCCCTTCCTTCTTCACTTCCCTCCTTTCCCCCCTTCTCCTAGTTGGACTAGGAAAGAAGGAGTCCTACTCTCAGTGGGAGTAGGACTCCCCTTGGCGCGCCCCCTCCTAGGCCGGCCGCCCCCTCCCCCTTGATCCTTTATATACGGGGGCAGGGGGGCACCCCATGACACACAAGTCGATCTTCGTGATCGTTCCTTAGCCGTGTGCGGTGCCCCCCTTCACGATATTACACCTCGGTCATACTGTAGCAGTGCTTAGGCGAAGCCCTGCGACGGTTGAACATCAAGATCGTCACCACGCCGTCGTGCTGACGGAACTCCTCCCCGAAGCTTTGCTAGATCGGAGCCTGGGGTGCGTCATCGAGCTGTACGTGTGTCAAGAACTCGGAGGTGCCGGAGTAACGGTGCTTGGATCGGTTGGACCGGAAAGACGTACGACTACTTCCTCTACGTTACGTCAACGCTTCCGCTTCGGTCTACGAGGGTACGTAGACAACACTCTCCCCTCTCGTTGCTATGCATCACCATTGTCTTGCGTGTGCGTAGGAAATATTTTGAAATTACTACGTTACTCAACAGTGGTATCAGAGCCTAGGTTTTTATGGTTTGATGTTATTTGCACGAGTAGAACACAAGTGAGTTGTGGGCGATATAAGTCATACTGCCTACCAGCATGTCATACTTTGGTTCAGCGGTATTGTTGGATGAAGCGGCCCGGACCGACATTACGCGTACGCTTACGCGAGACTGGTTCTACCGCCGTGCTTTGCACACAGGTGGCTGGCGGGTGTCAGTTTCTCCAACTTTAGTTGAACCGAGTGTGGCTACGCCCGGTCCTTGCGAAGGTTAAAACGGCATCAACTTGACAAACTATCGTTGTGGTTTTGATGTGTAGGTGAGATTGGTTCTTGCTTAAGCCCGTAGCAGCCACGTAAAACTTGCGACAAACAAAGTAGAGGACGTCTAACTTGTTTTTGCAGGGCATGTTGTGATGTGATATGGTCAAGGCATGATGCTAAATTTTATTGTATGAGATGATCATGTTTTGTAACTGAGTTATCGGCAACTGGCAGGAGCCATATGGTTGTCGCTTTATTGTATGCAATGCAATCGCCCTGTAATGCTTTACTTTATCACTAAGCGGTAGCGATAGTCGTAGAAGCATAAGATTGGCGAGACGACAACGATGCTACGATGGAGATCAAGGTATCGCGCTGGTGACAATGGTGATCATGACGGTGCTTCGAAGATGGAGATCACAAGCACAAGATGATGATGGCCATATCATATCACTTATATTGATTGCATGTGATGTTTATCTTTTATGCATCTTATCTTGCTTTGATTGACGGTAGCATTCTAAGATGATCTCTCACTAATTATCAAGAAGTGTTCTCCCTGAGTATGCACCGTTGCGAAAGTTCTTCGTGCTGAGACGCCACGTGATGATCGGGTGTGATAGGCTCTACGTTCAAATACAACGGGTGCAAAACAGTTGCACATGCGGAATACTCAGGTTATACTTGACGAGCCAAGCATATACAGATATGGCCTCGGAACACGGAGACCGAAAGGTCGAGCGTGAATCATATAGTAGATATGATCAACATAGTGATGTTCACCAATGAAACTACTCCATCTCACGTGATGATCGGACATGGTTTAGTTGATTTGGATCACGTGATCACTTAGAGGATTAGAGGGATGTCTATCTAAGTGGGAGTTCTTAAGTAATATGATTAATTGAACTTTAATTTATCATGAACTTAGTCCTGGTAGTATTAGCATATCTATGTTGTAGATCAATAGCTCGCGTTGTTGCTTTCATATGTTTATTTTGATATGTTCCTAGAGAAAATTGTGTTGAAAGATGTTAGTAGCAATGATGCGGATTGGATCTGTGATCTGAGCTTTATCCTCGTTGCCGCACAGAAGAATTATGTCCTTGATGCACTGCTAGGTGACAGACCTATTACAGGAGCAGATGCAGACGTTATGAACGTTTGGCTAGCTCAATATGATAACTACTTGATAGTTTAGTGCACCATGCTTAACGGCTTAGAATCGGGACTTCAAAGACGTTTTGAACGTCATGGACCATATGAGATGTTCCAGGAGTTGAAGTTAATATTTCAAGCAAATACCCGAGTTGAGAGATATGAAGTCTCCAACAAGTTCTATAGCTAAAAGATGGAGGAGAATCGCTCAACTAGCGAGCATGTGCTCAGATTGTCTGAGTACTACAATCGCTTGAATCAAGTGGGAGTTAATCTTCCAGATAAGATAGTGATTGACAGAATTCTCTAGTCACCATCACCAAGTTAGTAGAACTTCGTGATGAGCTATAATATGCAAGGGATGGATAAGACTATTCCCGAGCTCTTCGCAATGCTAAAGGCTGCGAAGGTAGAAATCAAGAAAAACATCAAGTGTTGATGGTAGACAAGACCACTAGTTTCAAGAAAAGGGCAAAGGTAAGAAGGGGAACTTCAAGAAGAACGGCAAGCGAGTTGCTGCTCAAGTGAAGAAGCCCAAGTCTGGTCCTAAGCCTGAGACTAAGTGCTTCTACTGCAAAGGGATTGGTCACTGGAAGCGGAAGTACCCCAAGTATTTGGTGAATAAGAAAGGATGGCAAAGTAAACAAAGGTATATTTGATATACATGGTATTGATGTGTACTTTACTAGTGTTCATAGCAACCCCCCAGTATTTGGTACTAGTTCAGTTGCTAAGAGTAGTAACTCGAAACGGGAGTTGCAGAATGAACAGAGACTAGTTAAGGGTGAAGTGACGATGAGAGTTGGAAGTGGTTCCCAGATTGATATGATCATCATCGCACACTCCCTATACTTTCGGGATTAGTGTGGAACCTAAATAAGTGTTATTTGGTGTTGAGCAAGAATATGATTTGATCATGTTTATTGCAATACAGTTATTCATTTAAGTTAGAAAACAATTGTTGTTCTGTTTACATGAATAAAACCTTCTATGGTCATACACACCAACGAAAATGGTTTGTTGGATCTCGATTGTAGTGATACACATATTCATAATATTGAAGCCAAAAGATGCGAAGTTAATAATGATAGTGCAACTTATTTGTGGCACTGCAGTTTAGGTCATATTGGTGTAAAGCGCATGAAGAAACTCCATGCTGATGGGATTTTGGAATCACTTGATTAGGAATCACTTGATGCTTATGAACCATGCATTATGGGCAAGATGACTAAAGACTCCGTTCTCCGGAACAGTAGAGCAAGCAACTGACTTATTGGAAATAATACATATTGATGTATGCGATCCGATGAGTGTTGAGGCTCATAGCAAGTATCATTATTTTCTGACCTTCACAGATGATTTAAGCAGATATGAGCATATCTACTTGATGAAACATAAGTCTGAAAAGTTCAGAGTATTTCAGAGTGAAGTGGAGAATCATCGTAACAAGAAAATAAAAGATTCTACGATATGATCGTGGAGGAGAATATTTGAGTTACGAGTTTGGTATTCAATTAAAACAATGTGGAATAGTTTCACAAACTCATGCCACCTGGAACACCACAACATAATGGTGTGTCCAAACGTCAAAACCGTACTTTATCGGATATAGTACAATCTATGATGTTTCTTACCGATGTACCAATATCGTTTTGGGATCATGCATTAGAGACAACTGCATTCACGTTTAAAAGGGCACCATCTAAGTCCATTGAGACGACACAATCTGAACTGTGGTTCAGCAAGAAACCAAAGTTGTCGTTTCTTAAAATTTTGGGATTGTGATGCTTATATGAAAAAGTTTCATCCTGATAAGCTCAAACCCAAATCGGAGAAATATGTCTTCATAGGATACCCAAAGGAGACTGTCGGGTACACCTTCTATCACAGGTCCGAAGGCAAGACATTCGTTGCCAAGAATGGATCCTTTCTAGAGAAGGAGTTTTCTCTCGAAAGAAGTGAGTGGGAGGAAAGTAGAACTTGATGTGGTAACTGTACTTGCTCCCTTATTGGAAAGTAATTCATCACAGAAATTTGTTCCTATGACTACTACACCAATTAGTGAGGAAGTTAATGATGATCATGTAACGTCAGATCAAGTTACTACCGAATCTTGTAGGTAAACCAGAGTGAGATCCGCACCAGAGTGGTACGGTAATCCTGTTCTGGAAGTCATGTTACTAGAACATGATGAACTTGCGAACTATGAGGAAGCGATGATGAGCCCAGATTCCGCGAAATGGTTTGAGGCCATGAAATCTGAGATGAGATCCATGTATGAGAACAAAGTATGGACTTTGATTCTTGTCCAATGATCGGCGAGCCATTAGGATTAAATGGATCTTCAAGAGGAAGACGGACGCTGATAGTAGTGTTACTATCTACAAAGCTAGAATTGTCGCAAAAGGTTTTCGACAAGTTCAAGGTGTTGACTACGATGAGAGTTTCTCACTCGTATCTATGCTTAAGTCTGTCCGAATCATGTTAGCAATTGCCGCATTTTATGAAATCTGGCAAATGGATAAACAAAACTGCATTCCTTAATGGATTTATTAAAGAAGAGTTGTATATGATGCAACTAGAAGGTTTTGTCAATCCTAAAGGTGCTAACAAAATATGAAAGCTCCAGCGATCCATCTATGGACTGGTGCAAGCATCTCGGAGTTGGAATATACGCTTTGATAAGTTGATCAAAGCATATAGTTTTATACAGACTTGCGGTGAAGCCTGTATTTACAAGAAAGTGAGTGGGAGCACTACAACATTTCTGACTAGTATATGTGAATGACATATTGTTGATCGGAAATAATGTAGAATTATTCTGCAAAGCATAAAGGAGTATTTGAAAAGAGTTTTTCAAAGAAAGACCTCGATGAAGCTGCTTACATATTGAGCATCAAGATCTATAGAGATAGATCAAAACGCTTGATAAAGTTTTTTCAATGAGTACATACCTTGACAAGATTTTGAAGTAGTTCAAAATGGAACAGTCAAAGAAATAGTTCTTGCCTGTGTTACAAGGTGTGAAGTTGAGTAAAGACTCAAAGCCCGACCACGGCAGAAGATAGAAAGAGAATGAAAGTCATTCCCTATGCCTCAGTCATAGGTTCTATAAAGTATGTCATGCTGTGTACCAGATCTATTGTATACCCTGCACTGATTTTGGCAAGGGAGTACAATAGTGATCTAGGAGTAGATCATTGGACATCGGTCAAAATTATCCTTAGTGGAATAAGGATATGTTTCTCGATTATGGAGGTGACAAAAAGGTTCGCCGTAAAGGATTACGTCGATGCAAGTTTTTGACACTGATCTGGATGACTCTAAGTCTCGATCTAGATACATATTGAAAGTGGGAGCAATTAGCTATAGTAGCTCCGTGCAGAGCATTGTAGGCATAGAAAATTGCAAAATACATAACGGATCTAAATGTGAAAGACCCGTTGACTAAGATTCTCTCACAAGCAAAACATGATCACACCTTAGTACTCTTTGGGTATTAATCACATAGCGATGTGAACTAGATTACTGAATCTAGTAAACCCTTTGGGTGTTGATCACATATCGATGTGAACTATGGGTGTTAATCACGTGGTGATGTGAACTATTGCTGTTAAATCACATGGCGATGTGAACTAGATTATTGACTCTAGTGCAAGTGGGAGACTGAAGGAAATATGCCCTAGAGGCAATAATAAAGTTATTATTTATTTCCTTATATCATGATAAATGTTTATTATTCATGCTAGAATTGTATTAACCGGAAACATAATACATGTGTGAATACATAGACAAACAATATGTCACTAGTATGCCTCTACTTGACTAGCTCGTTGATCAAAGATGGTTAAGTTTCCTAGCCATAGATATGAGTTGTCATTTGATTAACGGGATCACATCATTAGGAGAATGATGTGATTGACATGACCCATTTCGTTAGCTTAGCACCCGATCGTTTAGTATGTTGCTATTGCTTTCTTCATGACTTATACATGTTCCTATGACTATGAGATTATTCAACTCCCATTTACCGGAGGAACACTTTGTGTGCTACCAAACGTCACAACGTAACTGGGTGATTATAAAGGAGCTCTACAGGTGTCTCCAAAGGTAGATGTTGGGTTGGCGTATTTCGAGATTAGGATTTGTCACTCCGATTGTCGGAGAGGTATCTCTAGGCCCTGTCGGTAATGCACATCACTTAAGCCTTGCAAGCATTGCAACTAATGAGTTAGTTGCGAGATGATGTATTACGGAACGAGTAAAGAGACTTGCCGGTGACGAGATTGAACTAGGTATTGGATACCAACGATCGAATCTCGGGCAAGTAACATACCGATGACAAAGGGAACAACATATGTTGTTATGCGGTCTGACCGATAAAGATCTTCGTAGAATATGTAGGAACCAATATGGGCATCCAGGTCCGGCTATTGGTTATTGACCGGAGACGTGTCTCGGTCATGTCTACATTGTTCTCGAACCGTAGGGTCCGCAGGCTTAAGGTTTCGATGACAGTTATATTATGAGTTTATGAGTTTTGATGTACCGAAGGAGCTCGGAGTCCCGGATGAGATCGGGGACATGACGAGGAGTCTCGAAATGGTAGAGACGTAAAAATTGATATATTGGATGACTATATTCGGACATTGGAAAGGTTCTGAGTGGTTCGGGTATTTTTCGGAGTACCGGGGAGTTACGGGAATACGGGGAAGAGTATTGGGCCTTAATGGGCTTTAGTGGGAAGGAGCCAGGAGGTGGCGCGCGCCCCTCCCAAGCCCAGTCCGAATTGGACAAGGGGTTTGGGGCGCGGCCCCCCTCTCCCTTCCTTCTTCACTTACCTCCTTTCCCCCCTTCTCCTAGTTGGACTAGGAAAGAAGGAGTCCTACTCTCAGTGGGAGTAGGACTCCCCTTGGCGCGCCCCCTCCTGGGCCGGCCGCCCCCTCCCCCTTGATCCTTTATATACGGGGGCAGGGGGCACCCCATGACACACAAGTTGATCTTTGTGATCGTTCCTTTGCCGTGTGCGGTGCCCCCCTCCACGATATTACACCTCGGTCATATTGTAGCGGTGCTTAGGCGAAGCCCTGCGACGGTTGAACATCAAGATCGTCACCACGCCGTCGTGCTGACGGAGCTCCTCCCCGAAGCTTTGCTGGATCGGAGCCCGGGGTGCGTCATCGAGTTGTACGTGTGTCAAGAACTCGGAGGTGCCGGAGTAACGGTGCTTGGATCGGTTGGACCGGGAAGACGTACGACTACTTCCTCTACGTTACGTCAACGCTTCCGCTTTGGTCTACGAGGGTACGTAGACAACACTCTCCCCTCTCGTTGCTATGCATCACCATGATCTTGCGTGTGCGTAGGAATTTTTTTGAAATTACTACGTTACCCAACATTGTAGACATGACCGAGACACCTCTCCGGTCAATAAACAATAGCGGAACCTGGATGACCATATTGGCTACTACATATTCTATGAAGATCTATATCGGTCGAACCATTATGACAACATACATAATTCCCTTTGTCCACGGTATGTTACTTGCCCGAGATTCGATCGTCGGTGTCTTCATACCTAGTTCAATCTCGTTACCGGCAAGTCTCTTTACTCGTTCCGTAATACATCACCTCGTGACCAACTCCTTAGCCATTTGCTTGCAAGCGTATGATGTGTGTTACCGAGAGGGCCCAGAGATACCTCTCCGATACTCGAAGTGACAAATCCTAATCTCGATCTATGCCAACTCAACAAACACCTTCGCAGATACGTGTAGAGCATCTTTATGATCACCCAATTACGTTGTGGCGTTTGATAGCACACAAGGTATTCCTCCGGTATCCGGGAGTTGCATAATCTCATAGTCGAAGGAATATGTATTTGACATGAAGAAAGCAATAGCAATAAAACTGAACGATCATTATGCTAAGCTAACGAATGGGTATTATCCATCACATCATTCTCCTAATGATGTGATCCCGTTATCAAATGACAACACATGTCCATGGTTAGAAAACCTTAACCATCTTTGATCAACGAGCTAGTCTAGTAGAGGCTTACTAGGGACACGTGTGACGCCCCCGATTCAATCATACACTAATCATGCACGCAAATGTGTACGATCAAGATCAGGGACTCACGGGAAGATATCACAACACAACTCTACAAATAAAATAAGTCATACAAGCATCATAATACAAGCCAGGGGCCTCGAGGGCTCGAATACAAGTGCTCGATCATAGACGAGTCAGCGGAAGCAACAATATCTGAGTACAGACATAAGTTAAACAAGTTGCCATAAGATGGCTAGCACAAACGGGGATACAGATTTTACGAGGCTCAGGCCTCCTGCCTGGGATCCTCCTAACTACTCCTGGTCGTCGCCAGCGGGCTGCACGTAGTAGTAGGCACCTCCAGTGTAGAAGGAGTCTTCGTCGACGGTGGCGTCTGGATCCTGGGCTCCATCGTCTGGTCGCAGCAATCGGGTAGAGAAAGGGGAAAAGGGGAAACAAGGCAACCGTGAGTACTCATCCAAAGTACTCGCAAGCAAGGAGCTACACTACATATGCATGGGTATATGTGTAAAGGGGCATATCAGTGGACTGAACTGCAGAATGCCAGAACAAGAGGGGGATAGCTAATCCTGTCGAAGACTACGCTTCTGGCAGCCTCCGTCTTGCAGCATGTAGAAGAGAGAAGACTGAAGTCCTCCAAGTAGCATCGCATAGCATAATCCTACCCGGTGATCCCCTCCTTGATGCCCTGTTAGAGAGCGATCACCGGGTTGTATCTAGCACTTGGAAGGGTGGGTTTTATTAAGTATCCGGTTCTAGTTGTCATAAGGTCAAGGTACAACTCCAAGTCGTCCTATTACCGAAGATCACGGCTATTCGAATAGATTAACTTCCCTATAGGGGTGCACCACATAACCCAACACGCTTGATCCCATTTGGCCGGACACACTTTCCTGGGTCATGCCCGGTCGCGGAAGATCAACACGTCGCAGCCCTACCTAGGCACAACAGAGAGTTCAGCACGCCGGTCTAAACCTAAGCGCACAGGGGTCTGGGCCTATCGCCCTTAGCACACCTGCACGTTGCGAGGGCAGCCGGAAGCAGAACTAGCCCCCTTAATACAAGAGCAGGCTTACGTTCCAATCCGGCGCGCGCCGCTTAGTCGCCGACGTCACGAAGGCTTCGGCTGATACCACGACGCCGAGTGCCCATATCTTTCCCACGTAGTTGGTTAGTGCGTATAGGCCAGTAGCCAGACTCAGATCGAAAACCAAGATCTCGTTAAGCGTGTTAAGTATCCGCGAACGCCGAACAGGGCCAGGCCCACCTCTCACCCAGGTAGTCTCAACCTGCCCTGCCGCTCCGCCACAAAGATCCACACAGAGGGCCTTTGGGACAAAGGTCCTTTCAGCCCCCAATCCGTGAATCACTCGCGGGTACTCCTCGAGCCGACCCGACTTTAGTCACCACATGTATCATGTATAAAGTATAGTATATACCCGTGATCACCTCCCGAGTGATCACGACCCGATAGTATAGCACAGCAGACAGACAAGAATGTAGGGGCACTGATGGAAAACTAGCATCCTATACTAAGCATGTAGGATTGCAGGTAAGGTAATAACAGTAGTAACAAGGATAGGCTATGCATCAGGATAGGATAAACGGAAAGCAGTAACATGCTACACTACTCTAATGCAAGCAGTATAGAAGAGAGTAGGCGATATCTGGTGATCAAGGGGGGGGCTTGCCTGGTTGCTCTGGCAAGAGAGAGGGGTCGTCAACTCCGTAGTCGTACTGGGTAGCAGCGGCGTCGGTCTCGGTGTCTAGCGAGAGAAGAGGGGGAAGAAACAATAAATATTTAAGCAAACAGATGCATAGCGATGCATGACATGACAAGTGTCAGTGCTAGGGGTGCCCTAACGCGGTAAGAGGTGATACCGGGGAAGGGGGGAAACATCCGGGAATGTATCCCCGGTGTTTCGCATTTTCGGGCATAGGTGCAGGAGGTGAAATGTTGCAGGTTCACTATGCTAGGGACACGTGGCGGACGAACGGGTTGCGTATCCGGGTTCGTCTCGTCGTTCTGAGCAACTTTCATGTACAAAGTTTTTTCATCTGAGCTACCGTTTATTTTCTATTATTTTTCAAAGTTTTAAATCATTTTCTGAATTAACAGAATTAATTTAATTCGGAAATTATTTTATGATGTCATCATGACATCAGGGTGATGTCAGCAGTCAACAGTGAGTTGACTTGGTCAAACTGACGTGTGGGTCCTGCATGCCATAGGCTAAGACTAACTAATCACGTTTAGTTAGTCTAACTAAATGATTAGGTTAATCTAAATAAGATTAATTTAGTAAATTAATTAAGCAATTAGTTCAATCATTATTATTTTTATATATTATTTTATTTTGTAAACGTTCTGGGGCGGGACCCCACTTGTCATTGGCCACAGGGGGCCATAGCGGTTCGGGCGGTAACGGGTGCGTGCGCACCCGAGTGAGCACCCGCCCGTAGGGCGAGACGAGGCTAGCGGGGCCGGACGGTCACCGGAGGGGGACGCCGGCGGGAGAGCAGCAGGGCGGCGCCGGAGTGGGGACGCTGGCCAGAGGGGGAGTGGCTTGCCGAGCCAGACGGCCAGGACGAGGCACGGGCGCAACCAGGAGGCGGGGCGTGGCCAGGCAGTGGTGGACGAGGGCGCGCGGGAGCGCGGCCACGCACGTGCTAGGCGTGGCGGGGGGGAACGGCGCCGGCGACAGAGAAGGGAGGAACCGGGGCACGGTGAGCACGGTCGCGGTCCCGACCAGGGGCGAGCCCGGGCGCGGCCCACAGCACGGCCAGCGGGCGCGAGGGCCACGGTGAGCGCGGGGCGGCGGTGAGTCGCAGCGGTCATGGGGCGGCAGCGGGCGTGTGCAAATGGGGCGGAGGCCGAGCGGGAGGGACCTGAGCCATGACCAATGAGGGGGGCGGCCGCGGCGAGGCCGGCCGCGAGGTGCGGTGACCAGGGGGGCGCGGGGGTCGGGCGTGGCGGACACGGGACAGAGGGATGGCGCGCTCGGCACAGGAGCTCACCGCGGGATGGTGGGGTCTAGGCAATGGGGCTTGGGGAGGGGGACGGAGACGACGGTTCGACGGGGAGGTAGGCCGGCGAGGGAGTCCGGGCGGCGATGGACAAGGGCGAGGCGATGCGGCGTCGCGGCGATGGGGTCGGGAGCGGCTGTTGCCCCCCGATCCAGATCCGTTCGTGGGGGGGGGAGGAAGGAGCGAGGAGTGAGAGGGATTGTGGGGGCGCGAGTGGGAGGGTTCGGCGCTAGGGTTTGGTGGTGGGGAGGTTAGTAGCCCGGGGGGTTCGGCGCGGGTGGGCTGGCCTGATGGCCTAGCTAGGCCAAGGCCCAGCGGGGGGTGGGGAGGGGGTTCTTTGTGTTTTTTTGTTTCCTGTTTTGCATTTTCTTTCTTTTATTTATTTTCTTTTCTGTTTTACTTTATTTTAAAACATTTAGGCATTTTCTAAAAATATGTTTGCTGCACTATAATTACCCTTGCCATTTTTGGCACAGCCCGAACATTTTGTTCTGTATATTTGCAAACTTTTATTGTTTATCAAAAATTCAAATTTGATTTTGAAGCGTTTTGATCTAACACAAGGTTAAAAACAGTAATCGAGGCGACGTGGCATCATTAGCGGAGGTTTACTATAGCTTGATTATCCGGGCGTCACAATTCTCCTCCACTACAAGAAATCTCGTCCCGAGATTTAAGAGGGGAGTAAGGGGGAAGAATAGGTTACGAAATTCTAACGATTCCTCTCGGTCTTAGTTTCTCTTCTCGAAGAGGTCGATCCATTACGTTGATGTCTTCGTTCCACTGCTTCAGGTCATCATTATGAAGTCGTAATCCTTTCTTCAGGGGTTCCTTCGTACTTACAATAGGTAATGGGGCAGATCGACAATGACAGAATGCCATAGGGGTAATAATTTGGGATTAACCCATGAATGAGCATATGAGAACCTCTCGAGTTGAACAATTAAAACACATCAAGAGTAAAGTTCGAAGGTACAATAAGAAGTTTCAAGCAGCCAGGCAATCGTTCAATGCTCAGACAACAGGTGAAAGGGGTTCAGAGCAACGAGAACAAGTATTGCGTCTGATACCAGAACAGATCACTAGGCAGGTGGCCCATGAATTACATATGAAGTCAAGCGCGAGGAATAACTTTGACAATGGGGTGTACAGAAGAGTCAGGTTTTGATCCCGTGGAACTATGGGTTATGGGCCCACCATGTGGGTTAAAAGTAGGGAGGGCGCTATTGCACGATCATGATAGCAAGGCATGTCAGAGGGTAGCCTATCAATTATGTCGGTAACAACATCGGTACCAAGGGTGAGGGACGAAGAGAACCATTCTCCTACTCGTTGAACGAGGCGGACCAATAGGCAAAGTTCTCGTCCATCGGTGGTTACCGGAATGCTATCAACAATAGTAACAAGGTCTTACTGACAGAGTTATACACCGAGGTGTTTGCACAAGCAGGGAATTATTACTGCTTTTATCATATAGATCACAGTAAGGGTTTAAACAAACCAATAGAAATTGAAAAGTGTCTATCAGATTTAATCAGAATAATGGAAAGAAAATGTGTTTAAAAACATAATTCGGGGCTATATCCTTCCCAAGGACAAGCAGACCACGATATCCATGACAGGATATAACGTAGAAAGCCATTTAGGTAAGGGGGGAAGGGCGTTCATGACATTACCCAAGCAACGGTGTTTGGATAACTAGTCAAGAAACATTTAGCTTTGGGCTTCAAATGTTTTTGTTGAAAATCGAAGTACCACAGACATGCTTCGAGATAGCACTGACATGGTCTTCAAGCAAAGTTCAGACCTTGGAAACACAAAGGATCCATCAGGATAACTTATTAAACAAGGCATTCAAATTCTTCATGGAAAAATGGTTCTCCTTGCTAAAAAGGAAATTATACTAATAGGTCCTCCGGTCAGGTGTGCTAGGCATGACATCACCTTCCCGAGTCATATAAAGGTCAATGATATGACTCTTGAAAAATGTTCCAACCATCATATCTGACCGAGGTTCAGATCCGATTGGTGTCAGGATACCTCAGACATTAGGATGCCTGAGAAGAAAAGGTGCAACACAATTTTGACGAGATGACCATGTAAGTTTCTCGGAAAATGAACTTTGGGAGCGAGTTCCGACAAAAGTTCATCATTAACCAAGGATAAATTGAGGATGTGGCTGATGGAGTCAGCGACAATTTATCAAGAATTCCCAAAAAGATGGATTGCCACAATTATGTGAACAAGGAGATAATACTGGACACATCAAAGTAGACAACAAGGTATGTTTAAGGAAAACATACACAATTAAACATTGGTTGAAAGGTGCGCCCGAAATATGGGTTGTGTTGCACGACCAATGCTAGAATGGTGGTTCAATAATCAACAGTCTAAGAATGAAATGTCGACCATTATCTTCAAAGCAATAAGGTTGCTAGAAGTTCTTAAAATTACTAGTCCATTTGTCGGTATTACTGTTAGGGACAACAGGGGACCAAGAAAAGAATGGTGATGGTGATAAGTATCACTTATATCAAGAATTCTCAAGAAGTGGTGCAATTCCCACGACATCCTTGACATAAAAGATGGTAATATCCCAAGGTAATTAAGAACAAATGTCGGATAACAAGGAACTCAAGGTATAACACAGAACACGAACAAGTTTGTGTTGGAGGGGAGGCATTAAAGTGGTCGATGACAACACAAATCATCGAGGGCAAGGATGGTATTTCTCATCATGAATTCAATTGATATCCAGGAAGGAGTCAAGACGTTGATGATGATCCCGACAAATTTTGTCGAGAGGCTCCACGAAGATGTAATAGATCGGCGATGACATCAAGTCAAAGGAATGATGAAGCGAAAGGTTAATGGAACCAAGGGTATGAAACAAACTCCAAAGCAAGCTTGTTGTCCAAAGCGAAATGATATGATGAGGAAAGATCGACGTAAGCTTAGCTCATCGCCAAAAATTGTGCTCCGAGAAGGACCAGATAGCACAGTTAAAAATTTAGCACGATAATGATATACTCGGTCAGGCTAGGAATGACTTGAAGGATTAATAAAATCATAAGCAATGAAGATTATTTAGAGTTATTGAATCGGAGTGCGGAATCGATTCAGTTATCGGTGTCTTTGAGTGATTAATAACTCAGAGCCCATGAAAAATTGTAATCAATGAGAATGTAGTACTTGATGAAGAACTCATAGGAAGTTATGCAGTTCCAAGATAATCTCAAGATACCAGGGGGTAATACTCGAAGGCAGATCATAATAGAAACTGAACTGGAGTGTTGACTTGCAATAGCAGATACTTTAATCTTGTCATAATAGACGATGCAATGGAATGTTTTCCTTTCAGAGGTATTCAATAAGGTTAGCATGGTCGAAACCATAAATGCAAGGATCCAATTTACTACACCGGAAGAATTATCCAAATGATTAAATATTCTTGCAAGAAGCTTTCATGATAAGTTCCACATCGTGTCTGTGGGAATGAACACAAATGTTCAAGGTCGACTGCCACTTCTCCAATGCATAATCTTTCATTCACTTCCTGCCTTTCAAAAATGACATTAGTTGTTGAAAGATTTACCTGGTGCAATACTGGATAAGTATGACTCGTGAAATCTTATGGGTCAAACAGATTAAGCAAGGCGTTGTTTCAACCCATCGGGCATGTTAGGAACATATACCACAAACTTCAGGAGTAAATAACTCAAGCTCGAAAGCAGAGCATGGTTGAGAAAGCAGATGATACAATTTACCAAAGGCATTATGTATCAGGGAAAGAACTTCCAAAGTGATTGAATGTGAGGGACGTTGTCGGATAAAATCCAACAAAGGATCTGATGGTTCTCAAGGGATCTGATGTAAACATCGGTACTCAAACAGAGGAAGAAACAATGCAAAGGCAGAAACAACTAACTAATTCAAAGCTCAAATGCAAAGGAATTCTGATTTCGAAATCAAGGGATTAGAAGCAAACGCTCTTATTAAGGATGGATAAGTTGAGTAGGCTTAGGGATACCATCGATGGTAACTTGACTGGTCGAGATCCAGCTCATGTTCAAAATAACATCTGAGCTAGAAAGATAATTTAAAAGGATCAACCGATGATTGCGGGCATTCGCACTCATGTTGAATCAATAGGATCAAAAGACGGCGTCAAAGGAGACTAATGAATATAGCCAGACATATGGGAAGCATCCATAATGCAAGCAGACAAGTATTTGCAGAGCAATAAGCTACTAAGGATTTTTGGAGGATCAAATAGTATTTCAAAGACTTTTGTGAAACACCTAATCAACTGGGAATGAGCGGATACTCGGTAAGTGCGAGGAATTATCCGTAGAGGTATTCATGTGGCCAAGAACTGCAAGGCAATAGACACAAAGTATTATCTAAACATTAGAGAGAATTTTGGGGTATCTTGTAATAACAAGATCAACTGGGAATGAAGTTATGGACGACAAGTGTATGTAGCTTTCCATAGGGATTTAACGGTGGTATGGAATTGCAACGACGAAGGCACAAGGGTCTCGGGGAAACATCGGAGAGTATTGTCAGAATCTTCTGTTGAAGCGGTCGATCATCTATAATGAAAGGGCTCTCTGGTAGGAAGTGGTAACGAGAACCTAGAGTTAGATTTCAGCAAAAATCATTTAACCCGAATAGAAGAGAGATTAGAATCCCAAAGTATAGACGAGGAATAAAAGATCCTAATACCAGCCAATGGCGACGTGTGCCCGTAAGACACACATCCATGTTAGTAAAAGTTTTTGCAATGTCTAGACTCGACTTCGGCCAAGGAGTGTGAAAGGGGGATTCCTACAGGCAGTCGGCTCTGATACCAACTTGTGACGCCCCCAATTCAATCGTACACTAATCATGCACGCAAATGTGTACGATCAAGATCAGGGACTCACGGCAAGATATCACAACACAACTCTACAAATAAAATAAGTCATACAAGCATCATAATACAAGCCAGGGGCCTCGAGGGCTCGAATACTAGTGCTCGATCATAGACAAGTCAGCGGAAGCAGCAATATCTGAGTACAGACATAAGTTAAACAAGTTGCCATAAGATGGCTAGCACAAACGGGGATACAGATCGAACGAGGCGCAGGCCTCCTGCCTGGTGTCGGTGTCAAAACCGGCGGATCTCGGGTAGGGGGTCCCGAACTGTGCGTCAAGGTCGGATGGTAACAGGAGACAAGGGACACTTTGTTTTACCCAGGTTCGGGCCCTCTCGATGGAGGTAAAACCCTACTCCTGCTAGATTAATATTGATGATATAGGTAGTACAAGAGTAGATCTACCACGAGATCAAGGAGGCTAAACCCTAGAAGCTAGCCTATGGTTATGATTGTGTATGATGATCGTCGTCCTACGGACTACAACCCTCCGGTTTATATAGACACCGGATAGGGTTAGGGTTACACAGAGTCGGTTACATTTGTAGGAGATCTTGAATATCCGCACGCCTAGCTTGCCTTCCACGCCAAGGAAAGAACCTTCCGGACACGGGACGAAGTCTTCCATCTTGTATCTTCATAGTCCTGGAGTCCGGCTGAGAGTATAGTCCAGCTAGCCGAACACCCCCTAATCCAGGACTCCCTCAGTAGCCCCTGAACCAGGCTTCAATGACAACGAGTCCGGCGCGCAAATTGTCTTCGGCATTGCAAGGCGGGTTCCTCCTCCAAGTTCTTCAAGAAGATAATGAACACCAGAAAATAGTGTCCGGCTCTGCAAAACAAATTTCCACGTATTGCCATGTAGAGAATAATACAAACACAAATCAAATCTGCTGACGTATTCCGCAGTGCGTCATAACACTGCGACCAAGCCTTCTGTATGGATTATTTTTACTGTTCCACCGCAGCACGTTCAACGAGGCGGTTTCCTTGGCACGTCTTGTCGAAGCAGAGATCGTGTGCCCCCTTTAACGGGATTCTCATTAATACGGACGTGGGTAACCCAACCGTGCCTGTCAGCACGTCTTGCCTTAACTTTAAGGCTAGTCCAAGACGGTTACGGGGAGGGCTCTTGGTATTCTGCCCCTTATAAAGAGACCAAGGCCCCGTTTCTTCTTCTATTCTCAAAACGAGCTTGCCCGTCGCCTCGAGTTCCAACACCCCAGGCTTCCAGATTCCGAGCGCGCCGAACCTTCGACAATGTCCGGCTCCGACATTCAGGGTCGATGGATGCCCTCCTCTGTTACGGAAGAGGACATATCAAAGTTGAGGGAAGCTAGATTCCTAACCAGCGAGATTTCGCACAGGTTGCCTGTTCAGGGACAGGTTATCCCTAGCCCTCAGCCAGGTGAGAGCGTAGTATTCATCTCCCACTTCCTTCGGGGATTAGGCTTCCCAACGGATCCTTTCATAAGGGGGCTGATGTTCTATTATGGGCTGGAATTTCATGACCTAGCACCGGAGTCTATCCTCCACATCTCCTCTTTCATAGTTATGTGCGAAGCGTTCCTCCATGTTACCCCTCACTTCGGTTTATGGCTCAAGACATTCAAAGTAGAACCGAAGACAATGGAGGGGCGTCACGCAGAGTGCGGAGGCGCTGTCATAAAAAGAAATACCGATGCTCCCTGGCCCGAGGGCGCTTTCCAAGGGGAGCTCGGCTTATGGCAACAGGAGTGGTTCTACATCACCTCTCCTCGGGGCACCACATGGGTGGCACCTCCCACTTTTCGCTCGGGCCCCCACCACGCTTAGCATCGTGGATCAACACCGGGTTAGATCGAGGCTTGCCCAAAGATGTTCCTCTGCTGCAGGGCCGCATTAAGGATCTCTTGAAAGGAGACCTTAACCTGGTCAAGGTGACACAAGTAATGCTGATTCGCCGGACACTGCCCGGCCAACGTCGCCCACTCCGCTTATGGGAGTTCAATCCAGAGGGACCGCGAGCTCTCCGACATTTCATGGGTTTAACACCCATGGAAATGTATAAACTGTTCTTCGGATCACAAGAAGTGAATCCGGATTTGACCGAGGATGCTGGCCTAAGCCGCAATCGCCCGGATACTCAGGTAGGTGACCTTGTGTTCGGACCTCCTATCCGCATAATTAACTTGCTTTTTAACAGCATTTCTTCTTTTTAGCAGGAGTGGATAGCCAAGGCGAGGCTGATCCGGTGTCCGGCTCCCCTTCCCGAAACTAGGCTGGATCCTGTGTTAGTCAGGATGCTAGAGGTACTGCCTTTGGAGGGGAATAAGGGGACAGACAAGGAAACCATGGCCCCTTCAAAAGAGGCCACTTCAAAGGGGGGAACCGAAAATTCCCCTCCTAGAGGAAAGAAAAGGGCCGCCTCTGACGACCCGGAAGTCCAAGCTTCAAAGCGGGGGAAAGAATCCGCGTCAGAGGACCCGACGCCGGGGAGCCCCTCCGCCGAATTAAATCCTCAAAAGGAGCAGCCCTCCAACGAGCCGTAAGTAAAAAGAGAGTTGTTCTTTTAAGAGAAGTCTTTGATTTATACTCTGAGAAGTTTTAACCGAAACCTTACCTTGTAGTTCGGACCCCGACCCTTCTCAGCAGAACTTGTCGTCGGGGGACCTTCTTCCGGAGATGATGGAGAGCGGAACGCCTCCACCTTCTACACCGCCTAGCAAGGCGGGCGGCGTTGAAGTGTCGTCACAGAGGGTTGCTCCGGATCTGCCAGATGCAGAAGGTGACCATGCGGCCCCCCGAAGTTCTCCGTGTCCGGCCTTCGAAGAAGGCCATGGGACGAATCCAGCACCATCTGGTGTTCGGTCGGAGGAGCTGAAGGTTCTGCTGGGCCGAACTTCTGTTTCAGAGGAACATCATGTGTTGATGCACACGGTGATTGAGAAGATTTCAGCCGCTGAAAGCGGGCTGAACGAGGCCGTCAACAGTTTATTGGCGGGCCTAGAGGTACGTTTTAAATAATGAACATTAGTGTCAATTGCGCATCATAACATGCGCCCTGTGTAGATAGTAGCCCCTGAGACTCTGTGTGGCGCAAAGATGTGTGGCGCGCAGAGGATCTTAATCCCAGGTCCTTTAAGTGGCACCTTTGTGTGCAGGTGGCAAATTGTCCGGAATCAAGCCGGACTCGAGAGTTTACCGAAATGAAACGGCAACTTGATGTGGCAGAAGCCGACATCGTGCTTGTTAACAAGCGGCTTTATGATGCTCAAGGTATTTGAGATTATTCGGCGATTGTTTAGTAAGAGTAGCTTTAAGTCAATATCTTACCTTGTGTATGCTTGATGCAGATAGTGCGGCGGCCGTGGAAGGACTTAGAGCTGAACTCGCCAGAGCAAAAGAACAAGCCAGAAAAAGTGATGCGGCTGCCAGAAGAGCCCGCGAAGAGCTGAAAGCCGAACAGGCTTCCCATTGCCGAAGCAAAGATGAGATGGCTGAACTTGCCGAAAAGTTGAAAAGCGCTACTGACCGTTGTAGACTTCTTGAAGAGGAAGGTCGAATCAGGCAGACGGATTTGGAGAAGGCCGTTGCTGTCGCCAAGGACGCCCGCTCTGTGATGAGAGCGGCAAAGGAAGAGCTGCGTCAAGCCGGACTAATTGCGGATGGAAAGCCCTTCCTGCTGCGAAGAAAATTCTGTGATCCGAAGTTCGCCCCGTTGGACCGAGCGTGGAGCGTGGAGGACACCTATCTGGATTTGGCGCCAGTGCCGCTGATGCGACCAGGTACTTTCAAGATAAGGAAGATCATGAAGTGGAAAAACTCTTCTGGTCGCAGTTCACCAATCCAGAGCATCCACTAGCAGTGGACGATCGCCTGGCCCAATGGGCCGAGCTGAATAGGTTGTCCGGACTCGCCATGAACTATGCCATGGATCGCCTGTGTCCGGGAAGATCAAAGCCGAAAAGCTATTTCAGCTTGGTGCAGCAATTTCTTGACGTGGTGCCTCAGATTGAAGCTCTGAAGAGGTCAGCTTGCACAGAGGGCGCTCGGCTAGCTCTTGCCCGTGTCAAGACATACTGGGCAGATATGGAGCCCACCGTTGTTGCGTCCCGCGATTCGGATAAAAGCCGAATGCCTTCCGAACACTATTTTGAGGAAGTCCTCACGGGCGCTCGTATAATAGAGATGCAGTGTTCGAAAGATGCTGTGTTATGACAACATATGTAATCATGGATCAGCAATATTATGAATTGTAATGGCGTATTTTAGACTTGTGCCTTCAAGTATTATTAACACCTCCTGTGCGGCCGTTTTAATAGATAGATTCTGAAAGATTGCAGTCGTTGGCTTCAGCCCCCACGCACATAATGCGGGGGTGCGCGCAGAAAACACATTCACACTTAACCCAACGTCTTGGTCCTACAAAGGAGGTGATTGCGCCGCGGGCCAGGCAACCGGACTATAATGCTTTAACACTTTCACTTAGCCATAGGAGCTTGACAGTGGGACTCTTTAGGTAGCCCTGAAGTGGCAACTGCGTTTGCCCGAGTTCGGGACGCGTGTAAGCCTGACCGGGAAGCGGCCCTTCGTCAAAACGGAGGAATTCGATAAATCCCTGTAAGTCACCGAGTGGCAACCAGTCTCTCGCTACATCATGACAGTCGGTTTTCGGCTTTCTCTACTGAGGTGCTCGCCCGGCCGAACCGGGGCACAATCGCAGTAGTTCTCCTGGTGCTACCTTAGCCGACAGAACGGAACATAAGGTGGCCGAACTCAGGAGCTGGGCAACCCAACATATGACCAAAATCATGACTCGGAGCTGATGCATATAGTGCCAAAACTCGCGACGCCGAACATTCCCTAAGGTGTTCGGTCTTTGTGGGTGTGTGTGGAACGACACCCCTCCTTTTTTATTAAAAAAAGAAGAAAAAAGCCCCTCGTGTCCATGTATGAGAAATAATTATGGCGTGGCCACATGCCAAAACGCCAGTCTCCTCCTTGGTTATAGTGAAAGAAACCAGGGGATGTATAGCAGCAAGAGACAGTAAAAAAGGTTTACGCAGGGTCTTAATCTAAAGAGAATCCTTTTGGGCGGGTCCCTACTGCACGTCTGCGCCTGTGTCTCCGCTGTGCCGTATCCTGGACGGGCGCCGTACGACGTTCATCTGTAAAAGAGAGGAACTAAATTGAAAATGGGTCGTGCGGGACAAAAAGAATAATAAACAGAATATAGAGTGAAGAATAAACGAGGTCGAGCTTTATTGTCTCTGTGTGCAGCCCCTGGTATGGCATATCTAGCCTATAGCGATGATGGGCTTGTGCCGAACTCATTGAGCCCGGGTCCATGGCCTTCTGCGACTTGTATCGAAAAAGTCTTTTTGGCTGGCGAGGCCATTTTATTGTACGGCTGTTTAAGCGGCCGCACAGTCCTCCTTTTGGAGGATACATATTTTAGTGCGCTCCCTTTAAAGAGATGATGCCTCGAGGACCGGGCATCTTTAGCGTGAGGGATGCATAATGCGGTATTGCGTTAAAGCGAGCGAAAGCTCCACGCCCCATTAGTGCTTGATAGCGACTTGAAAACGGGACTATGTGGAAGATGAGCTTTTCGCGACGAAAGTTATTGGCGGAGCCGAATATTATTACAAGCCGGATAAAACCCATACAGTGGGTGTCCGGGCCGGGTGCTACCCCTTGAAAGGAGGTGTTACTGTGACGGATTCTTGCTGGGTTTATGCCCATGCTGTGAATTGTATCCTGGTATATCAGGTTTAGTTCACTGCCCCCGTCCATAAGGACATTGGTAAACTGGAATCCGTCTATTATTGGTTGAAGTACCAGGGCAGTCCGGCCTGCATGTTTGACATTGCGAGAATAATCAAGCCGATCGAAAATGATTGGTTTTAGAGACCAGTGGCGGGACTTCCTAGGGATAGGCTTGAATGTGCGGACCTTTATGGGTGCCTCATGCCTTGTTATGTGAAGTGAATTCACTGTTTTGACTTCCTGTGGGAAGTTCTTTTGCTTCCTGGTGTTCTGATTTTGGGGTTCGTCCTCTTCCTCACTTGGTTCGTCGAGCCCCTTGTGTTCGGCGTTAAGCCGTCCGGATTGTTTGAAAACCCAACAGTCTCTGTGGGTATGATTAGCAGGCTTCCCAGGAGTACTGTGTATCTGACATATCCTGTCCATGATTCTCTTTAGGCTGGACGGATCCTCCCTATTATCCTGAGGGGGTGTCTTTGTCTGAGTTTGCCTTGAGCCTTTGAATCCGGCATTTACTGTCATGCTCTTTGGACTTTTTCTTTTGACCCGGCGATGATCATTATTTCGTCGTGGTTTCCCATTTCCATCCCTGATCTCGGATGTACTTGGGTTGCTGGGGCTGCATCGTGCCAACCAGCTGTCCTCTCCTGCGCAAAAGCGGGTCATGAGGCTTGTGAGTGCGGCCATTGTTCTAGGTTTTTCCTGGCCGAGGTGTCTGGTGAGCCATTCGTCTCGGACATTGTGCCTGAAAGCCGCTAGGGCTTCGGCGTCCGGACAATCGACTATTTGATTCTTTTTAGTGAGGAATCTGTTCCAGAACTGCCGAGCTGATTCTCCGGGCTGCTGAGTTATGTGACTGAGATCGTCTGCATCCGGGGGACGGACGTAGGTCCCTTGAAAATTTGTTCGGAAAGCGTCCTCGAGCTCTTTCCAACTTCCAATTGTGTTTTCGGGAAGGCTTTTAAGCCAGTGCCGGGCTGGCCCTTTAAGTTTAAGAGGTAAATATTTTATGGCGTGGAAATCATCTCCTCTAGCCATATGTATGTGGAGGATATAGTCCTCGATCCAGACTCCAGGGTCTGTTGTTCCATCGTACGCCTCTATGTTAACGGGTTTAAACCCCTCCGGGAGTTCATATTCCAGGACCTCGTCCGTGAAGCATAGAGGGTGTGCGACACCCCTATAACTGGGTGTGCCGGATTCTGATGGTGGATTTTTTGCATTGCACGTGAGAGCGTGCTTTCTCTGCCCGTAAATGGATCTGGCTGGGGCGTGATGCGAATCTTTAATTGGGTCGCCTGCCGCTTTAAGTGCGGCGCCCTTTGTCGTTTTGTAGTGGCCGATAGGTCGTTCCTTCGACCGCGTAGCCTTTTTATTTTTCGAGTTTGGGGGCTCTATGGCCTCCTGGTCGAATTCGGGCAGTAGTTTTCTCTTCGGATAGCTTTTGGTGCGGCGGCTGCCGCCGTATTTGTCTGCGGTCTTGATTACTTTGCTCCATCTCGTCTTGAGTGTATTTTCCGCCGTCCTTAGCTTTTGCTTTTGTTTTTTCAGGCTGCGTATTGTGGCGACGAGCCTCTCTTGGAGATTCTTCTTCTCCATGGTTTTATCCGGCGTGGTATCGTCCGGAGTTCTGTTATGACCGGGGGAAGACTGTTTGTCTTCTCTGCCCGTGTTGTCATGTTCAGACGGCTGTTTTGAGACGTGTTCGTCATCTGCCGAATCGTCCTGCTCTATGGCAGGGTTTGGATCGAGGTTGTGCTTAGCTCGGCGTTTACGTCGCCGCTTTGAGTGCTTCTCGGAGGGTTTACCTTTCTTTTCGCCCCCTTTTTCCTCATTGTCAATATTTTCCGGCGTATCCACCATGAATACATCATTGGGTGTGGTGGATATCCAGTGCCCTGTGGGTGCTGGTTCCGGTTCCACTCCGTGTTCGTCGTCCATACCGTCGAGGTCTTCGGAGCCGAAGTCAAGCATGTCGGTCAAATCTTCGACTGTGGCTATCAAGTGGGTGGTGGGCGGGTTTTGAATTTCTTCATCATCCGAATCCCATCCTCGCAGACCAGAGTCCGGCCTGGGCTCTCCTGATAAAGAGAGAGACTTGAGAGAATTCAGAATATCACCGAAAGGTGAGCGCTGAAAGATGTTCGCGGCGGAGAACTCCATTACAGGCGCCCAATCAGATTCGATCGGCGGGGGCATGGAAAGCCTGGAGCTCGGAGAAGAATCCGGCTCCTTGGAGTCATGGGCAACGCGGAGTGTGGGACTGGAGTTCGGCTCGATCGCCTTTAACGTCGCAGCCCCTGAGGTGACGTCCAACCGTTCTTCCTCAACAAACGCAGCGGGCTCCGAATCGAGGGTCGGGGCCGGAGCGTATGCGGCCTCCAGGACACTGTTCGGAGGCAGAGCTATATCATGCCCTTCGTGACAGTGCGGCGCACTTGGCTGTGGCTCGAATCCGTCGAAGATCAAGTCTCCGCGGACGTCCGCCGTGTGGTTTAAGCTTCCAAACCTGACTTGACGGCCAGGGCCGCGGCTTTTGATCTGCTCCAGATGGCTAAGCGAGTTGGTCCGCAGATCGAAGCCGCCGAGGACGAAGATCTGTCCGGGGTGAAAAGTCTCACCCTGGATCTCGTCGCTGTTGATGATCAAAGGAGCCTGTCGGTGTCAAAACCGGCGGATCTCGGGTAGGGGGTCCCGAACTGTGCGTCAAGGTCGGATGGTAACAGGAGACAAGGGACACTTTGTTTTACCCAGGTTCGGGCCCTCTCGATGGAGGTAAAACCCTACTCCTGCTAGATTAATATTGATGATATGGGTAGTACAAGAGTAGATCTACCACGAGATCAAGGAGGCTAAACCCTAGAAGCTAGCCTATGGTTATGATTGTGTATGATGATCGTCGTACGGACTACAACCCTCCGGTTTATATAGACACCGGATAGGGTTAGGGTTACATAGAGTCGGTTACATTGGTAGGAGATCTTGAATATCCGCACGCCTAGCTTGCCTTCCACGCCAAGGAAAGAACCTTCCGGACACGGGACAAAGTCTTCCATCTTGTATCTTCATAGTCCTGGAGTCCGGCTGAGAGTATAGTCCGGCTAGCCGAACACCCCCTAATCCAGGACTCCCTCAGTAGCCCCTGAACCAGGCTTCAATGACGACGAGTCCGGTGCGCAAATTGTCTTCGGCATTGCAAGGCGGGTTCCTCCTCCAAGTTCTTCAAGAAGATAATGAACACCAGAAAATAGTGTCCGGCTCTGCAAAACAAATTTCCACGTATTGCCATGTAGAGAATAATACAAACACAAATCAAATCTGCTGACGTATTCCGCAGTGTGTCATAACACTGCGACCAGGCCTTCTGTATGGATTATTTTTACTGTTCCACCACAGCACGTTCAACGAGGCGGTTTCCTTGGCACGTCTTGTCGAAGCAGAGATCGTGTGCCCCCTTTAACGGGATTCTCATTAATACGGACGTGGGTAACCCAACCGCGCCATTTACCACGGCGCTTGAGCGGGAAGCGAGTTTTACGAGGCAGGTGGGGACGCATAACAGCATCAGCCTATATAAGGGGATAAAGATCCACCTCTTTCACCTACGCCTTCTTCCTCCTCTGCCTATCCATCTCTCGCGCACTCAAGCTCCAACGCCCAAGTCCGCCCTTTCGTCCTCAACCTACTCCAGCGATGTCCGGAGCAGGAGGCAAGTGGATGGCTTCCTCCGTCACGGAGGAACAGATCAAAAAGCTTAGGAAGGCCGGATATCTGTCCAAGGACATCGCGCACCGGCTTCCTGAGACGGGGCAGCTTCTTCCCACCCCAAGGCCCCATGAGAGGGTAGTTTTTCTCCCCCATTTCCTCCGGGGACTGGGTTTTCCACTTCACCCTTTTGTCCGGGGGCTCATGTTCTACTACGGCCTGGACTTCCACGATCTGGCCCCGAACTTTATCCTCAATGTCTTGGCGTTTATCATCGTGTGTGAGGCCTTTCTCCGCATCCGCCCCCACTTCGGCCTCTGGCTCCAGACCTTCAACGTCAAGCCCAAGGTGGTGTCCGGCACCCAGGCGGAGTGCGGAGGTGCTATGGCCGGCAAAATGGCCAACGCACTCTGGTTCGATGGCTCTTTTGTGGAGTCCTTAAAGGGGTGGTAGGCAGGGTGGTTTTACATCACCGAGCCACGCGACTCGAAATGGGTCGCGGCCCCTGAGTTTCGATCCGGACCCCCCCACGCGGCTCATGTCCTGGAAAGAGACGGGCCTGTCGTGGGGCAACGAAGAAGAAGTGACCGGATTGCAAACTTGCATCCGGTCCCTGGTGAACAAGCCAATCCGGCATGTCAATATCATCCAGGTTATGCTCGTCCGCCGGATCCTCCCGTGCCAAGAACGGGCTTTTACTTTGTGGGAATTCGACCCGGCGCGGCACCAAACCCTTAGTAGGCTATTCGACACGACGTATGAAGACGTCTGGAAGGTGCTGACCAAAGGCTCCGAGTCCCCCACATCCGCCTCCGAGGATCGCGGATACAGCTCGCAGCGCAACACTGGCGAGGTAAGCTATTTATACCTTTGACAGGTTCGCTAAGTTCTTCTACATAGATTAACTCTATGCGGGATCCAAAAACTCCCTTTGCCTTTGACAGGCGTGGCTGAAGATAGCCGGACCAATTAACTGTCCGGCTCCTCTGCTCGAAGACCCGGCCCCAGCTCTCTTGGTGAAGCTAATGGCTCCGGCACCTTACGTGGTGCCGGAGAGGAAGGCCAAGAAGAAGAAAACCACCGGGACTCGAAAAAGTGCCCGCAACATGGTGGTGTCGGACTCGTTATCTGACGAGTCCGTGACGCCCTCCGCTCGTGAAAACGAGGAGGAGGAAGAAGAAATCCCTCCCCCTCCAACGGGGGAAGGTAAGAAGAGGAAGGCTGCCCCAGCGGGGGCAGCTAAGGGGTCCAAAAAGAGGAAGACCCCTCCGCCAGACTACTCCCCTGACGCCAACGAGGACGAGGAGGAGTGGCCGGAAAGGACCAAGCGTCCGACGAAGTCGTAAGTATTCGGATACCAGAGTAACTCATGATATTCTTTTATTTGCACAGCTTTCCCTTACGTATGAATATAATTGTGCAGGCCGCCCCGGGCCGCACTCGACATTTCGTCGAGCGGCTCCCTGGATTCGTGGGAGATGGACTCCGTCCCTCCCGCGGTCTCCTCCCGCAGGGCGGGCGACGCTGAAGCAGCGTCCCGCCGAACAGGGCAGGAGGAGGTGGTCCTGGAGGAGCCGCAAGGCAATCCTCAGGACCCCAGGAGTAAAGGGGATAAAAACCCCCAGGGCTCCCATTCCGGCTTTGTGCCGGACACCGTGCCGGACTCAACCGTCCTGGTTCACGGTGGGCGGACTCCTTCCAAAAGGAGTAAGCCATCCGATCCGGCGACCTCTGTCCAGCCAGAGGCGCCGGACAACCTGATGGAGGCACTTGAAGGTGCCACCATCGACGAGGAGCACCGTACTGTTATGAGTACGGTGGTCCAGAGGGTTCAGTCCGCCAAGAGCGGACTGAATGCAGCTTGCGCTAGCCTTCTAACAGGCTTCCAGGTAAGCAAAAAATATGCTAAATTCATTACCGCATAGACAGTAGCCCCTGATGCTCTGTTCGGTGTTCGGAAAGAAAAGCCGAATAGAGGATCGAATAATTTTCGCAGGAGTCTAACCATATAAAGTCAAATATGCGTATGCAGGCTTCCCTGCTGTCCACCGCCGCGCTAACTACGCAGGTGGAAGTCCTGAAAAAGGACTTCGAGCGGTCCGAGCAAGAGCTCAGCCTTGCCAAGAGGCAGCTCGAGGAGAAGGAAGGTAAGATACCCCCTCAATAATAAAATGTGCCTATAGAGAGGCTTGATTGCAAAAAATAACAGGATTGAACTGCCTATTGTAGGGGTCGCCACGGAGGTGGAAACCCTGAGGCAGGCGCTTATTGAGGCCGAGAAGAAGATGGCCGAAGAGCGCACCGAACGAGAGAAGCTTGGGGTCCAATACGGAGAGGTGCAACAGGAGCTGCAAGCTCTCATGAAAAAACATGAGGGTTTGGAGCTTGACGTGAAAACGCAAGCCACCGAACTCGCCTCTGCCGTTGAGGCCACCAAGAGTGCCAAGGCCAAAGCCCAGAAGGCCCTCCAAGAGTTGGAGGATATGAAGAAAATAGCAGCGGGTAAGGCATTCTCAATGCAAAGTAGGAACATAAAAGTAAAGTACCTATTACTTACCCGAATCCGGAGTTCTCCAGGGGCGTTCTTCGATCTTCCCCGCAGTGCATCCGACGCCGCCGCATTCTTCCGGAGCGAAGAGAACAGCTCGACGGAGAGTGTGTTCTGGTCTCAGTATTCTGAGGCCGGACACCCTGTGCCCTTGAGCGACCAGCTGAAGCAGCTGGCCGAGCTCCACAAGGCGTCCGAACAGGCCATGAAGGGCTTACTAGTTCGGCAGTGGCCTGGAGAGGCCCTGCCTGGGAGCTACTTCGGGCTAGTGCGGCGGCTGGTGGAGGCTTGTCCATGACTTGAGGTCATCAAGCGCTCTGTCTGCATTGAAGGCGCCCGGAGGGCCCTTGCCCGTGTAACGGTACACTGGGGTAAGCTGAACGGCGAGAAGCTGGTGAAGGACGGGCCGCCGCAGGGGAAGGAGCATCGTAAACCCGAGAACTACTATGAGGAAGTTCTTGCCGGATCCCGCCTTATTGCGGATGAATGTACCAAGGATGTAATATTTCAATAAACTCGTTCGTTTGTATCCTGTGCGCTGAAAACTCGTTCATATGTGCTTTAAGCAATGCTTTGAATTTAAAATATTGTTTTCTGTGCGGCCGTTTATCAGTAATTGAGAGATGGCGAGTCGTCGGCTTCTGCCCCCATGCAGCTAGTGCTGGGGTGTTCGGGATAAACCTGCGGGCTCTTGTTCCCATAGTTGGGTCCTTCGAGGGAGGCCCGCAGCACAACGAACCAGGCAATCGGACTATAATGCTTGAACACTCTCACTTAGCCATAGAACTTTATAATTTTAAATTTCGGCGAAGCCCCTAGTTCGGAAGGCCGAATTCGGGGCACTATCCACGCCTTTAGCCGGATTTAACCAGCTCTCCGCTCGAAAGCGGCATAAGCCTTTAAGGACTCGAAAAACCTCTCGAACAGCGACCGGTCTCATGCCCTATCATGACAGTCTGTTTTAGCTTTCTCCACTGAGGCGCTCACCTACATGATCTGGGGCGCAATCGCAGTGGTTCTCCTAGTGCTACCTTAGCCGATAGAGCGGAAAGTAAGGTACCAAAACATAGGAGCCGGGCAAACCCAACATATGACCAAAATCATGACTCGGAGCCGATGCATATAGTGCTATAAGTTCGGGGTGCCGCACTTTGGGAAAGTGTGCGGACTTCTCACGACCAGATAAAAGGGTAATGAAGCCCCTGGCGTGGTTTGCCGTACAATGTTGTACGGGGTGCCATCATGTTATAAAATAAACATATATAAAAAAGATGATAATGCGAAAAATAGACTAAAGCTATGCATTGTTTATAAGGAGGCTGTTTGTTCAAGCCGAACGATACAAGTAGTGCAATAAGCAAAAAATACTAGACTATTTAACATGTCCTGACCAGGCGCAGGCCGCAGAAACTTAGAAACAGATATATTGCTCGAAATAGAGACCACCTGAGAGTTCCATAATGCGGCGTCGTTTTGCCTGCTTTCCTGGGTCTTGTACCGTCTGTGCGGCAGCGAAGCCGAACAGTTTTTACAGAGTCCTGAAAAAAAGGAAAAAAAATAAGAAATTTTTTTGGCAGCCCCTAGTACGTTTGACGCCCTATTGCAGGTATGCCAGGAATATCCCCCTCCCCTGTGCCCATGGAATTTTGAGGGCGTAATTATGTACTCTAGGTACTAGCTCTTTTATGTAGCGATGGCTAGGGTTGGGGCGTTGTTGCTACGCTTGCTCCGAACGTGCCAGTTGGTTGTGCTGCAGAGTACTCCGGGCGCGCTTTGCATTGTCCGGCTTTTTAGCGGCCGGAATGGAGAGTTGCCTTAAAAGGCTGCTTTGTACCTCCGCTGCGAGGGCCGCCGTGTGCTCCTCCGTATGGATGGAGCGTTCGGTGTTTCCGCTGACCGTTATTACACCTCGAGGGCCTGACATGTTGAGCTTGAGATATGCGTAGTGCGGCACCGCATTGAATTTAGCGAATGCGGTTCGTCCGAGCAGGGCATGATAGCCACTGCGGAACGGGACTATGTCAAAGATTAACTCTTCGCTTCGGAAGTTATCCGGAGATCCGAAGACCACATCAAGTGTTATCGAGCCTGTGCAATTGGCCTCTACACCTGGAATGACGCCTTTAAAGGTCGTCCTTGTGGGCTTGATCCTTGATGGATCTATGCCCATTTTCCGCATTGTATCCTGGTAAAGCAGGTTTAGGCTGCTGCCGCCGTCCATGAGGACTCTTGTAAGGTGAAATCCGTCAACTATCGGGTCAAGAACCAATGCGGCGAAACCGCCGTGACGAATGCTGGTGGGGTGGTCCCTTCGATCGAAAGTGATCGGGCAAGAGGACCATGGGTTGAACTTGGGGGCGACTGGCTCCATCGCGTATACGTCCCGTAGCGCATGCTTCCTTTCCCTTTTGGGAATATGGGTCGCGTATATCATGTTCACCATCCGCACTTGTGGGGGAAACCCCTTCTGTCCTTTGTTGTTCGGCGGCCTGGGCTCCTGCTCGTCATCGCTGTCCAGCCCCTTGTCTTTATGTTCGGCTCTCAGCTTGCCTGCCTGCTTGAACACCCAACAATCTCTGTTGGTGTGATTGGCTGGCCTTTCGGGGGTGCCATGAATCTGGCACGAGCGGTCGAGTATTCGGTCCAAACTGGACGGGCCCTGGTTATTCTTTTTGAATGCCTTTTTCCGCTGACCGGATTCATAGCCTCTGAATCCGGCATTTACTGCCGTATCCTCATTGCTGTCGCTGCTAACGCGGCGCTTTGGATTATTTCGACGTGACCTGCCGCTTTTGTCCTTGGTATCCGGATTACCAGTCTTCTTCGATAAGTTGTTGCTACGAGCTAGCCAGCTGTCTTCGCCCGCGCAAAAGCGGGTCATGAGTGTCGTGAGGGCCGCCATGGATTTCGGCTTTTCCTGTCCTAGGTGCCGGGCAAGCCATTCGTCGCGGATATTATGCTTAAAGGCCGCTAGGGCCTCTGCGTCCGGACAGTCGACTATCTGATTCTTCTTTGTTAGGAACCGTGTCCAGAATTGCCTGGCCGATTCATCTGTCTGCTGAATTATGTGGCTTAGGTCATCGGCGTCCAGTGGTCGCACATAAGTGCCCTGGAAGTTGTCGAGGAATGCGGCTTCCAGGTCCTCCCAAGAACCGATTGAATTTGCTGGCAAGCTGTTAAGCCAATGCCGAGCTGGTCCCTTAAGCTTGAGTGGGAGGTATTTGATGGCGTGCAGGTCGTCGCCGCGTGCCATGTGGATGTGGAGGAGATAATCCTCGATCCATACTGCCGGATCTGTCGTACCATCATACAACTCGATATTGACGGGTTTGAAACCCTCTGGGATTCTATGATCCATTACTTCGTCTGTGAAGCATAGCGGGTGTGCGGCGCCCCTGTACTGGGCTATGTCACGACGCAGCTCGGAAGAGCTGTGTTTGTTGTGTTCGGCCCGACCGGATTTATGTCCGGACTGAAAATCATCACGTGTTGGGCGTCCGCGCGATCCATAGATCGATCTTGTTTGCCTTGCTTTGTCCTCCAGGACGTCTCGCGGATCTGGTTCGTGTTCCCGTGCCTTTGTGAAGCGGTGGCGGGGCATGGCTTGTTTGGTTGTTCGACAGTTTTCTCTGTCGCGGCCACGAGGTGGCCGATCTGCCATGTCTTGTGCTTCCTCCTCTGATAAGGGGAGCGGCCTGCGCTTAGGATAATTTTTGGAGGGGCGCCCGAGTTCATACTCTTCGGCCGCAAGGACGTCTGTCCATCTGTCAGCTAGCAAATCTTGATCAGCCCTAAGCTGTTGCTGCTTTTTCTTTAGGCTGTTCGCCGTGGCTATAAGCCTGCGTTGAAAACGCTCTTGTTCGGCAGGGTCCGATGGTACGACGAATTCGTCGTCGCCGAGGCTTGCCTCGTCTTCGGAGGGAGGCATATAGTTATCATCCTCAACCTCTTGTTCTGCCGCTTTCTCATGAAGGCTGGCTTCTCCATCTTCCTGTGCCGAATCATGCTGAGGTTGGTGCTCTTCAGCGCTATCCGGGGTAGCATTATCCCCCGTGCTGGAATCACCATTCTTGCTTTGGCGGGATTTAGAGCGGCGCCGCTGACGCCGGCGTTTGGGAGGCTTTTTCGAGGTGCCATCCTCTGCTGTTCCATCGCCGTCCCAGTCTTTCGGAGCGTCCACCATGTATATGTCATATGACGAGGTGGCAGTTCAGCGCCCTACGGGTGCTGGTTCTTGCTCGTCTCCTCCTTCGTCGTCCATACTGTCGAAGTCTTCGGAGCCGAAGTCAAGCATGTCGGTTAAGTCGTCGACAGTGGCTATGAAGTGGGTGGTGGGCGGGCTTTGAATTTCTTCGTTGTCCGAATCCCAACCTCGCAGGCCATAATTTGGCCTGGGCTCTCCTGACAAAGAGAGAAACTTGAGGGAATTCAGTATATCGCCGAAAGGTGAATGCTGAAAGATATCCGCGGCGGTGAACTCCATTACGGGCGCCCAACCTGATTCGATCGGCAGGGGCGAGGGAGTTTCAGAGCCCGGAGGAGAGTCCGGCTCCTCGGAGTCATGGGCCACGCGGAGTGCGGGGCTGTCGTTTGGCTCGATCGCCTTTGAGATCGCAGCCCCTGAGGTGACGTCCAACCGTTCATCCTCAACGAACGCAGCGGGCTCCGAATCGAGGGTCGGGGCCGGAGCGTATGCGGCCTCCAGGACACTATTCGGGGGCAGAGCTATATCATGTCCCTCGAGATAGTGCGGCGCGCCTGGCTGTGGCTCGAATCCGTCGAAGATCAAGTCTCCGCGGATATTTGTCGTGTAGTTTAAGCTTCCAAACCTGACTTGATGGCCAGGGGAGTAGCTTTCGATCTGCTCCAGATGGCCAAGGGAATTGGCCCGCAGAGCGAAGCCGCCGAAGACGAAGATCTGTCCGGGGAGAAAAGTCTCGCCCTGGACCTCGTCGTTGCTGATGATCAAAGGAGCCATCGGACCCAAAGGCGACGACACAGAGGAACTCTCAATGAAAGCACCAATGTCGGTGTCAAAACCGGCGGATCTCGGGTAGGGGTTCCCGAACTGTGCATCAAGGTCGGATGGTAACAGGAGACAAGGGACACTTTGTTTTACCCAGGTTCGGGCCCTCTCGATGGAGGTAAAACCCTACTCCTGCTAGATTAATATTGATGATATGGGTAGTACAAGAGTAGATCTACCACGAGATCAAGGAGGCTAAACCCTAGAAGCTAGCCTATGGTTATGATTGTGTATGATGATCGTCGTACGGACTACAACCCTCCGGTTTATATAGACACCGGATAGGGTTAGGGTTACACAGAGTCGGTTACATTGGTAGGAGATCTTGAATATCCGCACGCCTAGCTTGCCTTCCACGCCAAGGAAAGAACCTTCCGGACACGGGAAGAAGTCTTCCATCTTGTATCTTCATAGTCCTGGAGTCCGGCTGAGAGTATAGTCCGGCTAGCCGAACACCCCCTAATCCAGGACTCCCTCAGAGCCATCGGACCCAAAGGCGACGACACAGAGGAACTCTCAATGAAAGCACCAATGTCGGTGTCAAAACCGGCGGATCTTGGGTAGGGGGTCCCGAACTGTGCGTCAATGTCGGATGGTAACAGGAGACAAGGGACACTTTGTTTTACCCAGGTTCGGGCCCTCTGGATGGAGGTAAAACCCTACTCCTGCTATATTAATATTGATGATATAGGTAGTACAAGAGTAGATCTACCACGAGATCAAGGAGGCTAAACCCTAGAAGCTAGCATATGGTTATGATTGTGTATGATGATCGTCGTCCTACGGACTACAACCCTCCGGTTTATATAGACACCGGATAGGGTTAGGGTTACACAGAGTCGGTTACATTGGTAGGAGATCTTGAATATCCGCACGCCTAGATTGCCTTCCACGCCAAGGAAAGAACCTTCCGGACACGGGACGAAGTCTTCCATCTTGTATCTTCATAGTCCTGGAGTCCGGCTGAGAGTATAGTCCGGCTAGCCGAACACCCCCTAATCCAGGACTCCCTCACCTGGGATCCTCCTAACTACTCCTGGTCGTCGCCAGCGGGCTGCACGTAGTAGTAGGCACCTCCAGTGTAGAAGGAGTCGTCGTCGACGGTGGCGTCTGTATCCTGGGCTCCATCGTCTGGTCGCAGCAATCGGGTAGAGAAAGGGGAAAAGGGGAAACAAGGCAACCGTGAGTACTCATCCAAAGTACTCGCAAGCAAGGAGCTACACTACATATGCATGGGTATATGTGTAAAGGGGCATATCAGTGGACTGAATTGCAAAATGCCAGAACAAGAGGGGGATAGCTAATCCTGTCGAAGACTACGCTTCTGGCAGCCTCCGTCTTGCAGCATGTAGAAGAGAGAAGACTGAAGTCCTCCAAGTAGCATCGCATAGCATAATCCTACCCGGCGATCCCCTCCTCGATGCCCTGTTAGAGAGCGATCACCGGGTTGTATCTAGCACTTGGAAGGGTGGGTTTTATTAAGTATCCGGTTCTAGTTGTCATAAGGTCAAGGTACAACTCCAAGTCGTCCTATTACCGAAGATCACGGCTATTCGAATAGATTAACTTCCCTATAGGGGTGCACCACATAACCCAACACGCTTGATCCCATTTGGCCGGACACACTTTCCTGGGTCATGCCCGGTCGCGGAAGATCAACACGTCGCAGCCCCACCTAGGCACAACAGAGAGTCCAGCACGCCGGTCTAAACCTAAGCGCACAGGGGTCTGGGCCTATCGCCCTTAGCACACCTGCACGTTGCGAGGGCAGCCGGAAGCAGAACTAGCCCCCTTAATACAAGAGCAGGCTTACGTTCCAATCCGGCGCGCGCCGCTCAGTCGCCGACGTCACGAAGGCTTCGGCTGATACCACGACGCCGAGTGCCCATATCTTTATCACGTAGTTGGTTAGTGCGTATAGGCCAGTAGCCAGACTCAGATCAAAAACCAAGATCTCGTTAAGCGTGTTAAGTATCCGCGAACGCCGAACAGGGCCAGGCCCACCTCTCATCCAGGTAGTCTCAACCTGCCCTGCCGCTCCGCCACAAAGATCCACACAGAGGGCCGTTGGGACAAAGGTCCTTTCAGCCCCCAATCCGTGAATCACTCGCGGGTACTCCTCGAGCCGACCCGACTTTAGTCACCACATGTATCATGTATAAAGTATAGTATATACCCATGATCACCTCTCGAGTGATCACGGCCCGATAGTATAGCACAGCAGACGGACAAGAATGTAGGGCCACTGATGGAAAACTAGCATCCTATACTAAGCATGTAGGATTGCAGGTAAGGTAATAACAGTAGTAACAAGGATAGGCTATGCATCAGGATAGGATAAACGGAAAGCAGTAACATGCTACACTACTCTAATGCAAGCAGTATAGAAGAGAGTAGGCGATACCTGGTGATCAAGGGGGGGGGGCTTGCCTGGTTGCTCTGGCAAGAGAGAGGGGTCGTCAACTCCGTAGTCGTACTGGGTAGCAGCGGCGTCGGTCTCGGTGTCTAGCGAGAGAAGAGGGGGAAGAAACAATAAATATTTAAGCAAACAGATGCATAGCGATGCATGACAAGACAAGTATCAGTGCTAGGGGTGCCCTAACGCGGTAAGAGGTGATACCGGGGAAAGGGGGAAACATCCGGGAAAGTATCCCCGGTGTTTCGCGCTTTCGGGCAAAGATGCCGGAGGTGAAATGTTGCAGGTTCACTATGCTAGGGACACGTGGCGGACGAACGGGCCGCGTATCCGGGTTCGTCTCGTCGTTCTGAGCAACTTTCATGTGCAAAGTTTTTTCATCTGAACTACCATTTATTTTCTATTATTTTTCAAAGTTTTAAATCATTTTCTGAATTAACAGAATTAATTTAATTCGGAAATTGTTTTATGATGTCATCATAACATCAGGGTGATGTCAGCAGTCAACAGTCAGTTGACTTGGTCAAACTGACGTGTGGGTCCTGCATGCCATAGGCTAAGACTAACTAATCAGGTTTAATTAGTCTAAGTAAATAATTAGGTTAATCTAAATAAGATTAATTTAGTTAATTAATTAATTAATTCAATTATTATTTTAATATTTTTTTGTAAACGTTCTAGGGCGGGACCCCACTTGTCATTAGCCCCAGGGGGCCATAGCGGTTCGGGCGGTAACGGGTGCGGGCGCACCCGAGTGAGCACCCGCCCGTAGGGCGGGACGAGGCCAGCGGGGCCGGACGGTCACCGGAGGGGGACGCCGGCGGGAGAGCAGCAGGGCGGCGCCGGAGTGGGGCCGCGGCCAGAGGGGGAGTGGCTTGCCGAGCCAGACGGCCAGGACGAGGCACGGTCGTAACCAGGAGGCGGGGCGTGGCCAGGCAGTGGTGGACGAGGGCGCGCGGGAGCGCGACCACGCACGTGCTGGGCGTGGCGGGGGGGGGGGACGGTGCCGGCAACAGAGAAGGGAGGAACCGGGGCATGGTGAGCACGGCCGCGGGCCCGACCAAGGGCGACCTCGGGCACGGCCCACGGCGCGGCCAGCGGGCGCGAGGGCCACGGTGAGCGCGGGGCGGCGGTGAGTCGCAGCGGTCATGGGGCGGCAGCGGGCGTGTGCAAAGGGGGCGGAGGCCGAGCGGGACGGACCCGAGCCATGACCAGCGAGGGGGGGGCGCGGCCGCGGCGAGGCCGGCCGCGAGGTGCGGTGACCAGGGTGTTGGGGATATTGCTATTTGGGGTAAACCGGCCTACAGGGCCCGGGTTAGCTCCGTCAATGGACCCGAGATGTTAAAGCCCAAGGAGAAATAGAAGGGCCCAAGGCCTATAATCGGTTTAGAGGTTTACGGCCGTAAACCGGCCTGAGGTAAACTTGCATTGTAAGTTAGGAATAGAGAGACCGACCCGGGCACATTTATGAACCGGGGGTTGGGACTTTGCAGACCGACGGGCGTCACCCGTGTATATAAGGGGACGACCCGACAGCGGTTTAAGGACAGAGGATAACAACTCGAGGTTTAGGCGAAGCTTATTGCTCCCTAGCCCTCGAAACACATCAATCCCATCACAACTAGACGTAGGCTTTTACTTTCATCGAAGGGGCCGAACTAGTATAAACTCTGTGTCCTTGCGTCCGCTCTAACCCCTTCAAGTTAACCCGTTGCGATGGCTCCACGACTAAGTCCTTTTGCTAGGACATCTGCCGTGACAAATCCACGACAGTTGGCGCCCACCGTGGGGCTATCGCGAGATGGTTTCAAGTTTTTGGAGGGCCGCTTTGAAGGACTCGAGGGTTACGCTGTGGGTCGGATGACCAAAAGTCGTCGCGGAAAACTCTACATCGACAGCACAGGCTGGGGCCCCGACACCGGCTCGATCGAGTACGGGTACCGGGTCCCCTTCGGAGGCATCCATGTTTTCATCGGCAAGATCGGTGAACCGGGCCCCGAGCTGGGCGTCTGCACCGACCTCGTCGAGACAGCTCAGTGCACGAGATCGACCCTGGCTAAACCGGCCAGGAAGCGCGCCTTCGTGGGAGTCATCCACGAAGGAAGCTACGAGGAAGGATCCGAATCCGGTGACGAAACCGCCATCTACTCCGGCGATGAAACGTCAACCGGGGAAACCGAATCTCTTTACCAGCTGCAAGATGATCGGATTGGGGGCAGCTCCGATGGCGACAGTATTCCGGACCCCTCTGATCTGCCCTGTCGGGTTGGGATCTTCATGGCTGGAACACAGGCGGCGCCACATTCATCAACTGCGGCAGCAGTGATCTCCGGATCGGTAGTGGCAACAGCTGCGCGGGCAGGAGGCCCTGCGGATTCACCAGCCCAAATATTGTCAGACCTGTTTGACGCACTGGCAGCGCTCATGGCGGAAGCCAACCCGGTGGATCAGGAGGTTCACAATGCTGAGATTGCCAAAGTGAGAGAACAGATCACTCAAGCTAAAGCGGAGCTGGCAGCAGAAGAGGCTAGGATGACGGCGGAGCGCGCCGCTTTAGATGCACAGGCTTACAGGCTCATGATGGACCAGAATGCGTCTCAGGAAGTGCTGAAGAGGAAATTCCGATCTCGATTGCCCGCAGCCCTCGATGCCCGAAATCTCTTCAACACCCCGGGGGTAAACCGTGCGGAGGCGACAGTTAGCGCTCCGGTTCAGCACCGGATAATAAACCTGCCTCGTCACAACACTGGTACACCACAGGCCGTGCCAACACCATCGGGTCATTATTCCAACCCGATGGATAACCTCGTTGCGGCAGCAGCTCGGTTGGAAGCCATTCCGATAGAAGGTGATTCACCGCAGGATGTAGAGACACGCTGGGTCAAGGAGCTCCTTAGGACCGCGTTGGCCCAACAAGAAGCATATTCGCAAAGCCGTGATCGGATTCATTCCACCCCTCGCCCCAGCGGGAGCTATAGTAGGCGCATGGAGGAGCCGGCTGTTTCAAGTAATGCCAGGCGTGAAGCGCTCCGCGGTAACAATCCGGCGGGCGTCGACAATGCTCAGGAGAATGTGGATCGCGCCCGTGCGCGGGAGGCCGGATTAGCAGCGCAGCATCAGGCTCGTCAGCTTACACCTATCTTCCCAGCTGCTACGGTAGAACCGGGGGTGGTTTCTAGTTCTTTGGGAGTACCGTGCCTTGTTCCCGCTTTACGCAACGTACGCCTGCCCAAAGACTTCAAAGGCCCCCGCAAGGTACCAAACTACACGGCAGATCAGCCTCCGGAGACATGGGTGGAGAGCTATGAGATGGCTATGGAGATGCTGGATGTGGATGACACGGCGTGTGCCAAGTATTTTACTATGATGTTAGAAGGAACGGCCCGGACTTGGCTAAAGAGCTTACCGCCTAATTCCATTAATTCGTGGGCCCAGTTACGCGCCCGGTTTATCAAGAATTTCAAAGACACGTGCAAACAGCCAATGTCGATAGTTGACCTAGCAGCTTGCGTTCAGCAAGAAGGGGAGTCAACTACCCATTGGGTACGCCGGGTATCAGAAGTTTTGCACTCGTCAGATCGCATCAACGCAGACACCGCCGTGGTGCTGTTGGAAAGTAACTGTCGGTTTGGCCCGTTGAAGCTAAAGCTAGGCCGGATGAAGCGTGATTGCACGGATATGGGAACGCTCATGACCGCTTTAGTAAAGTATGCGGATTCTGACAGTACCAAGGATCCTGACTCTGGTGACGACAAAGCAGGGAAGGGAAAGAAGAATAGCAACACCAAAGGCCAGCAGCATCGACCGACAGGTAATGGAGGCGGAGGTAAGCGTAAACCGGATGGGAGCATGGATTTTGTGGCCAACACAAGTGCACAGAATAAGGGCCAGCGGCGTAAGGGGAAACAGCCGAGTTTTCGCGCAAATCCCGGTCCTAATCCGGAGCGTTTGAACTTTTTCTTAAACCAGCCCTGTCCGAAGCACGGAACAAAAGAGGAGCCAGCAACCCATCTTTGGAAGGATTGTTACATCATGAAGGAATTCAAAAGCTCAAACACTTTCCAATATGATCACAGCTCTGGCGGCGGTTCAGGTTCCGGATCAGGATACGGCGGCGGAAATTCCGGTCCAGGGTTCCATGGTAATCCGGGCGGACAGGACAACCAAAATACTCAAGGTAATCAAAGTGGTTACGGACAGCAGCAATCAGGTTATCAGAGCAACCCGAAACAGTTGAGTGGTGGACAGTATCATGTCTTTACTACAGGCTTGGATAAACGGGATAGAAAGCTTCAGAGGCGGGCAGTTAGTGCTGTTGAACCGGCCACGCCTCACTATCTGCGCTGGTCGGAACAACCTATCGTATGGAGCCGAGAAGATCACCCTCCCAGGGTTTATAATCCGGGTCAGTTAGCATTGGTGGTGGCGCCTCAGGTGGGAGGTTATAAGCTCACCAAGGTGCTCATGGACGGAGGGAGCAGCATTAACATCTTGTATTATGAGACCTTCCGTCGCATGGGACTGGTAGATAAGGATCTCAAACCGACCAATACAGTGTTCCACGGGGTGGTGCCTGGCAAGTCTGCGTACCCGGTTGGTAAGATAGCCCTTGAAGTGGTCTTCGGCGATAGTCATGATTCCAGATCAGAGACGCTGACGTTCGAAGTGGTTAAAATCCAAAGTCCATACCACGCTTTGTTCGGACGGCCAGCCTATGCAAAATTTATGGCACGGCCCTGCTATGTATATCTGCAGCTCAAGATGCCGGGTTACAAGGGCACTATAACGGTTCATGGGAGCCGTCGAATCGCTTTGGAATGCGAGGAAGGAGATGCGACTTATGCAGAATCGGTTTGTGCTACGGAGGAGCTAAAGCGGTACAAAGAGAGTGTTGACCCGGAAGACATGACTTCGTTGAAGAAGCCAACTACGGACCACGATCCAGCCTTGAAATTCAAATCGGCTGCCGAAACTAAGCTTGTTGACTTCGTACCTGGCGATTCGTCCAAGCAGTTTAGCATCAGTGCAAACCTGGATCCAAAATAGGAAAGCGCGCTCATCGAGTTCATCCGTGAGAATCGGGACATCTTTGCATGGAAGCCGTCTGACATGCCTGGTGTACCGAGGCGACTCGCTGAGCACACCCTTAATGTGGATCCTAAGTATAAACCGGTAAAACAGTTCTTACGCCGGTTTAACGAAGAAAGACGTAAAGCGATTGGTGAGGAAGTGGCCAGGCTCCTGGCAACTGGGTTTATTATTGAGGTTTTTCATCCCGAGTGGCTTGCTAATCCGGTGCCGGTTCTTAAGAAAAACGGCACCTGGCGCATGTGTGTGGATTACACAGACTTGAATAAAGCTTGTCCAACGGATCCTTTTGCTCTCCCCCGGATTGATCAAATCATTGATGCTACGGCAGGTTGCGAGCGTTTAAGTTTTTTGGATGCCTATTCGGGTTATCATCAGATCAAGATGGCAGTTAAGGACCAGGAGAAGACGGCGTTCATTACTCCCTTTGGAGCCTTCTGCTATGTTTCTATGCCCTTCGGGCTTAAGAGTGCGCAGGCTACTTATCAACGGTGTGTGCAAAATTGCCTCCACGAACAGATTGGTCGGAATGTACATGCTTATGTGGATGATATTGTGGTCAAGTCACGAAAGAAGGAGACCCTGGTTGAGGATTTGAAGGAAACCTTCGATAACTTGAGAGTGTACCAAATGATGCTCAACCCAGCTAAATGTGTTTTTGGTGTACCTGCAGGCAAGTTGTTGGGATTCCTAGTGTCCCATAGAGGAATTGAGGCCAATCCGGAAAAGATCACAGCCATCACCTCACTGGCCAAACCGAAATGTGTCAATGATGTTCAGCGCATGGCCGGACGGATTACAGCGTTAAGCCGGTTTATCAGCCGCCTCGGTGAAAAGGCGATCCCCTTGTATCAAATGCTCAAAAAGACAGATCAATTTGTCTGGAGTCCGGAGGCTGATAAAGCGTTTGAGGACTTGAAGCGACAGTTAGTCAATCCGCCAGTGCTGGCAGCCCCTGTAGATAAAGAGCCACTCCTGTTATATGTTGCTGCGAACGCCAGAGCGGTCAGTGTGGCAATAGTGGTAGAACGCAAGGAGGCTGGGAAGGAACATCCGGTTCAGCGACCGGTTTACTATATCAGTGAAGTGCTTATCGAGTCCAAACAAAGGTATCCGCATTGGCAGAAGCTGGTATATGGTGTTTTTATGGCAAGCCGGAAGCTGAGGCAATATTTTCAAGGACACCCCATCATGGTGGTCAGTTCTGCTCCTTTGGGTGACATCATACAGAACCGGGAGGCGACCGGTCGGATTGCCAAGTGGGCTATCGAGCTTGGGCCGCACGATTTAAGATACGTACCCCGGACGGCCATAAAGTCACAAGCACTTGTCGACTTCATAAACGATTGGACAGAGTTACAAGCACCTGAGGAGAAGCCAGATAACACATATTGGACTATTCATTTTGACGGGTCCAGACAATTGGAAGGCTCGGGGGCTGGAGTCGTTTTAACTTCCCCACGAGGAGATAAGTTTTGTTATGTCCTCCGTTTAATGTTCCCCTGTACAAATAATGCGGCTGAGTATGAAGCTTTGCTTCATGGTCTTCGGATGGCTAAAGAGATGAATCTGAGCCGAGTTAGGTGCTTTGGTGATTCGGATCTGGTGGCTCAGCAGGTATCTGGCACCTGGGATTCTAAGGACCCGCTCATGGCTGCGTACCGTCGTGAAGTAGATATGGTGGCTGGGTATTTCAAAGGCTATCAAGTGGACCATGTGGACCGCAGAAAGAATGAGGCAGCGGACGCTTTAAGCCGCTTGGGCTCTCAGCGTAAACCGGTCCCACCCAATGTTTTCTTGGATGTGTTGTATCACCCATCGGTACAGCTACCCGGTGAGCTGGAGTTGGCTATTCCTGATCCGGAGGCTCAATTAGTGGCGGCTCTTCACGTCACCCCGGATTGGACGCTTCCTTATCTGGCATATATGAACCGGGGTGAGTTGCCAGAAGACGAAAGCTTGGCTCGGCAGATAGTATGGCGGTCCAAGTCTATGACCATCCTCAAAGGAGAGCTACATCATCGCAGCGTGTCTGGAGCGCTGCAACGGTGTGTATCCCCTGAGGAGGGGTGCGAGATATTACGTGAAATACATGAAGGGGATTGCGGCCACCACGCCGGTTCAAAATCATTGGTGGCTAAAGCGTTCCGCCACGGTTTCTACTGGTTAACTGCTCATGCTGATGCAGAAGACCTGGTCAGGTTATGTGATGGTTGCCAGAAATTTTCCAGACGAGCGCACATACCGGCTCAAGAATTGAGGATGATTCCAATCACTTGGCCGTTTGCGACTTGGGGGCTCGATATGGTTGGGCCTTTTAAGCGTTCCAAAGATAAGAAGACCCACCTACTGGTGGCGGTTGACAAATTTACAAAGTGGGTGGAGGCAGAACCTGTCAGTAAATGTGATGCGGCCACGGCAGTGCGGTTTATAAAGAAGGTGATCTTCCGGTTTGGTTTTCCACATAGCATCATCACAGATAATGGTACCAATCTATCCAAAGGTGCCATGAAAGAGTTCTGCGCACGTGAGCATATACGGCTTGATGTTTCTTCAGTAGCTCACCCGCAGTCTAATGGTCAAGCAGAACGAGCGAATCAAGAGATCTTGAGAGGTATCAAACCCCGGCTTCTGGTCCCTTTGCAAAGGACGCCGGGTTGCTGGGTTGAGGAGCTACCGTCTGTATTATGGAGTATCAACACCACGCCTAATAGATCCACGGGGTTTACGCCGTTCTTTATGGTCTATGGAGCAGAGGCGGTTCTCCCCAGTGATATACGACATGATTCACCTCGTGTGGCAGCTTATGTTGAAGCGGGCAACGAGCAGGCACGGCAGGACGCTCTTGACTTATTGGATGAGGAACGTGAATTAGCAGCTGCCCGTTCAGCGATTTACCAGCAGGATCTTCGCCGTTACCACAGCCGTCGGGTTAAGACCAGAACCTTTCAGGAGGGGGATTTGGTGCTTCGGCTCATCCAGGATCAGTCTGATCAGCATAAATTATCCCCGCCTTGGGAAGGACCTTTTGCGGTCAGCAAGAATCTGAATAATGGGTCATACTACCTGATTGATATTCGAGAGCGCAAAGATTCACGCACATCAGAGGAGGAGACCAGCAGGCCGTGGAACATAGCTCATCTTCGACCTTATTATACATGAGCCTTGGGCTCTGTTTATGTACATATCATGACCATGTATATATTATGATTAATACAATAAACCGGAGCCTCGAGCAAAACGGGGTCTCTGCTGTTCTTCACATCATGCGTGGTTACTTGGAGTTGATTCGCTTTAATGCAATTTCTGGGTTACCCCTTGAGGTCGCTTCGAAGAGGATCAAAGTGAAGACTCCGGTTTAAAATCCGGTTCAAGGGAAGATGACTCCCACAAAGCTTTGAGGCCCTTAATATCCGGTTCAAGATCCCGGTTCAAGAAAAATTTATCTCTTGCAACAAAGTTAAAAATTACTGAAGAGGACCTGCTGACATGATGCGCGGTTCAAACATGGGGCTTCCTGTTCAAACATAGGTCGTATTCGAACCAAAGAGAACATAGCTATCCTTACAAAGTCAGTTGGGGACCTAGTCGACCTGAACCGTAGCTACACCTCCGGGGAGCTTGGTCATGTCTTGACGACGGTAATGCCTTCTGGCTGGCACATTTGCCACTGAGTCAGTTGGGGACCTAATCGACTTGAACCGTAGTTACACCTTATGGGAGCTCGGTCATGTCTTGATGATGGTAATGCCTTCTGGCCGGCTTTTTAGCCAATAAGTCATTTGGGGGCTTGGTCGTGTCCGAACCAACGCAATGCCACTTGATCGGCCCTTGGCCACTGAGTCACTTGGGGGCTTGGTCGAATCCGAACCAATGCAATGCCATTTGACCGGCATATTTGCCACGATTCAGTTAGGAACCTAGTCGACTTAAACCGTAGCTACACCTCTTGGGGGCTTGGTTTCTTTTGTCTTGACGATGGTCACGCCTTCTGAACGGTTCATAGCAACCACTATTTGCATGCGTTTTACTATCGCGTTGTCCTCTCGTATTTGGTTTTTTGTTTTCTGCCTTTATTGTGGTGTTTTTTGTTCTTCGGAACGTCAAATACTTTTAAACCAATTCAGCTGACACAGCCTGGTCCGTTTTTTAAACCCGGAGGCAAGTTGCCCGGTTTGGCAAAGGCGCAGCACGGTTCGTATGGTCGAAAGACCGTCCTGTGTACTCAGTAAAGACAGGAAACATAAGTTGGAAAAAGTTATTGGAAAGGGCATCAGTACCCGTGTACAAAGGCGCATTCAAACACAGAGGTATTAACTATCTTATTACAAGGCAGCGTAGTGCCTGAATATATTGTTTTTTTTTGACGGATTAACGTCACCAATTAAGGTGAACCGGAGCGTTGATTACGCCTGTTCGCCGCCTCGGTTCGAAGGCTGTGGATCATCTTGCGCCGCTTCAGCTTTCTCTTGGCTACCCATTGGCTGGAAATCAGCAGTGGTCCAGTCGATTCCCATTGGCGCTTGAAAGACAGCTTCTTCATGAATCAGCAAAGACGGTTCAATGTCAGGGGCGTAGGTATGCTTACGGATCGGAGGAATAAGGTTTTCCGCTTCAGGGACCGGGGCAGCTACTCGCTTGTTCTGGTTATCATATTGGGCTTGGTAATGTGTCAGATCTGCTTCTTCAGCCAATTGACAAGCTAGGGGGCGCACCGCCCGGTTTATCGCCCTCAAGTCATTTTCGCCAAAGTCTGAACCATCTTCTTTCAAGCTGGGGTATCCTTGGGCCGCTTCGACAGGATCGAAATCTGGTACCCACGCTTTGGCCCGGATCAAGGCGGTGATGGCTCCGGTTCGAGCAGCTGATCTTTTCAACTCTTCAATCCGGGCTGGAAGCATGGATAGCCTTTTTAATGTGTCTTGAATCAGAGACGGTGCAGGGTTGTTATGCGATGCAGTGGTGATAGCTCTCTGTGCTCCGGTGTACAACTGTTCAATCAAAGTATAGGCAGCTTTGAGTTTCATCCGCACATCAGAACCCAAGTGTCCAATACGTGTGCCTGCAGTGTTTCAAGATGGATTATAAACCAGACATGGGATATAGCGAACAAGGTGAAAATTGGAAGAAGGGCATCGAAAGGAATTTACCAAAGACGGCAGAGGTCATGGAGTGTATTTGTCGCTTTACGGTGGATAATTCGTCAACCACCGGTTTGAGAGCAGCTTCGGCATTTTCAACCCTTTTCATCAAAAGAGCCTTTTCAGTAGTTCAATCAGCTTGTTCCTTTTTGCGGCCTTCTTTCAGCTGTTCCATAACGGTTAAGGCATTAGTCAATTCCTCCTTCGCTTTTGCAGTTTCAGCCTGCTGGGTTTTTAGGGTTTCCTGAAGGTCCGAGACTTGTTTCTCTTTGGTCTTCAGATCCCCCTGCAGCAGGTCGTCAGCAGTGTTCAGAAAATATTACACGGTTTGGAAGTATCAACCACACAAGCAAGTTATGTGCTTGATACTTGGGGGCTAATGCATACTTGATCTTAACGCATGTTTTCCATTACAAAAGTCCCAGGATTAATACAAGTATTTAAACTTGGTACTTGGGGGCTAATGGTTATTTGACGATGTTTCTGGTTAACGGCCTATGTTGAAGCCCTGGGTTTTTAAACCGGACCTTAGTGGTCAAGGCAGCATGATTCGGATTACCATCTCGGATTGGAATAAATTGATAAGCTAGGTTGCAACAGAAGGAAGCACAAGAGAGTTACCTCAAGTTTTTCTTTCATCATCCTGATCATACCAGCTTCATAATCGCGACTGGTGTACAGTCGGTTCAGGTACCCAGAATAAAGATCTTGGGCGCTTAAAGCGGCGTACGTTGAGGAGTCAACGTCCCATTTGCCCTTTATGGCCGAGATTTCTTCCTTGGCAGTATGCTTGGCCAAAGTAGCAGAGTTCCCCGGTTCAGAGCGACCAATGCCGGTAATCACAACATCATCATCTTTGGAGTCGCTGCTCTGCATTGGCACTGTCGGTTTATCAACAGTTCCAGAAGGGGGGATGAATTCCTCAACCCGAACAGGACTGGCAGGATTGGTAGGCCTTTCTTCAGCATAGGCGTCATCTTGTGGAGATAGATAATTCTGAATGTCTTCACGACCCAGAGCATCAGAACCAGGAGTTCTCTCCGGTTCAGGAGCGGCAGTTCCTTCGGCCGGGTTATCCAGACGAGCCTTCTTGCTCGGTCTAGGTTTAGCCCTGGGAAAAACCCAAAGATTGAAAGAACGGTGTAAGATGGATTAAGAAACCCATATAGAAATATGTTGTGATCGGTCCAACTTACCCAATAACTGTCTTTAGCGGTGGCAGTTGAGTGGCTGAAGATTCACCAGAAGATGAATGGGAAGTGACCTGATAATCGGAGTCAGATGGATTAAGAGGCTGACGAGTTAAACCTGCTTTAGGAGGAAAGCTAGCGCATAAATCGGAGACCTCTGAGCGGCGTTTCCGAACCGGGCTGTTCGGTAAACCGGCGGAGGTAACTACCTGGCCGCTATGCCGGGTGGTGCGTCGAGCTTCATGTTGCTGGGTCTTCACAAGAAATTTGGGATCCAAGTAAGCAAGAGGATGAGAAAATTTAATTTTCCGGTTTGCTTGGCGAGGTTTTTTCAAGGCAAAGGAACTGCATCAGAAGAAAGAATAGTTACCTCTGGGCCTTCAGCATTACTCGCTTCAGCGTCGTCCTGACAAATATCATCATCAATAAGACGTATAAAAAGTAAGCCAACTGAATCGAGGTCTACCCCAAGGTCCGGATTACCCACATCATCCTCCTCTAAATCCGGGGTAGAGGAAGCGGTGTTCCTTTTCTTCTGAGCGGGCTTCTTCACCCTCGTTTTGGGTCAGGTTACCTTTTCGGTCGGCTCTTGAAACTTCTTGCTCCAAAACGGATCATCTCCCTGTCTCAGAAAGGACTGGAGTTAGCAATATGTATATAAGGAGATCATAAATTCTATAACAAACAGAGGTGAGATACTTACAGCAGGTGGTTTGTTTGTAGCACAAAAGGGAAGCAGGCCGGTTCGGGCGCAAACATATTCCGGTTCATTCAACATCTTTTTCACAGCTTTAGTAACTTCGTCTTCCGTCAGCTGAATGTTGCAGTGCCTCAAAGGATCATCAACCCGGCCCGTGTATTGGCACATTAAACCGGAGCGGATGCTAAGGGGCAGGATGCTCCATGAAATCCAGCAACGGGCAAGATCTACCCCCGTTAAACCGTTAGCCATGAAGGCTCTGAGCTTGGACAGCCGAGGGCATACTTACTCCTCTCTTTGGCGGTTAGCCTTGGGGGGAAGGGGTGTGTATTGCTAAGTCTCTCTGGACGGAAGCCAGGCAGAGGATTTTCTTCAGCAGGGGAAGTATCCTTGCAATAGAACCAAGTGTGATTCCATTCTTGCGGATGACTATGCAACTTGGCGTGAGGATAAGTCACTTCTTTCCTCTTTTGAATCGCCATACCACCCAGTTCCATATTAGGGCCGTCGGTGAATTCAGTACGTCGGTTCAAATGAAAACAGTCTCGGAACAGCTCTACAGTAGGTTCCTCCTGGAAGTACACCTCACAAAGCACTTGAAAATGGCAGATATTCGTGACTGAGTTTGGACCAACATCTTGTGGGCGCAACTTAAAATTAGCCAGGACGTCCCGATAAAATTTTGAACCGGGTGGATTAAAACCCCGGGCCAGGTGATCCGCAAACACCACCACTTCTCCCTCCTGTGGGGTAGGAGGACATTCATCCCCTGGAACCCTCCAATGGATGGCATTCTTGCTACTCAAAGCGCCAGTCAGAACTAAGTTGTTTAATTGGGTCTCGGTGATGCGAGAGGGAACCCAGTTGCATTCGTACACCTGTTTTGCCATGAGGAAATCTACAAGACAAAGGTATTCCGGTTTGAGAACAAGTGTGATTGTAAACCGAAGATGCTCTTATATAGAGTGAAGTTATCCACAATGATATCATCTAGCGGTTCATCAAGGGGACTAATGGATATATGGATTGGGTTGTTCGCTCTGCTAAAAGTTAAACTGACCAGATCTAACAGTTGTGAATATGAAAGCAGAAACAGATCCCGTACGGATTCTTTCAAAACAATGGATCTACAGCTAGGGCGAAAAAGAAGTAAAAATATGAGGTTTGGCTCATAGCAGAACAACATAAGTTCGACAAGCAGGGAAATGAGTGGGATCTAAGGAGATGAGTACAGATTTATGGCGAATACTGAGAGGGACTACAAATCACAATATAGGTATCATCATCTGTTCGCAAAAGCTCCTATGGAGATGAACAAGGAACAGTGGCAGGATGACGAACCCTAGAACAGATCTAAAGCAAGAAGAACAGGAGCCTTACCGGGATCCAAACGGATGTGGAAGGTCGCCGCGGTACTCTGGTCCGGTCAGGTTGATGCAGCGGCCGGAGTTGATGCAGTAGCTGACGGCGGCGGCAGAGCTCCGAGGTCTGGGTCGCGAGGAAGACGAAGAAGGGGACGAAAGGGAGGAAAGGAAGATGGCCTTCAAGTCCTATTTATAAGGCGCGGCGCGCGTGCCAGGCGCGCGAATCCAGGGGCCGGTGATTTCGGGAGCCCAGCCGTCGCCCTGATTATTGCGGATTAGCAAAAGGAGACGGTAACTTTGCGCTGACGTCATATCGGTTTACCGCAGCAAAAGGAGATGAAGAAACGGCGGTTTAACAGTTACTGGAAGACATTTGAAGACAGAAATTCTTATTAAGGATTGACATGAACCTGTTCAAATCAATCTGGGGCCTAATGTTGGGGATATTGCTATTTGGGGTAAACCGGCCTACAGGGCCCGGGTTAGCTCCGTCAATGGACCCGAGATGTTAAAGCCCAAGGAGAAATAGAAGGGCCCAAGGCCTATAATCGGTTTAGAGGTTTACGGCCGTAAACCGGCCTGAGGTAAACTTGCATTGTAAGTTAGGAATAGAGAGACCGACCCGGGCACGTTTATGAACCGGGGGTTGGGACTTTGCAGACCGACGGGCGTCACCCGTGTATATAAGGGGACGACCCGACGGCGGTTTAAGGACAGAGGATAACAACTCGAGGTTTAGGCGAAGCTTATTGCTCCCTAGCCCTCGAAACACATCAATCCCATCACAACTAGACGTAGGCTTTTACCTTCATCGAAGGGGCCGAACTAGTATAAACTCTGTGTCCTTGCGTCCGCTCTAACCCCTTCAAGTTAACCCGTTGCGATGGCTCCACGACTAAGTCCTTTTGCTAGGACATCTGCCGTGACAAATCCACGACACAGGGGGCCGCGGGGGTCGGGCGTGGCGGACACGGGATAGAGGGATGGCGCGCTCGGCACAGGAGCTCACCGCGGGATGGTGGGGTCTAGGCAATGGGGCTTGGGGAGGGGGACGGAGACGACGGTTCGACGGGGAGGCAGGCCGGCGAGGGAGTCCGGGTGGCGATGGACGAGGGCGAGGCGATGCGGCGTCGCGGCGATGGGGTCGGGAGCGGCTGTTTCCCCCGATCCAGATCCGTTCGTGGGGGGGGGGGGAGGAAGGAGTGAGGAGCGAGAGGGGTTGTGGGGGCGCGAGTGGGAGGGTGCGGCGCTAGGGTTTGGTGGTGGGGCGGTTAGTAGCCCGGGGGGTTCGGCGCGTGTGGGCTGGCCTGATGGCCTAGCTGGGCCAAGGCCCAGCGGGGGGGGGGGGGTTCTTTGTGTTTTTTTCCTGTTTTGCATTTTCTTTCTTTTTTTTCTATTTTATTTCATTTTAAAACATTTAGCCATTTTCTAAAAACATGTTTGCTGCACTATATTTACCCTTGCCCTTTTTGGCACAGCCCGAACATTTTGTTTTGTATATTTGGAAACTTTTATTGTTTATCAAAAATTCAAATTTGATTTTAAAGCGTTTTGATCTAACGCGAGGTTAACAACAGTAATCGAGGCGAAGTGGCATCATTAGCGGAGGTTTACTATAGCTTGATTATCCGGGCGTCACAACACGTTATTTGTTTATGTATTCACACATGTATTTAAGTTTCCAATCAATACAATTCTAGTATGAATAATAAATCTTTATCACGAATAAGGAAATATAAAATAGCAACTTTATTATTGCCTCTAGGGCATATTTCCTGCAGAACACCACCTGAAAACGGACGCACGGAGGGCCTCCTCGCCCGTGAAGCCCCAGAAGGTGGGTACTCCAGTATCCTTTTATATAGGAGTAAAGGCATCCCCAAAGCTGACCCTCAAACCGTTCGCTTCCATCCGGACTGAGCCGTCTAGACCCATTTTGCCATCCAAGCCCCATCGGTCCACGAACCAGTTTTGGACGTCTGTTTTCCCGCAAACTAGAGGAAAAAACAGGGGCTTTGTGGGATTGCTGCCATGAACGCGAAGGAGACCCCGGATCGACCCAAAAATCTCTCCCGCGTGAAGGGGCTGTCATTGCTCAAGCCGTTCCAGAGCACAAGCGTTGAATTCATGACGGCCTATAGTGAACGCGACCTCTCATTTGTGCTGACATTGAAGCGACACATCAATCGAGAGCACCGCTTACGTCGCGTTTGATGTTCGCGCCTGTTTAATGTCATAGAGACATTACTAGACATGACATGATGGATATCTACCACTTGAAGCAGGTTATCGTTCGTTCGCCTACTGTCATTATATAGGCACACCTGCCATGAAACCAACTCCGGTGCCCACATTGACACACCCCGCCGCTTGGCCTGGCCGGTGTCCGCCATTTACACCAGGTCACACTCAGCACAAACCACACCACACCATGTCGTCTTCACATCCTTCTCTATGGACCACCTCCACCTCTCGGCGGAGCATAAGCACGAGTTGGCCACACTTACGGCTGGCGGGCAGGGTTGCCGTGTGAGGCGAATAGAGGTCGGCCTGCCGGCCTACTCCTCGGAGGTCTGCGACGATGACCCGACGATGGAGACGGCCTTCGACGACGAGTCGGCGCCCCTGTCCGCCCTGTTCCATGCCGGCTTGACCATTTAGCATGCGCGGGCACACCTCAAGGATGCCATGGGGGAGAAGCAGCTGGCGCCACAATTGATGTCAGGGTTCCGGCAGGCGCATGAGGAACAGGGTACAACTTCTCCCTTCTCAAGCAACATTGGCTGAAGGAAGGCCAAATCTACGGCCAGCTCGTGAGCGAGGAGGCCGAGGCGGCCAAGGCCGCGAAGAACCCCAACTTCGTCACCGAGCAAAGGGTGTTCTACAAGGCCGCGCACACTCGTGCCGCCTGCAAAGCGGCCGCAACACAGTCGGACGCGGAGGCGGCGCAGGCAATCGTGGACGAGAATGTCGGCCCCTGTGCACCCTTCACGCCGCCAATGAAGTTTCGAGGGTGCCGATTCCACGACGAGGCATGTCCGTCCATGTCCACCATCGATCTCACGTGAACCGGTGACGGACGGGCTGCAGGCTCCGACGAGGAGCAGTAAGGCATGGGAGGCGGCGAGGCCTCGAGCCCAATGAGCCGATCCGTATCCCATGTTCTACTCTTGCTCATCGGCGGCCGCACTTTCACTCCGCGTGGCTCAGCTGGCCGTCGGACATGGACACAGCCGCCCGACATGAGCACGAAATGGAAGAATGAGGACTAAGTTTAGGTCCGATCGCTTTTATTAAAAAAAAAGCATTTCCAAGACACAGCGTGGATGGGCGTGGCAACGGTAAGAAATTCCCCTGTCCGCCCCCAATCCGAGACGGCCTCGCATTGATGCCTACCCCTGCCCCTGCCCGCTCCGGATCCTTCCATCCATCACCACCTCCACTTTCCTTCTATTTCCTTCCGCCGCCACGCCACGCCACGCGCACCTCGGCCAAGGACAAGGCTCCGCCCGCCCGCCACCGCCTCTGCCCCGGCTATAAAGCCGCGCCCTTTGGCCGGCCCGCTTCCCCTCCTCCTCTTCCTCTCTTCCTCCGCGCCGCACCTCTCGCCTCCCCGCCGCGCCCTGCCCGGTCCGCTCCTCCTCTTCGTCCTCCCCGCGGTGCCTCTCTCCTCCGACCTCCCCGCCTTGCTCCGGCCGGCCCGCTGCTCCTCCTCCTCCACACTTCGCCCGGGCCGCGCGTCTGCCCTCTTCGAGCCCGGGTTTCATCTCGCTCGCCCTCCTCGATCCATTTGCCAGTTCGGAACCGCGCCCGGATTTGTTTTTGCTCGTCCTCGGTCGATTTGTCCGTTCTGAGTCACGCCCGGATTTGATTTTGCTCGCCGTCGCCGGTCTAGATAGCTAGAGAACCCCCCTGATTTGTTTTTGCTCGTGCTCAGTTCGTCAGTTTAGAATCGCCTCCGAGTTGATTTTGCGCGTCCCCGCCGTTGTCAGCTTAGAGTCGCTTTTGATTTTGATTTGGTTCTGCTCGTCCTCGCCGTCGACCGTTTTCGTTTTGCTCGTCCTCGCCGTTTACCCGACGCGCTCGCATCTTCTTGCTCCGTCTCGTCGAGGGTCTCCCGTCTGGTCTGCGGTTGACAAGTTTCTGCGTGCGCTTCTGTTGTCTGAGAGACGCTCTGGATCCTGCGTTTCTTCTTCTTGTCGGCGCGAGCGTTACAGGAACGGTCGGGTCTTGGTTTTGAAATTGGGTTGCGCCCGGAGATGGAGAGGCTGAGAGCGATTGTCAGCTTGTCGTGCTAGTTCAGATCGGGTTCCTAGGCTCCTGCGTTGTTCGTCGGTCGTTTTTTCAGATCTCAAACGGCTAGCTTTGTTCGTGTTCGCCCGTCGAGATGTGCCCTTTGATACTCTGGTTCCTCTGTTGATTCTGATTGTGCTTGTTTCAGTTTCATCAGGCGTGTGTGCTCTCGTCCTGGATGCAGGGGTGATTCGTTACGGTTGTTCTGATGCATGTTACTGCTTCTGTTCTTTTCAATTTGTTACTTGCTGTCATGCTTTGCTTATCCATATATGGTGATGTGTGTTCAGGGGTGCCAACCATGTAGGCCGTGGGTGCAAATCATGTGGCTTGCTGCTTGACTAATTGAACACCTGCTGCTGCTGCTACTGTTGGACAAGGTTTCCTGCTTTTTTGCCTCGTGTTGCTAGTCCGTTAGATGAGGTGCTGCTAGTCCCTTAGACTTCATTCTAGATTGCATAGCATTACCCCAAAATTTTGTCATTGCCCACCTGGGCATATAATTCTGCTGTCGGCATAACTCTAGAGTTTATTTATCTGTGAAAGCACGTTCATCACATCTTCTTTATCAATGCTGCTCACTTTTGTCACGTCTCTTTTGTTTGTCCTGTTAAATTTTATGGCATCAACTTGGGGCAAATTTTGAACTCACTGGTTAGAATGCTGACTTCTGTATTTGTCGCTATGTAAGCCTTGGGCGTGATTAGGATTTGGATTGCATATAGATTTTATGCTATGCTTGTTTATAACCTGGTTGTCACCTAATATAGTGTAAATCTGCTAATTTTTTAATTTAATCTATGTTCAACGCAAGTAGCTTTTGTTCGTAAGTGGTATTTCTTTTGCGTGTGCATGAACATTCACGCTGTCAACTTTTCTTATCATAATCATTTACCGTGCTGTTTGACAATACATTTCTACTATTTTTTGTTCCCTTTTGAGGTTCACTGACTCAATTGTGCATGAGATATGATATCAATTACTGCTGTCCAGTCACTGAAATAATGTTTTTCTTGCTTTGCCTAGACTTTGTGACAAGAATAAGCATGCGTCTCGGTGCCTACAAACTTGTGGGTAGTGATGATGATCTAACTATCCTCCTGTTTTCAGGAATGAAGATCTGAATAACCCTCACCCCTCTACAGAAATCAGTTTACTCATTCAGTTTCTAGAACTTCTTTATAGCTTTCTGAGTTTACTTCGGTCTTGCATGTATTAGCTTTCTGTTTGTACCCCTATCTATGTTTGTTTCTTTGTGTGTTTCTTGTGTGCAAGTGCTCCATTGTTTGTGTCTTGACTGTGTGTCTGACTGTGTGTGTGATGTGCCCCTATCTATGTATGTTTCTTTGTCTGTTTCATGTATGCAAGCACTCCATTGTCTGTGTGTGACTGTGTTTGACTGCTTAGATGGGGTGATTCTGATTGTGTTACTGCTTATATGGTCTGTCCAATTGGTTTCTTCTTCATGCTTTGCTTGTGTTCCAGTGTCGTCTCCCCATATATGGGGGTGTGTTGAGGTATGCAAACCATGTAGGCCGTTTCGAGCAGGCAGGGATCCAGAGACACTGGTCAGGCTTCTCTCCTGCTGATAGGCTGAGCAGAAAAGTTTGATTCTTGTAACACTCACTTGCTTGGCTTCCACTCCTTTGCGTGGCCGATTTGGCATCCAATGCATCTCATGCCCTTTTCCCTGTTTATCTCACTCACTCATCACATCACCCTTTCCCCTGTTTTTGTTCCTTGTTTTTCTTACCATAATAATCATGTTGGTGTTTGACACTACATTTTTTGTGATATCTCTGTTTCGTTATGTCTTATGTGGATATCATATTCTTTTTTTATATTACTGATGTCCAATCACTGGAATAATGCTTTTCTAAGTATTTCAGGCAGGATATAGACAAATGTCACATTTGCTCTTCCTTGCGTTTCTAAGGACACTGATCGGTCGGGTTTGCTTACAGCGCAGGTATATTTATGGTTTTTACATTTTGTGATGCTGATGTCTGTAGTCCCAAAACGCTTATTTAGCCATGTTTCCCTTGTTTACTTCACAAGATTATGTATTCATGCTGATAGTATGTTACTGTTTCCAGGACCGAAAATTCTATAAAGAATCATTGGAATATGTTTTTTACATTTTGCAATACTGATGTAGTCCCAAAATGCCTATTTAGCCATGGTTTCCTTGTTCACTTCACAAGTATTATTCATGTTGATAGTATGCTACTCTTTTCAGGACAGATACTTCTATAAAGAATCATTGGAATATTTCTTTGAGAAAGAAGTTAGATATCCATGGCTGATAGTATGTTACTCTTTTCAGGACAGATAGTTCTATAAAGAATCATTGGAATATTTCTCAAAGAAAGAAGTTAGATATCTATGGCACCAAAAATATTTTGGCAATTCCACGACTAATTGGCCGTGATGACTTCAAGTATAAACTCATCATTCTAATTTTAGCTCACCTCTACAGTCATACAAACTGGCATGCCAAGGACTGCTCAGGGTTCCTATCGCTTTCTGTTTTACCAACTAAGGTAATCAAATTTTGATCTTCAGCTTGCAAATTTATCACCTTATGGGAGGGAAAGGTTTGCATGTACATGAGCTCTGATTGTCTACATATATACTTGAATTGCTTTGGATTTGTCGGACTACTTTTCTACATGATGTTCTCCATGATTCAGTTGATTTGTTAATTTGAGTATTTTCCTGGTGAGTTCTTTAGGTTCATCTTGTGACACAAAATACAATTTTGGTACGTGCAGACTCTGAAATTTGGTGATAAAGAAAAGGTACCTCCTAATTTGCTCTCTGGCGCTCTTACACTTGACTTCGTTTATATAACAATAGCGGCCTCCTAGCATGTAGTTGGGTAATGCAGAGAGGTTTGGAATCGAAGAACTAAAATAATGCAGAGTTGGAAGGTTCTGAACGGGAAGCTTGAACAAATAGTTTACTTTTTCTCATGTCTTCGATTAGTTTCATCCTATCTATGTCTGTTTCTTGTGTGCAAGCACTCCATTGTGTCTGTGTGACTCTGTGTGTGACCGTGACTGTGTGTGTGACTGACTCTGTGTGTTTTTTTTGTCCGTTTCTTGTGTGCAAGTGCTCCATTGTGTGTGTGTGTGTGTGTATGTGTGTCTGTGTGTGTCTCTGTGTGTGTGTGTGTTGACTGTCTGACTGTTTATTGACTGTGACTGAGTGTGTGTGTTGACTGACTGTGACTGTGTCCATTGTGTGTGTGTGTATGTGTGTGTCTGTGTGTGTGTGTGTTGACTGTCTGACTGTGTATTGACTGTGACTGTGTGTGTGTGTTGACTGACTGTGACTGTGTATTGACTGTGTGTATGCGTGTGTTGACTGTGACTGTGTGTCATTGTGCAAGCGCTCCATAACTACCTATTGGCACCTGATAATGCATGGAAATTTCTATAAGGTCATGGGCATGTAATTTTATGACCTACATACCTCTGTAATTGGTAGTATCATTGCCCTTTGGACACTCTTCAATTCATTGCTGTATATTTTCCTGCCACAAGTATGATGTTTGTGCTCAGAATGATGTATATGTAGAATCCAGGGTGGATGGAGGTTTTCATGATGGCTAATTTGATTTGTTATGGTTCTGATGGTGTGCTTCTTGTGTTTGAACCGAAGCCGTGGATCACTCATCAACCTGGTCTGTGTTTGTATGGTAACCCCTCTCGAATTTAACTCCTTTCAAGTTTGTACACAATATTTATGCATACCCCACATTTTATCTAGTTATATAGTAATACCATGCTTCTTTGGACGTTGTTCTATATATGCAAGTGTGGTGAGCTCACATATTGTGTCAGTATCTACCTACGCAGCTGAATTATTTCCGGATAGGACAGAGGTGCAATGTTTACATCCATGGCAGAAGGTTCTTTAACACTGAACTCATCAAAGGTCCTTGGACTCAAGAGGTTTGTCATTGCACTCCTGACTTCGCTCGAGAAAAAAAAGATTTTGCACATTTTATAGTTATATTTATAATATTTTTTCTACAGGAAGATGACAAAATTATTGACCTTGTAAACAAGTATGGACTAACAAAATGGTCGCATTGCAAGGTATTTCTTTTGATTGTTTTATTTTTTATATGGTTTGATGAAATGCATTTTCCCCCTATGTGCAAGGTAAACACACTGGTAACAATTCTCTGTTGATGCATTGCTGGTCAGCTACCAGAACTTCCTGCTGCTGATCCTGGGATGTTTCCGAACATGCTCCCGTACATGTTCAATTTATCCGCTCTAGGACAGGTGACTACTGTGCTCCTTTTATGATTCAGTGTAGCTAGTAGTCAAATCATGGATAGCCCATTCTGTCATCACAACGCGACCAGATTCACTCTGATTTGCAGTTTATTTGGTGATGGCAGAATGAACCCACCTGTGACCTATTATGCTTCTTTATTATTCAATGTTTTGTTATTACTTTCTAATTCTTTCTTTCCTTTTGCATCGATCCACTTGCTATGCAGGCATTGCCACGACACAGTAGGTATGTATATGTCTGACTACTCTTTTCTTAGGTTACTCGGCATTCTCGGCGTGTTTACTTTGGTGGACTTCCTCTGATCGCTAATGAACAGGTAATTGCCTTGAGTAACTTGTTATTTCTTGGCATCTCTTTCTCTATTCGCAGTCCGTGCTAACTATTTTGTTCTTCTTTCTGCAGACGGTTGCTCTATTCTTCAATCAAGTTGTGGCTGCTATCGGGGGAAACACATTTGGTCTAGGTGATGCAGTTGTTAATATGAAACTGATTTTTGAATTCATTCAAAACATCATAGTTGTTAATATGAAGCTGATTTTTGAATTCATTCAAAACATCATAGTTGTTAATATGAAGCTGATTTTTGAATTCATTCAAAACATCTTAGGTGGCATAATCATCTGAATCCAAACATATGGAAGGATGCTTGGACTACTGAGGAGGAACATGCACTGATTAATGCCATCAGGTATTTGGGAATAAATGAGCAGAAATAGCAAAAGTTATTCCTGGAAGGTACTGCATGCCAAACAACTTACATTATGGGTCTTGCTTGTAGGATGCTTTCTGTTTGTGCCCTTTCTATCTCTTGTGTGTGTGACTGAATCTGTTTGTGACTGTGACTCTCTGTGTGACCGACTGTGTGTGTGTGTTTGAATTAGTATTGCATTTGCTTGATGGTGTGTGCTGTATGCTTTCCTTGATGGTGTGTCTTGAATGGTTTGCTTGATGGTGTGTGCTGTATGCTTTGCTTGATGGTGTGTCTTGAATGGTTTGCTTGATGGTGTGTCCTGAATGCTTTGCTTGATGGTGTGTCCTGAATGCTTTGCTTGAATGATTGGTGTTGTATGTTTTGTTTGTTGTGGTGTAACACTGCCTTTGCCGGTCCCAAGCCCGGATGTGAAAATGTGGAGGGAGCTGCATTGATATTGCATTTGCTTGATTGTGTGTCCTGTATGCTTTGCTTGAATGATTGATGCTGTTGTATAATTTGTCTTTTGTATTGTTGTGGTTTTAACACTGCCTTTGCCGGTCCCAAGCCCGGACGTGAAAATGTGGAGGGAGCTGCAGTTACCTTATTTGTATTGTTTGCATTACACACAGTTTGCATTACCTTCTTTGTATTGTTTGCATTACACACAATTTGCACCTTCTTTGTGGTGACTGTCATGATTGAAATAGTGGATCTTCACATAATGTGATAGCATGTGATGAAGCTTTGAAATGCATCCTTGCTATGAAAAATCTAGGCATGCCTGGAACTTTGTGATTCCTTTCTCAAGCTGTATGAGGTTAGTGTTTTTTTTGCGAATAATATGAGGTCAGTGTTTACTTGCGATAATACCAAAGGGAAGCGAATGTTCGATTGTTCTGGGTGGTGTATGGCTTCCCTAGAAAATAAAATGCAGTGCTATTTGTTCGGCTGTATACAAATTTTTCCGACCATAGAATTCGCCTCGTCTCCTAAATTAATCCTACTGGTTTTAAATCTTGTCAGTGTGGATGTTCTTTTTTCTACTAATTTTTATTGTCAAGTAAATACATCTCCTAAATTAATCCTACTGGTTTTAAATATTGTCAATGTGGATGTTTGTTTTTCTGCTAATCTATATTGTCAAGTAAAAACGTTAGTTGTTTGTCCCAAGCAACTAGGCGCTGCTAGCTAGGCAAGTTGAGTGAGTAATGTCCTCAACACTATAGAACTGATGTTAGTTCTATACTGATCTTGTGTGAACGCGCTCTGCGCCCTTGGATGCATCACACGGATCTTGATGTGCGGATCGCCATGTGAGGCGCAGAAATTGTTTGCCTAACTGTCGGCTGAGCGAACGTTCCCTATATCCCCCTCCCTCGCTCCACTAACGCCAGTCCCCCATCTTTTCCTAACCCGTCTCGCCACTCCGCCCCGCAAGTGATTCAGTATGGTTTCTTTGTCTCCGCTGGCGATTTGAGTGTCTTCGACTGCTTGGAGTCAAATTCTTCATCGGCTCCAACATTGGGCTAAGGCGCACACTGCTCCGCCACCACCGCTCTATTTTCTGTAGGGTTCATTCCGCCATGGGGTTCGATGGATGTTGAGCGGTTGACATGGCGGCGACGACAATTTTTGTCGACAGCCGAAGGTTTGTCGACACGGCGTCGCAATTGCAGTCATTGCGGTGGTGATTTGCGGTGTCAGGGTAGACTTCCCAAGATGTTGGAGTTGTCGCGATGGGGAGGGCCGTAGTGTGCTTGGGAGGTGCAGCGAGTGTCGTGGCCACGACCGCAATAGGGCCATGGGCATTGGCGTGTTTGATTTTTGCGATTTTGTTGGGGTTGTGAGGAGTTTGGTTTTTACAATTTTCTTTGTTTTTTTTAATTCTTTTCCAGGCCGCAGCCCAACCACTTATGTTTCTATTTTTTTCGTGCTTCCCTTCCATTCTCATGGACCTGCAGCCCAACCACCTAAGCGAGCGACTGTTTTCCTTCTTTTCCTCAGCCTTTGTACGCTCTCACTTACATTGCAGGGGCTATATCTCGCTTATAGCAGGGGCCTCAGAAACCGAGTGACCCTTTTTGCAGGGGCTATATCTCACCTTTTTTTTAGACGATCCTTCGGTCTCACCTAAAGCGCGTCTATAGTTTCGGGCCGGCCCATTCACACTAAAATAAATACACACAAAAAGGGTCACACGGGAATCAATCCCACGATGTCCTAGCTGTAGCGTTGCACTGCTAGCCAATGGTCACGACCTTCTTTAAAGAAAAAAGCGTTGGATTTTCACTCGGTTTTTTTCACCGTTTTTCTTCGTTTATTTTCTCTATATTACTGTTTTTTTCTATTTTGTTAGGTTTTCTTTGTTTCTTTTTTCGTTTTTGACTAGCATCTTTCTTCTCTTTATATTGTCTGCTTTTCTTTGTTTTTTCTCGTTTTTCATTGATTTTCTTTTGTTTTATCTCAGGTTCTCATTGTTTTTCTATACACATTTTCGGTATATATCTAATAAACTTTATTCTAATATACATGTTTAATATTTTTCAAGTACAACATTAAGATTTATTGAATACATGGTCAACATTTTTTCAAATATACAGTTAACAATTTTTAAATGCTTTATTAACATTGTATAAATACCCCATAACATTTTTAATAGGTCAAGGTTTTTTATGTAAACATTTTACACTTTCTTTTTTCAAATCCTTGATTAAATCTTTTGAAATATAAGTTTAACATTTTTCAATACATGGTCAACACTTTAACTACATACATTTAACATTTGTTCAAATGCTTGATTAAGTGACTCGACTTTGTACTAACTTTGTACTAGCTTATTTTGGGACTGAGCGAGTATTTTTTGAATATATGGTCAATATTTTTCTGTACACATTAAACATTTTTCATATGCTTGATTAAAATTTTGCAAAGACAAAAGTTTAAATGTTTTTTAATACATGGTCAACATTTTGGTATACACATTTAACAATGTCTAAATGCTTGTCTAACATTTTTTCAATACTTTTTTTTTCAAAAAATTCAAATGCTTGGATTAATATTTTTTAAATACATGATCGTTTTTTTACACATGTTATACTTTTTTATACATTACATGTTATACTTTTTTATACATTAGAAACTTTTTCTCTATGTACATTTAACATTTTTCAAATGCTAGCTTAGCATTTTTTAATGTTTTATGTTAAATATTTTGTAATATATTTATTTGGAATATTCGTAAGTACATATATTCTCGTTTTTCATTGATTTTCTTTTGTTTCGTCTCAGGTTCTCATTGGTTTCCTATACACATTTTCGGTATATATCTAATAAACATTATTCTAATATACATGTTTTATATTTTTCACGTACAAGATTAAGATTTATTGAATACATGGTTAACGTTTTTTTTCAACTGTAGAGTTAACAAATTTAAATGCTTGATTAACATTTTATAAATACCCCATAACATTTTCTAATAGGTCAACGTTTTTTATGTACACATTTTACACTTCTTTTTTCAAATCCTTGATTAAATTTTTTGAAATAGAAGTTTAATATTTATTCAATACATGGTCAACACTTTAACTACATACATTTAACATTTGTTCAAATGCTTGATTAATATTTTTGAATATATGGTCAATATTTTTTTGTACAGATTTAACATTTGTTCAAATGCTTGATTAAAATTTTGCAAAGCCAAGTTTAAATTTTTTAAGTACATGGTCAACATTTTTGTATACACATTTAACAATTTCTAAATGCTTGTCTAATATTTTTGAAGTACTTGTCTTTTCAAAAAATTCAAATGCTTGAATTAATTTTTTTAAATGCATGATCGATTTTTTTACACATGTTATGTTTTTTTGTATACATTAGAAACTTTTTCTCTACGTACATTTAACATTTTTCAAATGTTTGCTTAGCATTTTTTAATGTTTTATGTAAAATATTTTGTAATATTTAGAATATTTCTAAGTACATATATTTCGTTTTTCATTCATTTTCTTTTGTTTTATCTCAGGACCTCATTTTTTTATACACATTTTCAGTATATATCTAATAAACTTTATTCTAATATACATGTTTAATATTTTTCAAGTACAAGATTAAGATTTATTGAATACCTGGTCAAACATTTTTTTCAAATATACAGTTCAATTTTTAATTGCTTGATTAACATTTTATAAATACCCCATAATATTTTTTAATAGGTCCATGTTTTTTATGTACACATTTTACACTTTCTTTTTTCAAATCCTTGATTAAATTTTTTAAATACAAGTTTCACATTTTTTCAATACATGGTCAACAATTTAACTACATACATTTAACATTTGTTCAAATGCTTGATTAATTTTTTTTGAATATATGGTCAATATTTTTTCTGTATACATTTAACATTTTTCATATGCTTGATTAAAATTTTGCAAAGCCAAGTTTAAAAGTTTCTTAATACATGGTCAACATTTTTGCATACACATTTAGCAATTAATGCTTGTCTAATATTTTTTCTATACTTGGATTAATATTTTTTAAATACATGATCAACTTTTTTTACACATGTTATATTTTTTGTATACATTAGAAACTTTTTCTCTATGTACATTTAACATTTTTCAAATGTTTGCTTATCTTTTTTTAATGTTTTATGGAAAATATTTTGTAATATTCGTAAGTACATACATTCTTGTTTTTCATTTATTTTCTTTTGTTTTATCTCAGGTTCTCATTATTTTTCTATACACATTTTTGGTATATAGTATCTAATAAACTTTATTCTAATATACATGTTTAATATTTTTCAAGTACAAGATTAAGATTTATGGTCAACATTTTTTCAAATATACAGTTATCAATTTTTAAATGGTTGATTAACATTTTATAAATACCCCATAACATTTTTTAACAGGTCAACGTTTTTTTATGTAGAAGGATGGCCCACTCGTCGGAGCTGACGTGGCATAAAATGCCAACGCTGTTATCTCTCTTACTTCCTCTATCTCTTTTTCTGCCTCACGCCGCTTGCCCCCAGCCATGGTGGACCTCGGGCTCGACGCGCACGCTCGCCACCTTGGTCGGCTGACCGGTCGCTAGAGCGATGCCGCCGGCGGGAAGCCCGCCTTCCCCCTCTCCCTGCAAAATGACCATGTCTAGGGAAGCATCCTACCCAAATTAGGCGACCTTCGCTGGTTGCTATAGACGGACAGGGCCAAGGGAAGAGCGCACACAAAGCTACGCATGCTGGTGCTCGTGCGCCGCCACTTGCTGCTATCCTCGACTCCTCGCCACCCCTAGTGTGGCCGCCCATTGCCGCCACCTATTGCACCCATCGGCCACTCGCTGCCCCTGCTTTGGGAGTATGAGGCTCTGTAGGGAGCCGCTGCATGCTAGTGGCCGCACCAATGGGGAGCCGTCACATGCTGCTGAACTCGTCTGAGACCCTACTGCTGACCGCGCGACGGGGAGCCGCCGGCCGCGCACCCCTAGTCAATGTCCTGGAGAGGACGGCGGCCGGTGACCTGATTTACAAGGACTTGGTTGCTTTTTAAGGAAATTACAGGGACCTGATTACTTTTTTGAAAAATATAGTTACTCAATTGCTTTTTATAAATATTTGGGCCCCACATGTCATAACCAATGTATGCCATGTGGACCTGACGGGTGGGCCACAGGTGTCAAACAAACGGTTTAAAATTTAAACACTCAGTCATTTGGGTTTGTTGAAATAGCAGACCTCAGAGTTGGTAGTTATTAGCAAAAATAAATAAAAACAGGTAGTTTTTTTAAACCCTAGCTTATCTTTTTATTGATAGAAGAAGAGAGAATGAGTACAAGTGAGATAAGACACATGCACGAACGCAAGGCGTGAACATGGTGCCCAAAATAGAAAAGAAGAGACAAGGTGCTTGGCCCGTACAAGCAAAAGACACAGCTAAGCCCACTAACTAGAGAGGCAGTCCAAACCAACCTAACCACTAATCCAACACCAGGACGCCCGGAGCACCAGGGGAAACCCTAGATCGGACGACGATGGTGCCACAACATTTTCGTTCCAATGTAGGAAATCATGTAGTCACTAATTATTACTGAAAACTTATTAGCACTATTTTTCTCGTCACAGTTTACACCGTCTGATGCGTCAGATAATAAGAGTACTTCCAGACTTGCAACCCCGGCCCTCGATTGTATCAACTATTCCCAGGTCACAGCTCCCTGCTCTCGTACCATACGTCATGCGCCCTGCTCCAGCACACGGCTACTACTATACCCGTCTCCTCCGGCTCCGGCCAGTTCTGCTGGCACGTCGCTGCCAATGCATCTTGGCTTTGCGCAGTTGCTCAATTGTGACACGCCAAAGACTCGGTAGGTCAATATATATATTCAGTTCATATAGCCAACACCCGGCAGGCAGGTCGCGCTGCTGCACTGTGTTCAATTCATATACCACAAACAACTGATGCAGCTTCTGTAAGTGATGCACCAACTATAGCAAGTGTTGCAGCAACTACTGTGAGGTAAACTGCTATTTGAACTACAAGACACGTATGTAGAGGAAGACCAGCTTAGCACGTCTTCCTCTTCTAAGAAGGTGGCAGCTGATGTGACCAAGAAAGAGTACTCACCAAGAACTAATTGAGAACTTTGGTTCATTATGTGCACGAGTTCTGAGAGCCAAGTACTACCCTACAGGAGATATTCTGAATTGTCAACTGAAGAAGGGGTCGTCCTATGTGTGGCAAAGCATTTGGTCTGGAATTCAAACGTTCAAGAAGGGTTATATTTGGAGAGTAGGCAATGGAGAAAAGATTAATATATGGGATGACTGTTGGATCCCGAACAGTGCCTCCAAAAAGTTTTGACAGTAAGGGGGAACCAAGTACTTACTAAAGTGAATGAGTTAATTGACCCAATCATGGGAGAATGGGATGAGATGTTAATCCGGGAGAATTTCTGGCACATTGATGTTGAACGCATACTACAAATCCCATTATTTCATGTGGAGACAGAGGACTATGTTGCATGGCATCTCACGAGGAGCGGCGTTTTTTCAGTACGTTCTGCCTATTATAAGCAATGGGAAGTGAATTATGCTACAGATGACAGCGGTCTGGCCCGCTTCTCCATGGCGCCCCATCCAGTTTGGAAGAAGTTGTGGAGTTTGAGAGTGCCAGCGAAAGTTAAAATTTATATCTGGAGATGCTTGCACAATGCCATCCCATGCCGAAGTACTCTTATGAATCACCATGTTGGAAACTTGTCCCGATGCCCATACTGTACAGATGGTGCGGAGGACTTAGCCCATATGCTGTTTAAGTGTGTAAGGGCGCAAGCAGTTTGGGAAGCTTTGAGAATCGCATCAGATATTAACTTTGCTTCATTGACTGATCGAGCAGGTTCAGCAGTCTTGGAGTTCCTTTTATGTGATGATTCTTATCGGCGACAATATTCTGGGTTGGTCAAGCTACCAGAGCTCATATCAACAGTTTGTTGGTTCTTATGATGGTAAAGAAGACAATTCGTGCGAAGAGAAGAAATATTGACTCCAGAACGAACATCGCAAGCGGTGGTTGCCCTAGCGATTAATTTTGTGCGCGGAGCACAAGCTAAATCTACACCCAAGATCAACAGGTGGCGGACGTTCCTAGCAGGACAACTTGTCCTTAATGTCGATGCTTCATTCACAGAGGGCGATTATGCAGGGTCTTGTGGTGCTGTCATCCGTGATCACCGGGGATCTTTCATGTCGGCGTCCACGGCGAGATTAGAACATGTAGCTGATGTGTTCACGGCAGAAGCGGCAGCTCTGCTTGAAGGACTGAAGCTAGCAAGAGATACGGGATGCAATAACTTGGTGGTGAGATCGAATAATATCACGGTGGTGGATGCACTTAAATTCAATGAAGGTTACTCTATGTAGCTCATGAGCTGGCTAGATGGGGACGTGCTAATAATCCATCTCGTTGGATTGATGACCCGCCTGATTTCATTGTGAGTCTGCTAGCAGACGATATATCCGTCCTTTGATTAATAAAGTAAGCTTTCCCATAAAAAAAGAGTACTCACCAAGAGAAAGAGAGCAAAAAAAGAAAAATCATACTTATGTATGAATTTACATTCTTTGGATTCTATATGCGTGCATGGCACATGCCTTTTACTAGTTTATAAAATGTGTGAGATGCATGCCAACATCTCGCATGATTAAAATGTGTTTAACCGCCTGAGTATCGCAGACAGTTAGCCTCTCATACCATGTGCAGTTGTACAACACACAAAAACAATCGTCCATGCAACCCGTCCGCATGATATCACACATGTTTGTTCTCTAGTGGGCGACCTACAAACCATCACACGTAATTTATAAAGTAGGCGATTCCTTCATCACACACAGAGGGTGCAATGTGAGGGGCTTAATAATACTCTTCATCTCGAATTACTTGCTTGTATCTAGACACGTTTTAGTGTTAGATACATGCTTTAGACAAATTTAAGACAAGTAATTTGAGACGGAGGTAATATGACTCTGCACCGATGGGGATGCACATGGCTACAACCAATTGGTGCCGGACAAGTGGATTTGCGTAGCGATGCTTGCAGCAACAACGACACCGGCAAGAACAACACGACGGTGATCTATGGTACTGTGCGGTATTTGGTCGACGTCAAGGTTGGTGTCCCCAGTGAGGAAGAAGAGAGAGTCTGAATCAGAAGTTGTGGGGCCATGCAAAGGGAAATACTACCAATGACGCCAAACGACTCCCCCTGTCCTATAATATAAAAAGCATTTTCGACACTAGCATATATGCATTAGTGTCGAAAACGCTTTCATTAGTGTCGAAAACGCTTTTATATTAGGGAGTACCTAGAACTCATCTAGATAAGACGTAATTTGAACTCATTCACCTGGAAAACAAGAACGGATACAACCCACGTCAGCACACACGCATCTTATAGCATCACATTCAATGGCTATAAAAAGTGAATAAGACCAAGTTAAATCTCATCTAGATGAGTTCTAGCAAAACTGTTTATATTATAGGATGGAGGTAGTAGTAACTACGGGCTGATGGTACTCGATGCAACGCGCTGTCGATGCCTCGTAGGTGGCCAAACAATGGCCTAGTCTAAGTCTTCTGCCCAATACTAGCCACAAAAAATTCCTGTACGCCGTATCAACCGGTGCAGTGTTCGCAGCGTATGGACCACGATTCCACGGGCGTGCAGGGTCCAGGCCGTAAAAGATGAGAGTTCTTGACCACGACCTTGCTTTCCTCCAAACACAAAAACAAAAGCTTCACAGCCTTGCGATTGCGATAAAACCACACTGTTCTCGCTCGGCTCAGGCCTCACGCGCGAACATGAGGGTCTTCGGGCTCCTCGCTTTCGCCGGCTGCGCGGCGCTGCTCGTGGGTGCCGGCGGGCAGCAGGAGGCCGGCGTGCCGTCAATCATCACCCGGGGGAAGTTCGACGCCATGCTGAGCAACCGCAGCAAAGGCAGCTGCGAGGGCGGCGCGTTCTACATCTACGACCCGTTTGTCAAGGCTGCAAGCAACTTCCCTGCCTTTGGCAACACCGGCGACGACAAGACCCGCAGACGGGAGCTCGCCGCCTTCTTCGGGCAGACCTCCCACGAAACCGTTGGTATGATGCGAGACGACGCTTATGCTTTCAGTACTCCCTCCGATCTATTTCAATTGTCTTTGAGTTAGTACAACTTTGTATTAAAATTGGACTAACTCAGCAACGATTAATATGGATCGAGGGGTGTAACCTATTTTTTTCTGTCGCGAGAGAATCCACGGTATGACATGCTATCAGGCTATGACCTCAGGTTACTGCTATGTGAAAGAGCAAAATCCAGTGATCACGCGCTACTACGGCCGAGGCCCAGTACAGCTGACCTAGTAAGAAACATGAAACAGACTTTTGCCCCGCTCTATTATATACATATCTTTTAATAGTATGACACAAACTGTACATCATATCGTTTATCTATTCTTTTTTGGACATGAATCTAGTGTGAGTTTCATATTAGTAAGTAAGTTTGGTTAGATCTCAGTTGACTGAGACATAAACAAGTCTCAGTCAAGTAACACAAATATAAAAGGAAGATAGACAAAATAAAAAAGAAGCCGGGATGTCACGTCGTGATGACCGATGGCTGGACGCCTTCTGCCCAAGATGTCGAAGCCGGGATGCTCCCCGGCTACGGCATGACCACCAACATTTTCAACGGCTCGGCGGAGTGCGGCAAGGGCTACCCGACCCCGCCAGCCAGGGACCGGGTCCGCTACTGCAAGATGTACTGCGGCATGCTCAAAGTTGGGTACGGTGACAATTTCTGGTGCCAGCACCAGAACTTAACACATCCGTTGTTGCCTCACGGAGGTTAGTGTTCACTTCCGTGTTAGTCTAGTCACATATGTTGCGCATGTTTGAATTGAACTAGCGAGACGCATGTGAATCCAGTGTCATTCTGCTTGGAATTCTTTCACAGAATCTTCGCCTCCTCGGAACAGAACCGGGCTTCTCATCGGCATCTCTGTAGGTTCTATGTTGTTTTTGCTCGTTTTCGTCGCTTTGATCTGTCTGCTCCTACGGCGAAACCGGGCAAAAAACCATCACCGAGCAACGGAGAAAGGGCTATCAGAGGCTGGCTTCTTTGATGACAATCAGAGCATGGAAGAAGACTCCGAGAAAGGAACCGCGCCCAAGCGGTTTTGCTACAGCGACTTGGCCATGGCCACCGACAACTTTTCCGAAGATAAGAAGCTCGGACAAGGGGGCTTCGGCTCGGTGTACAAAGGATTCCTCAAGGAACTGGACCTTCACGTGGCCATCAAAAGAGTCTCCAAGGGCTCCAAGCAGGGGAGGAAGGAGTATGCCTCTGAGGTGAGGGTCATAAGCCGGCTTCGCCACAAGAACCTCGTGCAGCTTATCGGCTGGTGCCATGGAGGCCGCGAGTTGCTCCTCGTCTATGAGTTGATGCCCAACGGCAGCCTTGACAGGCATCTCTACGGTGCCAATAATGCCATTCTTCCATGGTCGGTTAGGTACGCCCACCAGAGAAGAAGCACCTCACTCTGCATATTACTACTTACTCCGTTTTTATTTACTCTGTATATTGGAGTTGGCTGAAATCAAATTTCATAAAGTTTGACCAAGTTTATAGTAAACAATATAAATATTTACCGTAACAAATGTATATGATGTGAAAGTACATTCAATAATGAATTTTAATGGTATTAATTTGTTATTGTATATGTTAATATTTTTGTCTATAAATTTTGTCAAAGTTCATAAAACTTGACTTTGACCAAAGCTAATACATGGAGTAAATAAAAAAGAGGGGAGTATCACATTGCTTCATTAGCCCTCAGCAGATGATGATTAATGTTGTATATGTTTCTATCTTCAGGCATGAGATTGCGCTCGGGTTAGGATCCGCGCTTCTCTACCTACATCAAGAGTGGGAGCAGTGCGTCCTGCATAGGGACATCAAGCCAAGCAACGTCATGCTGGATGCGTTCTTCAACACCAAGCTCGGCGACTTCGGTCTCGCCAGGCTGGTCGAACATGGCCGAGGTTCACTCAACACGGTGCATGCCGGCACAATGGGATACATGGATCCAGAATGCATGATCACTGGCAGGGCCAACGCCAAGTCAGATGTTTATAGCTTCGGCGTTGTCCTCCTGGAGATCGCCTGCGGCAGACGGCCCGTGGTGGTGGTTCAGCAAGAAGAAGAAGATGATGATGAAGATGCAGTCCACCTGGCTCAGTGGGTCTGGAGCTCGTATGGAAGAGGGAAGATTCTGGACGCCGCCGACACATGCCTAGGAGGAGAATTCGATGCCCAGGAGATGGAGAGTGTGTTGATCGTCGGGCTTTGGTGTGCTCAGCTCGATCTGAAGCTGAGACCGTCTATCAGGAAGGCTCTCAACGTGTTGCGGTTTGAGGCGCCCCTGCCTCCCCTCCCCTCAAGGATGCCGGCTGCAAGCTACATGCCACCGGTCAGTGGTACAGGGAGCTGCACATCTTCATCGACGATAACACGCCATATCAACGGCGCGGCCGCCACTCAGTCGAGCTTGACTGAAGCATCATTGCTGAAACGAGACAGACCACACGCTGCTCTGATCGCACCCGGGAAAAAATCCCAGCCGTTTTCCCGTGGAAGTTGAAGTATTTACTATGGAACAAATGCATTTACGTTCTGAAATGCAGTAGGACTCGTTTGTTTTGAACATGCACTCGTTGTCTTTAATTACATTATTAGTTGTACCATCAAGCCTTTACAAAGGTTTTCGTGTTTTAGAATTGAAACAAATCATCGGATTTACACAAGTCACAGAGCAAACTCACTTTAGCTATATGTCAACCAGCTGAAAAATGTATTTGGGTCAGTCGATTTTTGAACCATTGATCTTTGTCTCAAGATTCGCGCTCCTTGTTTTTTTTTCTGTTGTGTGTGTTGTCATGCTTTGGGCTGAAATTTTTGGCTGACCACTATTGTGGGTCAGTTGGTTCCTTATTGGGCTGAAGCCCATTTCGTGTTTCCTTCTATCGCCTCCCCATTCTTCTCTTTGTATGTCTTTTTTGGCTTTTCTATTTTCACTCTGTTTTTATGTGTATTTTGGGACTTTGGGTGAGTGTAAAATGTATACGCGCAAGTACTATATAACATGTGTATAAGCTGTATTAGTGTGAAAAGTGCAAAGTTGTGTGCAAGTTTTTATCTATTCTGTTTCTTCTTAGAGGTTAGGACCAATACCCGCCAACTACTTTACCACAACTTCTTTTTTGATCCATGCATAGCAGAACTTTTGTTGGCTGATTCTAACTCCAAACTCACTTTACCACCACAACGGCTAAAAGAGGGCAGTAGGGGCAGGATCAGCACCTCCAGATCTGGGGCACACACGGTGTCGGCGTTCTGGTAACGGGGGTCCTCAGACTTGCCTGCCTGCGGCCTGCGGCGTGGCTCGAGTGGGGGCCCAGTATGGCCCATCTTCATCAGCTCAAAGCTCAAGACCCTCGCGAGGGGCCAAGCCTCGCGGGACGGACAACAGGAAGCTTCCTCAGAGGCAGCCTCGTCAGGCAGGCTCGCGAGAAGGCGGAGAGATCAAGGCAGGGGTACCTCGCGAGGAGCCCGTGACACAAGCCATGGCGAATCAGGACCAGGCGGGCGCCAGCCTGCGCAGAGTCCTTGTTTCCCTTTCGGTGCAAAGGAGGCAAGCGCAGGCAAAGGCATCAGGCGAAGGTTACCATTCTGGTGCAACGAGACCAAGACCAGCCGGACGGCAAGACGGAGGTCACTGTGAAGCCCAAGACGGCGTCACCACCAGTGCTTTTGACAGCCGAAGACCACCTTTGGTCAGGATAACTTGTACTGGATGTTCCCCTTCAAAATGGCCAATTGTTGGCGCCCTTCCCGCTCATTATTTGGGGAGAGGCCTAGGGCCTCTATAAATAGAGCTAACCACCACAAAGTAGAGGCAATCAAATCGAAGGTGGGATCGAATCGGATCCAAGGTAGAGAAATCTGGTAGAGGCCAAGTAGAGAGAGGCGACTGAACTCACTCAAGCAGTTCATCGCACCAGTTAAAGAACACCTCTCGCGAGGCTGTTCTTCCCTTCAGGGCCGTCTCCAGAAATTTGAGGCCCCGGGGCGAAAATAAAAGAAGGGCCTAAAATTATTTCAAAATTTTCATATGATAGAAGAACTAATAAAACTAAAACATATTCTCACTTTATTAACACTGACCAGGAACAAACTTAATTCATACTACTCCTAACTTGGCTTTGCTGACAAATAAATTCACGACGAAGATTCCATGGACAAACTCAATTTCATCCTAATTCAGTCCCTGTCAACCTAACTTATTACCAGCCTAGAGTACCAATATCTAGCCACGTGGACGAATAGTATAACCTACTCATCTACTCCTAACTTAGCATCGGGGAGATCAAGCTTAATCAAGTACTAGTAATCAAAGAGAGGGATGGGCTTAAGCAGATGAGACATTTATACCTACTAGTAGACTAGTGGCGGAGACTGGGGGCAGCCATGGAGGGGGAGACGACGATCTGCGATCGCCGATCCGTGGTAGGCAGTAGGCAGTCAGCAGACGACGGCGTCCTAGGCGATTAGCGGGAGCAAACCGATCAGCGTGTTGTGTTTAGGGTTAGCAATCGGTGATGGAAACATGCCTAATCGATAGATGTACAAGGAGGACTTGTGGGCTGGCTTTGCTGCTAAGTGGGCTCTCTATACACTTTTCTTAAGCCTTTGCTGGTGGAGGTATTTTGGGGCCCCAAATTTTGGGGGCCCCTGTGCGGTCGCCCACCTTGGCCCCCTCCATCGACGGGTCTGCTTCCCTTGTACTATTCATCATCAGCCCCTGAGGCAATCCACCACACCACACACTGGAGTAGGGTATTACACCACAATGGTGGCCCGAACCAGTATAAACCTCGTGTCCCTTGTGTTGTTCATCGTTTTCCAGCTTAGATCGCTCGGGAGATTGGACGTAGAACGGCAGGGGAGAGATTCCCGCGCGCACCCCAGAGTTCGAACCTCGAGGGTCTGCCGGAACCCGAAATCCGACATTTGGCGCGCCAGGTAGGGGTGCGCCGGGATCTTTCTTCCGCTGTTCGCGTGTGATCTTCCATCGTGTCCATGGCTGACGCTTGTCGAGCTCGCGCCGAGCGCCGGGCTGCTCTCGCCACCCGCGTCGCCTAGACGGCGCCAGTCGGTAGCCGCCCTCGTCGTTCCCCGTCACCTGCCGCCAATGCTGCGACCGGCTCGGCGGGGAACGAGCAGTAGGCCTCGTCTAAGCATCCTTCGGTGCGGCGGGATGGCCGCACCGCCACACCGTCGCTGGCTCCAGCCGGCTCGTCGTCCCACGCCCGTCGCGCTCTCATGGATGCGCACGCCTCGTTGCTCCTGGCAAGAGAGCTCCTGCACTACCTCCCCGTCGACGACCTTTACGAGGACTGACTCGCCCGCATCACCGAGCTCGTCAGCGCCGCAGGGGGCTCCCCCTTGCGGTCCCTCTCGCTGCCTCGCCCCCCGTTCCGCGCAGGGGGAGGGGATCAGGAGGTGCCTCCACCATATCCTCCCCAAGAAGGCGCCCTGACTCCAAGGCGTGCAGCCCCGGGGTGAGGCCCCCTGCACCCTGCGCCGGCGCAGCAGGAAAGGAGCTGCCAAGAGATCCCTCGTCCCCAAGAAGGTGCTCGCGCGCTCCCAGCGCCGGTGCGCCCTGATCGCGTCCCTGCACCCCTACGCCAAGACCCCGTGCTGCTCCAAGTGGCGGTGCACGGTGATCCCCAGCAGCAAGCCCAGCACCAGCAAAAGGCGCCGGTGGCCACGACAGGCTGCCGTACCTCACCCCCGAGCTGCGCGGCGTCGCATGGCCAGGCAAGTTCAAGCCTGACCTTCCCCCTCGCTACGATGGCACGGCGGACCCTGCGGAGTTCCTACAGCTCTACGAGCTGTGCATCGAAGCCGCCAACGGAGATGAAAGGATCATGGCGAACTGGTTTTCCATGGCGCTCAAGGACGGGGCCCACACCTGGCTCCTGAACCTGGCTCCTGGCATGATCTCCTCATGGAACAGATGCGCACTCGCTTCATCGCCAACTTCCAGGGCACTCACGACCGGCCCCGGCCGTGAGCGATCTGTGCCGCATCAAGCAACAGCAAGGGGAGACCCTGCAGAAATACATCCAGTGCTTCAACAGCGCCCGCCTCAAGATCACCAAGGTGACTGAAGAAGCCATCATCTCGGCCTTCTCCGACGGCGTACACGACATCAAGATGAAGGAGGAGCTAGCAATCCATGAAGACCTATGCACATCCCTGGAGTTGTTCAACCTGGCGACCAAGTGCGCCAGGGCCGAGGAAGGGCGCCTCTCCCTCCTCGAACTCTCAGCGGACGACCCAGAAGAAAAGAAGCCCAAGGCCAAGGACGTGAAGCACAAGGGAGCTGCCGTGCTTGCAGCAGAGCCGGACACCAAGCGAGGAAAGGATCAGCCTAAGTCATCCAAGGGCAACCGGTACTGCGTGTACCACGACCTCCACACCCACAACACCAACGGATGTCAAGAGCTCAGTGCCGTGCGAGATGGGCGAATCGGCCGCCGCCCCGAGCGCAACGACAGGGGCTATGGCCGAGGAGGAGGAAGAGGTGGAGGAGGATGGGAAGACTGTGGCCCTTGCCAAGGCTGGCACGGCCGACCTCACGAGGATCACTGGCAGGACCAGCCTCGCGAGGGAGGTTGGAGGGATCAACCTCGCGAGGATCGACCACGCCGCAACGCAGGCCTTCCTCCTCTGCCGCCACCACCAAGGAGGCAAGAAGACCAGCATCAGGACGAGGGGGCTGGGGGCTTCCAGGAGCCGTGCGCAATCGCTTGCATCTTGGGAGGCGCGCAGGCCCCAGCCTCACAGCGCATCTTCAAGCAGTTTGCTCGCGAGGTGAATGCATTCCTCCCCACGCTCGAGGCCACGCGCCCTCTCAGGTGGTCTGCGTGCGCTACCACGTTCAGCTCGGCGGATCAGCTCAAGTGCGCAGCAACGGCTGGAGTCCTCCCTATGCTCTGCTCCCAAGTCATCAGCAACGTGCAGGTCACCAGGACCCTCATTGACGGCGGGGCAGGGCTCAACGTCCTGTCCGTCGAAACATTTGACGATCTCCAAGTGCCGTACGATCAGCTTCAGCCAACCAAGCCCTTCTTAGGAGTCACTGATGGCTCCACTATTTCAATAGGGCAAGTTCGCCTTCCGGTCACCTTCGGGCAGCGCAACAACTACCGCACCGAGCTCCTCGACTTCGACGTCGCCCACATTCGTCTGCCGTACAACGCCATCCTCGGGTACCCAGCCCTGGCCAAGTTCATGGCAGTGACTCACCATGGTTACAATGTCCTCAAGATGCTGGGAAGCGGTGGAGTCATCACCGTACCTTGTGAAGAAAGAGACGCAGTGTGTTCACTTCAGCGTGCGTTCCAAGCCGCAGCAATCGAAGACCCAGATCGCGGGAGCGGAGGACCTCCCGAGGCAACCCTCAAAAAGAAGAAAGTTTCGCCTGACCCAAGCCATACGGAGGAAGGCACCTCCGGAGGTGCTGCGTCAGGGTCTGCGCCCAATCAGAGGGCGCCCCACTCTCGCGCATAGGAAGGCGCACCCGACACCCTCCTCAGGCAGGGCTCGGAGGCTCTTTCATGGAGAGCCACCGACCTTGCCAAGATCGCGAGGGAGGCGCTCGGGCACCACTTGGAAGGGTGCTTTCGGGCACGCTTCCTTCAGGAAGGCACAAGACAAGGGAGACCGAACCCTCAGGAGTTCATCGCAAGAAACGCCCAGGAGCTACAGGAGTCAAGAGTCATGCGCGGCAGCCGCCGCTTGCCCACCATGCCCCTGCATCCATGCAAGGACGGGGGGCTTCGCGTCTGCATCGATGTACCGGGGCTCAACCGAGCTGCATCTCAGGAGCGCCTCTGGCCTTCCCGCGTGGGGCGTTGCGAGGGTCCACCTCACAGCTACGTCTGCATGCCTTTCGGACTGCCGAATGCGGTCGCCGCTCATCAGCGCCTGTTGAGGAGCATTCTGGAGGCTCGGGAGGTTAGGCATTGGGTGGTCCTGGCGGAGATGGAGACGGCCCTCGAGGACCCGCCTGTACCCCCAGAGCCTCCCGAGGCTACCGGGGCTGGGGGCTCGTGAGGGTCGACGTCATCACTGCGCACCGCTCGCTTCTTCAGCACCACTTCATCTTCAAACAGCACCAGGTGACGTCTTTCTAAGTTCCGTTTTTAGCTGGGAGCGCTCACAGGGCCGCATCATTCCCATGCTGCGTGGGTCCGTCCCTGCGGCATGTATCCGTTTTGCTTACGCTCCTTACTTGCCTTATTGGGGGCGCCCCTTGGGCTGCATCATCCCCAGGCTGCTCGGGCCTGTCCCAGCGGCATTTGCTTTTCCCGCATCTACTTAAAATGAGTTTCCTCCTACGTGATTAACATCCCCGACCTAATCGCCTGCTCGATTGACGCCCACATGTGAAGCCGCTCGCTAATGGCACGACATTTGCGCACGGGTCCTTCCCTGCAACGCTGATAAATCTGAGTGGCTGAGCTCTGGCCGCGGCAGCCCCGCAAGGCGCCACCTCACCAGGCCCTCAGTGCCCCGATCACCTCTTCGAAGCGACCCAAGGTTGGCTGGCAATCGTAACCACATGTCTTCTCTCTCCTCATGACTGCTGTGCAGAACCTGCTCCAGAAACAACAGCGGGAACGTCGCGGGGTTTCTCTCCCTATCTCCGGCACAGACCGCTTGCGCGTTAAAAGGGGGCGCCTGAGCATCGCGACTCATGGGCTCCTACTGGCTCTCCAGCCCTCACCCCTGGCCTTGACCCACGACATCACGACCTGTCATACCAGCGGCGTCTGAGCTCGCTCGAGGGCCGGGACTTAAGGACGTAGAGCATTAAGGGAAGTGCGGGGGAGCGGGGAGAAGCTCACAAGGACCCAACCCAGCGGCGCCTCGGCTACCATCGCTCGGGCCGGACGCTCCATCAGGGAACTACACCGATTCAAAAGATAAGTCACGGCCTTACAGAAGTTGGACTAACGCAGCGCCACACCCACGCCCAGTGCGGTTCTGTTGCAGCGATACTGCCTTCCTTTCTCACCCAGCGGGGGCTGCTTGGGCGCTAAAGGGGACCTCCCGAGCATCGCGACTCGGGGGCTCTTACCGGACCTCGGGCCTCTCACCTCTTGGCCTTGACCACGACATCACGACCAGGCATACCAGCGACGGCTGAAGTCCGCCTGGGGACTGGGACCTGTCGGCGTAGAGCGCAAGGCTGTAACGCCCTCGATGCGGCTATATCTCCCACGTGTCGAGGCACGACTTAGAGGCATAACCGCATTGAAAGCAATATGGCAAGTGAGGTAATCTTCACACAATCCATGTAATAAATAAGGGGAAAGATACATAGTTGGCTTACAATCGCCACTTCACACAAGTACATAAATAAACATTCATCATCCATATTACACTCAAGGTCCGACTACGGTACCAAAATGAAAGAAGACTACCCCAAATGCTAAACAGATCCCCGGATCACCCCAACTGGGCTCCACTACTGATCATCTGGAAAGGAAACATAGTAACGGCCACGTTCCTCGTCGAACTCCCAAGTGAGCTCGGTCGCGACATCTGAACTGGCATCGTTGGTACCTGCAACTGTTGTGATAGAATCTGTGAGTCACGGGGACTCAGCAATCTCACACCCGCGAGATCAAGACTATTTAAGCTTATAGGAAGGGGGAGGGGTAAGTGAGGTGGAGCTGCAGCAAGCGACTAGCATATGGTGGCTACAACGCAAAAGAGAGCGAGAAGAGAAGGCAAAGCACGGTCGTGAAACTAGAGGTGATCAAGAAGTGATCCTGAAACAACCTACGTCAGGCATAACTCCAACAACCGTGTTCACTTCTCGGACCCCGCCGAGAAGAGACCATCACGGTTACACACGCGGTTGATGTGTTTTAGTTAAGGTCAACTTTGGGTTATCTACAACCGGACATTAACAAATTCCCATCTGCCTCATAACCGCGGGCACGGCTTTCGAAAGATAATACCCTACAGGGGTGTCCCAACTTAGCCCATGATAAGCTCTCACGGTCAACGAAGGATATTCCTTCTACCGGGAAGACCCGATCAATCTCGGAATCCCGGACTACAAGACATTTCGACAGCAATAAAACAAGTCCAGCAAAGCCGCCCGATTGTGCCGACAAATCCTGATAGGAGCTGCACATATCTCGGTCTCAGGGCACATCCGGATGAACACTCCGTACAACTAAAACCAACCCTCGAGTTGCCCCGAGGTGGCGCTGCAAAGGGCTCTAGTTTGGACCAGCAATCGAAGGAGAACTGGCCCGAGGGTTTAAAAGAAAGATGACCCTTGAGTCTGTAGAACCCAAGGGAAAAAGGCTTAGGTGGCAAATGGTAAAACCAATGTTGGGCCTTGCTGGAAAAGTCTTATTCAAAGTGAACTTTCAAGGGGGTCCCATAAATCACCCAACCGTGTAAGGAACGCAAACTCCGGGAACATAACACCGGTATGACGGAAACTAGGGTGGCAAGAGTGGAACAAAACACCAGGCATAAGGCCGAGCCTTCCACCCTTTACCAAGTATATAGATGCATTAATTAGATAAAAGGTATTGTGATATCCCAACAAGTAAACATGTTCCACACAAGGAACAACAAGATCATGTTCCAACAAGGAACAAACTTCATCTTCACCTGCAACTAGCAACGCTATAAGAGGGGCTGAGCAAAGCGGTAACATAGCCAATCAACGGTTTGCTAGGACATGGATGGTTAGGGGCTGACATGGCAACATAGGAGGCATGATATAGCAAGTGGTAGGTATCGCAGCATATGCATAGCAAAAGAGCGAGCAATCTAGCAAGCAAAGATAGAAGTGATTTCGAGGGTATGGTCATCTTGCCTGCAAGAGTCTCAGAGTTGTCGAAAGCTTGGTCCTCGAAAGCGTTCTCAACGGAATCCTAGTTCACGTACTCGTCTCCCGGCTCTACCCAAGACAAGAGAACAAGCAAAGGAACCAACATCAACCACGATGCAATGCGCAAGCAACATGATGCAAAACATGGCATGATATGCGAGAGGTGATATGCAATGCGTATGCATGCAACGGAAGGACAAAGATGAACAAGGCATAATCTTGGCAAACCAAGCATGCCACTGGATAGATGAAGTGATTTCGGATGAAATCGATATAAAGAACACCGAAATCAGATGCACGGTTTGCAAATGGCAAGCAATACAAGAATGACACGAATCTGTCATAAACAGCATGATGCTACTTAGCAAGCAACAATTAATTAAGCTACTGCATCCAAACATGGAAACAAAGCATATGATAGTAATCTACACAAGATGCACGACAAAAGATGAACACTGAGCTATGGCTAATTCACATCATAACAGGTCCAAACAGTCATGGCAAAAGTCATGTTCTCAGACTTAGTGAAATTATCAATGTAGCAGAAAATAACAGCAGTCAGGGACTTAGTGAAATCACTAAGTCTCTGAAATCAACAACATCAAGTGACCTAGTTTGCATGCTTGTGCTAGTCACCACATAGATCACAAAAATACATGGCAAAATTCTCTGGATAGGTGACATGGCATATTTCAAAACTCATGTAGGACAGAACTTCATAGGAGGTACACATCAATCATGGCAAAAATGACAAAAGTGCATGTTCAGATAAGATCCAGCCACTAACATCAACTAACCCTCTTCTAACAGCATTTCGGGCATCAAGATGTCCTCAAATGAAAATGATGCAATGGAACAAAATGATGTACTCTTAGAGACGAACAATTGGACATATTATACACGCGAAACGGAGCTACGGATGCAAAGTTACGGTACGTTGAACATGGCATGATGATAAGAAATCGTGAGGACTTAGAAATAAAACGAGAGGCGGAAAGTCAACCCTCAACGGATCCAGATCTGGATCGGGTCCCGAGGATGACCGGAGCGACGACGGCGAGGGCGGACAGCGGGGTCGCCGGGGCGGCCGAGGTCGCCGGCGCGGGCGGCAGAGGCAGGGCCGCGGGGAGGCGCTTCGGCTTGCGGGGCGGCGGAGCGCGGCGGTCGCGGCGGCGGCTCGGCGCGGCGATGGAGGAGGGGCACCGGCGGGACGGGATCCGGACGGCGGAGCAGGTGGGAGCCACGGGCGGCGGAGCAGGCGGTGGATCTCGGGCGTGGCGGGGGCGGCGGTGGCGCGGAACGGGCCCCGCGGGCCTGACGCGGGCTCGCGGGCCGGCGGCGGAGACGGCGGCGGGGAGGACACGTGTCGCGCTGCTGTTGGCTGCGGGTGGCGGCGGGTTTCGTCCGGCGCGGACCGGACGTGTCCGGCGCGCGGAGGGAGCGGGGCTAGGGTTTTGGACCCGGATTTGACGGAGGGGTGCACATATTTATAGCTAGAGGGGGCTAGGAAGCTCCAAATGGAGTGCGGTTTTCGGCCACGCGATCGTGATCGAACGGCGGAGGACATGAGAGTGTCTTAGATGGGTTATTGGGCTGTTTTGAAGGGGTGTTGGGCTGCAACACACACGAGGCCTTCACGGTTACCCGGTTAACCGTTGGAGTACCAAACGAACTCCGATTGATCCGAAACTTGACAGGCGGTCTACCGGTGCTATACCGAGGCCACATGTCAAGCCTAGGTCCATTCCGAGAATGTTTAATACCCGCTCACGAAGAAATGTAAAAGGGGACGCCGGGGGAGATAGGAGCGCCGGATTGCAAAACGGACAACAGGAAAAATGCTCGGATTTATGAGACGAACACGTATGCGAATGCGATGCACATGATGACATGATATGAAATGCATGACATGACCAAAATGCAAAACGGAGAGAACCCAACCACGGAGGGAATATCATAACACATAGCCGGAAATGGCAATAGTTGGATTACAATTATGGCAAGTTACATCTGGGGCGTTACAAAGGCCCTCGTGAGGATAGAAAGGAGGAGCCTAGCGAGAACAGGACAAGCACCCCGCATCGTTTCATATCAATGATATAATATTCACAAAAGACACGATAGACGCCTTACATGCCCCCCACGGGGTGTTGCTCCGATTCCTTGCAGAAAACAAAAGGTGCTAATCCTAAAGAATGCTAATCGCCCAGGGGACGCCATTATCAACAGAAGGGCTGCCTGCCACCGGCGCCAACCCCATCCAGATCAGTGGAGAAGGTGGCTGGACGCAGTTACCCCGCTCCGAGCATGGCGCGAGCTCGGAGGCTCGTAGCTGTTGTCGCTCGTCTCCAGAGTCACGAGAAGCTCGGGGGAGCCGCTGGATTCCCCAGTTCCTCCGCTGCTGCCTGAAGAGCTGCTGGAGGGCCGACGGGCGAGCCAGGTCCTCGCCGGTTCGTCGCCCCTGCCGCCCCCTTTGGGGCAGCACTCCAGCCGGCGTCCTTCAGCATCGAAGACCTTGAAGAACATCAGGGAGGCGCCGTCGTATTGAAGATGAATTACGAGGGCGCCTACCGGCCGGCAGACCCGGGCGATTTCGCCCCAGCCCTACCGGAGCCATGACCGCGATCTCCGCTCCGGTCGCCGGGGTACTGCAGCCGGCGTGCTGCAGCCAGAGTCCAGAGCCCCGCTCTGCGGCATCTCGAAGGCGAAGGAAGGGGGAAGGCGAATCCAAGAGCTCGGGGGCATAGCGGCGTGGAGCACGAGCTCGCGAGAGGAGCGCTCGACGTGGACTCCAGGGGGGACGATGCGCACCACCGTGACCCGCCGACGTCGGCGGCGGCGCTGTCGGTGTGGTTCGGTACCCTCTCCCCCAGGACCCACGACGCGGGCATACAAGGGCAGCGGAAACCCAGACAGCGACCGCTCGTACCACGGCCTCGACACCTCCTGCGGGGCACCCTCATCTCGGCGGCAGAGGACCGGCCGTTTCTTCGGCGGAAGGGGGTCTGTACCCTCAGGGGGGCCCTTCTCTTTCTCTTCTGCAGAGAACCGACGGATTGGTGCCATTGGTGTACGAAGGAGCAAGGACGATGAAGAAGAAAAGAGGAGTAGCAGGAGGGAATGGACTGAAGCAGCTCATGCAGCCCCGTACTTGTAGCCAGAGGAGGCCAACCGTCAAGCACCACGATCGCAGGTAATCATGACCCGTTCCTCTGCATGCAGGGACTTGTCAAGTCGTGCGGTCGCCGAGGCGTCGTGGGGAAGCGCAGTCGCCCACGTCCAATCAACCGCCACGCGGCGCCCAAGGCCGCAGGCTTTTGGGGCCCGCGACACTTCGCGCTTGCCCCTTCGCTTCTCTGCTAGGCCAAGTCCGCGCGCGCCTTGGGCCCGGGGGCTACTGTCGGCGTTCTCAGAACGGGGGTCCCCAGACTTGCCTTCCTGCAGCGTGGCTCGAGTGGGGGCCCAGCGCGGCCCATCTTCATCAGCTCAAAGCTCAAGACCCTCGCGAGGGGCCAAGCCTCGCGGGGCGGACAACATGAAGCTTCCTCAGAGGCAGCCTCGTCAGGCAGGCTCGCGAGAAGGCGGAGAGATCAAGGCAGGGGTACCTCACGAGGAGCCCGTGACGCAAGCCATGATGAATCAAGAATAGGCGGGCGCCAGCCTGCGCAGAGTCCTTGTTTCCCTTTCGGTGCAAAGGAGGCAAGCACAGGCCAAGGCATCAGGCAAAGGTTACCATTCTGGTGCAACGAGACCAAGACCAGCTGGACGGCAAGACGGAGGTCACTGTGGAGCCCAAGACGGCGTCACCACCAGTGCTTTTGACAGCCGAAGACCACCTTTGATCAGGATAACTTGTACCGGATGTTCCCCTTCAAAATGGCCAATTGTTGGCGCCCTTCCCGCTCATTATTTGGGGAGAGGCCCAGGGCCTCTATAAATAGAGCTAGCCACCACAAAATAGAGGCAATCAGATCGAAGGTGGGATCGAATCGGATCCAAGGTAGAGAAATCTGGTAGAGGCCAAGTAGAGAGAGGCGACTGAACTCACTCAAGCAGTTCATCGCACCAGCTCAAGAACACCTCTCGCGAGGCTGTTCTTTCCTTGTACTATTCATCATCAGCCCCTGAGGCAATCCACCACACCACACACTGGAGTAGGGTATTACACTACAACGGTGGCCCAAACCAGTATAAACCTCGTGTCCCTTGTGTTGTTCATCGTTTTCCAGCTTAGATCGCTCGGGAGATCGGACGTACAACGGTAGGGGAGAGATTCCCGCGCGCACCCCAGAGTTCGAACCTCGAGGGTCTGCCGGAACCCAAAATCCGACACACGGGCTTATTCTTGAAGCAGCTAGTGATGAATCCCCTCTTCTCCTTTGGCTCTGACCGAGCACCCACAGGTTTATGTATAAAAATCTGAATTTTTTTATATAAAAGATGAACATGTTTTCTAAGCGCGTCCGGAATTACATGGCGAGATTGGCCATCGGAGGAGTTTTTGACCAAAAATAAAATTCGGTTATGATAAACGTTAAAAAAATCGATTTGAAGCAATGATTTTCCTTTTTCTGTCCTCAGCTCCTCGGATGCCAAATCTCCACGAAGTTTTGCAGTCCATTAGAAAAATTGTTCATCTTTTATGTATCAAAAAGGGCGACGCTACGCGTCCGCCGGCGGATTATTTTCAAATATCCGCCACCTTCACAGCTGTTTGATCTGGCGTATCCATCAGCCTGGCTCTTTCCTCACAATTGCAACAAAGGCAGTGTTGCGGAACCGTTTGCACATATCTCTTGTTGCGGAAACTTTTGCAACAGAGATTTTGTTGTAGATTCTTTTTAGCATTAACTTTTTTGAAACATGTGTGTCTTTGCTGACGGACTCTGCAACACAGATCATGTTGCAATTTTTTGTTCTAATCTTAATGTTTTTGTAACATGGACGTTGTTGCGGGAAGACTTCTGCAACCGAGATGATGCTGCAGAAAAAATGGCATAGGCACGCGTCCAGTGATGTAGGTCTTGCGCGGCTGATGACGTCTACGCGTTTGGCATAACTGTAGTCACTAAATGTTGTTCCTATTGCAACAAGGCCTTTGTTGCAAAACATTATATTCTCTAATTTTCTGCAACAAAACCCTTGTTGCAAAACTTTTTTTTTCTCTAATCTCCTGCAGCAAGACCCATGCTGCACAACCTCTTCTTCCCTATTTTTCTGCAACAAGACCTTTGTTGCAGAAATTGCAACAACATCTTGGACGCACCTAATTTTCTGCAACAAGGGACATGTTGCAAAAATTGAGGGAGAGAGACGTGCGCGGTCAAGAAGGACATGTGTCAAGCAAGGGAGGGGACAGACACCCTGTGCTACATCTGCTGATCTGAAAAGATGTGGTCAGGATTAATCCAAAGAGAAGATAAGGCAGCACCCAAAGCGGTGCGCTAGTCCACTTGGACACGCGTTGCGTGGGAGGCTGCGGATGAACGAAAGGAAATCCGCCGGTTGACGCTGAGAGTTTCCCATCAAGAATTCATTTTTTTTATAATCTTGCTAACCTTTTGATGTACTTGCAGTGGTCGTCTTGACTACTCACAGGTCAGAGAGCTACTACGTCTGCATTGCACAAGCGCCCTGCTCCAGCACGCAGCTACTCCTCGTCTCCACCTCAGCTGGCTGCCAACGTAGGAATCATCTTGGCTTTGCATGGTTGCTCAACAATGACATGCCAAAGACTCGGCAGCTCAATTTATTCATATAGGAAAGACTCTGCAGCAAGTCGCGCTGCTGGACCTGCACTGCAGCTAGCGCTAGCTGATCGGTCGTGACACTGACACATGCAAGCACAGTTAGTCCGGTTATGGTACTCCTTTCGAAAAAAACTTGTTTCTTAAATAGATATATCTAGCATCAAGTTAGTGCCAGTACATTCATTTGAAAGACAAGTTTGAAACAAGCTTTTTCGAGACACTTTATTTGAGAGACAAATTTGGGACAAACTTTCCGAGATATATCCATTTAAGAGACAAGTTTGGAACAAGCTTTTTGGAACGAATGGAGTAAATATGAATGTTGGAGCTGCCTATCTGTGTTTGTGATGCTCTGCTCTTGCCATTCCAATTGAATGCCTGGTGCATCATTCTACTATCATCGTATACAATACATACATACATGTCCAGTAATAATCTACCAATCCATGCATCACGGCCTATAATAACTAAGCTAAACCGGCGCCGCACTCGCGGACTTCTCCGGTCTTCCGTCGACGACGTCATCGCCGGCATGGGAGCCGTCGCCGTCGTCGTTGTTGTCGTCGGACTCCTTGGACCTGTACCACCGCGCGCAGACGATGAAGTATACGAGGTTGACGGCGGCGATGGCGGCGGTGACGAGGTAGAACAGGTCCACCCTCCCCTGGTCCAGGTCCTGCGCCAGCCAGTCGGGCCGCCCGTCCCGCCCCCTCGTCGCCCGGTGCACCACCGTCACCATGACCCCGCTCGCGTAGCTGGCCAGGGCGAACCCCAGGCAGTAGAGCGCCCCCGCCACGCTCCGCATGTTCTCCGGGAACTGCCGGTAGAAGAACTCGAGCTGCCCGATGCCGCCGAACGCCTCGGACAAGCCCGCCAGCAGCAGCTGCGGCACCAGCCAGAAGCACGACATCATGGCGGTCCCGGTCCGCCGCCGCCGGTGCTCCACGGCTGCCGACAGCAGCATCGTCGCGACGGAGAGCGCCAGCCCGACGCCGATGCGTTGGAGCAGGGTGATGCCGCCCTCGTGCTTGGTGAAGCGGCGGAGCGCCGGCACCACCAGCCGGTCGTACACGGGTATCCAGAGCGTGAGGGAGAGCATCGAGAAGACGATGAAGGAGCCCTGTGGGATCTGGAAACTGCTGGTCTTGCTGATCCGGCGGTCGGTCTGTGCTGCTTGGAACACGACGTAGGTGCCAAGCTGGGTGAGCACCACGAAGTAGACGATCCCTGATGACCACACCGGGATGATGCGGGCTAGGCACTTCACCTCCTCCACTTGCTGCACCGTGCACAACCTCCATGGGCTCGCCGACGTCTTCTCGTCAGAGTGGAGCGCGTCCTCGGGGGTCCGCATGGCCGCCTTGTCGAGGCACGTGAACTGGACGGTGTAGGTCAGCTTGGAGACGAGCTTGCTCCGGTGCGGCGGGTCGAACAGCTCGGCGGTGCTACGAGCTCGCCGGAGGTGGCGCTTGCGGGTGGCGGCGACAAGGACCTGCGCAAAACTAGTCAAGGGGCTGCCCTCAGGGCGAACACGAACGTAGAGGCCGGTGCCCATGAAGAAGACGACACATGAGATGCCCATGAGCACGGCGGGCACGGCGAGCCCCAGCGCCCAGTTGACGTTGCTCTGGAGGTAGATGATGACGGTGGCAGAGAGCATGATGGCGATGGTGAAAGTGAAGTAGTACCAGTTGAAGAAGCTGGCGATGCCGCGACGTCCGTCGGCAGTGCGCGGGTCAAACTGGTCTGCCCCAAAGGCGAGGCTGCAGGGCCGAACGCCGCTGGCGCCGACCACCAGGAAGAAGAAGGAGGCCAGGAGAGCGGCGAAATGGGAGGCGGATGGGCCCTCACATGGTTGCCCTTTGGATGCGTTGCAGGTGGGAGGGTGGAGGGAGGGGAGGGCGGCGGTGAGGGTGAGCAGGAGCATGCCGACGCAGGAAGCGACGATGGAGATGGCAATGGTGGTGTAGCGGCCTAGATAGGTGTCGCTGACGAAGGCGCCGAGGACGGTGGCGAGGTTGCTCGTCCCGGAGAAGACGTTAAGGAGGGTGGCCGCGCTGACGCTCTGCATGTGGTACACCGTTGTCAGGTACACCAGCATGTTGGACAACGTCCCGATCGTGCCAAGCTTCTCGAACGTCTCGTTTCCTGCAATAAACGTATCATTTCTTTGTTACATAATTGCATGATCCCAATCAAATCTCCAAATTTTAATGTAACCACGGGTTGTGTAGCTAGCTAATCCATCAATCTCATCACAAGCTACTTACTTTCAAAATTAAAACCATAAATAAAACTTAATTGATTACTTTTTATTAGAAGTTAGTTGCCACTTGCCAAAGTTTGTTCAAGTTGCATCAAACATTTGTCACCATATTTTGTGGACTTTGAGCACGAAGGGTTTGCATAAGAATTATTAATGATAAAACATTGAAGGCTATATTTGGTAGCATAGTATTAGAAAAACCGAAGTATTGAAAGCCAGAGTATTTTTGTCAGTTGGTACAAGATACCACCGTTTTGATATACCAAAGTATCTTGAAGTATTGAGATTACTATGACCTGTTTGGTTGTTGCCGCAAAACACAGTATTGCTGTCTAGCCATTGCATACAAACACTCGGCTACCTAGCCGTTAGCAGTGTAAGCACACGCGACTGGCCGGTCCGTTTGAATACTATTTCTGTTGAGCTTTTGTAGCGAGCTAGTTGGATATCCCTAACCATCAGCATGCATAACAACCGAACAATAATAATAGTGCCATCACCAAACAATACCCATTCTATCGCCCAAAAGACTGAAACCCGAAAGCACGCTAGCCAGCCATGCAGGTAGAACGGAGCCCAGGACCTGACCAGAATCAAGGTACGAGGCCAGAGCGAGCAGCGAGTTGTTGAGGAGAGTGGGAAAGGATAACGACGGCAGTCCCTTCTTTTCGCTTGCTTTGTTTTTTTTTAAACAGGTCTGTGGTTCTTTTTATTAAACAGAGAAAAAACTACAGTTTGTCGAATACTACAATATTGAAACAACAGTTGTTAGAGGCAAGCAAACAACTCATTATAAATAAAACTATGGTAATCTAAAAAACTGCAGTATTCTCAAAATGCTTAGAAAATACTTTGCTATCAAACGGGGCCGACATAGTTACCAATAAATCTTCAACAGATAAATATAAACAATTCCTGCTTGAATCTACAATATTACTTCGTCTAGAAGGGAGGGAAAGAGCATAACATGTCACTGTGTTCATTTCTCCTGCCTAAAAACTTAAGGTTCCATCTTACGTTCCTTTTTCGTCCTCTCTCTCCAACCCACCTTCGTTTCTGGTTTTGTCGATTTTTTCGTCGGATTTTCTTGTCTTTCCTACCCAAAAAATAAGTATTGTGTTGGTTCTTTCATCCTCCCTCCCCACCCCACCTTCGTTTCGGTTTTGTCAATTTTTCCATTGGGCATTCTTTTCTCTCCTATCTAAAAATAAGTAAGGTTTCGTTTGTTTCTTTCGTCCATCCTCTCACCCCATCTTCACTTTCGGTTTTGTCGATTTTTCCTCTTCTTTTCTTGAAACCAGCTCTCAGCAGCCCCATGTCTCATTGGCTTAGCAAATAAAATCGTGCTTTCTTTGCTAAGCCAGTAAGTACCAACAATTATTAGTTAAATTTTATTTTTGGTACGAAATCAAGTTGACAATAAAATGGCAAGTAATTTATTTTGCTGGCTTACAAAAAAAGCTGGCGCATCCGTTGCAATGCATGGACAATTATGAAATATGTAGTAATTAAGGTTAAGAAACTAAGGCTTTTCTTCAGTTGTGCCAAAAGAAAATGTTGCTCCAGAGAAAACAGAGAAGGCTCTCTACTCTGAGAAAATAGAGGGTTTTCTCAACAACAACAAAAAGCAAAGAAGCAATCATATGACTCCCATGAGCTTGTCCTTGGTGGTTGAAATTAGTGAATACAAGCCCCACGGTCACCCAATCAGTGATCTAGTTGGATCCTTAGGACCTCAATTGATATTGATACGCACTCGATAAATTACTATCTGCTTTTTCGGTCGGCTCAATAGATCGATCGGCAGGCAGGCACAGAGCTTGCTAAGATCGATCCAGTACAAAGACAACAACAACAATAACAACAACAGAATAAGATTAATTCGGCAGAGATAAGCTATGCAGATTGCTACGATACTGAGTTGAGCAGAGGGAGATCTGAGAGAAGATGTGCCATATGCCATATGCATGCAAGGAAACAAACAGAGGTGGCAATCACCTATGACGTACGGCATGGCCTTCCATCCGCGGTGGTTGTGGACGGGCCCTGCGTCGGCGCCGTCGCCGGAGTCCTGCTCCTTCGTCGTGCCCTCCTCTTCCTCCTCCTCCTCCTGTTGCTGCCGCCGAGGCTCAGCGTCCATCTCTTACTTGGAGCTATGCAAGCATGAAACACACATAGAAAGTGGAAGACGTGGGTAGGTGGCTAGTGTGCTTGCTGGCTGAAGATGGAGTGCAGGAAGCAGAGGAGGAGAGGCCGGCCCGCTTAAATAAGCCAACCACCGGCCAGACCGCCAGAGTGTATGATCTTAACTGCTTGAAAGACACACACACACACACACACACACACACACACACACACACACACACACACACACACACACACACACACACACACACACACACACACACACACACCCCAAGCGATCGTAGCAAAGTTTTGGATTTCCAATTTGACTCCTGGGAACATATGTTCCTGCATGCCCGAAATGCTTGCATAAACGTAGAAAAAAAATACAAAAACATTACATATACATGTTCTTGCCCTTTGATTGTTTGTTTTCAAATTTTTACATTTTAATGGGACTCAACTTTGTATTGTCATTGAGGAAGCATAAGTGTTCTGTTTTGCAAAAACAATTTCACAAATATAACACACACGGAGCCAAAACGCCATCCTCTCGCTCTCCCCCTCTCTCTCTCACACACAGTGAAACCTACAGCACATAATGCAGAAAGGAACAGCCTGAGTTAAGTCGTCCATCTGATTTTGTGGAGCCTGCAGGCAAATAATTGGGGTAGCTATCGGCTCTTAATTTGCTTCATAAGAATGTGCGGTTGACGGTTTCTACATGTATATTTGTGTGTGCGAATGAGAAGAACCCCACGTCGATTATCATTACTTCAAACGAAACAAACCATGAGAGGAGCTTGGGCCGAGCTTGGCAGCTGCATGCGGGTGAGGCGTCTACATGTCCATGCCCACTGTGCATCACTGCCAGCGTTTGGCGTTGTGCATTCAATGTCCTAGCAAGGGAATTTAGGCCTTGTTTGGTTCATAAGTTCTAGGACTTTTTCTAGTCCCAACTAAAAAGTTCCTAATCCCTAAAAAATCCCTCCCTATTTGTTTCTAGGGACTAAAAAGTCTCTATTCCGTCCCTAGAGGTTATTAAATGACCATGTTACCTATTGTATACAGAAAAATAATAATCAAACAACAGCATGGGGCGGCGGGGCAATGGGTGCAGGGTGGCGCATTGTTGAAAAAGTCTCAATAAAGACTCTCCTTGAGAGTTTTCTTCATTTAGTCCTAAAAAGCGACTTTTAGTCCCTAGTAGTCCTCCTGTTTGGTTAAAAAGTCTGTAAAAGGACTTTTTTTAGTCCCTACATAAAAAAGTCCCTGAAAACAAACACTCCTTTAGTCATAGGAAAAGTGTGCGCGTCTGTGATTAATTAACTAATTAGTCAATTAATGTCACTAAGTAATATAGCGTCCCTCCTCCTCCTCCAAGAAAGAAAGTTAGGGTTCGTGCCTCTTGCTGGCGCCGGCGCAGGTCCGCCTCGTCTTCGGTGGCCCTAGGGCCATGGAGGCGTGGTGGATCCTGGCAAGGGCCGGCGAGAGGGCTCCGTTTTTAGTCGTTTTTTTCAATCTTGTTAGGGTTTGTGTCCTACTCAGGAAGGCGAGACGGCGGCGGCTCCCTGAAGATGGAATAAAGGTCTCCCCGCTTAGCCCCCGTTCCGGCGGTGCGTCTAGCATCGTTGGTGACCGTGTGGAGGTGTGTCTCCGGCAGATCTATCTTTGGTGAATTTGCTCGGATCTCGTCGTTGTTCGTTTACGTTCGTGTGTATTCGGTTTGGATCCTTCCGATCTACGTTATTTTTCATCGGCGGCGGTTGCTGTTCTGGGGTGCTGGTCCTATGGGGCCTTAGCACGACGACTTCCCGACTGTCTACTACAACAAGTTGTGCCCGGCTCCGACGATGGAGGGGCGATGACGGCGGCGCACCTTCGGCTCGCTTCGGTGCTTGTAGTCGTCGCTAGGTGGTCTACGGATCTGAATGTAATTTTTATTTCTGATGTTCGTTGTACTGCCATGATTGAAGATGACTAGATTGGAATTTTTTCCGCAAAAAAAAGTAATATAGCATCTCTTATCGAATAGAAAAAAAATCCCAGTAGCTAGATGCAGCAAATTAGGAACACTGCTACATAACTACATATCTTCCAACAAATCACGGGCGGCGTCTGGAATAGGTGTGTAATTGCATTTTGGAAATCTTAGTTTGTGCTGAGTCCAATCAGCGATGGTTTTGCTCACCCATCCGCCTTGCAACATTTTCATCCATACATGATCTTTTATGTATGGAACAAACCACCATTGCTCAAAACAAATCATAACGAAAAAAAAAACATCCACAACACATCCAACATAGAAGACAAGGTTTGCAACAATGGGAGAACAACTTTGCAGCATCCACTACAAACTGTGCTGCCCAAAATCATTGCAAAATGTGGCCCACATGTACACAGCCAAACCGATACATGTTCGTAATGTACCGGAAAACCTTTCACAACATAAAAAATCATCGACTTCACTAAACTCCAGACCAAGAATCAAATACTAGTGCTAGAAATATTAACTAGTTGAATTTAACCATTGACATTGTTAAAGAATAACCCAATGCAAACTTAGATGGGGTTGAGAATGCTGCAAGTGGGAATGAAAACTTGGTTGAGGGCGACAATGTTGCAAGTGCGCATGAGAACTCAAGATGGGGATGATAATAATTTGATTGAGCTTGTACATGAACCACCAACTTTTATTGTCCATGTTTATGATACATGTGATAATCTAGATGACAAATCAAGGGATATTTAAGTTGAAAAGGGGCCCAATTTTTTACATTTTTTAATATAGTTCCACTTTATTAATCTTAATATATAGTTTATTTTTATCAATATTATTTTTTGTTACTTTCTTTTTATTTACTTTATCTACATTTTATTTTATTTTTATTTTTATTGTCATTTTTATATATAGTTTAATCTAATTCATTTTTATTCAGTTTATTTTTATTTTTAATTTATTTAGTCCAATTTTGAGGTAGTTTTCTATTTACATTTTATTTTTTCTGTTTTTTATTTAATTCATTTTTGTGTAGGTTTCATTTGTTTCTGTATTAATTTTTTTAATATTGAAGTTTTAATATATTTATTTTAAAATTTTATTTATGTTTTATTTTATATATAGTTTATTTTTTGGGTTGATTTTTATTTACATTCTCTTTTTTGCTCTATGTACTCTACAAAATTAAATAGTTGAAGACGGCGGATCCACAATCTTTCGACACTCTCGGGCAACGTGGGCTTGCACAGGGGCTCGTGTTGATTCTACAAGCTCCAATTTGTCCTTTACCGGCCACATAGCTACTTAGGGGAAGATAAAAAACTGAGAGGAGCTAGCTAGGGAGAAGATTTTTGTGGACAAAAAGTGAAATTGTTTGAGGAACCAGAAGGCTGCCAATACTCTTACATATGAAAAGGTTAGTCGTTGCGTGCCAGAACAAGCACGCCACCACTAGTATAAGTACCTACGGTGGGCATAGGAGTCACACGCCACCACTAACTTGTGTCTGGCCAGTACATCTGGTCGCACTAACTTGTGGCGTATTACAAAAAGTCATGCCACCACAAAACTATAAAGGGGGCGTACCATATATATCAACACCATCACTGTTTGAAAAAGAATAGTCATAGCATAGATTGAAACTAGCGCATCAACAATTAAAGTTGTGGCTAACCATTTCTCTACTAGCGTCAGGTTGAAAACACATGATGTAAGAAAACCTAAGTTGAGTTCTCAACAAATTATCAATATATATCTTTGACCAAGGTGGTCGTAGAGAACCGACTTCAAATTCAAATTAATAGATATGTAATTTTCATTTATGTTTCTTAACAATGGGTAATATTTTGACTATCTAGACCTTACGATGCATGCAATGCTATGTGACTATATCTGCTATGGTTTTGATGCTTATAGTTCTTGCCCCCTTCAATAAGAATTGACCGTTTTCTTAAAAAAATCGAATTGACCCCCTTTTGTCTAAAACTGACTGATGATAACTGGTTAAACTTCATTCAAACTGAAACTTAAATTCCAACACCCATCAAACTTAAAACGGGTACAAGTGCCATAACGACGGTCATCACCGAGAGCCTGCGACCAGCAATATATACTTACATTCAGAAATCAGGGAATGGCATGCTCAACTTGACATGGTAGTATCCGTAATAGTTGAAGACGGCAAATCCCCAATCTTTCGACACGCTCGGCCGACGTGGGCTCGCAAACGGCTCATGTTGATTCTACAAGCTCCGGTGGGTCCTTTACCGGCCACATAGCTACTATGGGAAGATAAAAAACTGAGAGGAGCTAGCTAGGTAGAGGATTTTTGTGGATAAAGAAGTGAAGTTTTTTGGGGAACAAGGAGACTGTCAATACTCTTATAATATATGAAAAACTTAGTGGTGGCATGCCAGAACAAGCACGCCACAACTATTATAAGTACCTACGGCGTGCATAGGAGTCACACGCCACCACTAACTTGTGTCTGGCCAGTACAACTGGTCCCATAAATTTGTGGCGAGTCACAAAAAAGTCACTCCCCCACTAACAGTATAAAGACGGCGTACCAAATACTGGTGGCATGGGTTGAAACTGGTGCGCCAACAATTAAAATTCTGGCTAACCATTTCTCTACTAGTGTCAGGTTAAAAACACATGACGTGAGAAGATCTAAGTTTAGTTGTCAACAAATTATCAAGATCATTGACCAAGGTGGTTGTAGAGAGCCGACTTCAAGTTCAAATTAATAGATAGATATGCAATTTTCGTTTGTATTGCTTAACAATGGGTAATATTTTGACTATGTAGACCTTACGATGTTTGCAATGCTATGTTATCTTCCACGGTTTGGATGCTTCTAGTTTTGCCCACCTCAATCAGAATTTACCTTTTTATTTGTCTAAAACTGATTGAAAACTGGTTAAACTTCATTCAAATTCAAACTTTAAATTTCAGCACTCATCAAACTTAAAACGAGTACAAGCGCCATAACGACGGTCACCATGAGAGAGCTCGCAAGCAGCAATATATACTTACATTCAGAAATCAAGGAATGTCATGCTTGACATGATGCATCCATACTTTCCACCGCGCCACAAATCAATCGATAGAAAGAAGCAATCAGCAGATAAAAACAAACCCAAACCAAACACTTCACAGAATGCAAGTTGCATGCTGGCTAGAGCACAAGCACCAGAGCGGCGATGGAGACGAAAGAGCTTGCGAGTAGCACGGCGTGCATGCTCATGGTGGCGGGCGCCATGGAGGAGGCCGATGGAGGGTTGACGGCGGAGCAGTGCCTCCTTATCTGGCCCTTGTGGTGCGACAACACGCCGATCTTGCTCATGTTAATGAAGGATGCGGCGAAGTCGGCGAAGAACTCGGCGGGCGCGGTGGCATTGGCCTGGCACGTCATGTAGGCCCTGGTGTCCTCGTTGAGGAGCAATGCACTGACGGTGGAGAGGAGGCCCCTGCTTGCCGCGACACCCCTGTAGTACCCGAGGTCGAATGTCGTGTCGCTGCTGGGGTCGAGGTCGACCAGAGTGGCGAGGTCACCGGCCGCGCACTGGCCACGGAGCGTGGCCGTGTAGTTGGCATCAAGCGTGGGGTCGGAGATGTTGCTGGCGGTGAAGTTGTAGAGGCGGGTGGAGAAGGCGGAGCAGTGAGCCTTGTCGATGGTGTGTGCATCGGAGAGGACAGCGAGGTCCTTGGCGGTGAGGTTGAACTTCCCGAAGAAGGCGATGAGGTCGGTGATGCTGGCGTCTGGCTTGGGGTGTTGGCGGCCACATCGGCGGCAGATGACCTCTTGCCGTCCTCCCGCCCCGTCGGGACCGGGATGTAGGGGCCTTTGGTCTAGCAGAGGTGAGGCATGAGCCACATGGCATCAAACACAGATGAGATCAATGTTTTAAATAACGGCCTATGCCATTTAGCAGTGGCTCGGCCAAAAGCTATGAAAAACTATAATGAAGCTAAGCCTTATTTAGTGTTTTCTTAAATCATGATTTTTAAAAAATAAGTATACAATCGAGGCATCATATATGGTACTCCCTCCGTCTCACAATATAAGATCGTTTTTCAAGCTAGTTTGAAAAATGATCTTATATTATGGGTCGGAGGTTAGCTTGAAAAATGATCCTATATTATGGGACGAAGGGATTATGTTGCATATACTTGACATATACACATGTTCACACATCAATACCCTAGCACCAATCAGGTGTCCTAATTCAACAACCAAGCATCATATATATCATAAACAAGAACAAAAAATAATGCAGAAGGATGGTTTGTATAGCGGCTTAGCAGGCTAAATGACTTCAAATCTAGTGCTGTAGTGGAAAATCGCAGGCGTCGTTATTTTCAATTCAGCGTTAAAAGTGCAATTTAATTTGGCTCCCAAAGATGTATGCGAAGTAAACAATTATTTGCTGAGACGACGACGTACAATTCGCACGGAGTCGCGCGCAGCGAGGGCGAGGACGTCGGCGCAGGAGACGGCCGGGGCAGGCCGCCTCGAGCTTCGCCTTGATGGAGTCGACGACGTCGTAGCCACGGAGGCCCTTGTTGAGCGGCGAGTCCTTCTCCGCCGTGTTGTTGGCCGTCGAGTCCAGAAGAATCGACCCCTCGCAACCCTGCGCACAGGGCACAGCACAGTTGTGAACTTGACTCGCCCAGCTAGCCATAAAATAGATAGCTGGCTTATGAGCTTGACTTACTCCGACGAAGCAGTCGACGGAGAAGAGTCTGAGCAGGGATCCGGCGAGGCCGGGCGACTTGGCGACGACTGCGGTCATCTCCTTGAACACGATGTCCTCCGCCTGTGGGCACGTCTTGTTGTACGCCCCGAACTGCGCGTGGGCCTCCGTCGAGCCACACAGGGCAAGGAGCGCAGCCGCCACGGCGACGACGACGACAGCCAGAGCTGCTGATCCCGACGCCATCTCTATTATGATCGTTATTAGCTTGAGAAGGTATGCAGTAGACCACACGCCCACCCGTACGTCAATATATAGGAGGATACTACAGGCTCGTGAAATGGCTTCCGTCTCGATCCATTTCAGTTTCTAGCTAGTACTGCTTGCGCTTGTGTACTTCCATGTGTACTACGTACTAGTACTGCGTTGTACTACGAGCGAGATATGGGAGAATGTTAACGGTTAGATAGTTGACATATAGTATAGATTATACTACATATTATTAGAGGTGGAGATAACGTTGTTCTACTCCGTTGCTAGCGGCTGAAAGCACCATTTCAGTTTATATTCCCAGTTTCGCTCCCCCCCATATCATCCTGCTTTATATATTATCGGATGGAACGAATGAGAAATGCCTAGTCATATGTTATAGCACACGGCTTAACGGTGATTCTATATATATACTGCAGCGGAAATAAAGTAACTTCAGCACCACCTCTATGCACGCGTTGTTACTTAGTTACAAAAGGAAACATATGTGTTTGCATATATGGAGTAAATTCTGTCAACCAAAACTTAGGACGAAACTTAACACAGTTTCTCCAACACGGTGCGTCACAATGACATCCAACTCACAAAAGTGTCTTTTGCCAATCGAAACTACACAAAACAATAGCACAGAATCAGCAGAGATGAGCACCGGTATTTTTACGTGGAAAACTGTCAACTGGGGTAAATACCACGAGCCGAAGCCACACATATCTTCTTTCACTATAATCAAATGTAGGATACAACAAGTTTTTCTCCAGATAGCACTAAACACTTTCATACATCAAGATCTCTCAATGCGGCGCGGTCGAAATAGAGGGTATTGACAATTTGATTGCACATGCTACCGAGTTCTAAAAGGAACTCTTTGGCCCCGCCCCTGGTAACCAGTTTCACATGGATCCTAACACGTGGGGTGACGACGGCAAGCTTAAAGATGATGATAATGTTGAGCTGAATAGAGAGTTTATGGGAGAAGAAGTTTGAGATGCCCTTTTTACGAGTTTTTGCTTGAATGCCATGGGCTTAGAAGGTTTAATGGCACTTGGTGCAGTTGGGTACTTGGGTTAAGCAAATCATGTATAACGGCACAGTTAGCATTAAGCTCAACAATTGCACCAGGGGGGCCACCTTTGCCCACTCTTGTTTAATCTAGTAGCTGAATGTCTTACTAAGATGATTAAGAACAACCAAAATAATGTAATAGCTTGCTAGCGTGAAGGGCTCAATCTTATCCCAAAAGGTGTGGTTGTCCTGCAATATGTAGACGACACCATCGTTTGCTTGGACCATGACTTAGATAAAGCTATCAACCTGAAATTATTGTTGTATTTGTTTGAGATGATGCCTGGCCTCAAGGTTAATTTTCAGAGAAGTGAAATTCTGATTGTTGGGGTGATGAGGAGATAGTTAAAGAATATGCTGAGCTTTTCAATTGTGATATTGGTCATTTTCCCATTAAATATCTTGGGATGCATGTGAGCTTTTCTTCTCTGAGGAACTTTGACTGGGACTTCCTTGAAGGTAAATATCTCAAGAGATCTGATGCCTTGGTGGACAATGTTACTTATATAGGAGGGAGCCATATTCTTTTAAATGTTGTTCCTACTCAAATATCTCCTTGCCATATGTCTATGTGGCTAATGAACAAGATCTTTGTGGAAAAGTTAGATAAACACATAAGTTTTTTTTGGCAAGGGTCTAACAGAAAAGGAAGATGCTACCTTGTTAGGTGGAACAAGATCTGTAGATCCAAAGACAAAGGGGGTTTGGGGTCGAAAGACCTTAGAAAGCAGAATATTAGTTTGATGGTGATGGTGAAAACTAGAGACTCATAGTGGAATTTGGCAAGGTCTCGTCAAAGCTAGATACCTAGCTAATAGAACCGTGGCGACTGTGGGCCCTAGGTTCTCTGACTCCCCTTGCTGGAAAACTCTCTTAAAGATTAAGGATCTTTATATGATTGGTAGAAAATCAAGCTGGAATCTGGTGATTTGGCTAGATTGTGAAAAGATTCCAATGGGCTGACCCCATTTAATGCTCAATTCCCTCAACTATTTGACATCACCAATGATCAAGATTGCACTATGAACAAAATTAGCACTATCACCTCTTCTTCTTTCTTTCGAAGAAGACTTAACCGGGTACTATTGAGCTAATGGTATGAAATGTGTACTTACATCTCTGGCATTCAGCTTCTGAAAAGACACTGTGTACTGGGGTTTGAATAAGAATAATCATTATTCAATCAAATCCATGTACAGGTGGCTTGAGAAATCATCTTGGTGGATGCAGTTGTAAATAGATCTTGGGGGCTAAAATACCCCTTAGAATTCACAACTTTTCATGGCAGTTATTCCAAGATGACGTGCTTACCAGGAAAGTTATGAAACGTAGAAAGTGGCCTGGGAACCCTTGTCGCTCATTTTGCAAAGACACCGAGTCAGCTCACACATGTTCGTCACGTGCCCAGTCGCTCGAGTGGTCTGGAGATCTATTGGGACAATTTATTATCTGCCGAGATGTATAGCCAGTAGTCCTTAAGGTGTGTGTCGGCTCAAAGTCCAATATGCACCTGAAAAATAGCATAAAACCGCTTATCCCAGTAGCCCCTGAGACTCAGGTCGATTCACAAAATCGACATGATGATAAAATCTTTGATCTGTAGCATACTCAGAAATGCGGTGTGCAATAGCCCCCAAACTTGGGTCGGGAGTAGCCGACCGACCCAAGGACTGTAATCTCCTCGGAAACAGTCGTGGAATTGTCACGACAGATGTCCTAGTGTGAGGACTTAGTCGTGGAGCCATCGCAACTAGGTTAGCTTAAAGGGATTAAACGGGACAAAGGACATAGGGAGTTTATACTGGTTCGGCCCCTTGCGGTGAAGGTAAAGGCCTAATCCAGTTTGTGGTGGTATTTCTTATGTTTCGATTACCAGGGAGCGAATACGCTTGACCTAGCTTTTGATCTCTTGTTTCTGGCCCTAAACCGCCGCCGGGTCGTCCCTTTATATACATAGGTTGACGCCCAGTGGCTCATAGAGTCCCGGCCGGCTCATAAATAACGTGTCCGGCTCGGTGACTAATTACAATTGCCGTATAATACAAGTCATACATATATGGCGGTTTATGCCTATGGGCCATAAGTCGCCTTTGGGCTTCGGGCCCTTAGTAAGTCATACCCAATAGTTATATCCCCAACATTAGGCCCAAGATTGATTTAAACTTGTTCATGTCAATCTTCAATACTTAGAAAAATGGCGTCACCACCAGTGCTTTTGACAGCCGAAGACCACCTTTGATCAGGATAACTTGTACCGGATGTTCCCCTTCAAAATGGCCAATTGTTGGCGCCCTTCCCGCTCATTATTTGGGGAGAGGCCCAGGGCCTCTATAAATAGAGCTAGCCACCACAAAATAGAGGCAATCAGATCGAAGGTGGGATCGAATCGGATCCAAGGTAGAGAAATCTGGTAGAGGCCAAGTAGAGAGAGGCGACTGAACTCACTCAAGCAGTTCATCGCACCAGCTCAAGAACACCTCTCGCGAGGCTGTTCTTTCCTTGTACTATTCATCATCAGCCCCTGAGGCAATCCACCACACCACACACTGGAGTAGGGTATTACACTACAACGGTGGCCCAAACCAGTATAAACCTCGTGTCCCTTGTGTTGTTCATCGTTTTCCAGCTTAGATCGCTCGGGAGATCGGACGTACAACGGTAGGGGAGAGATTCCCGCGCGCACCCCAGAGTTCGAACCTCGAGGGTCTGCCGGAACCCGAAATCCGACACACGGACTTATTCTTGAAGCAGCTAGTGATGAATCCCCTCTTCTCCTTTGGCTCTGACCGAGCACCCACAGGTTTATGTATAAAAATCTGAATTTTTTTATATAAAAGATGAACATGTTTTCTAAGCGCGTCCGGAATTACATGGCGAGATTGGCCATCGGAGGAGTTTTTGACCAAAAATAAAATTCGGTTATGATAAACGTTAAAAAAATCGATTTGAAGCAATGATTTTCCTTTTTCTGTCCTCAGCTCCTCGGATGCCAAATCTCCACGAAGTTTTGCAGTCCATTAGAAAAATTGTTCATCTTTTATGTATCAAAAAGGGCGACGCTACGCGTCCGCCGGCGGATTATTTTCAAATATCCGCCACCTTCACAGCTGTTTGATCTGGCGTATCCATCAGCCTGGCTCTTTCCTCACAATTGCAACAAAGGCAGTGTTGCGGAACCGTTTGCACATATCTCTTGTTGCGGAAACTTTTGCAACAGAGATTTTGTTGTAGATTCTTTTTAGCATTAACTTTTTTGAAACATGTGTGTCTTTGCTGACGGACTCTGCAACACAGATCATGTTGCAATTTTTTGTTCTAATCTTAATGTTTTTGTAACATGGACGTTGTTGCGGGAAGACTTCTGCAACCGAGATGATGCTGCAGAAAAAATGGCATAGGCACGCGTCCAGTGATGTAGGTCTTGCGCGGCTGATGACGTCTACGCGTTTGGCATAACTGTAGTCACTAAATGTTGTTCCTATTGCAACAAGGCCTTTGTTGCAAAACATTATATTCTCTAATTTTCTGCAACAAAACCCTTGTTGCAAAACTTCTTTTTCTCTAATCTCCTGCAGCAAGACCCATGCTGCACAACCTCTTCTTCCCTATTTTTCTGCAACAAGACCTTTGTTGCAGAAATTGCAACAACATCTTGGACGCACCTAATTTTCTGTAACAAGGGACATGTTGCAAAAATTGAGGGAGAGAGACGTGCGCGGTCAAGAAGGACATGTGTCAAGCAAGGGAGGGGACAGACGCCCTGTGCTACATCTGCTGATCTGAAAAGATGTGGTCAGGATTAATCCAAAGAGAAGATAAGGCAGCACCCAAAGCGGTGCGCTAGTCCACTTGGACACGCGTTGCGTGGGAGGCTGCGGATGAACGAAAGGAAATCCGCCGGTTGACGCTGAGAGTTTCCCATCAAGAATTCATTTTTTTTATAATCTTGCTAACCTTTTGATGTACTTGCAGTGGTCGTCTTGACTACTCACAGGTCAGAGAGCTACTACGTCTGCATTGCACAAGCGCCCTGCTCCAGCACGCAGCTACTCCTCGTCTCCACCTCAGCTGGCTGCCAACGTAGGAATCATCTTGGCTTTGCATGGTTGCTCAACAATGACATGCCAAAGACTCGGCAGCTCAATTTATTCATATAGGAAAGACTCTGCAGCAAGTCGCGCTGCTGGACCTGCACTGCAGCTAGCGCTAGCTGATCGGTCGTGACACTGACACATGCAAGCACAGTTAGTCCGGTTATGGTACTCCTTTCGAAAAAAACTTGTTTCTTAAATAGATATATCTAGCATCAAGTTAGTGCCAGTACATTCATTTGAAAGACAAGTTTGAAACAAGCTTTTTCGAGACACTTTATTTGAGAGACAAATTTGGGACAAACTTTCCGAGATATATCCATTTAAGAGACAAGTTTGGAACAAGCTTTTTGGAACGAATGGAGTAAATATGAATGTTGGAGCTGCCTATCTGTGTTTGTGATGCTCTGCTCTTGCCATTCCAATTGAATGCCTGGTGCATCATTCTACTATCATCGTATACAATACATACATACATGTCCAGTAATAATCTACCAATCCATGCATCACGGCCTATAATAACTAAGCTAAACCGGCGCCGCACTCGCGGACTTCTCCGGTCTTCCGTCGACGACGTCATCGCCGGCATGGGAGCCGTCGCCGTCGTCGTTGTTGTCGTCGGACTCCTTGGACCTGTACCACCGCGCGCAGACGATGAAGTATACGAGGTTGACGGCGGCGATGGCGGCGGTGACGAGGTAGAACAGGTCCACCCTCCCCTGGTCCAGGTCCTGCGCCAGCCAGTCGGGCCGCCCGTCCCGCCCCCTCGTCGCCCGGTGCACCACCGTCACCATGACCCCGCTCGCGTAGCTGGCCAGGGCGAACCCCAGGCAGTAGAGCGCCCCCGCCACGCTCCGCATGTTCTCCGGGAACTGCCGGTAGAAGAACTCGAGCTGCCCGATGCCGCCGAACGCCTCGGACAAGCCCGCCAGCAGCAGCTGCGGCACCAGCCAGAAGCACGACATCATGGCGGTCCCGGTCCGCCGCCGCCGGTGCTCCACGGCTGCCGACAGCAGCATCGTCGCGACGGAGAGCGCCAGCCCGACGCCGATGCGTTGGAGCAGGGTGATGCCGCCCTCGTGCTTGGTGAAGCGGCGGAGCGCCGGCACCACCAGCCGGTCGTACACGGGTATCCAGAGCGTGAGGGAGAGCATCGAGAAGACGATGAAGGAGCCCTGTGGGATCTGGAAACTGCTGGTCTTGCTGATCCGGCGGTCGGTCTGTGCTGCTTGGAACACGACGTAGGTGCCAAGCTGGGTGAGCACCACGAAGTAGACGATCCCTGATGACCACACCGGGATGATGCGGGCTAGGCACTTCACCTCCTCCACTTGCTGCACCGTGCACAACCTCCATGGGCTCGCCGACGTCTTCTCGTCAGAGTGGAGCGCGTCCTCGGGGGTCCGCATGGCCGCCTTGTCGAGGCACGTGAACTGGACGGTGTAGGTCAGCTTGGAGACGAGCTTGCTCCGGTGCGGCGGGTCGAACAGCTCGGCGGTGCTACGAGCTCGCCGGAGGTGGCGCTTGCGGGTGGCGGCGACAAGGACCTGCGCAAAACTAGTCAAGGGGCTGCCCTCAGGGCGAACACGAACGTAGAGGCCGGTGCCCATGAAGAAGACGACACATGAGATGCCCATGAGCACGGCGGGCACGGCGAGCCCCAGCGCCCAGTTGACGTTGCTCTGGAGGTAGATGATGACGGTGGCAGAGAGCATGATGGCGATGGTGAAAGTGAAGTAGTACCAGTTGAAGAAGCTGGCGATGCCGCGACGTCCGTCGGCAGTGCGCGGGTCAAACTGGTCTGCCCCAAAGGCGAGGCTGCAGGGCCGAACGCCGCTGGCGCCGACCACCAGGAAGAAGAAGGAGGCCAGGAGAGCGGCGAAATGGGAGGCGGATGGGCCCTCACATGGTTGCCCTTTGGATGCGTTGCAGGTGGGAGGGTGGAGGGAGGGGAGGGCGGCGGTGAGGGTGAGCAGGAGCATGCCGACGCAGGAAGCGACGATGGAGATGGCAATGGTGGTGTAGCGGCCTAGATAGGTGTCGCTGACGAAGGCGCCGAGGACGGTGGCGAGGTTGCTCGTCCCGGAGAAGACGTTAAGGAGGGTGGCCGCGCTGACGCTCTGCATGTGGTACACCGTTGTCAGGTACACCAGCATGTTGGACAACGTCCCGATCGTGCCAAGCTTCTCGAACGTCTCGTTTCCTGCAATAAACGTATCATTTCTTTGTTACATAATTGCATGATCCCAATCAAATCTCCAAATTTTAATGTAACCACGGGTTGTGTAGCTAGCTAATCCATCAATCTCATCACAAGCTACTTACTTTCAAAATTAAAACCATAAATAAAACTTAATTGATTACTTTTTATTAGAAGTTAGTTGCCACTTGCCAAAGTTTGTTCAAGTTGCATCAAACATTTGTCACCATATTTTGTGGACTTTGAGCACGAAGGGTTTGCATAAGAATTATTAATGATAAAACATTGAAGGCTATATTTGGTAGCATAGTATTAGAAAAACCGAAGTATTGAAAGCCAGAGTATTTTTGTCAGTTGGTACAAGATACCACCGTTTTGATATACCAAAGTATCTTGAAGTATTGAGATTACTATGACCTGTTTGGTTGTTGCCGCAAAACACAGTATTGCTGTCTAGCCATTGCATACAAACACTCGGCTACCTAGCCGTTAGCAGTGTAAGCACACGCGACTGGCCGGTCCGTTTGAATACTATTTCTGTTGAGCTTTTGTAGCGAGCTAGTTGGATATCCCTAACCATCAGCATGCATAACAACCGAACAATAATAATAGTGCCATCACCAAACAATACCCATTCTATCGCCCAAAAGACTGAAACCCGAAAGCACGCTAGCCAGCCATGCAGGTAGAACGGAGCCCAGGACCTGACCAGAATCAAGGTACGAGGCCAGAGCGAGCAGCGAGTTGTTGAGGAGAGTGGGAAAGGATAACGACGGCAGTCCCTTCTTTTCGCTTGCTTTGTTTTTTTTTTTAAACAGGTCTGTGGTTCTTTTTATTAAACAGAGAAAAAACTACAGTTTGTCGAATACTACAATATTGAAACAACAGTTGTTAGAGGCAAGCAAACAACTCATTATAAATAAAACTATGGTAATCTAAAAAACTGCAGTATTCTCAAAATGCTTAGAAAATACTTTGCTATCAAACGGGGCCGACATAGTTACCAATAAATCTTCAACAGATAAATATAAACAATTCCTGCTTGAATCTACAATATTACTTCGTCTAGAAGGGAGGGAAAGAGCATAACATGTCACTGTGTTCATTTCTCCTGCCTAAAAACTTAAGGTTCCATCTTACGTTCCTTTTTCGTCCTCTCTCTCCAACCCACCTTCGTTTCTGGTTTTGTCGATTTTTTCGTCGGATTTTCTTGTCTTTCCTACCCAAAAAATAAGTATTGTGTTGGTTCTTTCATCCTCCCTCCCCACCCCACCTTCGTTTCGGTTTTGTCAATTTTTCCATTGGGCATTCTTTTCTCTCCTATCTAAAAATAAGTAAGGTTTCGTTTGTTTCTTTCGTCCATCCTCTCACCCCATCTTCACTTTCGGTTTTGTCGATTTTTCCTCTTCTTTTCTTGAAACCAGCTCTCAGCAGCCCCATGTCTCATTGGCTTAGCAAATAAAATCGTGCTTTCTTTGCTAAGCCAGTAAGTACCAACAATTATTAGTTAAATTTTATTTTTGGTACGAAATCAAGTTGACAATAAAATGGCAAGTAATTTATTTTGCTGGCTTACAAAAAAAGCTGGCGCATCCGTTGCAATGCATGGACAATTATGAAATATGTAGTAATTAAGGTTAAGAAACTAAGGCTTTTCTTCAGTTGTGCCAAAAGAAAATGTTGCTCCAGAGAAAACAGAGAAGGCTCTCTACTCTGAGAAAATAGAGGGTTTTCTCAACAACAACAAAAAGCAAAGAAGCAATCATATGACTCCCATGAGCTTGTCCTTGGTGGTTGAAATTAGTGAATACAAGCCCCACGGTCACCCAATCAGTGATCTAGTTGGATCCTTAGGACCTCAATTGATATTGATACGCACTCGATAAATTACTATCTGCTTTTTCGGTCGGCTCAATAGATCGATCGGCAGGCAGGCACAGAGCTTGCTAAGATCGATCCAGTACAAAGACAACAACAACAATAACAACAACAGAATAAGATTAATTCGGCAGAGATAAGCTATGCAGATTGCTACGATACTGAGTTGAGCAGAGGGAGATCTGAGAGAAGATGTGCCATATGCCATATGCATGCAAGGAAACAAACAGAGGTGGCAATCACCTATGACGTACGGCATGGCCTTCCATCCGCGGTGGTTGTGGACGGGCCCTGCGTCGGCGCCGTCGCCGGAGTCCTGCTCCTTCGTCGTGCCCTCCTCTTCCTCCTCCTCCTCCTGTTGCTGCCGCCGAGGCTCAGCGTCCATCTCTTACTTGGAGCTATGCAAGCATGAAACACACATAGAAAGTGGAAGACGTGGGTAGGTGGCTAGTGTGCTTGCTGGCTGAAGATGGAGTGCAGGAAGCAGAGGAGGAGAGGCCGGCCCGCTTAAATAAGCCAACCACCGGCCAGACCGCCAGAGTGTATGATCTTAACTGCTTGAAAGACACACACACACACACACACACACACACACACACACACACACACACACACACACACACACACACACACACACACACACACACACACACCCCAAGCGATCGTAGCAAAGTTTTGGATTTCCAATTTGACTCCTGGGAACATATGTTCCTGCATGCCCGAAATGCTTGCATAAACGTAGAAAAAAAATACAAAAACATTACATATACATGTTCTTGCCCTTTGATTGTTTGTTTTCAAATTTTTACATTTTAATGGGACTCAACTTTGTATTGTCATTGAGGAAGCATAAGTGTTCTGTTTTGCAAAAACAATTTCACAAATATAACACACACGGAGCCAAAACGCCATCCTCTCGCTCTCCCCCTCTCTCTCTCACACACAGTGAAACCTACAGCACATAATGCAGAAAGGAACAGCCTGAGTTAAGTCGTCCATCTGATTTTGTGGAGCCTGCAGGCAAATAATTGGGGTAGCTATCGGCTCTTAATTTGCTTCATAAGAATGTGCGGTTGACGGTTTCTACATGTATATTTGTGTGTGCGAATGAGAAGAACCCCACGTCGATTATCATTACTTCAAACGAAACAAACCATGAGAGGAGCTTGGGCCGAGCTTGGCAGCTGCATGCGGGTGAGGCGTCTACATGTCCATGCCCACTGTGCATCACTGCCAGCGTTTGGCGTTGTGCATTCAATGTCCTAGCAAGGGAATTTAGGCCTTGTTTGGTTCATAAGTTCTAGGACTTTTTCTAGTCCCAACTAAAAAGTTCCTAATCCCTAAAAAATCCCTCCCTATTTGTTTCTAGGGACTAAAAAGTCTCTATTCCGTCCCTAGAGGTTATTAAATGACCATGTTACCTATTGTATACAGAAAAATAATAATCAAACAACAGCATGGGACGGCGGGGCAATGGGTGCAGGGTGGCGCATTGTTGAAAAAGTCTCAATAAAGACTCTCCTTGAGAGTTTTCTTCATTTAGTCCTAAAAAGCGACTTTTAGTCCCTAGTAGTCCTCCTGTTTGGTTAAAAAGTCTGTAAAAGGACTTTTTTTAGTCCCTACATAAAAAAGTCCCTGAAAACAAACACTCCTTTAGTCATAGGAAAAGTGTGCGCGTCTGTGATTAATTAACTAATTAGTCAATTAATGTCACTAAGTAATATAGCGTCCCTCCTCCTCCTCCAAGAAAGAAAGTTAGGGTTCGTGCCTCTTGCTGGCGCCGGCGCAGGTCCGCCTCGTCTTCGGTGGCCCTAGGGCCATGGAGGCGTGGTGGATCCTGGCAAGGGCCGGCGAGAGGGCTCCGTTTTTAGTCGTTTTTTTCAATCTTGTTAGGGTTTGTGTCCTACTCAGGAAGGCGAGACGGCGGCGGCTCCCTGAAGATGGAATAAAGGTCTCCCCGCTTAGCCCCCGTTCCGGCGGTGCGTCTAGCATCGTTGGTGACCGTGTGGAGGTGTGTCTCCGGCAGATCTATCTTTGGTGAATTTGCTCGGATCTCGTCGTTGTTCGTTTACGTTCGTGTGTATTCGGTTTGGATCCTTCCGATCTACGTTATTTTTCATCGGCGGCGGTTGCTGTTCTGGGGTGCTGGTCCTATGGGGCCTTAGCACGACGACTTCCCGACTGTCTACTACAACAAGTTGTGCCCGGCTCCGACGATGGAGGGGCGATGACGGCGGCGCACCTTCGGCTCGCTTCGGTGCTTGTAGTCGTCGCTAGGTGGTCTACGGATCTGAATGTAATTTTTATTTCTGATGTTCGTTGTACTGCCATGATTGAAGATGACTAGATTGGAATTTTTTCCGCAAAAAAAAGTAATATAGCATCTCTTATCGAATAGAAAAAAAATCCCAGTAGCTAGATGCAGCAAATTAGGAACACTGCTACATAACTACATATCTTCCAACAAATCACGGGCGGCGTCTGGAATAGGTGTGTAATTGCATTTTGGAAATCTTAGTTTGTGCTGAGTCCAATCAGCGATGGTTTTGCTCACCCATCCGCCTTGCAACATTTTCATCCATACATGATCTTTTATGTATGGAACAAACCACCATTGCTCAAAACAAATCATAACGAAAAAAAAAACATCCACAACACATCCAACATAGAAGACAAGGTTTGCAACAATGGGAGAACAACTTTGCAGCATCCACTACAAACTGTGCTGCCCAAAATCATTGCAAAATGTGGCCCACATGTACACAGCCAAACCGATACATGTTCGTAATGTACCGGAAAACCTTTCACAACATAAAAAATCATCGACTTCACTAAACTCCAGACCAAGAATCAAATACTAGTGCTAGAAATATTAACTAGTTGAATTTAACCATTGACATTGTTAAAGAATAACCCAATGCAAACTTAGATGGGGTTGAGAATGCTGCAAGTGGGAATGAAAACTTGGTTGAGGGCGACAATGTTGCAAGTGCGCATGAGAACTCAAGATGGGGATGATAATAATTTGATTGAGCTTGTACATGAACCACCAACTTTTATTGTCCATGTTTATGATACATGTGATAATCTAGATGACAAATCAAGGGATATTTAAGTTGAAAAGGGGCCCAATTTTTTACATTTTTTAATATAGTTCCACTTTATTAATCTTAATATATAGTTTATTTTTATCAATATTATTTTTTGTTACTTTCTTTTTATTTACTTTATCTACATTTTATTTTATTTTTATTTTTATTGTCATTTTTATATATAGTTTAATCTAATTCATTTTTATTCAGTTTATTTTTATTTTTAATTTATTTAGTCCAATTTTGAGGTAGTTTTCTATTTACATTTTATTTTTTCTGTTTTTTATTTAATTCATTTTTGTGTAGGTTTCATTTGTTTCTGTATTAATTTTTTTAATATTGAAGTTTTAATATATTTATTTTAAAATTTTATTTATGTTTTATTTTATATATAGTTTATTTTTTGGGTTGATTTTTATTTATATTCTCTTTTTTGCTCTATGTACTCTACAAAATTAAATAGTTGAAGACGGCGGATCCACAATCTTTCGACACTCTCGGGCAACGTGGGCTTGCACAGGGGCTCGTGTTGATTCTACAAGCTCCAATTTGTCCTTTACCGGCCACATAGCTACTTAGGGGAAGATAAAAAACTGAGAGGAGCTAGCTAGGGAGAAGATTTTTGTGGACAAAAAGTGAAATTGTTTGAGGAACCAGAAGGCTGCCAATACTCTTACATATGAAAAGGTTAGTCGTTGCGTGCCAGAACAAGCACGCCACCACTAGTATAAGTACCTACGGTGGGCATAGGAGTCACACGCCACCACTAACTTGTGTCTGGCCAGTACATCTGGTCGCACTAACTTGTGGCGTATTACAAAAAGTCATGCCACCACAAAACTATAAAGGGGGCGTACCATATATATCAACACCATCACTGTTTGAAAAAGAATAGTCATAGCATAGATTGAAACTAGCGCATCAACAATTAAAGTTGTGGCTAACCATTTCTCTACTAGCGTCAGGTTGAAAACACATGATGTAAGAAAACCTAAGTTGAGTTCTCAACAAATTATCAATATATATCTTTGACCAAGGTGGTCGTAGAGAACCGACTTCAAATTCAAATTAATAGATATGTAATTTTCATTTATGTTTCTTAACAATGGGTAATATTTTGACTATCTAGACCTTACGATGCATGCAATGCTATGTGACTATATCTGCTATGGTTTTGATGCTTATAGTTCTTGCCCCCTTCAATAAGAATTGACCGTTTTCTTAAAAAAATCGAATTGACCCCCTTTTGTCTAAAACTGACTGATGATAACTGGTTAAACTTCATTCAAACTGAAACTTAAATTCCAACACCCATCAAACTTAAAACGGGTACAAGTGCCATAACGACGGTCATCACCGAGAGCCTGCGACCAGCAATATATACTTACATTCAGAAATCAGGGAATGGCATGCTCAACTTGACATGGTAGTATCCGTAATAGTTGAAGACGGCAAATCCCCAATCTTTCGACACGCTCGGCCGACGTGGGCTCGCAAACGGCTCATGTTGATTCTACAAGCTCCGGTGGGTCCTTTACCGGCCACATAGCTACTATGGGAAGATAAAAAACTGAGAGGAGCTAGCTAGGTAGAGGATTTTTGTGGATAAAGAAGTGAAGTTTTTTGGGGAACAAGGAGACTGTCAATACTCTTATAATATATGAAAAACTTAGTGGTGGCATGCCAGAACAAGCACGCCACAACTATTATAAGTACCTACGGCGTGCATAGGAGTCACACGCCACCACTAACTTGTGTCTGGCCAGTACAACTGGTCCCATAAATTTGTGGCGAGTCACAAAAAAGTCACTCCCCCACTAACAGTATAAAGACGGCGTACCAAATACTGGTGGCATGGGTTGAAACTGGTGCGCCAACAATTAAAATTCTGGCTAACCATTTCTCTACTAGTGTCAGGTTAAAAACACATGACGTGAGAAGATCTAAGTTTAGTTGTCAACAAATTATCAAGATCATTGACCAAGGTGGTTGTAGAGAGCCGACTTCAAGTTCAAATTAATAGATAGATATGCAATTTTCGTTTGTATTGCTTAACAATGGGTAATATTTTGACTATGTAGACCTTACGATGTTTGCAATGCTATGTTATCTTCCACGGTTTGGATGCTTCTAGTTTTGCCCACCTCAATCAGAATTTACCTTTTTATTTGTCTAAAACTGATTGAAAACTGGTTAAACTTCATTCAAATTCAAACTTTAAATTTCAGCACTCATCAAACTTAAAACGAGTACAAGCGCCATAACGACGGTCACCATGAGAGAGCTCGCAAGCAGCAATATATACTTACATTCAGAAATCAAGGAATGTCATGCTTGACATGATGCATCCATACTTTCCACCGCGCCACAAATCAATCGATAGAAAGAAGCAATCAGCAGATAAAAACAAACCCAAACCAAACACTTCACAGAATGCAAGTTGCATGCTGGCTAGAGCACAAGCACCAGAGCGGCGATGGAGACGAAAGAGCTTGCGAGTAGCACGGCGTGCATGCTCATGGTGGCGGGCGCCATGGAGGAGGCCGATGGAGGGTTGACGGCGGAGCAGTGCCTCCTTATCTGGCCCTTGTGGTGCGACAACACGCCGATCTTGCTCATGTTAATGAAGGATGCGGCGAAGTCGGCGAAGAACTCGGCGGGCGCGGTGGCATTGGCCTGGCACGTCATGTAGGCCCTGGTGTCCTCGTTGAGGAGCAATGCACTGACGGTGGAGAGGAGGCCCCTGCTTGCCGCGACACCCCTGTAGTACCCGAGGTCGAATGTCGTGTCGCTGCTGGGGTCGAGGTCGACCAGAGTGGCGAGGTCACCGGCCGCGCACTGGCCACGGAGCGTGGCCGTGTAGTTGGCATCAAGCGTGGGGTCGGAGATGTTGCTGGCGGTGAAGTTGTAGAGGCGGGTGGAGAAGGCGGAGCAGTGAGCCTTGTCGATGGTGTGTGCATCGGAGAGGACAGCGAGGTCCTTGGCGGTGAGGTTGAACTTCCCGAAGAAGGCGATGAGGTCGGTGATGCTGGCGTCTGGCTTGGGGTGTTGGCGGCCACATCGGCGGCAGATGACCTCTTGCCGTCCTCCCGCCCCGTCGGGACCGGGATGTAGGGGCCTTTGGTCTAGCAGAGGTGAGGCATGAGCCACATGGCATCAAACACAGATGAGATCAATGTTTTAAATAACGGCCTATGCCATTTAGCAGTGGCTCGGCCAAAAGCTATGAAAAACTATAATGAAGCTAAGCCTTATTTAGTGTTTTCTTAAATCATGATTTTTAAAAAATAAGTATACAATCGAGGCATCATATATGGTACTCCCTCCGTCTCACAATATAAGATCGTTTTTCAAGCTAGTTTGAAAAATGATCTTATATTATGGGTCGGAGGTTAGCTTGAAAAATGATCCTATATTATGGGACGAAGGGATTATGTTGCATATACTTGACATATACACATGTTCACACATCAATACCCTAGCACCAATCAGGTGTCCTAATTCAACAACCAAGCATCATATATATCATAAACAAGAACAAAAAATAATGCAGAAGGATGGTTTGTATAGCGGCTTAGCAGGCTAAATGACTTCAAATCTAGTGCTGTAGTGGAAAATCGCAGGCGTCGTTATTTTCAATTCAGCGTTAAAAGTGCAATTTAATTTGGCTCCCAAAGATGTATGCGAAGTAAACAATTATTTGCTGAGACGACGACGTACAATTCGCACGGAGTCGCGCGCAGCGAGGGCGAGGACGTCGGCGCAGGAGACGGCCGGGGCAGGCCGCCTCGAGCTTCGCCTTGATGGAGTCGACGACGTCGTAGCCACGGAGGCCCTTGTTGAGCGGCGAGTCCTTCTCCGCCGTGTTGTTGGCCGTCGAGTCCAGAAGAATCGACCCCTCGCAACCCTGCGCACAGGGCACAGCACAGTTGTGAACTTGACTCGCCCAGCTAGCCATAAAATAGATAGCTGGCTTATGAGCTTGACTTACTCCGACGAAGCAGTCGACGGAGAAGAGTCTGAGCAGGGATCCGGCGAGGCCGGGCGACTTGGCGACGACTGCGGTCATCTCCTTGAACACGATGTCCTCCGCCTGTGGGCACGTCTTGTTGTACGCCCCGAACTGCGCGTGGGCCTCCGTCGAGCCACACAGGGCAAGGAGCGCAGCCGCCACGGCGACGACGACGACAGCCAGAGCTGCTGATCCCGACGCCATCTCTATTATGATCGTTATTAGCTTGAGAAGGTATGCAGTAGACCACACGCCCACCCGTACGTCAATATATAGGAGGATACTACAGGCTCGTGAAATGGCTTCCGTCTCGATCCATTTCAGTTTCTAGCTAGTACTGCTTGCGCTTGTGTACTTCCATGTGTACTACGTACTAGTACTGCGTTGTACTACGAGCGAGATATGGGAGAATGTTAACGGTTAGATAGTTGACATATAGTATAGATTATACTACATATTATTAGAGGTGGAGATAACGTTGTTCTACTCCGTTGCTAGCGGCTGAAAGCACCATTTCAGTTTATATTCCCAGTTTCGCTCCCCCCCATATCATCCTGCTTTATATATTATCGGATGGAACGAATGAGAAATGCCTAGTCATATGTTATAGCACACGGCTTAACGGTGATTCTATATATATACTGCAGCGGAAATAAAGTAACTTCAGCACCACCTCTATGCACGCGTTGTTACTTAGTTACAAAAGGAAACATATGTGTTTGCATATATGGAGTAAATTCTGTCAACCAAAACTTAGGACGAAACTTAACACAGTTTCTCCAACACGGTGCGTCACAATGACATCCAACTCACAAAAGTGTCTTTTGCCAATCGAAACTACACAAAACAATAGCACAGAATCAGCAGAGATGAGCACCGGTATTTTTACGTGGAAAACTGTCAACTGGGGTAAATACCACGAGCCGAAGCCACACATATCTTCTTTCACTATAATCAAATGTAGGATACAACAAGTTTTTCTCCAGATAGCACTAAACACTTTCATACATCAAGATCTCTCAATGCGGCGCGGTCGAAATAGAGGGTATTGACAATTTGATTGCACATGCTACCGAGTTCTAAAAGGAACTCTTTGGCCCCGCCCCTGGTAACCAGTTTCACATGGATCCTAACACGTGGGGTGACGACGGCAAGCTTAAAGATGATGATAATGTTGAGCTGAATAGAGAGTTTATGGGAGAAGAAGTTTGAGATGCCCTTTTTACGAGTTTTTGCTTGAATGCCATGGGCTTAGAAGGTTTAATGGCACTTGGTGCAGTTGGGTACTTGGGTTAAGCAAATCATGTATAACGGCACAGTTAGCATTAAGCTCAACAATTGCACCAGGGGGGCCACCTTTGCCCACTCTTGTTTAATCTAGTAGCTGAATGTCTTACTAAGATGATTAAGAACAACCAAAATAATGTAATAGCTTGCTAGCGTGAAGGGCTCAATCTTATCCCAAAAGGTGTGGTTGTCCTGCAATATGTAGACGACACCATCGTTTGCTTGGACCATGACTTAGATAAAGCTATCAACCTGAAATTATTGTTGTATTTGTTTGAGATGATGCCTGGCCTCAAGGTTAATTTTCAGAGAAGTGAAATTCTGATTGTTGGGGTGATGAGGAGATAGTTAAAGAATATGCTGAGCTTTTCAATTGTGATATTGGTCATTTTCCCATTAAATATCTTGGGATGCATGTGAGCTTTTCTTCTCTGAGGAACTTTGACTGGGACTTCCTTGAAGGTAAATATCTCAAGAGATCTGATGCCTTGGTGGACAATGTTACTTATATAGGAGGGAGCCATATTCTTTTAAATGTTGTTCCTACTCAAATATCTCCTTGCCATATGTCTATGTGGCTAATGAACAAGATCTTTGTGGAAAAGTTAGATAAACACATAAGTTTTTTTTGGCAAGGGTCTAACAGAAAAGGAAGATGCTACCTTGTTAGGTGGAACAAGATCTGTAGATCCAAAGACAAAGGGGGTTTGGGGTCGAAAGACCTTAGAAAGCAGAATATTAGTTTGATGGTGATGGTGAAAACTAGAGACTCATAGTGGAATTTGGCAAGGTCTCGTCAAAGCTAGATACCTAGCTAATAGAACCGTGGCGACTGTGGGCCCTAGGTTCTCTGACTCCCCTTGCTGGAAAACTCTCTTAAAGATTAAGGATCTTTATATGATTGGTAGAAAATCAAGCTGGAATCTGGTGATTTGGCTAGATTGTGAAAAGATTCCAATGGGCTGACCCCATTTAATGCTCAATTCCCTCAACTATTTGACATCACCAATGATCAAGATTGCACTATGAACAAAATTAGCACTATCACCTCTTCTTCTTTCTTTCGAAGAAGACTTAACCGGGTACTATTGAGCTAATGGTATGAAATGTGTACTTACATCTCTGGCATTCAGCTTCTGAAAAGACACTGTGTACTGGGGTTTGAATAAGAATAATCATTATTCAATCAAATCCATGTACAGGTGGCTTGAGAAATCATCTTGGTGGATGCAGTTGTAAATAGATCTTGGGGGCTAAAATACCCCTTAGAATTCACAACTTTTCATGGCAGTTATTCCAAGATGACGTGCTTACCAGGAAAGTTATGAAACGTAGAAAGTGGCCTGGGAACCCTTGTCGCTCATTTTGCAAAGACACCGAGTCAGCTCACACATGTTCGTCACGTGCCCAGTCGCTCGAGTGGTCTGGAGATCTATTGGGACAATTTATTATCTGCCGAGATGTATAGCCAGTAGTCCTTAAGGTGTGTGTCGGCTCAAAGTCCAATATGCACCTGAAAAATAGCATAAAACCGCTTATCCCAGTAGCCCCTGAGACTCAGGTCGATTCACAAAATCGACATGATGATAAAATCTTTGATCTGTAGCATACTCAGAAATGCGGTGTGCAATAGCCCCCAAACTTGGGTCGGGAGTAGCCGACCGACCCAAGGACTGTAATCTCCTCGGAAACAGTCGTGGAATTGTCACGACAGATGTCCTAGTGTGAGGACTTAGTCGTGGAGCCATCGCAACTAGGTTAGCTTAAAGGGATTAAACGGGACAAAGGACATAGGGAGTTTATACTGGTTCGGCCCCTTGCGGTGAAGGTAAAGGCCTAATCCAGTTTGTGGTGGTATTTCTTATGTTTCGATTACCAGGGAGCGAATACGCTTGACCTAGCTTTTGATCTCTTGTTTCTGGCCCTAAACCGCCGCCGGGTCGTCCCTTTATATACATAGGTTGACGCCCAGTGGCTCATAGAGTCCCGGCCGGCTCATAAATAACGTGTCCGGCTCGGTGACTAATTACAATTGCCGTATAATACAAGTCATACATATATGGCGGTTTATGCCTATGGGCCATAAGTCGCCTTTGGGCTTCGGGCCCTTAGTAAGTCATACCCAATAGTTATATCCCCAACATTAGGCCCAAGATTGATTTAAACTTGTTCATGTCAATCTTCAATACTTAGAAAAATGGCGTCACCACCAGTGCTTTTGACAGCCGAAGACCACCTTTGATCAGGATAACTTGTACCGGATGTTCCCCTTCAAAATGGCCAATTGTTGGCGCCCTTCCCGCTCATTATTTGGGGAGAGGCCCAGGGCCTCTATAAATAGAGCTAGCCACCACAAAATAGAGGCAATCAGATCGAAGGTGGGATCGAATCGGATCCAAGGTAGAGAAATCTGGTAGAGGCCAAGTAGAGAGAGGCGACTGAACTCACTCAAGCAGTTCATCGCACCAGCTCAAGAACACCTCTCGCGAGGCTGTTCTTTCCTTGTACTATTCATCATCAGCCCCTGAGGCAATCCACCACACCACACACTGGAGTAGGGTATTACACTACAACGGTGGCCCAAACCAGTATAAACCTCGTGTCCCTTGTGTTGTTCATCGTTTTCCAGCTTAGATCGCTCGGGAGATCGGACGTACAACGGTAGGGGAGAGATTCCCGCGCGCACCCCAGAGTTCGAACCTCGAGGGTCTGCCGGAACCCGAAATCCGACACACGGACTTATTCTTGAAGCAGCTAGTGATGAATCCCCTCTTCTCCTTTGGCTCTGACCGAGCACCCACAGGTTTATGTATAAAAATCTGAATTTTTTTATATAAAAGATGAACATGTTTTCTAAGCGCGTCCGGAATTACATGGCGAGATTGGCCATCGGAGGAGTTTTTGACCAAAAATAAAATTCGGTTATGATAAACGTTAAAAAAATCGATTTGAAGCAATGATTTTCCTTTTTCTGTCCTCAGCTCCTCGGATGCCAAATCTCCACGAAGTTTTGCAGTCCATTAGAAAAATTGTTCATCTTTTATGTATCAAAAAGGGCGACGCTACGCGTCCGCCGGCGGATTATTTTCAAATATCCGCCACCTTCACAGCTGTTTGATCTGGCGTATCCATCAGCCTGGCTCTTTCCTCACAATTGCAACAAAGGCAGTGTTGCGGAACCGTTTGCACATATCTCTTGTTGCGGAAACTTTTGCAACAGAGATTTTGTTGTAGATTCTTTTTAGCATTAACTTTTTTGAAACATGTGTGTCTTTGCTGACGGACTCTGCAACACAGATCATGTTGCAATTTTTTGTTCTAATCTTAATGTTTTTGTAACATGGACGTTGTTGCGGGAAGACTTCTGCAACCGAGATGATGCTGCAGAAAAAATGGCATAGGCACGCGTCCAGTGATGTAGGTCTTGCGCGGCTGATGACGTCTACGCGTTTGGCATAACTGTAGTCACTAAATGTTGTTCCTATTGCAACAAGGCCTTTGTTGCAAAACATTATATTCTCTAATTTTCTGCAACAAAACCCTTGTTGCAAAACTTCTTTTTCTCTAATCTCCTGCAGCAAGACCCATGCTGCACAACCTCTTCTTCCCTATTTTTCTGCAACAAGACCTTTGTTGCAGAAATTGCAACAACATCTTGGACGCACCTAATTTTCTGTAACAAGGGACATGTTGCAAAAATTGAGGGAGAGAGACGTGCGCGGTCAAGAAGGACATGTGTCAAGCAAGGGAGGGGACAGACGCCCTGTGCTACATCTGCTGATCTGAAAAGATGTGGTCAGGATTAATCCAAAGAGAAGATAAGGCAGCACCCAAAGCGGTGCGCTAGTCCACTTGGACACGCGTTGCGTGGGAGGCTGCGGATGAACGAAAGGAAATCCGCCGGTTGACGCTGAGAGTTTCCCATCAAGAATTCATTTTTTTTATAATCTTGCTAACCTTTTGATGTACTTGCAGTGGTCGTCTTGACTACTCACAGGTCAGAGAGCTACTACGTCTGCATTGCACAAGCGCCCTGCTCCAGCACGCAGCTACTCCTCGTCTCCACCTCAGCTGGCTGCCAACGTAGGAATCATCTTGGCTTTGCATGGTTGCTCAACAATGACATGCCAAAGACTCGGCAGCTCAATTTATTCATATAGGAAAGACTCTGCAGCAAGTCGCGCTGCTGGACCTGCACTGCAGCTAGCGCTAGCTGATCGGTCGTGACACTGACACATGCAAGCACAGTTAGTCCGGTTATGGTACTCCTTTCGAAAAAAACTTGTTTCTTAAATAGATATATCTAGCATCAAGTTAGTGCCAGTACATTCATTTGAAAGACAAGTTTGAAACAAGCTTTTTCGAGACACTTTATTTGAGAGACAAATTTGGGACAAACTTTCCGAGATATATCCATTTAAGAGACAAGTTTGGAACAAGCTTTTTGGAACGAATGGAGTAAATATGAATGTTGGAGCTGCCTATCTGTGTTTGTGATGCTCTGCTCTTGCCATTCCAATTGAATGCCTGGTGCATCATTCTACTATCATCGTATACAATACATACATACATGTCCAGTAATAATCTACCAATCCATGCATCACGGCCTATAATAACTAAGCTAAACCGGCGCCGCACTCGCGGACTTCTCCGGTCTTCCGTCGACGACGTCATCGCCGGCATGGGAGCCGTCGCCGTCGTCGTTGTTGTCGTCGGACTCCTTGGATCTGTACCACCGCGCGCAGACGATGAAGTATACGAGGTTGACGGCGGCGATGGCGGCGGTGACGAGGTAGAACAGGTCCACCCTCCCCTGGTCCAGGTCCTGCGCCAGCCAGTCGGGCCGCCCGTCCCGCCCCCTCGTCGCCCGGTGCACCACCGTCACCATGACCCCGCTCGCGTAGCTGGCCAGGGCGAACCCCAGGCAGTAGAGCGCCCCCGCCACGCTCCGCATGTTCTCCGGGAACTGCCGGTAGAAGAACTCGAGCTGCCCGATGCCGCCGAACGCCTCGGACAAGCCCGCCAGCAGCAGCTGCGGCACCAGCCAGAAGCACGACATCATGGCGGTCCCGGTCCGCCGCCGCCGGTGCTCCACGGCTGCCGACAGCAGCATCGTCGCGACGGAGAGCGCCAGCCCGACGCCGATGCGTTGGAGCAGGGTGATGCCGCCCTCGTGCTTGGTGAAGCGGCGGAGCGCCGGCACCACCAGCCGGTCGTACACGGGTATCCAGAGCGTGAGGGAGAGCATCGAGAAGACGATGAAGGAGCCCTGTGGGATCTGGAAACTGCTGGTCTTGCTGATCCGGCGGTCGGTCTGTGCTGCTTGGAACACGACGTAGGTGCCAAGCTGGGTGAGCACCACGAAGTAGACGATCCCTGATGACCACACCGGGATGATGCGGGCTAGGCACTTCACCTCCTCCACTTGCTGCACCGTGCACAACCTCCATGGGCTCGCCGACGTCTTCTCGTCAGAGTGGAGCGCGTCCTCGGGGGTCCGCATGGCCGCCTTGTCGAGGCACGTGAACTGGACGGTGTAGGTCAGCTTGGAGACGAGCTTGCTCCGGTGCGGCGGGTCGAACAGCTCGGCGGTGCTACGAGCTCGCCGGAGGTGGCGCTTGCGGGTGGCGGCGACAAGGACCTGCGCAAAACTAGTCAAGGGGCTGCCCTCAGGGCGAACACGAACGTAGAGGCCGGTGCCCATGAAGAAGACGACACATGAGATGCCCATGAGCACGGCGGGCACGGCGAGCCCCAGCGCCCAGTTGACGTTGCTCTGGAGGTAGATGATGACGGTGGCAGAGAGCATGATGGCGATGGTGAAAGTGAAGTAGTACCAGTTGAAGAAGCTGGCGATGCCGCGACGTCCGTCGGCAGTGCGCGGGTCAAACTGGTCTGCCCCAAAGGCGAGGCTGCAGGGCCGAACGCCGCTGGCGCCGACCACCAGGAAGAAGAAGGAGGCCAGGAGAGCGGCGAAATGGGAGGCGGATGGGCCCTCACATGGTTGCCCTTTGGATGCGTTGCAGGTGGGAGGGTGGAGGGAGGGGAGGGCGGCGGTGAGGGTGAGCAGGAGCATGCCGACGCAGGAAGCGACGATGGAGATGGCAATGGTGGTGTAGCGGCCTAGATAGGTGTCGCTGACGAAGGCGCCGAGGACGGTGGCGAGGTTGCTCGTCCCGGAGAAGACGTTAAGGAGGGTGGCCGCGCTGACGCTCTGCATGTGGTACACCGTTGTCAGGTACACCAGCATGTTGGACAACGTCCCGATCGTGCCAAGCTTCTCGAACGTCTCGTTTCCTGCAATAAACGTATCATTTCTTTGTTACATAATTGCATGATCCCAATCAAATCTCCAAATTTTAATGTAACCACGGGTTGTGTAGCTAGCTAATCCATCAATCTCATCACAAGCTACTTACTTTCAAAATTAAAACCATAAATAAAACTTAATTGATTACTTTTTATTAGAAGTTAGTTGCCACTTGCCAAAGTTTGTTCAAGTTGCATCAAACATTTGTCACCATATTTTGTGGACTTTGAGCACGAAGGGTTTGCATAAGAATTATTAATGATAAAACATTGAAGGCTATATTTGGTAGCATAGTATTAGAAAAACCGAAGTATTGAAAGCCAGAGTATTTTTGTCAGTTGGTACAAGATACCACCGTTTTGATATACCAAAGTATCTTGAAGTATTGAGATTACTATGACCTGTTTGGTTGTTGCCGCAAAACACAGTATTGCTGTCTAGCCATTGCATACAAACACTCGGCTACCTAGCCGTTAGCAGTGTAAGCACACGCGACTGGCCGGTCCGTTTGAATACTATTTCTGTTGAGCTTTTGTAGCGAGCTAGTTGGATATCCCTAACCATCAGCATGCATAACAACCGAACAATAATAATAGTGCCATCACCAAACAATACCCATTCTATCGCCCAAAAGACTGAAACCCGAAAGCACGCTAGCCAGCCATGCAGGTAGAACGGAGCCCAGGACCTGACCAGAATCAAGGTACGAGGCCAGAGCGAGCAGCGAGTTGTTGAGGAGAGTGGGAAAGGATAACGACGGCAGTCCCTTCTTTTCGCTTGCTTTGTTTTTTTTTAAACAGGTCTGTGGTTCTTTTTATTAAACAGAGAAAAAACTACAGTTTGTCGAATACTACAATATTGAAACAACAGTTGTTAGAGGCAAGCAAACAACTCATTATAAATAAAACTATGGTAATCTAAAAAACTGCAGTATTCTCAAAATGCTTAGAAAATACTTTGCTATCAAACGGGGCCGACATAGTTACCAATAAATCTTCAACAGATAAATATAAACAATTCCTGCTTGAATCTACAATATTACTTCGTCTAGAAGGGAGGGAAAGAGCATAACATGTCACTGTGTTCATTTCTCCTGCCTAAAAACTTAAGGTTCCATCTTACGTTCCTTTTTCGTCCTCTCTCTCCAACCCACCTTCGTTTCTGGTTTTGTCGATTTTTTCGTCGGATTTTCTTGTCTTTCCTACCCAAAAAATAAGTATTGTGTTGGTTCTTTCATCCTCCCTCCCCACCCCACCTTCGTTTCGGTTTTGTCAATTTTTCCATTGGGCATTCTTTTCTCTCCTATCTAAAAATAAGTAAGGTTTCGTTTGTTTCTTTCGTCCATCCTCTCACCCCATCTTCACTTTCGGTTTTGTCGATTTTTCCTCTTCTTTTCTTGAAACCAGCTCTCAGCAGCCCCATGTCTCATTGGCTTAGCAAATAAAATCGTGCTTTCTTTGCTAAGCCAGTAAGTACCAACAATTATTAGTTAAATTTTATTTTTGGTACGAAATCAAGTTGACAATAAAATGGCAAGTAATTTATTTTGCTGGCTTACAAAAAAAGCTGGCGCATCCGTTGCAATGCATGGACAATTATGAAATATGTAGTAATTAAGGTTAAGAAACTAAGGCTTTTCTTCAGTTGTGCCAAAAGAAAATGTTGCTCCAGAGAAAACAGAGAAGGCTCTCTACTCTGAGAAAATAGAGGGTTTTCTCAACAACAACAAAAAGCAAAGAAGCAATCATATGACTCCCATGAGCTTGTCCTTGGTGGTTGAAATTAGTGAATACAAGCCCCACGGTCACCCAATCAGTGATCTAGTTGGATCCTTAGGACCTCAATTGATATTGATACGCACTCGATAAATTACTATCTGCTTTTTCGGTCGGCTCAATAGATCGATCGGCAGGCAGGCACAGAGCTTGCTAAGATCGATCCAGTACAAAGACAACAACAACAATAACAACAACAGAATAAGATTAATTCGGCAGAGATAAGCTATGCAGATTGCTACGATACTGAGTTGAGCAGAGGGAGATCTGAGAGAAGATGTGCCATATGCCATATGCATGCAAGGAAACAAACAGAGGTGGCAATCACCTATGACGTACGGCATGGCCTTCCATCCGCGGTGGTTGTGGACGGGCCCTGCGTCGGCGCCGTCGCCGGAGTCCTGCTCCTTCGTCGTGCCCTCCTCTTCCTCCTCCTCCTCCTGTTGCTGCCGCCGAGGCTCAGCGTCCATCTCTTACTTGGAGCTATGCAAGCATGAAACACACATAGAAAGTGGAAGACGTGGGTAGGTGGCTAGTGTGCTTGCTGGCTGAAGATGGAGTGCAGGAAGCAGAGGAGGAGAGGCCGGCCCGCTTAAATAAGCCAACCACCGGCCAGACCGCCAGAGTGTATGATCTTAACTGCTTGAAAGACACACACACACACACACACACACACACACACACACACACACACACACACACACACACACACACACACACACACACACACACACACACACACACACACCCCAAGCGATCGTAGCAAAGTTTTGGATTTCCAATTTGACTCCTGGGAACATATGTTCCTGCATGCCCGAAATGCTTGCATAAACGTAGAAAAAAAATACAAAAACATTACATATACATGTTCTTGCCCTTTGATTGTTTGTTTTCAAATTTTTACATTTTAATGGGACTCAACTTTGTATTGTCATTGAGGAAGCATAAGTGTTCTGTTTTGCAAAAACAATTTCACAAATATAACACACACGGAGCCAAAACGCCATCCTCTCGCTCTCCCCCTCTCTCTCTCACACACAGTGAAACCTACAGCACATAATGCAGAAAGGAACAGCCTGAGTTAAGTCGTCCATCTGATTTTGTGGAGCCTGCAGGCAAATAATTGGGGTAGCTATCGGCTCTTAATTTGCTTCATAAGAATGTGCGGTTGACGGTTTCTACATGTATATTTGTGTGTGCGAATGAGAAGAACCCCACGTCGATTATCATTACTTCAAACGAAACAAACCATGAGAGGAGCTTGGGCCGAGCTTGGCAGCTGCATGCGGGTGAGGCGTCTACATGTCCATGCCCACTGTGCATCACTGCCAGCGTTTGGCGTTGTGCATTCAATGTCCTAGCAAGGGAATTTAGGCCTTGTTTGGTTCATAAGTTCTAGGACTTTTTCTAGTCCCAACTAAAAAGTTCCTAATCCCTAAAAAATCCCTCCCTATTTGTTTCTAGGGACTAAAAAGTCTCTATTCCGTCCCTAGAGGTTATTAAATGACCATGTTACCTATTGTATACAGAAAAATAATAATCAAACAACAACATGGGGCGGCGGGGCAATGGGTGCAGGGTGGCGCATTGTTGAAAAAGTCTCAATAAAGACTCTCCTTGAGAGTTTTCTTCATTTAGTCCTAAAAAGCGACTTTTAGTCCCTAGTAGTCCTCCTGTTTGGTTAAAAAGTCTGTAAAAGGACTTTTTTTAGTCCCTACATAAAAAAGTCCCTGAAAACAAACACTCCTTTAGTCATAGGAAAAGTGTGCGCGTCTGTGATTAATTAACTAATTAGTCAATTAATGTCACTAAGTAATATAGCGTCCCTCCTCCTCCTCCAAGAAAGAAAGTTAGGGTTCGTGCCTCTTGCTGGCGCCGGCGCAGGTCCGCCTCGTCTTCGGTGGCCCTAGGGCCATGGAGGCGTGGTGGATCCTGGCAAGGGCCGGCGAGAGGGCTCCGTTTTTAGTCGTTTTTTTCAATCTTGTTAGGGTTTGTGTCCTACTCAGGAAGGCGAGACGGCGGCGGCTCCCTGAAGATGGAATAAAGGTCTCCCCGCTTAGCCCCCGTTCCGGCGGTGCGTCTAGCATCGTTGGTGACCGTGTGGAGGTGTGTCTCCGGCAGATCTATCTTTGGTGAATTTGCTCGGATCTCGTCGTTGTTCGTTTACGTTCGTGTGTATTCGGTTTGGATCCTTCCGATCTACGTTATTTTTCATCGGCGGCGGTTGCTGTTCTGGGGTGCTGGTCCTATGGGGCCTTAGCACGACGACTTCCCGACTGTCTACTACAACAAGTTGTGCCCGGCTCCGACGATGGAGGGGCGATGACGGCGGCGCACCTTCGGCTCGCTTCGGTGCTTGTAGTCGTCGCTAGGTGGTCTACGGATCTGAATGTAATTTTTATTTCTGATGTTCGTTGTACTGCCATGATTGAAGATGACTAGATTGGAATTTTTTCCGCAAAAAAAAGTAATATAGCATCTCTTATCGAATAGAAAAAAAATCCCAGTAGCTAGATGCAGCAAATTAGGAACACTGCTACATAACTACATATCTTCCAACAAATCACGGGCGGCGTCTGGAATAGGTGTGTAATTGCATTTTGGAAATCTTAGTTTGTGCTGAGTCCAATCAGCGATGGTTTTGCTCACCCATCCGCCTTGCAACATTTTCATCCATACATGATCTTTTATGTATGGAACAAACCACCATTGCTCAAAACAAATCATAACGAAAAAAAAAACATCCACAACACATCCAACATAGAAGACAAGGTTTGCAACAATGGGAGAACAACTTTGCAGCATCCACTACAAACTGTGCTGCCCAAAATCATTGCAAAATGTGGCCCACATGTACACAGCCAAACCGATACATGTTCGTAATGTACCGGAAAACCTTTCACAACATAAAAAATCATCGACTTCACTAAACTCCAGACCAAGAATCAAATACTAGTGCTAGAAATATTAACTAGTTGAATTTAACCATTGACATTGTTAAAGAATAACCCAATGCAAACTTAGATGGGGTTGAGAATGCTGCAAGTGGGAATGAAAACTTGGTTGAGGGCGACAATGTTGCAAGTGCGCATGAGAACTCAAGATGGGGATGATAATAATTTGATTGAGCTTGTACATGAACCACCAACTTTTATTGTCCATGTTTATGATACATGTGATAATCTAGATGACAAATCAAGGGATATTTAAGTTGAAAAGGGGCCCAATTTTTTACATTTTTTAATATAGTTCCACTTTATTAATCTTAATATATAGTTTATTTTTATCAATATTATTTTTTGTTACTTTCTTTTTATTTACTTTATCTACATTTTATTTTATTTTTATTTTTATTGTCATTTTTATATATAGTTTAATCTAATTCATTTTTATTCAGTTTATTTTTATTTTTAATTTATTTAGTCCAATTTTGAGGTAGTTTTCTATTTACATTTTATTTTTTCTGTTTTTTATTTAATTCATTTTTGTGTAGGTTTCATTTGTTTCTGTATTAATTTTTTTAATATTGAAGTTTTAATATATTTATTTTAAAATTTTATTTATGTTTTATTTTATATATAGTTTATTTTTTGGGTTGATTTTTATTTACATTCTCTTTTTTGCTCTATGTACTCTACAAAATTAAATAGTTGAAGACGGCGGATCCACAATCTTTCGACACTCTCGGGCAACGTGGGCTTGCACAGGGGCTCGTGTTGATTCTACAAGCTCCAATTTGTCCTTTACCGGCCACATAGCTACTTAGGGGAAGATAAAAAACTGAGAGGAGCTAGCTAGGGAGAAGATTTTTGTGGACAAAAAGTGAAATTGTTTGAGGAACCAGAAGGCTGCCAATACTCTTACATATGAAAAGGTTAGTCGTTGCGTGCCAGAACAAGCACGCCACCACTAGTATAAGTACCTACGGTGGGCATAGGAGTCACACGCCACCACTAACTTGTGTCTGGCCAGTACATCTGGTCGCACTAACTTGTGGCGTATTACAAAAAGTCATGCCACCACAAAACTATAAAGGGGGCGTACCATATATATCAACACCATCACTGTTTGAAAAAGAATAGTCATAGCATAGATTGAAACTAGCGCATCAACAATTAAAGTTGTGGCTAACCATTTCTCTACTAGCGTCAGGTTGAAAACACATGATGTAAGAAAACCTAAGTTGAGTTCTCAACAAATTATCAATATATATCTTTGACCAAGGTGGTCGTAGAGAACCGACTTCAAATTCAAATTAATAGATATGTAATTTTCATTTATGTTTCTTAACAATGGGTAATATTTTGACTATCTAGACCTTACGATGCATGCAATGCTATGTGACTATATCTGCTATGGTTTTGATGCTTATAGTTCTTGCCCCCTTCAATAAGAATTGACCGTTTTCTTAAAAAAATCGAATTGACCCCCTTTTGTCTAAAACTGACTGATGATAACTGGTTAAACTTCATTCAAACTGAAACTTAAATTCCAACACCCATCAAACTTAAAACGGGTACAAGTGCCATAACGACGGTCATCACCGAGAGCCTGCGACCAGCAATATATACTTACATTCAGAAATCAGGGAATGGCATGCTCAACTTGACATGGTAGTATCCGTAATAGTTGAAGACGGCAAATCCCCAATCTTTCGACACGCTCGGCCGACGTGGGCTCGCAAACGGCTCATGTTGATTCTACAAGCTCCGGTGGGTCCTTTACCGGCCACATAGCTACTATGGGAAGATAAAAAACTGAGAGGAGCTAGCTAGGTAGAGGATTTTTGTGGATAAAGAAGTGAAGTTTTTTGGGGAACAAGGAGACTGTCAATACTCTTATAATATATGAAAAACTTAGTGGTGGCATGCCAGAACAAGCACGCCACAACTATTATAAGTACCTACGGCGTGCATAGGAGTCACACGCCACCACTAACTTGTGTCTGGCCAGTACAACTGGTCCCATAAATTTGTGGCGAGTCACAAAAAAGTCACTCCCCCACTAACAGTATAAAGACGGCGTACCAAATACTGGTGGCATGGGTTGAAACTGGTGCGCCAACAATTAAAATTCTGGCTAACCATTTCTCTACTAGTGTCAGGTTAAAAACACATGACGTGAGAAGATCTAAGTTTAGTTGTCAACAAATTATCAAGATCATTGACCAAGGTGGTTGTAGAGAGCCGACTTCAAGTTCAAATTAATAGATAGATATGCAATTTTCGTTTGTATTGCTTAACAATGGGTAATATTTTGACTATGTAGACCTTACGATGTTTGCAATGCTATGTTATCTTCCACGGTTTGGATGCTTCTAGTTTTGCCCACCTCAATCAGAATTTACCTTTTTATTTGTCTAAAACTGATTGAAAACTGGTTAAACTTCATTCAAATTCAAACTTTAAATTTCAGCACTCATCAAACTTAAAACGAGTACAAGCGCCATAACGACGGTCACCATGAGAGAGCTCGCAAGCAGCAATATATACTTACATTCAGAAATCAAGGAATGTCATGCTTGACATGATGCATCCATACTTTCCACCGCGCCACAAATCAATCGATAGAAAGAAGCAATCAGCAGATAAAAACAAACCCAAACCAAACACTTCACAGAATGCAAGTTGCATGCTGGCTAGAGCACAAGCACCAGAGCGGCGATGGAGACGAAAGAGCTTGCGAGTAGCACGGCGTGCATGCTCATGGTGGCGGGCGCCATGGAGGAGGCCGATGGAGGGTTGACGGCGGAGCAGTGCCTCCTTATCTGGCCCTTGTGGTGCGACAACACGCCGATCTTGCTCATGTTAATGAAGGATGCGGCGAAGTCGGCGAAGAACTCGGCGGGCGCGGTGGCATTGGCCTGGCACGTCATGTAGGCCCTGGTGTCCTCGTTGAGGAGCAATGCACTGACGGTGGAGAGGAGGCCCCTGCTTGCCGCGACACCCCTGTAGTACCCGAGGTCGAATGTCGTGTCGCTGCTGGGGTCGAGGTCGACCAGAGTGGCGAGGTCACCGGCCGCGCACTGGCCACGGAGCGTGGCCGTGTAGTTGGCATCAAGCGTGGGGTCGGAGATGTTGCTGGCGGTGAAGTTGTAGAGGCGGGTGGAGAAGGCGGAGCAGTGAGCCTTGTCGATGGTGTGTGCATCGGAGAGGACAGCGAGGTCCTTGGCGGTGAGGTTGAACTTCCCGAAGAAGGCGATGAGGTCGGTGATGCTGGCGTCTGGCTTGGGGTGTTGGCGGCCACATCGGCGGCAGATGACCTCTTGCCGTCCTCCCACCCCGTCGGGACCGGGATGTAGGGGCCTTTGGTCTAGCAGAGGTGAGGCATGAGCCACATGGCATCAAACACAGATGAGATCAATGTTTTAAATAACGGCCTATGCCATTTAGCAGTGGCTCGGCCAAAAGCTATGAAAAACTATAATGAAGCTAAGCCTTATTTAGTGTTTTCTTAAATCATGATTTTTAAAAAATAAGTATACAATCGAGGCATCATATATGGTACTCCCTCCGTCTCACAATATAAGATCGTTTTTCAAGCTAGTTTGAAAAATGATCTTATATTATGGGTCGGAGGTTAGCTTGAAAAATGATCCTATATTATGGGACGAAGGGATTATGTTGCATATACTTGACATATACACATGTTCACACATCAATACCCTAGCACCAATCAGGTGTCCTAATTCAACAACCAAGCATCATATATATCATAAACAAGAACAAAAAATAATGCAGAAGGATGGTTTGTATAGCGGCTTAGCAGGCTAAATGACTTCAAATCTAGTGCTGTAGTGGAAAATCGCAGGCGTCGTTATTTTCAATTCAGCGTTAAAAGTGCAATTTAATTTGGCTCCCAAAGATGTATGCGAAGTAAACAATTATTTGCTGAGACGACGACGTACAATTCGCACGGAGTCGCGCGCAGCGAGGGCGAGGACGTCGGCGCAGGAGACGGCCGGGGCAGGCCGCCTCGAGCTTCGCCTTGATGGAGTCGACGACGTCGTAGCCACGGAGGCCCTTGTTGAGCGGCGAGTCCTTCTCCGCCGTGTTGTTGGCCGTCGAGTCCAGAAGAATCGACCCCTCGCAACCCTGCGCACAGGGCACAGCACAGTTGTGAACTTGACTCGCCCAGCTAGCCATAAAATAGATAGCTGGCTTATGAGCTTGACTTACTCCGACGAAGCAGTCGACGGAGAAGAGTCTGAGCAGGGATCCGGCGAGGCCGGGCGACTTGGCGACGACTGCGGTCATCTCCTTGAACACGATGTCCTCCGCCTGTGGGCACGTCTTGTTGTACGCCCCGAACTGCGCGTGGGCCTCCGTCGAGCCACACAGGGCAAGGAGCGCAGCCGCCACGGCGACGACGACGACAGCCAGAGCTGCTGATCCCGACGCCATCTCTATTATGATCGTTATTAGCTTGAGAAGGTATGCAGTAGACCACACGCCCACCCGTACGTCAATATATAGGAGGATACTACAGGCTCGTGAAATGGCTTCCGTCTCGATCCATTTCAGTTTCTAGCTAGTACTGCTTGCGCTTGTGTACTTCCATGTGTACTACGTACTAGTACTGCGTTGTACTACGAGCGAGATATGGGAGAATGTTAACGGTTAGATAGTTGACATATAGTATAGATTATACTACATATTATTAGAGGTGGAGATAACGTTGTTCTACTCCGTTGCTAGCGGCTGAAAGCACCATTTCAGTTTATATTCCCAGTTTCGCTCCCCCCCATATCATCCTGCTTTATATATTATCGGATGGAACGAATGAGAAATGCCTAGTCATATGTTATAGCACACGGCTTAACGGTGATTCTATATATATACTGCAGCGGAAATAAAGTAACTTCAGCACCACCTCTATGCACGCGTTGTTACTTAGTTACAAAAGGAAACATATGTGTTTGCATATATGGAGTAAATTCTGTCAACCAAAACTTAGGACGAAACTTAACACAGTTTCTCCAACACGGTGCGTCACAATGACATCCAACTCACAAAAGTGTCTTTTGCCAATCGAAACTACACAAAACAATAGCACAGAATCAGCAGAGATGAGCACCGGTATTTTTACGTGGAAAACTGTCAACTGGGGTAAATACCACGAGCCGAAGCCACACATATCTTCTTTCACTATAATCAAATGTAGGATACAACAAGTTTTTCTCCAGATAGCACTAAACACTTTCATACATCAAGATCTCTCAATGCGGCGCGGTCGAAATAGAGGGTATTGACAATTTGATTGCACATGCTACCGAGTTCTAAAAGGAACTCTTTGGCCCCGCCCCTGGTAACCAGTTTCACATGGATCCTAACACGTGGGGTGACGACGGCAAGCTTAAAGATGATGATAATGTTGAGCTGAATAGAGAGTTTATGGGAGAAGAAGTTTGAGATGCCCTTTTTACGAGTTTTTGCTTGAATGCCATGGGCTTAGAAGGTTTAATGGCACTTGGTGCAGTTGGGTACTTGGGTTAAGCAAATCATGTATAACGGCACAGTTAGCATTAAGCTCAACAATTGCACCAGGGGGGCCACCTTTGCCCACTCTTGTTTAATCTAGTAGCTGAATGTCTTACTAAGATGATTAAGAACAACCAAAATAATGTAATAGCTTGCTAGCGTGAAGGGCTCAATCTTATCCCAAAAGGTGTGGTTGTCCTGCAATATGTAGACGACACCATCGTTTGCTTGGACCATGACTTAGATAAAGCTATCAACCTGAAATTATTGTTGTATTTGTTTGAGATGATGCCTGGCCTCAAGGTTAATTTTCAGAGAAGTGAAATTCTGATTGTTGGGGTGATGAGGAGATAGTTAAAGAATATGCTGAGCTTTTCAATTGTGATATTGGTCATTTTCCCATTAAATATCTTGGGATGCATGTGAGCTTTTCTTCTCTGAGGAACTTTGACTGGGACTTCCTTGAAGGTAAATATCTCAAGAGATCTGATGCCTTGGTGGACAATGTTACTTATATAGGAGGGAGCCATATTCTTTTAAATGTTGTTCCTACTCAAATATCTCCTTGCCATATGTCTATGTGGCTAATGAACAAGATCTTTGTGGAAAAGTTAGATAAACACATAAGTTTTTTTTGGCAAGGGTCTAACAGAAAAGGAAGATGCTACCTTGTTAGGTGGAACAAGATCTGTAGATCCAAAGACAAAGGGGGTTTGGGGTCGAAAGACCTTAGAAAGCAGAATATTAGTTTGATGGTGATGGTGAAAACTAGAGACTCATAGTGGAATTTGGCAAGGTCTCGTCAAAGCTAGATACCTAGCTAATAGAACCGTGGCGACTGTGGGCCCTAGGTTCTCTGACTCCCCTTGCTGGAAAACTCTCTTAAAGATTAAGGATCTTTATATGATTGGTAGAAAATCAAGCTGGAATCTGGTGATTTGGCTAGATTGTGAAAAGATTCCAATGGGCTGACCCCATTTAATGCTCAATTCCCTCAACTATTTGACATCACCAATGATCAAGATTGCACTATGAACAAAATTAGCACTATCACCTCTTCTTCTTTCTTTCGAAGAAGACTTAACCGGGTACTATTGAGCTAATGGTATGAAATGTGTACTTACATCTCTGGCATTCAGCTTCTGAAAAGACACTGTGTACTGGGGTTTGAATAAGAATAATCATTATTCAATCAAATCCATGTACAGGTGGCTTGAGAAATCATCTTGGTGGATGCAGTTGTAAATAGATCTTGGGGGCTAAAATACCCCTTAGAATTCACAACTTTTCATGGCAGTTATTCCAAGATGACGTGCTTACCAGGAAAGTTATGAAACGTAGAAAGTGGCCTGGGAACCCTTGTCGCTCATTTTGCAAAGACACCGAGTCAGCTCACACATGTTCGTCACGTGCCCAGTCGCTCGAGTGGTCTGGAGATCTATTGGGACAATTTATTATCTGCCGAGATGTATAGCCAGTAGTCCTTAAGGTGTGTGTCGGCTCAAAGTCCAATATGCACCTGAAAAATAGCATAAAACCGCTTATCCCAGTAGCCCCTGAGACTCAGGTCGATTCACAAAATCGACATGATGATAAAATCTTTGATCTGTAGCATACTCAGAAATGCGGTGTGCAATAGCCCCCAAACTTGGGTCGGGAGTAGCCGACCGACCCAAGGACTGTAATCTCCTCGGAAACAGTCGTGGAATTGTCACGACAGATGTCCTAGTGTGAGGACTTAGTCGTGGAGCCATCGCAACTAGGTTAGCTTAAAGGGATTAAACGGGACAAAGGACATAGGGAGTTTATACTGGTTCGGCCCCTTGCGGTGAAGGTAAAGGCCTAATCCAGTTTGTGGTGGTATTTCTTATGTTTCGATTACCAGGGAGCGAATACGCTTGACCTAGCTTTTGATCTCTTGTTTCTGGCCCTAAACCGCCGCCGGGTCGTCCCTTTATATACATAGGTTGACGCCCAGTGGCTCATAGAGTCCCGGCCGGCTCATAAATAACGTGTCCGGCTCGGTGACTAATTACAATTGCCGTATAATACAAGTCATACATATATGGCGGTTTATGCCTATGGGCCATAAGTCGCCTTTGGGCTTCGGGCCCTTAGTAAGTCATACCCAATAGTTATATCCCCAACATTAGGCCCAAGATTGATTTAAACTTGTTCATGTCAATCTTCAATACTTAGAAAAATGGCGTCACCACCAGTGCTTTTGACAGCCGAAGACCACCTTTGATCAGGATAACTTGTACCGGATGTTCCCCTTCAAAATGGCCAATTGTTGGCGCCCTTCCCGCTCATTATTTGGGGAGAGGCCCAGGGCCTCTATAAATAGAGCTAGCCACCACAAAATAGAGGCAATCAGATCGAAGGTGGGATCGAATCGGATCCAAGGTAGAGAAATCTGGTAGAGGCCAAGTAGAGAGAGGCGACTGAACTCACTCAAGCAGTTCATCGCACCAGCTCAAGAACACCTCTCGCGAGGCTGTTCTTTCCTTGTACTATTCATCATCAGCCCCTGAGGCAATCCACCACACCACACACTGGAGTAGGGTATTACACTACAACGGTGGCCCAAACCAGTATAAACCTCGTGTCCCTTGTGTTGTTCATCGTTTTCCAGCTTAGATCGCTCGGGAGATCGGACGTACAACGGTAGGGGAGAGATTCCCGCGCGCACCCCAGAGTTCGAACCTCGAGGGTCTGCCGGAACCCGAAATCCGACACACGGACTTATTCTTGAAGCAGCTAGTGATGAATCCCCTCTTCTCCTTTGGCTCTGACCGAGCACCCACAGGTTTATGTATAAAAATCTGAATTTTTTTATATAAAAGATGAACATGTTTTCTAAGCGCGTCCGGAATTACATGGCGAGATTGGCCATCGGAGGAGTTTTTGACCAAAAATAAAATTCGGTTATGATAAACGTTAAAAAAATCGATTTGAAGCAATGATTTTCCTTTTTCTGTCCTCAGCTCCTCGGATGCCAAATCTCCACGAAGTTTTGCAGTCCATTAGAAAAATTGTTCATCTTTTATGTATCAAAAAGGGCGACGCTACGCGTCCGCCGGCGGATTATTTTCAAATATCCGCCACCTTCACAGCTGTTTGATCTGGCGTATCCATCAGCCTGGCTCTTTCCTCACAATTGCAACAAAGGCAGTGTTGCGGAACCGTTTGCACATATCTCTTGTTGCGGAAACTTTTGCAACAGAGATTTTGTTGTAGATTCTTTTTAGCATTAACTTTTTTGAAACATGTGTGTCTTTGCTGACGGACTCTGCAACACAGATCATGTTGCAATTTTTTGTTCTAATCTTAATGTTTTTGTAACATGGACGTTGTTGCGGGAAGACTTCTGCAACCGAGATGATGCTGCAGAAAAAATGGCATAGGCACGCGTCCAGTGATGTAGGTCTTGCGCGGCTGATGACGTCTACGCGTTTGGCATAACTGTAGTCACTAAATGTTGTTCCTATTGCAACAAGGCCTTTGTTGCAAAACATTATATTCTCTAATTTTCTGCAACAAAACCCTTGTTGCAAAACTTCTTTTTCTCTAATCTCCTGCAGCAAGACCCATGCTGCACAACCTCTTCTTCCCTATTTTTCTGCAACAAGACCTTTGTTGCAGAAATTGCAACAACATCTTGGACGCACCTAATTTTCTGTAACAAGGGACATGTTGCAAAAATTGAGGGAGAGAGACGTGCGCGGTCAAGAAGGACATGTGTCAAGCAAGGGAGGGGACAGACGCCCTGTGCTACATCTGCTGATCTGAAAAGATGTGGTCAGGATTAATCCAAAGAGAAGATAAGGCAGCACCCAAAGCGGTGCGCTAGTCCACTTGGACACGCGTTGCGTGGGAGGCTGCGGATGAACGAAAGGAAATCCGCCGGTTGACGCTGAGAGTTTCCCATCAAGAATTCATTTTTTTTATAATCTTGCTAACCTTTTGATGTACTTGCAGTGGTCGTCTTGACTACTCACAGGTCAGAGAGCTACTACGTCTGCATTGCACAAGCGCCCTGCTCCAGCACGCAGCTACTCCTCGTCTCCACCTCAGCTGGCTGCCAACGTAGGAATCATCTTGGCTTTGCATGGTTGCTCAACAATGACATGCCAAAGACTCGGCAGCTCAATTTATTCATATAGGAAAGACTCTGCAGCAAGTCGCGCTGCTGGACCTGCACTGCAGCTAGCGCTAGCTGATCGGTCGTGACACTGACACATGCAAGCACAGTTAGTCCGGTTATGGTACTCCTTTCGAAAAAAACTTGTTTCTTAAATAGATATATCTAGCATCAAGTTAGTGCCAGTACATTCATTTGAAAGACAAGTTTGAAACAAGCTTTTTCGAGACACTTTATTTGAGAGACAAATTTGGGACAAACTTTCCGAGATATATCCATTTAAGAGACAAGTTTGGAACAAGCTTTTTGGAACGAATGGAGTAAATATGAATGTTGGAGCTGCCTATCTGTGTTTGTGATGCTCTGCTCTTGCCATTCCAATTGAATGCCTGGTGCATCATTCTACTATCATCGTATACAATACATACATACATGTCCAGTAATAATCTACCAATCCATGCATCACGGCCTATAATAACTAAGCTAAACCGGCGCCGCACTCGCGGACTTCTCCGGTCTTCCGTCGACGACGTCATCGCCGGCATGGGAGCCGTCGCCGTCGTCGTTGTTGTCGTCGGACTCCTTGGACCTGTACCACCGCGCGCAGACGATGAAGTATACGAGGTTGACGGCGGCGATGGCGGCGGTGACGAGGTAGAACAGGTCCACCCTCCCCTGGTCCAGGTCCTGCGCCAGCCAGTCGGGCCGCCCGTCCCGCCCCCTCGTCGCCCGGTGCACCACCGTCACCATGACCCCGCTCGCGTAGCTGGCCAGGGCGAACCCCAGGCAGTAGAGCGCCCCCGCCACGCTCCGCATGTTCTCCGGGAACTGCCGGTAGAAGAACTCGAGCTGCCCGATGCCGCCGAACGCCTCGGACAAGCCCGCCAGCAGCAGCTGCGGCACCAGCCAGAAGCACGACATCATGGCGGTCCCGGTCCGCCGCCGCCGGTGCTCCACGGCTGCCGACAGCAGCATCGTCGCGACGGAGAGCGCCAGCCCGACGCCGATGCGTTGGAGCAGGGTGATGCCGCCCTCGTGCTTGGTGAAGCGGCGGAGCGCCGGCACCACCAGCCGGTCGTACACGGGTATCCAGAGCGTGAGGGAGAGCATCGAGAAGACGATGAAGGAGCCCTGTGGGATCTGGAAACTGCTGGTCTTGCTGATCCGGCGGTCGGTCTGTGCTGCTTGGAACACGACGTAGGTGCCAAGCTGGGTGAGCACCACGAAGTAGACGATCCCTGATGACCACACCGGGATGATGCGGGCTAGGCACTTCACCTCCTCCACTTGCTGCACCGTGCACAACCTCCATGGGCTCGCCGACGTCTTCTCGTCAGAGTGGAGCGCGTCCTCGGGGGTCCGCATGGCCGCCTTGTCGAGGCACGTGAACTGGACGGTGTAGGTCAGCTTGGAGACGAGCTTGCTCCGGTGCGGCGGGTCGAACAGCTCGGCGGTGCTACGAGCTCGCCGGAGGTGGCGCTTGCGGGTGGCGGCGACAAGGACCTGCGCAAAACTAGTCAAGGGGCTGCCCTCAGGGCGAACACGAACGTAGAGGCCGGTGCCCATGAAGAAGACGACACATGAGATGCCCATGAGCACGGCGGGCACGGCGAGCCCCAGCGCCCAGTTGACGTTGCTCTGGAGGTAGATGATGACGGTGGCAGAGAGCATGATGGCGATGGTGAAAGTGAAGTAGTACCAGTTGAAGAAGCTGGCGATGCCGCGACGTCCGTCGGCAGTGCGCGGGTCAAACTGGTCTGCCCCAAAGGCGAGGCTGCAGGGCCGAACGCCGCTGGCGCCGACCACCAGGAAGAAGAAGGAGGCCAGGAGAGCGGCGAAATGGGAGGCGGATGGGCCCTCACATGGTTGCCCTTTGGATGCGTTGCAGGTGGGAGGGTGGAGGGAGGGGAGGGCGGCGGTGAGGGTGAGCAGGAGCATGCCGACGCAGGAAGCGACGATGGAGATGGCAATGGTGGTGTAGCGGCCTAGATAGGTGTCGCTGACGAAGGCGCCGAGGACGGTGGCGAGGTTGCTCGTCCCGGAGAAGACGTTAAGGAGGGTGGCCGCGCTGACGCTCTGCATGTGGTACACCGTTGTCAGGTACACCAGCATGTTGGACAACGTCCCGATCGTGCCAAGCTTCTCGAACGTCTCGTTTCCTGCAATAAACGTATCATTTCTTTGTTACATAATTGCATGATCCCAATCAAATCTCCAAATTTTAATGTAACCACGGGTTGTGTAGCTAGCTAATCCATCAATCTCATCACAAGCTACTTACTTTCAAAATTAAAACCATAAATAAAACTTAATTGATTACTTTTTATTAGAAGTTAGTTGCCACTTGCCAAAGTTTGTTCAAGTTGCATCAAACATTTGTCACCATATTTTGTGGACTTTGAGCACGAAGGGTTTGCATAAGAATTATTAATGATAAAACATTGAAGGCTATATTTGGTAGCATAGTATTAGAAAAACCGAAGTATTGAAAGCCAGAGTATTTTTGTCAGTTGGTACAAGATACCACCGTTTTGATATACCAAAGTATCTTGAAGTATTGAGATTACTATGACCTGTTTGGTTGTTGCCGCAAAACACAGTATTGCTGTCTAGCCATTGCATACAAACACTCGGCTACCTAGCCGTTAGCAGTGTAAGCACACGCGACTGGCCGGTCCGTTTGAATACTATTTCTGTTGAGCTTTTGTAGCGAGCTAGTTGGATATCCCTAACCATCAGCATGCATAACAACCGAACAATAATAATAGTGCCATCACCAAACAATACCCATTCTATCGCCCAAAAGACTGAAACCCGAAAGCACGCTAGCCAGCCATGCAGGTAGAACGGAGCCCAGGACCTGACCAGAATCAAGGTACGAGGCCAGAGCGAGCAGCGAGTTGTTGAGGAGAGTGGGAAAGGATAACGACGGCAGTCCCTTCTTTTCGCTTGCTTTGTTTTTTTTTTAAACAGGTCTGTGGTTCTTTTTATTAAACAGAGAAAAAACTACAGTTTGTCGAATACTACAATATTGAAACAACAGTTGTTAGAGGCAAGCAAACAACTCATTATAAATAAAACTATGGTAATCTAAAAAACTGCAGTATTCTCAAAATGCTTAGAAAATACTTTGCTATCAAACGGGGCCGACATAGTTACCAATAAATCTTCAACAGATAAATATAAACAATTCCTGCTTGAATCTACAATATTACTTCGTCTAGAAGGGAGGGAAAGAGCATAACATGTCACTGTGTTCATTTCTCCTGCCTAAAAACTTAAGGTTCCATCTTACGTTCCTTTTTCGTCCTCTCTCTCCAACCCACCTTCGTTTCTGGTTTTGTCGATTTTTTCGTCGGATTTTCTTGTCTTTCCTACCCAAAAAATAAGTATTGTGTTGGTTCTTTCATCCTCCCTCCCCACCCCACCTTCGTTTCGGTTTTGTCAATTTTTCCATTGGGCATTCTTTTCTCTCCTATCTAAAAATAAGTAAGGTTTCGTTTGTTTCTTTCGTCCATCCTCTCACCCCATCTTCACTTTCGGTTTTGTCGATTTTTCCTCTTCTTTTCTTGAAACCAGCTCTCAGCAGCCCCATGTCTCATTGGCTTAGCAAATAAAATCGTGCTTTCTTTGCTAAGCCAGTAAGTACCAACAATTATTAGTTAAATTTTATTTTTGGTACGAAATCAAGTTGACAATAAAATGGCAAGTAATTTATTTTGCTGGCTTACAAAAAAAGCTGGCGCATCCGTTGCAATGCATGGACAATTATGAAATATGTAGTAATTAAGGTTAAGAAACTAAGGCTTTTCTTCAGTTGTGCCAAAAGAAAATGTTGCTCCAGAGAAAACAGAGAAGGCTCTCTACTCTGAGAAAATAGAGGGTTTTCTCAACAACAACAAAAAGCAAAGAAGCAATCATATGACTCCCATGAGCTTGTCCTTGGTGGTTGAAATTAGTGAATACAAGCCCCACGGTCACCCAATCAGTGATCTAGTTGGATCCTTAGGACCTCAATTGATATTGATACGCACTCGATAAATTACTATCTGCTTTTTCGGTCGGCTCAATAGATCGATCGGCAGGCAGGCACAGAGCTTGCTAAGATCGATCCAGTACAAAGACAACAACAACAATAACAACAACAGAATAAGATTAATTCGGCAGAGATAAGCTATGCAGATTGCTACGATACTGAGTTGAGCAGAGGGAGATCTGAGAGAAGATGTGCCATATGCCATATGCATGCAAGGAAACAAACAGAGGTGGCAATCACCTATGACGTACGGCATGGCCTTCCATCCGCGGTGGTTGTGGACGGGCCCTGCGTCGGCGCCGTCGCCGGAGTCCTGCTCCTTCGTCGTGCCCTCCTCTTCCTCCTCCTCCTCCTGTTGCTGCCGCCGAGGCTCAGCGTCCATCTCTTACTTGGAGCTATGCAAGCATGAAACACACATAGAAAGTGGAAGACGTGGGTAGGTGGCTAGTGTGCTTGCTGGCTGAAGATGGAGTGCAGGAAGCAGAGGAGGAGAGGCCGGCCCGCTTAAATAAGCCAACCACCGGCCAGACCGCCAGAGTGTATGATCTTAACTGCTTGAAAGACACACACACACACACACACACACACACACACACACACACACACACACACACACACACACACACACACACACACACACACACACACCCCAAGCGATCGTAGCAAAGTTTTGGATTTCCAATTTGACTCCTGGGAACATATGTTCCTGCATGCCCGAAATGCTTGCATAAACGTAGAAAAAAAATACAAAAACATTACATATACATGTTCTTGCCCTTTGATTGTTTGTTTTCAAATTTTTACATTTTAATGGGACTCAACTTTGTATTGTCATTGAGGAAGCATAAGTGTTCTGTTTTGCAAAAACAATTTCACAAATATAACACACACGGAGCCAAAACGCCATCCTCTCGCTCTCCCCCTCTCTCTCTCACACACAGTGAAACCTACAGCACATAATGCAGAAAGGAACAGCCTGAGTTAAGTCGTCCATCTGATTTTGTGGAGCCTGCAGGCAAATAATTGGGGTAGCTATCGGCTCTTAATTTGCTTCATAAGAATGTGCGGTTGACGGTTTCTACATGTATATTTGTGTGTGCGAATGAGAAGAACCCCACGTCGATTATCATTACTTCAAACGAAACAAACCATGAGAGGAGCTTGGGCCGAGCTTGGCAGCTGCATGCGGGTGAGGCGTCTACATGTCCATGCCCACTGTGCATCACTGCCAGCGTTTGGCGTTGTGCATTCAATGTCCTAGCAAGGGAATTTAGGCCTTGTTTGGTTCATAAGTTCTAGGACTTTTTCTAGTCCCAACTAAAAAGTTCCTAATCCCTAAAAAATCCCTCCCTATTTGTTTCTAGGGACTAAAAAGTCTCTATTCCGTCCCTAGAGGTTATTAAATGACCATGTTACCTATTGTATACAGAAAAATAATAATCAAACAACAGCATGGGGCGGCGGGGCAATGGGTGCAGGGTGGCGCATTGTTGAAAAAGTCTCAATAAAGACTCTCCTTGAGAGTTTTCTTCATTTAGTCCTAAAAAGCGACTTTTAGTCCCTAGTAGTCCTCCTGTTTGGTTAAAAAGTCTGTAAAAGGACTTTTTTTAGTCCCTACATAAAAAAGTCCCTGAAAACAAACACTCCTTTAGTCATAGGAAAAGTGTGCGCGTCTGTGATTAATTAACTAATTAGTCAATTAATGTCACTAAGTAATATAGCGTCCCTCCTCCTCCTCCAAGAAAGAAAGTTAGGGTTCGTGCCTCTTGCTGGCGCCGGCGCAGGTCCGCCTCGTCTTCGGTGGCCCTAGGGCCATGGAGGCGTGGTGGATCCTGGCAAGGGCCGGCGAGAGGGCTCCGTTTTTAGTCGTTTTTTTCAATCTTGTTAGGGTTTGTGTCCTACTCAGGAAGGCGAGACGGCGGCGGCTCCCTGAAGATGGAATAAAGGTCTCCCCGCTTAGCCCCCGTTCCGGCGGTGCGTCTAGCATCGTTGGTGACCGTGTGGAGGTGTGTCTCCGGCAGATCTATCTTTGGTGAATTTGCTCGGATCTCGTCGTTGTTCGTTTACGTTCGTGTGTATTCGGTTTGGATCCTTCCGATCTACGTTATTTTTCATCGGCGGCGGTTGCTGTTCTGGGGTGCTGGTCCTATGGGGCCTTAGCACGACGACTTCCCGACTGTCTACTACAACAAGTTGTGCCCGGCTCCGACGATGGAGGGGCGATGACGGCGGCGCACCTTCGGCTCGCTTCGGTGCTTGTAGTCGTCGCTAGGTGGTCTACGGATCTGAATGTAATTTTTATTTCTGATGTTCGTTGTACTGCCATGATTGAAGATGACTAGATTGGAATTTTTTCCGCAAAAAAAAGTAATATAGCATCTCTTATCGAATAGAAAAAAAATCCCAGTAGCTAGATGCAGCAAATTAGGAACACTGCTACATAACTACATATCTTCCAACAAATCACGGGCGGCGTCTGGAATAGGTGTGTAATTGCATTTTGGAAATCTTAGTTTGTGCTGAGTCCAATCAGCGATGGTTTTGCTCACCCATCCGCCTTGCAACATTTTCATCCATACATGATCTTTTATGTATGGAACAAACCACCATTGCTCAAAACAAATCATAACGAAAAAAAAAACATCCACAACACATCCAACATAGAAGACAAGGTTTGCAACAATGGGAGAACAACTTTGCAGCATCCACTACAAACTGTGCTGCCCAAAATCATTGCAAAATGTGGCCCACATGTACACAGCCAAACCGATACATGTTCGTAATGTACCGGAAAACCTTTCACAACATAAAAAATCATCGACTTCACTAAACTCCAGACCAAGAATCAAATACTAGTGCTAGAAATATTAACTAGTTGAATTTAACCATTGACATTGTTAAAGAATAACCCAATGCAAACTTAGATGGGGTTGAGAATGCTGCAAGTGGGAATGAAAACTTGGTTGAGGGCGACAATGTTGCAAGTGCGCATGAGAACTCAAGATGGGGATGATAATAATTTGATTGAGCTTGTACATGAACCACCAACTTTTATTGTCCATGTTTATGATACATGTGATAATCTAGATGACAAATCAAGGGATATTTAAGTTGAAAAGGGGCCCAATTTTTTACATTTTTTAATATAGTTCCACTTTATTAATCTTAATATATAGTTTATTTTTATCAATATTATTTTTTGTTACTTTCTTTTTATTTACTTTATCTACATTTTATTTTATTTTTATTTTTATTGTCATTTTTATATATAGTTTAATCTAATTCATTTTTATTCAGTTTATTTTTATTTTTAATTTATTTAGTCCAATTTTGAGGTAGTTTTCTATTTACATTTTATTTTTTCTGTTTTTTATTTAATTCATTTTTGTGTAGGTTTCATTTGTTTCTGTATTAATTTTTTTAATATTGAAGTTTTAATATATTTATTTTAAAATTTTATTTATGTTTTATTTTATATATAGTTTATTTTTTGGGTTGATTTTTATTTACATTCTCTTTTTTGCTCTATGTACTCTACAAAATTAAATAGTTGAAGACGGCGGATCCACAATCTTTCGACACTCTCGGGCAACGTGGGCTTGCACAGGGGCTCGTGTTGATTCTACAAGCTCCAATTTGTCCTTTACCGGCCACATAGCTACTTAGGGGAAGATAAAAAACTGAGAGGAGCTAGCTAGGGAGAAGATTTTTGTGGACAAAAAGTGAAATTGTTTGAGGAACCAGAAGGCTGCCAATACTCTTACATATGAAAAGGTTAGTCGTTGCGTGCCAGAACAAGCACGCCACCACTAGTATAAGTACCTACGGTGGGCATAGGAGTCACACGCCACCACTAACTTGTGTCTGGCCAGTACATCTGGTCGCACTAACTTGTGGCGTATTACAAAAAGTCATGCCACCACAAAACTATAAAGGGGGCGTACCATATATATCAACACCATCACTGTTTGAAAAAGAATAGTCATAGCATAGATTGAAACTAGCGCATCAACAATTAAAGTTGTGGCTAACCATTTCTCTACTAGCGTCAGGTTGAAAACACATGATGTAAGAAAACCTAAGTTGAGTTCTCAACAAATTATCAATATATATCTTTGACCAAGGTGGTCGTAGAGAACCGACTTCAAATTCAAATTAATAGATATGTAATTTTCATTTATGTTTCTTAACAATGGGTAATATTTTGACTATCTAGACCTTACGATGCATGCAATGCTATGTGACTATATCTGCTATGGTTTTGATGCTTATAGTTCTTGCCCCCTTCAATAAGAATTGACCGTTTTCTTAAAAAAATCGAATTGACCCCCTTTTGTCTAAAACTGACTGATGATAACTGGTTAAACTTCATTCAAACTGAAACTTAAATTCCAACACCCATCAAACTTAAAACGGGTACAAGTGCCATAACGACGGTCATCACCGAGAGCCTGCGACCAGCAATATATACTTACATTCAGAAATCAGGGAATGGCATGCTCAACTTGACATGGTAGTATCCGTAATAGTTGAAGACGGCAAATCCCCAATCTTTCGACACGCTCGGCCGACGTGGGCTCGCAAACGGCTCATGTTGATTCTACAAGCTCCGGTGGGTCCTTTACCGGCCACATAGCTACTATGGGAAGATAAAAAACTGAGAGGAGCTAGCTAGGTAGAGGATTTTTGTGGATAAAGAAGTGAAGTTTTTTGGGGAACAAGGAGACTGTCAATACTCTTATAATATATGAAAAACTTAGTGGTGGCATGCCAGAACAAGCACGCCACAACTATTATAAGTACCTACGGCGTGCATAGGAGTCACACGCCACCACTAACTTGTGTCTGGCCAGTACAACTGGTCCCATAAATTTGTGGCGAGTCACAAAAAAGTCACTCCCCCACTAACAGTATAAAGACGGCGTACCAAATACTGGTGGCATGGGTTGAAACTGGTGCGCCAACAATTAAAATTCTGGCTAACCATTTCTCTACTAGTGTCAGGTTAAAAACACATGACGTGAGAAGATCTAAGTTTAGTTGTCAACAAATTATCAAGATCATTGACCAAGGTGGTTGTAGAGAGCCGACTTCAAGTTCAAATTAATAGATAGATATGCAATTTTCGTTTGTATTGCTTAACAATGGGTAATATTTTGACTATGTAGACCTTACGATGTTTGCAATGCTATGTTATCTTCCACGGTTTGGATGCTTCTAGTTTTGCCCACCTCAATCAGAATTTACCTTTTTATTTGTCTAAAACTGATTGAAAACTGGTTAAACTTCATTCAAATTCAAACTTTAAATTTCAGCACTCATCAAACTTAAAACGAGTACAAGCGCCATAACGACGGTCACCATGAGAGAGCTCGCAAGCAGCAATATATACTTACATTCAGAAATCAAGGAATGTCATGCTTGACATGATGCATCCATACTTTCCACCGCGCCACAAATCAATCGATAGAAAGAAGCAATCAGCAGATAAAAACAAACCCAAACCAAACACTTCACAGAATGCAAGTTGCATGCTGGCTAGAGCACAAGCACCAGAGCGGCGATGGAGACGAAAGAGCTTGCGAGTAGCACGGCGTGCATGCTCATGGTGGCGGGCGCCATGGAGGAGGCCGATGGAGGGTTGACGGCGGAGCAGTGCCTCCTTATCTGGCCCTTGTGGTGCGACAACACGCCGATCTTGCTCATGTTAATGAAGGATGCGGCGAAGTCGGCGAAGAACTCGGCGGGCGCGGTGGCATTGGCCTGGCACGTCATGTAGGCCCTGGTGTCCTCGTTGAGGAGCAATGCACTGACGGTGGAGAGGAGGCCCCTGCTTGCCGCGACACCCCTGTAGTACCCGAGGTCGAATGTCGTGTCGCTGCTGGGGTCGAGGTCGACCAGAGTGGCGAGGTCACCGGCCGCGCACTGGCCACGGAGCGTGGCCGTGTAGTTGGCATCAAGCGTGGGGTCGGAGATGTTGCTGGCGGTGAAGTTGTAGAGGCGGGTGGAGAAGGCGGAGCAGTGAGCCTTGTCGATGGTGTGTGCATCGGAGAGGACAGCGAGGTCCTTGGCGGTGAGGTTGAACTTCCCGAAGAAGGCGATGAGGTCGGTGATGCTGGCGTCTGGCTTGGGGTGTTGGCGGCCACATCGGCGGCAGATGACCTCTTGCCGTCCTCCCACCCCGTCGGGACCGGGATGTAGGGGCCTTTGGTCTAGCAGAGGTGAGGCATGAGCCACATGGCATCAAACACAGATGAGATCAATGTTTTAAATAACGGCCTATGCCATTTAGCAGTGGCTCGGCCAAAAGCTATGAAAAACTATAATGAAGCTAAGCCTTATTTAGTGTTTTCTTAAATCATGATTTTTAAAAAATAAGTATACAATCGAGGCATCATATATGGTACTCCCTCCGTCTCACAATATAAGATCGTTTTTCAAGCTAGTTTGAAAAATGATCTTATATTATGGGTCGGAGGTTAGCTTGAAAAATGATCCTATATTATGGGACGAAGGGATTATGTTGCATATACTTGACATATACACATGTTCACACATCAATACCCTAGCACCAATCAGGTGTCCTAATTCAACAACCAAGCATCATATATATCATAAACAAGAACAAAAAATAATGCAGAAGGATGGTTTGTATAGCGGCTTAGCAGGCTAAATGACTTCAAATCTAGTGCTGTAGTGGAAAATCGCAGGCGTCGTTATTTTCAATTCAGCGTTAAAAGTGCAATTTAATTTGGCTCCCAAAGATGTATGCGAAGTAAACAATTATTTGCTGAGACGACGACGTACAATTCGCACGGAGTCGCGCGCAGCGAGGGCGAGGACGTCGGCGCAGGAGACGGCCGGGGCAGGCCGCCTCGAGCTTCGCCTTGATGGAGTCGACGACGTCGTAGCCACGGAGGCCCTTGTTGAGCGGCGAGTCCTTCTCCGCCGTGTTGTTGGCCGTCGAGTCCAGAAGAATCGACCCCTCGCAACCCTGCGCACAGGGCACAGCACAGTTGTGAACTTGACTCGCCCAGCTAGCCATAAAATAGATAGCTGGCTTATGAGCTTGACTTACTCCGACGAAGCAGTCGACGGAGAAGAGTCTGAGCAGGGATCCGGCGAGGCCGGGCGACTTGGCGACGACTGCGGTCATCTCCTTGAACACGATGTCCTCCGCCTGTGGGCACGTCTTGTTGTACGCCCCGAACTGCGCGTGGGCCTCCGTCGAGCCACACAGGGCAAGGAGCGCAGCCGCCACGGCGACGACGACGACAGCCAGAGCTGCTGATCCCGACGCCATCTCTATTATGATCGTTATTAGCTTGAGAAGGTATGCAGTAGACCACACGCCCACCCGTACGTCAATATATAGGAGGATACTACAGGCTCGTGAAATGGCTTCCGTCTCGATCCATTTCAGTTTCTAGCTAGTACTGCTTGCGCTTGTGTACTTCCATGTGTACTACGTACTAGTACTGCGTTGTACTACGAGCGAGATATGGGAGAATGTTAACGGTTAGATAGTTGACATATAGTATAGATTATACTACATATTATTAGAGGTGGAGATAACGTTGTTCTACTCCGTTGCTAGCGGCTGAAAGCACCATTTCAGTTTATATTCCCAGTTTCGCTCCCCCCCATATCATCCTGCTTTATATATTATCGGATGGAACGAATGAGAAATGCCTAGTCATATGTTATAGCACACGGCTTAACGGTGATTCTATATATATACTGCAGCGGAAATAAAGTAACTTCAGCACCACCTCTATGCACGCGTTGTTACTTAGTTACAAAAGGAAACATATGTGTTTGCATATATGGAGTAAATTCTGTCAACCAAAACTTAGGACGAAACTTAACACAGTTTCTCCAACACGGTGCGTCACAATGACATCCAACTCACAAAAGTGTCTTTTGCCAATCGAAACTACACAAAACAATAGCACAGAATCAGCAGAGATGAGCACCGGTATTTTTACGTGGAAAACTGTCAACTGGGGTAAATACCACGAGCCGAAGCCACACATATCTTCTTTCACTATAATCAAATGTAGGATACAACAAGTTTTTCTCCAGATAGCACTAAACACTTTCATACATCAAGATCTCTCAATGCGGCGCGGTCGAAATAGAGGGTATTGACAATTTGATTGCACATGCTACCGAGTTCTAAAAGGAACTCTTTGGCCCCGCCCCTGGTAACCAGTTTCACATGGATCCTAACACGTGGGGTGACGACGGCAAGCTTAAAGATGATGATAATGTTGAGCTGAATAGAGAGTTTATGGGAGAAGAAGTTTGAGATGCCCTTTTTACGAGTTTTTGCTTGAATGCCATGGGCTTAGAAGGTTTAATGGCACTTGGTGCAGTTGGGTACTTGGGTTAAGCAAATCATGTATAACGGCACAGTTAGCATTAAGCTCAACAATTGCACCAGGGGGGCCACCTTTGCCCACTCTTGTTTAATCTAGTAGCTGAATGTCTTACTAAGATGATTAAGAACAACCAAAATAATGTAATAGCTTGCTAGCGTGAAGGGCTCAATCTTATCCCAAAAGGTGTGGTTGTCCTGCAATATGTAGACGACACCATCGTTTGCTTGGACCATGACTTAGATAAAGCTATCAACCTGAAATTATTGTTGTATTTGTTTGAGATGATGCCTGGCCTCAAGGTTAATTTTCAGAGAAGTGAAATTCTGATTGTTGGGGTGATGAGGAGATAGTTAAAGAATATGCTGAGCTTTTCAATTGTGATATTGGTCATTTTCCCATTAAATATCTTGGGATGCATGTGAGCTTTTCTTCTCTGAGGAACTTTGACTGGGACTTCCTTGAAGGTAAATATCTCAAGAGATCTGATGCCTTGGTGGACAATGTTACTTATATAGGAGGGAGCCATATTCTTTTAAATGTTGTTCCTACTCAAATATCTCCTTGCCATATGTCTATGTGGCTAATGAACAAGATCTTTGTGGAAAAGTTAGATAAACACATAAGTTTTTTTTGGCAAGGGTCTAACAGAAAAGGAAGATGCTACCTTGTTAGGTGGAACAAGATCTGTAGATCCAAAGACAAAGGGGGTTTGGGGTCGAAAGACCTTAGAAAGCAGAATATTAGTTTGATGGTGATGGTGAAAACTAGAGACTCATAGTGGAATTTGGCAAGGTCTCGTCAAAGCTAGATACCTAGCTAATAGAACCGTGGCGACTGTGGGCCCTAGGTTCTCTGACTCCCCTTGCTGGAAAACTCTCTTAAAGATTAAGGATCTTTATATGATTGGTAGAAAATCAAGCTGGAATCTGGTGATTTGGCTAGATTGTGAAAAGATTCCAATGGGCTGACCCCATTTAATGCTCAATTCCCTCAACTATTTGACATCACCAATGATCAAGATTGCACTATGAACAAAATTAGCACTATCACCTCTTCTTCTTTCTTTCGAAGAAGACTTAACCGGGTACTATTGAGCTAATGGTATGAAATGTGTACTTACATCTCTGGCATTCAGCTTCTGAAAAGACACTGTGTACTGGGGTTTGAATAAGAATAATCATTATTCAATCAAATCCATGTACAGGTGGCTTGAGAAATCATCTTGGTGGATGCAGTTGTAAATAGATCTTGGGGGCTAAAATACCCCTTAGAATTCACAACTTTTCATGGCAGTTATTCCAAGATGACGTGCTTACCAGGAAAGTTATGAAACGTAGAAAGTGGCCTGGGAACCCTTGTCGCTCATTTTGCAAAGACACCGAGTCAGCTCACACATGTTCGTCACGTGCCCAGTCGCTCGAGTGGTCTGGAGATCTATTGGGACAATTTATTATCTGCCGAGATGTATAGCCAGTAGTCCTTAAGGTGTGTGTCGGCTCAAAGTCCAATATGCACCTGAAAAATAGCATAAAACCGCTTATCCCAGTAGCCCCTGAGACTCAGGTCGATTCACAAAATCGACATGATGATAAAATCTTTGATCTGTAGCATACTCAGAAATGCGGTGTGCAATAGCCCCCAAACTTGGGTCGGGAGTAGCCGACCGACCCAAGGACTGTAATCTCCTCGGAAACAGTCGTGGAATTGTCACGACAGATGTCCTAGTGTGAGGACTTAGTCGTGGAGCCATCGCAACTAGGTTAGCTTAAAGGGATTAAACGGGACAAAGGACATAGGGAGTTTATACTGGTTCGGCCCCTTGCGGTGAAGGTAAAGGCCTAATCCAGTTTGTGGTGGTATTTCTTATGTTTCGATTACCAGGGAGCGAATACGCTTGACCTAGCTTTTGATCTCTTGTTTCTGGCCCTAAACCGCCGCCGGGTCGTCCCTTTATATACATAGGTTGACGCCCAGTGGCTCATAGAGTCCCGGCCGGCTCATAAATAACGTGTCCGGCTCGGTGACTAATTACAATTGCCGTATAATACAAGTCATACATATATGGCGGTTTATGCCTATGGGCCATAAGTCGCCTTTGGGCTTCGGGCCCTTAGTAAGTCATACCCAATAGTTATATCCCCAACATTAGGCCCAAGATTGATTTAAACTTGTTCATGTCAATCTTCAATACTTAGAAAAATGGCGTCACCACCAGTGCTTTTGACAGCCGAAGACCACCTTTGATCAGGATAACTTGTACCGGATGTTCCCCTTCAAAATGGCCAATTGTTGGCGCCCTTCCCGCTCATTATTTGGGGAGAGGCCCAGGGCCTCTATAAATAGAGCTAGCCACCACAAAATAGAGGCAATCAGATCGAAGGTGGGATCGAATCGGATCCAAGGTAGAGAAATCTGGTAGAGGCCAAGTAGAGAGAGGCGACTGAACTCACTCAAGCAGTTCATCGCACCAGCTCAAGAACACCTCTCGCGAGGCTGTTCTTTCCTTGTACTATTCATCATCAGCCCCTGAGGCAATCCACCACACCACACACTGGAGTAGGGTATTACACTACAACGGTGGCCCAAACCAGTATAAACCTCGTGTCCCTTGTGTTGTTCATCGTTTTCCAGCTTAGATCGCTCGGGAGATCGGACGTACAACGGTAGGGGAGAGATTCCCGCGCGCACCCCAGAGTTCGAACCTCGAGGGTCTGCCGGAACCCGAAATCCGACACACGGACTTATTCTTGAAGCAGCTAGTGATGAATCCCCTCTTCTCCTTTGGCTCTGACCGAGCACCCACAGGTTTATGTATAAAAATCTGAATTTTTTTATATAAAAGATGAACATGTTTTCTAAGCGCGTCCGGAATTACATGGCGAGATTGGCCATCGGAGGAGTTTTTGACCAAAAATAAAATTCGGTTATGATAAACGTTAAAAAAATCGATTTGAAGCAATGATTTTCCTTTTTCTGTCCTCAGCTCCTCGGATGCCAAATCTCCACGAAGTTTTGCAGTCCATTAGAAAAATTGTTCATCTTTTATGTATCAAAAAGGGCGACGCTACGCGTCCGCCGGCGGATTATTTTCAAATATCCGCCACCTTCACAGCTGTTTGATCTGGCGTATCCATCAGCCTGGCTCTTTCCTCACAATTGCAACAAAGGCAGTGTTGCGGAACCGTTTGCACATATCTCTTGTTGCGGAAACTTTTGCAACAGAGATTTTGTTGTAGATTCTTTTTAGCATTAACTTTTTTGAAACATGTGTGTCTTTGCTGACGGACTCTGCAACACAGATCATGTTGCAATTTTTTGTTCTAATCTTAATGTTTTTGTAACATGGACGTTGTTGCGGGAAGACTTCTGCAACCGAGATGATGCTGCAGAAAAAATGGCATAGGCACGCGTCCAGTGATGTAGGTCTTGCGCGGCTGATGACGTCTACGCGTTTGGCATAACTGTAGTCACTAAATGTTGTTCCTATTGCAACAAGGCCTTTGTTGCAAAACATTATATTCTCTAATTTTCTGCAACAAAACCCTTGTTGCAAAACTTCTTTTTCTCTAATCTCCTGCAGCAAGACCCATGCTGCACAACCTCTTCTTCCCTATTTTTCTGCAACAAGACCTTTGTTGCAGAAATTGCAACAACATCTTGGACGCACCTAATTTTCTGTAACAAGGGACATGTTGCAAAAATTGAGGGAGAGAGACGTGCGCGGTCAAGAAGGACATGTGTCAAGCAAGGGAGGGGACAGACGCCCTGTGCTACATCTGCTGATCTGAAAAGATGTGGTCAGGATTAATCCAAAGAGAAGATAAGGCAGCACCCAAAGCGGTGCGCTAGTCCACTTGGACACGCGTTGCGTGGGAGGCTGCGGATGAACGAAAGGAAATCCGCCGGTTGACGCTGAGAGTTTCCCATCAAGAATTCATTTTTTTTATAATCTTGCTAACCTTTTGATGTACTTGCAGTGGTCGTCTTGACTACTCACAGGTCAGAGAGCTACTACGTCTGCATTGCACAAGCGCCCTGCTCCAGCACGCAGCTACTCCTCGTCTCCACCTCAGCTGGCTGCCAACGTAGGAATCATCTTGGCTTTGCATGGTTGCTCAACAATGACATGCCAAAGACTCGGCAGCTCAATTTATTCATATAGGAAAGACTCTGCAGCAAGTCGCGCTGCTGGACCTGCACTGCAGCTAGCGCTAGCTGATCGGTCGTGACACTGACACATGCAAGCACAGTTAGTCCGGTTATGGTACTCCTTTCGAAAAAAACTTGTTTCTTAAATAGATATATCTAGCATCAAGTTAGTGCCAGTACATTCATTTGAAAGACAAGTTTGAAACAAGCTTTTTCGAGACACTTTATTTGAGAGACAAATTTGGGACAAACTTTCCGAGATATATCCATTTAAGAGACAAGTTTGGAACAAGCTTTTTGGAACGAATGGAGTAAATATGAATGTTGGAGCTGCCTATCTGTGTTTGTGATGCTCTGCTCTTGCCATTCCAATTGAATGCCTGGTGCATCATTCTACTATCATCGTATACAATACATACATACATGTCCAGTAATAATCTACCAATCCATGCATCACGGCCTATAATAACTAAGCTAAACCGGCGCCGCACTCGCGGACTTCTCCGGTCTTCCGTCGACGACGTCATCGCCGGCATGGGAGCCGTCGCCGTCGTCGTTGTTGTCGTCGGACTCCTTGGACCTGTACCACCGCGCGCAGACGATGAAGTATACGAGGTTGACGGCGGCGATGGCGGCGGTGACGAGGTAGAACAGGTCCACCCTCCCCTGGTCCAGGTCCTGCGCCAGCCAGTCGGGCCGCCCGTCCCGCCCCCTCGTCGCCCGGTGCACCACCGTCACCATGACCCCGCTCGCGTAGCTGGCCAGGGCGAACCCCAGGCAGTAGAGCGCCCCCGCCACGCTCCGCATGTTCTCCGGGAACTGCCGGTAGAAGAACTCGAGCTGCCCGATGCCGCCGAACGCCTCGGACAAGCCCGCCAGCAGCAGCTGCGGCACCAGCCAGAAGCACGACATCATGGCGGTCCCGGTCCGCCGCCGCCGGTGCTCCACGGCTGCCGACAGCAGCATCGTCGCGACGGAGAGCGCCAGCCCGACGCCGATGCGTTGGAGCAGGGTGATGCCGCCCTCGTGCTTGGTGAAGCGGCGGAGCGCCGGCACCACCAGCCGGTCGTACACGGGTATCCAGAGCGTGAGGGAGAGCATCGAGAAGACGATGAAGGAGCCCTGTGGGATCTGGAAACTGCTGGTCTTGCTGATCCGGCGGTCGGTCTGTGCTGCTTGGAACACGACGTAGGTGCCAAGCTGGGTGAGCACCACGAAGTAGACGATCCCTGATGACCACACCGGGATGATGCGGGCTAGGCACTTCACCTCCTCCACTTGCTGCACCGTGCACAACCTCCATGGGCTCGCCGACGTCTTCTCGTCAGAGTGGAGCGCGTCCTCGGGGGTCCGCATGGCCGCCTTGTCGAGGCACGTGAACTGGACGGTGTAGGTCAGCTTGGAGACGAGCTTGCTCCGGTGCGGCGGGTCGAACAGCTCGGCGGTGCTACGAGCTCGCCGGAGGTGGCGCTTGCGGGTGGCGGCGACAAGGACCTGCGCAAAACTAGTCAAGGGGCTGCCCTCAGGGCGAACACGAACGTAGAGGCCGGTGCCCATGAAGAAGACGACACATGAGATGCCCATGAGCACGGCGGGCACGGCGAGCCCCAGCGCCCAGTTGACGTTGCTCTGGAGGTAGATGATGACGGTGGCAGAGAGCATGATGGCGATGGTGAAAGTGAAGTAGTACCAGTTGAAGAAGCTGGCGATGCCGCGACGTCCGTCGGCAGTGCGCGGGTCAAACTGGTCTGCCCCAAAGGCGAGGCTGCAGGGCCGAACGCCGCTGGCGCCGACCACCAGGAAGAAGAAGGAGGCCAGGAGAGCGGCGAAATGGGAGGCGGATGGGCCCTCACATGGTTGCCCTTTGGATGCGTTGCAGGTGGGAGGGTGGAGGGAGGGGAGGGCGGCGGTGAGGGTGAGCAGGAGCATGCCGACGCAGGAAGCGACGATGGAGATGGCAATGGTGGTGTAGCGGCCTAGATAGGTGTCGCTGACGAAGGCGCCGAGGACGGTGGCGAGGTTGCTCGTCCCGGAGAAGACGTTAAGGAGGGTGGCCGCGCTGACGCTCTGCATGTGGTACACCGTTGTCAGGTACACCAGCATGTTGGACAACGTCCCGATCGTGCCAAGCTTCTCGAACGTCTCGTTTCCTGCAATAAACGTATCATTTCTTTGTTACATAATTGCATGATCCCAATCAAATCTCCAAATTTTAATGTAACCACGGGTTGTGTAGCTAGCTAATCCATCAATCTCATCACAAGCTACTTACTTTCAAAATTAAAACCATAAATAAAACTTAATTGATTACTTTTTATTAGAAGTTAGTTGCCACTTGCCAAAGTTTGTTCAAGTTGCATCAAACATTTGTCACCATATTTTGTGGACTTTGAGCACGAAGGGTTTGCATAAGAATTATTAATGATAAAACATTGAAGGCTATATTTGGTAGCATAGTATTAGAAAAACCGAAGTATTGAAAGCCAGAGTATTTTTGTCAGTTGGTACAAGATACCACCGTTTTGATATACCAAAGTATCTTGAAGTATTGAGATTACTATGACCTGTTTGGTTGTTGCCGCAAAACACAGTATTGCTGTCTAGCCATTGCATACAAACACTCGGCTACCTAGCCGTTAGCAGTGTAAGCACACGCGACTGGCCGGTCCGTTTGAATACTATTTCTGTTGAGCTTTTGTAGCGAGCTAGTTGGATATCCCTAACCATCAGCATGCATAACAACCGAACAATAATAATAGTGCCATCACCAAACAATACCCATTCTATCGCCCAAAAGACTGAAACCCGAAAGCACGCTAGCCAGCCATGCAGGTAGAACGGAGCCCAGGACCTGACCAGAATCAAGGTACGAGGCCAGAGCGAGCAGCGAGTTGTTGAGGAGAGTGGGAAAGGATAACGACGGCAGTCCCTTCTTTTCGCTTGCTTTGTTTTTTTTTTAAACAGGTCTGTGGTTCTTTTTATTAAACAGAGAAAAAACTACAGTTTGTCGAATACTACAATATTGAAACAACAGTTGTTAGAGGCAAGCAAACAACTCATTATAAATAAAACTATGGTAATCTAAAAAACTGCAGTATTCTCAAAATGCTTAGAAAATACTTTGCTATCAAACGGGGCCGACATAGTTACCAATAAATCTTCAACAGATAAATATAAACAATTCCTGCTTGAATCTACAATATTACTTCGTCTAGAAGGGAGGGAAAGAGCATAACATGTCACTGTGTTCATTTCTCCTGCCTAAAAACTTAAGGTTCCATCTTACGTTCCTTTTTCGTCCTCTCTCTCCAACCCACCTTCGTTTCTGGTTTTGTCGATTTTTTCGTCGGATTTTCTTGTCTTTCCTACCCAAAAAATAAGTATTGTGTTGGTTCTTTCATCCTCCCTCCCCACCCCACCTTCGTTTCGGTTTTGTCAATTTTTCCATTGGGCATTCTTTTCTCTCCTATCTAAAAATAAGTAAGGTTTCGTTTGTTTCTTTCGTCCATCCTCTCACCCCATCTTCACTTTCGGTTTTGTCGATTTTTCCTCTTCTTTTCTTGAAACCAGCTCTCAGCAGCCCCATGTCTCATTGGCTTAGCAAATAAAATCGTGCTTTCTTTGCTAAGCCAGTAAGTACCAACAATTATTAGTTAAATTTTATTTTTGGTACGAAATCAAGTTGACAATAAAATGGCAAGTAATTTATTTTGCTGGCTTACAAAAAAAGTTGGCGCATCCGTTGCAATGCATGGACAATTATGAAATATGTAGTAATTAAGGTTAAGAAACTAAGGCTTTTCTTCAGTTGTGCCAAAAGAAAATGTTGCTCCAGAGAAAACAGAGAAGGCTCTCTACTCTGAGAAAATAGAGGGTTTTCTCAACAACAACAAAAAGCAAAGAAGCAATCATATGACTCCCATGAGCTTGTCCTTGGTGGTTGAAATTAGTGAATACAAGCCCCACGGTCACCCAATCAGTGATCTAGTTGGATCCTTAGGACCTCAATTGATATTGATACGCACTCGATAAATTACTATCTGCTTTTTCGGTCGGCTCAATAGATCGATCGGCAGGCAGGCACAGAGCTTGCTAAGATCGATCCAGTACAAAGACAACAACAACAATAACAACAACAGAATAAGATTAATTCGGCAGAGATAAGCTATGCAGATTGCTACGATACTGAGTTGAGCAGAGGGAGATCTGAGAGAAGATGTGCCATATGCCATATGCATGCAAGGAAACAAACAGAGGTGGCAATCACCTATGACGTACGGCATGGCCTTCCATCCGCGGTGGTTGTGGACGGGCCCTGCGTCGGCGCCGTCGCCGGAGTCCTGCTCCTTCGTCGTGCCCTCCTCTTCCTCCTCCTCCTCCTGTTGCTGCCGCCGAGGCTCAGCGTCCATCTCTTACTTGGAGCTATGCAAGCATGAAACACACATAGAAAGTGGAAGACGTGGGTAGGTGGCTAGTGTGCTTGCTGGCTGAAGATGGAGTGCAGGAAGCAGAGGAGGAGAGGCCGGCCCGCTTAAATAAGCCAACCACCGGCCAGACCGCCAGAGTGTATGATCTTAACTGCTTGAAAGACACACACACACACACACACACACACACACACACACACACACACACACACACACACACACACACACACACACACACACACACACACACCCCAAGCGATCGTAGCAAAGTTTTGGATTTCCAATTTGACTCCTGGGAACATATGTTCCTGCATGCCCGAAATGCTTGCATAAACGTAGAAAAAAAATACAAAAACATTACATATACATGTTCTTGCCCTTTGATTGTTTGTTTTCAAATTTTTACATTTTAATGGGACTCAACTTTGTATTGTCATTGAGGAAGCATAAGTGTTCTGTTTTGCAAAAACAATTTCACAAATATAACACACACGGAGCCAAAACGCCATCCTCTCGCTCTCCCCCTCTCTCTCTCACACACAGTGAAACCTACAGCACATAATGCAGAAAGGAACAGCCTGAGTTAAGTCGTCCATCTGATTTTGTGGAGCCTGCAGGCAAATAATTGGGGTAGCTATCGGCTCTTAATTTGCTTCATAAGAATGTGCGGTTGACGGTTTCTACATGTATATTTGTGTGTGCGAATGAGAAGAACCCCACGTCGATTATCATTACTTCAAACGAAACAAACCATGAGAGGAGCTTGGGCCGAGCTTGGCAGCTGCATGCGGGTGAGGCGTCTACATGTCCATGCCCACTGTGCATCACTGCCAGCGTTTGGCGTTGTGCATTCAATGTCCTAGCAAGGGAATTTAGGCCTTGTTTGGTTCATAAGTTCTAGGACTTTTTCTAGTCCCAACTAAAAAGTTCCTAATCCCTAAAAAATCCCTCCCTATTTGTTTCTAGGGACTAAAAAGTCTCTATTCCGTCCCTAGAGGTTATTAAATGACCATGTTACCTATTGTATACAGAAAAATAATAATCAAACAACAGCATGGGGCGGCGGGGCAATGGGTGCAGGGTGGCGCATTGTTGAAAAAGTCTCAATAAAGACTCTCCTTGAGAGTTTTCTTCATTTAGTCCTAAAAAGCGACTTTTAGTCCCTAGTAGTCCTCCTGTTTGGTTAAAAAGTCTGTAAAAGGACTTTTTTTAGTCCCTACATAAAAAAGTCCCTGAAAACAAACACTCCTTTAGTCATAGGAAAAGTGTGCGCGTCTGTGATTAATTAACTAATTAGTCAATTAATGTCACTAAGTAATATAGCGTCCCTCCTCCTCCTCCAAGAAAGAAAGTTAGGGTTCGTGCCTCTTGCTGGCGCCGGCGCAGGTCCGCCTCGTCTTCGGTGGCCCTAGGGCCATGGAGGCGTGGTGGATCCTGGCAAGGGCCGGCGAGAGGGCTCCGTTTTTAGTCGTTTTTTTCAATCTTGTTAGGGTTTGTGTCCTACTCAGGAAGGCGAGACGGCGGCGGCTCCCTGAAGATGGAATAAAGGTCTCCCCGCTTAGCCCCCGTTCCGGCGGTGCGTCTAGCATCGTTGGTGACCGTGTGGAGGTGTGTCTCCGGCAGATCTATCTTTGGTGAATTTGCTCGGATCTCGTCGTTGTTCGTTTACGTTCGTGTGTATTCGGTTTGGATCCTTCCGATCTACGTTATTTTTCATCGGCGGCGGTTGCTGTTCTGGGGTGCTGGTCCTATGGGGCCTTAGCACGACGACTTCCCGACTGTCTACTACAACAAGTTGTGCCCGGCTCCGACGATGGAGGGGCGATGACGGCGGCGCACCTTCGGCTCGCTTCGGTGCTTGTAGTCGTCGCTAGGTGGTCTACGGATCTGAATGTAATTTTTATTTCTGATGTTCGTTGTACTGCCATGATTGAAGATGACTAGATTGGAATTTTTTCCGCAAAAAAAAGTAATATAGCATCTCTTATCGAATAGAAAAAAAATCCCAGTAGCTAGATGCAGCAAATTAGGAACACTGCTACATAACTACATATCTTCCAACAAATCACGGGCGGCGTCTGGAATAGGTGTGTAATTGCATTTTGGAAATCTTAGTTTGTGCTGAGTCCAATCAGCGATGGTTTTGCTCACCCATCCGCCTTGCAACATTTTCATCCATACATGATCTTTTATGTATGGAACAAACCACCATTGCTCAAAACAAATCATAACGAAAAAAAAAAACATCCACAACACATCCAACATAGAAGACAAGGTTTGCAACAATGGGAGAACAACTTTGCAGCATCCACTACAAACTGTGCTGCCCAAAATCATTGCAAAATGTGGCCCACATGTACACAGCCAAACCGATACATGTTCGTAATGTACCGGAAAACCTTTCACAACATAAAAAATCATCGACTTCACTAAACTCCAGACCAAGAATCAAATACTAGTGCTAGAAATATTAACTAGTTGAATTTAACCATTGACATTGTTAAAGAATAACCCAATGCAAACTTAGATGGGGTTGAGAATGCTGCAAGTGGGAATGAAAACTTGGTTGAGGGCGACAATGTTGCAAGTGCGCATGAGAACTCAAGATGGGGATGATAATAATTTGATTGAGCTTGTACATGAACCACCAACTTTTATTGTCCATGTTTATGATACATGTGATAATCTAGATGACAAATCAAGGGATATTTAAGTTGAAAAGGGGCCCAATTTTTTACATTTTTTAATATAGTTCCACTTTATTAATCTTAATATATAGTTTATTTTTATCAATATTATTTTTTGTTACTTTCTTTTTATTTACTTTATCTACATTTTATTTTATTTTTATTTTTATTGTCATTTTTATATATAGTTTAATCTAATTCATTTTTATTCAGTTTATTTTTATTTTTAATTTATTTAGTCCAATTTTGAGGTAGTTTTCTATTTACATTTTATTTTTTCTGTTTTTTATTTAATTCATTTTTGTGTAGGTTTCATTTGTTTCTGTATTAATTTTTTTAATATTGAATTTTTAATATATTTATTTTAAAATTTTATTTATGTTTTATTTTATATATAGTTTATTTTTTGGGTTGATTTTTATTTACATTCTCTTTTTTGCTCTATGTACTCTACAAAATTAAATAGTTGAAGACGGCGGATCCACAATCTTTCGACACTCTCGGGCAACGTGGGCTTGCACAGGGGCTCGTGTTGATTCTACAAGCTCCAATTTGTCCTTTACCGGCCACATAGCTACTTAGGGGAAGATAAAAAACTGAGAGGAGCTAGCTAGGGAGAAGATTTTTGTGGACAAAAAGTGAAATTGTTTGAGGAACCAGAAGGCTGCCAATACTCTTACATATGAAAAGGTTAGTCGTTGCGTGCCAGAACAAGCACGCCACCACTAGTATAAGTACCTACGGTGGGCATAGGAGTCACACGCCACCACTAACTTGTGTCTGGCCAGTACATCTGGTCGCACTAACTTGTGGCGTATTACAAAAAGTCATGCCACCACAAAACTATAAAGGGGGCGTACCATATATATCAACACCATCACTGTTTGAAAAAGAATAGTCATAGCATAGATTGAAACTAGCGCATCAACAATTAAAGTTGTGGCTAACCATTTCTCTACTAGCGTCAGGTTGAAAACACATGATGTAAGAAAACCTAAGTTGAGTTCTCAACAAATTATCAATATATATCTTTGACCAAGGTGGTCGTAGAGAACCGACTTCAAATTCAAATTAATAGATATGTAATTTTCATTTATGTTTCTTAACAATGGGTAATATTTTGACTATCTAGACCTTACGATGCATGCAATGCTATGTGACTATATCTGCTATGGTTTTGATGCTTATAGTTCTTGCCCCCTTCAATAAGAATTGACCGTTTTCTTAAAAAAATCGAATTGACCCCCTTTTGTCTAAAACTGACTGATGATAACTGGTTAAACTTCATTCAAACTGAAACTTAAATTCCAACACCCATCAAACTTAAAACGGGTACAAGTGCCATAACGACGGTCATCACCGAGAGCCTGCGACCAGCAATATATACTTACATTCAGAAATCAGGGAATGGCATGCTCAACTTGACATGGTAGTATCCGTAATAGTTGAAGACGGCAAATCCCCAATCTTTCGACACGCTCGGCCGACGTGGGCTCGCAAACGGCTCATGTTGATTCTACAAGCTCCGGTGGGTCCTTTACCGGCCACATAGCTACTATGGGAAGATAAAAAACTGAGAGGAGCTAGCTAGGTAGAGGATTTTTGTGGATAAAGAAGTGAAGTTTTTTGGGGAACAAGGAGACTGTCAATACTCTTATAATATATGAAAAACTTAGTGGTGGCATGCCAGAACAAGCACGCCACAACTATTATAAGTACCTACGGCGTGCATAGGAGTCACACGCCACCACTAACTTGTGTCTGGCCAGTACAACTGGTCCCATAAATTTGTGGCGAGTCACAAAAAAGTCACTCCCCCACTAACAGTATAAAGACGGCGTACCAAATACTGGTGGCATGGGTTGAAACTGGTGCGCCAACAATTAAAATTCTGGCTAACCATTTCTCTACTAGTGTCAGGTTAAAAACACATGACGTGAGAAGATCTAAGTTTAGTTGTCAACAAATTATCAAGATCATTGACCAAGGTGGTTGTAGAGAGCCGACTTCAAGTTCAAATTAATAGATAGATATGCAATTTTCGTTTGTATTGCTTAACAATGGGTAATATTTTGACTATGTAGACCTTACGATGTTTGCAATGCTATGTTATCTTCCACGGTTTGGATGCTTCTAGTTTTGCCCACCTCAATCAGAATTTACCTTTTTATTTGTCTAAAACTGATTGAAAACTGGTTAAACTTCATTCAAATTCAAACTTTAAATTTCAGCACTCATCAAACTTAAAACGAGTACAAGCGCCATAACGACGGTCACCATGAGAGAGCTCGCAAGCAGCAATATATACTTACATTCAGAAATCAAGGAATGTCATGCTTGACATGATGCATCCATACTTTCCACCGCGCCACAAATCAATCGATAGAAAGAAGCAATCAGCAGATAAAAACAAACCCAAACCAAACACTTCACAGAATGCAAGTTGCATGCTGGCTAGAGCACAAGCACCAGAGCGGCGATGGAGACGAAAGAGCTTGCGAGTAGCACGGCGTGCATGCTCATGGTGGCGGGCGCCATGGAGGAGGCCGATGGAGGGTTGACGGCGGAGCAGTGCCTCCTTATCTGGCCCTTGTGGTGCGACAACACGCCGATCTTGCTCATGTTAATGAAGGATGCGGCGAAGTCGGCGAAGAACTCGGCGGGCGCGGTGGCATTGGCCTGGCACGTCATGTAGGCCCTGGTGTCCTCGTTGAGGAGCAATGCACTGACGGTGGAGAGGAGGCCCCTGCTTGCCGCGACACCCCTGTAGTACCCGAGGTCGAATGTCGTGTCGCTGCTGGGGTCGAGGTCGACCAGAGTGGCGAGGTCACCGGCCGCGCACTGGCCACGGAGCGTGGCCGTGTAGTTGGCATCAAGCGTGGGGTCGGAGATGTTGCTGGCGGTGAAGTTGTAGAGGCGGGTGGAGAAGGCGGAGCAGTGAGCCTTGTCGATGGTGTGTGCATCGGAGAGGACAGCGAGGTCCTTGGCGGTGAGGTTGAACTTCCCGAAGAAGGCGATGAGGTCGGTGATGCTGGCGTCTGGCTTGGGGTGTTGGCGGCCACATCGGCAGCAGATGACCTCTTGCCGTCCTCCCACCCCGTCGGGACCGGGATGTAGGGGCCTTTGGTCTAGCAGAGGTGAGGCATGAGCCACATGGCATCAAACACAGATGAGATCAATGTTTTAAATAACGGCCTATGCCATTTAGCAGTGGCTCGGCCAAAAGCTATGAAAAACTATAATGAAGCTAAGCCTTATTTAGTGTTTTCTTAAATCATGATTTTTAAAAAATAAGTATACAATCGAGGCATCATATATGGTACTCCCTCCGTCTCACAATATAAGATCGTTTTTCAAGCTAGTTTGAAAAATGATCTTATATTATGGGTCGGAGGTTAGCTTGAAAAATGATCCTATATTATGGGACGAAGGGATTATGTTGCATATACTTGACATATACACATGTTCACACATCAATACCCTAGCACCAATCAGGTGTCCTAATTCAACAACCAAGCATCATATATATCATAAACAAGAACAAAAAATAATGCAGAAGGATGGTTTGTATAGCGGCTTAGCAGGCTAAATGACTTCAAATCTAGTGCTGTAGTGGAAAATCGCAGGCGTCGTTATTTTCAATTCAGCGTTAAAAGTGCAATTTAATTTGGCTCCCAAAGATGTATGCGAAGTAAACAATTATTTGCTGAGACGACGACGTACAATTCGCACGGAGTCGCGCGCAGCGAGGGCGAGGACGTCGGCGCAGGAGACGGCCGGGGCAGGCCGCCTCGAGCTTCGCCTTGATGGAGTCGACGACGTCGTAGCCACGGAGGCCCTTGTTGAGCGGCGAGTCCTTCTCCGCCGTGTTGTTGGCCGTCGAGTCCAGAAGAATCGACCCCTCGCAACCCTGCGCACAGGGCACAGCACAGTTGTGAACTTGACTCGCCCAGCTAGCCATAAAATAGATAGCTGGCTTATGAGCTTGACTTACTCCGACGAAGCAGTCGACGGAGAAGAGTCTGAGCAGGGATCCGGCGAGGCCGGGCGACTTGGCGACGACTGCGGTCATCTCCTTGAACACGATGTCCTCCGCCTGTGGGCACGTCTTGTTGTACGCCCCGAACTGCGCGTGGGCCTCCGTCGAGCCACACAGGGCAAGGAGCGCAGCCGCCACGGCGACGACGACGACAGCCAGAGCTGCTGATCCCGACGCCATCTCTATTATGATCGTTATTAGCTTGAGAAGGTATGCAGTAGACCACACGCCCACCCGTACGTCAATATATAGGAGGATACTACAGGCTCGTGAAATGGCTTCCGTCTCGATCCATTTCAGTTTCTAGCTAGTACTGCTTGCGCTTGTGTACTTCCATGTGTACTACGTACTAGTACTGCGTTGTACTACGAGCGAGATATGGGAGAATGTTAACGGTTAGATAGTTGACATATAGTATAGATTATACTACATATTATTAGAGGTGGAGATAACGTTGTTCTACTCCGTTGCTAGCGGCTGAAAGCACCATTTCAGTTTATATTCCCAGTTTCGCTCCCCCCCATATCATCCTGCTTTATATATTATCGGATGGAACGAATGAGAAATGCCTAGTCATATGTTATAGCACACGGCTTAACGGTGATTCTATATATATACTGCAGCGGAAATAAAGTAACTTCAGCACCACCTCTATGCACGCGTTGTTACTTAGTTACAAAAGGAAACATATGTGTTTGCATATATGGAGTAAATTCTGTCAACCAAAACTTAGGACGAAACTTAACACAGTTTCTCCAACACGGTGCGTCACAATGACATCCAACTCACAAAAGTGTCTTTTGCCAATCGAAACTACACAAAACAATAGCACAGAATCAGCAGAGATGAGCACCGGTATTTTTACGTGGAAAACTGTCAACTGGGGTAAATACCACGAGCCGAAGCCACACATATCTTCTTTCACTATAATCAAATGTAGGATACAACAAGTTTTTCTCCAGATAGCACTAAACACTTTCATACATCAAGATCTCTCAATGCGGCGCGGTCGAAATAGAGGGTATTGACAATTTGATTGCACATGCTACCGAGTTCTAAAAGGAACTCTTTGGCCCCGCCCCTGGTAACCAGTTTCACATGGATCCTAACACGTGGGGTGACGACGGCAAGCTTAAAGATGATGATAATGTTGAGCTGAATAGAGAGTTTATGGGAGAAGAAGTTTGAGATGCCCTTTTTACGAGTTTTTGCTTGAATGCCATGGGCTTAGAAGGTTTAATGGCACTTGGTGCAGTTGGGTACTTGGGTTAAGCAAATCATGTATAACGGCACAGTTAGCATTAAGCTCAACAATTGCACCAGGGGGGCCACCTTTGCCCACTCTTGTTTAATCTAGTAGCTGAATGTCTTACTAAGATGATTAAGAACAACCAAAATAATGTAATAGCTTGCTAGCGTGAAGGGCTCAATCTTATCCCAAAAGGTGTGGTTGTCCTGCAATATGTAGACGACACCATCGTTTGCTTGGACCATGACTTAGATAAAGCTATCAACCTGAAATTATTGTTGTATTTGTTTGAGATGATGCCTGGCCTCAAGGTTAATTTTCAGAGAAGTGAAATTCTGATTGTTGGGGTGATGAGGAGATAGTTAAAGAATATGCTGAGCTTTTCAATTGTGATATTGGTCATTTTCCCATTAAATATCTTGGGATGCATGTGAGCTTTTCTTCTCTGAGGAACTTTGACTGGGACTTCCTTGAAGGTAAATATCTCAAGAGATCTGATGCCTTGGTGGACAATGTTACTTATATAGGAGGGAGCCATATTCTTTTAAATGTTGTTCCTACTCAAATATCTCCTTGCCATATGTCTATGTGGCTAATGAACAAGATCTTTGTGGAAAAGTTAGATAAACACATAAGTTTTTTTTGGCAAGGGTCTAACAGAAAAGGAAGATGCTACCTTGTTAGGTGGAACAAGATCTGTAGATCCAAAGACAAAGGGGGTTTGGGGTCGAAAGACCTTAGAAAGCAGAATATTAGTTTGATGGTGATGGTGAAAACTAGAGACTCATAGTGGAATTTGGCAAGGTCTCGTCAAAGCTAGATACCTAGCTAATAGAACCGTGGCGACTGTGGGCCCTAGGTTCTCTGACTCCCCTTGCTGGAAAACTCTCTTAAAGATTAAGGATCTTTATATGATTGGTAGAAAATCAAGCTGGAATCTGGTGATTTGGCTAGATTGTGAAAAGATTCCAATGGGCTGACCCCATTTAATGCTCAATTCCCTCAACTATTTGACATCACCAATGATCAAGATTGCACTATGAACAAAATTAGCACTATCACCTCTTCTTCTTTCTTTCGAAGAAGACTTAACCGGGTACTATTGAGCTAATGGTATGAAATGTGTACTTACATCTCTGGCATTCAGCTTCTGAAAAGACACTGTGTACTGGGGTTTGAATAAGAATAATCATTATTCAATCAAATCCATGTACAGGTGGCTTGAGAAATCATCTTGGTGGATGCAGTTGTAAATAGATCTTGGGGGCTAAAATACCCCTTAGAATTCACAACTTTTCATGGCAGTTATTCCAAGATGACGTGCTTACCAGGAAAGTTATGAAACGTAGAAAGTGGCCTGGGAACCCTTGTCGCTCATTTTGCAAAGACACCGAGTCAGCTCACACATGTTCGTCACGTGCCCAGTCGCTCGAGTGGTCTGGAGATCTATTGGGACAATTTATTATCTGCCGAGATGTATAGCCAGTAGTCCTTAAGGTGTGTGTCGGCTCAAAGTCCAATATGCACCTGAAAAATAGCATAAAACCGCTTATCCCAGTAGCCCCTGAGACTCAGGTCGATTCACAAAATCGACATGATGATAAAATCTTTGATCTGTAGCATACTCAGAAATGCGGTGTGCAATAGCCCCCAAACTTGGGTCGGGAGTAGCCGACCGACCCAAGGACTGTAATCTCCTCGGAAACAGTCGTGGAATTGTCACGACAGATGTCCTAGTGTGAGGACTTAGTCGTGGAGCCATCGCAACTAGGTTAGCTTAAAGGGATTAAACGGGACAAAGGACATAGGGAGTTTATACTGGTTCGGCCCCTTGCGGTGAAGGTAAAGGCCTAATCCAGTTTGTGGTGGTATTTCTTATGTTTCGATTACCAGGGAGCGAATACGCTTGACCTAGCTTTTGATCTCTTGTTTCTGGCCCTAAACCGCCGCCGGGTCGTCCCTTTATATACATAGGTTGACGCCCAGTGGCTCATAGAGTCCCGGCCGGCTCATAAATAACGTGTCCGGCTCGGTGACTAATTACAATTGCCGTATAATACAAGTCATACATATATGGCGGTTTATGCCTATGGGCCATAAGTCGCCTTTGGGCTTCGGGCCCTTAGTAAGTCATACCCAATAGTTATATCCCCAACATTAGGCCCAAGATTGATTTAAACTTGTTCATGTCAATCTTCAATACTTAGAAAAATGGCGTCACCACCAGTGCTTTTGACAGCCGAAGACCACCTTTGATCAGGATAACTTGTACCGGATGTTCCCCTTCAAAATGGCCAATTGTTGGCGCCCTTCCCGCTCATTATTTGGGGAGAGGCCCAGGGCCTCTATAAATAGAGCTAGCCACCACAAAATAGAGGCAATCAGATCGAAGGTGGGATCGAATCGGATCCAAGGTAGAGAAATCTGGTAGAGGCCAAGTAGAGAGAGGCGACTGAACTCACTCAAGCAGTTCATCGCACCAGCTCAAGAACACCTCTCGCGAGGCTGTTCTTTCCTTGTACTATTCATCATCAGCCCCTGAGGCAATCCACCACACCACACACTGGAGTAGGGTATTACACTACAACGGTGGCCCAAACCAGTATAAACCTCGTGTCCCTTGTGTTGTTCATCGTTTTCCAGCTTAGATCGCTCGGGAGATCGGACGTACAACGGTAGGGGAGAGATTCCCGCGCGCACCCCAGAGTTCGAACCTCGAGGGTCTGCCGGAACCCGAAATCCGACACACGGACTTATTCTTGAAGCAGCTAGTGATGAATCCCCTCTTCTCCTTTGGCTCTGACCGAGCACCCACAGGTTTATGTATAAAAATCTGAATTTTTTTATATAAAAGATGAACATGTTTTCTAAGCGCGTCCGGAATTACATGGCGAGATTGGCCATCGGAGGAGTTTTTGACCAAAAATAAAATTCGGTTATGATAAACGTTAAAAAAATCGATTTGAAGCAATGATTTTCCTTTTTCTGTCCTCAGCTCCTCGGATGCCAAATCTCCACGAAGTTTTGCAGTCCATTAGAAAAATTGTTCATCTTTTATGTATCAAAAAGGGCGACGCTACGCGTCCGCCGGCGGATTATTTTCAAATATCCGCCACCTTCACAGCTGTTTGATCTGGCGTATCCATCAGCCTGGCTCTTTCCTCACAATTGCAACAAAGGCAGTGTTGCGGAACCGTTTGCACATATCTCTTGTTGCGGAAACTTTTGCAACAGAGATTTTGTTGTAGATTCTTTTTAGCATTAACTTTTTTGAAACATGTGTGTCTTTGCTGACGGACTCTGCAACACAGATCATGTTGCAATTTTTTGTTCTAATCTTAATGTTTTTGTAACATGGACGTTGTTGCGGGAAGACTTCTGCAACCGAGATGATGCTGCAGAAAAAATGGCATAGGCACGCGTCCAGTGATGTAGGTCTTGCGCGGCTGATGACGTCTACGCGTTTGGCATAACTGTAGTCACTAAATGTTGTTCCTATTGCAACAAGGCCTTTGTTGCAAAACATTATATTCTCTAATTTTCTGCAACAAAACCCTTGTTGCAAAACTTCTTTTTCTCTAATCTCCTGCAGCAAGACCCATGCTGCACAACCTCTTCTTCCCTATTTTTCTGCAACAAGACCTTTGTTGCAGAAATTGCAACAACATCTTGGACGCACCTAATTTTCTGTAACAAGGGACATGTTGCAAAAATTGAGGGAGAGAGACGTGCGCGGTCAAGAAGGACATGTGTCAAGCAAGGGAGGGGACAGACGCCCTGTGCTACATCTGCTGATCTGAAAAGATGTGGTCAGGATTAATCCAAAGAGAAGATAAGGCAGCACCCAAAGCGGTGCGCTAGTCCACTTGGACACGCGTTGCGTGGGAGGCTGCGGATGAACGAAAGGAAATCCGCCGGTTGACGCTGAGAGTTTCCCATCAAGAATTCATTTTTTTTATAATCTTGCTAACCTTTTGATGTACTTGCAGTGGTCGTCTTGACTACTCACAGGTCAGAGAGCTACTACGTCTGCATTGCACAAGCGCCCTGCTCCAGCACGCAGCTACTCCTCGTCTCCACCTCAGCTGGCTGCCAACGTAGGAATCATCTTGGCTTTGCATGGTTGCTCAACAATGACATGCCAAAGACTCGGCAGCTCAATTTATTCATATAGGAAAGACTCTGCAGCAAGTCGCGCTGCTGGACCTGCACTGCAGCTAGCGCTAGCTGATCGGTCGTGACACTGACACATGCAAGCACAGTTAGTCCGGTTATGGTACTCCTTTCGAAAAAAACTTGTTTCTTAAATAGATATATCTAGCATCAAGTTAGTGCCAGTACATTCATTTGAAAGACAAGTTTGAAACAAGCTTTTTCGAGACACTTTATTTGAGAGACAAATTTGGGACAAACTTTCCGAGATATATCCATTTAAGAGACAAGTTTGGAACAAGCTTTTTGGAACGAATGGAGTAAATATGAATGTTGGAGCTGCCTATCTGTGTTTGTGATGCTCTGCTCTTGCCATTCCAATTGAATGCCTGGTGCATCATTCTACTATCATCGTATACAATACATACATACATGTCCAGTAATAATCTACCAATCCATGCATCACGGCCTATAATAACTAAGCTAAACCGGCGCCGCACTCGCGGACTTCTCCGGTCTTCCGTCGACGACGTCATCGCCGGCATGGGAGCCGTCGCCGTCGTCGTTGTTGTCGTCGGACTCCTTGGACCTGTACCACCGCGCGCAGACGATGAAGTATACGAGGTTGACGGCGGCGATGGCGGCGGTGACGAGGTAGAACAGGTCCACCCTCCCCTGGTCCAGGTCCTGCGCCAGCCAGTCGGGCCGCCCGTCCCGCCCCCTCGTCGCCCGGTGCACCACCGTCACCATGACCCCGCTCGCGTAGCTGGCCAGGGCGAACCCCAGGCAGTAGAGCGCCCCCGCCACGCTCCGCATGTTCTCCGGGAACTGCCGGTAGAAGAACTCGAGCTGCCCGATGCCGCCGAACGCCTCGGACAAGCCCGCCAGCAGCAGCTGCGGCACCAGCCAGAAGCACGACATCATGGCGGTCCCGGTCCGCCGCCGCCGGTGCTCCACGGCTGCCGACAGCAGCATCGTCGCGACGGAGAGCGCCAGCCCGACGCCGATGCGTTGGAGCAGGGTGATGCCGCCCTCGTGCTTGGTGAAGCGGCGGAGCGCCGGCACCACCAGCCGGTCGTACACGGGTATCCAGAGCGTGAGGGAGAGCATCGAGAAGACGATGAAGGAGCCCTGTGGGATCTGGAAACTGCTGGTCTTGCTGATCCGGCGGTCGGTCTGTGCTGCTTGGAACACGACGTAGGTGCCAAGCTGGGTGAGCACCACGAAGTAGACGATCCCTGATGACCACACCGGGATGATGCGGGCTAGGCACTTCACCTCCTCCACTTGCTGCACCGTGCACAACCTCCATGGGCTCGCCGACGTCTTCTCGTCAGAGTGGAGCGCGTCCTCGGGGGTCCGCATGGCCGCCTTGTCGAGGGACGTGAACTGGACGGTGTAGGTCAGCTTGGAGACGAGCTTGCTCCGGTGCGGCGGGTCGAACAGCTCGGCGGTGCTACGAGCTCGCCGGAGGTGGCGCTTGCGGGTGGCGGCGACAAGGACCTGCGCAAAACTAGTCAAGGGGCTGCCCTCAGGGCGAACACGAACGTAGAGGCCGGTGCCCATGAAGAAGACGACACATGAGATGCCCATGAGCACGGCGGGCACGGCGAGCCCCAGCGCCCAGTTGACGTTGCTCTGGAGGTAGATGATGACGGTGGCAGAGAGCATGATGGCGATGGTGAAAGTGAAGTAGTACCAGTTGAAGAAGCTGGCGATGCCGCGACGTCCGTCGGCAGTGCGCGGGTCAAACTGGTCTGCCCCAAAGGCGAGGCTGCAGGGCCGAACGCCGCTGGCGCCGACCACCAGGAAGAAGAAGGAGGCCAGGAGAGCGGCGAAATGGGAGGCGGATGGGCCCTCACATGGTTGCCCTTTGGATGCGTTGCAGGTGGGAGGGTGGAGGGAGGGGAGGGCGGCGGTGAGGGTGAGCAGGAGCATGCCGACGCAGGAAGCGACGATGGAGATGGCAATGGTGGTGTAGCGGCCTAGATAGGTGTCGCTGACGAAGGCGCCGAGGACGGTGGCGAGGTTGCTCGTCCCGGAGAAGACGTTAAGGAGGGTGGCCGCGCTGACGCTCTGCATGTGGTACACCGTTGTCAGGTACACCAGCATGTTGGACAACGTCCCGATCGTGCCAAGCTTCTCGAACGTCTCGTTTCCTGCAATAAACGTATCATTTCTTTGTTACATAATTGCATGATCCCAATCAAATCTCCAAATTTTAATGTAACCACGGGTTGTGTAGCTAGCTAATCCATCAATCTCATCACAAGCTACTTACTTTCAAAATTAAAACCATAAATAAAACTTAATTGATTACTTTTTATTAGAAGTTAGTTGCCACTTGCCAAAGTTTGTTCAAGTTGCATCAAACATTTGTCACCATATTTTGTGGACTTTGAGCACGAAGGGTTTGCATAAGAATTATTAATGATAAAACATTGAAGGCTATATTTGGTAGCATAGTATTAGAAAAACCGAAGTATTGAAAGCCAGAGTATTTTTGTCAGTTGGTACAAGATACCACCGTTTTGATATACCAAAGTATCTTGAAGTATTGAGATTACTATGACCTGTTTGGTTGTTGCCGCAAAACACAGTATTGCTGTCTAGCCATTGCATACAAACACTCGGCTACCTAGCCGTTAGCAGTGTAAGCACACGCGACTGGCCGGTCCGTTTGAATACTATTTCTGTTGAGCTTTTGTAGCGAGCTAGTTGGATATCCCTAACCATCAGCATGCATAACAACCGAACAATAATAATAGTGCCATCACCAAACAATACCCATTCTATCGCCCAAAAGACTGAAACCCGAAAGCACGCTAGCCAGCCATGCAGGTAGAACGGAGCCCAGGACCTGACCAGAATCAAGGTACGAGGCCAGAGCGAGCAGCGAGTTGTTGAGGAGAGTGGGAAAGGATAACGACGGCAGTCCCTTCTTTTCGCTTGCTTTGTTTTTTTTTTTAAACAGGTCTGTGGTTCTTTTTATTAAACAGAGAAAAAACTACAGTTTGTCGAATACTACAATATTGAAACAACAGTTGTTAGAGGCAAGCAAACAACTCATTATAAATAAAACTATGGTAATCTAAAAAACTGCAGTATTCTCAAAATGCTTAGAAAATACTTTGCTATCAAACGGGGCCGACATAGTTACCAATAAATCTTCAACAGATAAATATAAACAATTCCTGCTTGAATCTACAATATTACTTCGTCTAGAAGGGAGGGAAAGAGCATAACATGTCACTGTGTTCATTTCTCCTGCCTAAAAACTTAAGGTTCCATCTTACGTTCCTTTTTCGTCCTCTCTCTCCAACCCACCTTCGTTTCTGGTTTTGTCGATTTTTTCGTCGGATTTTCTTGTCTTTCCTACCCAAAAAATAAGTATTGTGTTGGTTCTTTCATCCTCCCTCCCCACCCCACCTTCGTTTCGGTTTTGTCAATTTTTCCATTGGGCATTCTTTTCTCTCCTATCTAAAAATAAGTAAGGTTTCGTTTGTTTCTTTCGTCCATCCTCTCACCCCATCTTCACTTTCGGTTTTGTCGATTTTTCCTCTTCTTTTCTTGAAACCAGCTCTCAGCAGCCCCATGTCTCATTGGCTTAGCAAATAAAATCGTGCTTTCTTTGCTAAGCCAGTAAGTACCAACAATTATTAGTTAAATTTTATTTTTGGTACGAAATCAAGTTGACAATAAAATGGCAAGTAATTTATTTTGCTGGCTTACAAAAAAAGCTGGCGCATCCGTTGCAATGCATGGACAATTATGAAATATGTAGTAATTAAGGTTAAGAAACTAAGGCTTTTCTTCAGTTGTGCCAAAAGAAAATGTTGCTCCAGAGAAAACAGAGAAGGCTCTCTACTCTGAGAAAATAGAGGGTTTTCTCAACAACAACAAAAAGCAAAGAAGCAATCATATGACTCCCATGAGCTTGTCCTTGGTGGTTGAAATTAGTGAATACAAGCCCCACGGTCACCCAATCAGTGATCTAGTTGGATCCTTAGGACCTCAATTGATATTGATACGCACTCGATAAATTACTATCTGCTTTTTCGGTCGGCTCAATAGATCGATCGGCAGGCAGGCACAGAGCTTGCTAAGATCGATCCAGTACAAAGACAACAACAACAATAACAACAACAGAATAAGATTAATTCGGCAGAGATAAGCTATGCAGATTGCTACGATACTGAGTTGAGCAGAGGGAGATCTGAGAGAAGATGTGCCATATGCCATATGCATGCAAGGAAACAAACAGAGGTGGCAATCACCTATGACGTACGGCATGGCCTTCCATCCGCGGTGGTTGTGGACGGGCCCTGCGTCGGCGCCGTCGCCGGAGTCCTGCTCCTTCGTCGTGCCCTCCTCTTCCTCCTCCTCCTCCTGTTGCTGCCGCCGAGGCTCAGCGTCCATCTCTTACTTGGAGCTATGCAAGCATGAAACACACATAGAAAGTGGAAGACGTGGGTAGGTGGCTAGTGTGCTTGCTGGCTGAAGATGGAGTGCAGGAAGCAGAGGAGGAGAGGCCGGCCCGCTTAAATAAGCCAACCACCGGCCAGACCGCCAGAGTGTATGATCTTAACTGCTTGAAAGACACACACACACACACACACACACACACACACACACACACACACACACACACACACACACACACACACACACACACACACACACACACACACACACACACACACACCCCAAGCGATCGTAGCAAAGTTTTGGATTTCCAATTTGACTCCTGGGAACATATGTTCCTGCATGCCCGAAATGCTTGCATAAACGTAGAAAAAAAATACAAAAACATTACATATACATGTTCTTGCCCTTTGATTGTTTGTTTTCAAATTTTTACATTTTAATGGGACTCAACTTTGTATTGTCATTGAGGAAGCATAAGTGTTCTGTTTTGCAAAAACAATTTCACAAATATAACACACACGGAGCCAAAACGCCATCCTCTCGCTCTCCCCCTCTCTCTCTCACACACAGTGAAACCTACAGCACATAATGCAGAAAGGAACAGCCTGAGTTAAGTCGTCCATCTGATTTTGTGGAGCCTGCAGGCAAATAATTGGGGTAGCTATCGGCTCTTAATTTGCTTCATAAGAATGTGCGGTTGACGGTTTCTACATGTATATTTGTGTGTGCGAATGAGAAGAACCCCACGTCGATTATCATTACTTCAAACGAAACAAACCATGAGAGGAGCTTGGGCCGAGCTTGGCAGCTGCATGCGGGTGAGGCGTCTACATGTCCATGCCCACTGTGCATCACTGCCAGCGTTTGGCGTTGTGCATTCAATGTCCTAGCAAGGGAATTTAGGCCTTGTTTGGTTCATAAGTTCTAGGACTTTTTCTAGTCCCAACTAAAAAGTTCCTAATCCCTAAAAAATCCCTCCCTATTTGTTTCTAGGGACTAAAAAGTCTCTATTCCGTCCCTAGAGGTTATTAAATGACCATGTTACCTATTGTATACAGAAAAATAATAATCAAACAACAGCATGGGGCGGCGGGGCAATGGGTGCAGGGTGGCGCATTGTTGAAAAAGTCTCAATAAAGACTCTCCTTGAGAGTTTTCTTCATTTAGTCCTAAAAAGCGACTTTTAGTCCCTAGTAGTCCTCCTGTTTGGTTAAAAAGTCTGTAAAAGGACTTTTTTTAGTCCCTACATAAAAAAGTCCCTGAAAACAAACACTCCTTTAGTCATAGGAAAAGTGTGCGCGTCTGTGATTAATTAACTAATTAGTCAATTAATGTCACTAAGTAATATAGCGTCCCTCCTCCTCCTCCAAGAAAGAAAGTTAGGGTTCGTGCCTCTTGCTGGCGCCGGCGCAGGTCCGCCTCGTCTTCGGTGGCCCTAGGGCCATGGAGGCGTGGTGGATCCTGGCAAGGGCCGGCGAGAGGGCTCCGTTTTTAGTCGTTTTTTTCAATCTTGTTAGGGTTTGTGTCCTACTCAGGAAGGCGAGACGGCGGCGGCTCCCTGAAGATGGAATAAAGGTCTCCCCGCTTAGCCCCCGTTCCGGCGGTGCGTCTAGCATCGTTGGTGACCGTGTGGAGGTGTGTCTCCGGCAGATCTATCTTTGGTGAATTTGCTCGGATCTCGTCGTTGTTCGTTTACGTTCGTGTGTATTCGGTTTGGATCCTTCCGATCTACGTTATTTTTCATCGGCGGCGGTTGCTGTTCTGGGGTGCTGGTCCTATGGGGCCTTAGCACGACGACTTCCCGACTGTCTACTACAACAAGTTGTGCCCGGCTCCGACGATGGAGGGGCGATGACGGCGGCGCACCTTCGGCTCGCTTCGGTGCTTGTAGTCGTCGCTAGGTGGTCTACGGATCTGAATGTAATTTTTATTTCTGATGTTCGTTGTACTGCCATGATTGAAGATGACTAGATTGGAATTTTTTCCGCAAAAAAAAGTAATATAGCATCTCTTATCGAATAGAAAAAAAATCCCAGTAGCTAGATGCAGCAAATTAGGAACACTGCTACATAACTACATATCTTCCAACAAATCACGGGCGGCGTCTGGAATAGGTGTGTAATTGCATTTTGGAAATCTTAGTTTGTGCTGAGTCCAATCAGCGATGGTTTTGCTCACCCATCCGCCTTGCAACATTTTCATCCATACATGATCTTTTATGTATGGAACAAACCACCATTGCTCAAAACAAATCATAACGAAAAAAAAAACATCCACAACACATCCAACATAGAAGACAAGGTTTGCAACAATGGGAGAACAACTTTGCAGCATCCACTACAAACTGTGCTGCCCAAAATCATTGCAAAATGTGGCCCACATGTACACAGCCAAACCGATACATGTTCGTAATGTACCGGAAAACCTTTCACAACATAAAAAATCATCGACTTCACTAAACTCCAGACCAAGAATCAAATACTAGTGCTAGAAATATTAACTAGTTGAATTTAACCATTGACATTGTTAAAGAATAACCCAATGCAAACTTAGATGGGGTTGAGAATGCTGCAAGTGGGAATGAAAACTTGGTTGAGGGCGACAATGTTGCAAGTGCGCATGAGAACTCAAGATGGGGATGATAATAATTTGATTGAGCTTGTACATGAACCACCAACTTTTATTGTCCATGTTTATGATACATGTGATAATCTAGATGACAAATCAAGGGATATTTAAGTTGAAAAGGGGCCCAATTTTTTACATTTTTTAATATAGTTCCACTTTATTAATCTTAATATATAGTTTATTTTTATCAATATTATTTTTTGTTACTTTCTTTTTATTTACTTTATCTACATTTTATTTTATTTTTATTTTTATTGTCATTTTTATATATAGTTTAATCTAATTCATTTTTATTCAGTTTATTTTTATTTTTAATTTATTTAGTCCAATTTTGAGGTAGTTTTCTATTTACATTTTATTTTTTCTGTTTTTTATTTAATTCATTTTTGTGTAGGTTTCATTTGTTTCTGTATTAATTTTTTTAATATTGAAGTTTTAATATATTTATTTTAAAATTTTATTTATGTTTTATTTTATATATAGTTTATTTTTTGGGTTGATTTTTATTTACATTCTCTTTTTTGCTCTATGTACTCTACAAAATTAAATAGTTGAAGACGGCGGATCCACAATCTTTCGACACTCTCGGGCAACGTGGGCTTGCACAGGGGCTCGTGTTGATTCTACAAGCTCCAATTTGTCCTTTACCGGCCACATAGCTACTTAGGGGAAGATAAAAAACTGAGAGGAGCTAGCTAGGGAGAAGATTTTTGTGGACAAAAAGTGAAATTGTTTGAGGAACCAGAAGGCTGCCAATACTCTTACATATGAAAAGGTTAGTCGTTGCGTGCCAGAACAAGCACGCCACCACTAGTATAAGTACCTACGGTGGGCATAGGAGTCACACGCCACCACTAACTTGTGTCTGGCCAGTACATCTGGTCGCACTAACTTGTGGCGTATTACAAAAAGTCATGCCACCACAAAACTATAAAGGGGGCGTACCATATATATCAACACCATCACTGTTTGAAAAAGAATAGTCATAGCATAGATTGAAACTAGCGCATCAACAATTAAAGTTGTGGCTAACCATTTCTCTACTAGCGTCAGGTTGAAAACACATGATGTAAGAAAACCTAAGTTGAGTTCTCAACAAATTATCAATATATATCTTTGACCAAGGTGGTCGTAGAGAACCGACTTCAAATTCAAATTAATAGATATGTAATTTTCATTTATGTTTCTTAACAATGGGTAATATTTTGACTATCTAGACCTTACGATGCATGCAATGCTATGTGACTATATCTGCTATGGTTTTGATGCTTATAGTTCTTGCCCCCTTCAATAAGAATTGACCGTTTTCTTAAAAAAATCGAATTGACCCCCTTTTGTCTAAAACTGACTGATGATAACTGGTTAAACTTCATTCAAACTGAAACTTAAATTCCAACACCCATCAAACTTAAAACGGGTACAAGTGCCATAACGACGGTCATCACCGAGAGCCTGCGACCAGCAATATATACTTACATTCAGAAATCAGGGAATGGCATGCTCAACTTGACATGGTAGTATCCGTAATAGTTGAAGACGGCAAATCCCCAATCTTTCGACACGCTCGGCCGACGTGGGCTCGCAAACGGCTCATGTTGATTCTACAAGCTCCGGTGGGTCCTTTACCGGCCACATAGCTACTATGGGAAGATAAAAAACTGAGAGGAGCTAGCTAGGTAGAGGATTTTTGTGGATAAAGAAGTGAAGTTTTTTGGGGAACAAGGAGACTGTCAATACTCTTATAATATATGAAAAACTTAGTGGTGGCATGCCAGAACAAGCACGCCACAACTATTATAAGTACCTACGGCGTGCATAGGAGTCACACGCCACCACTAACTTGTGTCTGGCCAGTACAACTGGTCCCATAAATTTGTGGCGAGTCACAAAAAAGTCACTCCCCCACTAACAGTATAAAGACGGCGTACCAAATACTGGTGGCATGGGTTGAAACTGGTGCGCCAACAATTAAAATTCTGGCTAACCATTTCTCTACTAGTGTCAGGTTAAAAACACATGACGTGAGAAGATCTAAGTTTAGTTGTCAACAAATTATCAAGATCATTGACCAAGGTGGTTGTAGAGAGCCGACTTCAAGTTCAAATTAATAGATAGATATGCAATTTTCGTTTGTATTGCTTAACAATGGGTAATATTTTGACTATGTAGACCTTACGATGTTTGCAATGCTATGTTATCTTCCACGGTTTGGATGCTTCTAGTTTTGCCCACCTCAATCAGAATTTACCTTTTTATTTGTCTAAAACTGATTGAAAACTGGTTAAACTTCATTCAAATTCAAACTTTAAATTTCAGCACTCATCAAACTTAAAACGAGTACAAGCGCCATAACGACGGTCACCATGAGAGAGCTCGCAAGCAGCAATATATACTTACATTCAGAAATCAAGGAATGTCATGCTTGACATGATGCATCCATACTTTCCACCGCGCCACAAATCAATCGATAGAAAGAAGCAATCAGCAGATAAAAACAAACCCAAACCAAACACTTCACAGAATGCAAGTTGCATGCTGGCTAGAGCACAAGCACCAGAGCGGCGATGGAGACGAAAGAGCTTGCGAGTAGCACGGCGTGCATGCTCATGGTGGCGGGCGCCATGGAGGAGGCCGATGGAGGGTTGACGGCGGAGCAGTGCCTCCTTATCTGGCCCTTGTGGTGCGACAACACGCCGATCTTGCTCATGTTAATGAAGGATGCGGCGAAGTCGGCGAAGAACTCGGCGGGCGCGGTGGCATTGGCCTGGCACGTCATGTAGGCCCTGGTGTCCTCGTTGAGGAGCAATGCACTGACGGTGGAGAGGAGGCCCCTGCTTGCCGCGACACCCCTGTAGTACCCGAGGTCGAATGTCGTGTCGCTGCTGGGGTCGAGGTCGACCAGAGTGGCGAGGTCACCGGCCGCGCACTGGCCACGGAGCGTGGCCGTGTAGTTGGCATCAAGCGTGGGGTCGGAGATGTTGCTGGCGGTGAAGTTGTAGAGGCGGGTGGAGAAGGCGGAGCAGTGAGCCTTGTCGATGGTGTGTGCATCGGAGAGGACAGCGAGGTCCTTGGCGGTGAGGTTGAACTTCCCGAAGAAGGCGATGAGGTCGGTGATGCTGGCGTCTGGCTTGGGGTGTTGGCGGCCACATCGGCGGCAGATGACCTCTTGCCGTCCTCCCGCCCCGTCGGGACCGGGATGTAGGGGCCTTTGGTCTAGCAGAGGTGAGGCATGAGCCACATGGCATCAAACACAGATGAGATCAATGTTTTAAATAACGGCCTATGCCATTTAGCAGTGGCTCGGCCAAAAGCTATGAAAAACTATAATGAAGCTAAGCCTTATTTAGTGTTTTCTTAAATCATGATTTTTAAAAAATAAGTATACAATCGAGGCATCATATATGGTACTCCCTCCGTCTCACAATATAAGATCGTTTTTCAAGCTAGTTTGAAAAATGATCTTATATTATGGGTCGGAGGTTAGCTTGAAAAATGATCCTATATTATGGGACGAAGGGATTATGTTGCATATACTTGACATATACACATGTTCACACATCAATACCCTAGCACCAATCAGGTGTCCTAATTCAACAACCAAGCATCATATATATCATAAACAAGAACAAAAAATAATGCAGAAGGATGGTTTGTATAGCGGCTTAGCAGGCTAAATGACTTCAAATCTAGTGCTGTAGTGGAAAATCGCAGGCGTCGTTATTTTCAATTCAGCGTTAAAAGTGCAATTTAATTTGGCTCCCAAAGATGTATGCGAAGTAAACAATTATTTGCTGAGACGACGACGTACAATTCGCACGGAGTCGCGCGCAGCGAGGGCGAGGACGTCGGCGCAGGAGACGGCCGGGGCAGGCCGCCTCGAGCTTCGCCTTGATGGAGTCGACGACGTCGTAGCCACGGAGGCCCTTGTTGAGCGGCGAGTCCTTCTCCGCCGTGTTGTTGGCCGTCGAGTCCAGAAGAATCGACCCCTCGCAACCCTGCGCACAGGGCACAGCACAGTTGTGAACTTGACTCGCCCAGCTAGCCATAAAATAGATAGCTGGCTTATGAGCTTGACTTACTCCGACGAAGCAGTCGACGGAGAAGAGTCTGAGCAGGGATCCGGCGAGGCCGGGCGACTTGGCGACGACTGCGGTCATCTCCTTGAACACGATGTCCTCCGCCTGTGGGCACGTCTTGTTGTACGCCCCGAACTGCGCGTGGGCCTCCGTCGAGCCACACAGGGCAAGGAGCGCAGCCGCCACGGCGACGACGACGACAGCCAGAGCTGCTGATCCCGACGCCATCTCTATTATGATCGTTATTAGCTTGAGAAGGTATGCAGTAGACCACACGCCCACCCGTACGTCAATATATAGGAGGATACTACAGGCTCGTGAAATGGCTTCCGTCTCGATCCATTTCAGTTTCTAGCTAGTACTGCTTGCGCTTGTGTACTTCCATGTGTACTACGTACTAGTACTGCGTTGTACTACGAGCGAGATATGGGAGAATGTTAACGGTTAGATAGTTGACATATAGTATAGATTATACTACATATTATTAGAGGTGGAGATAACGTTGTTCTACTCCGTTGCTAGCGGCTGAAAGCACCATTTCAGTTTATATTCCCAGTTTCGCTCCCCCCCATATCATCCTGCTTTATATATTATCGGATGGAACGAATGAGAAATGCCTAGTCATATGTTATAGCACACGGCTTAACGGTGATTCTATATATATACTGCAGCGGAAATAAAGTAACTTCAGCACCACCTCTATGCACGCGTTGTTACTTAGTTACAAAAGGAAACATATGTGTTTGCATATATGGAGTAAATTCTGTCAACCAAAACTTAGGACGAAACTTAACACAGTTTCTCCAACACGGTGCGTCACAATGACATCCAACTCACAAAAGTGTCTTTTGCCAATCGAAACTACACAAAACAATAGCACAGAATCAGCAGAGATGAGCACCGGTATTTTTACGTGGAAAACTGTCAACTGGGGTAAATACCACGAGCCGAAGCCACACATATCTTCTTTCACTATAATCAAATGTAGGATACAACAAGTTTTTCTCCAGATAGCACTAAACACTTTCATACATCAAGATCTCTCAATGCGGCGCGGTCGAAATAGAGGGTATTGACAATTTGATTGCACATGCTACCGAGTTCTAAAAGGAACTCTTTGGCCCCGCCCCTGGTAACCAGTTTCACATGGATCCTAACACGTGGGGTGACGACGGCAAGCTTAAAGATGATGATAATGTTGAGCTGAATAGAGAGTTTATGGGAGAAGAAGTTTGAGATGCCCTTTTTACGAGTTTTTGCTTGAATGCCATGGGCTTAGAAGGTTTAATGGCACTTGGTGCAGTTGGGTACTTGGGTTAAGCAAATCATGTATAACGGCACAGTTAGCATTAAGCTCAACAATTGCACCAGGGGGGCCACCTTTGCCCACTCTTGTTTAATCTAGTAGCTGAATGTCTTACTAAGATGATTAAGAACAACCAAAATAATGTAATAGCTTGCTAGCGTGAAGGGCTCAATCTTATCCCAAAAGGTGTGGTTGTCCTGCAATATGTAGACGACACCATCGTTTGCTTGGACCATGACTTAGATAAAGCTATCAACCTGAAATTATTGTTGTATTTGTTTGAGATGATGCCTGGCCTCAAGGTTAATTTTCAGAGAAGTGAAATTCTGATTGTTGGGGTGATGAGGAGATAGTTAAAGAATATGCTGAGCTTTTCAATTGTGATATTGGTCATTTTCCCATTAAATATCTTGGGATGCATGTGAGCTTTTCTTCTCTGAGGAACTTTGACTGGGACTTCCTTGAAGGTAAATATCTCAAGAGATCTGATGCCTTGGTGGACAATGTTACTTATATAGGAGGGAGCCATATTCTTTTAAATGTTGTTCCTACTCAAATATCTCCTTGCCATATGTCTATGTGGCTAATGAACAAGATCTTTGTGGAAAAGTTAGATAAACACATAAGTTTTTTTTGGCAAGGGTCTAACAGAAAAGGAAGATGCTACCTTGTTAGGTGGAACAAGATCTGTAGATCCAAAGACAAAGGGGGTTTGGGGTCGAAAGACCTTAGAAAGCAGAATATTAGTTTGATGGTGATGGTGAAAACTAGAGACTCATAGTGGAATTTGGCAAGGTCTCGTCAAAGCTAGATACCTAGCTAATAGAACCGTGGCGACTGTGGGCCCTAGGTTCTCTGACTCCCCTTGCTGGAAAACTCTCTTAAAGATTAAGGATCTTTATATGATTGGTAGAAAATCAAGCTGGAATCTGGTGATTTGGCTAGATTGTGAAAAGATTCCAATGGGCTGACCCCATTTAATGCTCAATTCCCTCAACTATTTGACATCACCAATGATCAAGATTGCACTATGAACAAAATTAGCACTATCACCTCTTCTTCTTTCTTTCGAAGAAGACTTAACCGGGTACTATTGAGCTAATGGTATGAAATGTGTACTTACATCTCTGGCATTCAGCTTCTGAAAAGACACTGTGTACTGGGGTTTGAATAAGAATAATCATTATTCAATCAAATCCATGTACAGGTGGCTTGAGAAATCATCTTGGTGGATGCAGTTGTAAATAGATCTTGGGGGCTAAAATACCCCTTAGAATTCACAACTTTTCATGGCAGTTATTCCAAGATGACGTGCTTACCAGGAAAGTTATGAAACGTAGAAAGTGGCCTGGGAACCCTTGTCGCTCATTTTGCAAAGACACCGAGTCAGCTCACACATGTTCGTCACGTGCCCAGTCGCTCGAGTGGTCTGGAGATCTATTGGGACAATTTATTATCTGCCGAGATGTATAGCCAGTAGTCCTTAAGGTGTGTGTCGGCTCAAAGTCCAATATGCACCTGAAAAATAGCATAAAACCGCTTATCCCAGTAGCCCCTGAGACTCAGGTCGATTCACAAAATCGACATGATGATAAAATCTTTGATCTGTAGCATACTCAGAAATGCGGTGTGCAATAGCCCCCAAACTTGGGTCGGGAGTAGCCGACCGACCCAAGGACTGTAATCTCCTCGGAAACAGTCGTGGAATTGTCACGACAGATGTCCTAGTGTGAGGACTTAGTCGTGGAGCCATCGCAACTAGGTTAGCTTAAAGGGATTAAACGGGACAAAGGACATAGGGAGTTTATACTGGTTCGGCCCCTTGCGGTGAAGGTAAAGGCCTAATCCAGTTTGTGGTGGTATTTCTTATGTTTCGATTACCAGGGAGCGAATACGCTTGACCTAGCTTTTGATCTCTTGTTTCTGGCCCTAAACCGCCGCCGGGTCGTCCCTTTATATACATAGGTTGACGCCCAGTGGCTCATAGAGTCCCGGCCGGCTCATAAATAACGTGTCCGGCTCGGTGACTAATTACAATTGCCGTATAATACAAGTCATACATATATGGCGGTTTATGCCTATGGGCCATAAGTCGCCTTTGGGCTTCGGGCCCTTAGTAAGTCATACCCAATAGTTATATCCCCAACATTAGGCCCAAGATTGATTTAAACTTGTTCATGTCAATCTTCAATACTTAGAAAAATGGCGTCACCACCAGTGCTTTTGACAGCCGAAGACCACCTTTGATCAGGATAACTTGTACCGGATGTTCCCCTTCAAAATGGCCAATTGTTGGCGCCCTTCCCGCTCATTATTTGGGGAGAGGCCCAGGGCCTCTATAAATAGAGCTAGCCACCACAAAATAGAGGCAATCAGATCGAAGGTGGGATCGAATCGGATCCAAGGTAGAGAAATCTGGTAGAGGCCAAGTAGAGAGAGGCGACTGAACTCACTCAAGCAGTTCATCGCACCAGCTCAAGAACACCTCTCGCGAGGCTGTTCTTTCCTTGTACTATTCATCATCAGCCCCTGAGGCAATCCACCACACCACACACTGGAGTAGGGTATTACACTACAACGGTGGCCCAAACCAGTATAAACCTCGTGTCCCTTGTGTTGTTCATCGTTTTCCAGCTTAGATCGCTCGGGAGATCGGACGTACAACGGTAGGGGAGAGATTCCCGCGCGCACCCCAGAGTTCGAACCTCGAGGGTCTGCCGGAACCCGAAATCCGACACACGGACTTATTCTTGAAGCAGCTAGTGATGAATCCCCTCTTCTCCTTTGGCTCTGACCGAGCACCCACAGGTTTATGTATAAAAATCTGAATTTTTTTATATAAAAGATGAACATGTTTTCTAAGCGCGTCCGGAATTACATGGCGAGATTGGCCATCGGAGGAGTTTTTGACCAAAAATAAAATTCGGTTATGATAAACGTTAAAAAAATCGATTTGAAGCAATGATTTTCCTTTTTCTGTCCTCAGCTCCTCGGATGCCAAATCTCCACGAAGTTTTGCAGTCCATTAGAAAAATTGTTCATCTTTTATGTATCAAAAAGGGCGACGCTACGCGTCCGCCGGCGGATTATTTTCAAATATCCGCCACCTTCACAGCTGTTTGATCTGGCGTATCCATCAGCCTGGCTCTTTCCTCACAATTGCAACAAAGGCAGTGTTGCGGAACCGTTTGCACATATCTCTTGTTGCGGAAACTTTTGCAACAGAGATTTTGTTGTAGATTCTTTTTAGCATTAACTTTTTTGAAACATGTGTGTCTTTGCTGACGGACTCTGCAACACAGATCATGTTGCAATTTTTTGTTCTAATCTTAATGTTTTTGTAACATGGACGTTGTTGCGGGAAGACTTCTGCAACCGAGATGATGCTGCAGAAAAAATGGCATAGGCACGCGTCCAGTGATGTAGGTCTTGCGCGGCTGATGACGTCTACGCGTTTGGCATAACTGTAGTCACTAAATGTTGTTCCTATTGCAACAAGGCCTTTGTTGCAAAACATTATATTCTCTAATTTTCTGCAACAAAACCCTTGTTGCAAAACTTCTTTTTCTCTAATCTCCTGCAGCAAGACCCATGCTGCACAACCTCTTCTTCCCTATTTTTCTGCAACAAGACCTTTGTTGCAGAAATTGCAACAACATCTTGGACGCACCTAATTTTCTGTAACAAGGGACATGTTGCAAAAATTGAGGGAGAGAGACGTGCGCGGTCAAGAAGGACATGTGTCAAGCAAGGGAGGGGACAGACGCCCTGTGCTACATCTGCTGATCTGAAAAGATGTGGTCAGGATTAATCCAAAGAGAAGATAAGGCAGCACCCAAAGCGGTGCGCTAGTCCACTTGGACACGCGTTGCGTGGGAGGCTGCGGATGAACGAAAGGAAATCCGCCGGTTGACGCTGAGAGTTTCCCATCAAGAATTCATTTTTTTTATAATCTTGCTAACCTTTTGATGTACTTGCAGTGGTCGTCTTGACTACTCACAGGTCAGAGAGCTACTACGTCTGCATTGCACAAGCGCCCTGCTCCAGCACGCAGCTACTCCTCGTCTCCACCTCAGCTGGCTGCCAACGTAGGAATCATCTTGGCTTTGCATGGTTGCTCAACAATGACATGCCAAAGACTCGGCAGCTCAATTTATTCATATAGGAAAGACTCTGCAGCAAGTCGCGCTGCTGGACCTGCACTGCAGCTAGCGCTAGCTGATCGGTCGTGACACTGACACATGCAAGCACAGTTAGTCCGGTTATGGTACTCCTTTCGAAAAAAACTTGTTTCTTAAATAGATATATCTAGCATCAAGTTAGTGCCAGTACATTCATTTGAAAGACAAGTTTGAAACAAGCTTTTTCGAGACACTTTATTTGAGAGACAAATTTGGGACAAACTTTCCGAGATATATCCATTTAAGAGACAAGTTTGGAACAAGCTTTTTGGAACGAATGGAGTAAATATGAATGTTGGAGCTGCCTATCTGTGTTTGTGATGCTCTGCTCTTGCCATTCCAATTGAATGCCTGGTGCATCATTCTACTATCATCGTATACAATACATACATACATGTCCAGTAATAATCTACCAATCCATGCATCACGGCCTATAATAACTAAGCTAAACCGGCGCCGCACTCGCGGACTTCTCCGGTCTTCCGTCGACGACGTCATCGCCGGCATGGGAGCCGTCGCCGTCGTCGTTGTTGTCGTCGGACTCCTTGGACCTGTACCACCGCGCGCAGACGATGAAGTATACGAGGTTGACGGCGGCGATGGCGGCGGTGACGAGGTAGAACAGGTCCACCCTCCCCTGGTCCAGGTCCTGCGCCAGCCAGTCGGGCCGCCCGTCCCGCCCCCTCGTCGCCCGGTGCACCACCGTCACCATGACCCCGCTCGCGTAGCTGGCCAGGGCGAACCCCAGGCAGTAGAGCGCCCCCGCCACGCTCCGCATGTTCTCCGGGAACTGCCGGTAGAAGAACTCGAGCTGCCCGATGCCGCCGAACGCCTCGGACAAGCCCGCCAGCAGCAGCTGCGGCACCAGCCAGAAGCACGACATCATGGCGGTCCCGGTCCGCCGCCGCCGGTGCTCCACGGCTGCCGACAGCAGCATCGTCGCGACGGAGAGCGCCAGCCCGACGCCGATGCGTTGGAGCAGGGTGATGCCGCCCTCGTGCTTGGTGAAGCGGCGGAGCGCCGGCACCACCAGCCGGTCGTACACGGGTATCCAGAGCGTGAGGGAGAGCATCGAGAAGACGATGAAGGAGCCCTGTGGGATCTGGAAACTGCTGGTCTTGCTGATCCGGCGGTCGGTCTGTGCTGCTTGGAACACGACGTAGGTGCCAAGCTGGGTGAGCACCACGAAGTAGACGATCCCTGATGACCACACCGGGATGATGCGGGCTAGGCACTTCACCTCCTCCACTTGCTGCACCGTGCACAACCTCCATGGGCTCGCCGACGTCTTCTCGTCAGAGTGGAGCGCGTCCTCGGGGGTCCGCATGGCCGCCTTGTCGAGGCACGTGAACTGGACGGTGTAGGTCAGCTTGGAGACGAGCTTGCTCCGGTGCGGCGGGTCGAACAGCTCGGCGGTGCTACGAGCTCGCCGGAGGTGGCGCTTGCGGGTGGCGGCGACAAGGACCTGCGCAAAACTAGTCAAGGGGCTGCCCTCAGGGCGAACACGAACGTAGAGGCCGGTGCCCATGAAGAAGACGACACATGAGATGCCCATGAGCACGGCGGGCACGGCGAGCCCCAGCGCCCAGTTGACGTTGCTCTGGAGGTAGATGATGACGGTGGCAGAGAGCATGATGGCGATGGTGAAAGTGAAGTAGTACCAGTTGAAGAAGCTGGCGATGCCGCGACGTCCGTCGGCAGTGCGCGGGTCAAACTGGTCTGCCCCAAAGGCGAGGCTGCAGGGCCGAACGCCGCTGGCGCCGACCACCAGGAAGAAGAAGGAGGCCAGGAGAGCGGCGAAATGGGAGGCGGATGGGCCCTCACATGGTTGCCCTTTGGATGCGTTGCAGGTGGGAGGGTGGAGGGAGGGGAGGGCGGCGGTGAGGGTGAGCAGGAGCATGCCGACGCAGGAAGCGACGATGGAGATGGCAATGGTGGTGTAGCGGCCTAGATAGGTGTCGCTGACGAAGGCGCCGAGGACGGTGGCGAGGTTGCTCGTCCCGGAGAAGACGTTAAGGAGGGTGGCCGCGCTGACGCTCTGCATGTGGTACACCGTTGTCAGGTACACCAGCATGTTGGACAACGTCCCGATCGTGCCAAGCTTCTCGAACGTCTCGTTTCCTGCAATAAACGTATCATTTCTTTGTTACATAATTGCATGATCCCAATCAAATCTCCAAATTTTAATGTAACCACGGGTTGTGTAGCTAGCTAATCCATCAATCTCATCACAAGCTACTTACTTTCAAAATTAAAACCATAAATAAAACTTAATTGATTACTTTTTATTAGAAGTTAGTTGCCACTTGCCAAAGTTTGTTCAAGTTGCATCAAACATTTGTCACCATATTTTGTGGACTTTGAGCACGAAGGGTTTGCATAAGAATTATTAATGATAAAACATTGAAGGCTATATTTGGTAGCATAGTATTAGAAAAACCGAAGTATTGAAAGCCAGAGTATTTTTGTCAGTTGGTACAAGATACCACCGTTTTGATATACCAAAGTATCTTGAAGTATTGAGATTACTATGACCTGTTTGGTTGTTGCCGCAAAACACAGTATTGCTGTCTAGCCATTGCATACAAACACTCGGCTACCTAGCCGTTAGCAGTGTAAGCACACGCGACTGACCGGTCCGTTTGAATACTATTTCTGTTGAGCTTTTGTAGCGAGCTAGTTGGATATCCCTAACCATCAGCATGCATAACAACCGAACAATAATAATAGTGCCATCACCAAACAATACCCATTCTATCGCCCAAAAGACTGAAACCCGAAAGCACGCTAGCCAGCCATGCAGGTAGAACGGAGCCCAGGACCTGACCAGAATCAAGGTACGAGGCCAGAGCGAGCAGCGAGTTGTTGAGGAGAGTGGGAAAGGATAACGACGGCAGTCCCTTCTTTTCGCTTGCTTTGTTTTTTTTTAAACAGGTCTGTGGTTCTTTTTATTAAACAGAGAAAAAACTACAGTTTGTCGAATACTACAATATTGAAACAACAGTTGTTAGAGGCAAGCAAACAACTCATTATAAATAAAACTATGGTAATCTAAAAAACTGCAGTATTCTCAAAATGCTTAGAAAATACTTTGCTATCAAACGGGGCCGACATAGTTACCAATAAATCTTCAACAGATAAATATAAACAATTCCTGCTTGAATCTACAATATTACTTCGTCTAGAAGGGAGGGAAAGAGCATAACATGTCACTGTGTTCATTTCTCCTGCCTAAAAACTTAAGGTTCCATCTTACGTTCCTTTTTCGTCCTCTCTCTCCAACCCACCTTCGTTTCTGGTTTTGTCGATTTTTTCGTCGGATTTTCTTGTCTTTCCTACCCAAAAAATAAGTATTGTGTTGGTTCTTTCATCCTCCCTCCCCACCCCACCTTCGTTTCGGTTTTGTCAATTTTTCCATTGGGCATTCTTTTCTCTCCTATCTAAAAATAAGTAAGGTTTCGTTTGTTTCTTTCGTCCATCCTCTCACCCCATCTTCACTTTCGGTTTTGTCGATTTTTCCTCTTCTTTTCTTGAAACCAGCTCTCAGCAGCCCCATGTCTCATTGGCTTAGCAAATAAAATCGTGCTTTCTTTGCTAAGCCAGTAAGTACCAACAATTATTAGTTAAATTTTATTTTTGGTACGAAATCAAGTTGACAATAAAATGGCAAGTAATTTATTTTGCTGGCTTACAAAAAAAGCTGGCGCATCCGTTGCAATGCATGGACAATTATGAAATATGTAGTAATTAAGGTTAAGAAACTAAGGCTTTTCTTCAGTTGTGCCAAAAGAAAATGTTGCTCCAGAGAAAACAGAGAAGGCTCTCTACTCTGAGAAAATAGAGGGTTTTCTCAACAACAACAAAAAGCAAAGAAGCAATCATATGACTCCCATGAGCTTGTCCTTGGTGGTTGAAATTAGTGAATACAAGCCCCACGGTCACCCAATCAGTGATCTAGTTGGATCCTTAGGACCTCAATTGATATTGATACGCACTCGATAAATTACTATCTGCTTTTTCGGTCGGCTCAATAGATCGATCGGCAGGCAGGCACAGAGCTTGCTAAGATCGATCTAGTACAAAGACAACAACAACAATAACAACAACAGAATAAGATTAATTCGGCAGAGATAAGCTATGCAGATTGCTACGATACTGAGTTGAGCAGAGGGAGATCTGAGAGAAGATGTGCCATATGCCATATGCATGCAAGGAAACAAACAGAGGTGGCAATCACCTATGACGTACGGCATGGCCTTCCATCCGCGGTGGTTGTGGACGGGCCCTGCGTCGGCGCCGTCGCCGGAGTCCTGCTCCTTCGTCGTGCCCTCCTCTTCCTCCTCCTCCTCCTGTTGCTGCCGCCGAGGCTCAGCGTCCATCTCTTACTTGGAGCTATGCAAGCATGAAACACACATAGAAAGTGGAAGACGTGGGTAGGTGGCTAGTGTGCTTGCTGGCTGAAGATGGAGTGCAGGAAGCAGAGGAGGAGAGGCCGGCCCGCTTAAATAAGCCAACCACCGGCCAGACCGCCAGAGTGTATGATCTTAACTGCTTGAAAGACACACACACACACACACACACACACACACACACACACACACACACACACACACACACACACACACACACACACACACACACACACACACCCCAAGCGATCGTAGCAAAGTTTTGGATTTCCAATTTGACTCCTGGGAACATATGTTCCTGCATGCCCGAAATGCTTGCATAAACGTAGAAAAAAAATACAAAAACATTACATATACATGTTCTTGCCCTTTGATTGTTTGTTTTCAAATTTTTACATTTTAATGGGACTCAACTTTGTATTGTCATTGAGGAAGCATAAGTGTTCTGTTTTGCAAAAACAATTTCACAAATATAACACACACGGAGCCAAAACGCCATCCTCTCGCTCTCCCCCTCTCTCTCTCACACACAGTGAAACCTACAGCACATAATGCAGAAAGGAACAGCCTGAGTTAAGTCGTCCATCTGATTTTGTGGAGCCTGCAGGCAAATAATTGGGGTAGCTATCGGCTCTTAATTTGCTTCATAAGAATGTGCGGTTGACGGTTTCTACATGTATATTTGTGTGTGCGAATGAGAAGAACCCCACGTCGATTATCATTACTTCAAACGAAACAAACCATGAGAGGAGCTTGGGCCGAGCTTGGCAGCTGCATGCGGGTGAGGCGTCTACATGTCCATGCCCACTGTGCATCACTGCCAGCGTTTGGCGTTGTGCATTCAATGTCCTAGCAAGGGAATTTAGGCCTTGTTTGGTTCATAAGTTCTAGGACTTTTTCTAGTCCCAACTAAAAAGTTCCTAATCCCTAAAAAATCCCTCCCTATTTGTTTCTAGGGACTAAAAAGTCTCTATTCCGTCCCTAGAGGTTATTAAATGACCATGTTACCTATTGTATACAGAAAAATAATAATCAAACAACAGCATGGGGCGGCGGGGCAATGGGTGCAGGGTGGCGCATTGTTGAAAAAGTCTCAATAAAGACTCTCCTTGAGAGTTTTCTTCATTTAGTCCTAAAAAGCGACTTTTAGTCCCTAGTAGTCCTCCTGTTTGGTTAAAAAGTCTGTAAAAGGACTTTTTTTAGTCCCTACATAAAAAAGTCCCTGAAAACAAACACTCCTTTAGTCATAGGAAAAGTGTGCGCGTCTGTGATTAATTAACTAATTAGTCAATTAATGTCACTAAGTAATATAGCGTCCCTCCTCCTCCTCCAAGAAAGAAAGTTAGGGTTCGTGCCTCTTGCTGGCGCCGGCGCAGGTCCGCCTCGTCTTCGGTGGCCCTAGGGCCATGGAGCGTGGTGGATCCTGGCAAGGGCCGGCGAGAGGGCTCCGTTTTTAGTCGTTTTTTTCAATCTTGTTAGGGTTTGTGTCCTACTCAGGAAGGCGAGACGGCGGCGGCTCCCTGAAGATGGAATAAAGGTCTCCCCGCTTAGCCCCCGTTCCGGCGGTGCGTCTAGCATCGTTGGTGACCGTGTGGAGGTGTGTCTCCGGCAGATCTATCTTTGGTGAATTTGCTCGGATCTCGTCGTTGTTCGTTTACGTTCGTGTGTATTCGGTTTGGATCCTTCCGATCTACGTTATTTTTCATCGGCGGCGGTTGCTGTTCTGGGGTGCTGGTCCTATGGGGCCTTAGCACGACGACTTCCCGACTGTCTACTACAACAAGTTGTGCCCGGCTCCGACGATGGAGGGGCGATGACGGCGGCGCACCTTCGGCTCGCTTCGGTGCTTGTAGTCGTCGCTAGGTGGTCTACGGATCTGAATGTAATTTTTATTTCTGATGTTCGTTGTACTGCCATGATTGAAGATGACTAGATTGGAATTTTTTCCGCAAAAAAAAGTAATATAGCATCTCTTATCGAATAGAAAAAAAATCCCAGTAGCTAGATGCAGCAAATTAGGAACACTGCTACATAACTACATATCTTCCAACAAATCACGGGCGGCGTCTGGAATAGGTGTGTAATTGCATTTTGGAAATCTTAGTTTGTGCTGAGTCCAATCAGCGATGGTTTTGCTCACCCATCCGCCTTGCAACATTTTCATCCATACATGATCTTTTATGTATGGAACAAACCACCATTGCTCAAAACAAATCATAACGAAAAAAAAAACATCCACAACACATCCAACATAGAAGACAAGGTTTGCAACAATGGGAGAACAACTTTGCAGCATCCACTACAAACTGTGCTGCCCAAAATCATTGCAAAATGTGGCCCACATGTACACAGCCAAACCGATACATGTTCGTAATGTACCGGAAAACCTTTCACAACATAAAAAATCATCGACTTCACTAAACTCCAGACCAAGAATCAAATACTAGTGCTAGAAATATTAACTAGTTGAATTTAACCATTGACATTGTTAAAGAATAACCCAATGCAAACTTAGATGGGGTTGAGAATGCTGCAAGTGGGAATGAAAACTTGGTTGAGGGCGACAATGTTGCAAGTGCGCATGAGAACTCAAGATGGGGATGATAATAATTTGATTGAGCTTGTACATGAACCACCAACTTTTATTGTCCATGTTTATGATACATGTGATAATCTAGATGACAAATCAAGGGATATTTAAGTTGAAAAGGGGCCCAATTTTTTACATTTTTTAATATAGTTCCACTTTATTAATCTTAATATATAGTTTATTTTTATCAATATTATTTTTTGTTACTTTCTTTTTATTTACTTTATCTACATTTTATTTTATTTTTATTTTTATTGTCATTTTTATATATAGTTTAATCTAATTCATTTTTATTCAGTTTATTTTTATTTTTAATTTATTTAGTCCAATTTTGAGGTAGTTTTCTATTTACATTTTATTTTTTCTGTTTTTTATTTAATTCATTTTTGTGTAGGTTTCATTTGTTTCTGTATTAATTTTTTTAATATTGAAGTTTTAATATATTTATTTTAAAATTTTATTTATGTTTTATTTTATATATAGTTTATTTTTTGGGTTGATTTTTATTTACATTCTCTTTTTTGCTCTATGTACTCTACAAAATTAAATAGTTGAAGACGGCGGATCCACAATCTTTCGACACTCTCGGGCAACGTGGGCTTGCACAGGGGCTCGTGTTGATTCTACAAGCTCCAATTTGTCCTTTACCGGCCACATAGCTACTTAGGGGAAGATAAAAAACTGAGAGGAGCTAGCTAGGGAGAAGATTTTTGTGGACAAAAAGTGAAATTGTTTGAGGAACCAGAAGGCTGCGAATACTCTTACATATGAAAAGGTTAGTCGTTGCGTGCCAGAACAAGCACGCCACCACTAGTATAAGTACCTACGGTGGGCATAGGAGTCACACGCCACCACTAACTTGTGTCTGGCCAGTACATCTGGTCGCACTAACTTGTGGCGTATTACAAAAAGTCATGCCACCACAAAACTATAAAGGGGGCGTACCATATATATCAACACCATCACTGTTTGAAAAAGAATAGTCATAGCATAGATTGAAACTAGCGCATCAACAATTAAAGTTGTGGCTAACCATTTCTCTACTAGCGTCAGGTTGAAAACACATGATGTAAGAAAACCTAAGTTGAGTTCTCAACAAATTATCAATATATATCTTTGACCAAGGTGGTCGTAGAGAACCGACTTCAAATTCAAATTAATAGATATGTAATTTTCATTTATGTTTCTTAACAATGGGTAATATTTTGACTATCTAGACCTTACGATGCATGCAATGCTATGTGACTATATCTGCTATGGTTTTGATGCTTATAGTTCTTGCCCCCTTCAATAAGAATTGACCGTTTTCTTAAAAAAATCGAATTGACCCCCTTTTGTCTAAAACTGACTGATGATAACTGGTTAAACTTCATTCAAACTGAAACTTAAATTCCAACACCCATCAAACTTAAAACGGGTACAAGTGCCATAACGACGGTCATCACCGAGAGCCTGCGACCAGCAATATATACTTACATTCAGAAATCAGGGAATGGCATGCTCAACTTGACATGGTAGTATCCGTAATAGTTGAAGACGGCAAATCCCCAATCTTTCGACACGCTCGGCCGACGTGGGCTCGCAAACGGCTCATGTTGATTCTACAAGCTCCGGTGGGTCCTTTACCGGCCACATAGCTACTATGGGAAGATAAAAAACTGAGAGGAGCTAGCTAGGTAGAGGATTTTTGTGGATAAAGAAGTGAAGTTTTTTGGGGAACAAGGAGACTGTCAATACTCTTATAATATATGAAAAACTTAGTGGTGGCATGCCAGAACAAGCACGCCACAACTATTATAAGTACCTACGGCGTGCATAGGAGTCACACGCCACCACTAACTTGTGTCTGGCCAGTACAACTGGTCCCATAAATTTGTGGCGAGTCACAAAAAAGTCACTCCCCCACTAACAGTATAAAGACGGCGTACCAAATACTGGTGGCATGGGTTGAAACTGGTGCGCCAACAATTAAAATTCTGGCTAACCATTTCTCTACTAGTGTCAGGTTAAAAACACATGACGTGAGAAGATCTAAGTTTAGTTGTCAACAAATTATCAAGATCATTGACCAAGGTGGTTGTAGAGAGCCGACTTCAAGTTCAAATTAATAGATAGATATGCAATTTTCGTTTGTATTGCTTAACAATGGGTAATATTTTGACTATGTAGACCTTACGATGTTTGCAATGCTATGTTATCTTCCACGGTTTGGATGCTTCTAGTTTTGCCCACCTCAATCAGAATTTACCTTTTTATTTGTCTAAAACTGATTGAAAACTGGTTAAACTTCATTCAAATTCAAACTTTAAATTTCAGCACTCATCAAACTTAAAACGAGTACAAGCGCCATAACGACGGTCACCATGAGAGAGCTCGCAAGCAGCAATATATACTTACATTCAGAAATCAAGGAATGTCATGCTTGACATGATGCATCCATACTTTCCACCGCGCCACAAATCAATCGATAGAAAGAAGCAATCAGCAGATAAAAACAAACCCAAACCAAACACTTCACAGAATGCAAGTTGCATGCTGGCTAGAGCACAAGCACCAGAGCGGCGATGGAGACGAAAGAGCTTGCGAGTAGCACGGCGTGCATGCTCATGGTGGCGGGCGCCATGGAGGAGGCCGATGGAGGGTTGACGGCGGAGCAGTGCCTCCTTATCTGGCCCTTGTGGTGCGACAACACGCCGATCTTGCTCATGTTAATGAAGGATGCGGCGAAGTCGGCGAAGAACTCGGCGGGCGCGGTGGCATTGGCCTGGCACGTCATGTAGGCCCTGGTGTCCTCGTTGAGGAGCAATGCACTGACGGTGGAGAGGAGGCCCCTGCTTGCCGCGACACCCCTGTAGTACCCGAGGTCGAATGTCGTGTCGCTGCTGGGGTCGAGGTCGACCAGAGTGGCGAGGTCACCGGCCGCGCACTGGCCACGGAGCGTGGCCGTGTAGTTGGCATCAAGCGTGGGGTCGGAGATGTTGCTGGCGGTGAAGTTGTAGAGGCGGGTGGAGAAGGCGGAGCAGTGAGCCTTGTCGATGGTGTGTGCATCGGAGAGGACAGCGAGGTCCTTGGCGGTGAGGTTGAACTTCCCGAAGAAGGCGATGAGGTCGGTGATGCTGGCGTCTGGCTTGGGGTGTTGGCGGCCACATCGGCGGCAGATGACCTCTTGCCGTCCTCCCGCCCCGTCGGGACCGGGATGTAGGGGCCTTTGGTCTAGCAGAGGTGAGGCATGAGCCACATGGCATCAAACACAGATGAGATCAATGTTTTAAATAACGGCCTATGCCATTTAGCAGTGGCTCGGCCAAAAGCTATGAAAAACTATAATGAAGCTAAGCCTTATTTAGTGTTTTCTTAAATCATGATTTTTAAAAAATAAGTATACAATCGAGGCATCATATATGGTACTCCCTCCGTCTCACAATATAAGATCGTTTTTCAAGCTAGTTTGAAAAATGATCTTATATTATGGGTCGGAGGTTAGCTTGAAAAATGATCCTATATTATGGGACGAAGGGATTATGTTGCATATACTTGACATATACACATGTTCACACATCAATACCCTAGCACCAATCAGGTGTCCTAATTCAACAACCAAGCATCATATATATCATAAACAAGAACAAAAAATAATGCAGAAGGATGGTTTGTATAGCGGCTTAGCAGGCTAAATGACTTCAAATCTAGTGCTGTAGTGGAAAATCGCAGGCGTCGTTATTTTCAATTCAGCGTTAAAAGTGCAATTTAATTTGGCTCCCAAAGATGTATGCGAAGTAAACAATTATTTGCTGAGACGACGACGTACAATTCGCACGGAGTCGCGCGCAGCGAGGGCGAGGACGTCGGCGCAGGAGACGGCCGGGGCAGGCCGCCTCGAGCTTCGCCTTGATGGAGTCGACGACGTCGTAGCCACGGAGGCCCTTGTTGAGCGGCGAGTCCTTCTCCGCCGTGTTGTTGGCCGTCGAGTCCAGAAGAATCGACCCCTCGCAACCCTGCGCACAGGGCACAGCACAGTTGTGAACTTGACTCGCCCAGCTAGCCATAAAATAGATAGCTGGCTTATGAGCTTGACTTACTCCGACGAAGCAGTCGACGGAGAAGAGTCTGAGCAGGGATCCGGCGAGGCCGGGCGACTTGGCGACGACTGCGGTCATCTCCTTGAACACGATGTCCTCCGCCTGTGGGCACGTCTTGTTGTACGCCCCGAACTGCGCGTGGGCCTCCGTCGAGCCACACAGGGCAAGGAGCGCAGCCGCCACGGCGACGACGACGACAGCCAGAGCTGCTGATCCCGACGCCATCTCTATTATGATCGTTATTAGCTTGAGAAGGTATGCAGTAGACCACACGCCCACCCGTACGTCAATATATAGGAGGATACTACAGGCTCGTGAAATGGCTTCCGTCTCGATCCATTTCAGTTTCTAGCTAGTACTGCTTGCGCTTGTGTACTTCCATGTGTACTACGTACTAGTACTGCGTTGTACTACGAGCGAGATATGGGAGAATGTTAACGGTTAGATAGTTGACATATAGTATAGATTATACTACATATTATTAGAGGTGGAGATAACGTTGTTCTACTCCGTTGCTAGCGGCTGAAAGCACCATTTCAGTTTATATTCCCAGTTTCGCTCCCCCCCATATCATCCTGCTTTATATATTATCGGATGGAACGAATGAGAAATGCCTAGTCATATGTTATAGCACACGGCTTAACGGTGATTCTATATATATACTGCAGCGGAAATAAAGTAACTTCAGCACCACCTCTATGCACGCGTTGTTACTTAGTTACAAAAGGAAACATATGTGTTTGCATATATGGAGTAAATTCTGTCAACCAAAACTTAGGACGAAACTTAACACAGTTTCTCCAACACGGTGCGTCACAATGACATCCAACTCACAAAAGTGTCTTTTGCCAATCGAAACTACACAAAACAATAGCACAGAATCAGCAGAGATGAGCACCGGTATTTTTACGTGGAAAACTGTCAACTGGGGTAAATACCACGAGCCGAAGCCACACATATCTTCTTTCACTATAATCAAATGTAGGATACAACAAGTTTTTCTCCAGATAGCACTAAACACTTTCATACATCAAGATCTCTCAATGCGGCGAGGTCGAAATAGAGGGTATTGACAATTTGATTGCACATGCTACCGAGTTCTAAAAGGAACTCTTTGGCCCCGCCCCTGGTAACCAGTTTCACATGGATCCTAACACGTGGGGTGACGACGGCAAGCTTAAAGATGATGATAATGTTGAGCTGAATAGAGAGTTTATGGGAGAAGAAGTTTGAGATGCCCTTTTTACGAGTTTTTGCTTGAATGCCATGGGCTTAGAAGGTTTAATGGCACTTGGTGCAGTTGGGTACTTGGGTTAAGCAAATCATGTATAACGGCACAGTTAGCATTAAGCTCAACAATTGCACCAGGGGGGCCACCTTTGCCCACTCTTGTTTAATCTAGTAGCTGAATGTCTTACTAAGATGATTAAGAACAACCAAAATAATGTAATAGCTTGCTAGCGTGAAGGGCTCAATCTTATCCCAAAAGGTGTGGTTGTCCTGCAATATGTAGACGACACCATCGTTTGCTTGGACCATGACTTAGATAAAGCTATCAACCTGAAATTATTGTTGTATTTGTTTGAGATGATGCCTGGCCTCAAGGTTAATTTTCAGAGAAGTGAAATTCTGATTGTTGGGGTGATGAGGAGATAGTTAAAGAATATGCTGAGCTTTTCAATTGTGATATTGGTCATTTTCCCATTAAATATCTTGGGATGCATGTGAGCTTTTCTTCTCTGAGGAACTTTGACTGGGACTTCCTTGAAGGTAAATATCTCAAGAGATCTGATGCCTTGGTGGACAATGTTACTTATATAGGAGGGAGCCATATTCTTTTAAATGTTGTTCCTACTCAAATATCTCCTTGCCATATGTCTATGTGGCTAATGAACAAGATCTTTGTGGAAAAGTTAGATAAACACATAAGTTTTTTTTGGCAAGGGTCTAACAGAAAAGGAAGATGCTACCTTGTTAGGTGGAACAAGATCTGTAGATCCAAAGACAAAGGGGGTTTGGGGTCGAAAGACCTTAGAAAGCAGAATATTAGTTTGATGGTGATGGTGAAAACTAGAGACTCATAGTGGAATTTGGCAAGGTCTCGTCAAAGCTAGATACCTAGCTAATAGAACCGTGGCGACTGTGGGCCCTAGGTTCTCTGACTCCCCTTGCTGGAAAACTCTCTTAAAGATTAAGGATCTTTATATGATTGGTAGAAAATCAAGCTGGAATCTGGTGATTTGGCTAGATTGTGAAAAGATTCCAATGGGCTGACCCCATTTAATGCTCAATTCCCTCAACTATTTGACATCACCAATGATCAAGATTGCACTATGAACAAAATTAGCACTATCACCTCTTCTTCTTTCTTTCGAAGAAGACTTAACCGGGTACTATTGAGCTAATGGTATGAAATGTGTACTTACATCTCTGGCATTCAGCTTCTGAAAAGACACTGTGTACTGGGGTTTGAATAAGAATAATCATTATTCAATCAAATCCATGTACAGGTGGCTTGAGAAATCATCTTGGTGGATGCAGTTGTAAATAGATCTTGGGGGCTAAAATACCCCTTAGAATTCACAACTTTTCATGGCAGTTATTCCAAGATGACGTGCTTACCAGGAAAGTTATGAAACGTAGAAAGTGGCCTGGGAACCCTTGTCGCTCATTTTGCAAAGACACCGAGTCAGCTCACACATGTTCGTCACGTGCCCAGTCGCTCGAGTGGTCTGGAGATCTATTGGGACAATTTATTATCTGCCGAGATGTATAGCCAGTAGTCCTTAAGGTGTGTGTCGGCTCAAAGTCCAATATGCACCTGAAAAATAGCATAAAACCGCTTATCCCAGTAGCCCCTGAGACTCAGGTCGATTCACAAAATCGACATGATGATAAAATCTTTGATCTGTAGCATACTCAGAAATGCGGTGTGCAATAGCCCCCAAACTTGGGTCGGGAGTAGCCGACCGACCCAAGGACTGTAATCTCCTCGGAAACAGTCGTGGAATTGTCATGACAGATGTCCTAGTGTGAGGACTTAGTCGTGGAGCCATCGCAACTAGGTTAGCTTAAAGGGATTAAACGAGACAAAGGACATAGGGAGTTTATACTGGTTCGGCCCCTTGCGGTGAAGGTAAAGGCCTAATCCAGTTTGTGGTGGTATTTCTTATGTTTCGATTACCAGGGAGCGAATACGCTTGACCTAGCTTTTGATCTCTTGTTTCTGGCCCTAAACCGCCGCCGGGTCGTCCCTTTATATACATAGGTTGACGCCCAGTGGCTCATAGAGTCCCGGCCGGCTCATAAATAACGTGTCCGGCTCGGTGACTAATTACAATTGCCGTATAATACAAGTCATACATATATGGCGGTTTATGCCTATGGGCCATAAGTCGCCTTTGGGCTTCGGGCCCTTAGTAAGTCATACCCAATAGTTATATCCCCAACATTAGGCCCAAGATTGATTTAAACTTGTTCATGTCAATCTTCAATACTTAGAAAAATCCTTCATTTATCCTTGCAACATCTTGTAACCCGCCATGACGCCATCTCCTGGAATTGTGGTAACCCGCCATGACGTCACCTGTCATTAATATTACACAAGGCCCAAAACTTAATAAATCTTCTCTTTTTAATGAACCTCCAAAAATCGAGGCGTCTGAGCTGTCGCATATCCCTTTTTTGGCCTCCTCAATTCCCACGCATGCCACTTATCCTTTCGACGTTATAAATAGGGCCAGGGGTCCTTGTCACTTTCCTCCCTTGCCTCTTCGTCTGTCTTCCACCTCGCGTCGCCTCAGTGCCCGAGCTCCGCCACCACCGTCAACCTTCACGACTACCTCAACAACGGCCACTGCATCAACCTGATTTGACCAGATTCCGTCCGTGCGCCTCCGCTGTTCAACAGCTCTGGTGAGTTCTCCTCCTTCCTTTCCCCATAGATCTCTTTAGGGTTTCGTATGCGTTCGTCGGAGTTCATCTTCATTCTTTGTTGTAACCTTCTCTTTTTGATTCAAACTTGGTACCTCTCCTGTGCGGCGGTAGTTGTAGCACTTATTTTCATCACTAGGGCATCTCCTTTTGCATAAAAAATCTGATCTGAACATATGAACTACTTAAGCACCGTAATTTAGGTCTAGATATTTTTCTATTATCTGCAGTGCCGTAGATCCAAAATCATAGCATCAATATGCGAAACCTATTTTTCAACACTTAGCACTTTTCCCTTTCTTACATCTCTACTTCAATAATTGTGGGGACGGCTTAACTAAAAAATTGTAACCCCCCAGGTACCATTAGTCCCCTCTTAAGCCGCCAATAGCTTGTCTTTATACCTTCAATGCAAATTTCCGGTTTAACACTCATGCATACTTCATGTAATCTCTGGATTACTTTTTAAACCATCAGCCGGTTTAACCATATAATCTTGATCTGGCATAATCTTACTTTTCAGAACAAATGGCTAAGACGTACACTTCCTGCAACTGGGTTAAATCCCAGATTACTGAAGAAGATCTGAACAATCATGTGGCGACTGACGCCTTAGCCAAGAAAGAGGTCATCCATTGGATGGCCCCTGGTGAAGAAAATCCTCCTACACCTAAGGACGGAGAAGTGATTGTCTTTGCTGACCACCTGAGTCGGGGGTTCATCCCACCCGGCTCAAAAATTTTCCGCGATGTGCTTCACTTCTTCCAACTTCACCCTCAAGATATCGGATCCAACTCTATGTCCAACATTTGCAATTTCTAAGTGTTCTGTGAAGCTTATCTTCAAGAGGAGCCCATAGTTGATCTATTCAGAGAATTCTACTATTTAAACCGTCAACAGAGTTTACTGACGGGCCCTGCCAAGAGCTCGGGGGAGTTTCAATTCAAAAGAGGAAAGAAGTCAACTTTCCCCATGCTAAGTCGCATAGTCACCCCAAAGATTGGAACCAAACTTGGTTCTATTGTCAAGATACATCTCCCGCTGGTGAGAATCCTCTGCCGGGTTACTGTGATCACCGACTTAGCAGCACACATCCACTCCCCTCACGGCTCAATGCAAAGGAACGGGCCAAATATGCACCAGCATTTTCAAAGCTCAGAGCCTTTATGGCCAACGGATTAACCGTCGTCGGCTTTGTCCGGTGCTGGATATCTTGGAGTATCTTGCCATTAAGCCGTCGCCCCGGCTTATTGTACGAATACACTGGTGACGCAAAAGATCCCCAACGCCACTATGACATTGAACTGTCTGATGCAGAAGTTACTGAAGCCACCAAGAAATTGCTGAATGAACCTTTAAAGGAATGCAGCAAAACATGACTTAGTCCTTTCTGCACTTTCAACAAGCTGCCAGCCGCAAGGGTTGCACACTTTCTACTGAATCCATATGTTCAACAATTATGCCAACTTATGATCTGTTCGCTCTTAACAGGCTGATTCTCCTTTTTGGAAGAAGAAAACGCAAGATAAGCCGGTTAAACCGGCTCGTACCAAAACCAAGGCCACCAAGAAGAAAGACCACTGACTCCGCTGGTTTAAACATTGATGACGACGACGATAATGAGTCAGAGGTAGATCTTGACTCTCTTGGCTCCTTTTTTATGCATCTCATTGGCAATGATTGTTATCAGGACGACGCAGAGGCCAGTCGTGCAGGTGACGCAGAGGTAATTATTCTTTCCTATAGCTCAGAACCTCTGCCAACACAGAAAACCCGACAGGCAAGCTGGAAAGTAAGCTTTTCTCACCCTCTAGCTCATTTGGACCCCAACTTTGTTTTGAAGAAACAGCAACACGAAGCTCGCCGCACCACCCGACATAGTGGCAATGTGATTACTTCCTCCGGCTTACCGAACACACCGGCTCGCAAACACCGCCAAGAGGTAATGCATATTTTTGACATATTTTGTCCCAAGGCGGGTCATTTCCGACAACCTCTTAACCCGTCTGATTCAAACTATTAGGGGACTTCTCATTCCTCCTCTGGCGAGTCAACAGGAATGCAAATCCCAGCTTTCAAGACTGTACCTGGGCAAGGATACATTTTAATCATTCACACCTTATGCTTGATCATTATACTGATCTCTTTACACTTCTTATTTTCAGGGGCCAAGCCAAACCCAGCAAGAAGGCAAAGCTGAATAAGCCGGTCGACGACTCCAACCCGTCTGAACCAGAAAAACAACCATCGGAACCTTCTAACCCAATTGCTGATGCCACCCTTGATGATCCACCACCACAAGACCATGTAGTCTCCCCAGATGATATGGATATTGAACCGGCTATCTCTAAGCCGCCAAGCCCAATTAAGCCTACAGAAGAGAAGGCTGATGATATTGTTATCACTGGAATTGGATTCACAGCCCCGGGTCAACCTACTGTCTTATCCAAGCATAGTGCCAAGGAAGAAATTTCTGCTGAAGATAAAGGCAAGTGGAAGGTAGACTTGGAGAGCTACACCCATTTTAGTGCTCAAGACCTCCATCCTGGTTACTTGAACCGTCTATATACCACCCGTGATTTTGAAGCCGGCTTAGTAAACATGATGAAGGAGCGCTATGAGGTAAACACTGCAACTCCTTGTTATATGAACATACTTCCCTTAGCCGCCAAGTTTATTGGACATGACAGAATAGAATGTGCTGTAAACTTCAATAATTGCATAGATCAAATCCAGTAGCCCCCAAGGGCCGGTTTATGCTTTCAAGATGAATCGGGACTTATAATATCAACACTTCAACTTTGCATGCGTAGCCCCCAAGGGCCGGCTTAATAAGTATGTTAAGCTGGGACTAATCAACTTTTAAAATCATACAACCCAATTTGTAGTCTTTATGAACCGGATGACATCATTTGTCCGGGTCATAGATATGTCTTGAAACAGAACAAATAGGCATTAGCCCCCAAGTGCCAAGGATAATACTTGTATTGTTCTTGGGACTTCCAAAATTTTGTCTTAAAAAAGAGCAATATGCATTAGCCCCCAAGTGCCAAGAATAATACTTGTATTGTGCTTGGGACTTCAGAGAGTAAGCATGATCGTAACCTTGTCTGTGTGCGCCTATGTCATAGGCTAATTTGGCTGAAAAAGACTCATGGCTTAATAATCTGAAGGCCAACATCAAAACTCAGCAATCAGAGACATCCAAGGCCAAGTCAGAACTGAAATATGCTTTGGAGACTATTAAACAGCTAAAACAGAACTTCAACTCTGAGAAAGATAGCTGGGAAACTGAGAAGCCAGCTCTATTGAAGAGAGCAGAAGAAGCTGAAATCGCGCTTAAACCGGTGACTGATGAGTTATCCAGCTTACAGCAGCAGATTAATATCATGTCATCAACCATCTTTGGTAAGAACATATTTCCCTTGCATCTTACCAATCATATTATAAACGGCTGCCCGTCTTACCCATAATTTTACTGATATAGGTTCTCGAAGCGCTAAGTTGGGCTCAGATATGCGCATCTGTCTTAAGAATGTCTACATTCTTGTAGAGCAGTTATATACTGGAGCTCAACGAACCATCGTTGCCACGCTGCACAAGAAATCTCCTTCAACACTTATCAAAGATACATTGAAGCAGTTATCCGTGCTGCCAAAAAGAATTGATGATTTAAAACGGGGTGCTACTAGAGCCGACGCCTTAACTGCCTTAAGCCGGGCCAAAGCCTGGCAAGCCAATCTTGACCCGGAAGATTTGGCCAATGGCTGCTCCAGTGTCAAAGAAGATGGATCTGTCTTCAGTGCTGATGACTTTGTAGAAATAGCAAGAGCCATGCGACCCTTAGCAAGCAAGTTAGCTGATGAAACCAGTCTATCTTCTTACCAGGCGGCTTATGATGCTGACAACAAGAGAATGAGTGCACCGGTTCACCAGCCAGAAGATGTTATCCCGCCGATTTGTAAGCACACCTTTGCTCCTAACATTGATCCATCTAATCTTATTGATGATGAAGCTGTGTTTAGAGTGTTGACCGGTATCAATTGGGCTGCGCCTGACTTCTAGCTGATGGATAAGCAAGGAGCTGAAGATGAAGAAGAGGTGTAGGAAGATCCTGAGGTTTCAACCCGCCAACAGTCATAAGCCGATATATTAAGCATAATACTTTGCTGTATTGACAACTCCACAACACTTATTCTCGTCGGGCCATCAGATGCCTTGTAATAGGCTAGTTTAAACTCTTGATCTGCCATGCCATCGTGCATGTTTTTCTTTGCATGGCACTGTTGATCCGTCAATTTAAGATCTGCCACTTATGCTTATAATGCCATCAATTTGAGTCTGTTCCTGCATACAAACAGATCACAAGTGCCCTGGCGGTTTACTGCAGGACGGGTCATAATACCCTATATAGAACCACTGGTGATTAAAATAGTTCATAACCAGGGCCGGTTTAATCATAACCAAAAAATATCATACATGTGACATTTGATCACACTGCCGGCTTATCATACCAGTGCAGTAAGGGTGACAACCCAAAAGATTGAGCACATAATGCCCTGTTTACTTGTCATATACCACCGGCTTACAATGCCGTATGCAACAAGGGGTAATATACCAAAACTTAGAGAACAACGCCTCCAAGTATTTAATATCATCATGTGCTGGCGACTTATAGTCCAAAGCCAGGCCGGGTTATAAAAAACCACGGATGTACTCAAATATGAGCCATAGAAAGTACGGCTACATGGCCTGAATCGTTTTAAACCATATGTCAATATGGTACAAAGATGAACCCAAAAATGTTCAAATATAAATAATAAATCAGAAAAACCGAGGCTTTCATAGGCCGCCAAGCCTAAATCTCAAGTGCTTTCAAAGGGCCGCACAACCATCGAGTGAAACCTTCATGCAAACCTTATAAGTCGGGCCTCACATGAACAATCATCGTTTTAACTTTGACAAGTTCAGGGTCTTGTATAAGATTGACTGTCAAAAGCACAACGGGTCATTCCAGTCAATCTGGGCGGAGTGGCAGACTTAAAAAGGCAGGATAACCCGGGTTTTTAGGTGAATACACCTAGCTACCAAGCCTGGCTTTTAAGCCTATTACAAGGGTCATAAAAACTCTTGTCCATTGAACAAAGATCCCCCAAGTAATATTTTATTAAAGGCATACAACCCAGATCAAGAGGGTAATCAAGGCTCTGCTCATGAAGCAGGTCGCCCCCAAATGATATCAAAGTAGGGTATCTATGTTTGAGTTGTGCTTTGCAACAAACTCTCTTTGGTCCCTTTAACCTGGGTAGCAAGCCCCCAAGTGTTTTGTAATTATGGCGTATAAGCCGGATCAAAGGGTAATCATAGCTATGCCCAATGAGTAGGAAGCTCCCATATGACCATATGAAGTGACAATAAAGACTCATTATTATCAGAAATGAAACGACAGAGGCCCTGCTTTATCAGGGATGCCGACTTTATTATATTCATCATAATATATACATTGTCAAAATATGTACATCATAAGAGCCAGTAGCTCAGGTGTAAGAAGGCCAAAGATGAGCAATATTCCACGGCCGGCGGGTCTCCTCCTCCATCGTGCGCGAGTCCTTGTGGCCTCGAACATCGATAAGATAGTATGACCCGTTGTTCAGATTTTTGCTGACCACAAAGGGTCCTTCCCAAGGTGGGGATAGCTTGTGCATATTAGTTTGATCCTGGATAAGCCGGAGAACCAAATCACCTTCTTGAAAGGTTCTGGTCTTAACCCGGCGGCTGTGATAACGACGCAGATCTTGTTGGTAAATCGCCAAACGAGCAGCCACGAGGTCACGCTCCTCATCTAACAGGGCAAGTGCATCCTGATGTGCTTTTTCATTGTCAGCTTAAACATAAGCCGCCACGCGGGGCGAGTCCTGACGGATATCACTAGGGAGAACCGCCTCTCCTCCGTAAACCATGAAGAAAGGCGTGTAACCCGTAGATCTGTTGGGGGTAGTATTGATACTCCATAACACTGAGGGTAACTCCTCCACTCAACAACACGACGTCCTCTGCAAAGGAACCATAAGCCGAGGCTTGATGCCTCTCAGGATCTCTTGATTGGCTCTCTCATCTTGACCATTAGACTCGAGGTGAGCCACTAATGATACGTCAAGCCGGATATGCTCACGTTGACAAAATTCTTTCATAGAAACCTTGGATAAATTAGTGCCACTATCAGTGATAATGCTATGGGGAAAGCCAAAACGAAAAATCACCTTTTTGATGAACTAAACCGTCATCGCCGCGCCACACTTACTAACCGATTCTGCTTCAACCCATTTTGTAAACTTGTCAACCGCCACCAAAAGATGAGTGATACATCTCCAACGTATCTACAATTTTTTTATTGTTCCATGCTATTATATTATATGTTTTGGATGTTTAATGGGCTTTAATACGCTCTTTTATATTATTTTTGGGACTAACCTATTAACCGGAGGCCCAGTGCCAGTTTCTGTTTTTTTGCCTATTTCAGTGTTTTGCAGAAAAGGAATACCGAACGGAATCCAAACGGAATGAAACCTTCGGGATGCTCTTTCTTGGAACAAACGCAATCCAGAAGACTTGGAGTTGAAATCTGGAACTCCGCGAGGCGGCCACGAGCCAGGAGGGCGCGCCCAGGGGGGTAGGCGCGCCCCCCACCCTCATGGGCCCCATGGAGCTCCACCGACGTACTTCTTTCGCCTATATATACTCTTATACCCTAAAAATATTAGGGGGAGCAACGAAACCAGTTTTCCACCGCCGCAACCTTCTGTACCCGTGAGATCCAATCTTGGGGCCTTTTCCGGCGCTCCGCTGGAGGGGGAATCGATCACGGAGGGCTTGTACATCAACACCATAGCCTCTCCGATGATGTGTGATTAGTTTACCACAGACCTTCGGGATCATAGTTATTAGCTAGATGGCTTCTTCTCTCTATTTGGTTCTCAATACAAAGTTCTCCTCGATGTTCTTGGAGATCTATTCGATGTAATACTCTTCTGCGGTGTGTTTGCCGAGATCCGATGAATTGTGGATTTATGATCAAGTTTATCTATGAATAATATTTGGTTCTTCTCTGAATTCTTATATGCATGATTTGTTATCTTTGCAAGTCTCTTCGAATTATCGGTTTAGTTTGGCCTACTAGATTGATCTTTCTTCCAATGGGAGAAGTGCTTAGCTTTGGGTTCAATCTTGTGGTGTCCTTTCACACTGACAGTAGGGGCAACAAGGCACGTATTGTATTGTTGCCATCGAGGATAAAAAGATGGGGTTTATATCATATTGCTTGAGTTTATCCCTCTACATCATGTCATCTTGCCCAATGCGTTACTCTGTTCTTATGAACTTAATACTCTAGATGCATGCTGGATAGCGGTCGATGTGTGGAGTAATAGTAGTAGATGCAGAATCATTTCGGTCTACTTGACACGGACGTGATGCCTATATTCATGATCATGCCTACATATTCTCATAATTATGTGCTTTTCTATCAATTGCTCGACAGTAATTTGTTCACCCACCGTAATATATGCTATCATGAGAGAAGCCACTAGTGAAACATATGGCCCCCGTGTCTATTTTCCATCATATAAGTTTCAGATATATAATTCTAGTTTACTATTTATTTTATTTTGCAATCTTTACTTTTCAATCTATAAAAAAATACCAAAAATATTTATCTTACTATCTTTATCAGACCTCACTTTTGCGATTGGCCGTGAAGGGATTGACAACCCCTTTATCGCGTTGGTTGCAAGGTTCTTGATTGTTTGTGCAGGTACTAGGTGATTTGCATGTTATCTCCTACTGGATTGATACCTTGATTCTCAAAAACTAAGGGAAATACTTACGCTACTTTGATGCATCACCCTTTCCTCTTCATGGGAAAACAAACGCATGCTCAAGAGGTAGCAAGAGGATTTCTGGCGCCATTGCCGGGGAGATCTACGCTCAAGTCAAGGCATACCAAGTACCGATCATAAACTCTTCTCCCTCGCATTACATTATTTGCCATTCGCCTCTCATTTTCTCTCCCCCACTTCTAAAACGATTTTTGAAAACCTTTGCCTTTTCTTCGCCCTCCTTTCGTTTGATCTTGTGTTACCATGTGCCTTCTTTTTGCTTGCATCTTCGCTTGCTAAAAGTTTATGGATCCTCATCCCCTTACTAATCTTTTTAAGAGATCCAATTATGATGAACCAATTTCTAGTGATTTGGGTGCACTATATTATCTTTATGAGGTTTTGCTTGAAATTCGTGAATCTGAACATTGTGATGAAGAAATTTATGAAGAGATTCACGATAGCTCCTTGAATAAAAAGCATGATTGCAATTATTTTACTATAAATTCCCTTGATGTCAATTGTGCTAACAATATGCAAAACCCTAAGCTTGGGGATGCTAGTTTTTCTATGAACACTACTTGTTGCAATGATCATGATTGGGGTGATTCTTCTTATAATCTTGAAAATTTATTTAAGCCCCATGATGAATATGAGATTGATAATAATGTTTGAAATATTATTAAAAGTGGGTTTGGAAGAGTGTCAACTTTAGATCCCACATATTTTTAGAATATTAAATCTTATGAAAGTTTTGATAAAAGTGGGTTTGGAGAGGTCATGACTTTAGTTAATGTTAATCCAACTATTTTGGAAGAGTGTCAACTTTGCATGCATGTGGTTCATAGAGAGAATATTTTATGTTATATCCATGTTGATGAATTTGCTTATGATTCTACATGTAATTATTATGAGAGAGGAAAAATATGGTTGTAGAAATTTTCATGTTACTAAATTACCTCTCTTCTTGTTGAGATTGATCTTGTTTCTTTCTTCTCCTTTGCATATGCTAGGATTTGCTTGCCTTGATAATTTGTTTGCCTATAAGATGCCTATGAATAGGAAGTATGTTAGACTTAGATGTATGTTTCACATGCTATATGATGCTCTCTTTATGTTTCAATTGCTATCTTTCTTGTGAGCATCATTAAAATTATCAATGCCTAGCTAGGGGCGTTAAACGATAGCGCTTGTTGGGAGGCAACCCAATTTTATTTTTGTTCCTTCCTTTTTGTTACTGTTTAGTAGTAAAAATTCATCTAGCCTCTGCTTTGATGTGGTTTTATGTTTTAATTAGTGTTTGTGCCAAGTAGAACCTTTGGGAAGACATGGGTGAAGTCTTTGCAATCTTGCTGTAAAAAACAGAAACTTTTGCGCTCACGAGAATAGATGCCATTTTTTTACTGGAGAGCGCTTTTAGGTTGATTCTTTTTGCAGATGATTAATAGACAAATTTCTCACATCCACAATTTTGTTTCAGAATTTTTGGAGTTCTAGAAGTATGCGTTTGATACATATTGCTACAGAATGTTCTGTTTTTGACGGATTCTGTTTTTTGTGTGTTGTTTGTTTATTTTGATGAATCTATGGCTAGTATTTGGGGGTATGAACCATAGAGAAGTTGGAATACAGTAGGTTTAACACTAATATAAATAAATAATTAGTTCATTACAGTACCTTAAAGTGGTGGTTTGTTTTCTTATACTAACGGAGCTCATGAGATTTTCTATTAAGTTTTGTGTTGTGAAGTTTTCAAGTTTTTGGGTAAAGATTTGATGGATTTTGGAACAAGGAGTGGCAAGAGCCTAATATTGGGGATTCCCAAGGCACCCGAAGGTAAATTTAAAGGACAACCAAAAGCCTAAGCTTGGGGATGCCCCGGAAGGCATCCCCTCTTTCGTCTTCGTCTATCGGTAACATTACTTGAAGCTATGTTTTTATTCACCACATGATATGTGTTTTGCTTGGAGCGTCTTGTATGATTTGAGTCTTTGATTTTTAGTTTACCACAATCATCCTTGCTGTACACACCTTTTCGGAGAGACAAACATGAACCGGAATTTATTAGAATACTCTATGTGCTTCACTTATATCTTTTGAGCTAGATAATTTTGCTCTAGTGCTTCACTTATATCTTTTTAGAGCACGGTGGTGGTTTTATTTTGTAGAAATTATTGATCTCTCATGCTTTACTTATATTATTTTGAGAGTCTTTTAGAACAGCATGGTAATATGCTTTGGTTATAAAATTAGTCCTAATATGATGGGCATTCAAGATGGGTATAATAAAAACTTTCATATAGAGTGCATTAAATACTATGAGAAGTTTGATACTTGATAATTGTTTTGAGATATGAAGATAGTGATATTAGAGTCGTGCTAGTTGAGTAATTGTGAAATTGAGTAATACTTGTGTTGGGGTTTGCAAGTCCTGTAGCATGCACGTATGGTAAGCGTTGTGTGACAAATTTGAAGCATGAGGTGTTTCTTTGATTGCCTTCCTTATGAGTGGCGGTCGGGGTTGAATGATGGTCTTTTCCTACCAATCTATCCCCCTAGGAGCATGCGTGTAGTGCTTTGGGTTTGATGACTTGTAGATTTTTGCAATAAGTATGTGAGTTCTTTATGACTAATGTTGAGTCCATGGATTATACACACTCTCACCCTTCCACCATTGCTAGCCTCTCTTGTGCCGCGCAACTTTCACCGGTACCATGAACCCATCACTTACCTTCCTCAAAACAGCCACCATACCTACCTATTATGGCATTTCCATAGTCATTCCGAGATATATTGCCATGCAACTTTCCACCGTTCCGTTTATTATGACACGCTCCATTATTGTCATATTGCTTTGCATGATCATGTAGTTGACATCATATTTGTGGCAAGGCCACCATTCATTTTTTATACATGTCACTCTTGATTCATTGCATATCCCGGTACACCACCGGAGGCATTCACATAGAGTCATATTTTGTTCTAAGTATCGAGTTGTAATTCTTGAGTTGTAAGTAAATAAAAGTGTGATGATGTTCATTATTACAGCATTGTCCCATGTGAGGAAAGGATGATGGAGACTATGTTTCCCCACAAGTCGGGATGAGACTCCGGACGAAAAAATATAAAATAGGCCAAAGAAGCCCAAATAAAAAAAAGAGGCCAAAGAAGCCCACCAAAAAAATGATGAGAGAAAAAGAGAGAAGGGACAATGTTACTATCCTTTTTGCACACTTGTGCTTCAAAGTAGCACCATGATCTTCATGATAGAGAGTCTCTTATGTTGTTACTTTCATATACTAGTGGGATTTTTCATTATAGAACTTGGCTTGTATATTCCAATGATGGGCTTCCTCAAATGCCCTAGGTCTTCATGAGCAAGCGAGTTGGATGCACACCCACTTAGTTTCTTTTGTTGAGCTTTCATACACTTATAGCTCTAGTGCATCCATTGCATGGCAATCCCTATTCACTGACATTGATATCTATTGACGGGCATCTCCATAGCCCATTGATACGCCTAGTTGATATGAGACCATCTTCCTCTTTTTTGCCTTCTCCACAACTACCATTCTATTCCACCTATAGTGTTATGTCCATTGCTCGCGCTCATATATTGCGTGAAAGTTGAAAAAGTTTGAGAATACTAAAGTATGAAACAATTGCTTGGGTTGTCATCGGGGTTGTGCATGATGGGAGAATTTTGTGTGACGAAGATGAAGCATAGCCAAACTATATGATTTTGTAGGGATGAGCTTTCTTTGGCTATGTTATTTTGAGCAGACATTATTGCTTGGTTAGTATGCTTGAAGTATTATTGTTTTTATGTCAATACTAAACTTTTGTCTTGAATCTTTCGGATCTGAACATTCATGCCACAATAAAAGAAATTACATTGAAAAGAAAAAATTATGTTAGGTAGCATTCCACATCAAAAATTCTGTTTTTTATCATTTACCTACTCCAGGACGAGCAGGAATTAAGCTTGGGGATGCTTGATACATCTCCAACGTATCTATAATTTTTTATTGTTCCATGCTATTATATTATCTGTTTTGGATGTTTAATGGGATTTAATATGCTCTTTTATATTATCTTTGGGACTAACCTATTAACGGGAGGCCCAGTGCCAGTTTCTAGTTTTTTTTGCCTATTTCAGTGTTTTGCAGAAAAGGAATACCAAACGGAATGAAACCTTCACGATGATCTTTCTTGGAACAAATGCAATCCAGAAGACTTGGAGTTGAAGTCTGGAACTCCGCGAGGCGGCCACGAGGCAGGAGGGCGCGCCCAGGGGGGTAGGCGCGCCCCCACCCTCGTGGGCCCCATGGAGCTCCACCGACGTCCTTCTTTCGCCTATATATACTCTTATACCCTAAAAACATCAGGGGGAGCCACGAAACCACTTTTCCACCGCCGCAACCTTCTGTACCCGTGAGATCCCATCTTGGGGCCTTTTCTGGTGCTCCGCGAAAGGGGAATCGATCATGGAGGGCTTCTACATCAACACCATAGCATCTCCGATGATGTGTGAGTAGTTTACCGTAGACCTTTGGGTCCATAGTTATTAGCTAGATGGCTTCTTCTCTCTCTTTGGTTCTCAATACAAAGTTCTCCTTGATGTTCTTGGAGATCTATTCGATGTAATGCTCTTTTGCGGTGTGTTTGCCGAGATCCGATGAATTGTGGATTTATGATCAAGTTTATCTATGAATAATATTTGGTTCTTCTCTGAATTCTTATATGCATGATTTGTTATCTTTGCAAGTCTCTTCGAATTATTGGTTTAGTTTGGCATACTTAGATTGATCTTTCTTGCAATGGGAGAAGTGCTTAGCTTTGGGTTCAATCTTGTGGTGTCCTTTCCCAGTGACAGTAGGGGCAGCAAGGCACACATTGTATTGCTGCCAACGAGGATAAAAAGATGGGGTTTATATCATATTGCTTGAGTTTATCCCTCTACATCATGTCATCTTGCCTAATGCGTTACTCTGTTCTTATGAACTTAATATTCTAGATGCATGCTGTATAGTGGTCGATGTGTGGAGTAATAGTAGTAGATGCAGAATCATTTCGGTCTACTTGACACAGACGTGATGCCTATATTCATGATCATGCCTAGATATTCTCATAATTATGCGCTTTTCTATCAATTGCTCGGAAGTAATTTGTTCACCCACCGTAATATATGCTATCATGAGAGAAGCCACTAGTGAAACCTATGGCCCTCGGGTCTATTTTCCATCATATAAGTTTCCGCTCTGTAATTCTAGTTCACTATTTATTTTATTCTGCAATCTTTACTTTTCAATCTATACAAAAATACCAAAAATATTTATCTTACTACCTTTGTCAGATCTCACTTTTGCGATTGGCCGTGAAGGGATTGACAACCCCTTTATCGCGTTGGTTGCAAGGTTCTTGATTGTTTGTGCAGGTACTAGGTGACTTGCGTGTTATCTCCTACTGGATTGATACCTTGGTTCTCAAAAACCGAGGGAAATACTTACGCTACTTTGCTGCATCACCCTTTCCTCTTCAAGGGAAAACCAATGCATGCTCAAGAGGTAGCAATGAGTCTTTTTGTCTTTGGACCTTTTGAAAGCCCAACCATATCAAGCCCACAGACTGCAAACGACCAAGTAATTGGAATCATCCTCAATTCTTGAGATGGCACATGAGCTTGTCGTGCAAATTTCTGACAACCATCACATTTACTGACCAAATCCTCTACATCAGTATGCGTTGTTAGCCAATAAAACCCATGACGAAAAGCCTTAGCCACGAGAGATTTAGAGCCGGCCTTATGACCACAATCTCCTTCATGAATCTCGCGAAGAATTTCACGGCCCTCCTCAGGAGAAACACAACGTTGAAACGCCCCAGTAACACTGCAATGGTGTAACTCTCCGTTGACAATTGTCTTCGACTTAGACCACCGGGTTATCTGTCTGGCTAAAGTTTCATCTTCAGGTAACTCACCCCGGGTCAAATAAGCCAAATATGGAACTATCCAATCAGGAATAGCATGAAGAGCCGCCACCAACTGGGCCTCCGGGTCAGGAATATATAGCGAGATCCTCCTCTGTGGGCATCTTGACTGAGGGGTTATGTAGAATATCCAGGAAAGTGTTAGGTGGTACCGGCTTACGCTGGGATCCTAACCGGCTCAAAGCATCAGCCGCTTCATTTTTCCTGCGATCAACATTTTCCACTTGATAACCCTTAAAGTGCCCTGCAATAGCATCAACTTCTCGGCGATAAGCCGCCATGAGCGGATCCTTAGAATCCCAAGTGCCAGAAACTTGCTGAGTCACCAAAACACCTCACCCGGCTTAGATTCATCTCCTTAGCCATCCGAAGACCATGGAGCAAGGCTTCATACTCAGCTGCATTGTTAGTACAAGGGAACATCAACCTTAAAACATAACATAATTTATCACCTCGTGGGGAAGTCAAGAAAACTCCAGCCCCTGAGCCTTCCAACTGCCTAGACCCATCGAAATGAATAGTCCAATATGTGCTATCCGGCTTCTCTTCAGGTGTCTGTAGCTTTGTCCAATCATTAATGAAATCCACAAGTGCTTGAGACTTGATTGTTGTGCGAGGCATATATTTCAAACCATGGGGTCCAAGCTCAATGGCCCACTTGGCTACCCGACCCGTGGCTTCTCTGTTTTGAATGATATCCCCTAAGGGAGCAGAACTAACCACAGTGATAGGATGACCAAAGAAATATTGCTTGAGCTTTCGACTAGCCATGAAGACTCCATATACCAGCTTCTGCCAGTGTGGATACCTCTGCTTGGATTCAATAAGCACCTCACTGAGATAATAAACCGGCCTCTGAACCAGATGTTCCTTGCCTGCTTCCTTCCGCTCCACCACAATAGCTACGCTGACAGTCCGGGCATTGGCAGCCACATATAACAACAGTGGCTCCTTATCAATAGGAGCAGCAACGACTGGCGGCTCAGCTAGCTATTTCTTCAAAGCTTCAAACGCTTCATTAGCAGCATCACTCCAGACAAAGTGATCTGTTTTCTTCATCTTCTGGTACAGCGGTATAGCTCTCTCACCCAATCGGCTTAACGCGGCAATACGACTCGCTAGACGCTGAACATCATTGATACACGCCAATTTAGCCAATGATGTAATGGCCTTGATCTTCTCCGGGTTAGCTTCAATGCCTCTTTCAGAAACCAGAAAACCCAAAAGCTTGCATGTTGGCACGCCAAAGACACACTTGGCCAGGTTAAGCATCATCTTGTAGACCCGGAGATTGTTAAATGTCTCTTTCAAATCATCTATCAATGTTTCCTTCTTTTTGGACTTCACCACGATGTCATCCACGTAAGCATGAACATTGCGCCCAATCTGATCATGAAGACAATTCTTCACATAGCGCTGGTAAGTCGCCTGGGCACTCTTTAGCCCGAAAGGCATAGACACATAGCAGAAAGCTCCGAAAGGAGTGATGAAAGTTGTCTTCTCCTGGTCCTTAACTGCCATCTTGATCTGATAATAATCAGAATAAGCATCCAAAAAGCTCAAACGCTCACAACCCGCCATAGCATCAATAATTTGATCAATATGAGCGAGAGCAAAAGGATCAGCCAGACAAGCCCTATTTAAGTCCGTGTAGTCCACACACATACGCCAAGTGCCATTCTTCTTAAGTACCAGCACCGGGTTAGCCAACCACTCAGGATGAAAGACTTCAACAATGAACCCAGCCGCCAAGAGCCGGGCCACTTCTTCACCAATGGCCTTACGCCTCTCTTCATTAAAACGATGAAGTAATTGCTTGATCGGCTTAAACTTCGGATCAATATTAAGAGTGTGCTCAGCGAGTTCCCTCGGTACACCTAGCATATCAGAAGGTTTCCATGCAAAGATGTCTCGGTTCTCATGGATGAACTCGATGAGCGCGCTTTCCTATTTCGGATCCAGATTAGCACTGATGCTGAACTGCTTGGATGAATCGCCAGGAACGAAGTCAACTAGCTTAGTGTCATCCGCCGACTTAAAATTCAATGCCGGATCATGCTCCGTAGTTGGCTTTTTCAAAGATGTCATATCTTCCGGGTCAACATTGTCTTTGAAGAGTTTCAATTCCTCTGTTGCGCAGACAGACTCAGCATAAGCAGCGTCACCTTCTTCACACTCCAAAGCTATCTTCCGGCTTCCATGCACTGTGATGGTCCCCTTGTAGCTGATACGTCTCCAACGTATCTATAATTTTTATTGTTCCATGCTATTATATTATCTATTTTGGATGTTTATGGGCTTTATTAAACACTTTTATATTATTTTTGGGACTAACCTATTGACCCAGAGCCCAGTGCCAGTTCCTGTTTTTCCCCTTGTTTGAGTGTTTCGAAGAAAAAGAATATCAAATGGAGTCAAAATGGAATAAAACCTTCTGGAGAAGTTATTTTTGGAAGGAAAGCTACCCGATAGACTTGGATGCATGTCAGGAAAGAAACGAGGGAGCCACGAGGTAGGGGGCGCGCCCACCCCCCTAGGGCATGCCCTCCACCCTCGTGGGCCCCTCGCGGCTCCCCTGACGTACTCCTTTCACCTATGTATACCCATATACCCTAAAACGATCAGGGAACAGAATAGATCGGGAGTTCCGCCGCCGCAAGCCTCTATAGCCACCAAAAACCAATCGAGACCTTGTTCCGGCACCCTGCCGGAGGGGGGATCCCTCACCGGTGGCCATCTTCATCATCTCGGCGATCTCCATGACAAGGATGGAGTAATTCACCCTCGGGGCTGAGGGTATGTACCGGTAGCTATGTGTTTGCATTAGTGCAGAACCGGGCAATAGCACCGGTTCGTAAGGCCCTTTAGTGTCGGTTCGGTAACCGGCACTGAAGTGTGGGCACTAAAGGCCCCCCCTTTAGTACCGGTTCAGCACAAACCGGTGCTAAAGGGCAACCACGTGGCACGAGCCAGCTCCGGGGGCCGGGAGCCCTTTAGTACCGGTTGGTAACACCAACCGGTACTACAAGGTTTGGGGGGGGGGGGGTTGGTTTATGATTTCTTTTTCATTTAATTTTGTGTTTTCCGTTTAATTCTTTTTCGTTTGCTGGTATTTTACGATACTACACACTGTACACATTATGCATATATATATATACATATATATATATATATATAAATTCTAGTAGAACCGATCATATATATATCATTAAATGTCTCACAAACCACCATATTAATTCACACATACACACATGTATATATATACAATTAGCTAGCTATATAGAGTTTCTCCTACATGTTGCCTTCGGAGCCAGTGGCATTAGCCTAATTGGTGCCTTCGGAGCACGATGACAATTGGAAGTGGTTCATGGGGGCGGTAGCGGGTAATAGTATTCTCCCTTCGGATCTATGACCTGGTCGAGTAAAAATCCCGCTATTTCCTCTTGAAGTGCTTGTACGCGCTCCGTTTCTAGGAGCTTGTCCCGCACCTCTGTGAACTGTTAAGAAGGAGATCAATATGCATGTGTATTAGTTGTGTGACTAGATATCGATAATGTTGTAAAAATTGTGAATAGTATTCTGACAAACGTACCCATTCATGTCTTTGAGATCTGCTGCTTTCGGACGCCATCATGCGAATGTTCTCGCAAACGCAGTATGCACATAGATCAGTCCCCTGCGCCTGCTGAAGGGCCTTTACGAGAATGGAATTTGATCAGATAATAATTAATCAAGCATGATAATTAAAGAGATGGCAGCTAGCTAGCTAGCTAGTACTGATGAAGCTATGTACCTAGGGTAGGGTCATGGATCTGTCCAAACTACCCTCCCCAAGGACATCCCTAGAAGAAATCACCTTTCAATCGACTTGGAGGTGATCCACTCGACGAACTCGAAGACACTCGACCATGAAGACTACCACTCGACCAAGATCCGCCCACTCGACGGCCAGGAGATCTAAAGTCACTCCACTCGCTAACGGACGGGCATTAAGTGGCTTTTATGGTCATCATAGCACTTTATTAGTGGTGTTACCAGTAACGCCCGACCTTAATGTACCTTAAACCCTTCATAACTGAGGGCCGGAGGGGTCTGGCAAACTGTATATAAGCCACCCCCTCCTCAGTGTAAAGGGTTCGCACCCCTGTAACTCACACACACATAATCCAGTCGATCGCCTCCGGGCTCCGAGACGTAGGGCTATTACTTCCTCTGAGAAGGGCCTGAACTCGTAAACCTCGTGTGTCTACAACTACTCCATAGCTAGGATCTTGCCTCTCCATATTTACCCCCCTACACTACTGTCAGACTTAGAACCACAATAGTTGGCGCCCACCGTGGGGCAGGTGTCTTAGCGACTTATTGGAGAAGTTGCGTTTTTCCGGTCCAAATCATCATGGTTTCAGGCGGAGTTTTGGTAGAGGGCCGCGAGATCCGTCTCGGTGCGCTCACGTTCATTGCTGACGACTCAGCTTGGCTTCAGGAGGCTCCGCTTGACGTCGACGCGCTCCCTGTCCGCGGGGCAACAGACTTTCGCGTGTGCGTCCGCGGCGTCCTCTTGCGGCAACCGTCGAACCATTATCGGTCGGCCCCTGTGCTGTCCTCCCCCTGTTTCCCGCCGGCGCAAGCGCTCCGGTCGGTCGAGACTTCAGCGGTGGGTGAGACACGCGGTGGCACGCTAGTCGGCCACCCCTCAAGTCGCGGCGATAGATCCCGACGAATCTCTCTACGGCATGTTCGATCTGTCGACTGGCTCCGCAAAGACCGCATCCGAGTGCGACAGCAGTGATCCAGCGGCGGAGGTTTTGACGGTCGATGGACCTCGCAGTCCTCCCGATTTTCCCCGCACCGACGGAGGCGCCGGTGGCGGCGACCCGTTGCACGCCCATGAGGAATATCTCCCCGAGCCTCTAACGCGCTGCAGAGAGAAGAACTTCGCCGCCGGAACATGGATGCGCTACACAGTCCTGTTGTTGGAGAAACCCCCGAGGCTCGTGCCTTGGAGGACGCACGCTTGGCCAACTTGGCTGAGCGCACTCAACTGGATAATCTCCAGCGAGCACTCGACGAGCGCGCACGACAATGGGTTCCGGAATCCAGTCGACGTCAGCTCTTTCCACCACCAACTCAGGTATATCGAACTCCGATTCAGAATTTAGCAGCTGCAGCCCGTATAGCAGAGTCCATTCAACCCTCTCAGTCAGAGGCTGGCAGAGGCTTGTTACAGATAAGAGCATTATTCCGGGCGGCAGGAGATCAGAATTCAGCTGTGTCACAGTCACAGAATAGGATCCACAGCAGATCCGTTGCTGCAGATATAGTTCAGTCGGCCCACAGCCCAAGATCGCCCCCGAGGCGTGAGGGACATGAAGACCGACGTGATCAGTACAGGAACCGTGAGCAGTATGATCACCGACTCGATCGTGATGATCGACGTCGAGTGCCCACCCCTCTCCCAAGGAGTGGGTCATATGTGCCTCAACAACAGGATGACAAACACCCTCACAGTGTTGGGCGAAGGATTCCAGTCGGCCCCAGGGAACCAGGCTTTGATGCGAGATCCATTCTCGTTCAGAGTTTGGTCGACAGGAACAGAGCTCACAGGGAAGGTCATGACAGGGAGATACCCACCAGCAACAGAGTACACGTCTCAGGACCAGAGTGCTTCAGCAGGGCCATCAGGGCCGCGGTGATTCCTCCCAACTTCAGGTTGGCGACTGGAGTCAGTAAGTTCACTGGTGACTCCAAGCCCGAAACTTGGCTTGAGGACTACCGAGTGGCTGTTCAGATTGGCGGCGGCAACGATGAAGTGGCCATGAAACACCTGCCTCTCATGTTGGAGGGTTCGGCCAGAGCATGGCTGAATCAGTTAGCGCCCAGCAGCATTTACACTTGGGAAGATCTTGCCCGAGTCTTTGTCAGAACATTTGAAGGAACTTGCAAGCGACTAGCAGGATTGACATAGCTGCAATCTTGTGTGCAGAAGTCGAATGAAACTTTGAGGGATTACATCCAGAGATGGATCACATTGCATCACACGGTAGAGAATGTGTCTGATCACCAAACAGTTTGTGCCTTCAAGGAAAGCATTAAGTACAGAAAACTGAACATGAAATTCGGTCGAACCGGAGACATGTCTCTGAGTCGAATTATGGAGATTGCCACCAAGTATGCCAATGGTGAAGAAGAGGATCGACTCTGGAGTGGCAAGCACAAGTCAGTCGCCCATGAAACCGGAGGAGGGAATTCCAGTCGGAAGCAAAAGCGGAAAGCCGAGCCAGCTGCTCCAGGAGAAGCCTTGGCCGTGACTCAAGGAAAGTTTAAGGGGAAGCCCAAAGGGCCTTGGAACCCTAAGAAAGTTAAGGACCAAGATGGAAATGACGTGTTGGATCTGCCATGTCACATTCACACAAAGAAAGATGAAGAGGGTAAACTCATTTACCCAAAACATACCACTCGACAGTGTCGACTCTTGATCCAGCAGTTCCAAGGGAAGCAACCCAAAGATAAGGAAAAGGAGTCGGACAAGATTGAGGACAAGGAAGATAGTGATGATGGATACCCCCAGGTCAATTCCACCCTGATGATTTTTGCTGATGTTGAAAGCAAAAGTCGACTGAAAGTTATCAACCGAGAAGTGAATATGGTTGCCCCGGCGACACTCAGTTATTTGAAATGGTCTCAGACTGCCATTACATTCAACCAGTCCGATCACCCAACGCACATTGCCACCCCTGGGAGGCAAGCTTTGGTGGTCGACCCAGTTGTCGAAGGCACTCGACTGACCAAAGTGTTGATGGATGGAGGCAGCGGTCTGAATTTATTGTATGTACAGATGTTGAAAGGGATGGGCATTCCGAAGTCCAGACTCAGTACCAGCAACATGAGTTTCCATGGAGTCATTCCTGGAAAAAAGGCTGAGTCACTCATCCAAATCGCTCTTGATGTGGTTTTCGGTGATTCCAAGAATTACCGCAAAGAAAAGTTGACGTTCGAAGTGGTGGATTTCCAGAGTGCTTATCACGCTATCTTAGGCAGGCCAGCCTATGCACGTTTCATGGCTCGACCATGTTACATGTATCTCAAATTGAAGATGCCTGGTCCCAGGGGTGTGATCACTATTACTGGCAATCGGAAGAAGGCGGAGGAGTGCTTTCAGAAAGGCTCAAAGATCGCCGATACACAGTTGGCAGCGGTGGAGCTGCAAGAATACCAGAAAACAGCAGACCCGAGTGATTTGTTTCGAGCCATGAAGCCCGCTACGGAATCAACGTTTCAGTCGTCCGGTGAGACAAAGCCGATTCACATTCACCCGACCGATCCCAATGGTGCTCCGACCCATATCTCGACAATGCTCGACTCCAAATAGGAAGAAGCGCTCATCCAGTTCCTCCGTGAGAACTGGGACATCTTTGCATGGAATCCTTCTGACATGCCAGGTGTTCCCAGGGGGCTGGCTGAGCACCGTCTACGAGTCGACCCAAAAATGAAGCCTGTCAAAGAACATCTTCGGCGGTCCGCCGTCCAGAAGAGAAAGGCCATTGGTGAGGAGGTGGCTCGACTTTTAGCAGCGGAGTTCATCCGAGAGATATACCACTCCGAGTGGCTCGCCAATGTTGTCATGGTCCCCAAGAAGGACAAGTCACTCCGCATGTGCATCGACTTTAAACATATCAATCGGGCCTGCCCGAAAGATCATTTTCCTCTCCCCCGCATCGACCAGATAGTCGACTCGACTACGGGATGTGAGCGCTTGTCTTTTTTAGACGCCTATTCCGGGTACCATCAGATCCGTCTGTATGGACCCGACGAGATCAAAACAACTTTTATCACTCCATTCGGGTGCTTCTGTTATGTTACCATGCCATTCGGCCTCAAGAATGCCGGAGCCACGTTCATGAGGATGATTTAGAAGTGTTTTCTCACTTAAATCAGTCGGAACGTGGAAGCATACATGGATGATATTGTGGTCAAGTCACGGAAGAGTTCCGACCTACTGACTGATCTTGCTGAAACCTTTGCCAACCTCAGGAGGTATGATATCAAGCTCAATCCATCCAAGTGCACATTCGGAGTTCCTGGTGGGAAGTTACTCGGTTTTCTCGTTTCTGAACGAGGAATCGATGCCAACCCAGAAAAAGTTGGTACTATACTCCGAATGAAGTGCCCTGTGCGCGTGCATGATGTCTAGAAGCTTACTGGTTGCTTGGCCGCTTTAAGTCGATTCATTTCTCATCTCGGTGAAAAGGCATTGCCTCTTTACCGACTGATGAAGAAGTCCGACAAGTTCGAGTGGACTCCAGAAGTTGATGCAGCGTTTGCAGAGCTAAAAGCCCTGCTCTCCACCCAGACGGTGCTTGCTGCCCTGATACGTCTAAAACGTATCTATAATTTCTGCTTGCTCCATGCCTCTTTTGGGTGATATTGCTATGATATTTATACACTTCTACAATTTTGATCATATTTGGACTAACCTATTAACTCAGTGCACCCCAGTGCCAGTTTCTGTTTTTTGCTGTTTTTGTATTTCAGGTTTTTCCATTACGAAAACTGCCAGAAAAATTTCGGAAAAAATATATAAAAAATCAGCGTTCCGGAACCTTCCAGGACCCCGAAGGAGAGCCGGAGGGGGGCCACCAGGGCTCCAGGCGCCCTGGTGGCGCGGCCCCCCTCCTGGCCGCGCCGGGGGGGCGCCTGGGCCCCCCAGGTGCCCTCTGACGTCACCCTTTGGCCTATATTTAACACACGTCCCGAAACCCTCGAGACGGGAACCCTTTTTCGCGATCTCATCTCTGTTCCGCCGCCGTCGCGCTTCCAAGATCGGGAGCGCCAGGAGAACTCTTCCCGGCACCCTACCGGAGGGGAGGATCACCACCGGGAGCTTCTCCACCACCATGGACGCCTCCCGGACGATGCGTGAGTAGTCTCCCTTGGACCGTGGGTCCATGACCAGTAGCTATGTGATGTTCTCCTCCCCTTCTTGTGCTTCACTAATTAGACCTCGTGAGCTGCCCTACATGATCGAGGCACATATGTAATCCTTATGCTGTTGCTATGATGAGTTTGCTGGGATCCGAAGGATTGTGAGATTATGTTCAGATTGTGTTTGAGTAATATATTTGATTTACCTCTTTTAAAATTATGGTCGTAAGTAATTCTTGCATGTTCTCCGTTGCTGTTTATTGCTTTGGCCGAGTAATAGGTAGTAACTCCAAGAGGGAACGTTATGCTCGATTGTGGGTTCATGCCCCTCGATGACTAGCTTGAGTGACAGAAACATGAGTCTAGGGGATGTGCTGTTGCCACAAGGGGAAAACAACGGTGCTTGTGCCCGCGGGTGCAAGGATTGTTTACTTTACGCAAAGTTATTTTAATGCAGTTGTCTGTTGCTTTGAGTTTACACTTTGGGTGGGGCTCGCAACTTAATACCAGCGAGATGTTCTGGATAGATATCTCAAGGTGGATGATTAGTAGTAGATGCAGATGGATTTCGGTCTACTTACCTTGGCGTACTGCCCATGCTTTGAACCTCTACCTTTCTTGCAATATAGTCAGCATTGGTTTGCGCACATAATTCTGTCAATTGCCCAGCTGTAATTTGTTTACCTCGCATAGCTATTTTATCGTCTTTTGGGAGAGAGACATCACTAGTGAACATCATGGTGCCCCGGTCCATATTCCTATCATTGATCACATCGCTATTTACTTTCCGCTTTTATTTACTTTCCGCAGCAATATCCATCACTATTATCACTTGCGTTTAATCCTTTGTAAACGACAAGGCCGGAGGGATTGACAACCTCTCTGTACTCGTTGGGAACAAAGTTATTTGTATCTGTGTGCAGGTCCACGTTGATTGCTAATCCACGGTGCCGTTAGCGATTGACACCTTCTCGTTGAAACTGGGAGTCTCTGGGGATTCGATCCTTGGTATCTTTGCCAAGGGAAAACTACCACTACGCTGCATCTCAAACCTTACACTTGGGGTAACCAACGAGGGGCGAGAAGCCATCAAGGGTGTTTTCTGGCGCCGTTGCCGGGGACTCCGCTCTTCGAGATAGGGGAGTTGCATACTATCTTTTACCTTTGTTTTTTTAGTCTTGTTAGTTTACCTATCAGTTTTTGCTTTAGTTTCCTTTATCGAAAATCACAAAAATAGTTGTCTTGCTTACTTGCTGCTATGGGTTCCACCGAGAACACCAAGTTGTGTGACTTCACTAGTCATAACAACGATGACTTTATTTGCACACCTATCACTACACCTGCCACTTCAGCACCTTCTTATGAAATTAAACCTGTTTTACTGAATCTAGTCATGAAAGAGGGGAATATAAGATTCCAATTTCCTCTCAAGAAAGGGATGGAACACTTCCCTCAAAAGAAGATTAAGTTACCATTTGAGTCCGTTACACGGGCTAGCTATGCTCTTACTCTTGATAAGACTTGATCTCTATGCATTATGCCTAGCTTAAAGGCATAAAAGAAAGCGCTTTTGGGAGGCAACCCAAATGAATAAAATTTTATATTTTGCTTTTGTTGTGTCTTGATGTTGTTACTACAGTATCATCATCATTGTATCTTTACTTTTCAGTTTTGTGCCAGGTATAGCCTCTGATTGCAGGAAAGATCAAGAGTTGTGACGTGCTGTCCAGGAAACAGATTCTGTCCTCGCACAGAAAAATTCGCATAAAATCACCAGATCATCTTTTTGGTCTGAATTTTTTCCACAGCGTGCTCTATATAATTGTATTTCAGGCGTCTGTTCTGAGTTTTTTGATTGGAGTTGCAGAAGTGCCCCGAAATAATCATTTACTGCCTGCTGGTCTGTTTTTCACAGATTCTGTACTGTTTTGCCTTTCCTTCATTTTGCGAGCCTTGCACTTGCTTATTCTTTGCAAAAACTTTATGGCAATCTAGATAAACAGTATACTTTCAAGAATATCTTTATTTCCAGCAAGGAACAATTATACTATTGTGGGTACTAACCTCGCTAATCAGATTATGATGAGTTTTGTATGAAGGGAGTTTTCAAGTGTGCGAGGGAAGATGATGAAAAGATTCAGGAATGTCAAGCGCTCAAGCTTGGGGATGCCCCCGTGCACCCCCAAGAAATATTCAAGAAGACTCAAGCGTCTAAGCTTGGGGATGCCCCCGTGCATCCCCTTCTCCATCGACATTATCAGTTCGTCCTTCGTTCCACTATATTTTTATCACTTCATGTGTTATGTGCTATGCTTGGAGCGTCTTGCTTTTAGTTTTCCTTTTAGTTTTCTTTAGCTTTAATAACGAGTCGGAACTCAGCTTTCTTTATGTGGGAGAGAAACACGCTCCACTTCTACCTAGAACATAACATGGAAATTTTCATGCCTATCTTTGCTGTGTGTGTTCTTTGTCTTTCAATAGCTACTTTCGTACTTAGCTATTAGTTTTCATGCTTATCTTTTTAAAGAGCTTCTGTTTAGTTGGTTGCTTGAACTCTCTTTATTATCATGATTATCTTATTAAGAGAAGTTTGCTTCTGTTGCAATGATTGATATGTCTATGATAAAGATGCTACGTGCATGATGTTGCTTGGTAATTCATGTTTGCTTGTGGTTAGTTTCAAATAGCTGGAGGGTTTCCAATGTGTTATTGGAGTACCAACATGATTTGTTTGAATATGATGTGGTATGGTTAGTGATATCTTCCTTCGAGAATTTATTTTGATTGACTTGGCGTATGCTCACGCATATTCAAGACTGTAAAGAAAGTCTGTCAAGCCTTGATGATCTTTTATTTCTGAGTAGCGATATAACTTCCATGCCTGATTCAATGTTGCTTTGTCGCTCTGCATGATTATGGCCGTCATTGCTCTCTTAGTTGGTCGCTCCCAGTCTTTTGCTAACCTTCGCCTGTACTAAGCGGACTGACTGCTTGTGCATCCAAATCCTTTAAACCAGTTATGCCATATGAGTCCACCATACCTTCCTATACATGGTATTTACCTGCCATTCCTAACAAAGACTTTCTTGTGCCATCTCGAAATTATTCAAATAAATGCATTCCTATTTTGTGCCTCTGTTTTAAGTTTATGAGGAAGTAGTGGTTAATTCATGATCTTTTTAAGTTGGACAAGCTTCACCCCGGGATTGCATGTATAATGTGCAACCCATAATATGAGAAGGAATTGGCATAGAGTGCACCCGGCTCATTAAAAATTAATATAACAAACGAATCTTCCTTCACGCTTTGTTCATGAGAAATCAGAAAACTCTGGCAGTGATAAACAAAGGAGATTAAGAGGATGTTATGATCCTCATTCGGGAGCCATTCCTCGAAACTTGTCCAGCTCAAGAAGTAATTGGGTTAGCTGCTAGCATTCGTTGACAGAACATGCATATCTAAAAAAAATTATTACCTCTGTTTTTAAAACCAAGAGCTCTCGCACATGATTTGTTTTTGTTTCCGACTACGGGTTTTCAACTTTGCCAACAAAAGCCACGGTTCGAGAGTCTCCACCTTCTTTTAAAAAGCACCGACTATGGAGAGCATGATTGTCATTCTGAGTGTAATGTGCATTGTCCCAAAGTAGCATTGTCTTTTGCATGATTGTGATATCATTTATTTTGAAATCATTGTATCTAGTCGTCACTTAAACCTTGGAGGTGCCCCTGCATTTATGTTTTGCTTCACTAAAGGGGGCAAGCGAGATATCACTTTATCATATTTACATACCATGCTCATTACAAATCTATTTGATGCTTCAGTTTCATGTTGAAAAACTTTTAGTTCTTTGAGATTTTCTCAAGGTGACTTAATTACTATAGAATCATTGTCTCTGTAAGCTCTTGTCATGTGACTATGAAAAAGTCCTATATTTTTTAATAGCATGTCACCACAGAAATTATTCTTGTTATCATTTACCTACTCGAGGACGAGCAGGAATTAAGCTTGGGGATGTTGATACGTCTAAAACGTATCTATAATTTCTGCTTGCTCCATGCCTCTTTTGGGTGATATTGCTATGATATTTATACACTTCCATACAATTTTGATCATATTTGGACTAACCTATTAACTCAGTGCACCCCAGTGCCAGTTTCTGTTTTTTGCTGTTTTTGTATTTCAGGTTTTTCCATTACGAAAACTGCCAGAAAAATTCCGGAAAAAATATATAAAAAATCAGCGTTCCGAAACCTTCCAGGACCCCGAAGGAGAGCCGGAGGGGGGCCACCAGGGCTCCAGGCGCCCTGGTGGCGCGGCCCCCCTCCTGGCCGCGCTGGGGGGGGCGCCTGGGCCCCCCAGGTGCCCTCTGACGTCACCCTTTGGCCTATATTTAACACACGTCCCGAAACCCTCGAGACGGGAACCCTTTTTCGCGATCTCATCTCTGTTCCGCCGCCGCCGCGCTTCCAAGATCGGGAGCGCCAGGAGAACTCTTCCCGGCACCCTGCCGGAGGGGAGGATCACCACCGGGAGCTTCTCCACCACCATGGACGCCTCCCGGACGATGCGTGAGTAGTCTCCCTTGGACCATGGGTCCATGACCAGTAGCTATGTGATGTTCTCCTCCCCTTCTTGTGCTTCACTAATTAGACCTCGTGAGCTGCCCTACATGATCAAGGCACATATGTAATCCTTATGCTGTTGCTATGATGAGTTTGCTGGGATCCGATGGATTGTGAGATTATGTTCAGATTACGTTTGAGTAATATATTTGATTTACCTCTTTTATATTTATGTTCGTAAGTAATTCTTGCATCTTCTCCGTTGATGTTTATTGCTTTGGCCGAGTAATAGGTAGTAACTCCAAGAGGGAACGTTATGCTCGATTGTGGGTTCATGCCCCTCGATGACTAGCTTGAGTGACAGAAACATGAGTCTAGGGGATGTGCTGTTGCCACAAGGGGGAAAACAACGGTGCTTGTGCCCGCGGGTGCAAGGATTGTTTACTTTACGCAAAGTTATTTTAATGCAGTTGTCTGTTGCTTTGAGTTTACACTTTGGGTGGGGCTCGCAACTTAATACCAGCGAGATGTTCTGGATAGATATCTCAAGGTGGATGATTAGTAGTAGATGCAGATGGATTTCGGTCTACTTACCTTGGCGTACTGCCCATGCTTTGAACCTCTACCTTTCTTGCAATATAGTCAGCATTGGTTTGCGCACATAATTCTGTCAATTGCCCAGCTGTAATTTGTTTACCTCGCATAGCTATTTTATCGTCTTTTGGGAGAGAGACATCACTAGTGAACATCATGGCGCCCCGGTCCATATTCCTATCATTGATCACATCGCTATTTACTTTCCGCTTTTATTTACTTTCCGCAGCAATATCCATCACTATTATCACTTGCGTTTAATCCTTTGTAAACGACAAGGCCGGAGGGATTGACAACCTCTCTGTACTCGTTGGGAACAAAGTTATTTGTATCTGTGTGCAGGTCCACGTTGATTGCTAATCCACGGTGCCGTTAGCGATTGACACCTTCTCGTTGAAACTGGGAGTCTCTGGGGATTCGATCCTTGGTATCTTTGCCAAGGGAAAACTACCACTACGCTGCAACTCAAACCTTACACTTGGGGTAACCAACGAGGGGCGAGAAGCCATCATGCCCCAATCAGCAAACAGCCTTTACTGCTTTACATTGCAGCCACAGGACAAGTTGTCAGTATAGTACTTACGGTCGAGTGGGAAGAAGAAGGAAAGGCCTTCAAAGTTCAGCGCCCAGTATATTATGTTTCTGAAGTTTTGACTCCATCAAAGTAAAGATACCCTCATTATCAGAATCTTGTCTATGGGATTTATTCGACCACAAAGAAGGTTGCTCACTACTTCTCTGATCATTCCATTACAGTTGTCAGCGACGCTCCATTGTCAGAGATTCTGCACAACAGAGATGCAACTGGTCGAGTGGCAAAATGGGCGATTGAACTCCTTCCCCTAGATATCAAGTTTGAGGCAAAGAAATCTATCAAGTCCCAAGCAATAGCAGATTTCGTCGCCGAGTGGATTGAACAGCAACTGCCGACTCAAGTTCACTCGGAGCACTGGACCATGTTCTTCGACGGTTCCAAGATGCTGAATGGTTCCGGTGCTGGGGTAGTATTGGTTTCCCCCCAAGGAGATAAGCTCGGATATGTTCTCCAAATCCACTTTGATTCCTCCAATAATGAAGCAGAATATGAAGCACTTTTGTATGGGTTGATCATGGCCGTTTCACCTGACGTCCGTCGCCTCGTGGTCTATGGCGACTCAGATTTGGTGGTTAATCAAGTGATGAAGGAGTGGGACGTAAGAAGTCCATCCATGACTGGTTATTGCAATGCAGTGAGAAAGCTAGAGAAGAAATTCGAGGGGTTAGAGCTTCCTCACATACCCCGACTGAAAAATCAAGCAGCTGACGACTTGGCGAAAATAGGTTCCAAGAGAGAAGCCATTCCCAGCAATGTGTTTCTGGAACACATCCACACACCATCGGTTCAAGAGGATCCCTTCACTGAAGAAGCCCGCAGCCAAAAAGTGCCACGAATCCGACTGAAGTTGAGATTCCAGCAGTAGTCGACCTGATCATGGAGGTTTTGGTCATCACTCCCGACTGGACGGTGCCGTACATCACATACATTCTAAGGAAAGAGCTCCCGGAAGACGAGGAAGAGGCTCGACAGATCGTCCGTCGATCCAAGGCCTTTACCATCATAAAGGGACAGTTGTATAGGGAAAGCACGACTGGAGTCAGCCAGAAGTGTATAACGACAGAAGAAGGTCAAATAATTCTTGATGATATCCACTCAGGGACCTGTGGCCATCATGCGTCCTCTCGGACCATTGTAGCTAAAGCATACCGAGCAGGATTTTACTGGCCAAGAGCAAATGAAATGGCGAAAGAGATAGTTGACGAATGTGAAGGATGCCAGTTTTACTCCAATATGTCGCACAAGCCCGCGTCAGCCCTGAAGACCATCCCACTCGTCTGGCCCTTTGCTGTTTGGGGATTGGATATGGTTGGACCTCTGAGAACGGGCAGGAGCCGCTTCACTCACGTACTAGTGGCAGTCGACAAGTTTACCAAATGGATTGAAGCTAAGCCTATCAAGAATCTTGATGCCTGCACTGCTATCAGTTTCATCAGAGAGTTGATATTCAGATATGGAGTTCCACATAGCATCATCACTGACAACGGGTCAAACTTCGATTCTGACAAGTTCAGAGCCTTTTGCGCCTCCCAAGGCACACGAGTCGACTATGCTTCAGTCACCCACGCCCATTCGAATGGACAAGCAGAAAGAGCAAATGGCTTGATTCTCAAAGGACTGAAACCCCGGCTGATGCGCGACCTCAAACACGCTGCAGGCACGTGGGTCGGCGAACTTCCATCAGTTCTTTGGGGATTGAGGACCACCCTGAACTGGTTGACCGGACGAACTCCATTCTTTCTGGTCTATGGGGCTGAAGCAGTTTTGCCGAGTGACTTGCTTCACAATGCACCCCGAGTCAAGCTCTACTCTGAAGATGAAGCAGAACAAGCCCGGCAGGACGCAGTCGACCACTTGGAAGAAGAAAGAGAGATGGCCATGATCCGATCAACTATCTATCAGCACGACTTGCGTCGATTCCATGCCAGAAATGTGAAGAGTCGAGCCTTCCAAGAAGCAGACCTGATCCTCCGACTGGATCAACAGAAACCACACAAGCTCGCTCCTACTTGGGAAGGTCCCTTCATCGTCACCAGAGTCCTCCACAATGGAGTGTACCACCTTTACAATGTCGATCGCCAGATCGATGAGCCACGAGCTTGGAATGCGGAGCTGCTCCGCCCATTTTACACTTAAGTACTCACTCGGATGAGATGTAATAAGAGATACCTCTATAGTTTATTTATCAAAGACAAAAGTGTTATAATTTTCCCAGTGTTTGTTGTTGCTTTTGTTTACATGAGAAATCCCCCAGTGGGTGGCTTAGTTGCGAATCTGTTTCGCCTAAGTTCAAAAATCCCACCGAGTGGCGAGCCAGCCTTCCACTCAGGGGCTTAGCTGCGAATCTGTTTCGCCTAAGTTCAAAAAATCCCACCGAGTGGTGAGCCAGCCTCCCACTCGGTGCCTTAGTTGCGAATCCGTTTTGCCTAAGTTCAAAAATCCCACCGAGTGGCGAGCCAGCCTTCCACTCAGGGGCTTAGCTGCGAATCTATTTCGCCTAAGTTCAAAAAATCCCACCGAGTGGTGAGCCAGCCTCCCACTCGGGGGCTTAGCTGCGAATCTGTTTCGCCTAAGTTTGAAAAATCCTACCGAGTGGTGAGCCATCCTCCCACTCGGGGGCTTAGCTGCAGCCCAAGTGCTCACCTAAGTTCGAGAAATCCTACAGAGTGGTGAGCCAGCCTCCCACTCGGAGGCTTAGCTGCAGTCCAAGTACTCGCGTAAGTTCAAAAAATCCCACCGAGTGGCGAGCAATCCTCCCACTCGGGGGCTTAGCTGCATCCCAAGTGCTCGCCTAAGTTCGAAAAATCCTACAGAGTGGCGAGCAGTCCTCCCACTCGGGGGCTTAGCTGCAGCCCAAGTGCTCGCCTAAGTTTAAAAAATCCTACCGAGTGGTGAGCCATCCTCCCACTCGGGGGCTTAGCTGCAGCCCAAGTGCTCGCCTAAGTTTGAAAAATCCTACCGAGTGTCGAGCAATCCTCCCACTCGGGGGCTTAGCTACAGTCCCAGTACTCGCCTAAGTTAAAAAAAATCATACCGAGTGGTGAGCAATCCTCTCATTCAGGGGCTTAGCTGCAGTCCCAGTACTCGCTTAAGTTTGAAAAAATCCTACCGAGTGGTGAGCAATCCTCCCACTCGGGGGCTTAGCTGCAGTCCAGTACTCGCCTAAGTTTAAAAAATCCTACCGAGTGGCGAGCAATCCTCCCACTCGGGGGCTTAGCTGCAGCCCAAGTGCTCGCCTAAGTTTAAAAAATCCTACCGAGTGGCGAGCAATCCTCCCACTCGGGGGCTTAGCTGCAGCCTAAGTGCTCGCCTAAGTTTAAGAAATCCTACCGAGTGGCGAGCAATCCTCCCACTCGGGGGCTTAGCTGCAGCCCAAGTGCTCGCCTAAGTTTGAGAAATCCTACTGAGTGGTGAGCAATCCTCTCACTCGGGGGCTTAGCTGCAGTCCAAGTGCTCGCCTAAGTTTGAGAAATCCTACCGAGTGGTGAGCAATCCTCTCACTCGGGGGCTTAGCTGCAGTCCAGTACTCGCCTAAGTTTTGTCCAGCAATCATCGTAGGCCGCTTGGCTGGCTTCCCGGACCACCTTCACCTGCTCCATCATGATCCCCACCTGGCGTATAGCCTCTTTAGTAGCACCCACTTGGTCCTCTGGGACGTGTTGTGTGGCAAAAAGGGAGGGCGGATCAGCAGCCGACGTTGAAGGCCGAACACTCGTCAGCGGCACAACGAAGGACACATAAGTCCGAGTGGTATTACCACCCTCCTGAACTCCTGTCTCAGGCGCTGATGCAGCCTGTGGTGTCTTGCCAGTCGACGCCTTCCTATTCTTCCTCGCCCTCAGCGGCACTTCGTCATCATCATCAGGGAGATCAATGACATGAGGAGGAGTTATAAGAAAAATCCAAAGTTAAAGACGAAAATCCAATCGACCAGAGGACACCGTCAATCGACCAAGAGTGAAACATTAGAAAACGCACCAAGGTTGGAGGTAACCGTGTCTTCCATTTCCTGGTCATCGTTCCTGGCAGAGATCTCGGAGGTAGCAGCACTGCAGATTTCAGAAAACAGTCGGTTTAGTCAATGAGTCGACCAAGAGCCTATCAATGCTCAACAAAAAAATGCAAGTTATGTTGTTACCCGAAGATGGTGGGAACGGTCATCTTCATCTTGGGCAGGGCCTTCGGCGGCTTTGACGACGTCGATCGCGGATGCTTGGGCGCTTTTTCTGTCAGCGCTAGAGAAGACGTCCGAGGGTGTTTAGACGACTGCCCAACAGGCACGGTCGCCTTGCCACGTTCGTGCGCAGGGTCGTGGGTGAGCTTGGATCGCCTTTCCATACGGGGAGGATCGACTTTTTCCTCCTCCTCTTCACTGGAGTCACCATCGTCGTTCTTCTCCCCTTCTCCGTCAGAGTGCCACTCCTCTCCGCTTTCGCCTCCGCTCGCCTCCCCCTCCTTGGCCTGCTCTTGCGCCCCGTTGGGCATCGAATACATATCAGTAATGGCCTGGAGGGCAACAAACAAGACAAGAGTCAGTCGATTGATGTTGAGCAAACAGAATGAAGAAACCAAGGTCGCAGTCACAGATGCAGAATTGGACCTAGTCTACTTCGTACGTCTCGTCGAGTGGAGGAATCCTCCTGTCTCCTTGGGGGTTGTCCTCGTTCCCCGTGATACTCGACAACCACCCCTCCAACGTCGCATCGTCGACCTCCTCCGGATGGATCCGAGTGGTGTCATTGAGGCCTGAGTACATCCACATCGGATGGTCGCGAGCTTGGAGCGGCTGGATGCGCCTACGGAGAAAGACCTCTAATAAATCCATACCAGTCACCCCGTCGTGGACGAGCTGAACCACTCGACCGACCAGCACTTTGACTTGCGCCCTTTCTTCCGGTGTCACTTTCAGAGAGGAAGGCTTTTCTACTCGGTTCAGGGAAAAATGAGGAAGACCCGTCGCCTGTCTTGGAGTCGCCTGGTCTTTGCAGTAGAACCAGGTCGACTGCCACCCGTGGACAGACTCGAGAAGAGCCATAGCTGGAAAAGAACTTTTACTCTTCATCTGGATCCCAAGACCCCTGCACATCTGAACCACTTGCGTCCTATCGTCACTCGACTTGGCTTTCTTAACCGACTGAGAACGACAAGTGAAAGTGTGCTTGAAGAGGCCCCAATGGGGACAGCAACCCAGGAAGTTCTCGCACAAAGATACAAAGGCAGAAAGATACACGATGGAATTTGGGGTAAAATGATGGAGCTGCGCTCCGAAAAAGTTCAAGAAGCTCCGGAAAAAAGAATGAGGGGGCAGAGAAAATCCGCGGTCGACATGAGTAGCGATGAGGACGCACTCACCCTCGCGAGGCTACGGTTCGATCTCATTCCCCGGAAGACGCGCATATTGGTGAGGGATGAATCCCCCATCGACCAGATCATCAAGGTCATCCTGCCTGATCGCTGAAGGCATCCAATCGCCCTGGATCCAGCCCGTCGGCAGAGCGGACCTCGAAGAAGATCCGCCCTGACCGGACTTCTTCCCCTTCGCCTGCATCGTCGCTTTCTTCGCACGCTCCAAAGCCGCCGTCCTCTCCTTCACCATTGCCGCAGACGAAGATCGAGCAGGCCTCGCTGTGACGAAGGCAGAGGTGGCAGAGGAATTCGAGAGGAAAGGGAAAAGTGAAGGCGCACTGTTCAAAAGCCCTGGGACGGAAACTTATATGGGGTCACTTCCGAGTGGCTCACCTGTAGGCCCAGTCGATCCTGTCAAATCTCACAACAGTCGCGTACGCGATACATGGCGAAAAAGGTGGGGCGGAGATCAAGGAGGCTCCGTTCTATCCCATCCGATTACTGCGGCCTCCCCCGTCCCGCGCGCTTCCCGAAATTCGAATCCCACGAAATCCGCGGGCAACAGAACAACTCATCAGACGGAGGATCTCCCCCACGCAGCCACTCGGGAATCTTCAAGTAAAGAAATTCACTCGACTAAAGAAAATTATGAATGGATCAAGGCGCCGGAAAATAAGTTGGTAACGACGCCCAGGTTCATTGATCCAAGACAAGATATACTCATGACACGAAGAATGGGTCGGAAGAGTGCTCAACTCCTTCCCCACTCAAACCTCGATCCATTGGGGGGCTAATGATGAAGCTATGTACCTAGGGTAGGGTCATGGACCTGTCCAAACTACCCTCCCCAAGGACATCCCTAGAAGAAATCACCTTTCAATCAACTTGGAGGTGATCCACTCGACGAACTCGAAGACACTCGACCATGAAGACTACCACTCGACCAAGATCCGCCCACCCGACGGCCAGGAGATCTAAAGTCACTCCACTCGCTAACGGACGGGCATTAAGTGGCTTTTATGGTCATCATAGCATTTTATTAGTGGTGTTACCAGTAACGCCCGACCTTAATGTACCTTAAACCCTGCATAACTGAGGGCCGGAGGGGTCTGGCAAACTCTATATAAGCCACCCCCCTCCTCAGTGTAAAGGGTTCACACCCCTGTAATTCACACACACATAATCCAGTCGACCGCCTCCGGGCTCCGAGACGTAGGACTATTACTTCCTCTGAGAAGGGCCTGAACTCGTAAACCTCATGTGTCTACAACTACTCCATAGCTAGGATCTTGCCTCTCCATATTTACCCCCTACACTACTGTCAGACTTAGAACCACGGCAAGTACTACTTAATTACTTACCTTGGGTCTAAACCATTTCAGCTTTTGTTTCCATTCGCCTAGAGTGACGCTGATGAACCTTGCCCAAGCCCTGCCCACCGACAAAGAAAATGAATAAAGGGGTTATTAAATAGTTCATATCAGGAAATGACGAACTAAATAGGCCGAGATATATAGTTAATAATGATTGAAATTACCTGTTGACTATCCCAAACAAGTTGTTATAGTCAGTTCTTATTTTGAGTAGTGAGTCCAGTATTTCAACTGTTCCGGCGTCAACTTTAATGATACACAAGATCCAGTGAAATCTGCATGCACACACGTTTGCATGTCTTAATTAAGTGGGCATATGTAAGCAAATACATGTAGCTAGCTAGTAGGCAAAAACAGAGAATTTGTAGTACAAGATAGTGTGACTCACTGGAAGTTGTAAGGAAGTAGTATATCTTCATTGTATTTGAGGCGCTTCAAGAACTCTAGCATGCTGTCCTCTACATGCTTTTCATGATATGCATCTATTTTCCATGTGTATTCATTAACGGTGTTTGGGTCAATGAACCCAATGCCATAGCGTCCACCTTTTTTCATTTCATACATCTTCGTCCTGCATAATACCACAGAAAAGAATATAGTGAGGATAATTACTGGTAATGATTGATCAAAAGGATCACTACAGCTAGCTTGAGACTTAAATTATAGAAAGAAATCACTTACAAACAATAGCAACTGGCGATAGATTTGTCGAGTGCGTCTTGATTGTATAATTGAAACAGTTCATTATACTCAACGGCCACAGCTTTCTGATGGTAGTAATGATCCTTCTTGACTTCCACCATGAGGGACTCCCAATTGGAACTCTTGGTAGTGTCCATGTACCATTGATGCAATTCATACATTACCGTTGGGAGCTTCTTGACCTCGTCTGGCTTGACCAAAGGTTCGCCCCGGACATATTTCCGTTTTATTTCCTCCTCTCTAAGCACAGGCATGGGCTCGATCTCGAGGAGTTGTCCAACAGTGATCTTGAGAATTTCAGCCTGCGTTATATGCTCCTCGGTTATTACCACATTGCCCACCTCGGGAACGTAAACTGTTTGCCCACAATAATATTGGGCGCGCGTACTCTCACGTGTTGTTGGCACAACAAGCGAGAGAATCGATTGCGCCGCCTGTTCTCCAAGCTGGGGAACGGTTTTGCCACATTTTTTGACAGCTGCTTGTTGTTTGCTAGAGCTCGAGCTCGCCTCCCTCTGTAGACGTGCTCGATTTAACTTCCTGATGTAGCACTCATAGTCTGTGTCAACAGGCTTGGGAGCTGGTGGTTGAGCCATACGAATGAAGTGGTCAATCATTTCCTCAGGCACTTTCTCCCTTGGCAGAGGTGGCGGTTTCGATGCAAAATGGGCTTCCACCTCAGCCTTCGATATGGCTGAGTTTTCCTCCTACTTGTCATAAGGCCTCTGCGGAAGAGGCGCGAGGCTTGGACCATATTTATATCGCTTGGCTCCGCCTGTACTTCCTGTACTACCTCGACTTGTACTGCTACGCACCACTGCGGGGTGTCTCTTTTGCGATTGCTTAGGCGGCGGAGACGGCTGACGTGGCTGAGTTGGATGACGAGGAGTGGCCTGAAGCTGTGCCGGACTTGGAGGAGGAGTGGCCTGAAGTTGTGCCGGACTTGGAGGAGGAGTGGACGTCTGACGCTGTGTCGGACTTGGAGGAGGAGTGTCCTGACACTTTGCCGGTCTTGGAGGAGGAGGAGTGGCCTCACGCGTTGGTGGACTTGGAGGAGCGGGAGTCTACTGACTCGGTGGCGGACTTCGACGAGGAGTCGGGTGACGCGGTGTCGGTGGCCTTCCAAAGACGATGCAATCCTTTCTCCATAGGATGACACGATGTATGGCCTCTCCCAATGTGTGCTCGTCGTCACCTCCAGGAATGTCAAGCTGTAGCCCCGAATATGGGTCCACCACCTCATCAACCAAGACATGAGCATAGCCCGCTGGAATCGGGTTGCAATGGAAGGTTGCCTCGGGGGGATTTGTAAAAGCAACGGCGTCCGCCACCTTCATAGATATGTTCTTCATTTTGAAGTGTAGCTCGCAGCTAGTGTTCTCCATGATGTCATCCACGGGGTATCTATCCAGCATTGCGTCGCCCGGGGCGGCCGAACCCACGCTGCTTCTCGGCATGGATGGGGTAGTGCTATCCAATGCTGGGCCTTGAAGGCATTCATAGTCCAGCTTCCTCTGCTCCTCCTCCATCTTCCTCTTCTTCTCCTCCGCAATCTTCCTTCTCGCACGGGTTCTGTAGTCGGCGGTCTAGTCCGAAAACCCCTCATACCACGGAATAGCGCCCTTGCCTCGTGTTCTTCTCGGGTGTTCAGGATTTCCCAGGGCACGCGTAAGCTCATCGTTCTCTCTGTTGGGCTGGAACACCCCCGATCGAGCCTCTTCTATTGCAACAAGTATCGCATCGTCGGCTCCGTTCAGACATGCCTTCGTCGAAACTTTGCCTGTCTTCGGGTCCAACTCCCCCCATGCGCATAGAACCAAGTCCTGCACCTGGGGGGCCAGCTCCTAGTAACCGGAGTGACACCTGCATCCTCCATCTCTTTCTCAAACTTATCCCACTTAGGCATTGCCACCGTGTAGCCACCTGGCCCCAGCTTATGGAACTTATCCTTTTTTCGGCATTCTTCTTGTTTACTCTCGACTGTTCCTTAGCTAATTCCGAATCCTTGAATTTCACAAAATCGTCCCAATGAGCACTTTGCTTCTCTAGTGTTCCCTCGAATACTTGAGTCTTCCTTCCTCCCTTGACGTACTTGTCCCATTCATGATTCTTGTGGTTCTTGAATGGAACCGCCATCTTCCTAAGAGCAGCGTCCTTGACTTTCTGCACATCTGCTTCTGTGAAATGATCTGGTAGGGTGAAATGTTCCATAAGAGCATCCCAAAGCAGACCTTTTTGTCTATCGTTGACAAAAGTAAGATCTGGACGTGGCTTTGCTGGCTCTCTCCATTCTTGAAGGGAGATCGGGAGCTGGTCCTTCATAAGAACTCCGCACTGACGGACGAACTTGTCCGCAATCTTCTTAGGCGCTAATGGTTCGCCATTAGGTCTGATTGCCTCGATATTGTACTTTACGCCCTCCTTCAACTTTTTGTTCGGGCCTCGTTTCGTCCTGTTGCCTGAAGATTTGCTCGATCCGGATGGCTGAAAGAAGAAAGATCGATTCATTAATATATCTTCAAGTCATTTAAAATATGTGATGATCACCAATGCCTGCTTATATAAATATATATACCTCGCCGGTCTTTGTTGTTTCAAGATCAACATTTTCTTCATCATCATCATAATCATAGTTCATGACTTCATCAATTCGGTCGTCGCGATCGAATATCATATCACCCTCCCCGGTGTTGTTTAGAAATTCGGAGCCGTCATAATCTTCTTCATTCTGATCATCATCTGGCCCGCGAGGATGGCGTATCATTTCAAAGGGCATGTTCTCCCTCTCTGCCGGTATTGTCAGCAATAGCTTTTATTTAACTAATCCAAAAGAAATATAAAACAATTTCGTATTCAAATTACATCATCTCGAATAATAGATATAATCTCGAATACATCGTCTCGAATAATAGATATAATCTCGAATACATCGTCTCGAATAATATATAATCTCGAATATATCGTCTTGAATATTATATATTGAATACATCACGGGCTAGGTAGCTAATAAAGATCGAATACTACAGAAGAATCTAGGACACTCGCGGTTCCTGTGGCGCGGGCGGTGGACACCCAAAGAGAAGGAAACCTCACAGGATCATAGCTGAAGTGAGATTCCTGAAGAAACTGCCAGGTATTGGAGAACCTACCGACCTCTAACGCAACCATGTAGCGATGGACGTGCTCGTCCTCCTCCCTGACACGGCGACATACCACCTCCGGCGGGGCCGGCTCCCTCCGCACCGAAACTGGCCCACGCGAACGCCACCAAATGAGATCAGGGTCGACGACGGGACCCGTGCTGGATTCCTCATCAAGCGGCGCGCCCCTCCAGGCAGCACCTCCCAGTGACAGCCCGGCGGAGCCCAGTCCCGGACATGGGTCAGTCGGACGTCGTCGCGGATGGGTCGACGACGAGGATGCGGGCCGGGCATCGTCAAGAACAAATACTAGCTATATGCCCGCAAAAGGTAACATTTTTGTAATGATTGGATTTTGATAACTAATTTTTTTAACATTTCTATATAACTAACATTTCTAACAATGCTATATAACTAACATTTCTATAACATTTCTAATATTTCTGTAACTAAAAAGCAGAAAAGAAAATTATAACATTTATATATATATATATATAACTAACATTTGTATAACATTTCTAATATTTCTATAACTAAAAAAAGAAAAATTTCTAACTTTTTTATAACTATTTCTATAACTAAAAAACAGAAAAATTTCTAACAATTCTAACTTTTTTATAACTATTTCTATAACTAAAAAACAGAAAAATTTCTAACAATTCTAACATTTCTATAACATTTCTAATAATGCTATATAACTAACTATTTCTACAACTAAAAAAGAAATTTTTCTAACTTTTTAATAACTATTTCTATAACTAAAAAACTAAAAAAATGTATGTGTGTGTGTTTGTGTGTGTGCTCACCGGCGAGGCGAGAGGCGACGGGGGGCGGCGCGCGATGCGGACGGCGACGGGCAGCGATGACAGGGATGGCGAGGACGGGGCGGCAAGGACGGGGACGGGGACGGGGCGGCGACGACGGCGACGGGGCGGTGACGACGGCGACGCGGACGACGTGGGACGGGCCGGCGGTGACGACGGGGACGACGGGGACGAGGACGACGGGGCGGCGACGACGTTGACGGGGACGACGGGGCGGTGATGACGGGGACGGGGCGGCGACGGGGGCGGCGACGGGGGCGGCGACGAGAGGGATATGGAGACGGGGGCGCGCGGCGGGCGACGGGGCAGAGGAGAAGAAGCAGATGAGAAACTGAAATTTTTGAAGTGTTCAGTTATATAGGATGGACCTTTAGTACCGGTTGGAGCCATCAACCGGTACTAAAGGCCTGTTTTGGCCAGGCCAAGCGCCGGGAAGTGCACCCCCTTTAGTACCGGTTCATGGCTCCAACTGGTACTAAAGGCCCCCCCTTTAGTACCGGTTGGTGCCACGAATCGGTACTAAAGGGGGTGCGCTGGCGCAGGTGCGGCGCGGCAAGTTTAGTTCCACCTCGCTAGCCGAGGGGCGTCCGCACTGGTTTATAACCCCCCGTGCGGTAGCTCTCTCGAGCTCCTCTCCAAAGCAGGCCTATTGGGCCTACATGTTATGTGCTTCCCTGTGCGCCTACTGGGCCTTTGCGGGCCTGCATCCTGGCCCAACAACAGGTTGGGTTTCTAGTCGTATGCAGGCCGCTCTGGCCCAGTAGGCGGGCTTTTATTTATTTATTTATTTTGCGTTATTTTTTTTGAGTTGTTTTTTTGTGTAGTTAGAGTTTCTTTGTGAATATTTTTGCTTTAGGTACAAAAAATTACAAACTTACTGTTAGTGCCCGTATTTTTCAAATTTGAATAGTTTAAATTTTGAATTATTTGAAATTAGTGTGAATCACTAGTTTGTGACTAACTTAACTTTAAAAATCAGTAAAGGCATCAAAGAATTTGTTTGCACATAAAATTTCTTCGCGTTTCAAATGCCAAAACACATAACTACCCTAACTATTACAGAGATTCCCTCCTGGGTGTGAAACACAGAAGAAAGTGATGATAGTGAAGCCGATCACATCCCAGATCTTTGGGTGTGAAACATTTTCTTCGCGTGTGTCCCTTTGCGCCGTAACCATGGAAAATCTTCATCATTTAACGGGATGCTCGGGTCCCACGATGTTTCTCTTCCCAGAAAGAACTATGTGCTGCTTTGGCTCATCATACGATGCATTCGCTTCCTTATCTTTTCTTTTTCTCGGCTTGGTAGACATGTCCTTCACATAGAAAACCTGTGCCAGATCATTGGCTAGGACGAATGGTTCATCTGCATAAGCAAGATTATTGAGATCCACTGTTGTCATTCCGTACTGCGGGTCTTCCGTTACCCCGCGTCGTGTCATATTGACCCATTTGCACCGAAACAAAGGGACCTTCAAACCACGTCGATAGTCAAGTTCCCATATGTCCTGTATATAACCATAATATGTTTCCTTTCCCGTCTTGGTTTCTGCATCAAAGTGGACACCACTGTTTTGGTTGGTGCTCTTCTTATCTTGGGTGATCGTGTAAAATGTTTTACCATTTATCTCGTACCCTTTGAAAGTCATTATATTCGAAGATGGTAACTGGGACAGCAAGTACAGGTCATCTTCAATAGAGGCGTCATGCATGGTACGTGTCTGCAACCAGCTGGCGAAACTCCTGGTTTGTTCACGTGTAATCCAGTCATCAGACCGCTCCGGGTGTTTGGAGCGTAGCAAATTCTTGTGTTCATCCATATACGGAGCCACCAAGGCGGAATTCTGTAGAACTATGTAGTGTGCTTCGGTGAGAGAATGTCCGTCCATACATATTATTTGTTCCCCTCCTAGCGGGCCTTTTCCATCCAGTCTGCCCTTATGCCGCGATTCAGGAACACCAATCGGCTTAAGGTCAGGAATACAGTCAATACAAAACTCAATGACCTCCTCATTTTCATGGCCCTTGGAGATGCTTCCTTCTGGCCTAGCACGGTTATGAACATATTTCTTTAAGACTCCCATGAACCTCACAAAGGGGAAGATACTGTGTAGAAATACAGGAGCCAAAACGTTAATCTCTTCGCATAGGTGAACTAGGACGTGCGTCATGATGTTGAAGAAGGATGGTGGGAACACCAACTCGAAACTGACAAGACATTGCACCAAATCATTCTCTAACCTTGGTATGATTTATGGATCGATTACCTTCTGAGAGATTGCATTGAGAAATGCACATAGCTTCACAATGGCTAATCGAACGTTTTCCGGTAGAAGCCCCCTCAATGCAACCGGGAGCAGTTGCGTCATAATCACGTGGCAGTCATGAGACTTTAGGTTCTGGAACTTTTTCTCTGCCATGTTTATTATTCCCTTTATATTCGACGAGAAGCCAGACGGTACCTTAATACTGAGCAGGCATTCAAAGAAGATTTCCTTCTCTTCTTTGGTAAGAGCATAGCTTGCATGACCCTGATGTATGCCATCTTTTCTGTGCATACGTTGCTGGTCCTCCCGTGCCTCAGGTGTATCTTTTGTCTTCCCATACACGTCCAAGAAGCCAAGCAGGGTCACACAAAGATTCTTCGTCACGTGCATCACGCCGATTGCGGAGCGGACCTCTAGGTCTTTCCAATAGGGCAGGTCCCAAAATATAGATTTCTTCTTCCACATGGGTGCGCGTCTGTCAGCGTCATTCGGAACAGATTGTCCACCGGGACCCTTTCCAAAGACCATCTTCAAATCCTTGACCATATCATGTACATCAGCACCAGTACGGTGGCGAGGCTTCGTCCGGTGATCCGCCTCACCTTTGAAATGCTTGCCTTTCTTTCTTATGGGATGCCTGCTCGGAAGAAATCAACGATGTGCCAGGTACACATTATTCTTACAATTAGCCAAATATATACTGCGGGTATCGTCCAAACAGTGCGTGCATGCGCGGTATCCCTTGTTTGTCTGTCCTAAAAGGTTACTGAGAGCAAGCCAATCATTGATGGTCACGAACAGCAACGCCTTTAGGTCAAATTCTTCCCCCATGTTCTCATCCCACGCACGTACACCTCTTCCATTCCACAGTTGTAAGAGTTCTTCAACTAATGGCCTTAGGTACACATCAATGTCGTTGCCGGGTGGCTTAGGGCCTTGGATGAGCACTGGCATCATAATGAACTTCCGCTTCATGCATAACCAAGGAGGAAGGTTATACAAACATAGAGTCACAGGCTACGTGCTATGGTTGCTGCTCTGCTCCCCAAAAGGATTAATGCCATCTGCGCTTAGACCAAACCACACGCTCCTTGCATCATCTGCAAACTCCTTCCCGTACTTTCTTTCGATTTTTCTCCACTGCGACCCGTCAGCGGGTACTCTCAACTTTCCGTATTTCTTACGGTCTTCTCTGTGCCATCGCATCGCCTTGGCATGCTCTTTGTTTTGGAACAAACGTTTCAACCGTGGTATTATAGGAGCATACCACATCACCTTGGCAGGAATCTTCTTCCTGGGGCGCTCGCCCTCGACATCACCAGGGTCATCGCGGCTGATCTTATAGCGCAATGCACCACATACCGGGCAAGCGTTCAAATCCTTGTACTCACCGCGGTAGAGGATGCAATCATTAGGGCATGCATGTATCTTCTGCACCTCTAACCCTAGAGGGCAGACAGCCTTCTTTGCTTCGTACGTACTCTCGGGCAATTCGTTGTCCATTGGAAGCATATCCTTTATCATTACCAGCAACTTTCCAAATCCCTTGTCAGATACACCATTCTCTGCCTTCCATTGCAGCAATTCCAGTGTGGTGCCCAGCTTTTTCTTGTCACCTACGCAATTCGGGTACAACATTTTTTTGTGATCCTCTAACATGCGCTGCAACTTCTTCTTCTCCAAATCACTTGCGCAGTTTCTCTTTGCATCGGCAATGGCCCGACCTAGATCATCAACGGGCTCATCTGATGCCTCTTCTTCAGCTTCTTCCCGCATTGCCGGCTCAGCTTCTTCCCGCATTACCGGCTCAGCTTCTTCCCCCATTGTTGTATCATCGTATTCAAGGAACCCATGGCCAGGATAGCTGTCGTCGTCCTCTTCTTCATCATTGTCTTCCATCATAACCCCTCTTTCTCCGTGCTTGGTCCAAACATTATAGTGGGGCACGAAACCGGACTTAAACAGGTGGACATGAATGGTTCTTGACTTAGAGTAATTTTGACCATTCTTACAGCCAGCACATGGACAAGGCATAAAACCATCCGCACGCTTGTTTGCCTCAGCCGCAAGCAGAAAAGTTTGCACGCCATTAATGAACTCGGGAGAGCATCGGTCATCGTACATCCATTGCCGGCTCATCTTCAATACACAGCACCGAAAACACCAAATTAATACAATACATAAAGTTCATACAACACTTAAATGCAACAAACAAATAACTCTCTAGCTAAAGCATTTAAATGCAACAACAAATGCGATCAAGATCGCAACTAAGGTAACAATTGATCCAACAGCATAATGATACCAAGCCTCACTATCGATGGCATATTTTCTAATCTTTCTAATCTTCAAGCGCATTTTCTCCATCTTGATCTTGTGATCATCGATGACATTGGCAACATGCAACTCCAATTCCATCTTCTTCCCCTCAATTCTTTTCAATTTTTCTTTCAAGTACTCGTTTTCTCTTCCAACCAAATTTAACCTCTCGACAATAGGGTCGGTTGGAATTTCCAGTTCACATACCTCCTAGAAAAAATATCTATGTCAACTTGATGGGCATAATTTGTCATAAACACGAAATGCAACTACTTTTAAAAGAGAATATATATACCACATCCGAATCATAACAAGGACGAGGGCCAACGGGGACGGATATCAAAACCATGTCACTATGTATAACAAACAACGTACGGGTAAGATAATTATACGAGTAACTATATATCCAAATCACACAAACATCAATTTTTATATAAAATTTCATGAACAAGAGGCTCACCACAAGGTGGTGCTGGTGACGGGACGGTGCGGGCGATCGACGGTGGTTACGGCGGAGATTTTGAAGGCACTAAGTAAACCACACCTACATATTCCAACTAAGTGTTATTTTTGACCTCAAATTGCATATAAATCAAATACTAGCACATATAATTCCTCCCAAATTACTAAACTCCCAAATTAAACACTATATAAAGCATTGCAAGAGCTAATGTAGCAATGAGAGATGAAAGGACAAAGTTGCTAACCTTTGTGATCATTTGAATCAATGGGGACTGTCGGTGTCAAAACCGGCGGATCTCGAGTAGGGGGTCCCGAACTGTGCCTCTAGGCCGGATGGTAACAGGAGACAAGGGACACGATGTTTTTACCCAGGTTCGGGCCCTCTCGGTGGAGGTAAAACCCTACTCCTGCTTGATTAATATTGTTGATATGGGTAGTACAAGAGTAGATCTACCACGGGATCAAAGAGGCTAAACCCTAGAAGCTAGCCTATGGTATGATTGTTGTATGATGAAGTTGTCCTACGGACTAGAACCCTATGGTTTATATAGACACCGGATAGGGTTAGGGTTACACAAAGTCGGTTACAATGGTAGGAGATCTTGAATATCCGCGTCGCCAAGCTTGCCTTCCACGCCAAGGAAAGTCCCATCCGGACACGGGACGAAGTCTTCAATCTTGTATCTTCATAGTCCCGGAGTCCGGCTGAAGGTATAGTCCGGCTACCCGAACACCCCCTCATCCAGGACTCCCTCAGTAGCCCCTGAACCAGGCTTCAATGACGACGAGTCCGGCGCGCAGATTGTCTTCGGCATTGCAAGGCGTGTTCCTCCTCCAAGTTCTTCAAGAAGATTTTAAACACCAAGGATAGTGTCCGGCTCTGCAAAATAAGTTTCCACATATTGCCATAGAGAGAATAATATTAACACAAATCTAATATGCTGACGTATTCCACAGTGTGACATCACACTACGGCCAAGTCCTTTACTCGAATCGTTTTTACTTTTCCACCTCAGCACGTTTTGCGAGGCGGTTTCCTTGGCACGTCTTGTCAAAGCAGAGATCGTGTCCCCCATTTACGGGATTCTCATCAATACGGATGTGGGTAACCCAACCACGCCATTTATCATGGCGCTTGGGAGGCAAGCGAGTTTTACTAGGCTAGTGGGGACGCACAGCCGCATTCGCCCATATAAGGGGATAAGGATCCACCTTTTTACCTACGCCTTCTTCCTCCTTTGCCTATCCATCTTCCGTGCACTCGAGCTCCAACGCCCAAGCCCGCACTTCCCACCTCAACCTTCCCCAGCAATGTCCGGAGCGGGAGGCGGGTGGATGGTCTCCTCCGTCACGGAGGGCCATGTAGAAAAGCTAAGGAAGGCCGGATACTTGTCCAAAGACATCGCGCACTGGCTTCCCGAGGAGGGGCAGCTTCTCCCCACCCCAAGGCCCCATGAGAGGGTAGTATTCCTTCCCCAATTCCTCCGTGGACTGGGTTTTCCACTCCACCCATTTGTCCGGGGGCTCATGTTCTACTACGGCCTGGATTTCCACGATCTGGCCCCAAACTTCGTCCTCAACATCTCGGCGTTTATCGTCGTGTGCAAGGCTTTCCTCCGCATTCGCCCCCATTTCGGCCTCTGGCTCAAGACCTTCAACGTCAAGCCCAAGGTGGTGCGAGGCAGCTAGGCGGAGTGCAGAGGCGCCATGGCGGGCAAGATGGCCAACGTCCTATGGCTCGAGGGCTCCTTCGTGGAGACCCTAAAGGGGTGGCAATCCGGGTGGTTTTACATCACCGAGCCACGCGATCTGAAATGGATCGCAGCCCCCGAGTTCCGATCCGGACCCCCCACGCGGCGTATGTCCTGGAAAGAGATGGGCTTGTCGTGGGGCGACGAAAAAGAGGTGACTGGACTACAGACATGCATCCAGTCCCTGGTGAGCAAGCCGATCAAGCTTGTCAATGTAGTCCAGGTTATGCTCGTCCGCCGGATCCTCCCGTGTCAACAACGAGACTTTAATCTGTGGGAGTTCGACCCGACGCAGCACCAAACCCTTAACAGGCTCTTCGACACGACGTATGAAGACGTCTGGAAGGTGCTAACCAAAGGCGTCGAGGCTCCCGCATCCGCTTCCGAGGACCGCGGATACAGCTCGCAGCGTCACGCTAGCGAGGTAAGCTATTTTCACCTTTTACAGGATGTTAAGTTTTTTCATAGTTTGACTCTATGCGGGATCTAAACTCCCTTACCTTTGACAGGCTTGGCAGGCGACGTCCGGACTGATTAACTGTCCGGCTCCCTTGCCCGAAGACCCAGCCCCTGCTCTCCTAGTGAAGTTGCTGGTTCCGGCGCCTTATGTGGTGCCGGAGAAGAAGGCCAAGAAGAAGAAGAAGGCCACGGGGACTCGAAAGAGTGCCCGTCATATGGTGGTGTCGGACTCGTCATCCGACGAGTCCGAGACGCTCTCCTCCCGTGAAAATGTGGAGGAATAAGAAACCTCTCCCCCTCCAGCGGGGGGAGGAAAGAAAAGGAAGACCGCCCCAACGGGGGAGGCCGAAGGGTCCAGGAAGAGGAAGACCCCTCCGCCGGACTACCTCCCCGACGCCGAAGAGGACGGAGAGGGGTGGCCAGACAGGGCCAAGCGTCCGGCGAAATCGTAAGTATTCGGATATCAGAGTAACTCATGACGTTCCTTTGTTGCACAGCTTTCCCTAATGTCAAACATAATTATGCAGCCCGCCCCGGGCCGGACTCGACGAGTCGTCGAGCGGCTCCCTGGATTCATCGGACGTGAACTCAGTTCCGCCCGCTATCTCCCCCCGCACTGCGGACGATGCCGAAGTGGCGTCGCGACAAGCTCCGGGGCAGGAGGAGGTGGTCATGGAGGAGCCGCAAGGCGACCTCCCGGACTCCAGGAGTAAAGGGGACATGACCCCCCAGGGCTCCAAGTCCGGCTTTGAGCCGGACACCGTGCCGGAATCTTCAACAGTTCTGGACCGCGGTAGGCGAACTCCTTCCAAGAGGAGCAAGCCTTCTGAGCCGGCGGCCTCCGTCCAACCGGAGGTGCCGGACAATCTGCTGGAGGTGCTTGACGGCGCCTCCATCGACGAGGAGCACCGTACTATTATGAGTACGGTGATCCAGAAGGTTCAGTCCGCCAAGAGCGGACTGAGTGAAGCTTGCGCTAGCCTTCTAACAGGCTTCGAGGTAAGTAAAAAATATGTAAAAATATAACCGCATAGACAGTAGCCCCTGATGCTCTGTTTGGCGTTCGGAAAGAAAAGCCGAATAGAGGATCTATTAAATTTTGCAGGAGTCTAACAACAAAGAGTCAATATGCGTATGCAGGCTTCGCTTCTAGCCACCGCCACACTGACTGCGGAGGTGGGTGCCCTGAAGCAGGGCCTCGAGCGGACCGAGCAAGAGCTCGGCCTTGCCAAGCGGCAGCTCGAGGAGAAAGAAGGTAAGAAATACCTTACAGAAAAAGTGCCTATAAAAAGACGTGATTGCAAAAAATAACAGGATTGTACTACTTATTGTAGGGGCCACGACTGAGGTGGCGACCCTCAAGCAGGCGCTGTCCAAGGCCGAGAAGAGAGCGTCCACGGAGCGCACCGAGCGAGAGAAATTTGAGGCCCAGGTCGGCGAGGTGCAGCAAGAGCTTCAGGCACTCATGAAAAAACATGAGAGTTTGGAGCTGGACTCGAAGACGCGAGCGTCCGAGCTCGCGGCGGCCCTTGAAACTACCCGGTCTGCCAAGGCCTAATCCCAGAAGGCCCTCCAAGAGTTGGAGGAGATGAAAAAGATAGCGGCGGGTAAGGCATTCTTTATGCAAAGCAGAAATATAAAAGTAAACTACTTGTTACTTACCCGGATCCGGAGCTCTCCAGGGGCATTCGCAGATCTTCCCCGCAGCGTATCCGATGCCGCCGCATTCCACCGAGCCGAAGAGGGCAGCTCGACGGAGAAGGTGTTCTGGTCTCAGTATGCTGAGGCCGGACACCCTGTTCCCTTGAGCGACCAGCTGAAATAGCTGGTCGAGCTCCACAAGGCGGCTGAACAGGCCATGAAGGGCTTCATAGTTCGGCTGTGGCCTGGAGAGCCCCTGCCTGGGAGCTACTTCGGGTTGGTGCGGCGGCTGGTGGAGGCCTGTCCAAGGCTCGAGGTCATCAAGGAGTGAACGAACTACAGAATGTAGCGAGCCGCCCGCGCCTTGGTGACCTGACCACTTGAAAAGCAACAATCTTTTATTTTACTTAGTCACAAGACGAGTAAGTACCATTCGAAACTAGAGCCGCCTGCACCTGCTCCGTCTGCATCGAAGGTGCGCGTAGGGCCCTTGCCCGTGCAAAGGTGCACTCGGGTAAGCTGGACGGTGAGAAGCTTGTGAGGGACGGGCCGCCGCCGGGGAAGGAGCATCGCAAGCCTGAGAACTACTATAAGGATGTTCTTGCGGGTGCCCGCCTTGTGGCGGATGAACATACCAAGGATGTAATTTTTGAATGAACTCGCTCGTGTTAATCCTGTGCGCTGAAAACTTGTTCATATGCGCTAAGCAATGCTTGTTGAATTTAAGATATTACTTTCTGTGCAGCCGTTTATCAAAAAAATTGAGAGATGGCCAGTCGTCGGCTTCTGCCCCCATGCCACTAGTGCTGGGGTGTTCGGGATAACCCTGAGCGCACTTTTTCCCATAGTTGGGTCCTTCGAGGGAGGCGCTCAGCACAACGAACCAGGCAATCAGACTATAATGCTTGAACACTCTCACTTAGCCATAGAACTCTATAATTTTAAATTTCGACGAAGCCCCTAATTCGGAAGACCGAGTTCGGGGCGCTATCCACGCTTGGCCGGAAAAAGCCGGCTCCTCGCTCGAAGCGGCATAAGTCTTTAGGGACTCGAAAAACCTTTCGAACAGCGACCGGTCTCTGGCCTCATCATGACAGTCAGTTTTAGCATTCTCCACTGCGGTGCTTAACCCAGCTCAACTGGGGCACAATAGCAGTGGTTCTCCTAGTGCTACCTTAGCCGATATAGCGGGACGTAAGGCACCAAAACATAGGAGCCGGGCAAACCCAACTATTGACCCAAATCATGATTCGGAGCTGATGCATATAGTGCTATAAGTTCGGGGTGCCACACTTGTGAAAGTGTACGGACTTCTCACACCATATTGAGGGGTATGAAAGCCCCTGACGTATTTTGCCGTACCGTAGTGTACGGGCGCAACTTGTCATAAACATATGTATGAAAATAGGATAATGGAAAAAATAGACAGAAAGCTATGCATTGTTTATAGAAAGGCTGCTATCAGAGCAGAACGATACAAGTGGTGCGATAAGCAAAAGATATTCGACTATTTAACATGTCCTGGCCAGGGGCAGGCCGCGGAATTGTATTCAAAACAGGTATACTGCTCGTAACAAAGACCACCTGGGAGTTCCATAATGCGGCATGGCTTGTCTGCTTCCCTGGATCTTGCATCGTTTGTACGACGGTTGAATTGCCGAACAGGTCGTCCAAAGTATGGAGTCCTGAAAGTAACAAAAAATTAAAAAAGAATTGGGCAGCCCCTAGTATGTTTTAGGCCGTGTTTTGGGCTTGCCGTGATTATGCCCCTTACCCTGCGCCCATGGTATTTCAAGAGCGTAGTTATGTATGCGAAGCATTGGTTTCGCTATGTCGCGAGGGTTGGGGTTGGGGCCGCATTCTACGCCTACTCAGAACGTGCCAGGCAGTCTTGTTGTAGGTTACTCTAGGCGCGCTTGGCAGTGTCTGGCTTTTTATCGGCCGGACTGGAGAATTGCCTAAGAAGGCTGCTTTGTACCTCCTCTACGAGAGCCGCCGTGTGCTCCTCCGTTCGGAGGGAGCGTTCGGTGTTTCCGTTGACCGTAATTACTCCTCTAGGGCCTGGCATCTTGAGCTTGAGATATGCGTAGTGCGGCACCGGATTGAACTTTGCAAATGCGGTTCGCCCGAGCAGGGCGTGATAGCCACTGCAAAACGGGACTATATCAAAGATTAACTCTTCGCTTCGGAAATTGTCCGGAGATCCGAAGACCACTTCAAGTGTTACTGAGCCTGTACAGTTGGCCTCTACACCTGATATAACGCCTTTAAAGGTCATTTTTGTGGGCTTAATCCTCGAGGGATATATGCCCATTTTCCGCACTGTATCCTGGTAAAGAAGGTTCAGGCTGCTTCCGCCGTCCATGAGGACTCTTGTGAGATGAATTCCATCGATAATTGGGTCGAGAACCAATGCGGCGAAGCCGCCGTGACGGATGCTAGTGGGGTGGTCCCTTCGATCGAAAGTGATCGGGCAGGAGGACCATGGGTTGAACTTTGGGGCGACTGGCTCCATCGCGTATACGTCCCGTAGCGCATGCTTCCGCTCCCTTTTGGGAATGTGGGTTGCGTATATCATGTTCACCATCCGCACTTGTGGGGGAAAACCCTTCTGTCCACTGTTGTTCAGCGGCCTGGGCTCCTCCTCGTCATTGCTATGCAACCCCTTGTCCTTATTTTCGGCTCTTAGCTTGCCTGCCTGCTTGAACACCCAACAATCTCTGTTGGTGTGATTGGCTGACCTTTCGGGGGTGCCATGTATCTGGCACAAGCGGTCGAGTATTCAGTCCAAACTGGACGGGCCCTGAGTATTCGTTTTGAATGGCTTTTTCCACTGACCGGATTTATAGCCTCTGAATCCGGCATTAACTGCCGTGTCTTCGTTGTTGTCGCTGCTAACACGGCGCTTTTGCTTGTTCCGATGTGTCCTGCCACTTTTGTCCTTGGTATCCGAATTACCAGGGTTCTTCGCTAAGTTGTTACTGCGAGCTAGCCAGTTGTCTTCTCCCGCGCAAAAGCGGGTCATGAGTGTCGTGAGGGCTGCCATGGATTTCGGCTTTTCCTGTCCCAGGTGCCGGGCGAGCCACTCGTCGCGGATATTATGCTTGAAGGCTGCTAGGGCCTCTGCGTCTGGACAGTCGACTATCTGGTTTTTCTTTGTTAGGAACCGTGTCCAGAATTGCCTGGCCGATTCCTCTGGCTGCTGAATTATGTGGCTTAAGTCATCGGCATCCGGTGGTCGCACATAAGTGCCCTGGAAGTTGTCGAGGAATGCGGCTTCCAGGTCCTCCCAAAAACCGATTGAGTCTGCTGGCAAGCTGTAAAGCCAATGCCGGGCCGGTCCCATAAGTTTGAGTGGGAGATATTTGATGGCGTGTAGATCATCGCCGCGGGCCATGTGGATATGAAGGAGATAATCCTCAATCCATACCGCAGGATCTGTTGTTCCATCATATGATTCGATGTTTACGGGTTTGAAACCCTCCGGGATTTTATGATCCATTACCTCATCTGTGAAGCATAATGGGTGTGCGGCGCCTCTATACTGGGCTATATCACGACGCAGCTCGGAGGAGCTATGTCTGTTGTGTTCGGCCCGGCTGGATTTGTTGTATCCGGAATGAAGATCACCGTCACGTGCCGTGGGGCGCCTGCGCGATCCGTAGATCGATCTTGTTTGTCTTGCCTTATCCTCCAGTACGTCTCGTAGGTCTGGCGCATTTTCCCGTGCCTTAGTTGAACGGCGCCGGGGCATGGCTTGGGTGGAGGGCCGAGAGGCCTCTCTATCGCGGCCGCGAGGTGGCCAGTCGGCCATGTTGTGCGCTGGTGATGTAGGTGCTTCCTCCTCTGATCGGGGTAGCGGCCTGCGCTTTGGGTAACTCTTGGAGGGGCGTTCGAGTTCATACTCTTCGGCCGCAAGGACTTCAGTCCATCTGTCAACTAGCAAGTCTTGATCAGCTCTAAGCTGTTGCTACTTTTTCTTGAGGCTGCTTGCCGTGGCTAAAAGCCTGCGTTTGAAACGCTCTTGTTCGGCGGGGTCTGATGGTATGACGAATTCGTCGTCGTTGAGGCTTGCCTCATCTTCGGAGGGAGGCATATAGTTATCATCCTCAACCTCTCGGTCTGCCGCTCTCTCATGAGGGATGGCTTCTCCATCTTCCTGTGCCGAATCTTGCTGGAGGGGGTGTTCTTCGGCGCTATCCAGGGTAGTATTATCTCCCGTGCCAGAATCACCGTTTTTGCTTTGGCGGGATTTAGAGCGGCGCCGCTAACGCCGGCGCTTTGGCTGTTTCTTGGAGGTGTCATCCCCCGCTGTTTCCTCTCCATCTCCATCTTTTGGAGTATCCACCATGTATATGTCATATGACGAGGTGGCCTTCCAGCGCCCTACAGGTGCTGGTTCCTGTTCGTCTCCTGCATCGTCGTCCATACCGTCGATGTCTTCGGAGTCGAAGTCAAGCATGTCGGTTAAATCGTCGACAGCGGCTACAAAGTGGGTGGTGGGTGGGCTTTGAATTTCTTCATCGTCCGCATCCCATCCTTGCTAACCGTAGTCCGGCCATGTCTCTCCTGATAAAGAGAGAGACTTTAGTGAGTTCAGGATATCGCCGAAGGGCGAGTGCTGAAAGATGTCCGCGGCGGTGAACTCCATTATCGGCGCCCAATCGGATTCGATCGGCCGGGGCGCGGGGGGTTCAGAGTCCGGAGAGGAGTCCGGATCCTCGGAGTCACGGGTCATGCAGAGTGCGGGGCTGGCGTTCGGCTCGATCGCCTTTGAGATCGCAGCCCCTAAGGTGACATCCAACCGCTCATCCTCGATTGGCGCAGTAGGCTCTGAATTAAGGGTCGGAACCGGTGCTTGTGTGGCCTCCAGGGCACTGTTCGGCGGCAGAGCTAGATCATGCCTCTCGAAACAGTGCGGCGCGCTCAGCTGTGGCTCGAATCCGTCGAAGATCAAATCCCCGCGGATGTCAGCCGCGTAGTTTAAGCTTCCAAACCCGATCTGATGGCCAGGGGCGTAGCTTTCGATCTGCTCCAGGTGGCCAAGCGAATTGGCCCGCAGTGGGAAGCCACCGAAGACGAAGATCTGTCCGGGGAGAAAAGTCTCACCCTGGACCGCATCGTTGTTGATGATCAAAGGAGCCATCGGGCCTAAAAGTGACGACACAGAGGAACTCTCAATGAAAGCACCAATGTCGGTGTCAAAACCGGCGGATCTCGGGTAGGGGGTCCCGAACTGTGCGTCTAGGACGGATGGTAACAGGAGACAAGGGGCACGATGTTTTTACCCAGGTTCGGGCCCTCTCGATGGAGGTAAAACCCTACTCCTGGTTGATTAATATTTATGATATGGGTAGTACAAGAGTAGATCTACCACGAGATCAAAGAGGCTAAACCCTAGAAGCTAGCCTATGGTATGATTGTTGTATGATGAAGTTGTCCTATGGACTAGAACCCTCTGGTTTATATAGACACCGGATAGGGTTAGGGTTACACAAAGTCGGTTACAATGGTAGGAGATCTTGAATATCCGCATCGCCAGGCTTGCCTTCCACGCCAAGGAAAGTACCATCCGGACACGGGACGAAGTCTTCAATCTTGTATCTTCATAGTCCTGGAGTCCGGCTGAAGGTATAGTCCGGCTACCCGAACACCCCCTAATCCAGGACTCCCTCAGGGACCTTCAAATATTGACAAATTTTGGGCAAAATGTGTGATGAGCTCGAGAGGAAGAGGGGAAGAACAGAGAGGGAGGGGAAAGGGGAAGAACAGAGCGAGCTCGGCGGGTGGACGAAGGGTTTATGTAGGACGACCTTTAGTACCGGTTCGTGACACGAACTGGTACTAAAGGTGTTGGAGGGGCCCCAGACTGACAACATCCTGCCACCACTCTCATTAGTACCAGTTCGTGGCACGAACCAGTGCTAAAGGTTCGCCACGAACCGGTACTAATGAGAGCGGCCCGGCTAGCCGTTGGAACCGGCACTAATGGACACATTAGTGCCGGCTCAAATTCAAACCGGCACTAATGTGCTTCACGTTTGACCCTTTTTCTACTAGTGTTGACCTCTCTCTCTCTCTCTCTCTCTCTCTCTCTCTCTCTCTCTCTCTCTCGTGTTCTTGATTTGGCACGATCTTGATGTATCGTGAGCTTTGCTATTATAGTTGGATCTTATGTTGCTTCTCCCCCCTCTTCTCTCTTGTAATGGATTGAGTTTTCCCTTTGAAGTTATCTTATCGGATTGAGTCTTTAATGATTTGAGAGCACTTGATGTATGTCTTGCCGTGCATATATGTGGTGACAATGGGATATCAGGTGATCCACTTGATGTATGTTTTGGTGATCAACTTGCGGGTTCCGCCCATGAACTTATGCATAGGGGTTGGCACACGTTTTCGTCGTGATTCTCCGGTAGAAACTTTGGGGCATTCTTTGAGGTTCTATGTGTTGGTTGAATAGATGAATCTGAGATTGTGTGATGCATATCGTATAATCATACCCACGGATACTTGAGGTGACATTGGAGTATCTAGGTGACATTAGGGTTTTGGTTGATTTGTATCTTAAGGTGTTAGTCTAGTACGAATTCTAGGGCTGTTTGTGACACTTATAGGAATAGCCCAACGGATTGATTGGAAAGAATAACTTTGAGGTGGTTTCGTACCCTACCATAATCTCTTCATTTGTTCTCCTCTATTAGTGACTTTGGAGTGACTCTTTGTTGCATGTTGAGGGATAGTTATATGATCCAATTATGTTATTATTGTTGAGAGAACTTGCACTAGTGAAAGTATGAACCCTAGGCCTTGTTTCCTAGCATTGCAATACCGTTTACGCTCACTTTTAGCACTTGCTACCTTGCTGTTTTTATATTTTCAGATTACAAAAACCTATATCTACCATCCATATTGCACTTGTATCACCATCTCTTTGCTGAACTAGTGCACCTATACAATTTACCATTGTATTGGGTGTGTTGGGGACACAAGAGACTCTTTGTTATTTGGTTGCAGGGTTGTTTGAGAGAGACCATCTTCAACCTATGCCTCCCACGGATTGATAAACCTTAGGTCATCCACTTGAGGGAAATTTGCTACTGTCCTACAAACCTCTGCACTTGGAGGCCCAACAACGTCTACAAGAAGAAGGTTGCGTAGTAGACATTAGTAACCCGGCATCTTGAGTTGTAGGTAAACATAACAAGGCCGTGCCATGAACTTGGCATAAGTCGGCCGTCCAAACAGAGCGTGATACGGGCTTTGAATCTTGACCACTTCAAAGGTTAGCGTCTCGGCCCTGGAATCATGTTCATCCCCAAAGGCTACTTCCAAAGCGATCTTGCCTACAGGATACGCCAACTTACCAGGTGCCACTCCATGGAAAATAGTATTGGACGGTTTAAGATTTTTGTCAGTCAACCCCATATGACGGAAAGTATCATAGTAAAGGATATTAATGCTGCTACCTCCATCCATGAGTACCTTAGTGAACTTGTAACCCCCAACCTCAGGTGCCATCACCAAAGCCAAGTGACCCGGATTATCAACCCGGGGCGGGTGATCCTCTCGACTCCACACAATGGGCTACTCAGACCATCGCAAGTAACGGGGAATCGCCGGCTCAACGGCATTCACAACCCTTTTATGGAGCTTTTGATCCCGCTTGCATAGACTTGTGGTGAAGACGTGGTACTGCCCACTATTCAACTGCTTCGGGTTGTTTCCATAACCAAACTACTGCTGCTGCTGAGCCCCCTGACCAGACTGTTGATTATAACCACCCTGATTGCCTTAATTGCTTTGGTGGCCCTGGAAACGGGAATTAGAACCGCCACCACCGTAACCCGGACCATGAGAGCCGGAACCTGAGCCACCGCCCGGCCCATGATTGTTCTGGAAAAGATCGGAGTTTTTGTATTCCTTCATAATGAAGCAATCCTTCTAGAGGTGAGTCGATGGCCTTTCCCCTGTACCATGCTTCGGGCAGGGCTAATTCAGCATCTGCTCAAGATTGAAACTTGACACTCCAAACCGGGGAGGTGGCTTTCCCTTATGATGCTGACCATTATTCTGTGTGTTGGTATTAGCCACAAAATCCAAACTATTACCAGCCTTACGCTTACCATTGCCCCCTGACTCGCCGGGTTATGATGATGCCCCTTGGTGTTGCCACTCTTCTTTCTCTTTCCCGACTTTTCATCATCAGACTCGGGGTCCTTGGTACCATCAGCGTCGGCATACTTAACCAGAGCCATCATCAGCTCCCCCATGTCACTGCAGTGGCGCTTGAGCCGCCCTAGATTCTATTTAAGGGGCACAAAATGACAATCCTTCTCTAACATCAAGACTGTTGAGCCGGCATTGATGCGATCCGACGAGTGTAGGATAGCTGAGACCCGGCGCACCTAATGGGTTGTTGACTCGCCCTCTTCTTCGACACAGACGTCCAAATCCATAGTAGACATAGGCTGCTTGCACGTATCTTTAAAACTCCGAATGAACCGGGCTTTTAACTCGGTCCATGACCCAATGGAATTGGCAGGCAGCCCTTTCAACCAAGTACCGGCCGTCCCATCCAACATCATGGTGAAATACTTAGCACACACAGCATCGCTAACATCCAGCAGTTCCATGGCCATCTCATAACTCTCAACCCATGCTTCAGGGGATAAGTCAGCTGTGTAGTTAGGCACCTTGCGAGGACCCTTGAAATCCTTGGGAAACGCTCATTATGCAGAGCCGACACTAAACACGGCACACCCAAGGTCCTAGACATCACGCCTGTCTCCACTGAAGCGGTCGGATAAACCGGAGAGTGTTGATGAGCCGCTCGCTGAGCCGCCATCTCAGCCTCCCGACGTGTTCTGCCCTGATCCACCAAAGCCCGAGCACCATCACGCGCCGGGTCATGTCCAAAAGCCTGGTTACGGCGCCTGTCACTGCTTGACACTGCTAGTGAGTCAATGTGTCTGCTATAACTCTGGCTCGGGCGAGGGGTTGACTGAATCCTCTCACGACTGTAAGAATAAGCCGCCTGCTGGGCCACAGCCGTCTGAAGCAATTCTCCGGCTCGTCGTATTTCCATTGCCGCTGGCGATTCGCCTTCGATCCATAGAGCCGCCAGTCGCGTTGTCGCAGCAATCATTTTATCCAAAGGATTAGAATAATGACCCGGCGGTGTCGGTACATACTGCGGCGGAGCAGTATTCAAACGGGGCGGCTCCGTCGTGCGTGTCTGAGCCGGCGCACCAGCCCCAGGTGTTTCGACCCAGTTTATCTCCGGCGGGTTACTGGTCCCCGCTCCAGGCGTGTTAAAGAAGTTTCTCGCCTTGTAAACTGAAGGTCAACGAGTCTGATGCCTCCTCCCCATGACTTCATTTGAAACGTTCTGATCCATCGTGAGTCGGAAAGACTCTGACTGAATCCGCTGTGCCTGAGCATCTAAAGCAACCCGTTCGGTGGCCATCCTGACGTTCTCTGCGTTCAGCTCCTCCTTGGCCTATGCTATCTCATAACGCAATTTTGCAACCTCTGCGTTATGCTGAACTTGATTTGCTGGGTTAACCTCCGCTATTAACAGTGTTGTAAGATTGTCCAGCAAGTCAGTCAAGACCTAAGCGGCGGGCGCACAGGGCCTCCTGCCCCGGCAGCCGTCGCCGTTGCTGACCCGGAGATCATTGCTGCCGCTGTCGTAGAATTCTGCACTGGCTGTGTACCGGCCATGAAGATCGCAACCCTATTTGGCGGCTCATAGGGGTCCGGAATACTGTCACCATCGGAATATCCCTCAAACCAGCCATCTTGCAGTTGATACAACGACTCAGTTTCACTAGTGGACGACTCACCATCAGAGTAGACGACTGTCTCACCACCAGACACAGATCTATCCTCGGATTCCACCCCATGGATGAATCCCACGAAGGCATGTTTCACGGTGGGCTGAACTCGGGCGGGTCATGCACGCTGAGCCGTCTCGATGACGTCAGTGCAGATGTCCGGCTCAGGGCCCGGCTCGCGGATCTTGCCGATGAAGACGTGGATTCTGCCGAAAGGGACCCGATAACCGTACTCAATTGAGCCGGCCTCGGGGCCCAAGCTGCATCGTCGATGTAGAGCTTGTCGCGAAGACTCTTGGTCATCCAGCCCACAACGTATCCCTTGATCCCTTCGAAGCTGCCCTTCAAGAACTCGAAACCACCGTGCGGTGGCCCCACGGTGGGCACCAACTGTCGTGGAATTGTCACGGCAGATGTCCTAGTGTGAGGACTTAGTCGTGGAGCCATCGCAACTAGGTTAGCTTAAAGGGGTTAAATGGGACAAAGGACACAGGGAGTTTATACTGGTTCAGCCCCTTGCGGTGAAGGTAAAGGTCCAATCCAGTTTGAGGTGGTATTGCTTAAGTTTCGATTACCAGGGATCGAATACGCTTGACCTAGCTTTCAATCTCTTGTTTCTTGACCTAAACCGCCGGCGGGTCGTCCCTTTATATACACAGGTTGATGCCCAGCGGCTCATAGAGTCCCGGCCGGCTCATAAACAACGTGTCCGGCTCGGTGACTAATTACAATTCTCGTATAATACAAGTCATACATATATGGCGGTTTACGCCTATGGGCCTTAAGTCGCCTTTGGGCTTCGGGCCCTTAGTAAGTCTGCTTCATGAACGGCCATCTTTAACATCTTCATGGGCATTTTCTTGATGAACCACCATAGGTATAACCCGGCCCCTCCTAGGCGGGTCATACCCAATAGTTATATCCCCAACAGAAACTGTATTGAATTTTAAATTTTGTGCATTGGATCTTCAATGCAGTAGCCCCGAGACTTGAGTTGGGAAACATGGCCTACCCTAGGACCGCATTTCCTTGGAGACTAGTCCAGACGTCGTGTGCGTCTCACCAATGCCGAGGTGCAGCTCGGCAGGGAAGATGTTGAACTACAGGTCGTAAAAGAACTCTCCCAAGCAGAATAACACGTAGTACACCTCGACCAAGAGGATGTCTTGCCTCCTCAAAGAAAAACATACATATAGGTTAAAAGTGTCATAAGCTCAAAAAACCAAAAACTTATGTAAAAACTTTACTTCTAAAGTAAATCAATTTTGTTGGTTTCAGTCTGAAATTGGTCTTAAACTTAATTTCTACTTCTGCCGTGCTTTAACGTGATGTGTCTAATCTCCAAGCTTCGAGTGGGCCAGCCTTTAGCTTCAACCTCCTTGCCCCAGAGGCACATATAGAGTGCTTCTCATGCCAGTTTATCTAAGTAAACTCGAGCAATCGTATAAAGAAGCCAGGCTATTGATAACCCACAAGTATAGGGGATCGCAACAGTTTTCGAGGGTAGAGTATTCAACCCAAATTTATAGATTCGACATAAGGGGAGCCAAAGAATATTTGAAAGTATTAGCAGCTGAGTTGTCAATTCAACCACACCTAGAGATTAATTATCTGCAGCAAAGTGATCAGTAGCCAAGTAATATGATAGTTTTGATAGCAGTAGTAATAGTAGCGGTAACGGTAACAATGGTTGCAGTGATTTTGGAGCAGTTGTGACAGCAGTAATAGCAATAGTAACTTAGCAATAACAATATGTGAAAAACTCTTGTAGGCATTGGATCGGTGAATTCGTTGGATGATATTCTTCATATAACAGTCATAACCTAGGGCGGTACGCCACTAGCTCCAGTTCACAAATATAATGTAGGCATGTATTCCATAAATAGTCATACATGCTTATGGAAAGAACTTGCATGACATCTTTTGTCCTACCCTCCCGTGGCAGCGGGGTCCATAAGGAAACTAAGGGATATTAAGGCCTCCTTTTAATAGAGAACCGGAACAAAGCATTAGCACATAGTGAATACTCCTCAAACTACAGTCATCACCGGAAATATCCCGAATACTATCACTCCGGGGTTTGCAGATCATGACATGTAATAGGTGACTATAACTTGCAAGATCGGATCTAGAACATAGATATAATGGTGATAACATAAACGGTTCATATCTGAAATCATGGCACCCGGGCCCAAAGTGACAAGCATTAAGCATGGCAAAGTCATAGCAACATCAATCTCGGAACACAATGGATACTAGGGATCAAGCCCTAAACTAACTAACTCGATTACATGATGAATCTCATCCAACTCCCTCACCGACCAGTGAGCCTATGAAGGAATTACTCACTCCCGATGGGGAGCATCAAGGAATTAGCGATGGAGAAGGGTTGGTGATGACGAAGATCGAAGATCCCCCTCTCCGGAGCCCCAAACGGACTCCAGATCTAACCTCCCGATGAAGAACAGGAGGCGGCGGCGGCTCTGTCTCGTGAAACGCGATGATTCTTCCTCTCTAATTTATTTCTCCGAAAATAGGTTTTTATAACGTCGGAGATAGGGTCAGTGGGGCCACCAGGTGGGCACAACCCACCTGGGCGCCCCAGGAGGGGGGCGCCCTAGTGGGTTGTGCTACCTCTTGAGCACTGCGTTGGTTTTTTCCTTGAAGAGGAAAGGGTGATGCAGTAAAGTAGCGTAAGTATTTCCCTCAGTTTTTGAGAACCAAGGTATCAATCCAGTAGGAGACCACGCTCAAGTCCCTCGCACCTAGACAAACAAATAAGAACCTCACAACCAACACAATAAAGGGGTTGTCAATCCCTTCACGGTCACTTACGAGAGTGAGATTTGATAGATATGATAAGATAATATTTTTGGTATTTTTATGATAAAGAGAAATAAAGATGCAAAGTAAAATAAAAGGCAATAGAAATAGCTAAGTGTTGGAAGATTAATATGATGGAAAATAGACCCGGGGGCCATAGGTTTCACTAGTGGCTTCTCTCAAGAGCATAAGTATTATGGTGCGTGAACAAATTACTGTCGAGCAATTGATAGAATTGAGCATAGTTATGAGAATATCTAGGTAGGCATCACGTCCGTCACAAGTAGACCGACTCCATGCTGGATGGAGGGCGCGGCTGGGGGGTAGGCACGCCCCCTGCCTCGTGCTCTCCTCGTTGCTTTCTTGACGTGGACTCCAAGTCCTCTGGATCACGTTTGTTCCGAAAATCACGTTCCCGAAGGTTTCATTCCGTTTGGACTCCGTTTGATACTTTTTCTATGAAACACTGAAATAGGCAAAAAACAACAATTTGGGCTGGGCCTCTGGTTAATAGGTTAGTCCCAAAAATAATATAGAAGTGTATAATAAAGCCCATTAAACATCCAAAACAGAATATAATATAGCATGGAACAATAAAACATTATAGATACGTTGGAGACGTATCAGGTTGTGCTCACCCAGGGGCCTAGTCCCGTGGTTCTTGGCTCCATTATTTTTCTTTTATTCCATAAAAAATCTCCAAAAAGTTTCGTTCCATTCCGAGAACTTTTATTTCTGCACAAAAACAACACCATGGTAGTTCTGCTAAAAACAGCGTCAGTCCGGGTTAGTTTCATTCAAATCATGCAAATTAGAGTCCAGAACAAGAGTAAAAGTGTTAGGAAAAGTAGATAGGACGGAGACGTATCAACTCCCCCAAGCTTAAACCTTTGCTTGTCCTCAAGCAATTCAGTTGATAAACTGAAAGTGAAAAAGAAAAAAATTTACGAACTCTTTTGCTCTTGTTTACATAAATAAGCTTAAGTAGCACCCAGGTTTTCAACAAAGATTATGACTAACCATGTCGACAATAACTCTTAAAAATTATATTAACTCATATCAATGCATGGCATAATCAACTATCGAGCAATAATAAGTTATCTCAAATGACAACACTTTGTCAAACAACCATGATATAATATGACAACAGTGGTATCTCGCTAGCCCTTTCTGAGACCGCAAAACATAAATGCAGAGCACCTCCAAAGTTCAAGCAGTGACTAAACATTAAATTCATGGTAGAAAAGATCCTGTCATGATGCATCCAACATTAGCTACACACAATGCATGAGGATGACAATAGTGCTCTTAGATCTGTAGCTTATTTGAGAAGGTGATGACTCAACATAAAAGTAAATAGATAGTCCCTTCGCAGAGGGAAGCGGGGATTTGCAGCGATGCTAGAGCTCAGATTTTTAAAACAGAGATAAATTAAATTTTCAGAAATTCACCTTTCCTGTTGACTTCGCGACCATTAGTTATCGATATCTTCCATGCTAAACACATTAGTGGCGGTTTCCAAGCGGTAAAAGTAAAGGTTTACTCCCCCTCCACCAACAAACACACTCCACGGTAGCCGAATCCACGGGTATCGTCCACACCAACATCATTCCTAGGGGAGTTTTGTTTAATTATTTGTAATTTGAATTCGGGACTGGGAATCCCTATTACCGCCCCTCTCGTGCAAGGACAAGTGAATAAACACTCATCATGAGAATGACCCGCTTAGCATGGAAGATACCGACTACCTCCTGTCGCTCTATGAACAATCCAAGCACACAAAAATGGATGTTTATTTGAAATTGTAGAGGTGACACATGCAAATTTACTTAGAACGGCAGGGTAATGATACGTCTCCGTCATATCTACTTTTCCGAACACTTTTGCCCTTGTTTTGGACTCTAACTTGCATGATTTGAATGGAACTAACCCGGACTGACGCTGTTTTCAGCAGAATTGCCATGGTGTTATCTTTGTGCAGAAACAAAAGTTCTCGGAACGACCTGAAACTTCACGGAGATTATTTTTGGAAATAATAAAAAATACTGGCGAAAGAATCAAGGCCAGGGGCCCACACCCTATCCACGAGGGTGTGAGGCGCACCTGCCCCCCCCCCCCAGGGCATGCCCCCTGCCTCGTGGGCCCCCTGGAGCTCCACCGACCTCAACTCCAACTCTATATATTCACGTTCGGGGAGAAAATAATCAGAGAGAAAGATTCATCGCGTTTTACGATACGGAGCTGCCGCCAAGCCCTAAACTCTCTCGGGAGGGCGGATGTGGAGTCCGTTCGGGGCTTCGGAGAGGGGAATCCGTCGCCATCGTCATCATCAACCATCCTCCATCACCAATTTCATGATGCTCACCACCGTGCGTGAGTAATTCCATCACAGGCTTGCTGGACGATGATAACTTGCCTTGGGGTATGTTACTAGCTAAATTACTCCCATTGTGGTCAGCCTTAAGTTTATATGGAGTACATGTGTCTATGATGATATTGTTGTGTAGGATACTAATGATCTATCGACTAGCCTATCCTCGGTTTATATAATGTACCAGAGGTCTAAGATAACAGGAGCCCTAGTCGGCTACATCGGTGGAGATGAGTCCTTGTCTTGTATGCCAAGTCTTGTGAAATCTTCCTTGCATGTGTCATGTGCTGCCCAAAGAGGCCCAGGAGGGAACTGACAAAGGGGTCAACCCTTCCCAGCTGGCCGAGAGTCAACGTGGTAAGCACCTCCTAGTTCAGGACACCAACACTATGGCCCCAAGTCAATTTTCCTATCATTGCGGTCAAATGTTATGATTTTATTTTCTCGTCGTTCTTTTTTATTTATTGCTTCTATTTATTACTTACTACCATACCATACAATATAACCTTGTAACTAACAAGACAAGAAGATTGACAACCTTCTTGAATCATTGGGGCAAGTTTGTTTTGTGTGTTGTATGCAAGTACTAGTCATTATTCATTGCGGAGATAAACCTTGATTCTCAATCAAGAGAAATACTTATTGCTAGTTTACATTACCTTACACTTGGGGGTTACCCGGCCACTCCTACGGAAGAGCAAGCACACATCCATGTGTGTGTGACCGTTCTGCAAACAGCGGGAGCACCGAAGCGGATCTCGAAAAATAGCTACATGGTGCCTAGGAGCGAGGCATATGCAACATACACCATGAAGCCAAGCGGGGATGGGACCGGGAGCCATTATCGAGGATGGTTGGGGAACGTAGTAATTTCAAAATTTTCCTATGCACACGCAAGATCATGGTGATGCATAGTGCTACCTCTTGAGCTTGCGTTGGTTTTCCCCGAAGAGGAGAGGATGATGCAGTAGAGTAGCGTAAGTATTTCCTAAGTATTTCCCTCAGTTTTTGAGAACCAAGGTATCAATCCAGTAGGAGGCCACGCTCAAGTCCCTCGCACCTGCACAAAACGATAGCTACTCGCAACCAACACGATTAGGGGTTGTCAATCCCTTCACGGTCATTTATGAGAGTGAGATCTGATAGAGATAATATTTTTGGTATTTTTGGTATAAAGATGCGAAGTGAAAAGTAAAAGGCAAAGTAAAAAAGCAAAACAAGATTAAAGTGATGGAGATTGATATGATGAGAATAGACCCAGAGGCCATAGGTTTCACTAGTGGCTTCTCTCAAGAGCATAAGTTTTCTATGGTGGGTGAACAAATTACTGTTGAGTAATTGACAGAATTGAGCATAGTTATGAGAATATCTAGGCATGCTCATGTATATAGGCATCACGTGCGTGATAAGTAGATCGAAACGATTCTGCATCTACTACTATTACTCCACTCATCGACCGCTATCCAGCATGCATCTAGAGTATTAAGTTAAAAACAGAGTAACGCTTTAAGCAAGATGACATGATGTAGAGAGATAAATTCATGCAATATGAAATAAACCCCATCTTGTTATCCTCGATGGCAATGATACAATACGTGTCTTGCTGCCCCTTCTGTCATTGGGAAAGGACACCGCAAGATCGAACCCAAAGCTAAGCACTTCTCCCATGGCAAGAACTACCAATCTAGTCGGCCAAACCAAACGGATAATTCGAAGAGACTTGCAAAGATAACCAATCATACATAAAAGAATTCAGAGAAGATTCAAATATTATTCATAGATAGACTTGATCATAAACCCACAATTCATCGGTCTCAACAAACACACCGCAAAAAGAAGAAGATTACATGAAATAGATCTCCACAAGAGAGGGGGACAACATTGTATTGAGATCCAAAAAGAGAGAAGAAGCCATCTAGCTAATAACTATGGACCCAAAGGTCTGAGGTAAACTACTCACACTTCATCGAAGAGGCTATGATGATGTAGAAGCCCTCTGTGATGACTGCCCTCTCCGGCGGAGCTCCGGAACAGGCCCCAAGATGGGATCTCGTGGGTACAGAAAGTTGCGGCGGTGGAATTAGGTTTTTGGCTCATGTTCTGATCGTTTGGGGGTACGTGGGTATATATAGGAGGAAGAAGTATGTCGGTGGAGCCTCGGTGGGCCCACGAGGGTGGGGGCACGCTTGGGGGTGTAGGGCGCGCCCCCCTACCTCGTGCCCACCTCAAAGCTTCCTTGGCGTAGGGTCCAAGTCTCCTGGGTCATATTCGGGAAGAAAATCACGTTCCAGAAAGGACTATTCTGTTTGGACTCCGTTTGATATTCCGTTTCTTCGAAACACTAAAATAGGCAAAAAAACAGCAATTCTGGGCTGGGCCTCCGGTTAATAGGTTAGTCCCAAAAATAATATAAAAGTGGAAAATAAAGCCCAATATAGTCCAAAACATTAGATAATATAGCATGGAGCAATCAAAAAGTAGGTAAATGATAAAAAGAGAATTTTTGATGCGGAGTGCTACTTGGCATAATTTCAATGCAAAATTTCTTAATCGTGGTATGAATATTCAGATTAGGAAGATTCAAGACAAAATTTCATATTGACATAAAGAATAATAACACTTCAAGCAAACCAACAAAGCAATTATGTTTTCTCAAAGTAACATGGCCAAAGAAAGTTCATCCCTACAAAATCATATAGTTTAGTCATGCTCCATTTTCGTCACACAAGAATGCTCTCATCATGCACAACCCCGATGACAAGCCAAGCAATTGTTTCATACCTTAATAATTTCAAACTCATAAACTTTCACGCAATACATGAGCGTGAGCCATGGATATAGCACTATGGGTGGAATAGAATATAATGATGGGGGTTATGTGGAGAAGACAAAAAGGAGAAAGTCTCACATCAACGAGGCTAATCAATGGGCTAGGGAGATGCCCATCGATTGATGTTAATGCAAGGAGTAGTGATTGCCATGCAACGGATGCACTAGAGCTATAAATGTATGAAAGCTCAACAAAAGAAACTAAGTGGGTGTGCATCCAACTTGCTTGCTCACGAAGACCTAGAGCACTTGAGGAGGCCCATTGTTGGAATATACAAGCCAAGTTCTATAATGAAAAATTCCCACTAGTATATGAAAGCGATAACTCAAGAGACTCTCTGTATGAAGAACATGGTGCTACTTTGAAGTAGAATATATGAGACTCGCTATATCATGGTGCTACTTTGAAGCACAAGTGTGGAAAAAAGGATATTAGCATTGCCCCTTTTTATTTATTTTCTTTTTTTGGGCCTTCCTTTTTTTCTTTGGCCTTTCTCTTTTTTTGGGACAATGCTCTATTGAATGATGATCATCACACTTCTATTTATTTACAACTCAATGATTACAACTCGATACTAGAACAAAGTATGACTCTATATGAATGCCTCCGACGGTGTACCGGGATATGCAATGAATCAAGAGTGACGAGTATGAAAGAATTATGAATAGTGGCTTTGCCACAAATACTATGTCAACTACATGATCATGCTAAGCAATATGACAATGATGAATGTGTCATGATAAACTGGATGGTGGAAAGTTGCATGGCAATATATCTCGGAATGGCTATGGAAATGCCATAATAGGTAGGTATGGTGGCTGTTTTGAGGAAGATATAAGGAGGTTTATGTGTGAAAGAGCGTATCATATCACGGGGTTTGGATGCACCGGCGAAGTTTGCACCGACTCTCGACGTGAGAAAGGGCGATGCACGGTACCGTAGAGGCTAGCAATGATGGAAGGGTGAGAGCGCGTATAATCCATGGACTCAACATTAGTCATAAAGAACTCATATACTTATTGCAAAAATCTACAAGCCATCAAAAACCGAAGTATTACGCGCATGCACCTAGGGGGATAGATTGGTAGGAAAAGACCATCGCTCATCCCCGACCACCACTCATAAGGAGGACAATCAAATAACACCTCATGTTTCAAATTTGTTGCATAATGTTAACCATACGTGCATGCTACGGGACTTGCAAACTTTAACTCAAGCACTTCTCAAATTCACAATTACTCTACTAGTATGACTTTGATATTACTACCTCCATATCTCAAAACAATTATCAATCATCCAACTTTTCTTAGTATTCAACGCACTCAAAAGAAAGTTTCACAAATCTTGAATACCAAGCAAGTTATTATTAAGCAAATTACCATGCTATTACGACTCTCAAAATAATTTAAGTGAAGCATGAGAGATCAATAGTTTCTTTAAAACAGACCACCACCATGCTCTAAAAGATCTAAGTGAAGCACATAGAGCAAAATTATAACGCTCAAAAGATATAAGTGAAGCACATAGAGCAGAACTACATCGCTCAAAAGATATAGTGAAACACATAGAGTATTCTATCAAATTCCAATTTATGTATGCCTCTCTCAAAAGGTGTGTACAGCAAGGATGATTGTGGAACACTAACAAACAAAGACACAAATAATACAAGACGCTCCAAGCAAAACACATATCATGTTGATGAATAAAAATATAGCTCCAAGTAAATTACCGATGGAAGTGGACGAAAGAGGGGATGCCTTCCGGGGCATCCCCAAGATTTGACTTTTTGGTGTCCTTGGATTATCTTGGGGGTGTCATGGGCATCCCCAATCTTAGGCTCTTGCCACTCCTTGTTCCATAATCCATCAAAAGAATTCACCCAAAACTTGAAAACTTCACAACACAAAACTCAATAGAAATCTCGTGAGCTCCGTTAGAGAAAGAAAACAAAAGACTACTTCAAGGTACTGTAATGAACTAATTCTTTATTTACATTGGTGTTAAACCTAGTTTATTCCAATTTCTCTATGGATTATAAACTATTTTACTAACCATAGATGCATCAAAATAAGCAAACAACACACGAAAAACAGAATCTGTCAAAAACAGAACAGTCTGTAGTAATCTGTAACTAACGCAAACTTCTGGAACTCCAAAAAATCTACCAAAATTAGATGACCTAGAAAAAATTTTTATTGATCAGAAGCAATTGTAATCAGTATTTTATCACGTTTTGATGATTTTTAATAATTCGGGCACGGAACACAAAGTTTCTGGGAATTACAGCAAGATCAAATAACTATCATCCAAGAAGATCCAATAAGTCTAGCTTGGCACAAACACTAATTAAAACACATAACCACATCCAAACAAAAGGTAGATGGGTTATTTATTCCCTAATAGAAGAAAAACACAAAAAAAACTAAAAATAAAATTGGGTTGCCTCCCAATAAGCGCTATCGTTTAACGCCCCTAGCTAGGCATAAAAGCAAGGATATATCTTAGGTATTGCCATCTTTGGCAATAGGAGAGAAAAGAGCAAATTTCTTTTCTATAGCATTTATCCTCCTATTTTGGGAAAGCACATGGCCATTAATGGATGAATTAAGATTAAGCACATTACGGAAATTTGCATCTATACTAGATTTCATCTCTTTGATAATTTCGTTTTGATAAAAGCATAAGAGGGTGGTAGATTCAACTTTATCATTCATGGGGTGCCCAAATATAGTTTTCATTCTTTCATAGGTATCTATAGCATCCCCTTCAAGAAAACCCTCTTCAAAAATACAATCTAGAACTTGTTTGAAAGAAGCAGGTAATCCAACATAGAAGCCTTTTAAGTAAACCTCAATTTGATATCGTGGTATGTAGCTAGCCCTAATCCTCAATAACCTATCCCAAGCATCTTTTAAAGACTCATCAATTAAATAACGAAAAATTCCATAGTCATCTTCATCAAGATCATTAAAACTCTCATTGATAACCCCGGTGGGTCTTTCAATAGCATCATTATTTTTGAGCTTAGAGAGGATAGAGGGGTCATCCAAGGTAAGACCCTGGAAAGGACCCTTTATTCTTTTTGATTCGGCCATAGCAACGGGAAGGCAAACGGAAAAGGAGAAGGAGAAGGAGAAGGAGAAGGAGAAAGAGAAAGAGAGGGCGAATAAAACGGCAAGGGTGAAGTGGGGGAGAGGAAAATGAGAGGCAAATGGCAACTAATGTAATGAGAGAGATAGGGATTGTGATGGGTACTTAGTATGTTGACTTTCTTGCGTAGACTCCCCGGCAACGGCGCCAGAAATTCTTCTTGCTACCTCTTGAGCTTGCGTTGGTTTTCCCCGAAGAGGAGAGGATGATGCAACAGAGTAGCGTAAGTATTTCCCTCAGTTTTTGAGAACCAAGGTATCAATCCAGTAGGAGGCCACGCTCAAGTCCCTCGTACCTGCACAAAATGATAGCTACTCGCAACCAACGCGATTAGGGGTTGTCAATCCCTTCACGGTCACTTATGAGAGAGAGATCTGATAGAGATAATATTTTTGGTATTTTTGGTATAAAGATGCAAAGTGAAAAGTAAAAGGCAAAGTAAAAAGCAAAACAAGATTAAAGCGATGGAGATTGATATGATGAGAATAGACCCGGGGGCCATAGGTTTCACTAGTGGCTTCTCTCAAGAGCATAAGTTTTCTACGGTGGGTGAACAAATTACTGTTGAGCAATTGACAGAATTGAGCATAGTTATGAGAATATCTAGGCATGATCATGTATATAGGAATCACGTCCGTTATAAGTAGATCGAAACGATTCTGCATCTACTACTATTACTCCACTCATCGACCACTATCCAGCATGCATCTAGAGTATTAAGTTAAAAACAGAGTAACGCTTTAAGCAAGATGACATGATGTAGAGAGATAAATTCATGCAATATGAAATAAACCCCATCTTGTTATCCTCGATGGCAATGGTACAATACATGCCTTGCTACCCCTTCTGTCACTGGGAAAGGACACCGCCAGATCGAACCCAAAGGTAAGCACTTCTCCCATGGCAAGAACTACCAATCTAGTCGGCCAAACCAAACGGATAATTCGAAGAGACTTGCAAAGATAACCAATCATACATAAAAGAATTCAGAGAAGATTCAAATATTATTCATAGATAGACTTGATCATAAACCCACAATTCATCGGTCTCAACAAACACACCGCAAAAAGAAGAAGATTACATCAAATAGATCTCCATAAGAGAGGGGGAGAACACTGTATTGAGATCCAAAAAGAGAGAAGAAGCCATCTAGCTAATAACTATGGACCCGAAGGTCTGAGGTAACCTACTCACACTTCATCGGAGAAGCTATGATGATGTAGAAGCCCTTAGTGATGACTTCCCTCTCCGGCGGAGCTCCGGAACAGGCCCCAAGATGGGATCTCGTGGATACAGAAAGTTGCGGCGGTGGAATTAGGTTTTTGGCTCATGTTCTGATCGTTTGGGGGTACGTGGGTATATATAAGAGGAATAAGTACGTCGGTGGAGCCTCGGTGGGCCCACGAGGGTGGGGGGCGTGCCTGGGGGTGTAGGGCACGCCCCCCTACCTCGTGCCCACCTCGAAGCTTCCTTGGCGTAGGGTCCAAGTCTCCTGGGTCATATTCGGGAAGAAAATCATGTTCCAGAAAGGATTATTCTGTTTGGACTCGGTTTGATATTCCGTTTATTCGAAACACTGAAATAGGCAAAAACAGCAATTCTAGGCTGGGCCTCTGGTTAATAGTTAGTCCCAACAATAATATAAAAGTGGAAAATAAAGCCCAATATAGTCCAAAACAGTAGATAATATAGCATGGAGCAATCAAAAATTATAGATACGTTGGAGACGTATCACATAGCAACGAGCCGGAGAGTGTTGTCCACGTACCCTCGTAGACCGTAAGCGGAAGCATTTTATCAACACGGTTGATGTAGTCGTACGTCTTCACGATCAGAACGATCCAAGTACCGAACGCACGGCACCTCTGAGTTCAGCACACGTTCAACTCGGTGACGTCCCACGAACTCACGATGCAGCAGAGTGTCGAGGGAGAGTTTCGTCAGCACGACGGCGTGATGACGGTGATGATGAAGCTATCGGCACAGGGCTTTGCCTAAGCACTGCAATGATATGACCGAGGTGGATTATGGTGGAGGGGGGCACCGCACATGGCTAAGAGATCAATGATCAACTTGTGTGTCTATGGGGTGCCCCCCTCCTCCGTATATAAAGGATTGGAGGAGGGGAGGGCCGGTCCTCCTATGGCGCGCCGCATGGGGAGTCGTACTCCCACCGGGAGTAGGATCCCCCCCTTCCCTAGTTGGACTAGGAGTGGAAGGAAAGGGGAGAGAGGGGGAAGGAAAGGGGGGTGGCCCCCCACCCAATTCAGATTGGGATTGAGGGGGGCGCGCCCCCTCCTATGCCTCCCTCTCTTCTCTCCCACTATGGCCTAATAAGGCCCATATACCTCCCAGGGGGTTTCGGTAACCTCCCGGTCCTCCGGTTTATGTCCGAACTCAACCGGAACCATTCCGATGTCCAAACATAGCCGCCCAATATATCCATCTTTATGTCTCAACCATTTCGAGACTCCTCTTCATGTCCGTGATCACATCCGGGACTCCAAACTACCTTCGGTGCATCTAAACACATAAACACATAATACCGATGGTCACCGAGCGTTAAGCGTGCGGACCCTACGGGTTCGAGAACTATGTAGACATGACCGAGACACGTCTCCGGTCAATAACCAATAGCGTAACCTGGATGCTCATATTGGCTCCCACATATTCTACGAAGATCTTTATCGGTCAAACCGCATAACAACATACGTTGTTCCCTTTGTCATCGGTATGTTACTTGCCCGAGATTCGATCGTCGGTATCTCAATACCTAGTTCAATCTCGTTAGCGGCAAGTCTCTTTACTCGTTCTGTAATGCATCATCCCGCAACTAACTCATTAGTCACATTGCTTGCAAGGCTTAGAGTGATGTGCATTACCGAGAGGGCCCAGAGATACCTCTCCGACAATCAGAGTGACAAATCCTAATATCGATCTATGCCAACTCAATAAACACCATCAGAGACACCTGTAGAGCACCTTTATGATCACCCAGTTACGTTGTGACGTTTGGTAGCACACAAAGTGTTCCTCCGGCATTAGGGAGTTGCATAATCTCATAGTCATAGGAAAATGTATAAGTCATGAAGAAAGCAATAGCAACATACTAAATGATCAAGTGCTAAGCTAAAGGAATGGGTCAAGTCAATCACATCATTCTCTAATGATGTGATCCCGTTCATCAAATGACAACTCATGTCTATGGCTAGGAAACTTAACCATCTTTGATTAACGAGCTAGTCAAGTAGAGGCATACTAGTGACACTATGTTTGTCTATGTATTCACACATGTACTAAGTTTATGGTTAATACAATTCTAGCATGAATAATAAACATTTATCATGATATAAGGAAATATAAATAACCACTTTATTATTGCCTCTAGGGCATATTTCCTTCAGTCTCCCACTTGCACTAGAGTCAATAATCTAGATTACACAGTAATGATTCTAACACCCATAGAGTCTTGGTGATGTTTTGCTCGTGAGAGAGGCTTAGTCAACGGGTCTGCAACATTCAGATCCGTATGTATCTTGCAAATCCATGTGTCTCCCTCCTTGACTTGATCGCAGATGGAATTGAAGCGTCTCTTGATGTGCTTGGTTCTCTTGTGAAATCTGAATTCCTTTGCCAAGGCAATTGCACCAGTATTATCACAAAAGATTTTCATTGGACCCGATGCACTAGGTATGACACGTAGATCGGATATGAACTCCTTCATCCAGACACCTTCATTTGCTGCTTCCGAAGCAGCTATGTACTCCGCTTCACACGTAGATCCCACCACGACGCTTTGCTTAGAACTGCACCAACTTACAGCTCCACCGTTCAATATAAATACGTATCCAGTTTGTGATTAGAGTCATCCGGATCAGTGTCAAAGCTTTGCATTGACGTAAGCATTTACGACGAGCTCTTTGTCACCTTCATAAACGAGAAACATATCCTTAGTCCTTTTCAGATATTTCAGGATGTTCTTGACCGCTGTCCAGTGATCCACTCCTGGATTACTTTGGTACCTCCCTGCTAAACTAATAGCAAGGCACACATCAGGTCTGGTACACATCATTGCATACATGATAGATCCTATGGCTGAAGCATAGGGAACATCTTTCATTTTCTCTCTATCTTCTGTAGTGGTCGGGCATTGAGTCTGACTCAACTTCACACCTTGTAACACAGGCAAGAACCCTTTCTTTGCTTGATCCATTTTCAACTTCTTCAAAACTTTATCAAGGTATATGCTTTGTGAAAGTCCAATTAAGCGTCTTGATCTATCTATATAGATCTTGATGCCCAATATATAAGCAGCTTCACCGAGGTCTTTCATTGAAAAACTCTTGTTCAAGTATCCTTTTATGTTATCCAGAAATTCTATATCATTTCCAATCAACAATATGTCATCCACATATAATATTAGAAATGCTACAGAGCTCCCACTCACTTTCTTGTAAATACATGCTTCTCCAAAAGTTTGTATAAAACCATATGCTTTGATCACACTATCAAAACGTTTATTCCAACTCCGAGAGGCTTGCACCAGTCCATAAATGGATCGCTGGAGCTTGCACACTTTGTTAGCACCCTTGGGATCGATATTACCTTCAGGTTGCATCATATACAACTCTTCTTCCAGAAATCCATTCAGGAATGCAGTCTTTACATCCATTTGCCAAATTTCATAATCATAAAATGCAGCAATTGCTAACATGATTCAGACGGACTTAAGCATCGCTACGGATGAGAAGGTCTCATCGTAGTCAACTCCTTGAGAGCTTTGTAGACAGTAACATTACCATTAGCGTCAATCTTCTTCTTGAAGATCCATTTATTCTCGATGGCTTGCCGATCATCGGGCAAGTCAACCAAAGTCAACACTTTGTTCTCATACATGGATCCCATCTCAGATTTCATGGCCTCAAGCCATTTTGCGGAATCTGGGCTCATCATCGCTTCCTCATAGTTCGTAGGTTCGTCATGGTCAAGTAACATGACCTCCAGAACAGGATTACCGTACCACTCTGGTGCGGATCTTACTCTGGCTGACCTACGAGGTTCGGTAGTAACTTGATCTGAAGTTATATGATCATCATCATTAGCTTCCTCAATAATTGGTGTAGGAGTCACATGAACTGATTTCTGTGATGAACTACTTTCCAATAAGGGAGCAGGTACAATTACCTCATCAAGTTCTACTTTCCTCCCACTCACTTCTTCCGAGAGAAACTCCTTCTCTAGAAAGGATCCATTCTTAGCAACGAATGTCTTTCCTTCGGATCTGTGATAGAAGGTGTACCCAACAATTTCCTTTGGGTATCCTATGAAGACATATTTCTCCGATTTGGGTTCGAGCGTATCAGGTTGAAGCTTTTTCACATAAGCATCACAGCCCCAAACTTTAAGAAACAACAACTTTGGTTTCTTGCCAAACCAAAGTGCGTTATGTCGACTAGAGGGGATGTGAATAGGCGATTTTTATGAAATTCTTCACTGAGGAATTTGCTCGTGAGGAAATTCCTTAGCGAAGAACTACTAGCAGCGGAATAAGTACTCACAAGTAAACAAAGCAGATTACATGCATGGTCATCATGATGAAATGAAGACAAACACAGAGTACAGAAAGCGTAAACACAGGATAGCACAATATGAAGACAAACAGACTGAAGAAATTGAACTGAGGAAATTGAGAAAGTCTTCAGTCAAAGTCTTCAAACACAGATATGAACAAACACTCAACATAGTAATGAGGAAATAAAAGTGTTGAGGAAATAGAACCAGTAAGCTTGGTGAAGAAAATGATTTGGTAGACCAGTTCCAACTGCTGTCTCAGTTGTACATCTGGTTGGAGCGGCTGAGTATTTAAACTCGAGGACACCTAGTCCCGGACACACAGTCCTCACCGTATTCTCCTTGAGCTAAGGACACATAGTCCTCGCCCAATCACTCGTGGTAAATCTTCAGGTGACTTCCAAACCTTCACAGACTTGGTCACTCGGCGATCCACAATTCCTCTTGGATGCTATAGTGGAAGAAGCACAGTCTTCAAAGGTAACAAGCGTCGGATCTACGCAGGATCAATTTCTTCAGTGATGCTCAATCACTTTGGATCCGTAGGTGTTTTGGGTTTGGGTTTGGATTTTCCTCACTTGATGATTTTCGCTCAAAGTCCACAGAGGATGGGTTGCTCTCAAATGACAAGTGTCAAGTTCTCGAGGAGCAGCCAACCAGCTAGTGGTTGTAGGGGGCGGCTATTTATAGCCTAGGGAGCAGCCCGACATGATAAGACATAAATGCCCTTCAATGATATGACCGTTAGGTGGACAAGATATTTTAGGACAGCTGGCGCGTACCACAGCAACGGTCGGAAATTTGAGGTTCAAATTCCTCAGGGCTATCATGTTCCTCATAGTGTAGGCAATTTGCACTGGCGAATTCCTAACTCCTCAGTCAGAGCAAAGTCCTCAGTGACCAGAAGAACTGCGTCTCTGTCACTGAAGAAATTGACTGAACTGTATGAGATTTCCAATGGCTTCACTCGAAGGGATTGGTAGATGTAGGATTTGAGATGAGCATCACTTGGAAATTTTTTCCTTAGTATTTCCTCGACCCCCTTTAACAGTACGGTGTTTCCTATGACTCAAGAAAGAGAAAATGAAACTACGAAAACAAAAGTCTTCACGCTTCATGTTCCTCGAATGAATACCAAGTCTTCAAGGTCACACCAATTTGTTCACTTTCAAAGTCTTCAGAAAGTCTTCAAAATATCAAAGTCCTCAAATGAAGAACTTCATTTTTAGGGGTCGACTTTCTCTGTAAATATCAAACTCCTCATAGACTTATAAACCTGTGTACACTCATAAACGCATTAGATACTTAACCTATAAGTCTTCAATACACCAAAATCACTAAGGGGCACTAGATGCACTTACAATCTCCCCCTTTTTGGTGATTGATGACAACATAGGTTAAGTTTTCAACGGGGATAAATATATGAAGTGTAAATACTGATATTGAGGAATTTGATTGCAAGATATATAAGAACTCCCCCTGAAGATGTGCATAGTGAGGAATTTGCTTTTGAAGCAATGCACACTTGAAGAGTTGAATCATGGAGATCTCCCCCTATATCTTGTAATTCATACACGCATTTGATATATAATATGAAGAATTTGAAATGCATGATGAAATATGGTGCCTGATGTAATTCAGCATGCGTGCGATAATATTAACGAGGAATAAGCATGCAGAATAGTGCATCAAAGTATCAAAGCATAGTGCAACAAAAGTATCAGCGCACCATCGGGTTTAAGATTACAACTCGATCCAATAAAAGTTTCGGAAGAGCGAGAGTTGTAACTTAGCAAATAAAAAAACGCCCTTATTATTGACCCGCTTGAAGACTAACTCAGATTTATCCCCCTTTGTCATCAAATGACCAAAAGGATCGAAACTGAGGACTAACACCCCTGAAGATAATCAAGTTGATGAAGGAGCGCCAGCGTTGTTGGGGTCGGTCGTTGAAGTAGGGCCTGCTGCAGTGTCGTCCAAATCTTCATGTTCATCAGTCGCACGCGATGTAGAATATGAACTGGCCACCAAAGAAGGAACCTTGACCTTCTTGTATTTCTTCGGAGGGGGTGCAAACCAGTCAAAGTTTTCTTTCAGACCCATTTTCTCCAAGTCTTCAGCACTCTACACTTTAGACAGAACAGCCCAGGTGCGGTTGAGGGTTTCATGAAGGTAGTAATGGTCTTTCTTCACGGCATTGTGTGTGGAAGTCATGTTGTGAAGAATTGAACCAAACTGACGCTTGACCCATTTGTGATTGTGATCAACCTTTTGATGAAGACTGAGGAGTAACTCACGGTCAGTCATCACCCTGGGTGCTGTGGCTTGAGGATTTTGTTTGGCAGTGTTGGCAGCAGAGTCATGTGTGGCAGAGTCATCATTGGTGGAATAAGAAGCAGCCTTGCGAAATTGACCATCCAATGGACGAATGCCTTCATCTATCACAGCAGTGGCCTTGCCCTTTTCATCAACTGAGGAAAATGTCCGTTTGAGGACTTCAATGGGAGGCAAGTAGCTGTAGTGGTTAAGTGTTTCAGCTTTGTAGTTGAGTGAAGACCTTGTCCTGATGAATTTCATTATCCAAGGTGCATAAGGCTTCAGCTCAAATGGTGACATAGCAATGTTGGCCAGAGTCCTCATGAAGAAATCATGGAAGTTGACGGGAACGCCATGGATGATGTTGAAAAGCAGATTCTTCATGATGCCAACGACTTCTTCATCAGTCGAGTCGTGGCCTTTGATGGGACTCATTGTCTTCGTCAGAATGCGATAGACAGTCCTTGGGACATACAGCAATTCCTTGACGAGGAATTTGGTTCTAGGAGCTTGCCCTGGCTTCAAAGGCTTCATCAGCACTTGCATATAGTGATTTGAAAGCTCAGGTTCGTTGTACACACAACGCGCATCTTCAGTGGGTGGACTCAGAGGAAGGACACGAAGCAATTCAGATGCTGGGGCCTTATAATGGGTGTTCTCAGTCATCCAGTCCAAAACCCATGAGTTGACATCTTCAGAGTTGCCGGTGATGTGCAACGTTGCATAGAATTGAAGAATAAGCTCTTCATTCCAATTGCATATGTCTGTGCAGAAATTGAGTAGCCCAGCGTCATGAAGAACACTGAGGACTGGCGTAAAGCACGGCAAAGACTCCATATCCACGTGAGGAATATGAGCATGGTCGAAGACTTTGTCTTTGTTGTAAAGCACAGAGGAATAGAAATTTGCTTGGCTGGCTGTCGAGAAACGCCTCTTCCTTATGTGAGCAGAGTCATATGGATTGTATTCAGTGAAGAACACGTGCTCACCATAGAAATCTTCAGCCTTGAATTTCTGTTTGCGTGAGAACGGATCCTTTGGCCTTGGTAGAGGAGTGTCAGTGAGTTGCATCACGACCTTAGGAATCACGATCTCAGGTTCTTCAGGCTGAGGAATTTCAGGATGTTCCTCAGGTGCAGTCACCTTGTCAGTTTCAGCAGCAGTTTCTTCAGCACTAGTGGCTGGAATTTCTTCATTCATAGATGCAGTGGGATGAGTTGCTTCAGAGCCCAATTTTACTGTCGGTGAAGGAGAGTGAGGAATTTGCTGCAGGGGAGTGAAGAGTGGGGAATTGGGATGCTGACTTTCCCAAAAGTCGTCATTCATTACAGGAGTGGTGCTTCCAATATCCACATCTTCATCAATTTCTTCAACACCAGCCTCTTCATCATCAAACTGAGGCATTGGTGATGAGACTTTTGGGGTTGAAGGGATTGCATCCACTTCAATTTCTTCATCAATCTGCTCTGACGAAGCAGCAGATTGAGTTTCTTCATCTGATCCACTTGGGATCTCATAATCTTCACCAAAAGGAACAAGGTCCTTTGATGGCATGGAGGAGATAGGAATGGAATCAATGGGATTTGTAAACGAGCTTGTCATCGGCTTCGTCTTCTTGGGAGCTGAAGATTCTGAAGCATTGGATGCCTTCCTTTTCTTCACAGCAGCTCGCTCGGCAGCCTTGGTTTTCTTCACATCTGATGCAGATGGAAGAATTGGAGTTGGCATAGGCGCAGGTGGAGCTGAGGAATCTAGTTGATTGTCCTCAGGCGCAACTGATGCAGTTGCCCTGGTTTCTTCATTTTCTTCAGGCGCACCACTAGTGGATGCCCTGGCAATTTCTTCAGGGGATGGAGCAGAGTCATCAGCCCTGGAACTGGCATTTTATTCAGCAGCCTGAACTTCATCAGCGGTGCTGGCATGTTCTTCAGTTTGCTGAACAGATGCTTCAGCATGAGGAATTTGTTGTGTTGAGGCAGCACCCTTGGTGAAGGTATCAGTCAGCCTCACAAATCTGACCTTGGCTCCTTTCCAATCAGCATAGTACGAGTCAAAGTTGTCGCTTAGGGCTTTGATCTCAGCCTGCATCTTGACGAGTTCCTCAGGCGTCATCTTGACAACATTTTTCTTCAGCAGCTTCTCTTTTCTGTACTGAGATTTCTTGATCTCTCTGGCCCTATCATATTTCCACTTCTCCTCTTGGATGAAGTGAGTCAACATGTGACTTTGGCCAGGAGTCAGCTTGAAATCAGGCATAGGTGTGTTAGGGTCCTTATGCCAGAGATCAATATAATCTAGGATCGCCCTTGGATCCAATAGCAGGGGCACAGGTGTGCCTTTGGCTTTAGCAGCCCTTTCTTGTTGGTCTCTGATGATTTCAGTGAGTTCCTCTTCATCAGCTTCATCATCATCAGATGGCACAGTGAAGACTACCTGCTTCTTCTGAGGACTTGGACGAGTGCCGCGTCCAGCAGTAGCCTTTTTCTTCAGCAGAGAAGGTCCAGCTGAAGAACTAGCTGAGACACCAGAGGCAATAGAGATGCCAGTAGTCCTTTGGCACGAGGCCAGATGCACAGGTGCTGAGGACTTTGTCGGGACAGTTGAGGACTTTGGAGGAGGTGCTGAGGACTTTGGTGGAGCAGGAGTAGCATGAGGAACTTGCTTTGAAAATTTTGAAGCTTCTGGCCGTGAGGGCACAGCTGAGGAACTTGGTCGTGAGGGCATTGAAGATGAAGCACTTGGCTTAAGAGCGGGCTTCTTAATCATTGCTTTCTTCGGCTTGGCAGAGGCCTCGGTGGCAGCAGCAGCAGCAGAGTCTTCATTGAATTTCCTCACTGCATCTCTGGCTTGCCTTTGCAGTTTAGCTTGGCGCTTGGCCCATTCCTTAGAAAAATCCTCACCGCGTCTGATGCTAGTGGGATCAGCCACTTGGCCAGGTGCCAATGGAGCTCTTGAGCATGGAGGGTTTACTGCGAATTTCTTCATATACTTGGGAGAGACGTATCTGTACTCCCTCCATTCACGTGCCCATCTCCTTTCAATCTTCTGTATGTGCACCTTGCGCTGATTTTTATCTTCCTCAGGAGGTGTGCAGTACCCAGCATAAATGTCCTCAGGGATTTCAAAGGCAGTCATGACCTCAGGTCTCTTTCCTCCTTTCTGTGGCCGTTTACCTTCAGCCATTTTCTTCAGATGAGGAATTTGAACAATTGAATTTTCTGAAGAAGTATGCAACTTTTCTTCGAGGAACGCTGCAAATGAGTTAAGTTGATGAGAACCTAATGATTCAGCAGCGGACATGTGTACCTATGAACAGAGTATAGTTGCGAGGAATTTGGAGAGGTCATATGCGTTCTCAGAGGGTTTTTCATAAAGAACAAGTTTGAGGAATTTGACCAGATTCGTCTTGAGGAATTTGGAGAGGTCATATCTTAGGTTCCAGAGTTGTATAGATCGAGGATCCACACAACTGAGGAATCTTGAAGAAATTTAGGCTTAGGGAAATGAAACAAGAACAGATAACATGTGAGGTGTTTTGTGTGTGAGGATTTGAAGAATAAAACACCTTTGAAGATTTTGTAGAAAAGTTTCGAATCAAGGAGGGCAGTAAAATTAGCTTTTATTTACCCTGAATGAAGAACACAACAAACTGGGAGTTGAAATAGTGAAGTTCGTCGATGCAGATCTTCCACGCCCTAACTTGGCGGAGGAAGACGTCTAAGGCGGCGGCGGAGGTGAAGATTTCCGCAGTCGGCGCGAGTACGACGGCGACGAGGTCGAGGAAGTGAAGCTCTTCCTCACCGGTGACGATGGAGTAGCGACGGCGCCAGGGTTTGGAAGTTCGAGCGGGGGAAGTGAGATCAAGCAGGGTAAAAGAAGTGAGGACGGCGATAGGGGTATTTATAGCCGCAGTGAAAAACTGCTCGTCCGAAGATTTAGGACGAACGTGCCCCTGGCTGTTCTCCTTCTCATGACATGTGTCACCCACGTACTGTGTAGTGGAGATCGTGTAAGATCGTGGGTGGATAAAATAATCCATCGTGGGATGCGGAACGGTTTGAGCGGCAAAACCGAAAGTTTGGATAAGGTTAGTTTTAACGTTTCGTTCGCAATTTCTTCAGCTGACAAAGACACAGTGAAGAATTTGAACGAGTTTCAAATAGAACGCACATGAAGAATTTGTGAATTGATTGGATTGAGTATAGCATAGAGGGGAAGGGTCCGATCACATTCACTTAGTAGAAAGACCAACTTGAAGAAATAGCTATAAGTGAATGCTGTAGAGGACATAAACTCATATATATATATATAGCCAATGAAGAAAAACAACGGCACAAGTGAAGATTTTGCAAAGTTGAAGAATTTGAAAAACTGAGGAATTTCAAAAATGAGGAAAAACTCAAATTGAAGATTTTCAACTTTTGTGGTGGCGTGACCCACCGTATAAGAATGATGATTTCAGACACCGCGTACAATTGTCCTAGGGTTCTAAGAATCAAATTCTTCATTAATTTCTTCACACTTAGAGTGTTATTCTTCATTGATTGAAGAAAAACGTTTCTTCATGTGTGTTGCACATCTAAGTCATCAATTTTGCATAAGTGTTAGGATGAGTGCATTTTCAAAGTACATTCGAAGACTCTAAGATATTTAGATCACACCGCAACTTGCTAAATCTCTTCTCATCCAAGGGCTTAGTGAAGATATCGGCTAGCTGTTCTTCAGTCTTCACATGCTCAATAGAAATGTCGCCCTTCAACACATGATCATGAAGAAAATGATGATGAATCTGAATGTGCTTTGTCTTCGAGTGCTGAACTGGGTTGTGAGCAATCTTGATGGCACTCTCATTATCATAGAGGAGAGGCACATTCTTCACGTTGATGCCATAGTCCTTGAGCGTTTGCTTCATCCATAGTAATTGAGCATAGCAAGAACCAGCAGCAATGTACTCAGCTTCAGCAGTAGACAGTGATACGCAGTTCTGTTTCTTCGAGGACCAACAGACCAAGGATCGTCCGAGGAAATGACAAGTACCAGATGTTGACTTGCGGTCCACACGGTCACCAGCATAGTCAGAGTCTGAATATCCAATGAGATCAAAATCTGAGCCCTTGGGATACCATAATCCTAGTGTTGGTGTGTGAGCTAGATATCGAAGAATATGCTTCACAGCCTTATGGTGTGATTCCTTCAGTGCAGCTTGAAATTGTGCACACATGCAAACACTAACCATTATATCTAGCCTAGATGCACATAAGTACAATAAAGAGCAAATCATGGAGCGGTATACCTTATGATCGAAGTCAGTACCATTTTCATCAGTGCATAAATGACCATTTGTGGGCATAGGAATTTTGATGCCTTTGCAGTCTTGCATGCCGAATTTCTTCAGGACATCCTTGAGGTATTTCTCCTGAGATATGAATATACCATTGCGTTGTTGACGAATTTGAAGACCTAAGAAGAATTTCAACTCTCCCATCATAGACATCTGATATTCTTCACTCATCATATAGGCAAATTCATCACTATAACGTTGGCCAGTACAGCCAAAGATGATATCATCAACATATATTTGGCACACAAACAGTTCACCATCATAAGATTTAGTAAAGAGAGTGGGATCGAGTGAACCGGGTGTGAAGCCTTTCTTCATGAAGAATTCCTTCAATGTATCATACCACGCCCGTGGAGCCTGCTTGAGGCCATAGAGGGCCTTGTTAAGTCTGAAGACTTTGTCAGGATGTTTTGGATCTTCAAAACCCGGGGGTTGAGCAACATATACTTCTTCCTCAAGCTTACCATTGAGGAATGCACTTTTCACATCCATTTGGTATAAGACGATATCATGATGGTTAGCATAAGCAACTAATATGCGAATAGCCTCAAGTCTAGCAACAGGTGCAAAAGTTTCATCGAAATCAATTCCTTCAACCTGTGTGTAGCCTTGAGCTACTAGTCGTGCCTTATTCCTCACCACAACACCATTTTCATCTTGCTTGTTGCGGTAGATCCACTTTGTGCCAATGATGTTATGCTTGCGAGGATCGGGACGATTGACTAGTTCCCATACGTTGTTGAGCTTGAACTGATGTAATTCTTCTTGCATGGCCTGAATCCACTCAGGCTCCAGAAATGCTTCATCTACCTTAGCGGGCTCTGTGATAGAGACAAAAGCAAAGTGCCCACAAAAGTTAGATAGATGTGAAGCTTTTGAGCGTGTGAGAGGACCTGGTGCTCTAATGTCATCGATGATCTTCTCCACTTGCACTTCTTTTGCAACGCGAGGGTGAGCTGGTTGTCGTTGAGGAATTTGATCAGCATTTTCTTCACCATCAATTTCCTCAGCATTTTCTTCAGGTGCATCAGCTCGACGTTCTTCACGTTCTAGAATGAATTCTTCAGCAGATTCTTCAGTAGGAATGACATCTTCAGTAGCCTTGTGCTTGATTGAATCCTCAGGTGCTGGTTCATCTAACACAGAAGGTAGGTGCTCTCTTTGCGAGCCATTAGTTTCATCGAACCGCACATCTATAGTTTCAACAATCTTGTGAAGAACATTGTTGAAGACTCTGTAGGTGTGCGAGTCCTTTCCGTAACCAAGCATGAAACCTTCATGTGCTTTCGGTGCAAATTTAGAGTTGTGATGAGGATCTCTAATCCAGCATTTAGCACCGAAGACTTTGAAATAACTCACATTGGGTTTCTTGTCAGTGAGGAGTTCATAGGCAGTCTTCTTGAAGAATTTGTGAAGATATACTCTGTTGATGATATGGCACGCAGTATCAATTGCATCAACCCAGAAACGACAAGGGGTTTTGTACTCATCGAGCATAGTGCGAGCCATCTCAGCAAGAGTCATGTTCTAGCGCTCCACGACGCCATTCTGTTGAGGAGTATAAGGAGCAAATAACTCATGAGTAATACCAAGTTCATCAAGATAGTCATCGAGACCCGAATTCTTGAACTCAGTGCCATTGTCACTTCTGATGTGCTTGATCTTCACACCGAAGTTGGTTGAAGCCCTTGAGGAAAAACGTTTGAAGACTTCCTGCACTTCAGTTTTGTAAGAGACAAGGTGTACCCATGTGTAACGAGAGTAATCATCAACAATAACAAAGCCATATTGAGATGCTTCATTTGAAACAGAGGAATAATGATTAGGACCGAAAAGATCCATGTGAAGCAATTCGAATGGACGAGTAGTGGTCATGATAGTCTTCGTTGGATGCTTGGCCTTTGTCATCTCTCCAGCTTCACAGGCACCACACAAGTGATCCTTGAGTAATTTGACATTCTCAATGCCAATGACATGCTTCTTCTTAGCAAGCGTGTTCAAATTCCTCATGCCTGCATGACCAAGTCGTCGATGCCATAGCCATCCTTCTGAAGCTTTTGCAAGTAGGCACAGGGCTGGTTGTGACTCTGCAGAGAAATCAACAATATACAAGTCTCCTCTCCTAAAGCCTTCGAAGACTTTGGAATTGTCAGCTTCCATAATCACAACACAACGATACTTGCCAAAGACAACAACCATATCAAGATCACAAAGCATTGAGACAGACATAAGATTGTATCCTAAGGACTCAACAAGCATGACTTTGTCCATGTGTCAATCCTTTGTGATAGCAACCTTACCTAGACCCAATACCTGACTTTTGCTTTTATCAGCGAAGATGATATGCTTCATGTGTGACGCTGATAAGGGAGCATCCATCAACAGATTCCTGTCACCGGTCATGTGATTTGTACATCCACTATCAAGTACCCATTCAGTGGCTTTGGGTTGATCATCCTGCAGATGAATTAGTGCAACTTACGACCTCATATACTTCAGCAGTGAAGAATATGATATCAAAATTCATCAGATCAATTTCATCAAGCAGTAAGATAGATAAAACAGAGGGAGGACGTGTGAAATGAAAGTTCATTTCATCATGGTTAGCATGCATCCTTTCAGGCATTTTTGTCAGGTCCCCAGCAAATTCTTCAGACGTTATCGTACGTCTGGAGACCTGACACTGCAGAAGAGATTAGTTCTTTTTCTTCACCACCCACATCTGAAGGGGTGGCAAAGAGTTCATCACTCTGCAAGCTCCATATGAGAATGGTGGCAAAGCAGCCAAACCATTTCGTTTCACATAAGAGGGGTTAGGGTAAGCATATGAATAAGCAGAGAAATTCTTCGAGGACTTATGAACATAATAATTTGAAGAATAATGCTCATATTCATAGCCCTTGGCTCTTCCCTGCGAAACAGTGTTGTTAGCACGATGATGTTCATATGAGGACTTTGATCCATGTGAGGAATTTGATCCATATGAAGAATTTGATCTGGGGTTCCTTTTCTTCACAGGTGGTGTCATGAGGACATTCACCTGAAGACTTTCAAGGCAACTTTTGGGAACCCAGATTTTCTTCATAGGGGAACCGTTCCTGCAGTTAGTGCCAACATATCTAGCAAATACTTGACCATTCTGATTTTTGAACAATTTATAGTTGGAGTCACATGACTCATCAGAAGAATGAGAAGATTCACATGTATAGCCAGATAAATTAGATGGATCAACTGGAGGTCCCTTTGCAACAACCCATGAGGTTTTGGGGTACTGCTCAGGCTTCCAATATGTACCATCAGCATTGAGTTTCCTCTCAAAGGCAATACCCTCTTTCCTAGGGTTCCTATTGAGGATCTGCTTTTTAAGCACATCACAAAGAGTCTGATGCCCTTTGAGGCTTTTGTACATGCCTGTCATGTATAATTCCTTCAGTCCTGCATCGTCAGTAATACTAGCAATGTCCTCAGATGAGGAATTAGTGATGGCAGAGACAGGTGAAGAATTTGTAACATTTGAAGCATTTGAACATTCAGGTGAAGAATTAGCAGATTCTCGTTCAATGCAATTTAGGCATGGAGGAATGAATTCTTCCTGAGCAGTGCTGATTTGTTGAGCAAGTAATGAATCGCGCTCCTTCTGAAGATCTTCATAACTCACTCTCATCTTCTCAAAATCAGACAGGAGAGAGTTATGCTGATCTTAAAGAGAGTCATGCTTGGAATGAAGTCTTTGAAGCCTTTCAGCCAAGGCTTGTGACTGATCCATTTCTTCACCCAACATATCATTGCTCTTACTAAGCATATCATTAGCTTTTTGCAAAGCTCTTTGTTGTTTTGCGGCAATGGAAGCAAGTTTGACATAACTGGGTCCAAATTCATCACCAGATTCTTCATCACTAGACTCAGATAGGTAGCATTCAGTTACCTCAGCACTTTTTGCCATAAGGCATGGAGTGGAGGATGATGATTCTGGTTCGAATGTCATCGATTTGAGCGATTCCTTGAAATCCTCAAACCAAGGGACATGACGGGTTCGATGACCTTCATAGACCTCAGAGAGCCGGTCCCAGATAAGCTTCGCATGGTCAAGATGCATGATGTTCCTGAACTGATTACGAGACAGACAGGAGCAGATGACGTCCTTCGCCGTGAGGTTGAGAAGAGTGTACTTGCGAATGTCATCAGCTCCCGTCGTCTTGCATAGATCGGTAAGACCAATCTCAGTGCCGGTCCACAGTTTGCTGTTCATCGCCATGAGGCACTTCTTCATCATGGCCTTCCACTTGGGATACTCGTGACCGTCAAAGATAGGGCATGTCACTTTCTTCATACCTGCGGTTGACATAACTAAAACTCCAAGCGGTTAAACCAAAATCACACAGAACAAGGGAGTACCTTGCTCTGATACCAATTGAAAGTGCATTATGTCGACTAGAGGGGGGGTGAATAGGCGATTTTTATGAAATTCTTCACTGAGGAATTTGCTCGTGAGGAAATTCCTTAGCGAAGAACTACTAGCAGCGGAATAACTACTCAGAAGTAAACAAACCAGATTACATGCATGGTCATCATGATGAAATGAAGACAAACACAGAGTACAGAAAGCGTAAACACAGGATAGCACAATATGAAGACAAACAGACTGAAGAAATTGAACTAAGGAAATTGAGGAAGTCTTCAGTCAAAGTCTTCAAACACAGATATGAACAAACACTCAACACAGTAATGAGGAAATGAAAGTGTTGAGGAAATAGAACCAGTAAGCTTGGTGAAGACAATGATTTGGTAGACCAGTTCCAACTGCTGTCTCAGTTGTACATCTGGTTGGAGCGGCTGAGTATTTAAACTCGAGGACACCTAGTCCCGGACACACAGTCATCACCGTATTCTCCTTGAGCTAAGGACACACAGTCCTCGCCCAATCACTCGTGGTAAGTCTTCAGGTGACTTCCAAACCTTCACAGACTTGGTCACTTGGCGATCCACAATTCCTCTTGGATGCTCTAGACCTTGACGCCTAACCATCTGGAAGAAGCACAGTCTTCAAAGGTAACAAGCGTTGGATCCATGCAGGATCAATTTCTTCAGTGATGCTCAATCACTTTGGATTCGTAGGTGTTTTGGGTTTGGGTTTGGATTTTCCTCACTTGATGATTTTCGCTCAAAGTCCTCGGAGGATGGGTTGCTCTCAAATGACAAGTGTCAAGTTCTCGCGGAGCAGCCAACCAGCTAGTGGTTGTAGGGGCGGCTATTTATAGCCTAGGGAGCAGCCCGACATGATAAGACATAAATGCCCTTCAATGATATGACCGTTAGGTGGACAAGATATTTTAGAACAGCTGGCGTGTAGCACAGCAACGGTCGGAAATTTGAGGTTCAAATTCCTCAGGGCTATCATGTTCCTCACAGTGTAGGCAATTCGCACTGGCGAATTCCTAACTCCTCAGTCAGAGCAAAGTCCTTAGTGACCAGAAGAACTGCGTCTCTGTCACTGAAGAAATTGACTGAACTGTATGAGATTTCCAATGGCTTCACTCGAAGGGATTGGTAGATGTAGGATTTGAGATGAGCATCACTTGGAAATTTTCTCCTTAGTATTTCCTCGACCCCCTTTAACAGTACGGTGTTTCCTATGACTCAAGAAAGAGAAAATGAAACTACGAAAACAAAAGTCTTCACACTTCATGTTCCTCGAATGAATACCAAGTCTTCAAGGTCACACCAATTTCTTCACTTTCAAAGTCTTCAGAAAGTCTTCAAAATATCAAAGTCTTCAAATGAAGAACTTCATTTTTAGGGGTTGACTTTCTCTGTAAATATCAAACTCCTCATAGACTTATAGACCTGTGTACACTCATAAACGCATTAGATACTTAACCTATAAGTCTTCAATACACCAAAATCACTAAGGGGCACTAGATGCACTTACAAAACAACAACTTTGGTTTCTTGCCAAACCACAGTTCATAAGGCGTCGTCTCAACGGATTTAGATGGTGCCCTATTTAACGTGAATGCAGCCGTCTCTAAAGCATAACCCCAAAACGATAGCGGTAAATCAGTAAGAGACATCATAGATCGCACCATATCTAATAAAGTGCGGTTACGACGTTCGGACACACCATTACGCTGTGGTGTTCCGGGTGCCGTGAGTTGCGAAACTATTCCGCATTGTTTCAAATTAAGACCAAACTCGTAACTCAAATATTCTCCTCCACAATCAGATCGTAGAAACTTTATTTTCTTGTTATGATGATTTTCCACTTCACTCTGAAATTCTTTGAACTTTTCAAATGTTTCAGACTTATGTTTCATCAAGTAGATATACCCATATCTGCTCAAATCATCTGTGAAGCTGAGAAAATAACGATACCCGCTGCGAGCTTCAATATTCATCGGACCACATACATCAGTATGTATGATTTCCAATAAATCTGTTGCTCGCTCCATTGTTCCGGAGAACGAAGTTTTAGTCATCTTGCCCATGAGGCATGGTTCGCAAGTACCAAGTGATTCATAATCAAGTGATTACAAAAGTCCATCAGAATGGAGTTTCTTCATGCGCTTTACACCAATATGACCCAAACGGCAGTGTCACAAATAAGTTGCACTATCATTATGAACTCTGCATCTTTTGGCTTCAATATTATGAGTATGTGTATCACTACTATCGAGATTCAACAAAAATAGACCACTCTTCAAGGGTGCATGGCCATAAAAGATATTACTCATATAAATAGAACAACCATTATTCTCATATTTAAATGAATGACCGTCTTGCATCAAACAAGATCCAGATATAATGTTCATGCTCAACGCTAGCACTAAATAACAATTATTCATGTCTAAAACTAATCCCGAAGGTAGATGTAGAGGTAGCGTGTCGACGGCGATCACATCGACTTTGGAACCATTTCCTACGCGCATCGTCACCTCGTCCTTAGCCAATCTTCGCTTAATCCGTAGTCCCTATTTCGAGCTGCAAATATTAGCACAAAACCAGTATCAAATACCCAGGTGCTACTGCGAGCATTAGTAAGGTACACAATAACATGTATATCACATATACCTTTGTTCACCTTGCCATCCTTCTTATCCGCCAAATACTTGGGGCAGTTCCGCTTCCAGTGACCAGTCCCTTTGCAGTAGAAGCACTCAGTCTCAGGCTTAGGTCTAGACTTGGGCTTCTTCACTTGAGCAGCAACTTGCTTGCCGTTCTTCTTGAAGTTTTCTTTCTTCCCTTTATCCTTTTTCTTGAAACTGGTGGTCTTGTTGACCATCAACACTTGATGCTCCTTCTTGATTTCTACCTCCGCAGCCTTTAGCATCGCGAAGAGCTCGGGAATTGTCTTATCCATCTGTTGCATATTATATCTCATCATGAAGCTCTTGTAGTTTGGTGGCAGTGATTGAAGAATTCTGTCAATGACACTATCATTAGGAAGATTAACTCCCAGTTGAATCAAGTGATTGTTATACCCAGACATTTTGAGTATATGTTCACTGATAGAACTATTCTCCTCCATCTTGCAGCTGTAGAACTTATTGGAGACTTCACATCTCTCAACCCGGGCATTTTCTTGAGATATTAACTTCAACTCCTGAAACATCTCATATGTTCCATGACGTTTAAAACGTCGTTGAAGTCCTGATTCTAAGCCGTAAAGCATGGCACACCGAATTATCGAGAAGTCATCAGCTTTGCTCTGCCAGACGTTCTTAACGTCATTAGTAGCATCTGCAGCAGGCCTGGCACCCAGTGGTGCTTCCAGGACGTAATTCTTCTGTGCAGCAATGAGGATAACCCTCAAATTACGGACCCAGTCCGTGTAGTTGCTACCATCATCTTTCAACTTACCTTTCTCTAGGAACTCATTAAAATTTAATGGAACAACAGCACCGGCCATTTATCTACAACAACATAGACATGCAAAATACTATCAGGTACTAAGTTCATGATAAATTGAAGTTCAATTAATCAAATTACTTAAGAACTCCCACTTAGATAGACACCCCTCTAATCATCTAAGTGATCACGTGATCCATATCAATTAAACCATGTTCGATCATCACGTGAGATGGAGTAGTTTTCAATGGTGAGCATCACTATGTTGATCATATCTACTATATAATTCACGCTCGACCTTTCGGTCTCGGTGTTCCGAGGCCATATCTGCATATGCTAGGCTCGTCAAGTTTAACCCGAGTATTCTGCGTGTGCAAAACTGGCTTGCACCCGTTTTATGTGAACGTAGAGCTTATCACACACGATCATCACGTGGTGTATCGGCACGACGACCTTTCGCAACGGTCCATACTCAGGGAGAACACTTTTACCTTGAAATTTAGTGAGAGATCATCTTATAATGCTACCGTTAATCAAAGCAAAATAAGATGCATAAAAGATAAACATCACATGCAATCAATATAAGTGATATGATATGGCCATCATCATCTTGTGCCTTTGATCTCCATCTTCAAAGCACCGTCATGATCACCATCGTCACCAGCGCGACAACTTGATCTCCATCATAGCATCGTTATCGTCTCTCCAACTATTGTTTCTACAACTATTGCTACCGCTTAGTGATAAAGTAAAAAACAATTACATGGCGATTGCATTGCATACAATAAAGCGACAAACATATGGCTCCTACCAGTTGCCGATAACTCTGTTAAATAACATGATCATCTCATACAATAAAATTTAGCATCATGTCTTGACCATATCACATCACAGCATGCCCTGCAAAAACAAGTTAGACGTCCTCTACTTTGTTGTTGCAAGTTTTACGTGGCTGCTACGGGCTGAGCAAGAACCGTTCTTACCTACGCATCAAAACCACAACGATATTTCGTTAAGTATGTGTTGTTTTAACCTTCAACAAGGACTGGGCGTAGCCACACTTGATTCAACTAAAGTTGGAGAAACTGACACCCGCCAGCCACCTGTGTGCGAAGCACGTCGGTAGAACCAGTCTCGCTTAAGCGTACGCATAATGTTGGTCCGGGCCGCTTCATCCCACAATACCGCCGATTCAAAGTATGACATGCTGGTAAGCAGTATGACTAGTATCGCCCACAACTAACTTGTGTTCTACTCGTGCATATAACATCTACGCATAAACCTGGCTCGGATGCCACTGCTGGGGAACGTAGTAATTTCAAAATTTTCCTACGCACACGCAAGATCATAGTGATGCATAGCAACGAGCGGGAGAGTGTTGTCCACGTACCCTTGTAGACCGTAAGTGGAAGCGTTTTATCAACGCGGTTGATGTAGTCGTATGTCTTCATGATCCGACCGATCCAAGTACCGAACGCACAGCACCTCCGAGTTCAGCACACGTTCAGCTCGGTGACGTCGCACGAACTCACGATCTAGCAGAGTGTCGAGGGAGAGTTTCGTCAGCCCGACGGCGTGATGATGGTGATGATGAAGCTACCGGCGCAGGGCTTCACCTAAGCACTACAACTATATGACCGAGGTGGATTATGGTGGAGGGGGCACCGCACACGGCTAAGAGATCAATGATCAACTTGTGTGTCTATGGGGTTCCCCCCTCCTCCGTATATAAAGGAGTGGAGGAGGGGAGGGCCGGCCCTCCTATGGCGCGCTCCATGGGAAGTCCTACTCCCATCGGGAGTAGGATTCCCCCCTTCCCTAGTTGGACTAGGAGTGGAAGGAAGGGGGAGAGAGGGGGAAGGAAAGGGGGGGCGCCCCCAGCCCAATTTAGATTGGGCTTAGGGGGGCGCGCCCCCTCCTATGCCTCCCCCTCTTCTCTCCCACTATGGCCCAATAAGGCCCATATACCTCCCGGGGGGTTCCGGTAACCTCCCGGTACTCTGGTATATGCCCGAACTCACCCGGAACCATTCCGATGTCCAAACATAGTCGTCCAATATATCGATCTTTATGTCTCGACCATTTCGAGACTCCTCGTCATGTCCGTGATGACATCCGGGACTCCGAACTACCTTCGGTACATCAAAACACATAAACTCATAATACCGATCGTCACCGAATGTTAAGCGTGCGGACCCTGCGGGTTCGAGAACTATGTAGACATGACCAAGACACGTCTCCGGTCAATAACCAATAGTGGAACCTGGATGCTCATATTGGCTCCCACTTATTCTACGAAGATCTTTATCGGTCAAACCGCATAGCAACATACGTTGTTCCCTTTGTCATCGGTATGTTACTTGCCCGAGAATTGATCGTCGATATCTCAATACCTGGTTCAATCTCGTTACTGGAAAGTCTCTTTACTCGTTCCGTAATGCATCATCCCGCAACTAACTCATTAGTCACATTGCTTGCAAGGCTTATAGTGATGTGCATTACCGAGAGGGCCCAGAGATACCTCTCCGACAATCAGAGTGACAAATCCTAATCTCGATCTATGCCAACTCAACAAACACCATCGGAGACACCTATAGAGCACCTTTATGATCACCCAGTTACGTTGTGACGTTTGGTAGCACACAAAGTGTTCCTCCAGCATTCGGGAGTTGCATAATCTCATAGTCATAGGAACATGTATAAGTCATGAAGAAAGCAATAGCAACGTACTAAACGATCAAGTGCTAAGCTAACGGAATGGGTCAAGTCAATCACATCATTCTCTAATGATGTGATCCCGTTCATCAAATGATAACTCATGTCTATGGCTAGGAAACTTAACCATCTTTGATTAACGAGCTAGTCAAGTAGAGGCATACTAGTGACACTCTGTTTGTCTATGTATTCACACATGTAATAAGTTTCTGGATAATACAATTCTAGCATGAATAGTAAACATTTATCATGATATAAGGAAATATAAATAACCACATTATTATTGCCTCTAGGGCATATTTCCTTCAGATGGCGATGCCGGGCGGCGTGGACCGCGCTGGGGAAAGAACTATTGTCATCCCTCGCTCGCCTCCACAACACCCCTCACACCCGCCTGAGCAGTCAGTGCCAAGTTCTTGGCAACGAGCGACATCAACGGGGCCAACCCCTCTTCGCCATCGTCCTCGTTGTCGTCCGTGGAGAGGTGAGACACCCAAGACTGCAAGCACGAGGGCAACCGTCGGTGGTGGGGAAGCGCGGCTCTCCCAATATGTACTTGGGAAAGCGGAGGGCCGGGGATGACCACATGGACATTTTCAGCAAGAGGGGATGACGAAGCCAGAGTGGCATCTGTCGAAGCTGCCACGGAGGTTTGCATCAATGACGAGGAGACTGGGGAGACTAGGAGACGGGGTGACGCTGAGGATGATGGGGGAGAAGTCATGGCAGGGAGCTCTGATCCCGCCTGGCCGACGACAACGAAGGATGGAGGGTGGAGAGTTGGGCAGCCGTGCGCCTTCGAGTTTGCTAGAGCCCCATGCCCACCCGCGTGAGATCATCCTCCAATTGGTCGCTCGAGGAACTGTCGGGCACCTCATCGTTTGTGGGAAGCCGAGACGACCAGACAGGAACTCGGCATGGCGGCGGAGGAGCACGACACGAGGGGCCCATTTGGGAGTGACGGAGAGAGGGTGCAGCAGGGCTTCCAGATCTAGGTCAGCTAGAGGCATGGGAGGCCAGAGCAAGGAGATTAGGATGCCATAGTGCCTCACCCTCACGCATGCCCACCGCGACTCGTGTGGTGAGACCCATGTGGACTTTCTTCAAAATTCATGGGATGGGACGAAAGTCCTTTTCTGCTCACGAGCTCAAATTGGATCGCGACGAACAGTAAAATTTGAAAAATATTCAGAACAATTCAAAAAATTCGGATTGTTTTGTGGCAAACTATAGAAAAAATGCTTTCAGTACTTGCAAAGTTTCATTATGAAATGTCATTCGTGGAAGTTGTGGCAAAAACAAAAACAAAAACAAAAACAAAATTAGCAATAAGAAATGCTTTCAAAAATAGAACTTTTGAAGGATCGATTTTGTTTTTCTATTCGACTTCCACAAATGTCATTCCATGGTGAAACTTTGCCAGCACTCAAAATATTTGTCAATATTTACCAAAACAACATAAAAATTAATTGGTTTTCAATTTCCTTTTTGGATTTCACTATTTACCAAGCTCATTTGAACTCGAGCCAAGAAACATCACGTTCGTCATAGAATTTGTTTATGACTCTGTATGTAGTCAGTCATGCTTACCTACATTACTATATATGCTGACTTCTGTTAGGGGTAGTATACGGGAGACTGGTAGAGGACCGTTGGAATCAGGCTACAATGGAACCCACCTTATAAAACTTAGAAAAAAATGTACATTTATTTATTTATTTTTGTGAAGGATTTTTTTATCTATTCATAATCAATCATCACAGTACAATAAATACTAGAGGTGATAAGAATTACAACTAGGTCCATGGACCACCTAGCGACGACTACAAGCGCTTGGCGTGCCAAAGGCGCACCATCGTCATCGCCCCTCCCTTACCGGAGCCGGGCAAACCTTGTGAAATGTACTATATGTAAAATGTTCTGAAAAATCATGTGTTACAAAATTACACATGTAAGTTTTACTAAAATAGTATAGGGCCATTTGTGAGCCGGATAAAAATGAGAAAATTATAGTGACACAATTCAAGTCTTAAAATTTAAATTGTACCATTTTTACTTTCTCATTTTCAACAGGTAAGCAATTCAACCAATTCAAAAAAAATCATATTAAAGTTTGCGAAATTTCTCATGGGTAAATATCGACTCGAACCTATGTGCCTGATTCGATTGGAAATATACAAAACCCTAAAAATATGTTTTTTTACAAAGTTTTAGAAAGTACAGTGGATAGACAAGAATCCTGCATCATCAATCAATCAATGTTTTAGATCGGATCGGATGGATCAATCAGCGTGACACCATCAACCAAAACATTTACTATGAACCAACAACGCTACGTAGGTAACGTACACACTACCCATCCATTTCGCGCGACCAGGCAACACTAGCCAGCTGAGCATGGCTCGCGTCCTCCGCACCTCCGTCGTGGCGCCCTCGCCGTCGCCCGGCGGCGCGGCGCTTCCCGAGCGCTCTCTCCCGCTCACCTACATGGACGCCATGTGGCTCCACACCTCCCCTGTAGAGCGGGTCTTCCTCTTCCACCGCGCGCACGAGCACGACGACGATGACGACGCCGGTGCCCTCCTCTCCAACCTGCAGGGCCCGTTGTCCGAGGCGCTCCGCTACTTCTACCCGCTCGCCGGCCGCCTCCGCCTCACCCCCGGCACGTCAAACCGGCACGAGCTCCACTACCAGCCAGGCGACGGCGTCAGCTTCACCGTGGCCGAGTACGCTCACGCCGACGTGGACGAGCTCGCCGCGGACGAGCCCACGGAGCTTGCCAGGATCGCCCCGCTAGTGCCGCGGCTGCCGGAGGGCGGCGCGGTGTTGGCTCTGCAGGTCACCCTGCTGCGCCGTGGCGGCCTCGCCGTTGGCGTGACCGTCCACCACGCCGCCTGCGACGGCGCGTGCTCCACGCACTTCCTTCACACTTGGGCGTGGGCGGCAGCGTCCCGCGGCGCCACCATCGCGCCGGAGCCCCCCGTCATCGGCCGCACCTTCATCCGCGACCGCGACGACCTCTACGACGCCTTCGCCGCCCCCAGGCCGTACAGGGACCGCGTCGGGAAGCTCCTCAGGTCGCCCGACGCCGTCGTGGACAAACTCCTCGCCACGTTCGTGCTGCCCGAGGACCTCCTGCGGAGCATCAAGGGCACGGTAGCCCGCGAGGCGGCGCGCCGCGGCGTGTCGCCGCCGCCGCCTCCCCCCACGTCCACCGTAGCGACGTACGGCTTCATCTGGCACTGCTACTACCGCGCGAAAGAAAGCAGCGCCGGCGGCGGTAACGACGACCGCGCCTACGCCGTGTTCGCCGCCGACCACCGCGCGCGGCTGGACCCGCCGGTCCCCGCCACGTACCTCGGCAACTGCCTGGGCCTCTGCTTCGCCACGGCAAGCAAGAAAGAGATCACCACAGCCGGCGCGGGCGGCCTCTTGGCGGCGTGCTCGGCAGTGGCCGCCGCCATCGACGAGGCCGTGCGCCGCGGTGGCTGCTGGGACGTGTGCCTGGAGCGCGTCGTGGAGGCGTACGGCGCCGGGGTCCCGCTGACGCTGGCGGGGTCGCCCAGGTTCCGGGTGTACGACGTGGACTTCGGATTCGGCAGGCCCGCCAAGGTGGACATCGTGTCGGTGGCGAGGACCGGCGCGATGTCGGTGGCCGAGGGCCGCGGCGGCGCCGGCGGGACGGAGGTGGGCATCTCGCTCCCGCCGGACGGCATGCGCAGGTTCCGGAGGTGCTTCGCCGACGCCGTCGCGTGCCTCTCGTCGACGTCGCCCGCGAAGCTGGCTGGCGCAGGTTTGTCGTCAGAACTCGAAAGTCTACGTACTCTTTTTTTCTCTCGACGACGGTCAAGTCTTCCCTCTTCGTACGGTCAAGTCTTCTTCTTTCCTTTCTTTTGCAGATACTATAACGGAACATTGTTAATGGAGCAGCTGTGTTCCATGTATATAAAAATAAAAGAGTACGTATATTCTTTTTGTTGCATCGGCATGTCATCTTCAGCTGGCAAGAGTGACATTTTCAGGCTAGGGACTATGCTATGCACGTGTCGATCTGGCCTTGGCCTTTCAAGTTTCAACACTAAGTACTATACTCCATCCATTTCTAAATATAAGTCTTTTTAAAGATTTCAATACAGACTACGTATAGAGTAAAATGAGTGAATCTATATGCTAAGAGCAACTCCAACGGGGCGACACATTTCGCCCGCGGGCGTCCATTTGGGTTGGCGCAGATAGAAAAGTCGGCCCAACGCGCCGACCCAAACGGACGCGGGTCCGCTTTTCGTCCGCCTGCCGACCCATTCTCGGTCTATTTTTAAGCCGGATTTGTGTCGGCGCGGACACGAGACAGATGAGCGCGTGCTCGCCTTCTCCTCCCCCTAGCCTGCTGGTCGGTGACAACCTCCACCATTTCCCTCCATTTCCCCCGAAGAAGACGCTGACGCCCGAACAACGGGTAAAGGAGTCGGCGAAGAGAAAGGGCCGGAGGCACGAGGCGGACGCAAGGGACAAAGCCATCGCGGCAGCCGCCATCGCCGCCGCCGCGCAGCAGGAGGTCACCAACGCCCGCGTCGCGGCGGCAACGAGGGAGGCGCTATTTATGCTAGGGTTAAACCCTAGCCAGCACGGCCTCGTCAACGCCGTTGTGCTCGCGGCCAGCACCGGCTCATCCGCGTTCCCTCAGATGGTGCTGCCCGACTCGCCCCGCACGTCGTCGACGCAGCCGATACCCGGTTTCCACGTCTACCCGCAGGCCTCCCGCCTCTCCAGGGAGTGCTCGCCCGAGGTGAGCATGGTGGCGCCTTCCACGCCCGCGCCCGCGCCCATCGACCTCAACGCCACACCGATGGCTGGTCATCCAGAGGTGCGAGGAAACGCGCTCGGCACATGCCAGCCGACGTGCTGTCGAGCGCACGCAACCTGTTCGACGGAATGCCGGCCTCCGGCAACGACGACTACATGCAACACATCATCTTCGAGGGTGGTGCGGCGGCCGTTGACGGTGCCGCCGGGGCCGGCTACGATCCCGAAGAGACACAAAGCCAGGACGGCTGAGGGACGTTCATGCCGTCCACCTTTGATTAAGATCAGGTGGCCTTCAAGCATGATCAGGTCGGCCTGGACCTGGACGGCTTCCCACTCGATCACGAGTTTCCGGAGGACTACGGGCAAGAGGAAGAGGATAAGTACGACATCAAAGGGGAGCCTTTGTTCGAGGACGAGCTGGCCAACCAAGCCGCCTGGGCGAAGTCAAAGCGCAAGAGCAAGCGGAGAAGGCATACACGGCGGGCGAGGACAAGCTCCTTTGTGAGTGTTGGAGGGACATTGGCAAGACCCCAAGGTCGCGTCGAACAAAATGCATCAACCTTTTGGATTCGTGTCCACCGTGAGTTCCATGAGCGCAAGAAGTTTCCGCCGTACCAAATACTAAGCACGCGCGGGTGGGTGTCCATTTCGAAGCGATGGAGGGTGATCCAACAAGAGTGCAACAAGTTTTGTGCCACTATTGAGAGCGTCAAGGCCCGCCCCGTGAGCGGCATCGGCATACAAGACATGGTATGCAAGCAGCCCACTTTTGTGTCATTCCGTTTATGCTTGCATGTCCATTTCCATATCCATGTTGCCAATATGCTTGCATGCGGTACATTTGTAGGCATTCAAGGTCCAACACGATGGCAAGTGCTTCAACCTCTCCCATTGTTGGAGGGTGATCAAAGATGAGGAGAAGTTCAAGGCGTAATACGCCGCCCTCAAGTCGCGTGGGGGGGGGGGAGGGCCGTGGAGGAGGAAGACGGCGAGAAGCCACACCCGCGGGGGAAGACCAACTCCAAGAAGGAGCACAAGCGGGATGCGGCATCGAACGCCTTGATCGTAAGCGTGGAGGGCATGATGAGCAAGAAAGAATCAAGGGAGGAGGAGCGTCGGCGATACAAAGAAGAACAAATGAACGCCTTCATGGAGATCCAAAGGAGGAGGCTTTAGATGGAGGCGGAGAAGCAAGCTAAGATGCTTGAGATGGAGGCGGAGAAGCAAGTCAAGGTGCTAGAGATCGAGGCCGCCAATGCCAAGACCAAGGCGAAAGAAGTGGCTCTCGCGAGCATGATGACCGGGGTGGAGATCATGAAGGTGGATCTCAACATTGTGTCACCAAGGAAGAGGCCGTGGTTCGAGAAGATGCAGGCTGACATGCTCAAGTTCGACGACGAGTGACCTATGACGGCGAGCACCATCCTTTTTTGTATGCCGGCAAGTGTGCTGGCATGACCATGCCGTGATGGCGTGGTCGAACTCCCGTCTTTTTTTGTGTGTTGGCATGTGTGTCGGCCGCTGGCAAGTGCGCCAGCCGAACTGTATGGTATTTTCTAAAGCTGGCATTGTATGCCGGCGCTGGCATGGTGCCGGCATGAACTTTCGGGTGACGACATGGCCGCTGGCATGAACTATGGACGCGGGCCTTTTTTTCAAAATTTGCGTGCGGAGATGAAATGGGTCGGCGCGTTGGGCGCACTGCCGACCCAAATCTCAAAGGGGGCGGACGCTGAGCGGGCGGCCGACCCAAAGGGATGAAAAACGGATAAAAGTGCCGTCCGTTTGCGTCGGCGCGTTGGAATTGCTCTAAAATGCGTTTATATACATCCATATGTAGTCCATATTTAAATCTCTAAAATGTTTTATACTCCGTATTTAGAAAGGGAGGCAATATTTGTTTATATTTTCTATAGAATAATTTTTTTGGTGATTGTGCATAGATTTTATACGGTCTTAATGTTGAATGTTGCTTCACCTACAACACAAGTTGTACGTTCCAGTACGACATTGGATATAGACATCGCTGATTCACTAGTAGAAAACTAACCTTTCATCCGGAGCACCAGTCCCGCTCGAGTTTGGGCCCGGGACTAATATTGCAACTTTTGATGCAACATCGTCACGGGTCCAATGTAACATCGGATGGGTTTCAATTACATGTAAAGTAATTCCGTTTACTATTTCTTAGGTGACCGAAGAACGTAAACATTGACGTTCATTTATTCAGACTATAGGATATGTGATTGTGTAAAGATGACAAAATCTTGATTTACGGTATGAGTTATCAATAGAAAATAGCCACTTCAGTTCAGAATACCACAGGTTGTATGCAGATGATAATGTGGAGCCCACCAAATGAAGGTGAAATTGGTTAGGATAATGTTTGACTAAATCGAATATAAATTCGATAGTGTAGGATATTGGTAAGAAATTTTTTATACCTGGACACAATTCGATTTGAGTCCGAATCAGGTTTTTGGACAGGTTATGGTATTTGCTAATATGTCATGATATAGGATAAAACGATTTTCAAGCCGTATGATCAGACCTTTCAAAATTGATTTTCCAATATATTGATAAAAGAAACTTGCAATATGTGGTTGCTATCTTTTGGCTATGAGCATGTGCATATGCTTGCAAATGTATATCCTACTACGTACCTTATAGTGGCAGAGCATCACACCCTAACAACTATCTTTCTTTTCGCAAAAAAGTACCGACTATCTTTCTAATCCCAATGTACAGTTGCACCCCATTGTTACCTCATGTATACCCTAATATTATACTCAATAATCACCATGTGATTTCAGAATTCCCAAAGTACGATTTATAACATGAACAAGATTCAATCTAAAGTAAAGAAACATACATGCAGAAGCACATCATACAATTCAACAACACTAATAAACCCCAATATCACAATTGTGCCCGACAACTCATATGATCAAGGGGGGGGGGGGTGACCACATAGTTAGTACTTACAAACCCATAACCTGAAGGGAGACTACTCACACATCACCATGGAAGTATTACAAAGATATTTTATGGTAAAGGTTATGGCGACTATGGAGGTGTCCCCGAAGACATCCTGTAAGGTCAAATATCGACCAGAGAGGAATGAGTGGGAGATGCGACAATTGCTTTGAAAATACAAGTTCTTCGAAGAAAAACATAGTAAGTTAACAAAATTGCATGATAGGATAGAGGAAAAACTAGAAAGATAGAAAAAGTCTTAATTAGAGGAAGTAAACTAGTACAACAGAGACAGAGGCATGAGCAAGCTAGATAAAAGAATAATTAAGAAGCAGTAAGATACTCGAGTCGAACAAATAAGCATACAACCTTGAGAACAACAAGGGTGGACACAAATCAGAACATGGTATAGGCAGCGGAATAAGGTAGTTCACAACAATGTCTTCAAATCAATCACAGAGAAAGAAGACGACGAAGTTCTTCAAACCACAAACAGATTACAAAATGTAAAGTGAAGCAAAAAGATAGAAACCGTAAGCGTGATGAAGACAATGCAGTTGTCCACCCATTTCAAGTTGATGGCAAAACTATACGTCTAGTTGGAGGGACTGAGATTAAACTCAGAAGGCAAACTCGTCGTCATCCTATTCTCCTTGAGCTAAGATCCCTTAGACCTCGTTCAGTCACTCATGGTAGATCTTCGAGGCGATCTTAGGACCTTCACAGACTTGCTCTTTGGTAGTTCACAATTACTCTTGGATGCTCTATAACAAACACCTAACTGTCTGGAGGATGTATAGTCCTCATAAGTAAAATGTTAAGTTCAGCTTCATCAAGTTCATCCGCGATGCTCAATCACTTAGCATATTTTAGGCTATGTTTTTTGTCCTCATTTAGGATTCTCTTAATGTCCTTGGAGGATGGGTTGCTCAGATAACACTTGTCAAATCACACGAAATAGCCAACCACTAATGGTTGGAGGTAGGCGACTATTTATTGCCGTGAGCAATCCCGAGGTGAAATTACCATTGGAGGTAGGGCCATGCAATGTACACCGACACATGGGGAAACACTCAAAATTCAAACACAAGCACTAGACTGATTTGCATAACAGGTTATCCAACTCCCTACATGACATTTAATTAGGGTGTCCCAAAGAACAACTTACTCGACACCGAAATTAAATGGACTATTTCGAAGAAGATTTCAAAGTATTCACTCAAAAAGTTAGGTTGGATTGAGCACACACACACGAAGACTTCAATCTCAGCTTTCACTTATACCCCCTCAATAGTACAGTTTGCACTATTAACTCTATAGAAGAAAATGTAAACTAGAAAACCAGAGTCTCCAATACATCTTTATATTCCTCGCCGCGAACTCCATGATCCTCAAACGGGCAAACCAAATTCTTCAAAAAAAATCGCACAATTTTTAGGGGCCATACACTTCTGTTAAGCTAAATCTGGATGGACTTTCACTTGTGTATACTCACAAACACATTAATCCTTTATTTGCCTTTTACATTAATCACCACATACCCACTAGGGGATTAGATGAACTTACACATTCTGAGGCACCCATATGAGATAGGGTGAGGGCCCCCCTCACCCCTCTTCCTTGGCCTTCGCCCATGAAAGAGGGGTGTTTCTCCTCTGGTTTTCAAGGCAATGGTGGTGGAAGGGCAAGAGTCTCCCCCTAGATTGGATATCTATTTCAAAGGAGTATTTTATGTATCTTAAAATCAGACAGCTTTCACCAACTTATCGGTTGTCCGATCCGTAACTCCAAAAAATATATGAACTACTATATTTTGATAACTTGGGAGAACAACTACCCTCCAAAGGGAAACCACGAGGCTGAATGTGGGCTCCACATGCCCTTCCACGCGGTTTGGCCCTGGGCACACTAGGGGTGTGTGATACGTCTCCAACATATCTGTAATTTTTTATTGTTCCATGTTGTTTTGATATCAATCTTGGATGTTTTATAATCATTTTATATCATTTTTTGGTACTAACCTATTGACATAGTGCCAAATGCCAGTTGCTGTTTTCTGCATGTTTTTTACATCGCAGGAAATCAATATCAGACGGAGTCCAAATGTCACGAAACTTCGCGGAGATTTTTTATGGACCAGAAGGAAGATATTGGGCCCGGGGGGGAGTCTCGAGGAGGGGACAACCCACCAGGGCACGCTAGGAGGCCCAGGCGCACCCTGGTGGGTTGTGCCCACCTCGGGTGCCCCCGGACCGCCTCTTTGCTCTATAAATACCCCAAAAATTCATCCAACCGCCACAGAGTCCAGAACCACCAGATCCAATCTAGACACCATCTCCGATGGGGTTCACCACCTCCATTTGTGCCTCTCTGATGATGCGTGAGTAGTTCTTTGTAGACCTTCGTGTCCGTAGTTAGTAGCTAGATGGCTTCCTCTCTCGTTGAATTCTCAATACAATGGTCTCTTGAAGATCCATGTGATGTAACTCTTTTTGCCGTGTGTTTGTTGGGATCTGATGAACTTTGAGTTTATGATCAGTTATATCTTTTTATATCCATGAAAGTTATTTGAGTTTCTTTGATCTCTTATATGCATGATCTCTTATAGCCTCGTATTTCTTCTCCGATATTTGGGTTTTGTTTGGCCAACTTGATCTCTTTATCTTGCAATGGGAAGAGGTGCTTTGTAGTGGGTTCGATCTTACGGTGCTTGATCCCAGTGACAGAAAGGGAAACGACACGTATGTATCGTTGCTACTAAGGATAAAACGATGGGGTCTATCTCTACATAGATAGATCTTGTCTACATCATGTCATCGTTCTTATTGCATTACTCCATTTCTCCATGAACTTAATACACTAGATGCATGCTGGATAGCGGTTGATGTGTGGAGTAATAGTAGTAAGATGCAGGCAGGAGTCGGTCTACTAATCTTGGACGTGATGCCTATGTAATGATCATTGCCTGGATATCATCATGATTATTTGAAGTTCTATCAATCACCCAACAGTAATTTGTTTACCCACCGTTTGCTATCTTTCTCAAGAGAAGCCACTAGTGAAACCTACGACCCCCGGGTCTTCTTTCTCATATTTGTTTTGCGATCTATTTTATTTGCTCTTTTTATTCAGATCTATTAAACCAAAAATACTTTGCTGCACTTTATTTTATTTATGATCTATTTATGCAATCTATTACAACTTTCTCCCGTCCACGCACCGTTTCTGGCGCCGTTACCCGAAAGGGATTGACAACCCCCCTTTAACACGTCGGGTTGCGAGTGGTTGTTATTTGTGTGTAGGGGTTGTTTACGTTGTGTTGCTTCGTTCTCCTACTGGTTCGATAACCTTGGTTTCATTTCTGAGGGAAATACCTACTGCCGCTGTGCTGCATCATCCCTTCCTATTTGGGGAAATACCGACATAGCTTCAAGCGACATCAAAAGGAATTTCTGGCGCCGTTGCCGGGGAGGATCAAGTCAAGATAGTCTCCCGGCCATGCACCAATTTCTGGCGCCGTTGCCGGGGAGGATCTTCAACATATACCAGGTTCCTAATCACAAATCTCATCTCCTCGCAATTTACATGATTTGCCATCTGCCTCTTGTTTTCCTCTCTCCCACTTCACAAAATTTGACGTTTTATTCGCCTCTCTTTTTCGCCGATCTCTTGTCTCTAGTCCCGATGGCTAGCGTCCCTACTCCTCCTTTGTCACCAGATTTCGAAGTTCTTTACTTCAAGCAAAGACAAGGAGAAAATCTAAAAGATGCCTGGTATAGGCTTAGGGAATCGTATCGTGTTTCCAATCTAAAGGGGGATGCTAAGGTTCTGCTTCGTAATTTTTACATAGGATTGGCTTTGCATCATAGACAACTTCTGGATTTTGCCGCTAAAGGAAATTTTATTGAGCTTGATGCTAATGCTGCCTATGAAATTTTAGAGGGAATTGGGAATTCCTCCTCAAAAGAAGGGGTTTTCTTTTACCCCTGAGGGAGTTCACATGTTATACAAACTTGGCGATTTGCATAAACATATGGTAGAAATACAGAAATATAATGAACCCCTCAAACACCTCAATGGTAGTATTAATCACATGAATACCTTGATTACTCTTTGCAACAAGCATTTGGATATTTTGGATCTAAAGATAGTTTTTTTCCCGGAGAATTTAGGGAAGCGTAAAGAGCCTCCCGGGTTTGAGAAAACCCTTACAAAAGTTGCCAAAACTTCGAAAGACAAAACTTAGATCCTTGCTTTATGCCTAGCTAAGGGCGTAAAACTATAACGCCTGTTGGGAGGCAACCCAATGAATAAATTTATTTTTGCCTTTTGCTTTTTGTTTTTGAGTGTTTGCACAATTATGCTACTGGTATGATTGTGTTTTTTGTGTTTTAATTAGTGTTTGTGCCAAGTAAAGCCTATAGGATCTTCTTGGGTGATAGTTGTTTGATCTTGCTGAAAAACAGAAACTTATGCAGTCACGAAAACAATTGTTAAGAATCACCAGAACGTGATAAAATGCCAATTCTTTTTGAAGAAGATTAATATACAAAACCCTGGTCTTTCTATTTTTTTCAGAATTTTTGGACTTACAGAAGTATTCGAAATAGTCAGATTGCTACAGACTGTTCTGTTTTGACAGATTCTGTTTTCTTTGTGTTGTGTGCTTATTTTGATGGCTCTATGGTTTTCTTTGATGAGTTTTTACCATAGAAAAGTTGGAATATAGTAGATATAATACAAAAACAAAATATGAATTGGTTTGATAAAGTACTTATAGTAGTGGTTTGGTTTCTTATACTAACGGATCTCATGAAGGTTTTGTTGAGTTTTGTGTGACTGAAGTTTTCATGTTTTGGGTTATCTTACGATGGATGAAAGAAGGATAGAAGAGCCTAAGCTTGGGGATGCCCCGGCATCCCAAGCTATTATCCAAGAATAAGCAACCAACTAAGCTTGGGGATGCCCCCGAGTGGCATCCCCTCTTTCTTCTAACGACTATCGGTATTTTACTCGAAGCTATATTTTTATTCGTCACATGATATGTGTTTTGCTTGGAGCGTCTTGTATGATATGAGTCTTTGCTTGTTTTATTTTGTGTTTTAAGTTATCAATCCTTGCTGGACACACCTATTTAAGAGAGCCAAAATTATTTCATGACTTGTTAGAATTGCTCTCTGTGCTTCACTTAATCTTTTATGAGCTAGGACTTGCTCTAGTGCTTCACTTATATCTTTTAGAGCACGGTGTGCTTAGTATTTTTGAAGAAATACTCTCTTGCTTCACTTAGATTTATTTGAGAGTCAGTAAAATTCTTTGAAGAAAATCTCTCTTACTTCACTTAAATTATTTTGAGACAAAGAATTTTTTTATGCTCATGATCTTCACTTATATTTGTTTAAGCTTATGAAAAGCAACACATAAAAATTAGTCCCAAAGTGATAGATATCCAAGAAGGATAAGTAAAAAACATGAAGATCATTGGACAAAATAAACTCGATTCTTAGTAATAGTTTTGAGATATGATGATGAGATATGTGACTTGTGTTGATGAGTAATTATGCTTTAGTAAGAATATTGGTGTTAAGGTTTGTGATTCCCTATGCAAGTATGAAATTCAATAGTCATGCAATGAAATTATATCCTACTTGTGGTGCATTATTCGGTGTTAATTATGCTTAATGCTTGCTTATGAGATTATTCGTTTCTTGGTTGGTCGCTTCTCAGTCTTTTTGCTAGCCTTCATTTTGCACCAAGTATGATCTCTACTTGTGCATCCAAAATCCTTTAAACCAGTTTCGCCACATCATTCCACTATATCTACCTATATGCGGTATTCTTTTGCCGTTCTAAGCAAATCTGCATGTGCCATCTCTATTCAAAATAAACATCTCTTTTGTGTATTTGTTTCGCTCGCGGAACGGTGACAGGTGGCTAATATTTTCCATGCTGGATGTGTTATTCGCACGATGAGTTTTTATTCACTTGTCATTGCACGAGAGTAAGGCAAAGGTTTTAGGGATGCCCAGTCCCGAAATGCAAAAATGAATTTACTTTATGTTATCAAATAATAAATTCCTTGGAAAGTGTTGGTATGGAGGAGAACCGTGGATACAGCTAGCCATGGAAAGTGAAAGTATGGTGGAAAAAGGAATAACCTTTATTTTCTGTTTGGGAACCTCCTATGGCATATCTAGCATGGAAAGTGTTCAGAACTCTAAGTCGTTTTCGTTGGTGGGATGGATACACCTCCCAAAATGTTTTTATCTCTAACTTTTTTCGCTTTGAGCTCTCGCACCTCTACAAATCCCTACTTCCCTTTGCGAAGGGCCTTTTACTTTATGCGGTTTTTATTTTGAATTTGAGTCTTCATCTTCTCTTCCAAAAGCACCAACTAGGAGGCAATATGATCATACTTAAGTATTGGGTGTAGCTAATATGCGAGTGTGTTTCATGAATGGATCAATGTTTGAGCATGATGGGCTAGGGATAACTTATTTTAGCGGTGATATTTTGAAAGATATGATTGCTTGTTGATATGTTGAGTATCTAAATTATTATGTCAAAACTAGACTATTGCTTTGCGTCACATAGAAGTCCAAATGTCCATGCTATAAAGAAAAGAATATGTTATGACATGATAAACAACACTCCACATCAAAAATTCTGTTTTTACCACTTACCTACTCGAGGACGAGCAGGAGTTAAGCTTAGGGATGCTGATACGTCTCCAACGCATCTATAATTTTTGATTGTTCCGTGTTGTTTTGTTATCAATCTTGGATGTTTTATAATCATTTTATAGTCATTTTATATCATTTTTTGGTACTAACCTATTGACATAGTGCCAAGTGCCAGTTGCTGTTTTCTGCATGTTTTTTACATCGCAGGAAATCAATATCAGACGGAGTCCAAATGTTACGAAACTTCGCGGAGATTTTTTATGGACCAGAAGGGAGATATTGGGCCCTGGTGGCACCTGGGGGAGTCCCGAGGAGGGGACAACCCATCAGGGCGCGCTAGGAGGCCCAGGCGCGCCCTGGTGGGTTGTGCCCACCTCGGGTGCCCCCAGGACCGCCTCTTTGCTCTATAAATACCCCAAAAATCCTAGAACCCTAGGGGAGTCGACGAAATATTCATCCAGCCGCCGCAGAGTCCAGAACCACCAGATCCAATCTAGACACCATCTCAGATGGGGTTCACCACCTCCATTGGTGCCTCTCCGATGATGTGTGAGCAGTTCTTCGTAGACCTTTGTGTCCGTAGTTAGTAGGTAGATGGCTTCCTCTCTCTCGTTGAATTCTTAATACAATGGTCTCTTGGAGATCCATATGATGTAACTCTTTTTGCGGTGTGTTTGTTGAGATCTGATAAACTTTGAGTTTATGATCAGTTATATCTTTTTATATCCATGAAAGTTATTTGAGTTTCTTTGATCTCTTATATGCATGATCTCTTATAGCCTCGTATTTCTTCTTCGATATTTGGGTTTTGTTTGGCCAACTTGATCTAATTATCTTGCAATGGGAAGAGGTGCTTTGTAGTTGGTTCGATCTTACGGTGCTTGGTCCCAGTGACAGAAAGGAAAACGGCACGTATGTATCGTCGCTACTAAGGATAAAACGATGGGGTCTATCATAGATAGATCTTGTCTACATCATGTCATTGTTCTTATTGCATTACTTTGTTTCTTCATAAACTTAATACAGTAGATGCATGCTGGATAGCGGTCGATGTGTGGAGTAATAGTAGTAAATGTAGGCAGGAGTCGGTCTACTAATCTTGGACGTGATGCCTATGTAATGATCATTGCCTGGATATCGTCATGATTATTTCAACTTCTATCAATTGCCCAACAGTAATTTGTTTACCCACCGTTTGCTATCTTTTTAAAGAGAAGCCACTAGTGAAACCTACGGCCCCGGGGTCTTCTTTCTCATATTTGCTTTGCGATCTATATCTATTAAACCAAAAATACTTTGCTGCACTTTATTTTATTTGCGATCTATTTATGCAATCTATTACAACTTTCTCCCATCCACGCACCATTTCTGGCGCCGTTACCCGAAAGGGATTGATAACCCCTTTAACACGTCGGGTTGCGAGTGGTTGTTATTTGTGTGCATGGGCTGTTTACGTTGTGTTGCTTGGTTCTCCTACTGGATAACCTTGGTTTCATTTCTGAGGGAAATACCTACCGCCGCTATGATGCATCATCCCTTCCTCTTTGGGGAAATACCGACGTAGTTTCAAGCGACATCAGTGTGTGGGCCCCCTATTGCCCCTCTATCTCTCTTTTTTTTTGCGTGGCTCTATGATCTCTCCAATGTTATCCAAAGTATTTTAATTTATTTTACCTCAGCTAGGATGCAGTTGTTCAATACATATATCCACTTGGTACATATTTGCTTTGAATAGTTATTTATTGAATGAAGATTTCAGAGGATTTTTTTCTTTTGAGGATAGATTTCAAAGGATTGTGATATCACATATCTCATTTTCTTTCAAGATTTTTTTTACTTGTATTATTTCAGGATTTTGGTTGTGTGCATTCATTTCAGTTTACTATAAAATACGTCGCACCGTTTTCTTTGAGGAAAGAAAGTTGGTCGGTGGTTTGAAGCAGAGTTTAACTCTCTAACGGTGATCAACTGCTGCTCCAGTCAGAGTACTTGGTGGAACACGACGGCAGTGATATTCGTGAAATGTGTGGACATCTCTACCTTGATTGAGAAGGTCAAGTTTAAGCATTGTTTTTGATCAGCAAAGCAAGCGGGCCCATGTGCTAGCTAGTTTTAGTTATTGTAATAAAGTTTCTTCTAGTTGGACTGATGAGCCTTTAGATTGTCTGGCGAGCAAGCTCGTAATCGATGTATATCTATTAATTAATCAATAAAGTTAGCCATGATGGCCATCCCTAAAAAAAAAGTTGGCTGGTGGTCTTGGAAAACCAGCCGCAACAAGAAGTGCTGAAAAAACGGGGTTAAACCGGACAGGGCCCCAACGAGACGTCTAAACCGGCCCGTGGCAATCTCCACAGCACCTCCAGCAGAAAACCGCACGCAGCGGCGCCTCTCCCCTCCGCCGCGCCGCGCGACCGCCGAGATGAGCCTCTCCCACCGCCGCCCTCACCTGCCGCCCGGCGCGCCGCCGGCGGGGGACCCCTACTACCACCTGTACGCGCCGCAGCCGCTCCAGCACCCGGACCCGCGGCAGGGCGTCGTCACGCTCTTCGTCGCCGGCCTCCCCGACGACGTCAAGCCCCGCGAGATCCACAACCTCTTCTCCCGCCGCCCCGGCTTCGACCACTGCCTCCTCGAGTACACCGGCCGCGGCAACCAGGTTCCCCCATCCCCCTCCCCCTAAGCCGTGCTCTGCCCTTCACTCGAACTAAACCCTCGCGTCGCGTAGGCATTTGGGGGAAGAGCCCTTCGATTCGGCTGTCTCGTCTTTGCCATCTAGACTCGACTCTGTATGGCCAGTGCAGACTAATCCAATTTTCTTTAGTATGCGATGTAGCGGCAAGATGGAATTTCCACCTCCCCTGTTTGGGTGTATATATGTTACATTACCTAGATTTGAGCATACCGCTTTTTCTGATGCCGTATATTGATTCTTATTATGCTGCAGGCTGTTGCCTTTGTGTCGTTCTTCACCCATCACGCGGCCCTGGCAGCAATGGCTTCGTTAAATGTGAGTTATACCGCGAGTCAAGTTCCTTCTGCGTTTTCCCTGTTTGTCCTGTGTAGAATTTCTCTGTGCTAATGTGGATATGAATTTAGGCAAAGCGTTATACTTAATTCCCTGCTAAGTATTGTGCCGCTGCCGGCATCCTCAGTTCAATCGTTGTATTAAAAATTCAGCAGCAGCTCTTAATCAATGTTTATAAGGCTGTAATGAGACCTAAGGCAAGTACCAACCGCCCTGACGCCTAAGGCGTACGCCTAAAGCGGGTATAATTGTAGGCGCTGCCAGGGCGCCTTGCCGCCTAAGCGTCCAAGCCTTATAAACAATGGTCTTAAAGCAGTGAATTTCCAGGGTAGTAGCTTTAGTCACTATTAAAATCCATATGCTGAGTAACAAAATTGACAGTTTCTGTTGTGTAAAAGGTCCTTGATTTGAAATCATGTGCCACTTCACAGTAGTACATCAAGCCAATGAGAATTGTTAAGAGGAAACTTGACTTGCTCTAGTTACATGGAATCAAAACTCAAAGACTGGATTTCCGTAAATATGATCTAGAAAAACCCTTATGCTTTTACTTGTCAAACCTTGACCATATGAGTAGGCCAAAAGCTCTGCACACACCTCTGATGTATAAAGTACATTTACGATGTAGGCCGTAGTACAAAGAAATTACCTACTCCTGCCTCAGAAATCTTATGTTCTGGTCTCATTGCTGTATCAATAGTGTTGATCACTTGATTGTCATTAGCACCGGTCTGACATTGTGTTCCATTTCAGGGATCTGTTTTTGATCCCGATAACGGTGATTGCTTGCACATTGAGCTAGCTAAGTCAAATTCACGCAAACGCCATGGAGGTACTTTTTGTGCACTATTGCTAATTTTCTTAATCATATCAGTTTCCCCAATTAAAATGCTATTGAAAACTTGCACACCATTCAATGGATTACAATTTTCATGTTAGGTGGTGGTGAGGTCTACAGAGTAATTGACAAGCGAGTTCGAACAGAGGAAAATTCTGACAATGATAACAACCGTGATGAAGGTGATGATGATGTATCAGGCAATGATGATGGTAATGGTCATACTTATTTGATAATATCTCACATCTGTAACGGAGTTGGTCCTCAACTCCACATAGCTAGCAAGCCACTGTAGTGCCATCTAAAAAATCGCATTCAGACTGAACTTGTTATAAGAGAAATTAGGAAGGGCAAGAAATTTTCTGTTCAACATGGCTTCCATTCACTTCCTTCTCTTATTTATGCGGTATGTTCCATACCTTGAGGAGCTCAATTTGAGTGTTAACACTTAATTTTGATAGTTGATTACTTCGAGGGGTACCTCTTCATTTTATTTTCTCTAGAATTATTTGAGCTGATTTCATGAAATAACTAGCAAGAGTATTGGCATGTTAGCAGCAGTAAGAGTTTGCACTTGGTATGCCCCCATTAGGAAACAATTTTGCGGTCGGATGACTTTGCACACACATGTAAATGAATGTAATGCCGGTTGCAGTATGGGTTCTCAACGCACTATCACTACAACATAGTGTATCTCACCTGCACATTCTTGTTGTTGTTGGCAACCAAACATTCAGGAGAGGGTGGATCTGATGGACCATCGGATGAAGAAAATGATAATTCCAGCGACAAGAACGAGTTACCCACAGACCAAAGGTTGACAACTTGACATGCAGTTCACATTACTCATAGTTTAAGTTAGTTATATTTCTTAATTTGGCATTCAACTTAATTAACACTAGTCCCAGTGAGCCATTTTTCTTATGTCTGCCGATTGTGCATGGATTTGTTGATGATGTTTGATTGATGTTCCTTTGATGGACAGTGGTGAACCAGGGATCAAGCAGCAGAAGGGGCGTTCTTCTTCAAATGTGAGTTTTGTGTCATAGCTTCACTTCATCACACTTTGATCTTATATCGTCTTTTTAAAACTAATATACACTGCGGCAGTGTTGTGAAACAAAGCAACCGGTTCTACATGTTTTTGTAGCATGCTTTGTCACATTCTATATTGTGGCATGATGTTACTTGTGTTCATGCTCATATTTCTGTTTAACGACTATTAGAAGAGGCTGTCCAAAGTACACTTGCAATGTAGATTTTGCATGCCTTGAAGAATCATGTAGTAGCTCTATTTATCTACCGATCTGAAAAGGGGTGTATATGTATGAACTGGGTTACTTTGAACGTGTTTTCTTATAAATGTTTTAAATACGAATATAGCTTGTAAGTGGGACAGTGCATAAGCTTTTATCATGTTTCTTCATGCCTTCTTTAACTGCTCATATTGTGACACGTTCTGTATATATGTTTTTGGAGAATTTTGAAGTTCACAGGTGCAATATTTTAATGATGGATGCATATCAATTTTTAACCCTAAAAGTATATTTGATTTCCCATGCAGTGTTTCCCTGTTTTTTTTTGTCAATTTCTTATAATGCGACATCGATTGTACAGGATCAGCCAGACAAAATTCCACCTTGCTCTACTTTATTTCTTTCAAATCTGGGACAAGCATGTACAGAGAAGGAGCTAGAGGAACTTTTGTCTAAGTATGTCGACTAAACTCTACAAATAATATTCAGTAAAGTGAAGTTATAGAAGAAATAAAATGATGATTATTGCTTATTGTTGGCAGGCAACCTGGATTTCATGTGCTTAAAATGCGTCGCCGCGGTGGACTGCCTGCAGCGTTTGCTGATTTTACGGTATGTCTACCTTTGTTGTTTACGTTTTAGTTATGTTATTCTACCTGTTCTTCAGAGATGCTACAGATGGTTGATTGTCTTCACTGTAAAAATTAAAATATATGACCAATAGGGCCTTTCGAGTAAATATATGACCAACAGGCGCATCACAGGTTGTCTTTGAGTTGCACATGGGTTCTTATTGTCTTTTAACTTACTAACAAGTTTAGGTGTCCATACCTTTGCATTTCTTAGTGATATAGAATTGGCATAATCAGAGAGATGCCGTACTTTCTTGTACTTATAATTAATTAAAAGTACAATCAGGTGCAAGTTCAATGTAGGAACAATGTTTGATACGACAAATCACTATATTTTGGTGTATATTAGCGCTTCATGTTTAGAAAGGGGTTTGTTTACGTGCATTCTGAAAATACATCTAGAATAGAAGAGGGGGTGATATCGCTTCTTCATCCCTGTTCCCATAGCTTTACTTTTCTGAGACATGGCCTCATTGTGCAGGATATCGAGTCATCCACAGCTGCTATGGAGAACCTCAAAGGCACCATCCTGTCTTCTTCCGATAGCGATGGCTTGCAAATTGAGTATCCTTTATCTTTTGCTGTTCAAGACATTGCCGGTTCTACTTTAAATGCAATTTTTCTTATAATTTCTCGTGCTTGTCGGTTTGTTGCCTGGTGTTCATAATGTTTTTATATTTTTCTTTTACATGAACCCAGCAATTGGTTTTCCCTGGAACTGTTCCTTGGCCTTGTTTCCTTTAACTCCAGCCGCAGGTATGCCAGGTCAAAGATGAGGAAGAGCTAGCGAGCAGTACCCGCCGTCTTCGACTGGAGTGACTCGCAAGCTATCATTGAGCATCACCTGCACATGTAACTGCCTCTAGGCTGTAGCATCTGGAGTTTTAGTTTGTACTACTATTCTTTATCGAAGTACATGAGAACCAGGAGCTGTGCATATGTCCCGTGCCAGAGGATTTGGGACTATTTATTTACCCATCGCTTAGGAAACTTTATGTTTTCGGATTTCCGCAGGAATAGTATCTCAGATGATGGGATAGTTTTGAGCTTTTGGACTGCCATTGCACAATCTTTCTTGCCGGAAAACAGCTACCGTCCTACTGCGACCCTGACTGTTTTGGCGAAAATGTTTATTCCCTCTCGCCCGCAATCTTAATCTATGGTCGAAGCTGACCATCTGAAAGCTATCCTTCCGCCTGTTGCCTGAATTAATGTTCTTGATTACACTTAGAGCATTTCTAGTAGTACCCTCAAACCCTTAAATCTGTAAAAATAACTGCTTTTTTACAGTTTGAACAGAAAAAAGTGCGTAGCCTAGACCCCTTTAACCCTTAGACCCTTAAATTTTTTTAGAGGCCCAACCCGGAAACACATCTCCAATCCTTGGACCCTCAAATTTTTTTAGAGGCCCAACCCGGAAACACATCTCTAACCTGTAGAAGTGAGGGTTTTGGGAGGAAAACAGGGGTCGACCTGCAATCCTAGCAACGACGAGCGGGAAGGAAGTTTCATCCTCCCCAACCTCCGCGCCGCCGCGCGGATCCGGCCGTCCCGCCGGCGCCTCACCCCTCGGCCGCGTCCATCCCCGGCCCCGGACGGCCGCGCCTCCTCCTCCCCGCGCGGATCGCCGCCCCTGCCCGCCCTCTGCCGCCGGAGGTGATGCGCCGCGCCGTCCCTCCGTCACCGTCGCGGCCCGCAGCGAGCATGGCGAGGCGAGCGGCCGCGCGCGGCTCAGCGTGAGGAGGGCGCGGACGTCGCCCACGGTAGCAGGCACTCAGCAAGCCGTTCGAGCCACGCGTTACCGTTGGGTTGCTGTACGAGCCTCAGTTCAGCGTTGGTCTTGGACGAGCACGATGGCGCTGGCGTTGGCCTCCCTCCGCCGCCGCTTCCTCGCCCGCCGCAGGATCTCCAGCGCCTCCCCCTCCCCATCGCTCGTCGCCTCCTCCGCCACCACCTCATCACCCGGACACCCTGCACCATACACGCACACACAGGATCAGCATGCATGCATGAGAGAGAAAGGAAATTCAGTTCAGTTCCGCGGCCAGCTCTACCTGCTTCCAGCTTCAGGATCACGCAAGAGGCACCACTCCAGTCGCTGTCACCCCCCTCAGCGTCGTCGTCATCCGAGTCCATGAGAATGCCCAGCATCTCCTGCATCTTATTCCGACATCCGCAACCAACCAAGCATGATCATCAGTAACCAACCTTCCAAGAACAACTTCGCAGCGGTTTAACCTACCGTTTCACTTGCTTAATTAACAAGCACAAACCACAGAGAATTTATGAAGCAGTGGCACCAAAGTGTGCTCAAGTAAATTCAGTGATGTTCTGCTTTCAGGACAAATGACTCAGTTAATATAATTCAGTGATGTTGGTCTTGAGCCATTAGCTAGCTAGCAACATTGCCTTAGATGGTCTCATCTATGCTAACATTTACACTCCTTCAGCCGAGCTAGAAAATGTGATATGTCATATGATGAAATGTGTGATATGTATGATATGTGAAATGACAGTTTTAAAGGTTGGGGTTGAGGCAAAGACTAGAACCCTCAAATCCAACCCTTAAAGCAGTTTAAGGGTTGGGTTTGAGGGTTCTAGTTGGGTTTGAGGGTTCTAGTATTTGCCCATGTTTTTCAACCCTTAAAAGTGTCAAAAAGTGGCACTTCTCAACCCTTAAAACTGCTTTAAGGATTTGAGGGTTTGAGGGTTCTACTAGTAATGCTCTTAAGCAGTCTGATATAATAAGCACTCTTCAAACCTGTAGGTCATAAGCCAACACATGCTAACGGGCTGGCCCGGCAATTTTGACGTCCGTTTACAATAGCAAGATATAGACATGACCCAACTGCCATGAAGCATTGCTCAGAAAACAAAAACAAAAAACACTGCGATGAAGCATGGTGCCCCGCAGTATATAAGTCGTCCATTGCTAGCTTCCCATACACATGTCATTAATTTATGCCTGAAAAAAACATGATTAAGCACAACGGAAGACATCATTGGGTGATAGTACCAGCTATTCTAACATATAATCAATATATAACCATAAAAAACCAGAACCACATTCATCATAGAGGAAAAGATTTTTTTTTTGCGAAATAATTCTTGTATCACTCAATTTTCAGTCTTACAATCTCGTCCAGCAATTTTCAGGACTTCTTCCGGGCCAGAGCATAACCAAACCGCGGTTCGGCCTTGCAACCTACCAAAGTTAGCCATGAAATGACTAGTACCGTTACAATTCCGACGAGTATGAGCAATACAAGAATTTCTCTCTACCATACTAAGAATGATCTCTCTAACAATGAATGCATACTTTGATCTATTTGCGACTCCTTCCTTAATTATTGAGACGGCCTCCAAGCAATCTGACTCTATATCAATGGGTAAATTGCTCCATTGTAAAGATAAAGAAATTCCCTCTTTTATTGCAAGTAGTTCTGCTTCCAGTGCATCAGTGCACTTGTGTAGGTGTCTGCAAGAGCTAAAGATGATTGATCCCGCATTATCTCTAAGAATCATGCCAGCCCCCCCCCCCCCCCCCCCGCCGCGATTCCATTAACAAAAGAACCATCTGTATTAAGCTTAACTCTTCCCATAGCTGGTTGAGTCCACGAACTGGGAACCGTATCATGATGTGTGTGCTGTTTCTGTTTACCCATGTATTGGATAGGAGCCTTGCCCTTACCCGAATCTATAGGGTTCTGTAAGTCCTGCAGTGAAGCTAGATAGCTTGTCAAAAAACAAATAGAGGCATCCATTGGTGGCAGTGGTTTTGAGTGGACTATCTCATTCCGAAGGAACCAAATTCTCCAGAATAGCATCAGCGAGCGACTTCGTGTATCATCTTTGATACTAGATAGCAGATGGAAAATAATATAAACTGAATGTTGATGAGTGTATTGCATCCCTGATTTGATTTGAGCTGGTTTTCTTCTATTATTGCTCATATTAGAAAAAACTGGAGTGGGCTAGACGTAGGATCCTTTTATTTAAATAACTGTATTTTATTAATTAATTGAATCAGATGAACTTTCAAACTGCTCCCATATGAATATGTTTTGACTAACTTTTTCTCCGAACAATCCTAAAGCATACTAAACTACTAATACTAGCCCTAACGGCGAGTTGACGACAACTAGTGAGTGCTCTCTGCTGCATGTCATATATCCCCTAACCATCTGACAAATCTATTCTCTAGGCTCCTGCCATGGGTCTCATGGCTCTACCTGTGGCTGCACATCGCTACCCTGACCAATGCCGCTGCTCATCGCTCCCCTGACCAACGCCAACTTGTTGGCTCCCGCGGCGCATGACTGCTGCAGCTGGTAAGTATATGTACTGTTGCTGGCGGCCAAATTGCTGGTTCCATCGGCCTTGTTCGTTCCGGCGGCGTATGAACGCTGCTGCTGGTAAGTACAGTTGCTGCTGGCCAACTTGTTGGTTCTGGCGGCCTTGGTTGTTCCAGCGGTGTGTGCATGCTGCTGCGGGTAAGTATATGTACTGCTGCTGGGGGCCAACTTGTTGGTTCCGGCGGCGTGTGAATGCTGCTGCAGGTAAGTGTATGTACTGCTGCCAGCGGCGTAGGAGTGCTGCTGCGGGTAACTATATGTGCTGTTGCTGGTGCCCAAAAGGCTACCGGGATGACCGCCGGCATACCCACCATTGTTCAGTTGACCCGCCGGTTGATGCGCAGCGCCGCCATAACCATAACTGAATGCTCCAAGAGGTGCCGCCGCAGCATCTAGGTAGCTGGTGGCCGGCTGATACGGCGTCGTGCTGTAGTTGTTGTATTCTAGTCCTAGAAGTAGAGGCGCCATCGTCTCATATTCCAGCAGCGACAGCAGCATGGACTCATCAAAGCCGTAGCATGAAGCACCAGGACGAGACGCTGCCATCTCTGAATCTGAGAGCTGCGGTGGCGGTTCCTGCGACGGCGGCGGCGCGGTGCCTGGACCGTAGCCAGAGTCTTGTGCTGGCATCAATGTCTCTGGGCATGGCGGTGGCGGTGCCGGTTCATCATGCTGCTGCTGCATCAGTTGTGGTCTCTTGTTGGGGCGGCTGGCTTGCTCCAACTCAAACATGTCCGTCTCATCAACTTTCTCTACCGCCTCCTGGGTTCCCTGAATCTGGAGGGCTTGATCATCAGCTCCCTTCTGTGCCTTGCCCTTCCTCTTCCTGCCGCCAGCCTTGCTTTCCCCCTTCTCCTTCGCCTTGCCCTTGATCGTGTCGTCGGTGCTGCGCTGGCTCTTCTGCCTCTGTATCGTGCACAGCACCCACTCGCCAAGCTGCATGCGATCAATGCAACAGATTATAACATTAGACATTAGTATTACATTCAAGGGAAAAAAATAACGTGCTATACAAAATAGCGCCGTACTTAAAAATATGCTATTAACATGCTATTAGCGAGGCATTGTACACTGATCAACTTAGGGAGACAATTCACGCTATTCTTTTAGTGATTAGATATAGATCGATGAACGGGAAGGGAACAGATGAAGGCGTAGGACGAAGACGATCGAGATGACCATCACCTTGTCGGCGTTCTTGTCGTTGGCCTCCTCCTCGGACGTGAGGTTCTCGTACTCGTACATGGTCCAGGCGGTCTTGGCCGCCTCGTCGGGCCCGGTGTAGAACACGAGCGTCCTCCGGCGCCCGACCAGCGGATAAGCCTTCGAGGGCCCGGTGCGGATCAGCCGCTGAGGGCCGGTGGCCTTCCAGTACCCCCTGCCCGGCGTCGTCCGGTCCGGCCGGTTGCCCGTCGCGTACTTGCGGGTCCGCTTGGTGAAGAAGTACCACCGCTCCTCCCCGCAGTCCATGAACACCTCTGCAACACCCACCCATCAAAATCAAAATCAAATCAGATCGGTCTATCCGCTGTCTTGATCAACTCGCACGCATTCGAGATCGACCCAACCCAGCGGAAGAAACAAGGACGAGTCGTCGTGTTCGTACGTACCTGTGATCTGCTCCGGGCGGTAGTCGGTGATGGGCACGTCCTTGAAGATGGGCAGGTGCGGCGGGTGGCCGTCCATCTTCCGGCGGAGGTAGTGGACGATGAGCTCCACGTCCGTCGGCGCGAAGTGGTAGCCGGGAGGCAGGCTCAGCGCCAACCCTTGCTTCCCTTCTTCCATGGTTTCCACGCACGCACGCACGGCCGCCCGACTGCAGGCCCACCCCCTCTCGATCGACGGCGTGCGGCGGTTAGGGCAAGATTCCGAGTCGTCCGCGTAGTTGACACGGCGCCGTACCCAAGTAGTAATCCGCTTTTCCTATTTATTATAGTAGTGTCGCCCGGGACGGACCGCCTGCGAAGCGCACGGTCTCGTGGTGCCTGAGGACTCTTGCGTTGCGGAAAGCTCTCCAAGAAAACTCCCAACCCCAAGATGCGAGAGCAATTAGCTTAAAAAAAACAAAGTACAGACGCAAACACACACACACACACACACACACACATATATATATATATATATATATATATATATATATATATATATATAGACACACACGTTCTCATCCCTATAAACACACATACGCACACCCTATCCTATGAACACTTATGAGAAATTGAGCCGGCATATCATCTTGAGATTTTACGAAGTCACCATAGACGCTTTGCAGTTGACGAAAACATCTCCTCATCGCTGGAAATACCGAAATAAATCCAGGATTAATACGAGCGCCAGGATTTGAACCCTGGTGAGCTGGTATATCACTGTCCTCCTAACCATCCAACCACACGTTGGTTCGCCGAGAGCTATCAATTAGCTGATGAGTACTCATTGCGGGGCTCCTATAAAGGTCATTTTTGGTGGGCTCATAGCTCGTCACTTGACACGTTCTCACCCACCGTCATGTGCCGCGTGCTGGGCACTCACTCAGAATTTCTTTTTTATTTTTCTTTACATGTTTTCGGGTTTTAGATTATTTCTTTCGGTTTTTTTTGGCTTTTCAGTTTTTGCCCGGTTTTTCCTATGTTTCATGTAAGAAAAGAAATGCGTGAAAAATGTGTTTTTTTTTCTTTTGTGAGAGGCACGGATTTACTTCTTATGGAGACACAGATTTTCTCCGGTGAGAGTCACCTCTCAGAAAAAGAAAAAAATGTGTTTTTCTTCCCATGAGAGACACCTCTCGGAAAAAGGAAAATAAACGTGTTTTTTTCTTCAGCTAGAGGCACAGTTTTACTTCACGTAGAGGCATAGATTTGCTTCCGTGAGGGGTATAGGTTGTGCCTCTCAAAAACAAAAAAGAAGCATGTTTTTAGTTTTTTTCGCGAGAGGTGCAGATTTACTTCTCGTTAAGGCACAGATTTGCTTCCGCAAGAGGCACAGTTATGCCTCTCGAAAAATGAAAAAGAAACGCGTGTTTTCTTCTTTCATGAGAAACACATATTTTAAGCTCCCAGATTGCTTTTCTTTCCCTCTCGCAAGGCGACTAGGGAAAGCCTTCCTCCCCTCGTTCTTCACAAGTGAGCTCGTGGATTCAGCTCCCCTCTGCCTGTTGCTCTGGCGGCCGGTGGCGGGGAGGGAATTTCTGGTGCCTTCTTTCCGGCTAGTAGATAGGTAGGGTTTTAGTTCTCGCAGGGGCGGCGTTTGGACGGATGGCGGCGCCTTTTCTTCGAGTCAATCTTCGGGGCTCTGGTCCTCCTCAAGTTTGTTCGCTGGGACAGATTAGACGAAGCTCCGGCGTAGATTCCTGCCAGCTCCTTGGTGCGAGGAGGTTAGGGTTTCTTGCTGTGCGTACGCAACGACGATATTTGGTGTCAAGTTCTTCAGATCGATTTTAAGGATTCAACAACGACAATTGCAGCTCCAAGACGCTGGTCCTTAGGGGCACGTGCACGAAGACTTCCTAGCTGTCATCGATAAGGTCAAGCCGGCTCCGGTATGGAAGCGGCGACAGCGACACATCGGCGGCTCGCTCTGGCTGCGGCGATGGTCGTTCGGTGCTCCATGGACCTTGATGTAATCTTTATTATGTTTGAGGAATTTTGTACTTTCGGTGAATCTTGATAATAGGTCTGATCTTTTCAAAAAATAAAAGAGATACATATTTGCTTTTCATGAAAACAAAGATTTGCTTTCGCGAGAGGCGCAATTGTGCCTCTTCGAAAAAGAAAAAGAAAGTAGAAAAAACCATATAAAAGAAGTTCGTCAAAACTGATAAACATGAGATCTAGTTTCAAAAATCTTGACGCAAGAAATTCAACGGTGGAAACAGTTCAGGATTTAGACGCACATTTTGAAAGATAAAATGTTTTTGAAAATGTTAACGCCCACACGTGTGGGCGTCTGGCAACTCGCCCACACGCATGGATTCTCGTCCAACCAATTCTGCACGAATCTTGGCGCGTTCTAACAGTTTTTGTGTGCCACGTAGGACTAGCTTGTGTGTGGGCATTCATCCGGTCGCCCACACGTTTTTTTTTTCACCACACGAGGGGCTGGTGTGTGGGCGTTTAGCAATTCGCCCACACACTAGTTTCACGCACGCAGAGGGGGCTGGTGTGTGGGCGTTTATCACTTCGCTCACACGCCCGTCTCCTAGCCCACACCCAAAGCTGGCAGTTGCCATGTGTTTTTGCATGGTACATGGCAACTGCCGTAGCGTGCACATAACCAGATGGCAAATCTTTTTTTACATGGCAACTGCCCTAGCATGCTTGTGAGCACATGACAACTCTCTTTTTTACCTGAACATGTTTTTTTGCCATGTCTTCTTGTAGTGCTACATGGCAACTGCCTAGTGTTTAGTGGGTGGCAACTCCTAAAGTTTTGAAAATCATGGCAACTGTAGTAGATTAGACCATACATGTCAACTGCAGTTGAGCAACCATGGCAACTGTAGTTGTCCGACATGGCAACCGAAGTTCAGCGACATGGCAACTGCAGTTAAACGAACATGGACGAGGGTCTGGACCATGGCAACTGCCGGAGACGCGGTGACTGTCACGCTGGCGTGCGGGACCACGAGGTACGAGGCCTGACGTACGGGGCGTGTGGGCGTTATCTATTTTCGCCCACACGCACGCATGTGAGAGGGATCGGGAGGGGAAAAAAGAGGTGTGTGGGCATTACTTTTTTTGCCCACACGTGGGTGTGTGGGTTGTTCCTCTTATACTCCACATAAAATGTGTGGGCAGCCCCCCTAACGCCCACACGTATGGCACTTATCAGCGTCCAATGTTTTAAACTTTAAGGTTGCAACAACTGATACACAGTGCACCACTTGTCGCAATATGAGAAAGTAGGAGTAATGTTTACAAAAAATACTCCTAATTAGTGATTTCGCCAAGATGTTGCAATTAATGAACCGGAATCATTACCAACGGTCATTAGCGAATAGATTTCAGGTGATTAACGAGCCATCGTTATCAACGGTCATTAGCGAATAGGCCAGATCAATAGACCAAAAAAAAATTCTACGGGACTGGTCCTAGCGCTTGCCGTCCTAGGGCCCGATTCATTTACTCCATTGGCCACAGTTTTCAGCCAACACCTATTTGGCACCTTTTTTTAACTCTCCAAGCCTCTTTATTTATTCAGTGGTAAATGACAAGGTATCTTTTACTATGAAAGGGGCTAAGGTATCTTTATTTTTTCGGCACCTTAAGCGAATAACCACTGCTTAAAAAACATGGGAATCGAACGAGACGCGAAGTTCACTCGCTCGCTTATAGCTGGTTGGCTGGTTGACCAGTTGACCGTTGATTTTTCAAAAGAGTTAAGAAATGTAAATATAGGTCTTAAATTTGTAAAAAGTTGTCCCTTTTTTAAAAAATATTAGCAAAAATTGAAAAGGTTCAGTAAAAAACTTCATGAATTCGAGAAGTTCATGTAATTTGAAAAGGTTAACACATTTTAAAAAAAAACTTCATGAATTTGAAAAGTTCATGTAATCTAAAAAAGATAACTTTTTTTAGAAAAGTCCATTTTACTACCCTGAATAAAGTTGGTGGTTCATTTTACTTTATTCCTTGATCTATTTTTCGGCTTCTTCTACAAGGAGCTCGCCCCGGTCGCCACATCCCACTCGGCTTAGCCTCGCTCCTCCGCGGCATTGGCTCCGCCGCCATCTGCCCCGTCGCCACTCCGGCCGCGCGCCTGCGCCGCCCAACCTCCTCCCCGAGCTTGCACCGTCGTCCCCGCCTAGCGCGTTGCCCGCGCCGTCGTCCCAGGCCGCCCGCCGGCTCCGACCGCCCCGCTCCGCCCTCGCGCGCGCGACCCCACCCGCGCCCAAGCCACTCCTTGCCGCTCCGCACTCGCGCGTACGAACCCGTCCGTGCCCCGCGCCGCTCCTCGCCGCGCTGCACTCGGCCGCGCCCGCATTCCTGCCCCTGGCCGCGCCAGGACTCCCCCGCTCGGCGCGCGCTATCTCCACCCGCTCCGACACCGGCCCGGCCGCCTGTCGGCTCCACGCGCACCGGCTGCCTCCGCTGTGGCCGGCTGCTACTGCAGTAGGGGGCCGCCCCTTTTTTTCTTCTATTTCTTTGATTTTTTTTTAGAAAAAATGGCGAGTAGGGCCCACCCATAGGTCAAATACCATATTTGACCATGTCACGTCACCATCCGGTCTGGGTAAACCACTTAGGGTGTTCTTTCGTCCGGTATGAGATTGTTTAGGGGGGTAAAGGTACTGAATTATAGATCACTAGGGTAAACCACCAACTTAGTTCAAGGTAGTAAAATGGACCTCTTTCTTTAAAAAACTTCATAAAATTTGAAAAGGTTGGTAAAATTTGATATTAGTTCACGAATTTTTAAAAAAGTTTAGAGCTAAAAGTTCATGAAATTTGAAAAAAGGAAATCACGAATTTTAAAAAGCTCATGAAGGTTGAAACAAATTCATAAAGTTTTGGAAAAATGTTCACGAATATTTTTAAAAAGTTAACACACTAAAAGAGTAACGGATTTTAAATGTTTTTTACGAATTTGAAAATTGTTCATTAAAATTAAAAAAGGACTAAGATAAAATAAAAAAGAACAAAAAGAAACAGAAAAAAAATAAAACACAGATAAAAAAGCAATAAGGAAACTGAAAAACTCCAGGTTGAAAATATAGAAAAAAATCAAACCGGTATGAATATGGGCCGGCCCGCTACTACACCTAGTGTACACGGATGTGTTCACCACGTACAAAAGTATACGTTTAACTGACGCTTGTGGCACCGAACAGACGTTAGTGCACCCCACTCCACCCCTCTATATTCAGTGTCAAATATCTTGAAATATTTCACGTGAACTTTTCTCAAATTCACGTGAACTTTTCTCAAATTCACTATCTTTTCCATTTTTAATGAAGTTTTCTCAATTTGCGATTGTTTCCAAAGTTCACGTGAAATATTTCATGATATTTGACACTGAATATAGCGGGGTGGAGTGGGGTGATATTTGACACTGAATATAGCGGGGTGGAGTGGGGTGCACTAACGTCTGTTCGGTGCCACAAGCGTCGGTTAAACGCATACTTTTGTACGTGGTGAACACATCCGTGTACACTAGGTGTAGTAGCGGGCCGGCCCATATTCATACCGGTTTGATTTTTTCTATATTTTCAACCTGGAGTTTTTCAGTTTCCTTATTGCTTTTTTATCTGTGTTTTATTTTTTTCTGTTTATTTTTGTTCTTTTTTATTTTATCTTAGTCCTTTTTTAATTTTAATGAACAATTTTCAAATTCGTAAAAAACATTTAAAATCCGTTACTCTTTTAGTGTGTTAACTTTTTTTAAAATATTCGTGAACACCCACCCCACCCACCCCGCTATATACGATTTTTTAAACCTTTATGAGGCTTTTTCAAAAGTTAGTGGTCAGCTGTGAGACGGTGAACCGATCAACCAGTCAACTGGTCAACAAGCTAATGAGCTAGAAGCAAGTGAGTGAACGACTGTCTCGCTTCGCGTCTCGTTAGAGCTTCCCATTCGATCGATCAAAGATTGTTGGGCTGACTCCCTTGATCCCCCCAGGGGCCCCCGCGTCGCCCGCTTCGGGCGACTCGGGCGGCGACTAGGGTTTCCCCGTCGCGCCGCCGCTCCCTCACCCTCCCTTCCTCGCCGCCATTTGAGAAAGCCGCCGGATCCGCTCGCGCGGCCGCCCGTGATGGTGGCGGCGAGGCCTCGGTCGCTCCTTTCCTCGAGGAGGGCCTCGGATCTGGGGCGGCGACCCTTCTTGGCGAGGTGGCGGCGCCTTCTCGGCCGGCGTCGTTCGCAGGGTGCTCTGGCCGGCGGCCTCGTCCATGCGGGTGGTGAGACGACGGCGGGTGGCGGCGGTGGCGCGGAGGTCTCCCCTCCTTGTCAGATCTGAGGGTGGCTCCTTTCCCCTGTCTCCCTCGTCCCCGCCGCTTCTCGCCAGCCTCCTTCCGAGCGCAGGTATGATGTGGGTGGGTGTTCGGTGGTTTGGTCTTGGGCCGCGGGAAACTGTTGGTCGGCTTGGCCGGCCTGGCAGCATCGACGTCCCCGATGCCGTCTCCTCCTTGGAGGTGCTGCAGAGGTCCTTTCCCTTTCCACCCCTGTTCCTCCTCCCGGGTGAAAGCCCAAAATCCTACTTGGATTGGGCGGCGACGGCGCGCTGTGCGTCGTGTCTTCCTTGGGGGCGCCGCCTGGGGAGGGTTGCGTTCAGGTGAGGGGTCATGGTCGGAGCTTGGGTGGCTTGGGTGGTCCGGTGACGGCGGTGTCACGAGGTTCTCCTCGTTGGCCTGCCGGTTTACCAGATGCCTCTGCTGCCTTTCTTCAGTAGCTGCACCTGGTGGTTCTCCTGCAGCTCTCCGGCGTTCTAGGTTGTGGCGATGCGGCAGTCGCGGAGTGCTCGAATGTTCAAGTGGTGGTGTGCTGCGGCTGCTCCAGGTCCCGAAGCTGGCACGTCCCCTGCTCTAGGGTGAGCGTCTCTCAAGTCTGCCGGGTACGACGCCTTGCGAGCCATGGCGAGAGGGAAGGGTCCCTCTGCGGCGAGAGAGACGGCGGATGTGTGATGTCTTTCTACTTGGCCGTTGGTCGGGCTCACTTACCACACTCTGTTGCAAGCAGGTCCTGGTCGTGCTCGTGTGTGCCTCACCCCTAGATGGCTGTTTGGCTGTAGTCTTGGGCTAGGACAAGCTTTGATCTTTGTTTTCATGTATTCTTTTTTGAGGTTGTGCGACCCATTGAGTTGTAAGCCTCCTAGAGTGTCCCCTTGTATCGTTTGGTCGTGGAGTTTGTGTGTGTTTGTTATTCCTGGCCGGCTGATGGCTTTATTAATTCAAAGCCGGGCTCTTCGCGAGCCTTCGTTCTAAAAAAAAGATTGTTGGGCTGGCCCGCTAGCGTCGCCTTCGAGCGCCAGTAAGCTAAATCGGTGTTGTTGTCTAAAAAAAAGAAGCTAAGGTGGCGTTTAGTTCTCTAGTTCTAGGACTTTTTCTAGTCCCTAGGACTTTAAAAAAAACTCTTAAGAAAGTGCTTTTAAGGATTTTTAGCAAAAAGTTTTAAAAAAATTCCACCCTGTTTGGTTTGTTAAGGACATTTTCTAGTCCCAATATAAAAAAAATCCCTAAAACCAAACGCCACCTAAATCGATGTTGAGAGCGCCGTTTAGGAGCTCTTCAATTTTCTGTCGTCTCTCGTGGTGGCCTGGAATTGGGCAATGTTCGCATGCTTCCAACGGCAGAGGAAAAACGAACGGAAGAAGGAACATGCGCATTGACATCCACGATCACACTACTTAAGTGATGGTTGTGTAGCTTTTATGTCGTTTACTTTCCAGTTCATGGCTAGGGTGTGAAATCTTAACGAAAATGTTAACGCTCATACGTGTGGGCGTTGATCATCTTGACCACACGCATCTATCACCGTTCAGTACTATATGCACGAATCTTAACACAATTTGGCTGATTTTCTGTGCCACGTAGGACAAGGCGTGTATGTGGTGCGTGACATAGTTCGCCCACACATCCGTTTTACCACACGGAGGGGCCGGTGTGTGGGCGTTTAGCAGTTCACCCACACATTAGTTTTCAGTCACGCACAATGGCTGGTGTGTGGGCATTTGTCATCTCGCCCACACGCCCGTCTCCTCTCCCACATGTAAGTTGCTAGTTGCCATGTGTTTTTGCAGCGCACATGGCAACTGCCTCTAGTGTGCTTTATAAGCAGGTGGCAACTTTTTTTTTACCCGAGTTGCCATGTGTTTTTGCAGGGTACACGGCAACTGCCTAGTATGCACGTAAGCAGATGGCAACTGTCGTTTACCGAGTTGCCATGTGTTTTTTGCATGGTACATGGCAACTGCCCCAACGTGCACGTACATGGAACATGCACGTAAGCAGATGGCAACTCTTCCTTTTTACATGGCAACTGCCCTAGCATGCTTGTGAGCACATGGCAACTCTCTCAACTGCCTAGTGTTAGTATGTGGCAATTCCTAAAGTTATGAAATCATGGCAACTACATTAGATCAGACCATACATGGCAACTGCAGTTGTCCGACATGGCAACCGTAGTTCAGCGACATGGCAACTGCAAATAAACGAACATGGACGAGGGTCTGGACCATGGCAACTGCGGGCGCGCGGTGGGCGTCACGCGTCGTGTGCGGGACCAGAAGGGTACGCGGCCTGACATACGGGCGTGTGGGCGTTATCAACTTCGCCCACACGCACGCGTGTGAGAGGGTTCAGGAGGGAAAAAAGATGTGTGTGGGCATTAGTTGTTTTGTCCACACGTAGGTGTGTGGGCTGGTTGCTGTCCATGCCACACGAGGCGTGTGACACAACTACCCGATACACCACACGTGAGGGTGGTCCAGATCAAGAGTTTTCTATTTCTCTCTCATGATTACCACCGGGATCTTACAATTGGGATTTATAGCAATAGATCCTCGGAGGGGTTCTCACGACGGCGACCGAGGTCGGCGATGGTGAGAAAAATCGGGTGGCCTTGGCGGCGGTAGACAGTTCGGGTGCAACTCGGTAGCAGAGTCGGCGGTAGAAACATAGTCCCGGTCCTAAAATCCCGTGACCCAAGTTGGTTCGTGCACCATCGGCAACGAGATCTCAAGGCTACGAGAGCTGACCGTGACTTGGGAGGGTTGCAGACAAGTTCATGTTTAAAGTTTCGGACCACTTGCTAAATTATGCAATGACGTGGATGAGCACTGTACACAGGAAAATTTGAACCAAAATTTGAATGCTCAAACTCATCATATACGCGTAAAGCAGAAGAATTGTTTGCGATGCACATGTTTGTTCAAAGTGAATGCTGTCCGATGACACTGCGCGCCAAGTTTCCTTCTACCTTTCATTTTTTTGCCTACCGCTGAAATATCTAACTCTCCCCCTCCCCACCTCCTTTTCTCCCTGATCATGAGCTACATTTCCCCTGTTTCCTCCTTCCTTCCTTCCTAAGCTATACCGCTTCCTCGCTTGCTTCCTCATTCTCGCCGTCTCGCATCCGACCGCCATGGACGCCATGGTCTTCTTCAATGACCTCTCCAGCAGGTTCTACTATGACGATGACTCTGTCACCAGTCGAGTATGCCTCTCTCCTCTCTCTCTTGCCCCGTAGGCTTAGGGTTATGATTCGGAATAAAGGATCTTCACCTGGCGGCTGATTTAAGTCATTTCTTCCTCTTGTAGCTTCCTAGGACCATCACTTGCAAGGAATGGAGCGGGCTAGCTGAATATCTGCCTGTTCGTTGTCATCATCAATCTCCATGCGTGAAGTTAGTGCCTTTTAATCTATGGACAGTGGGAGAAAGTTTCTGGCATGTGTAAAGAAGATTAGCCTCACTTTCGTTGTTACAAATCATCTGTTAGATATGATTCAGACACTGTCACTGTGCTCTGTTATTCTATATGTGATTAAGACACGGACACTGTCACAGTTTCTACCTAGTATCTAAAAAAGTTGCCATCTGGATAGTGACTACTCCTTCGCAAAAACTGGCAGAGGTAGAGAAGACGAATTTGGCTGATCATGCATGCATCCACTAACATAAATCAGTTGATTAGGAAAATGAATATATCGTTCTAAAATTATGGTCAACATACTTTGTGCTTATGAAGATGAACTAGCTATATATTGTAATAAGATGTTGTCACGTAGCTATCATACTGTGGTGTTAAAATATATTTTTGTGCCTAATATGAAAGTGCTGAACAGTTGTTCGATATGAAATGTGAATTTACTTAATACTGAGAGTATTAACAATAAACAAATAAACCTACTAAATGGGTCATGACACTTCACAAATGTTTCTAGCCGTAAAAGCATGTGTGATGGAAAGCCCAATGTCATACAGTTTTCTTCATCGGATCATGTGTGATGTACTTGAATAACGCAAACGGTTAACTGAGACAAAACGTCTGTGACCGCTACACCTACCACAGACAATGCTATACAGAAAACTATGTGTGATGTGGTATGCCACGCAAACGTTTGTTCCATAATCTGTGTGGGATGTTAAGACGATCTCTCACGGCTTGGCCTTCGAAAGCGTCAGTGTTATCTCCCCCGATCGCACACGAGAAAATGCACTAAGCGTGCGAGACCGGACGAGCTATCGTCGACGATTTCAGGGTCGTGTGCGAAGGACCCACCCTATCATGCACACAGGCAAGGCGGCGGTTTAAAACTCTGTCGTGAAAAGGGGTTAAAAATTGTTTGTATAGGACGTCGCTGTACTAGTGTAGCATCATCGGAGGGCGTTTGGAGGTGTGTCTCCAGCGGATCTTGCGGGATTCAACCGGTCTTTGTTTTTGGTGGATCTTTTTGGATCCGATCTTCATTCGTCTGTATATGTGTGTGTACAGGTTGAATCCTTCCTATTTATGCTTCTCTTCATCGGCTGTTGATGTTCTGGTGCGCTGGTCCTTTCGGGCCTTATCACAATGACTTTCCGACTGTTTACTATAATAAGGATTGTGTCTCTCTGATGATGAGGGAGGGGCGATGATGGTGGCAGGTCTTATCTCCATGCTACTTAGGCCCTTTTGCTTCCTGTATGTAGACATACCATTTGCACTCTTTATTATGGATGATGAAATGTTGGACATACGTGGTCTCCGGTCGTAATATAGTTAGATCTATCTCATGTGAGCCTTTACCTTATATCTTATCCTTGTTGAATGATGTAAAGATAGTAACGATGTAGATCCCGAAACATGTGCTAGCGCATGTAGGATATGAAAGCACATGTTGAGGGTAATGCCGCGGATGTCTATCTATTATGAATTCGGCTAAAAAGCTAATACATAATAGTTCTACATCAGGGGCCTTAGCGCTGAGACTGCGTGCACAGCCGTCTGTGAGAGATAAGGCTGCCGAAATCGCGTCCCCTGGATACCTGCACTGGGTGAGGAGGGATAAAGTTTTGCAAAGCATATCAGTGCGATTGATCGCTCAAATTCAACTACATCCTCAACAACCCTCTGCCTGCTTCCACTATGGTATACAACCATCTCGTCTCACTACCATGGCTGAATACGCTGTTGCACTGGAGTTTCCTACGACATACAACCATCTCGTATTTACCACCATGGCTGAATACGTTGTTGCACCAGAGTTTCCAGAGAACTAGTAGGTTCTGAATCCCTATCTGCTACATGTTCCTAGTCTATCGTTTATGATTTTCCTTGTCAGCAATTTGTGATCATGCTAATGTGGATTAGCCTAAACAAAAACTGTCTAATGTCCTACTTAGATTTGTAACTAAAAGTGCTCTCATTCGATGTATTTTGTGAGCTAATTGCTACTTCCTCCATTCCATATTACTTGTGGTAGTTTTAGTTCAAATTATGGAGCGGAGAGAGTACATCGATGTTAAGATACGGCTAAACTCTCTTTCATTATTACTTCCTCCATTCGCTATTATAAGATGTTCCAACTTTTTCTAAATTGGATGTACACAGACGTGTTTAATTGTGTTTGTTCATTCATTTGAATCCATATGTAGTCCATATTTGAAATATCCAAAATGTCTTATAATAGTGAACATGTCTTATAGTAGTGAACGGAAGGAGTAAATGTGATGTCACGTTAGATTTTTGCTTAAATGGAATGCTTAATTTTAGATCCAAATACAAAGAGATGCCCACAAAAGTCAAGATCCAATGGCCCAGGCCCTGCAATAAGCTCTTTTTAGCACTTGATTCGTATTAATAATGGCAAGCAACCAGAGACTGACAAAGCATGTATAGACAACATAGTGCTTGTAGCAAGTTGTTCTTAACTCGGGCATGTTCACACGCACTCTTGCGCTAGGTTATTCCCGGCCATGCATGCACCGTAAGTACGACTGGACAAATATATAGCCAATAGTTGCGACCACACTGTGATCAAGTCTCACCGCGGAAGCGTCGTGGCAGTAGGAGGTGAATGGTGTCCTGATTCTTAATGCCATAGTCCGCCAGGGTGCGACCGCCCTCCGGTTTCGCCCCGACGCCGACGAAGCCAGAGCTCTGGTCGGCCTCCTCGCCCTGGCGCAGGTCCAAGTGGAGAGTTGATTTATCTCGGACGTCGTAGTGAGCCAGAGTACGCCCGTCCTCCAGCTCCTCCCCGCCAAAGATGAGGCGCTGCTGGTCCTGGATCTTCGCCTTGACGACGTAGATGGTGTCCGAAGGATCGGCCTTGACGGTGATAGTCTGGCCGTTGAGGGTCTTCACGGAGATCTCCATCTGTTGAATCAATGGCTCAGAGCACAAAACATTATCAATCCTTCCCAACAGATGATACAACGTGAGACATAACAATAATTGTTGCAGGAATAACAAATGTTGTTCAGATGACAAGAACTAGTTAGGAATGGATGAAGTGTGTACCTTAACGATGGAGAAAGAAGGGATGGATCTACGGGTTGTAATGGGAGGAGGCCAAGGAGACTCCCTGTCAATTTTATAGGGGATGTTCTCTCCCTTGTGAAGTTGTAGTGCCGGAATTGATTGTGTGCAACTCTTCACTTTTGGCAGTTCAGAAGACTCTTCGGGTTACTGCTCACCAGTTCACGTTTATTGTTAGGTAAATTTGATCAAGGTGCACTTACAAGGCACATTTTCGGTCCAGCCTACACATCAAGGCAGGTGATGTAACGACTAACCCCGCATCCCTCCCGTGTCGCGCCCGCATCGCGTCCCCGTCAACACCGGCGACGTCCCCTCGTCTCCTCCCTCACCACCACGCACATCTGCACCTCCCCCAACCCCCACCACCCCGCACTACCACCTCACCCACAGCACCTCCACTCCCTTAACCAACCCACGCCCTCAGGGCCCGCCTCACCGACATCTTCACTGCCTCACAGTTTGCCACGGCCGAATCCCATGTCTCGGACTTCGAGCCGGACGAGGATCTTCCTCGCCCTGAACGTGAGACCGGCCTGCTCCCGCCCTATGGTGATATGCCGCTCGTCGCCGCCCCGCCATGCCTTGTCCACTGCCCACGCCGTTTTGCTTTCGCACACCTGCAAACCCTCGTTCACAACCCCACCCCTCTCATCCGCCGCGCTATCCAGCACACCTGCGGCAACCCGGCCTTCATCTTGGGCGGTTCTTGGCGTGGGGCTGCATGCATCACCTTCCACACTCCTGCTGCACGCAACGACGTCATCCGCCACAGTCCAATAGAATTTGAGGGCAACATGGTTACTATATAGCCAGTAGAACACGCCGACCGCTCCATTGCCATTTTCACCGACCTAGCCGAGATCGAGGTGTCAGAATTCCCACATGAGCTCTGGCACGACGATGGCATTCGCTTCGCACTTGAATTTCTTGGTGACGTCTGTGCCATGGATGACTTCTGTCTTCACGGCATCGACTATACCTCGGTCCGTGCCCTCGTCCTACTCCAGTCCGGCAAGCCGGCTCCACCTGGCCTAGTCATCCAGCTCCCACCCATCAACGGGATCGAAATAGCCAAGGTTGTCGAGGTATCTCGCTGGCACCACGGCGATGGTGTCAACCCCTTCGGTGGCACCTCTTCTGATGACGACTCTGCTCCTCTCTCCCATCGTGGCTCACCATGCCCGCTCGCAACTCAGAACTTCGCTCCGGTGGTCTCTGCCGTCAGGGCGGGCTGGCGCGCAGACCCCACCTATGGCGGGTCTAGGTCAGTTTCCTGCCGCCTCTCTCCTGACGCACGTGTCCTCCACGACTCTCCTGGCGGCGCCACCTCTGACCCCGCCCTGTTGGCTGTCCTTCCCCCTCCTGGATCCGCACGTGATCCGCTTGTCGTTTCTGACGACGACTCGGGCGGCTCGGAAGGCATGCACGTCCCCCTCCTGCATGCTGTCACCTCGGACTCCCTGGACGCGGTACATGCACCCGTGGTGATGGTTCTGGCTCCACCTGTCATCCGCCCGCTGCCCAGGGTGGCGGCCGTTGATCTGCCTGCTCCTGCTGTTGACGCGGGGGCCGGCGTCATGGTGGGCCACGTGCTCCCCTCCGACACGTTGGCCTTTGCCCTCGTCGCTCCGGCCGCCCCAGCTCTCCCAGCGCCGTCCACCTTCACATTCTCCGCCGGAGAATCTTCACGTGCCAATGGTAACTCTCCCCCACCTCCGTCTTCAATTCCTTCAACCCCTCCTCCTGCTTCAAACTCTAACTCGGGCCCTGTTGCGGTGAACACAGCTCTCCTATTCAGGATCTAGACACCCATGAGTGCACTGCTCGCAAGGAGCACTGCAGGTCTGCTCGCGATCGCTCTACCTCCAAGGACAAGTTACGCCGAAGCGCACGTCTTGCTGCCAAGGAAACCAAGTATTCCCCCATGCTCGCACGAGCTGTCAAGGCCAAGGCGGCTCGCCTCTCCGCCTCCGACGTGGACACGACCATTGGACGTGCTATCCAGGACGCTCGCCTTGATGCTTCCGATGCCCCCCCCCCCCCGCCTCGGCCGAAGAGTTGGCCACGATCGAGCTCCTCTGTGGCGCGGACGACGGCCACCTCGACGCCATCCTCTCCTCCGAGGAGGCCGCCTCTGGTGACGACACCGAGCCATGATTGCTGCCCCAGCCATGCACGGCCCACGGACGTCTGGGGCCCACTGCACGTTTACGTCCGTCTCTGTCACTTGTCACGTGTGTTATGTCGCGCTGCTCTTTTGGGCTCTGTGTGTGTTGCCTTTCTTTTGGTTATTTGCGGTCTCGACTGTTGTAGTAGGTCTCATGTACTCCTTCGCGCTTTCCGCCGTCCACCTATGGTGTCAAAAGACTTTTTATGAGTAATGATGTAATCTCTATTTGCTCATGGAATGTGCGTGGCCTAGGTGACGACGACAAGTGTAACGCTGTCCTCTCTGAACTGTTAGCGATCAACCCTCACGTTGCTCTCTTGCAAGAATCCAAACTAGAATCCTACACCAACACCAAGCTCCGCTCCTTTCTCCCCTACCACCTCGACCAAGCTTTTCCTCTGCCCGCCATTGGCACGGGCGGCGGCACCATAAGCGTTGTTAACTCCTCCTCTCTCCAAGTCATCTCACACTCGCACAAAGTTTTCTCCTCCACCGTAACTCTCAGATCAACTGCATGTGCCCCCAACATCGCCATCACCAACATCTACGCTCCCTCCACACGTGCCCTCAAACAAACTTTCTTCGATGAGCTCCTCTCCATCGCGCAACCTGACCACGTGCCTTGGCTTGTCATCGGCGATTTCAACCTCCTTCGTTTTCCCTCAGACAAAAACAACTCCTCCTTTCGACAGTCAAAAGCTAACGCCTTTAACCACATTATCGACAACTTAGCTCTCATCGAACTACTTCTCCTCGACCGACAATTTACGTGGACCAACAACCGCTCCTCGCCCACTCTGGAAAGGATCGATCGGGCCTTTTTTAACTTAGCGTGGGCAGATGCTTTCCCCAATTCCTCACTGTCCTCTCTCACACGTTTTACCTCTGACCACGTACCGCTACTTGTGCACATCACCACTACGATTCCACGTACCAACTTTTTTAAATTCGAGTAGGGTTGGACAAAATTTAGCCCATACAACGACATCATCTCTCGGTGTTGCTCACCCTCGCTCTCTCCGTCCGCCAACTCGGCTGCCACCCTCGCCGCAGCTCTCAAAAAATCAAGATTTGAGCTCAAAGCTTGGGCACGTTCTTGCATTCCCACCCCTCTCCATGAATCACGGTGCAAAGTAGCCATCTCGGCCCTGGATCGGGCTGAAGAATTCAGGCCTCTATCACATCTTGAGATCCTCACTCACAAGATTATCATCTCTCTTCTCAAATGCACTATCCACGAAAAAACGACGTATTGACGATGGCGTGCAAAGGCTTCCCGGGCTATCAATGGGGGCGAAAACACGGAATTCTTTCATGTTTCTGCCTCACAACGCCTTAGGAAAAATAAGATTTTTACGCTCACTCACAATGGCCACGAGTTCTCTTCTCATCACCAAAAAACCAAGATCCTCCGTGATTTTTTCGTGACCCTCATTGGTACCCCTACCAACATGTCATGGGCTTTCGACCTCCATCAGATCTATCCAAACCCCGTCCCTGGCCTGCATGTCTTGCATGAAAACTTCACAGAATCATAAATAAAATCAGCCTTCTTCCAAATGAACCCGCAGGCCAGTCCTGGCCTGGATGGTTTTGGGCCTGCGTTCTACCGAACATACTGGCCCACCATAAAAAGCCTTGTCCTCCCTTTCTTCTCACAATTCCATCAAGGCACGGCCGACACGGAAAGAGTTAACAGAGCTCATATTGTTCTCCTCCCCAAAAAGACCAGCCAATTTCTCCAGACGCTTTCCAGCCCATCTCACTACAAAATTGCCCAATCAAAGTTGTTGCCAAAGTCTTGACCACTCGCCTCAAGCCCTTCATCCAGTTACTAGTGCATGGCAATCAGACAGGGTTTATACCAGGGAGGAATATAGCTGAGAATTACATATTCGCCGCCGACCTCATTAGCTCATGCCACACTAGAAAAAAAACCTACCATGGTCTTCAAACTAGACTTCAGGAAAGCTTTCGACTCGGTCGCGTGGCTTGCTCTTGACAAAATCCTTCTTGCCCGAGGCTTCTCACACACCTTCCGCAGCTGGATCCAAAACATCGTTGATACAAGCAAAACCGCCATTCTTTTGAATGGTGTCCCAGGCAACTGGATTGACTGTAAAAATGGCCTGCACCAGGGCGATCCCATCTCCCTACCTCTTCCTGATCGTAGCAGACCTGCTCCAACAGCTTATCTTCAAAAACACACACGCCTCGCTCCACCACCCCATCTTCTCTCATCTACCACCCACCGTCCTACAGTACGCAGACGATACTCTGATCGTTGCCGCCGCCTCGACTGATGCCGCTGCCGCTTTGAAAGAAATTCTAGACAACTTCGCCAACGCCATTGGATTAGCCATAAACTTCTCCAAAACTACGATCGCAACCCTACACATGGACGATGCTGCTGCTAAGGACACCGCCCTTGCCATGGGCTGCTCTCGTGCCTCCTTCCCCCAAACCTACCTTGGACTCCCTCTCTCCCCCACTGAACCACCCTCCAATGCATTCGACCCCATCCTAGAACGCTCTCGCAAGTTGTGGCGTGCCAAGTTACTTGACAAAGGTGACCGCCTCATTCTTATCTCCGTAGTCCTCGACTCACTCCTCACCTACTTCATGTCAGTTTTTCGCCTCCCCAAAAAAGTTTTAAAAAACATCGACTCCATTCGTAGAGCCTTCTTCTGGGCAGGTGAAGATTTAGTTTCAGGCGCTCAATGCCTTGTTGCATGGAAAAATGTTTGCACTCCAAAAAAATATGGTGGTTTAGGGCTCAAAAACTTGCATCTTCAGAATAATTATGTGCTCATGAAATTTGCATCAATTTACAGCCAAGGCACTCACCTCCTCCTCCACCCCCTGGATGGACTGGTTAGATCTTCAACACCCAAATGCTCTAGTTTCACCCCCACCCCAAACCTCCTTTCTCTGTCGTACCATAACACATCAAATACCAACCCTCCAGTCCATCACCTTCGTCCTAACAAACAGTGGGACGCACACCTACTTCTGGCACGACACTTGGCTCACTCCAACACCTCTAGCCTACACTTACCCTCACCTATTCTCACACTCCACTCTACATCTGGTTAAGGTGGCTAATGTGCTACGTTACAGTCTGGAAGCTAACCTCCGTAACCGTCTCTCCCTTCTGGCAAAGCAAGAGTTTGTTGCGTTGTTGGCTGTTTTGCAGGATTTCGTCCCGTCGGCTGCGGAAGACCAAAGGTTCCTAATTCGGGGTCTTGCCTTCTCCACCAAGCAAGCGTACGACACTCTCATGGCACGCCCAGACTGTGATCCTCTCGCCCCCATCATCTGGCAATCCAAAGTTCCACGCAAGATTAAAATCTTCACCTGGCTCCTCTTCAAGGATCGGCTCAACACCCGAGCCAATCTTGCGCACAAGAATACCATACCCACGGACGTTTGTCCTCGCTGTGCTATGCTACCAGAGGACACCATGCATCTCTTCCTCGCCTGCCATGTTGCCAACCGTGTCTGGCAACTGCTAGGCATCCTACCTCATGTGGAAGGCATCAGGACGATCTCAAGGGGGGACGAGGGGGGGCGAGACCCCCCTAACGATCACGTTTCCCCTTAATAGCGATTGGTTAGTAGCAGTTTTTTCTTGTACGCACACGATTTGAGGCTTGTCTCGCCCCCCTTGTGCCTCCCATAGTCAAAGCCCATGTGTGATTGCAGGCAACGGGTCAAAGGCCCAATATGAGGAAAAGAAAAAAGCAGCCCATCGTGGAAGAGAAAGGATCCAGATTTAAGTAGGACACACGTACACGGCAGTTCTATCTCTCCTCTAGTCTCTTCGTTTCCAATCTGTGAGTTCCTGCGATCGGAAAAAACTGCTCGCGGCAGCCGGCCGCCTAATAGATCGTCTGCGGTTGAAAAGGGAATGCGACAGGCAAGCGCCGTGCCGCCGTCGCGCCGATACACAGGAGCATTCTGGCCGGCCGGCCGCACGAACCAGCGACCAAACAAGAAAAAAAAAAGGGTAGTTTATCTTTAGGATTAGATTACTTTGTCTTATATAATGTAATTGTAGAACCACAGAAATTGAAAACTAATTAGAAAATTTTCAATTGTCTAATTGTGTTTGTGTAGACATGAAGAGGAAGAGAGATGAATCAATTTATATTTTTCTCTAGCCAATTGGTTCAATCTGTCAGTCATGTGAGCATGATGCAGATGCAATAGATGTGCAACCTAGCCAAGAGAACAACCCTTGTCCTGCTGAAGGTGATGCTGAACCTGATCATCCAAGCCTTGTATGTCCCCATCGACAAATGTGTTAGCCTATATAAAGAGGATCAACGGAAGCACCATCACGATGAGCGACCATGGAAGTACGCATGACATCCTCTATGCCTTCACGGTACGACCCTTCTCAACAACGTCAAATTTCCAATTTAATTCGTCTAACAGGAATGATCATTGATTGATGGACATGAAAACTGGATTTGAATAAATTATTTGTAGTACAGTGTGCCAAATCTTTCTATATAAATTCAAAAACTGAATTTGTCTTTATCAAGATGGACAATTTGGTAGTATTCTTCTAGTGTTTACATCAACAAAAACATGATTTAGGTTTAGGCATTTTTTCACGGTTTAAATGTTCTATAGTTGGGTCGAATAGTTTTAAATAGCGGATAGCGGGTTGGTAGCGGACTGAGGTCCACGTAGCGGAATACAGATAGCTGATATTGCGGGAGCTATGTCCGCGTAGTGGATTTGTAAAAACACTAGATTATTGTTTATATTTCTAGATCATTAAAAAAAAGTAATGCCATTAAATTTGAGCAATAGCGGATGTTGCGGTACTGCAGGCGCAATAGCGGACGCTGTCGCCGCTATTTGAAACTCGATGCTCATTAGTTTGTAAGAGCTCAAGTGTACAGCTCATATTCCTTGCTCCGTCCCTGGTTGCAAAAAAGTAATGTACGTCACTTTAAGTATCTGTACGCACATGCACTTCCTCCCATCCATGATGGTAGCTAAATAAATGCATTTCAATCTAGTAACAACCCATGCATGTTAGTCGACTGAAAATAAAATTTGGTTTAGTTAACTGACGCAAATTGAAAAAATAGTGAAAAAACTCCATACAATTTACACATAAATTGTATTTTTTTCCATAACATGCAAGAATGCACATACTATAATAATTGAAAGAAAATAAAGTGGAACAAAAACTAAACCAAAAATCGCACACAAATTACAAAGAAATTGCAATTTTTTAATATGCAAGAATAAGCATATAATAGTTTAATTTCTAAACACAATAAGTTTTGTAATAGGAAATGAATTAGTGGCTTTGGTATTGCCCTTAAAAGGAAAATAAATAATGAAATATAATAAAATAAATTTTTAAGGAAGAATGAATTAGGGACATTGGTATTACCATTTAAGAAGACAGAAAAAGAAAAAAGGGAATAACAAAATTTTGCACAAATTTTACACAAAAATTGCGCGTTTTATAATATGTAAGAATAAATATACAATAGTGCAATTTCCGTGAAAAGGAAGTTTCCTAAGAAGAAATATATTAATGGCTTGGTATTACTCTTAAAGACTAAAGAAAATAAAATAAAAACTAAAACAAAATCAAAATAATAAAGTTTTTCTAAGGAAGAATGAATTAGTGGCATTGTTATTACTGCTCAGAAGAAAGAAAAGGAAACAAATTGCACATAATTTACACGTATATAGCACTTTTCGTAATATGCGAGAATTAACTTATTATAGTGAAATTTCCGCCAAAAGAAAGTTTCCTAAGAAAGAGTTAAAGAAGAAAGACAATAAACTAAAAACTAAAACTAAATAAGAATAATGAATTTTCACAGTTTATTATAGTTTACACTCATTTGTATAATACTTGTCTCCATATATTCATATAAAAATAAACCGGCCAATAAAACAAAAAGCAAAATCAGAAACACATACAAATGTCAAAAATTAATTTGAACCATATTTCATACCCATTGTACGTCCCAGCCTCACATGTATGCACGAGACACAACGCACGCGCGCGCATAAAACAACTATCATGCAGAAAAAAAAAAGAAAAGATTAGAAAAAAGGTGCAGCGTATATAGGCATGAAGGCATGGCACCGCATGCAGCCATGCATACAGCTAGTCCGATCCAAATCCAATCTCGCATGCATGCATGTTCGGAGTAAAAAGAAAATCGACTGAACCAAAAGGAAAAAAAAAATCATGCGACTGTCATGTAGCTAAACTGGACGATTTCTTCCCTAAAAAAAAAAAAACTGGACGATTTCTGTAGGCAGCAGTACATCGATTTTAACCACAGCCGTCCAGGCAGGCAGCGCAGCTCACATGCGGCTCACGGAGTGCTGCGCCGTGCCGGTGGCCCCCAGCTCGCCGCGGCGGCGCGTGGTGAACCCAAGCCGCTCAGCGGTGGCCGGCTTGAACACGGCCTCCGGGTCGGCGTCCACGGCGTCGGCGAGCCGCGGCCACATCCTGGCGGTGACCAGCCACGACCCGTCCCCCGCGGGGCTCCGGATCACCGTCATGGCCGCCGACCCGAGCCGGCCCGGGCGCACCCACGGCATCACCAGCCGCGGCGGGCCGAACCCGAAGTCCCCGTCCACCCTGAACGGCACGAACGCCGGGCTGCCCGTGCCTAGCCCCACCGCCTCCGTCCACTTCCCGCCCTCGGCGAACACCCCCTTGTGCGCTTCCATCCAGTCCACCAGCTCCTCGTACCGCTCCTGCCGGAACACCTCGGAGATTGCTGCGGCGGCCATCGTCGCCACGTCGGCGAACGGGGAGGAGCGCACCGTCTCGACGGCCGCCTCCCGCGACGCGTAGGTGACGACGTTGCCGAGGTAGTTGCTGATGTAGGTCTTGTTGTACTTGGCGGGGTCGAGGCGCCGGCGGCCGTCGACGAGCCATGCCATGCGGCAGCGCGTGTCGGAGCCGCCCACGGCCGAGGCGAGCAGCTTCCAGACGTGCGCTGAGAGGGCCTCGAGCCGCGTGGCGCGACGGGCGGGGCCGCTGGCCGCCGCGCGGAGGCGGTCGACGTCTGCGGCATCCACGACGTAGTTGCGGCGCACGAGGGCGGCGGCAAGGAGGGCGTTGGGGAGGCTGGCCGGGTCGTAGCGCACGAACTCCGCGTCGAGCGACGGGCCGTACCGCGGCGGCGAGCGGGGCCGGAAGAGGGAGGCGCGGTCGTGGTGGGGCTCCCACGAGAGGCCGCCCCCGACGAGCATCTCGGCCCAGGCGTTGGGCAGCGTGGTGAGGCCGTGGCCGTCGACGAGCAGGTGGTCGGTGCCCCAGGTGAGCGAAAACCCGCCGCACGCGAACCGGACGAGCTGCAGCGACAGCGCGAGCCCGCGCTCGAACGGCAGCTGGATGCGCCCCAGCGAGGCGTCGGCGTCGGCGAATTCCACGTCCGCGAGCGCCGCGCCGGCGCGCGCCACAACGAGCTCGGCCCCTTCGTTGCCGCAGACGACCTCCGGCACGCCGGTGGAGGCGTTGGGCACGACGCGGCCGGCGAAGGGGTAGAAGCGGGAGAGGAAGGCCGGGAGCGCGGCGCGCGCGGCCGCGGCCACGGCCGGGAACCCCGCGGCGGGCGCCGGGTAGACGGCGATGAAGAAGACGTGGAAGGAGCCGAGGACGAGGTCGAGGTTGGAGACCCGGAGCACCGCCGGGAATCCCCGCGGCGGGTCGGAGGCTCGCACCAGCGTCCGCGAGACGACCTCGACGGCGAAACTCTCGGCCGGCGGCATCCCGCGTGCGCACGGACGGACGCGGCGCAGGGAGGGACGACACGTAGAAGTAGGTAGGAGCGAGCGGTGGAGAGAGCGGTTGATCCGACCGCAGTTGGAGTCGTCTTGTTTGGGCACGCGGCACTTTCCGAAAGAAGAAGAGAAAATTGGCAAGCAGCACTTTTCCTTCTTGCTTTGGCCATTTTTCAATGCGAAGTACGTAACTCACCGATGTGACAAGGCATCCAATACATTTGGTCTGGTCATCTTCCCCAATGCAGAATCAGATGCGGGCCGAGTGCGCGGCCCATAGTTCTGGCACGTCGATGAAGGATACTTACTACTACGAGCTAAATTGCAGATGACAAGTGTTTAGCTTGGAGACACGCCGGCTGTAGTCCAGTCCAAGAAGAGCGGCCGCCATTACGAGCTAGCTGGAGTCCAATATCAGGTGCTATGTAAATGTAGGTGTCCGAACAAAGAATATGGCAAAAACAGGTAAACATAGATTTTTTTTCTTTTCCACTTGACAATAATAGGCATAACACTCCTATCCCCATAATAAGCAGAACAAAATGCAGCAGACCGTCCCCTCCGAAAAAACAAAAAATGTTAACCGGCGAACGATCGCTCGAGGAAGGTCCTAGTGGACGCCACCAACAGCCGTTAGATCCAGATCACGCGAACGATAAAAGAAATTAAACCGCTGGGTGTTTTTTTAATCATGGCAAGTCCGGTAAAATTGTTATGTTAATTTCAGCGTCCGTTGAAAAATGCTTCCAGACAACATTCCCATATTTGGCATTCAAAAAATTAAAATTGCAAACGATCATGATTTGGGTGATCACACGGACAAACTTAAACATGTGACCACTGTTTTTTATTTGGAAGACGCAAATTGAACAGAAAAACCCTTCAAAGTCTCTAAAACTAATAAAAGTTGTTTTTAACACGGTACAATCACAGATGTTCATATATACGGACATACAACCATCCTATGAACGCATCACACATACCCTATCACACATACTGAGCCGACATCACATCTTCAGATTGAATAAGTCACCACAGACGCCTCGTAGTCAGTGAGAACGTCTCCTCCCACTAAACAAACATCACCGGAAAGCGTGAAATAAATCCAAAAAATGCGAGAATCAGTGATTACTGTGTGTTCCTGATGGTGCTACTATTAATAACCTTCTCATATGATCTAAACTGCCGGAAAGTCAAGCTTACCTATTAAATAGTTTTACTTAATTTTGTACTCTGTGGCATGAATTACTTGTCAATTTTTGTGTGGAATCAGTTGCATTAGCCTTTTGTGATTTATCTGGATGGTAAGATAATTTGAATGAACATGAATTTCCACCCCTCATTCTGTAGGTAGTTATTTTATGGTGACACCTGATATCTATACTTATGAAATGTGGCAGTGTAAGCATAGATTATTAAGATACTTATTGTTGTAACATTCTCACATTATCTGCATGTAGTGATTCATCTCAATTCCCAAATGTATAGTGAGATCACTAAACGTGTTACTGAATAGAAGCACCATAGAATTGCCGGTATCATCCGAAACAAGCTTTAAGTATGAGAAGGCTACATCAGTGGTCTTAACATGTTGCATTTTCTCCAGGTCATCCACTAAGTATTTATGGTGGGCATCCTAAGCTTTTTAATTTGACTCCCTCTTCATGCAAGTGTGGAGTTAGACTTGTGATCTGCATACATAGGTGGTGAAAAAAGACATCTTAGAAACATCAAACTTCTCCCATGAAAACTAGACATGTAAATGTTCAGGCTTGCAAATTTTTAGTGCTTAAAGCTCTTTTACTTTGGGGTGCAATAATAATATTATTTTCATATGGATATGTACGAGCGAGCATACATATGAACCAATTATTTACATATTTAAAGTTTTAGATCTTCTATTTACTCCGAATGTGCTATTCATCTCCGGAGCGATTTTATTTCTGTTTCTATAGTATTTAGTCATATATGTATAATACTGTTGTATTTAGTAAAAAAGTGGCTCGAATTTTCAACATAGTTCTCTGTTTGATCTTTGATATACTCTAGACGAGCCATTATTCTGGGTTGATCATGCTTTAAGAATGTGGCATTTTCTTCCCAGCATGCTCCATTTATTTGCGTTCACAGCCTGTTTACTAAAATGGATTGATTGGTTCACTAAAATCTTGTGCACCCTGTTTTGGCCATTCAGATGGACTAAAAAGTATATATATGTAACTTAAATGTCATCGCTGCAATTCCCGGTGCAGCGAAGCTTGCATATCCACGTATACTTGATTGAAAGATGAAATATACAGAAAAGTTATTTTCTGTCCTTCGGTTAATTTTTTTTGTTATTGACATTTTCAAATCAAAACTCAAAATTTGTCACTATATTCTGTTTTGACTGACTTTTATAAAGAGAAGATGTACGTGGGCAACTCCGAGGAGAATATGATCTGAGAACAAGATATAAGCGACTATCTATTGATCTGCATTTTGATATAAGCGACTACTTATTGTTTTCCTATGCTTTTAAGGGGATGTCGTTTTGGTGCCACTGTGCAATGTGGTCCTTCACCCTATTGACCAATTAAACATTTTGTAAGTAGATTTCAGCGAACACATTGAAATGAGGAAAGATGTCACTGCAATTCCCAGTGTGCTTCCGGCGCAGCAAAGCGCTCGAATCCTTCTAGTCTAACTCTAACACTACTTGTTTCCGGTGTCTCCTTAAGAAAGAGGAAACCGTACGTACACAACTTGCTTATTTTTCAGATATGGAAGAAGTATAATTTGGATATTTTTGTTGGGCGTTGATTGGAACAACCGACCCGACTTTTTAGCCGCCGATGTAGCTCTCCTTAAATCACGACACATTTTTTCCCTTAAAAAAGAACCAGTCCACGACACCTTGGAGACCTATCTCCTGCGTACGCGATGTCGCCGGCGCGGCGACCCCGCCTCTCGTCCCGTCCTAACTCCTCCGTCGCAGCGGCGGATCCAAGCAGCAGAGGTGCCCGGCGCGTGCCCTCCAAGCGACCTAGGCGGGCCGACTCCTCCTCCCATGGCGGTGCCGAGGACGGCACGCCACTCACCGACGAGATCCTCGTCGGCATCTTCGCCGGCCTCCCCGAGATCGCCGACCTTGTGCGATGCGCTACCACCTGCAGTCGCTGGTGCCGCCTCATCTCCGGCGAGGCCGCATTCATCTGCCGCACCACGCCGCGGCCGTGGCCCGGGAGGTTCGTCCGCCGCCTCGCCCTCGGATTTTTTCACCAGGGCGCCGCAGAGCTGGGGTTCGCGCCAACGGCTTCCGCCGCTCGGATTGTCGGCCTCCTGCGAACCCGCTCGCTGAATGCGCTTGTGGAACGGCCGGAGAACGGGCTGTTCCACAGCCCCCGGCTCGTCGCCTCCCGCAACGGCCTCATCGTGGCCGACCTCCGCCGCGGGAGACGCGAGCGGGCCATCAAGCTCTGCGTCTGCAACCCCATGACCGGCCAGGTGAACATCCTCCCGCCCCTCAGCGGCGAGGACGGGCTCGGGCGTTACGCCTGCACGGTGCTCACCGCCGACGACCACGACCAAACCAGCGAGGGCGACCCGCCGCCGCCTGCCTCCTACCGCGTCATCCTCTTCTACAACACGTGTCGCAGCAACACCGCATTCAGGAGCTACTCGTCGGAGGAGGGCGTGTGGAGCCCGGAGGCCATAAGGAGCGAGAGGTTTGGGAAGAAGCAGATGGGGATGGGGGTAACGCGTACCGCCGTGGTGGTCGAAGGCGGCAAGGTGGTGTGTTGGTTTGCCAAGAACGCGGTGCTCGCGCTTTCGCTGAACAGGTTGCATGCGCAGGTGCTGAGCCGCACCTTCGTCGACGGCAACACCATACTGGGCGTATCGCCGGAGAGGAGACTATGTACTATCCAGATGATATTCTGAGATTGGCCGAGGTGCGTGACGCTGCGGGTCTCCAAGTTGAACCACAACATTTATCAACGACAAACGGAGGATGAGGTTGAGTTGATCCAGGTGGAGCAGCACCTGCCGGCCGATGTGACCGAAGTGAAGCTGCGGTGGTTCTGCGAGAAGAGCGGCGGCGTCCTGTTTACGGCCGGGTACAGAGAAGGGAGGAGCGAGGTCTACGCGCTGAGCCTCGATAAGCAGGAGGTGCAGAAGATTGCGAGCCACAACGGCTAGTGGCGGAGCTAGATGCAGATTACGCCTGGGCCTGTGCTATGTTGAGTGATAAACTTTTCCGATTTTCTATGCTTTGCATGAAGAAATTACAAAAGAAGTTGTTTCTAGGCCTGGGGCTATAGCCCTAGCTGCCCCAGGCCTGTCTCCGCCACTGACAACGGCGATGGTGGCGGCGGTGATCCGTGGGAAAACTTGCACGGGTACGAAATGGACCGGGCGGCGTACCTCGCCACACTCGATCGGCGTGGGATATCATACGCGACGGGAGGAGGATAGCTTGGATTAAGAATATGCTTAATTTGCTTGGAGTATGTTTCTTTTGTGCAAACTATGGCTGGTTTATGTGTGAGGGGAAACTCGCCGCATGTGGTGGTTTCGCTAGAGGTGCACATGCTTAATTTGACATCTGTTCTATAGAAATAATCACTTGGTGCTTCTTTAGCAAAAGTCGTTCATTGGAGCATCTCCAATATATGCAAAAATAACTAACTTTTGCATCTCCAAGGACCAAAAACACCTCTTCAACAGTTGGTGTAGATGCAAAATGAAAATTACATTTCTACCTCCCAAAAATTTGTCCTAAAGCATGACATGGATAGTTCAAGGGACGCTTGAAGGATGCCACCATCATTCTTGAGGCCGTTGCTGATCAAGAAACATGGAATTGGCATTCATATTTTGGGATGCCTGGATCTTCCAATGATATCATTGTGCTCGACCGTCAGCTCTTTTTGCTAAGTTAGCCAATGGAGAAGCTACATCGGTGACCTTTGAAGCAAACGACCGCACATACAACTATGAGTACTACCTTGCGGATGTGATCTACCCGAGGTGGAGTACTTTGGTCAAGCCAATCCATACTCCCCAAGGTCAGAAAGAACTCTACTTTCACAATGCTCAAGCGGCGGCTAGGAAAGATGTTGAGAGGGCATTTGGGATTTTGCAATCCCAGATGACTATTGTGCGAGGACCGTCTAGATTCTGGGATAAAAATCTTTGGTACATCATGACTGCTTACGTGCTCATGCATAGCATGATCATTCAGAATGAGCCTGAGCAGAATTTGGATTACACCTTTTATGATCTTATGGGGATACACATTATGTCCATGAGAAAAGAGGAGCGAGTCAGACGTTTCATGAAGGTGTACAATGAAATTCGAGATTCCGATGCGTGAGCAAGTCAGCGTTGCATTTGATGTGTGGATTTGACGAATTATCTAATAATTTGATACTGTGGACAGGTGAAAATTTTAAGTTTTAATTTAGCATTTTATTTATTTTAAATTATGCGGTTGTATAGTTGCTGTACAGAGCCGCACGAACATTGGCCGGTTTTACATCTTCATATTTGCATCATCTATTAGAGTTGGACTTTTACATCACCAAATATACATCATTTGTTGGGATCGGACTTTACATCACCAAATATACATTATCTATTGGAGTTGGCTCTTTTTTAAAGATGTAAAAGACATTTTTTAATGACAAATTATACCACACCTAGTTTACATCTCCAAATTTGCATTGTTTATCGAAGATGCTTTTATTATGAGGATAGAACTGTTCTGCCCAGTATTTTCGAGTGGAAAAAATTATCTACTTATTTACCTACTTTTGTCATATTTTTGTTTTAACTCTACATTTAAAAAGTTTAGTGCTCCAGACGCGTGGCATCTTCATGCAGCTGTCTCCTCCCCATCTAGGGTTCCTCTGCCTCCCACCAGCGCCGTTGCAGGTCCGCCTCGTCTCCGGTGGTCTTAGGGTCATGGGAGCGCGGCGGATCCCGGCCCTTGCCGGTGGGAGGGCTTCGTTTTTAGATGTGCCTTCGATATTTGTTAGGGTTTGTGTCCAACTTAGGAAGGTGAGACAGCGGCGGCTCCCTGAAGATGGAATAAGGTTATCCCCGCCTAGCTCCCGTTTCAGTGGTGCGTTTAGCATCGTCAGTGGGCGTGTGGGTGTGTGTCTCTGGTGGATCTGTCCTTGGTGGATTTGCTCGGATCTGTTCGTCGTTTGTCTACGTTCCTGTGTTTTCAGGTTGGATCCTTCCGATCTACGCTACTCTTCATCGTCGGCGGTTGCTGTTCTGGTGTGCTGGTCCTATTGGGCCTTAGCATGACGACATCCCGACTGTCTACTACAAGAAGTTTCGCCCGACACCGGTGAGGGAGGGGCGATGACGGCGGCGCGCCTTCGGCTCACCTCAGTGCTTGTAGTCGTCGCTAGATGGTCTACGAATCTAGATGTAATTTTTATTATTTCTAATGTTCGTTGTACTGCCATGATTGAAGATGGATAGATGAGATGTTTTTCCAAAAAAATCTACATTTAAAAAAACAAGACCATCCAGAGATAGCTCTTGACGGCATATTTTAATAGATGACATTCTAAATACCACGAGTCACTCCGAGACTTGAACCTGGGTGGGCTAGCTAGATAGCTTCATGCTATCCTAGCTAACAGGGTGACATCCTGTTCTCTACATTTGCATAGCACCTGGTTTTGGACTCCAGCTGCAGGTACGCAAGGTCAAATACGAGGAAGAGCTAGCTCGCGATAGCCGCCGCTCTTGGACTGGAGTGACCTAAAACCGGCGGTCTCCGTGCGCCTGTAATCGCCCCTAGCTAGCATCTGGAGTTTAGCTCGTTGTAGTATCCTTCATCGACGTTCCAGAAGTAGGGGCTGCGCACTTGGCCCGCATCTAATTCCGCATTGGGGAAGATGACCAAATGCATTGTATTGGATGGCTTGTCACATCGGTGAGTCTGCTTCGCATTGAAAAATCGCCAAAGCAAGAAGGAAAAGTGCAGCTTGCCATTCCAAAATTGAAGCAAACCGCCGTGTTGATGTTGCTCGATCGCAACGTGCCGCGTGCCAAAACGAGACGAATCCGACTGCGGTTTGATCACTGTCATCCCGCCCCGTGCTCTCTCCACCGCTCGCGAGCTCCTACCTACGTGTTGCCTCCCTGCGCCGCGTCCGGCCGTGCGCACCCGGGATGCCGCCGGCCGAGAGTTTCGCCGTCGAGGTCGTCTCGCGGTCGCTCGTCCAGGCCTCCGACCCGCCGCGCGGATTCCCGGCGGTGCTCCCGGTCTCCAACCTGGACCTCATCCTCGGCTCCTTCCACGTCTTCTTCATCGCCGTCTACCCGCCGCCCGCCGCGGGCTTCCCGGCCATCGCCGCGGCCGCGCGCGCCGCGCTCCCGGCCTTCCTCTCCCGCTTCTACCCCTTCGCCGGCCGCGTCGTGCCCAGCGCCTCCACCGGCGTGCCGGAGGTCGTGTGCGGCAACGAAGGGGCCGAGCTCGTGGTCGCGTACGCCGACGCGGCGCTCGCGGACGTGGACTTCGCCCACGCCGACGCCTCGCTCGGGCGCATCCAGGTGCCGTTCGAGCGCGGGCTCGCGCTGTCGCTGCAGCTCGTCCGGTTCGCGTGCGGCGGGTTCTCGCTCACCTGGGGCACCGACCACCTGCTCGTCGACGGCCACGGCCTCACCACGCTGCCCAACGCCTGGGCAGAGATGCTCGTCGCGGGCGGCCTCTCGTGGGAGCCCCACCACTACCGCGCCTCCCTCTTCGGGCCCCGCTCGCCGCCGCGGTACGGCCCGTCGCTTGACGCCGAGTTCGTGCGCTACGACCCGGCCAGCCTCCCCAACGCCCTCCTTGCCGCCGCCCTCGTGCGCCGCAACTACGTCGTGGATGCCGCAGACGTCGACCGCCTCCGCGCGGCGGCCAGCGGCCCCGCCCGTCGCGCCACGCGGCTCGAGGCCCTCTCAGCGCACGTCTGGAAGCTGCTCGCCGCGGCCGTGGCCGGCTCCGACACGCGCTGCCGCATGGCATGGCTCGTCGACGGCCGCCGGCGCCTCGACCCCGCCAAGTACAACAAGACCCACGTCAACAACTACCTCGGCAACGTCGTCACCTACGCGTCCCGGGAGGCGGCCGTTGACACCGTGAGCTCCGCCCCGCTCGCCGACGTGGCGACGATGGCGGCAGCGGCCATCGCGGAGGTGTTCCGTCAGGAGCGGTACGAGGAGCTGGTGGACTGGATGGAGGCGCACAAGGGAGTGTTCGCGGAGGGCGGCAAGTGGACGGAGGCGGTTGGGCTGGGCACGGGCAGCCCGGCGCTGGTGGTGTCGGCGTTCGTGCCGTTCCGCGTGGAGGGGGACTTCGGGTTCGGCCCGCCGCGGCTGGTGATGCCGTGGGTGCGTCCGGGCCGGCTCGGGTCGGCCGCCATGACGGTGATCCGGAGCCCCGCGAGGGACGGGTCGTGGCTGGTGACCGCCAGGATGTGGCCGCGGCTCGCCGACGCCGTGGACGCCGACCCGGAGGCCGTGTTCAAACCGGCCACCGCCGAGCGGCTCGGGTTCGCCACGCGCCGCGGTCGCGAACTGGGAGCCACCGGCACCGCGCAGCACGCCGTGAGCCGCTTGTGAGCTGCGTTGCCTGCGTGGACGGCTGCTGTTCAAATCGTTGTACTGCTGCCTACAAAAATCTTCATAGTCTCTCTCTCAGTGCTAGGCTATTTATTTATGTTTCCTTTTTCATTTTTGTTAACTAGTCGTCGGTCACGTTCCTCAGGAACCGTCAGATTTTGAACGGCCCAAAATAGATCACACTGTTCATCTTCAACCTCCATCTCTTCTACCTCATTGTTAGAATAATCATCACTCATTAGCGCGGCCGTTAGCTAGGTAGCTAACTAGGTTTTTCAGTAATTAGCTAGCTAAGTAGGTGTGCGCGTGTGTGTAAGGCTAGTCATAGTGGGAGTAACTTAGATAGTGATATAGCGTACTCCAAGAAAATTTCGCTTGTGTGACAAGTAGTTAATGAGAGGTGGTAACATGTAATACTCCCTCATTTTCGGTTTATAAGGCTCAATTCAAAAATCTCACCAACCAAGGTGGATGATGAGTGGTGGAATATTTTTTGTAGTTTGCAAAAGCACCTAATTAATGTTATAGTTTTTTTCAAAAAATTATGTTTATCAATGCATTAATTGCAATGCATGCATGCATAAAGTACATGCATTGATCAATTTTCTTTTAAGATTTGCATGCAATAATTTAATGCACCTTCAAATCTGAACATGTGATGGGGAATAACCAAATTGAACCTTACAAAATGGAAAAACTAACATTCTGAGATAAGCCCTATAAACCGATAAGGATGAAGTATGTTACTGTAACATAGCGCTTTCCGAGAGAACATGAGTCTACAAGTTAATAAATGAAGCCATTTATGATACTATTATTATGTTACTTTGCATTATGAATGTAGTAATTTAGACTAGTGTCGTATGCATGACACTAGTCTAAGTTACTCCTCACTATGACCATCCTAATGTTCATGCATGCTGTAGGCTGTTGGGCAGGCCCGCGTCGTGCACGTTTGGAGCGCGTCATGGACGCGGCCGGGCCATGGGGAAGTGGATCGTGCGCCGTCGTGCGTCACCCATGTATAAACTCCCCCGAGTGTTGCTGGTTGTATGGTGGTCTGTGCCACACAGTTTGTGCTCAAGAAAAGTGACGCCGTTCGTCGACAAAACCATTGTGTCCACCGTGTGTCTCGTTCTTATCCTCCTACCTCCAGCCGAGCGTAAGTGCAGAGAGAGAGAGAGAGAGAGAGAGAGAGAGAGAGAGAGAGAGAGAGAGAGAGAGATGGAGAGGCGATGCCGCCTCACCGCTCTGCCCTCCCCTCAAACTCTTTCAAATTCGTATGTTTCTTTTTGGTTGGTTTTTAATCACAAGTTTGAACTCAACATAAATTGTCCAATTGTCACCGTATCGATGACTCGACTTGTATTTTTTGTTTTGGGGATGAATGTGTTCGACATTTGATTTTTGACTGTGTTGTCTCTTATAATTTCCAGAAGATAATTGCTGAACTTTTTTGGTATTAGTGTTCCCAATTCCTTTGATGACCTAACTGTAATTGATGTTGCTTCAAGTGATATCTCCTTTGTGGAGCTTATGGACCATGCGAAATGATTTTGTCTTTCGGGCAAGGGCTTTGGGAAGTCTGAAGTGTGTCTTGGTTTGCGTGACCTCTCTACTACATCAATGGAAGTTTGTTTGCACCGATGCTCAGGGTAATCTTTTACTTCGTGGCTTGCTGCTCCTCAATCGTCGTCGTCGAGAGCTCCTAAGGATAGCCTAGTCTTGAACCCTCCTGGCGGGCTTCGAGCTACACCGTCGACCACAAGTGTGAGAACAACACAGGCGGTGGATGTGTCAGTGGCGTTGGCGGTTGGGTGGGTCGGGGTGTCGGTGTGGCCAAGAGACCGGAAGCTGGGTGGCGACAGCGAGGGCGAAGAGTCCGGAGAGGTCAAACTAGATGTGGTGGGGGCATGGCATGTGTGCCACCTTACATGCGGGCCGGGGAAGGTTAAGGGGAAGGACCCCGCGACTGTCCGCTGTGTGTCGACACGAACGCAAATCTAGCTCAAATCTAAGATAAAATGGACCAAAGCGGATACCATAAACTTGTAGAAGATACAACCCCTAGGAAGGCCGAATTCACTGTTTTGACCCTTTTTGTAAACTCTAGCGCGATTTGACCTCGGTTTAAATTTTATTTTTGTAATCTGACCCTTTTCCTACCACCATCGTCTTTGGCGGCAGGTTAACACAGCCTAACGCCAAGGGCTACGTCGGTAGGACTTGGCGGTGCCGTGATGTTGAAAACACCCTACCGCCACAGTCTTTGGCGGTAGGGTGTAGAATATATATATTGCGTGCGGCGCGCATAGGGCGTGTAAGCATGCTTCTGTTGGTCTTGGGTTCGAATCTTCACTGGGCCATTTTTTGGTTAATTTTTATTTTGCCTAGTAAAAGATAAAGAAGTTGTCCAATTAATGTTATGATATGGATTGTTGGTAAAAACAATTTTTTACTTATGTATAATTGTTTTATAAAATTTCTGCAAAGATGTAAACGAATATAGATCTGCAAATATCTAGGCTGAAGCTTAGTCTAGGAAGTGTATTTACGGGCATCTTCTGCATTTTCTTTGCTGCAGCAATTCATATGGTTTGGTTTGTTAAATCTCTACCCTATCTCTCCCATGACTGGACTAATCTGTGACTGGAAGTTCGGTTAATTAGCTATTAATCTCTAATCTTGAAATGACTTGTTCATATGTATCTAAGTCTTGAAAATAACTTTGTTGAAAGACTTGAGCTTAATATACATACAAGCTTAGAACTGTTGGGGAACGTAGTAATTTCAAAAAAATTCCTACGCACACACAGGATCATGGTGATGGATAGCAACGAGAGGGGAGAGTGTTGTCCATGTACCCTCGTAGACCGAAAGCAGAAGCGTTAGCACAACGCGGTTGATGTAGTCGTACGTCTTCACGATCCGACCGATCAAGTACCGAACGCACGACACCTCCGAGTTCAGCACACGTTCACCTCGATGACGTCCCTCGAACTCCGATCCAGCCGAGTGTTGAGGGAGAATTTCGTTAGCACGACGGCGTGGTGATGTTGTTCTACCGACGCAAGGCTTCGCCTAAGTACCACTACGATATTATCGAGGTGGATTATGGTGGAGGGGGGCACCGCACACGGCTAAGAGATCAAGAGATCAATTGTTGTGTCCATGGGGTGCCCCCCTCCTCCGTATATAAAGGGGGGATAAGGAGAGGGCCAGCCAAGGGGGTGGCACGCCCTAGGAGGGGGAAACCTACTCCAAGTAGGTTTCCCCCTCCCTTTCCTAGTCCAGGGAGGAGGGGGAAGGAAGGAGTGCGAGAGGGGAAAGGCAAGGGGGGCGCCGCCCCCCCCCTTCCTTGTCCTATTCAGACTCAAGGGGAGGGGCGCGCCTCTTGCCCTGGCCGGCCCCTCTCTCTCTCCACTAGGGCCCAACAAGTCCCATCAGTTCCGGGGGGGAGGGGGGTTCCGGTAACACCCAGTACTCCGATAAACATTTGAAACCATCCGGAACCTTTCCAGTGTCCAAACATAGTCGTCCAATATATCGATCTTTATGTCTCAACCATTTCGAGACTCCTCGTCATGTCCGTGATCACATCCGGGACTCCGAACTATCTTCAGTACATCAAAAACACATAAACTCATAATATAACCGTCATCAAAACTTTAAGCGTGCGGACCCTACGGGTTCGAGAACTATGTAGACATGACCGAGAGACGTCTCCGGTCAATAACCAATAGCGGAACCTGGATGCTCATGTTGGCTCCCACATATTCTACGAAGATTTTATCGGTCAAACCGCATAACAACATACGTTGTTCCCTTTGTTATCGGTATGTTACTTGCCCGAGATTCGATCGTCGGTATCTCAATACCTAGTTCAATCTCGTTACCGGCAAGTCTCTTTACTCGTTCCGTAATACATCATCCCGCAACTAACTCATTAGTTGCAATGCTTGCAAGGCTTAAGTGATGTGCATTACCGAGTGGGCCCAGAGATACCTCTCCGACAATCGGAGTGACAAATCCTATTCTTGAAATACGCCAACCCAACAAGTACCTTTGGAGACCCCTGTAGAACACCTTTATAATCACCCAGTTACGTTGTGATGTTTGGTAGCACACAAAGTGTTCCTCCGGTAAACGGGAGTTGCATAATCTCAAGAGTCATAGGAACATGTATAAGTCATGAAGAAAGCAATAGCAACATACTAAATGATCGAGTGCTAAGCTAACGGAATGGGTCAAGTCAATCACATCATTCTCCTAATGATGTGATCCCGTTAATCAAATGACAACTGATGTCAATGGCTAGGAAATATAACCATCTTTGATCAACGAGCTAGTCAAGTAGAGGCATACTAGTGATACTCTGTTTGTCTATGTATTCAGACTAGTATTATGTTTCCGGTTAATACAATTCTAGCATGAATAATAAACATTTATCATGATATAAGGAAATAAATAATAACTTTATTATTGCCTTTAGGGCATATTTCCTTCAAGAGCTTGTTATTGGAAAAGACTTGAGCTTAAGCACATTACCTGTGATTCCTAGTTTGATGTTGGGTTGTCAATACAGTTGAAATTTACAGAAATAAACGCGTTTTCATTGTGGGACGGCCAATATTGTCTCTTGTAGTGTTGCCTTGTGGTTTGAGCTCATCGCTGCTGGAAAATTGTAGGAGATGTACGCTTGTGAGGCCATTTTGTTTTTTGCTGAAGAAAAAATAAACAAGTTGTCCAAACCATGTGAATTGCTGCAGCAAAGAAATGCAAAAGATGACGGTAAATACACTTCCTAGAGTGAACTTCAGCCTAGATATATGCACATCTATATTCATTTACATCTTTCCGCAAATTTTATAAAACAGTTACAGATAAGTAAACAAATGCTTTTACCAACAATCCATATCCTAAATTAATTGGACAACTTGTTTATTTTTTACTAGGCAAGATAAAAATTAACAAAAAAAAGGGCTTGTGAAGGCTCAAACCCAAGACCAATAGAAGCATGCTTGCACGCCCTAACCAACTCGCCACCAGACTATTTATACCTTGTATACCCTACCGCCAAAGACTGTGACAGTAGGGTGTTTTCAACATCACAACACCGTCAAGTCCTACCGCCGTAGCCCTCGGCGGTAGGCTGTGTTAACCTGCCGCCAAAGACAATGGCGATAGAAAAAAGGTCAGATCGTGAATTTTTTCGAACCGAGGTCAAATTCGTGCTAAAATTTACAAAAAAATCAAAACAGTGAATTCGGCCACCCTACTTTTGGTGGACTCAAGTTTGCCAAGAAAGGACAAAGACGAAAAGAAACACACTCACGTGGTGACATCAATTTGCATGTCGTACTACAACACGTCCGCCCGATCAAGACCTGCACCTTCCCGTGGCTGCATGTGGTAGGGTAGAGTATGGTACCACAGGAGTAGCAACTATCTAGGCGTATCTTGTCAGGATTCAGCTGCCATCGCTAGCGGTTCGCCTTATCTGCCCCGGAGACGGATAGTAAATCGTGATACGTACGTACGTACGTACGCACGGCGGTTTCTCCTCGATCGGCCGCACCGCACGGACACCCCCCGACGACAGCCAGCTCCACCGGTTCGAGCGAACCACCAGCCGCTCCGCGAGCTCAACTCACGTCCATCTCCATCTACCCATGGGTAACGCCGTCGCCATGAGCCGTCGTGTCCAGATCTCCGTACTGACCATGTCCGGCAAGGTCTTGGCCCTCGACGTCTGGACCACCGACACCATCGGCCACGTCAAGACGAGCATCCACCGAGAGCTAGGCGTGCCCCCGCCCCGGCAGCGCCTGGTGCTCGATGGGAAGGTGCTGCAGGACGGGCGCACCCTGGCGTCCTACGGCGTCGGCGCCGCCGGGAAGGCGGGATCCACCTGCTGCCGCTTCCACCTCGCCGTCCGCCGCGAGTTGATGGAGATCTTCGTGAAGGTGCCGACCGGAAAGACCCTTAGCCTCATGGTCGAGCGATCGGACACCGTCGGGAGCGTCATGCAGAAGGTCCGTCGGAAGGAGGGTGTCCCGCTCGACCGGCAGCGCGTCGTCTACGCCGGGAAGCAGCTGGAGGACGGTCGCACCTTGGCAGAGTATAACGTGATAAAGGAGTCGACGCTCTGCGTGATCCTCCGTCTCGGTGGCCCTCACAAGTGCGCTGATTTGGCTGGGAGAAGCAACTGTCACGGACAGATATAGACACAGACTATGGACGCTATATGTACAAGCAAATGTCGTCTGGCAGCCCATCATTCGTCTGGAATTTGCCGCACCCCTAACCCGAAACGCCACCTTGTCCTGCCTCCTGTGGGCAGCGCCACCACGCCCGAGACGCCTCCCTCCTGCTACACAGTCGGCCGAATCATGGAGGAGACAAGGCAACTTTGATTTTTACGACGAGCTTCGAAGGAGAAAATTGCAGGCCTCACACCGACCTAGGCCAACGCTATAACCGGACCTGTTGGGCTTGCTGTGGTTTTGTTTCTCCGAGGCACCTCCCCGTAATTTGAAGGAGATTTTTTTTCTTGTTCCAGCTGGTTGTATCGTGCTCCTTAACTTTTACCAGACATAAAAAAACGGCGATCTCTAGGTGACCGACTCCTCATGCTTCGTACAATCGTACTCACCACATCCAAACCAACAACTGTAGTAGTACGTAGACTTTGGTTCTAAAATCATGTTGCCTCCAAATTTGCCTAAGATCTGGACGGACAGAGTTCGAGTTACAAAAATTGACAATTCACCGTGTTCCTTCAATTTCCCTTCATTGACATTTCTCTCATCTCTTCCGGCCAAGTGAAGGAATTCCCGCCCCTTCCTTAAGGTGTTCTCTTTGAATCTTTCGAGCTCGGACAATGTCGATGATTTCAAGAGAAAGGTCCATGATATGCGGAGCATCGCACCGTCCCCAGGCCATTGTCTTTGACGGGAAGCAACTAAAGGACGGACACAAATTACAGGGCTAGGGTACGTGGGCCGTGGGGTCCATCCTTCACCTCGCCCTTCCTGGGTCTGGATGGATGTTGACCTTTTTGAGGGTGCCGACTATGGACAAGGACACTAAGCTTGACCTCATGGTCCAAGGCTCTGACAAAGTTGACAGACGCAGATATATGATTGGGTACATGAAGAGCATTCCCCCGTCCTAGCAGACCATCATCTTCTGGGGAAGGGAGTTGGAAGACGGCTGCACCCTAGCGTACTACGGGGTGGTGGAGGGATTGTTCCTCTCCGTGGTTATCCGCTTGCCTGGACAACGGGGTGCTAGTTGCCCTGGTTGCGTGAGGAGCATTGCGTGGCAGTGAGGAGAAGTTCATTCAAGTTTTGACCTCTGGTGGATTGAGATACGCTTCTGAGGTCTTCTCTTCTCTGGTAGTGACGAGTAATTTACTGAGTAGCTAAGTATGATCTGTTGCATTTTATGTCAAGTTTTCCTTGTGATTTTTCAAATAGAATATGAAGCATGTGACAAATAAGTAGTGGACAATACAGAGTATATAAATCTAGAATACGCTCAGATTAATTCTTCAGGGTGAAAACCTAGAATCTGTCCTTTGATGGTTGGATCCGGCGACGGCGGTGCTTGATCGGCGCTCCCTTCCTAAAGTTGTGGATGTAGAAGAATCATGTCGTCCTTATGGTGTCATGAGATAGTGCAGATAAGGTCATTGTCATAGTTTGTCCATTGCGGATTCGATCGCTTTTTTTTCATGCATAGGCATAGCTTTAGTCTTGTATGACTTTCTTATCTGCCGATGTGTTTTTTCTTGCGTGTGTTGATGTTGTCTGTGTGCATCCTAGCTATGCAGAGGTCGGGTGTGTGCTCATTATGTTTGTATCCTCTTGATGCTTCATAATGAGTCAATAAAATCCATCCTTTATCGAAAACAGGGTATATAAATCGAAGAAGCTAAAACACACATGGACAACAAAGATTTTTTATGAAACCAGAAGTTACATTGAAACTCTTCGAAGTTGGCTTCATCTTTTTTAGTCTCCAAATCGCCAAAATGAACACAATACTAAACATTTTTTTCAAACCAGTGCTTTATTGCCATGTACGAAAACAAGGAGTTTGACAAGAAAAAATGGGTCAATCACTTCGCAAACAAAACGCATCACACAATCGTCAACACAACAAGAAGCGCTAGCTAGACGACAATCCGTCACACCTAGATAGAGTGAAAGATGGATATGACCAAAACACCTCATGCTATGCAATTGTGACGGTTAGAAAGGAGAGAGAGATTTGGTGGAATTGTTGATGTTTATTGCTTGAACCTCGTAGCCATTTATATATAAGTACATGATCTACTTGGAGTACAAGACACTGCAGGAACAAATCTTAGTCTATCTCGTCTTTCCTAATAATCAATATACTCAACATCCCCCCGTAGTCACAACGGTAGCGACGCAGATGGTGAGACTGGAGAAGAATCTGAAGGCAAGCCGACGGACACCCCCACAGTCGTAACAGTCGATTCATCGCGAAAGTCGTGGCTGGAGTGGAAACCAACGAGTTTGCTCAAGCAAGGCGGTAGCCCTTTGTGCCGTTTGTCAATGTAGCCGAGAGCGGAGGTTGGTGTAGCCGTGGTCGAGGTAGCTCTGATACCATGTTAGAAGGGAGAGAGAGATTTGGTGAAATTGTTGATGTTTTTTGCTTGAACCTTGTGGGCATTTATATACAAGTACATGATCTACTTGGAGTACATGATAAGACAGGAACAGATCTTAGTCTATCTCGTCTTTCCTAATAATCAATATACTCAACAGTGACAGCCACACTAGAAAGAGGACTCTCCGTCTTAATAGTTGAGACCATCATGAACGGGTAACAAAAATCTAACTACAAATTCTTAGCAAAACCACATCGAAACCTTCATTCTTTCTCCAGCTCTTCTCGCCTCGTCTCCTGTTTGTCGCATGTCTCGGTAGTGGATCTGCGGATGTATGCATATTTTGAATCTCAAGGCCTTGAAACTTGGTGCAACTGGGACCTTTTATTCGCGTTAGGCCTGTTGATCTTTGTGGTTCGATCCACTTCTTGTTTTGGTTTGCTCGTACATTTAATGGAAAATTAAGAAAAAGATCTATTAAATCAACAATAATTATTTTTTAGCATCATGCAATAGAAGAAGAGAAATATTCTATAACTTCTTGGATTTGCCATGCATTCATGTTTATTGGGCACCGAAGCCTTCTTTGCACTGTAAAACCAACTCATGATGGGAACGCGCCGATCGACGTTACCCATTGGGACACTGGTTTGGCCCGTAGTTTCAAGAACGATGGGTCTTCTGTATCGGCTTCATCAGAAAATTGGGTAAGTGGAGCCGGTTGTCATCAACCCACTAGGACAAGCGGTTCAACCCAAATTTAGTTGCCAAAGGTTGCAGTTTTCCAATACAATGTGCATGCCTTTGCAACCCTTTACAAAGTTGTTATCTTTGTGCTTGTATGAAAATTTTCAAACTATTGACCTAAGACTACTGTTGTTTCGTAGAGATAGAAACAGAGTTTCATTTCTTTTTTAAACAAATAAATTCTAAATTTCCTAATAACTTTTTTTGGACTAAGGACCGTAGAACAATCGTTCTACGGTATTTTTATATTAAAATAAAGTATATGTACATGCCAAAACAACCAAAACAGTCAAAAGTAAAAGATGGATCTACCCTACTCCAGTTCTTGGAAAACTACTATGAGTCATGAGCCTTTTAGTGTAGAAACTGGTCAATCCAATCCGCATAGCGTTCCTGGTGCTTGAAATTGATTTTCCCTCGAATGAGCATGAGATCCACCTTCAATTTTGTTTGCCAACTCCGAAAGGAATGAGGAATACCCTCAAATATTTTAGCATTTCTTTGGATCCAAATGTTCCAGCAGGACATGATAATAACTTCCATAGCAAATTTTGGCAGCAAACCTTTAAAGGTGAGCATGATTTGGTCCAGAACAGAGATTCCTCTCTTCCATTGAGGTGCCAGGCTGTCCCAACATTGCAGAGCGAAAGGGCAGTCCCAGAAAAGATGAAGTGAAGTTTCTTCAGAGGAAGTGCTGCAAAGCTCACAATTATAAGATGGCAAGTGAAAATTTTCCTTTGAAGAGGATTTCTTGTGTTTGCTCTGTCATGCAGCAAGAACCAGAAGAAGATCTTATATCTGAGCATAGTTTTATTCTTCCAAAGCATCATGAAGATTGGCGCAACAGGAGGTGCTTGAGTGATGGATTTATATAGCTTGATTGAGGAGAAATCAAAATTATTCCAGTTGTATTTCCATTTGTCCTGCTCTTCCTGTAGGGTGATGCCTTGCAGACTTTGAGTCAAGTTTTGGAATTGTATGAAAGCTTGCGCTGAGAGTGGTGTGTGGAAGAACTCAATTGGGTTTGCTGCTAGACTCATTTCCTGAACTGTCGCTGTTTGATTGAGTGTGAAGGAGTAAAGTTTAGGTAGTTCCGCTGCCAAGGTGTGGTCTTTCCATAGATCATGCCAGAGTTGAATCGTTTTGCCGTCACCAATTATAGGCCTGGTTTGTTGCTTGAACTGAGGTAGTAGCTTGAGGATACTCCTCCACCAAAATGATCCCACAGGTCTATCAGTGAGTGGTCTGTCCGAATAGTAGGTGTTCCAAATCAGATCTACCCAAGGTAGTTTGTGTCCGTTAAGAAACTTATGTAAGTGTTTCATGAGGAGGAAAATGTTGTGTTGATGCAGGTTCAAGACTCCAAGTCCTCCTTGCTCTTTATGTTTACATACTTTGTCCCAACTAATCAGGGTCGTTCCTCTCTCTTCCAGGCCATATTTTCTCCAGAGACAGTATCTGAGATATTTGTTGATCTGCTCTACTATTCCCATTGGTAGAGTTAAAGTGCACATGAAGAACACAAGGAGGCTGGAGAAAACAGATTTAATGAGGATTAGCTTGTCTCTATAGGATAACAAGGTTGATGTACCAGCTATACGTCTTTCAATCCTCTGGATCATAGGCACAAAATCTTCTGCTTTAGGCTTGGTCATGCCTAGAGGCAAGCCTAGATAAGTGAAAGGGAAAGAACCCACCTTGCAGGCAAAGGAAGCTGCTAGGTTCTGAACATCTGTCTGACATGTGTTGATGAGGACCATCACTGATTTTTCAAAGTTAATTCTTAACCCTGTGAAAGTTGAGAAGTGCAAGAGTAGACATTTTAATTGTTCCAACTGAATTTCACAAGCAGACATGATGAGCACTATGTCATCAGCATATTGAATCATAGGGAATCAAACATCTGAAGAAACTACCAGGAACACCATTGAGAAGAATTGCCGAGAAACCAGAAGTGAAGAGCATATCCATCCACATTAACCATCTTGGGCCAAAACCTCTAGCAATCAGAATATCTTTAATTGTTTGATGCTCAATCATATCGAAAGCTTTCTCAAAATCCAGCTTGAGCAGAATAAGATCTTCCCCAGAAGCATGACATTGATGGATAAATTCAAATGCCCAAGCCAAGCAGCCTTGGATCGACCTAGCTTTGATAAATCCATACTGGTTTACATGGACAATCTTCAAAATAATTGTCTGTAGTCTGTTGGCTAGCAGTTTTGTTATTATCTTAATTTAGGAGTTGAGCAAATATATTGGCCTGAAATCATTGGGTGATACAGGTTTGTCCTTTTTTGGAATGATAGTGATGAAGGAGGAATTAATACTAGTCAAACTGATATTCCCATGATAGAAGTCATTCACCAGCTCAACAAAATCCTCAGCAATTATATCCCAGCAATGTTTAATGAAGCTAGTGTTAAAACCATGAGGCCCAGGAGCTTTATCAGCAGGAAGATTTTTAACAACATCATCAATTTCTTCTTTGGAGAAGGGAGCTTCCAAAAAATCCAGATCAGTTCTTTTCTCCAAAAGATCATTAAGATTCAACAGGTTAAAAATTGGAACAGAAGTGCCCAGCCTTTGTTTAAAGGCCCTTCTTAGGATAGAAGCATTTCCTTGATGATCTTTGATTGTGTTACCTTGTTCATCTTGAAGAGCAGTGATGTAATTCACTCTGTATTTCAAAGTAGCTTTTGCCTGAAAGTATTTAAAATTAGCCTCCCCAAAATTAACCCATCTGATGGTGGCCCTCTGCTTCTAGTAAATTCTCTCATTTCTAGCAGCTGCAGAAGATGATCTTTCAGAATTTCTCTGCCATTCCATTCCTCAAGAGAAAGAGGTCTCCGATCTTCAATGGAGTCTAGGAACTTGATAACTTCATTAGAGGATTTAATAGAAAGGCTAAGCTGGGATATATATTTGGCCCAGATTTTAAGTCCCTTTCTTAGCTTTTTAAATTTAGCAGTGATCCTCTTAGCACTATTGGGTTCTGTCACATTTTTATCCCAAATACTTTTGACAGTATCTTTGAGCCCATCAATCTGCATCCAGAAATTTTCAAACCTAAAAATAGAAGCTTTACGAATGAAAGTTCCAATCTGAATTAAACATGGGACATGATCTGAAATATGTTTTGCAAGAGGGAGCGCCAAGGTGCTGGGAAAATGAGAAGTTCAGGATTCTGAAGAAAAAACCCAATCTAGCTTCTCCAATAAAGGAGCATCTTGCATATTACTCCAAGTATAATTCCTTCCTTTTAAAGGAATCTCCAACAAGGCTAGTTTGCTGATGGCTTCATTAAATTTCAACATGTCATTGAAGCTTCCCCCTTCTCTATTTCTGTTACTAGGGTATCTCATGTAGTTAAAATCACCCATGATTAACCAATTGGAATCTACTGGCATTTGAATATTGGAGAACCAGTCAATAAAAGTAGATCTTGCAGGTTCTTGACAAGGACCATCGATGTTAGTTAAAATCCAATGATCACCAGAGATTTTAGAGTGAAATCTTACAGAGATGGAGAAGTCATTTTCAAACAATTTCCCCCACCGAACAGAGATTCATTCCAGGCAATGAGTAGGCCTCCTGATGCCCGAACCGATGGCAAGCATTCAAATTTATTGAGACGTCGGGGACAAAAATTCTTCAGGTATCTGGGGTCAAAATGTTCTCGTTTGGTTTCTTGCAGACAAATGATATTATAGTGAGATTCTTCAATTTTATTTTTAATTGCAGACCACTTGTTACTGTCATTGATACCTCTGATATTCCAGTTCAGAATATTCCAATTCCTATTCATGAATGATGATAAGGTAACTGATGCAACTGATCACACAACTCAGCACACAAAGAGATGCACGGCTGAAAGGAATATAGCCAGAGAAGGTAAAGGGATCCTTAAACAGAGGTTTGTAGTGCCTCATCCTAACATAAACTCCACAGTTCCTGACACAAGGTTGCAAGTACCCCACAAAATAGGCAGCACATGCCAATCTACTCATTACAAAAGAAACACAGATCTCAGAACCCTGCTTAACAGAATCTTTTCTGGCGCGCTGCATGATATGAAGATTTTAAGACACTGGAGAACTATTAAGCACAAGACTACTTAAAACTTGGATCCTTTTGTTGCTCCCTCAGTGGAGACCTGGTGCAGCGCCTCTTTGCTGGTCACTTTCTTGGCGTCTTTGGCCCCAGCACCTTTGACATCTTTTTTCCTCTTGGGCAGTTGGAGAAGTTCCTTAGAGCAGTTTTTTGAAGCCACCTTGCAAAAGAAGACAGAGAGGTTTTTAATCACTTTCGAGGAGACTGGTGGCGGTTTCACAGAGCAAGGGAAACAATTTTTATCCAAGCAAGTATGTCTCTTAAAACCATTATTAAGTAGTTGCAGTCTGTCAATTCTTCTTACCTCTGTCTCAACCATAGGAGCTTTTTGTTTCCTCATCTTATTAATCTTCACCTGTGGTGAGACCGGGGCACTCTTTGACTGAGGAGTAGTCACTTTAGATGCAGATTCCTCTTCCAGATCCTGGGCCTGCAGACATGGGGGTGCCTGATCAGAGGGGCAATTGTCAGGAAGCACGAAAGGTTTGTAGGTGCTATTCGGAGCTCCATCTATAATGTAATTCCATAGGGGTGAGGATAACAAGGATTTGGCCCAATCAAAGTTGTCTGGAGTAAGCAGAGCTAAGGATAAGAAACTGACCCACTCCTCAGGTACCTGAATAGCCTTGTCAGTGTCTGAAGCTGGAGCAAAGTGCTTCTCCTAGAGCACCACTCCTTCCTTGTGAATGATCTCAATTTCAGAGCCTTTGTCCACAGCTGATTTAGATGAAGAGTTAAGAATCTCAGGTTGTGACAGACTGTGATGTTGTATTAAAGCTTCTTCATTGACTTTATAGATAGGATCAGGGAAACCAGGGGGGCTGTACCTATACTATCTGGAGAATTGTTGGCTTGAGCTAAAACACCAGCTAGTTGGCTGAACTTCAGAAGTTTTAATGACAGGTTGCACTTGATCTAAGGATGGCCCCACTGCAGGCAAGTCCCTTGCAGTGTGACCGTGCTGAATTGGACCAGGGACACTGACTACAACAGCAGTCTACTCAGTTTGCCCCAATGAATTGATTTGTTGAAGGTTTTCAGGCTGCTGTTCTACCACTGCTGTAATCATAGGGGCCTCAATGTCCACATGATCAGACTCTCTTTCCCCCTGAATGACTGGTGCAGGTGACTCAATTGCAACACCAAACAGCTGAAGCTGAGAAGAAACAACCTGGGTGTGATCAATATGCAGATCTGGCTGAATGGGGTTATCTTGAGGTGCCAGCACTGGGATGTTGAGATCAAAAAGTGCATTGACTGGTTGGATAGGAGCAGGCTGAACAAGAGGGGCCAACAATTGTTGCAGTTCCAACTCATTGGGTCCATGAGCACCACCAACCACTGAGCCTTCAGAGTTATTACCCACCTCAGGAAGGCTTAAGGTTAGGGTGATTGAGCTATCATCCTCTCCTACATTCAGATTCTCTGCCTCATCCAAATTTACCATAAGATCATTGAGCTCTAAAATTTCTCCTGCATGCAGTTCAATATCCACCAACTCATTGCTGGGGGGCATGCCCGAGTGATCCCAGGCCTCCTCCTCCATTGGGTCCTCTGCATCTTCCATGATCTGATCATTTGGCGCATTGTGATGCTGCTGTTGAACCAGATGTTGAGCTACTGGGCCCACCACAAAGTTCTGTTGATTTGGGTGATGAAACTGTCCAGGCGGTCGGGGATGAGGGTTTCCATCGACCGGAATGGGGTCTTCTTTCGGTGGACCACCACCAATGAGTGCATCTTCAAATATAACTACTAGGCATGTCCAAGATTCGCCTGCAAAGTGATTTTCTCCTATAACTACAATGTTGATGGGCACATCTCGGAGAGCATCAATTTTGACCTTGACCATAATAGTTGCTTCTGTGGTTTACTGGCAGTTGCATTTGCCAACTCATGCATGTTCCTGAGATCTGCCAGAAAACCAACCAACAGAAGCCAAACTTCCCAGTTGAGACTGAATTTCTTCCAGTTAAAACCCTCATTGTGCTTCTGCAAGGAGATGTGAATATCATCGAATGGATGAGGACTCCTATTGATGAGATAATCTCTATCTGCCTTACTATCGAACCTCACAAAGGCCTACCAAACGGGCACTTGGAAATGGCAGAGACAACAATGCGCCTAGAGTGCAGAAAATCGCGAAGAACATCTCTGACATTGACAAATGCCACTTCACCTTCGGGCATAGGAAGCAGAGTGGCGATGGTGAGATCCTCGTTGGAAGGGGAGAGCACTCCATGGATGACCCGCGACAACGCCGGTCTACCTTCCACTTCAATAGCTTGACATCCAGGCGGGAGAAAAGGGTTGGATCGAAGGGGAAGGTGGCCATGGGAGCGGGGAGGGATGGTCGCAGCGGGTTTCTGGTTTGGTGCTCAAGAACAGGGGAGAGGGGGTGGGAATGGGGGGCGTCTGCAGAGATTTTGATATGAGCCGTCGATGAAGAGGGAGGTGCAAGCTGCAGACTGAGAGACGCAGGGTCTCTGACCTGGTGGGTCTGCTGGGAGACGAGGAGGCCATCACGACTAGTTTCCAAAGTAGGGATGGTCAGTTGCCTAGGAATCCCCCCAAAACTGGAAGGCGAGTCATTAATTGCTCTTATTCCATAAGAGTTGGCCTGGATGTGGCCCCAACGAAAACATTTGCGGCATCTGATCTTGTTAGAGCAGGTGGGCCTTAAATGACCCATAGAGAGACAACGCACACAAAATGGGCCGCGCTGGGAATGACTAGACTTATTGGGCTGCTGGGCTACAGACTGAAGCACCGCAGGAGAGGCCCTGCCAGTTTGAACACCCGTTGATGCCGCGCTGCCAAGCGCCATATTATTGGGAGCAGTTAAGGGGTGACTAGCATTAGGAGTTTATTGTGTGAGACACTCTGAAACTAAAAGATGATTATGAGATTCAGATCTGCGATTTGAGCCAGAGTCAACAAAAAATCGAGGGGTTTGGAGGGCTTCAGCATAGGATTTGCGATTTGAAGATCTGTGGACTGTCGTCCATTCTTGCTCAAGTTCTTTTTGATAAAACATGAATTCCTTTCTAAAATCGGGGCCTCCATTCCCGCAGAAGAAAAAACCCAGGCTGAACAAATCATTCACAATGTTTCCCCCTTTCATGATCGCAAAACCCACTAGTTTGGAGCAGACCACAAACTTGAAAGACCAATTTTGATGGCAAGAAACCTTGAAATGGGAAGCATGACCCCCAAAGCATGACTGAAGAATGAGACTAACCGATTCAGGGTTGATATGTAGCCTGGATCTTGAGATTTCCGCTACCATGATGAATTCTCTGGAAGAAGATCCATCTAAGTGATTGACTGGCGACCCAAATTCTTTCCAGATAAAGGCTTCAAACGCGAGGCCAGCTTCGAACTTGAGATCAGAGAGAGCCATGATGAGAAGTGTCCGGCGTTGGCGGGGAGCCACACGTCGGTATGGTGGCCGTCGGCGCAGACAGCGAGCGGTGGCCGCCGTGGCCGGAGCGGCCGGTGGCGGAGGGCTAGACGCGGTGTTTGCTAAAGCTTGTATTATAATCTAGGTGGAAGGACTGGAACTAAAGCTTGAAGTTGGGCTTTTGTAGAAATAGGTTAATGCAAAGGAGATTATTTAAGTGAACTACTACCATATGAGTATACATATATGGTTTTTTTTAAAGATCCGGGGTGACCGGCTTCATTGATTTAGAAGAAGTCAACAGGAAATACATGGGTGATCAAGTGATCATGGTTTGCCAGATGCTGGGAGAAGTAACTTCCCAAACTAAAAAGAACTAAGGGTATTATCTCGCTACATCTTCCCCGAACGGTGGCTCAATACATCTTGCTCCGGCAAGGCGCCAGAGCTCCAGCGCGCTCCTGATAGCTCATAGAACATCCTCCGTCAGAGGAGTTTTACCCCTGAAGACACATGCATTCCTCTCTTTCCACAACTCCCAGGTGATCAACAGCAACATTGTCTTGAAGCCCTTCCTGCAGCTCTGTGGCGTCATGGCGACGATCCGTTCCCAAAGTTTGAGAGAGATGTGGTTTGATCGTCGCTCCTCTTTCAGTGCTGCACAGCCAAATCTAGAGGACATCGTCTGCCAGACTGATCGAGCGAAGGGGCAGTCCCAGAAAAGGTGAGTTGAACTCTCCAAGTTTCTGTTGCAACAAATGCAGAAATATCCATTTGGCCAACCTCGACGTTGTAAGCGATCGTTGCACCATAATCTGTCCTTGAGGAGAAGCTAGGCGAAGATTTTCACTGTGCCTGGCGCCCAAGCCTTCCAGCATGCCACTTTGATCCCCGAGGACGGGGCATCCTTTATTTGAAGGTTGTACGCAATCCTGGACGAGTAGGAGCCGCCGTCCGTTCCGGCGACCCAGCTGATCTTGTCCTCCTCGGAGGAAAACACGACGCCCGCCCTCTGAATCTTCCTCCACATTTGCAGGAACTCCAGGGCTATCTCCGCAGTGTTGCCGTGCCGGAGATCTCGCACCCATTTGTCCTCAGTCAATGCATCGGCTACTGTCCTGTTTTTTCTTCTTGAGTGGCGGAACAGAGTTGGGAATTCACGGTGCAGCGTGGAAGCTCCGATCCAGTTGCTAGTCCAGAAGGGCGCCAATTTTCCGTTGCCCAACTGCACCGAGGTTGCAGATGAGAACGGCTCACGATCTTCAGTGTCACATGGGGGTGGGAAACTCATCCAGGGTCTCCGTGGCTGCTGCCAAGCAAGCCATAGCCATCGCAACCTGAGAGCTGTACTGAATCGACGGAGGTCGAGCAATCCAAGCCCCCCCCCCTTGGCTAGCGGGAGGCAAACATCGGCCCATGCTACCTTGCACTTGGCGCCAGTTAAGTTCTCATCTTGAGCCCATATGAATTGCCTCCGGGCCTTGTCCACCTCTTTTAGGATTTTTTTCGGCACTTTTAGGACTGTCATAGCAAAAACCGGCAAGGCAGTCAGGACCTCGCGCACCAGGACACGCCGACCGGTGGTGTTCATGAGTTTTCCTTTCCATCCAGCCAGCCTAGCGCGGATCCGGTCGATGATGAACTGGAAATGCACCAGCCTCAGCTTTCTTGGGGAGATTGGTAGCCCCAGGTAGGTTGTTGGGAAGTTGGACTGCTGCCCTCTAAAGTTTTCCAACACTTCCGATAGCTGAACATCTCCACAGTTTATTGGGATGACTGAAGACTTCTCTTGGTTCAGCTTCAGTCCTGTAGCCTCCCCGAATCTGCGCAGCAGGTATAGCAGCGTGTCCACTTCCTCCTTGACTGGGTTTGCGAAAATAACAGCATCGTCAGCGTACAAACTAATCCTCATGCTGACGCCACGGCCCGGCAGATTAGCCATCATATCCTCCTCTACAGCAGCCTCTAGGAGTCGATGCAATGGGTCTATTGCCAAGATGAAGAGCAGGGGAGCGAGCGGGTCGCCCTGCCTGAATCCGTAGCCATGGAAAATGGTTGGGCCTTGCGTTCCATTTAGCATGCAGGAAGATGAGGCGGAGGAGAGGAGCAACGCAATCCAATTTCTCCATTCTGGCGGGAAGCCCATCTTCTGCATTAGCTCGAGCAGATACTCCCAGGACACAGAATCAAAAGCTTTCGCTATATCTAACTTGAAGAACATCGCCTTCTTCTTTGTTCTGTGCAGCATCTTAACACAACTTTGGACGTATTGGTAGCTGTCATGTATGCATTTGCCTTTCTGGAAAGCGGTCTGCGCCGGTAAAATGATTGCAGCGATAACCCCTGCAAGCCTTGCAGAAAGAACTTTTGAAATAAGCTTTGCAACTGAGTGGATCAAGCTAATCGGGCGGTAGTGATTGACCTCGGAGGCACCATTCTTCTTTGGGAGCAGCGTGATTACAACAGTGTTTATTTCTGCAAAATTTGGCCCTGCCAGCTGATGGAACTTGTGAAAAACAGCCATGACATCTTCCTGAATGATGTGCCAACAGGAGCGATAAAATTGTCCCGTGAATCCGTCAGGCCCGGGTGCTTTATCTGTTGGGGAGGAAATGATAGCGGCCCAATCCTCCGCCATGGTGAACGGTGAGTCTAGTCCTTGTGGGTCAATTGTAGGGATAGCCAGCCTCTCCCAATTGAGGGTGGTTTGCCGATCATCTTGCTTGCCCAGAAACTTGGTGAAATGGTCATGGAGGATCCTCTCTTTCCCTGCATGATCAAAGATCTCCGAGCCATCCTCCTTGAGAGAATGTATGAAACTTTTTCTCCTTCTGGCTCTCATTTTTGCATGGAACAGCTTGGTGTTTGCGTCTCCTGCGCGCAGCCAAGTAATCCTTGATGCTTGTTTACGCCTGGACCTTTCAATGGCTGCCAATCCTAGCACCTTTAGCTTGAGTTGCTTTCTCAGGTGAAACTCTGCAGTCGTGAGCCTTCTGCTTTCTTGAGCCACATCAAACATGCGTATCACTTCGTTTGCAATGTGCAGTTGCAGCTTCGCTTTTCCAAAAGTAGCCTTACTCCAGATCTTCAGATCGGCCGCAGTCCGCTCAAGCTTCTTCTTGATTCAAACGAAAGGGCAGTCGTGTGGCACCGGCCTTTGCCAGGCATGAAGGATTGTTTCCGTGAAGTGTGGAAATTTAGGCCAGAAATTTTCAAACCTGAACCTGGCTTTTCGCGCTGGCGTGTCGACTGCGGCGAGCACCAGAGGACAGTGGTCGGAGAACGATGTTGAGGCAGCAACCAACAGATGATCAGGGTGCAAATCTTCCCAGCCCCCATTGCAGAACACTTTATTGATGCTACAGAGGGTGGGGTTTTCCCTTTCATTACTCCAAGTGAAACGCCGATTTTTGCACTTGATCTCCTTTAGTCCAGCTTGATCTATGGCTCTGCGGAATTTTCCCATCATTCTCCTGTTTATGTTTGGGTTGCTCTTGTCTCTAGCTTGGTAGATCATATTGACGTCCCTGTTGATCATCCACGGTTCATCAGAAGGAGGGGCAGCAGCAGCTATCTCCGCAAGGAAGTTCTCTTTCTGCGCATCGTCTGTCGGGCCATAGACCATGGTCATCCAAAAATGTTGCCCCGAGCTCAGTTCCCGTACTTCCGCTGTGATGGAAAAGCCACCCAAAAAGTGAGAAACTACGTCGACTACGTCTTTATCCTAGAAGATCGCCGCTCCACCTCTGGTCCCGATCGCAGGCAGCACTACACATCCCTGTAATTTACTGCCGCCTATCTCACGAGCTACCGTCGTCGTCCATGAATCGATTTTTGTTTCCTGTAGGCATAGTACCGCTACTCTATGAGAAGAAGCTACGTCGCTGACAACCGTGCGCTTCGCCGGGCAGTTTAAACCTCTGACGTTCCAGGACATGAAAACTAAATTGCCGTCACACATCGAAGAAACTAAATCTACTCCGCCAACTGAAAATTCTACTAACATAGAACGGGGATACCTTACAGCAGCACCGGGGGCGACGACGGCCACCAACAGCCCCAAAACCCCGCCGTCGACGATCATACCACAACACCGAAGAACTACACATGAAGACTAGACCTAACTCAAACTGGTTTAGGACCAGCCACTGACGGAGAGTAGCTACTACTAAACCTACTAACATGATCAGACTTGCGAGAGCTCCTCTACATCGGCGATCCCCGCCATGCCCGCGGCGATCTTGAGAGCTTCCTGGTCGAGGCCGGTCAGCTTGGCGATTGCAGCGATGTCATCGTCGGAGAGGGGCTTCTGGAAACGCTCCATGATCTGCGCGGCCGCTTTTGAAGTCATCTTGTCCTTGGGGCCGAGCTCACCAAGCTCCTGGACTAGGCGAAGAACCGCCCTCTGCGCCACCGGGGTGGAGTTGCCTGCTGCTGCCTGACGAGCACTGTGACGGGAGGGGGCGGAGGTAGCCCTGGACTTTGGCGGGGCAGAGTGGCGAGGACGGGGAGGCTGGCTAGTGAGGATCGGACGCGGGACCGCTGCAAACAGCTCGGCAGCTTGAGCCTGACTGCTACCAATCTGCATGGAGCCCACCTGCTGGATGACCGCGTCCATCTGGAAGCCCACTGTTGGTGCTGCAGGGGAGGCGATGCAGGGCAGCAGGCACGGCAGCATCTCCGGGCTCTCCAGCTCAGCGGGCTTGGCGGTGGGCGGAGATGGCGAGCGGCCACCAACTTCGAAAGCCAGCGGGGTGACGAGTGCCTCCTGAATGGCGTTCTCCATCTCCAGTTGCATGCAGTCCATGCGCGGGGGCGGAGAAAGGGCGCGACCGTTGTCAGAGAAGGATAAGAACTGGGCCACCGGGTCGGCCTCCATCGCGGGGGGGGGGGGGGGGGGAGGGGGAGAGGCGGGGTGGCGCGCAGAACTGGAGCGCCAGAGGCCCTCCCCGCGGCAGAGCGGCCATGACGGCCAACCGAGTGGCGGCGGCCGGCAGGCGATCTGCTATGGCGACGGTGCGCATCCGAGATGACGTCCCCATCACAGCCCCTGGCGTGGCAGCTGTGACCCAGCAGGCGATCCTTCTAAGAACGGCTAGTGCCGGAACCGCCACCACCGCCGTCCTCCTCGTAGTCACGGGCGCCCCCACCGAGAACAGGGCCGCAGCCCCCGGCTCCGACGCGCGGCGCCCTGCTGCGGGCCCTGCCCTGCCCGTCTTCGACATGGGCCACCCAAGTGTCGGGCTCGATGCGCGGGAATGGGCGGTCGTCATCTTCATCGGAGGAGGGCAGCCCGCTCTGGCCGGAGTGGGACGAGCGCGGCGAGAGCGGTGACCAATCCTCCAGCAGGTCGACGTGGAGCAGCAGGTCGTAGCGCCGGACGCCTGGAGGCAGGGGGATGCGGCGATCCGCGGGGGCGAGGCCGATGATCTTGTCCGCCCGCCCGGCACCCTGCTTGAGAACCCAGAGCGCGCGCCTCGTCGGGATGTGGGCAACGTCCCAAACCCAGATCCAGAACGCGAAGGTCCTGGTGTGCCCCCTCTCCAAGGTGCGCGAATCAAGCCGGTCGACGCGGCCGATGTCGCCGAAGGCCTCATCCGCACCCGGCAGCGACCAGAACTGCATGGGCAGGTCTTCCACCACGACGCGCACGTGATGGTGGAACTTGAGGAGCGCGGCGTGGTCGTCTTTGTTCCAGGCTCTGATGAAGTACTTGCAGCCTTCGACCTTGATGACGCCGCGGCGCACGGCGTTGTCCCGGTGCGCAGGTAGGTTGAAATGGACGAGGAAGGCTTCAGGCTGGTGGGCGGTGACGTGGAGCAGGTGCGGAGGGGTGGAGAGCTGCTCGAGGATGACCTTGCCCACCGCCGCGAGGGTGGTGGAGTGCGAGCGGTCGACGGCGGTCAGGGTGACCGCGTGCTGGCGCAGGACGTGCTCCTCAAGCTCCAACGCCGGAGAGGCCACGACGACCTTGCGGCTCTCGCGCGGCCTCCTGGCCGGGTCGCAGAGGGCAAGGCTTGCCATGGGAGCAGGGGGCGGCGGAGGCGGGGGCGGGAAGATGACTCGGTCGCGGACCGGAGCTCTGCACTCCGCCGGGAACTTCAAGCGAGCACTGGCAGCCCCTCCTGGGCCGCCGTTTCTTGGATTTTGCGGGCACTCCTTGCCAAAATGCCCAACGCGCTTGCAAATGATGCAGCGGAGGGGATCCCGACAGTCAACACGGCGGTGGCTCTTACTGAGGCAGCGGAAACATTTACCTTTGAACTGGCTTAAGAAGGCCTCCCTCCCAGCAGCGGCATTGAAGGACCTGCGCCAGTCCGAACGCGAGATCGGAGCACGCCCGCCTCGATCCACCGAGCGGGAGCCAGCCCTCCCATTCTTCCGGGATTTGACCACCGTCCACCCCACCTCCGCCGGGCTGGTCTGGCCCGAAGAGGAAAGACTGGCCGAGGGGGAGGGGCGAACGACCACGGATTTAAGGCGCGCCCGGCCCCCATCGGAGGACGCCCCCAGATCCGGCGGTCCGAGCCGCGCACCGACCTTGGAAGGCCCGCCGCGCTGCAGGATTCGCGACGTCGAGGCTGGATCTGACGCCGCAGCCGTCGAGGCGGCTGACCACGGGGAGGGGGGCTGCGAGGAGCCGCCGGGTCGAAACGAGGCTCCAGTGGACGGCGAGGGGCTCCGACGAGGCGGGGAGGGGAGGTTGGAGACGCAACTGGCGGCCATAATGGCTGGATTTGGTGGATTTGGTGGCGGCCGCGGCCGGAGCGGCCAGCGACGCGGAGCGGGGAGGAGCGACGATAGAGAGATATATATATACATATATGGTCTAAGATTAAGCTCGCTGTGTGTAAGAATTGCATCATCGGCACATGGCTCTCATGGCTGTTGGATGCAAGCCAAGTCCACATAGCTGTCACTTCACTACTCATCATGTGTTGGGAGTGGACAATGACCAGAGATAGGAGTGTCTCAAACATGCAATGACCATAAGTAATACTTCCTCCGTTCCCAAATATTTGTCTTTCTAGGCATTTCAAATGAACACAACATACGGATGCATGTAGACATATTTTAAAGTGTAGATTCGCTCATTTTACTTCGTATGTAGTCACTTGTTAAAATCTCTAGAAAGACAAATATTTAGAAACGGAGGGAGTACTACATAAATAAAAATGAAAGAGTGGAGGGCCTCGTCCTGGTGTTGAACCGGATACAGAGTGCGCGGACTGTATAACAGTATTGATCAAGGTGACGGACACGGACAAATGCGCGTGCAGCTTCGGGTGGGTCGCTCGCGGCTCGCGAGACGGCCAGAGGTTGCCGTGCATCAGAGATTGCCAGCGCCAGGCAAAGGACGGGAAGACTGTGTGATGCAGCGATTGTCCTAATAACTTACTAAAAATCGCTACGACTAACTGATGCTAGCTAAATAATCCTGTCAACGGACATAATGAAGGATGAATAATGAGAGAATGAGCGCTGTGTGTGTGTGTGTGTGTGTGTGTGTGTGTTCAGGCAGCAATTCAGGCAGCAATACGTTCTAGGAAGGACCACATCTCAAATTACAGTAACTACCACATATAAGAATCTTACGAAAATATCTGATGTACTCCCTCCATTCCTAAATATAAGTCTTTGTAAAGATTCAACTATGAACCACATACGGATGTATATAGATGCATTTTAAGTGTAGATTCATTTATTTTGCTCCGTATGTAGTCCACATAGTGAAATCCCTACAAAGACTTATATTTAGAAACAGAGGGAGTAGTACGTACTAGCACATAACCAAAGAGTCATAGAAGCACATATAGATGGTCCATTTGGAGCAACAAGTCATCGTCAACAAGCATACAAAAAAGCACAAGTTAGATAAGAAATTTATGATCGATAACATGACTTAAATTGAAGATTAATTCAAGTTATCTTCTTAAAATACTACTCATTATGTAACCGGTTGATCACACCAACAGCTGAGTGTTGTTGAGCTTCAGTAAAACTCTGAATCCAGCCGTGATAAACCAATAAGGAGTCAATAAGACAAGAGTACATATCGCGGTTGGTTTCTGGGACAGAGACGTTCGTTTTACGACCAATGGAAGACTGAGTCGAGAATGTGAACGAGGACGAGAGACAGTGGGTAGAGCGAGTATGCCACCAGGCACGTCCAGAGAGGGAAGTTGGTCCGGAAGCTCGTGAAGAGGCCCATGACGACGCAGACAAACAAAATGATGAGCAGCTCAGAGGAGAAGTCCCACGTTATGTCCCGAGCATAGACCAGCGCCAAGAACATGCCCAAGCACATCAGGTTGTTCACAGTCACAACACAGTACACCTGCAAATTAACAAAGTACGGTGGTAGTAAAATTTACCCCAATTAGTGTCCAAGTTTACAAAGGTTGCATGCATCATGGTGATTTCATGGTGAAGGTGAGGCACCTCCGATAAAGCGAGGGAAGCGCTCCTTCGCCTCTTCTTTCTCATGGACCGGACGGCAGAGACGACCTCGCTGGAGTTGTTCACCAGCGGGAGCACAACGAAGGAGACGAAGAAGGACGACACGTGTGTAGCCTTGGACAGGCTGTAGATGGCGTCGACAAGTGGGTCCGCAAACGCAGCAGGGATGGCAGCACCCACAAGCATCAGACCCACGGCCTTGACAATCATTCTTCCGGGGTTTTCCACAGGCTCCACCTCTTCATCGCTTACCGCCAGCTGATCGTGTTCCTCCCGTGTTCTCTGCAGGATCAAGACCGCTTGTTGGGAGTGCATTTCTTTCTCAGAAGTTAGGGCAAATCTGCGATGCTGATCTTTTACTTTCGAAATGAGAATGGCTTGGAAGGCTATAGCTGGATTTTCCTTAACAAGACGGCTCATTCGTTCTTTATTTCGGATATCGGTGGGTACTAGTTGTTGATTAAAAAAATCAGCAGAGGTAGTTGAAGGCATGGGGACCGAAACTCCAACGTCGTGCACCAAAACACCTTTAAATATCCAAACCACGCAGTCCAGACACCTTTTGCCATCTAACCTCATGCATCAAACATTCGCGTCCTAGTTCGGACACACTAGCTTAGCCTCTATTCTCTCTCCTCTTTTCATGGGGCAATGGAAGCATGTTTGGCGAATATGGTTGAATGGCCGGCTCTCGTATGGATGTCCGAGAACATGTTTGGACTTTGGACGTGTCTACGGACATTTGGTGTGTCTATTTTGATGCACAACATTGGAATCGCCGTTATTACTACTATGATATTAAGGATAGAAACTGTAAACTTGACAAAAGGTCGGGCAGTCGTAGCACCCCACGGCAAGGCCTGCCAGGCGATCGCCAAGACCCTCAATGGTCCCCTGTTGGGCCATTCAAGAACAAAGTATTTGAGTCAAGGCCCCGGCAAGAGGAGCTTGCCGGGAAGGCCACCCGAAGAGAGCAAGGCCCTGGCAAGAGGAGTTTGCCGGGACTGCCGCTCGAAGCACAAGACCCCGGCAAGAGGAGCTTGCCGGGAAGGCCATCCACGGCACGACAAGGACCCTGCCACGGCGCGCCCCGCGCCCCGGCAAGGCCCGGTGAGCAACAAGCTTCCGGGCGCGACAAGACATCCACCGCGGCAAGGCGCTTGCCGCGGCAAGTTACCACCTCGTGCCTGCGCTCCAGCTCACCCACCAACGTGTCGCTCTGGGGGGGCATCCCAGGCGCACGTGGCGGGAGGCTGAGCAGCGAGGGGCATGCGGTGGCGAAGCGAAGCTGACAGAGTAGCCATCGTGGCAAACGGTGGCGCTCCTGATGGTCCACTCTCCTGCTCCGTCTGGGCGACGCGGACGGGCATTTAATGTCCTTGTCCCCCGCCGTCAGAGTTAGGTATGATAGCACTGTACAGCCACTGTGCAGGCAGCTGTACCCACTACAGCATTCTACCATTTTTGCCCTCACCTACGCTGCCACCTGTGGGTAACCCCTTGAGCATATAAAAGGAGGCCCCATGCGCACGTAGAAGGAAGAGCAATCTTTACGCTCGACCTCGCCGGCGGCCCGCGTGTACTGTAGCACCGCGCGCTCCCGAGCAAGAACACAATACAATCCACCAAGCAGCAGTAGGGTTTTACGCATCTTTGCGGCCCGAAGCTGGGTAAAACCCCCCTGTGTGCACCGCCTCGATCTGCTCTTTGTGCAACCCCCGCCCCCTGCCGAACCAGTAAGGGGCTCGGTCCCCATAGGTGTTCGAGGAAGCCGATTCCCCCCGACATCTTTGGCGGAGGATCAGGCATGAAGCGCCCCGGCCAGGGAGGACGCTGCGACAAGGACAAGCAGCGGCAAGCGGAGCGACCTCCCCGCGGCCGCGACAAGAACGAAGACGACGACGAAGACGAAGACATGGATGACGCCGAGACCAGTGAGCAGGAGTTTCAGAAAGCCACAGAGGTCTTGTGCGTAGACGGCGGCGCCACCCTGCATACTTCTCACCGCCAGCTCAAGCAGTGGGCGCGGGAAGTCAATGCAGCGGAGCCACCCGTCGAGTCGCGCAAGCCTCTGAAATGGTCCAACACGCCTATCATCTTTGATATTGAGGACCACCCTGATCGCACTACTGCGATCGGGTGCTTGCCGATGTTGGTTTCGCCAACAATCCGCAACCTCAAGGTCACCAAGATGCTGGTTGACGGCGGGGCCGGCTTGAACCTGATCTCCTCCGCTGTGCTTCGAAAACTCCAAGTCCCCGACAGCGAGCTCGAAGAAACCGGCACGTTCCAAGGAATCAACCCGGGAAGGAGCAAACCGAAGGGGAAATTAACGCTGCCAGTAACATTTGGCAGCGAGCTGAACTTCAGGACAGAGAGGATCACCTTTGACGTCGCCAATTTTCCATTGCCATACAATGGAATTCTCGGCCGTCCAGCGCTCGCCAAGTTCATGGAGGCCTCTCACTACGCCTACAACATGCTCAAGATGCCAGGCCCGATAAGCGTCATCTCTGTCCCCGGCGACAAGAAGGATGCCCTTATCTGTGCCGACAAGATCCACCGGGAAGCAGCAGCCGCAGCGGATCACAAGCCGCTTGCCGCTGAAGCTCCCGGAGGAAAGAAGAGGACCAAGCCCGGCAAGTGCTCTGGCGCCCACTCCGGCAAGCGCACCTCTCCGGAGTGCTGCGCTACCGTCGAGGACGCGCCATCGAGCTCCACCGGCAAGAGTAAGAAGACAATGGCGGCTCCGCCAACGAGCAAGAAGGTGCCCGCCAAGGAGGACGGCACTGGTGGTACCTTCACCATCGGTGCCACGCTCGACCCCAAATAGGAAAGCGCGCTCGTTACTTTCCTGCGGGCGAATGTCGATGTGTTTGCCTGGCAGCCATCTGACATCCCCGGCGTTCCCAGGAAAGTGATCGAGCACCACCTCGCCGTCTGTCCTCACGCATGGCCCGTCAAGCAGAGAGTCAGGAAGCAAGCAGTGGAGCACCAAGAGTTCATCGCAGAAGAGATCAAGAAGTTGGAAGCGGCAGGCCTCGTCAGAGGTGTGCTCCATCCGACGTGGTTGGCCAATCCTGTTGTCGTGCGCAAAGCAAATGGGAAATGGAGGCTTTGCATCGACTTCACTGATGTTAACAAAGCTTGTCCCAAAGATCCCTTTCCCTTGCCGCGCATTGACCAGATTGTTGACTCCACGGCCGGATGTGACCTGCTTTCATTTCTTGACGCCTACTCTGGATATCATCAGATCTTCATGGCTGAAGAAGATGAAGAGAAGACCGCGTTCATCACTCCATGTGGCACGTACTGTTTCGTACGGATGCCTTTCGGACTGAAGAACGCCGGTTCGACATTTGCAAGGGTTGTCCACACCGCTTTTGAGCCACAAATCCACAGGAATGTGGAGGCCTACATGGATGATATAGTGGTCAAGAGCAGAGACAGGGCAACCCTGATTCAAGACTTAGAAGAGACCTTTGCGAATCTGCGCAGGATCAGCCTCAAGCTCAACCCCGAGAAGTGCGTGTTCGAAGTTCCTTTCGACAAGCTTCTCGGGTTCTTCGTGTCTCAGCGAGGGATAGATGCCAACCCAGACAAGATCAAGGCCATCGAGCAGATTGAGGCACCAACCCGTGTCAAGGACGTGCGAAGGCTTGCCGGCTGCATCGCGGCTCTCAGCAGGTTTATCTCTAGGCCTGCAGAGCGCGCCCTGCCATTTTTCAAAATTTTGAAAAAGGCGGGTCCAGTAAAATGGACTCCGGAAGCGGAGGCCGCGCTGCAGGACCTGAAGAAATACCTGTCCTCCGCTCCGATACTTGTCGCGCCTAAACCGCAAGAGAAGCTGCTGCTGTACCTAGCGGCAACTAATCAAGTGGTTAGTGCTGCGTTAGTAGCGGAGAGGGAGGCCGATGATGAGCCAGCGACCGCGGCAAGCACGTCCAGCGACAAGCAGGGGGCTTCCCCGACAAGCTCTGGCCCCGACGAGGATGAATCTGCGCAGGAGCAAGTGGAGGTGCGGAAGAAGAAAATGGTGCAGCGCCCAGTGTACTTTGTCAGCTCCCTCTTGCAGGGGGCCAAGTCAAGGTACTCTGGTGTGCAGAAATTGCTTTTCGGCCTCCTCATGGCCTCGAGAAAGCTGCGCCATTACTTCCAAGCACACGAGATTACAGTTGTCACCCGCTTTCCGCTGAAGAGGATACTGCAAAATCCAGAAGCAACGGGCAGGATTGTCGAGTGGGCACTAGAACTGTCGAGCTACGGTCTCCAGTTCGAGAGCACCTCGACTATCCAAAGCAGAGCTTTGGCGGAGTTCATAGCGGAGTGGACACCAACACCGGACGAAGATATCCTAGAGACGAGCATCCCCGCCAAAGAAGCAGGCAAAGAGTGGCTGATGTACTTTGATGGTGCCTTCTCGCTGCAAGGCGCCGGCGTCGGCGCGTTACTTGTCGCGCCCACCGGAGAGCACCTCAAGTACGTAGTCCAGATGCACTTCCCCAAGGAACAAGCAACCAACAATATTGCAGAGTATGAAGGTTTGCTTGCCGGTCTCAGGATCGCGGCAGAACCTGGGATCAAGAAGCTCATTGTCAGGGGTGACTCACAGCTCGTCGTCCGCCAAGTGAACAAGGATTACCATAGTCCGTTGATGGAAGCGTACGTTGATGAAGTGAGGAAGCTAGAAGAGCACTTTGACGGCCTACAGATGGAACACATTCCAAGAGCTAAGAATGACATCGCTGACGGCCTGTCAAAGTGCGCAGCATTTAAGTTACCTGTGGAACCAGGGACCTTTGTGCTCAAGCTGACTCAGCCATCCGTAACGCCATCAACCAGACAGAGCAAGAAGAGGAAGTTGGTCTCCGGCGACTATCTTCCGGCAGAGCTCCCCGGAGCCGCCGCCAAGAAGGTCCCCAGGATCGACGCCAAGAGCGCTGAGAAACCGTCTGCTCCAAAAAACCCCAGGGTTTACTCCGTAGAAGCAGGCGCTCCCGACAAGCTTTGTTCCGGCAAGCTTGCCGGGGAACGTCAAGCTCCGGCCGAGCCCCGGATCCTCGCCGTAGAAGCAGACGTTCCCGCAGCGGCAGAAGTGCCTTCAGTCCTTGTTGTCGAGCCGCAGGCTCCAGCATGGGCGCGGCAGACTGTCCATTTCCTCCAGTACGGAGAACTTCCCGAAGAACAAGAAGAAGCGGAAAGAGTAGCCCGGCGCTCGAGTATGTACCAGTTCATAGACAACACACTATCCAGAAGAGGGCGCAACGGTGTGAAATTGAAGTGTATTCCCCGGGAAGACGGACAGCAGCTGTTGGCAGAGATACATGGAGGCATATGTGGTCACCACATTGGCGCAAGAGCACTTGCCGGCAAAGCGTTCCGGCAAGGCTTCTTCTGGCCGACAGCCCTCCAGGATGCAACTGCACAAGTAACCAAGTGTGAAGCATGCCAGTTCCATTCCAAGCAGATACACCAGCCAGCTCGGGGGCCGGATCCCGCCTTCTCCCCGCCTCCGCCAAAGGCGTGAGGAGGGCCGAGCGGCGCGGGAAGACGGCAGGGCCTGTTGCCGGGCGAAGAAATGTCTATCCTAACGATACAAAGGGTTCGCTCCTTGGCGTGGGTTCCACCCACGGGACAAATGGCCCGGCAAACTCCCCCTTTTCATCAAAAACATTCCGCTCAGGTACAGTTCAGAGAGAATGAAAAACATGAAAAGATGGGATTACAAGCTTTAAATGCAACTAAGGCCCGAAGGCTTATAGATTGAAAAAAGATGAGGTGCCCGTAATCCCTTTCTTGTCTCTCTCCTCAGGAGGTAGGACAAGGAGGCGAAAAGGGCAAAAGGGGCGCCTAGGCAAGCTACGGGTGGCAGAAGACACCAAGAGAGCGCCCCGGGGGCTCCGGAGGCTGGATGGTGGCAGTGGCGCCGGAGATGGAGCTCGAAGATGAGGCAGCGGGACGTCAACACGCTGTCGGGGGCACCTAGCCCTCGTACTCCGAGTTGACGGCCTTGCCGCCAGTCCTCCTCCTCTTCCGCAGCCTCGCCACTCCAGCCGCACGGGAAGACGACCCCCGAGAAGCTCAGGGAGCCGGCGACCCGGATGATGGGGTCGCCGGTGCCACACGGAGCTGCGACCGGCGCCTAGTCGGACCCGCCATCCCGATGACCGCTGCCCTCATCGTCGCTGTCGCTCCCCTCCTCATCACTCTCGCTCGAGGAGGAGCTTTCGCTGTCGGAGGAGCTATCCACGCAGCACCTGGCCCGGGTCCCGAAGTCCCCGAAGGCCTTGACGGAGAGGAGATCGCCCTCCATCAACTTGAAATGAAGGGTGAACCCCTCCGTCAAGGTGTGGATACGGGCGAATGTCTTCCACCCTCGGCCAAGATACACCACGCAGGGGGCTGGGAACTCAACGCGGACCCGCGTGCCGCTGATCCCGCAGCCCTTCATGCGCAACCTTAGCGTTTCGGGTTGCTCCATATCCATCACGCTCGCGAAAGGAGCCGGAAGGCGGAGGCGGCGACGAGGCGCCCGACGCAGCCTGACGAAGAACTCGCAAGGATCGTCCCCGAGATGGACCGCCATGGGAAGAAGGGCCGCTGGCGGAGGCGAGGCCGGCGCGTCGCCCCGCCCGCCTCTTCCCTGAGCACCGTGGCCTCGTCCACGCCCTCGCCCCCTCCCCCTTCCCCTTGCGGCTGGCTCCGCCACCGCGGGTGCAAGGGGAGGAGGGGCGCGCTGCCTGGCGGCAACCCTCGCTGCCACCGATGAAGGACCCAGATTCCCTTTCTCCATGGCTAATGGAGAGAGGGGGTCAGAGGAGGAAGAGATGGAGGAGTGTGGGTTCCCGTTGCCCCCCCCCTCTTGCTCCTTATAAAGGATCAGGGTGGGGACTCGACCGCCCCGCTCGACCAATCAGGGCGCAGGGAGGCCAGGCGACCGGGACCGGCCTGCTGCCTCGACCCGCGACGGCCCGGTTTCCCACCTCCACCGTATGCAACTCCAGGTGCATGGAGGCCGCGTGGCTGACGTGCAGGGCCGAGGCGACGGGTGAGGCGGCCTCTCCCCCACCCCGTGATCATGGGGAACGGGCGCCTCAGAAACCGTGCCTCGGCCCCATCCAGCGAAGGAGCCACGCCTCCACACCTCCCTCTACTTATGAAGATGGCACGAACCGTCCCCATTTATTGCGACGTGACGCATGCCTGCAGGGCTCGGCCCCGCGCACGCCACCCACGTCACACACGCCTCTCCCCCACGATGCCGCATTCGACGCGTGCCGGTCGGGGAGGACGTGGTGGGCGCAGAAAAAGATGTACCGTGACCCAGGCCGCGCGTGCCCGTGCACTGTTTTGGGCCTGGCCCAACAGCGCTCGGCACCGTGTATGGCCCAGGCCCGGGGGCTCCTGTCGTTGTACTAAAGTAGGGGTACCTTAGTACCCCGAACTTGTGCACGGGCAATCGTAGCACCCCGCGGCAAGGCCTGCCAGGCGATCGCCAAGACCCTCAATGGTCCCCTCTTGGGCCATTCAAGAACAAAGTATTTGAGCCAAGGCCCCGGCAAGAGGAGCTTGCCGGGAAGGCCACCCGAAGAGAGCAAGGCCCTGGCAAGAGGAGTTTGCCGGGACTGCCGCTCGAAGCACAAGACCCCGGCAAGAGGAGCTTGCCGGGAAGGCCATCCACGGCACGACAAGGACCCTGCCACGGCGCGCCCCGCGCCCCGGCAAGGCCCGGTGAGCAACAAGCTCCCGGGCGCGACAAGACAACCACCGCGGCAAGGCGCTTGCCGCGGCAAGTTACCACCTCGTGCCTGCGCTCCAGCTCACCCACCAACGTGTCGCTCTGGGGGGCATCCCAGGCGCACGTGGCGGGAGGCTGAGCAGCGAGGGGCATGCGGTGGCGAAGCGAAGCTGACAGAGTAGCCATCATGGCAAACGGTGGCGCTCCTGACGGTCCACTCCCCTGCTCCGTCTGGGCGACGCGGACGGGCATTTAATGCCCTTGTCCCCCGCCGTCAGAGTTAGGTATGATAGCACTGTACAGCCACTGTGCAGGCAGCTGTACCCACTACAACATTCTACCATTTTTGCCCTCACCTACGCTGCCACCTGTGGGTAACCCCTTGAGCATATAAAAGGAGGCCCCATGCGCACGTAGAAGGAAGATCAATCTTTACGCTCGACCTCGCCGGCGGCCTGCGTGTACTGTAGCACTGCACGCTCCCGAGCAAGAACACAATACAATCCACCAAGAAGCAGTAGGGTTTTACGCATCTTTGCGGCCCGAAGCTGGGTAAAATCCCCCTGTGTGCACCGCCTCGATCTGCTCTTTGTGCAACCTCCGCCCCCCGCCGAACCAGTAAGGGGCTCGGTCCCCATAGGTGTTCGAGGAAGCCGATCCCCCCCGACATCACGATGTCTTCATCAAGCTCCCCTGGGAGTCGACTTCCAGGGAGCCGGTCGAGGGGGAGGCCTTGGACGGAGAGGTGCTCGCCTCCGTCGGGCTGACGTTGGTTGACACGCCAAGCAGCAGCGGCGGTGAGCCTGAAGAGGAGCGGCTGCTCCGGAAGCTGGTGTCGCTCCACCGCGCCCGACAAGCCCAGGCGGAACGCCGGGAAGCGCTTGTCGCGAAGGCGGGAGCTGACATGGAGAAGCGCGCCGAGGAGCTCCGGGAGCTCAACCAGGAGGCCCTCCGTTCCTTGCCGGAGGAGCGCAGGCAGCTCGACGAGGCGCGGACGGCCTTCATCCTCGAGAAGGCGGAAGCCGAGGAGCAGCAAAGGCTTGCCGCCACGGGGCTAGCCGCGCGGGAGGGCGAGCTGGCGCAGCAGAAAGGCAGCCTCGCCAGCCACGAGGAGGAGGTCGCCGCACGCGAGCAAGCGCTCGGCGGAGCCCTCAAAGAGGCACGAGATGCTGCCGCGGCCGTCGAGACCGCCAAGGAGGCACTGGAGGCGAGGGTGGCGCAGCTCGACGCCGACCTCAGGGCGAGCGGCGAGGAGCTCACCGCGCTCAAGCAGGAGCGCGAGAAGGGTGCCCACACCCTTGGTGAGCTACAGGGCCGCTTCGCCGAGAAGATCAAAGAGCTCGACGCCGCCAAGGACTCCAACGCCGACCTCGAGCTGAAGCTGAACACCTTGTCCAAGGCGCTGGACAGCGCCAAGGAGCAAGAGGTGGCCTTGCGGAAGGAGGTCGCGAACAATGAGGCGCTGTTGGAGAGCGCCGCGGTCACCCAGAACGAGTTCAGGGCGACGGTGGAGCAGTGGACCGAGGGCCTCGTGGACATCACCACCTCCATCGACAAGGAGCTGACGCTGCTGGGGATGGAGGGCCACGAGTATCCCGCCGGCGAGAACGTCCCACCCAGCGCCAAGCTCACTTCGTTCTTCAGGGGTTAGGTGGCGGCCCTCAAGCATCTCCGGAATGCGATCCCCGAGCAGTTGGCCGGCGTCTGAGGTTGATGAGCCTGATGCCGGGGTTGCGGAAGGCGACTTTCACCAACACCTTCTCGAGGGCACCGGCGACGGCTTCGCGCGTCTCGCCGGCCAACTGCTCGGGGATCGCATTCCGGAGATGCTTGAGGGCCGCCACCACGCCCCTGAAGTACGAAGTGAGCTTGGCGCTGGGTGGGACGTTCTCGCCGGCGGGATACTCGTGGCCCTCCATCCCCAGCAGCGTCAGCTCCTTGTCGATGGAGGTGGCGATGTCCACGAGGCCCTCGATCCACTGCTCCACCGTCGCCCTGAACTCGTTCTGGGTGACCGCGGCGCTCTCCAACAGCGCCTCATTGTTCGCGACCTCCTTCCGCAAGGCCACCTCTTGCTCCTTGGCGCTGTCCAGCGCCTTGGACAAAGTGTTCAGCTTCAGCTCGAGGTCGGCGTTGGAGTCCTTGGCGGCGTCGAGCTCTTTGATCTTCTCGGCGAAGCGGCCCTGTAGCTCACCAAGGGTGTGGGCACCCTTCTCGCGCTCCTGCTTGAGCGCGGTGAGCTCCTCGCCGCTCGCCCTGAGGTCGGCGTCGAGCTGCGCCACCCTCGCCTCCAGTGCCTCCTTGGCGGTCTCGGCGGCCGCGGCAGCATCTCGCGCCTCTTTGAGGGCTCCGCCGAGCGCTTGCTCGCGTGCGGCGACCTCCTCCTCGTGGCTGGCGAGGCTGGCTTTCTGCTGCGCCAGCTCGCCCTCCCGCGCGGCTAGCCCCGCGGCGGCAAGCCTTTGCTGCTCCTCGGCTTCCGCCTTCTCGAGGATGAAGGTCGTCCGCGCCTCGTCGAGCTGCCTTCGCTCCTCCGCCAAGGAACGGAGGGCCTCCTGGTTGAGCTCCCGGAGCTCCCCGGCGCGCTTCTCCATGTCAGCTCCCGCCTTCGCGACAAGCGCTTCCCGGCGTTCCGCCTGGGCTTGTCGGGCGCAGTAGAGCGACACCAGCTTCTGGAGCAGCCGCTCCTTTTTAGGCTCACCGCCGCTGCTGCTTGGCGTGTCAACCAACGTCAGCCCGGCGGAGGCGAGCACCTCTCCGTCCAAGGCCTCCCCCTCGACCGGCGCCCTGGAAGTCGACTCCCAGGGGAGCTTGATGAAGACATCGTCGCCGGCCTTCAGGTAGGCGCCTGGCTGGGGCTCCTCGGGGCCCGACGCCGCGGCGGAGGCAGGATCGGCGGTCGGCGCAGCGCCTGGCGCTCCTGCGGCCTCAGGGCCGTCAGTACGATCGCCGGCCCCCTCGCCCGCGGCTGCCTTGGCGGCCTCTTCGCCGACCGGATCTTCGGCACCCTCCGCCCCCCGGTGGCGACCACGTCGTTGGTATGGCCGCGCGCGTCCTCCTCGACGACGACCTCGGTCTCCATCGAGTCCGCGGCGGGCGGGTTTGAAGGCCGTAGGAGGGGGAGAAGTCAAGCAGCTATCCAAAGAAGAAGAACCCCAGGGGAGTTTCGAGGCAAGAAGGCTACCTGGGCCAGGGTCTGCCGTCGCGGTCTCCGTCGCCAAGGAGGCGTCGGCATCGCCCCTCGCCGGAGACGGCTCCCTTGCCGGGGGCTGCTCCCTCGCCGGAGACCGCTCCCGCGCCGGGGATGGCTCCCTCGTCGGGGAACTCCCCCTTGGCGGTGTAGTTGTAGCGGGTGGCTCCTCGGGGGTGGTCTCCGGACGCTCCTGGTGGGGTTGCTCTGCTCCTACACGAATCGTCAGCCAAATGTCAGAAGAAGCGAAGGGTACCCGGGCGCGCCCAACGGCGGGAAGCAACCCATATGCTTACGCTGGGGGCTGCGCTGGGGGCTGCTCTGAGGATTAGTTGGCGGGTCCGGCAAGGTCATCTCAGGCGCACCCCCTGCCACCACGGAGGGCTCGTCGTCGAGGATGACCACTGGGACCTTGGCTCTCTTTGCCGCCCTCTGGCCAGAGTCCTGCAAAGGACCAAATTCGGAGGAAAGCAAATGAGATGCGAGGCACAACTACAAGAATTGAAGAGACACAAGGACAGCGGGGATCTTACTCCTCTCCCTCTTCCTCGTCAGAGCTAAGCGCGGAGAAGTCGAAGACCGGCTTGCTCCTGGCGCGGGGAGGCGGGGGAGTAGGCTCCCGTGGCCGCTTGGCGGGAGCAGTGGACGACTCCGCTCCGGCCGCCGCCGCGGCACGAGAAGTGGCAGGAGCAGAAGACGCGGCCCGTGAAGACCCCGCTCCTGCTGCCTCAGAGGAGCGCATCGCGCGGCGCTGCGGTTGTGGGCTCGTCTGCCGCACCATCGCCCCAGCCTTGCGGAGACGCCTCCGTGGCTGGGCAGGGGGCTCTGCTCGCGACGAGCTGCCCGCGGGACGGGAGGAAGAAGCGCCGACCTCCGGCAAGACGCTCGTGTCCTGGGCAGGCTCGCCCTCGGCATCGCGCCCGGCAAGCTCTTCCTCGCCGGCAAACTCCGCTCGATCGGGAAGGCTTTCCGCCTCCGCTGCGTCCGCCTCCGCCAACGTGAAGCCGAACTCGCCCGCGGCCGCGGCTGCCGCGGCCTCCTCCATCCGGGAGGCGATGTACGCCAACTCCGCGTCGGTGGTGTCGCGAGTGAGGCCCCTCTGCTCGTCGGCGTCGACTGGCCTCTCCACCAGGTCGTCGAAGAACGCCCGCACGACATCGTCGGCGGGCTCCTGCCACGTGGAGTCGATCCCGTGCGAGTCGCACAGCGGCATCATTGCGAGGATGCGGCTGAGCGACGAATTGTTGCACAACGGGACGACGCCTTGTGGCAGCCTGAACCACTCGGGATGGTCGGGGTCGTGCTTGAACAGCGCCTTGAGCGTCCCGTCAAGCTCCAAGACGGTGAAGTTAAAATTGAGGCCAGGGCGCAGCCTCATGATGTCTGCCGCATTCTAGAACTCCCAGGCTGGCCTCTTCTTCTCCTGCAAGGGAGCGATGCGGCGGTGGAGGAAATCTGCGCCAACGGCCCCAACTGTGAGCCCTGCACGCCTGAGCCGCAGGATCCGGGTGACGGGAATACGCAGCTTGTCGTCGTCCGGGGCCATGTCGCTCCAATCCCTGCCGCGCACCACAGGGGCTTGGCGCACGGTGGTGAATGGCTGCAGGTTCTCCTCGACAATCAGGCACCAGTCTGCCCTCCATTCCTCCCATTTGCTGCGGAGCTCTTCCTCCAGATAAGCATCCTTCTTGCCGGGCTTCGAGATCCAGGCGATCCCGCCAGAGAGGGGCTCTCCTCTCTCTACTCGAGGCGTGAAGAAGTGGCGGAAGAGAGCTACGTTTGGAAAGACTCCGACAAAATTTTCACAGAGATGTGCGAAAATTGCCATGGTCAAGACAGCATTGGGGGTGAAATCAAGAAGGTGAAACCCGTAGGTGTTCATGATGTCGCAGAAAAATTCAGAAAAGGGCGGGCAGAGCCCGCAATAGAAGAACAGAGCGAAGAAGGGATACCCGGTCGGATACTCCGTCTGGGCGATGCCAGGAAGAACCCTCGTGCGCGGATGCGCTCGCGTCCTCGCCGACCAGAAGAGATAGTATTCCTCCCGCAGGACCAGCGCGTCGAGCTCCGGAGGGAAGACCGCCTGCTCCTTTCGCTGCGCCTCGAGCCGCAGTGCCTCGGCCGACTTCACGGCCTTCCCCTTTCCCTTGTCGCCCTTCGGGGCCATGGCGGAAGGAGGGAGGGAGGTCGACGGCGTCGGTGGCACCGGTGGTGGGGCGGAAGGAGAGGGGGAGGAGCGCTACTTCTCTTGGGAAGTGACGGAGGATTTCGAGGAATCGCAACTGGCGAGTGGGCGGACTGCCCCTGTCTCCCCTGCTTATAAGGAGAGGAGGGGTGGGCGTTTCGCCTTTCCAAGCCAACAAATCGCCCGCGACGTGACGCATGCCTGCAGGGCTCGGCCCCGCGCACGCCACCCACGTCACGCACGCCTCTCCCCCACGATGCCGCATTCGACGCGTGCCGTTCGGGGAGGACGTGGTGGGCGCACAAAAAGATGTACCGTGACCCAGGCCGCGCGTGCCCGTGCACTGTTTTGGGCCTGGCCCAACAGCGCTCGGCACCGTGTATGGCCCAGGCCCGGGGGCTCCTGCCAGTGTACTAAAGTAGGGGTACCTTAGTACCCCGAACTTGTGCACGGGCAGTCGTAGCACCCCGCGGCAAGGCCTGCCAGGCGATCGCCAAGACCCTCAATGGTCCCCTCTTGGGCCATTCAAGAACAAAGTATTTGAGCCAAGGCCCCGGCAAGAGGAGCTTGCCGGGAAGGCCACCCGAAGAGAGCAAGGCCCTGGCAAGAGGAGTTTGCCGGGACTGCCGCTCGAAGCACAAGACCCCGGCAAGAGGAGCTTGCCGGGAAGGCCATCCACGGCACGACAAGGACCCTACCACGGCGCGCCCCGCGCCCCGGCAAGGCCCGGTGAGCAACAAGCTCCCGGGCGCGACAAGACATCCACCGCGGCAAGGCGCTTGCCGCGGCAAGTTACCACCTCGTGCCTGCGCTCCAGCTCACCCACCAACGTGTCGCTCTGGGGGGCATCCCAGGCGCACGTGGCGGGAGGCTGAGCAGCGAGGGGCATGCGGTGGCGAAGCGAAGCTGACAGGGTAGCCATCGTGGCAAACGATGGCGCTCCTGACGGTCCACTCCCCTGCTCCGTCTGGGCGACGCGGACGGGCATTTAATGCCCTTGTCCCCCGCCGTCAGAGTTAGGTATGATAGCACTGTACAGCCACTGTGCAGGCAGCTGTACCCATTACAGCATTCTACCATTTTTGCCCTCACCTAGGCTGCCACCTGTGGGTAACCCCTTGAGCATATAAAAGGAGGCCCCATGCGCACGTAGAGGGGGGAGACCAATCTTTACGCTCGACCTCGCCGGCGGCCCGCGTGTACTGTAGCACCGCGCGCTCCCGAGTAAGAACACAATACAATCCACCAAGCAGCAGTAGGGTTTTACGCATCTTTGCGGCCCGAAGCTGGGTAAAATCCCCCTGTGTGCACCGCCTCGATCTGCTCTTTGTGCAACCTCCGCCCCCCGCCGAACCAGTAAGGGGCTCCGTCCCCATAGGCAGAGCTATGGCAGGAGTCAGTGTTTTGGTTACCGGGTAGTCAACTCTACTAAGGTGCTGGAATTTGCAGTTACACACGGTAACCATAAAATACTGCTCAACTGGTTACATCGGGAAATATTTCATAGAAGAAACCAAGAAGGTATGTGTTTTAATTTCAAACATCCCATTCGTATATGTTTTCAAAAACTTCGTTTAAAAAAGGAATACATCTTAGTAACAACTCGAATGTGTTTTGGCCATGTGCATCCTAGGCTCCTAGCTATGTAGAGGTGAGACTAACTGAGATAGATGGGACCTGATTTTTTTTCTTATATCCCCCTGATGCGATATCAAGTGAATAAAAGCATAATTTTCAAAAAAAAAACAACTCGCATAATAAGGAGTTAAGACATGGAGACGTAGCTATCATAGAGGTACATGTGTCAGCTGACACACGAGTAATTTTTTAATTTTCTTCACCAATTTACTAGTACTAATCAGTGTTTAATGGCATAGATGACACCATTACTACATAGGTTACACCATTGAGTTTTGTTTTTAGCTTCGTCCCTATCTACCATTCTTAAAAAGTTGCTCCCCACTACTCCCTATTCTTTCACCATGCACACTGTCCACATCAGTAATGGGCCACGTCATCGTAGCCCCCCACTATCCTATTTTCCAGCCTCCTCGTGCGTCCACGTCATCCGGTATTCCTGTCATCGTCGCACACACTGCGTCGCTGGACTGGTTTCCTGCGCCTGGCCTGTACGAAGATTTTCTCACTTGGGCTGATGATGGAACCAGGTTGTGGGCTCTATCTTCTTTTGGCCCAGGCGGGAGGAACCGTGAGGACCGACCGATCAAAGACTCAGCTTCTCTCCCCGTTCTAACTGTCAAAAAATCAACCGGCTGCAGCTCTATCATCTTCCCCAGATTCGACTCATCAGGTTCTCAACACCACCGATTGATTTCTTTGACCCTCTTCATCTTCTGCACCAAATCCCATTCTATTAATCTCCACACCCCAGTATGCCTTCTGTTATTTTTGTGGTGATCCAAATTCCTAGAAGAAATAAAGATAAAGGCAACTTCGGCCCGAGCGAAGCGAGGCCCGTCGCCGGGAGGCTTGGGAACCTGCTGATTATTCAGAGTTGAGAGTTTTTGGTTGCACTGCTTATGCTCATGTTGATAATGGAAAGCTAGAACCTAGAGCCATTAAGTGTATGTTTGTTGGATATGGTTCTGGAGTAAAGGGATATAAGTTATGGAATCCTGTCACTGGAAAGTTTTTCATGAGCAGAAGTGTTGTTTTCAATGAATCTGTTATGTTTAATGACAGTTTGCCTACTGATGTTTCGCCTGTTAGTTCTGATGATGAGCAGGAGGAAATTAGCGTGCAGGTGGAGCACGTTGATAATAAAGAAAATGAAACTGAAACTGAAGATATTGTTGATGATACTGTTCAGCACTCACCCATTGTCTTGCAGCCACAAAATCAGTCCATTGCTGCTCGACGTACTCAGAGGAATTGTGGACCTCGTCCACGTTTAATTGAGGAGTGTGATATTGTTCACTATGCTTTTAATTGTGCTGAACAGGTGGAGAACAACAATGAGCCATCCACGTACACTGAAGCAGTTGGTTCAGGTGATCGCGAGAAGTGGGTCTCCGCTATGCAAGAGGAGATGCAATCACTTGAGAAAAATGGTACGTGGGATGTTGTTCGCTTGCCTAAGAAAAAGAAGACCGTTCGTTGTAAGTGGATCTTCAAGAGAAAGGAGGGTTTATCTCCTAGTGAGCCTCCAAGGTATAAGGCAAGGTTAGTTGCAAAAGGTTTCAGTCAAATGCCAGGTGTTGATTACAATGATGTTTTCTCTCCGGTTGTGAAGCATAGCTCTATTCGTACTTTCTTTGGTATTGTTGCTATGCATGATCTTGAGCTTGAGCAGTTAGATGTGAAGACTGCATTTTTACATGGAGAGTTGGAGGAGGAGATATACATGGACCAGCCAGAAGGGTTCATAGTGCCTGGTAAAGAGGGCTTTGTGTGTAAGTTGAAAAGGTCCTTATATGGTTTGAAACAATCTCCTCGTCAATGGTATAAAAGGTTTGATTCATTTATGTTGTCACATGGCTTTAAGAGGTCTGAATTTGATAGCTGTGTGTACATTAAGTTTGTCGATGGATCACCTATATACTTGCTGCTATATGTTGATGACATGTTGATTGCTGCCAAGGGCAAGGAAGAAATCACTACATTGAAGAAATTGTTGAGTAGTGAGTTTGAGATGAAGGATCTTGGTGCTGCTAAGAAAATACTTGGTATGGAGATTACTAGAGATAGAAATTCTGGTTTGTTATTTCTTAGTCAGCAGAATTATATTAAGAAAGTTCTTCGTCGTTTTAACATGCATGATGCAAAGCCTGTTAGTACTCCCATTGCTCCTCATTTCAAATTGTCTGCTTTACAATGTGCTAGTACGGATAAGGATTTTGAGTACATGTCTAGAGTGCCATATTCTAGTGCTGTTGGTTCTTTGATGTATGCCATGGTTTGCTCTCGTCCTGATTTATCATATGCTATGAGCTTGGTTAGTAGATACATGGCTAATCCTGGTAAAGAACATTGGAAAGCTGTTCAGTGGATTTTCAGGTACCTACATGGCACATCCAATGCTTGCTTGAAGTTTGGCAAGACTGATGAGGGACTCGTTGGCTATGTGGATTCAGATTTTGCTGCCGATTTGGATAAGAGGAGGTCCCTCACAGGTTATGTGTTCACGGTAGGTGGTTGTGCTGTGAGTTGGAGGGCGACGTTGCAGCCAGTTGTTGCCCTGTCTACCACTGAAGCAGAATATATGGCCATTGCTGAAGCATGCAAAGAGTCTGTTTGGCTGAAAGGTTTGTTTGCTGAGCTTTGTGGAGGTGATACTTGCATTAACCTGTTTTGTGATAGTCAGAGTGCCATTTACCTTACTAAGGATCGGATGTTCCATGAGAGAACAAAGCACATTGACGTCAAATACCATTATGTGCGTGATGTTGTTGCACAAGGTAAGCTGAAGGTATGCAAAATCAGCACTCATGATAATCCTGCTGATATGATGACAAAGCCAGTTCCTGTTACTAAGTTTGAGCTTTGCTCGAACTTAGTTGGTATCACTGTCTAGCCCAAGAGGCTATTTGGCGCCGAAAGTGTTTTCTTTGTTGTTTCAGGGTGAAGGTTCTCGTTCATGCTACAAGAGGGAATTTGGCTCAAGGTGGAGTGTTATTTTTGTGATGATCCAAATTCCTAGAAGAAATAAAGATAAAGGCAACTTCGGCCCGAGCGAAGCGAGGCCCGTCGCCGGGAGGCTTGGGCCTCGCGAAGCGAGGCCGAAGTTGCCCATCCCGTGATACCGTGGCGGCCGCACGGAGGGGGGTGCGGGGGGTGGCAGCCCCCCGCGGTACGGTACGAGTTGTTACCGACTTGGACTAGGGTTCACCTATTATAAATACCTCTTGTAAGCCGCCGTAAGGGATATGTTGCATTGAGGAAATCCCCCGGCGTTTGTAACCTCACCCGCGATATAGTGAAGTCTTGCTGGCTGGCGCCCGTGGTTTTTCCCGCAAGGGTTTTCCACGTTAAAATCTCGTGTCCCCGTTGGTTGATTTCTTGGTTCATCGTTGTTTCTTGCTATCGCGTATAACATCCAACTCATGGTCTCCTCTGACGCATCCCATCCAGTCACCATTCTCGCTATCCTCCTATGACTCCGCTCCTGCCGTCGCTAATTGTAGTACGTACGCCGTCTGATCGCGAGCTCCCTCAAAGGTTATGAGCAAAAAAAGCAAATAAACTACTCTCCCCGTGCTCTTCAAAGTCCATCTCCAAGTCAAAAGGTGACCGACAATCATGGTGAGCGACACAATCCATGCATGTGAATATGTGATTTGTACATACGATCTTTCTCCCAAATATAATATTCATTTAAGTTGTCCCTTCCGCTTCCATGGCATGACAGCTTATAGAGGATCACACGGTTTAGAGGCTATTCTCCTTGCTATATATTGATCCGATGTGGCATTTCTTCTGGGCAAGCACGCGAAGCTTTTTCGCCCCTGATTGTTAGCTTCAAATACATCATGATTGATTATTTTAATCATGGGTTCATTCTTGCATGTGTGCAGAAATTATGACCGATGCTGCTGTTCAAGGACAATGAATCCAGCCTGTGTGAAACCCACATCATGTTGTACTTTTTTATCACATGTTTTATTTCCCTACTTGCTTATATTCTTCCTTCTCCATGCAGCAGCTGCATAGAACACATTGCTTGGTGCGAACTGCAACTAGAGCCAGGCGCTAGGAAAGTTGAACATGTTTATTCAGATTTATGAGCCGACAAGCCGGTTGATTTTTTGTCAATTCATATGAGCACTTCACTGTAATAGTTCTTTTACTTTTTTTTCGTGGTTACGTTTTGCATTTTCTGTTGTTTAATGATGTGATGTTCTTAGCAATAGCTGTTCAGGGATAATGAAGTATTCATTGTGATTCTTAATTGTGTTTTGTATTAGGCATATGTGGCAATGAAGATCCAAGAAATGTATTGCTCCCTTTCTCATGTAAGAACAATTTCACTTTTTACCTTAGTACATCTATCCTGATTGACAACACACATGTCATCTGCTTGATTTCTCCCAATTCTTCAAACAATGATCTGCGTTTTCTTTCACCGTTTCAATTAGAGAAGACCGGAAGGAATACAAAGATGCAATTACAACGATGAAGAACTCAAAAGAACCATTGTTTTTTTTTTAGTTTGAAATACGAGTCCACGACTAAACACTCCACTAACACATTGTCCGGCGCCACAATCCACTATTTGGATACATTGTTGAATAATGGATACTGCTAGGAATATCGTTAAAGCTACGAAGTGCTATAATTTTACCATACAATATATATTTATACCGTGAATAAATTTGAATCACTCATATATCTAATCTGTCATATTGTTAATTATTATCACCTCTATAGGAAGTCTTCCATACTATAGATTCAATTTGGTCTCTTCTTCGCCATGTGGATGTTATCAAAAGAAATCTCAACAAATTTCCGCCGCAATGCGAGGGGTATCACCTAGTTAATATAAATAATCATGCGCCCATTGGCTCGATGCACTTCAATTTCCTAAAACGTGTCCCAATGTGTGGGAAAACTAAGATGCGATCATTTTTGAACCAAACGGAGTAGAAGTCAATGTTTGGCCACCGAATAGTCAATATTTACACAGGGGACTAGGATTTACAGTTACACGCGAGAAGAAGAGCAAGTACAATATGATGACATAGACGGGCTATAAGAGATGCCACATCAATTTTTTGTCTAGTTGGAGAAAAGTGAAGAGGAGAGAGAAGGGTAGCGGGCTGTAGGATTACTACGAGCTGTAGCACGTGCTCCAACACACTTTATGAGTGTAAAAGGTGGATCACATACTAGTACTAATAATATAACATACTAGTATGACTAACTACTGTACTAGTGGGCTATTAGGTTGGCTATATATGACGTGACCACTTCATATAGCCGGCTCTTGGCTATACTATTACCATGCTCAAACCAGTTAAATACGACACAAATAGTAGGTCCTAAACTCATAAAAATGGCAAGGATATCAATCAGTCTACCTCGAGGAGTAAAGTGAACATAATTACAACTGAACCGTCTCATATAATGTTGTGAAGAGGCCAACTTATTTAGTTTTCACTAAGTGATTAAATTCAAAATTTTCATTACTTTTATCTTGGTAATCACATTTACCGTGGGGGTGCTAGGAACATTTTAATGTCAGGTAAACGAATTTACCGCCCAGTAACCAAAACCTTGGTACGAGTTCAAATATAGTACAAATTCGTCGCCAAAGAATCATGAATGAAAATTCCCTAATTTATATTCACAATTATCAATATTCTGAAAATGCCACAATTGAAAACATAATAACTTGGCAATCAAATGCAAGACTTTAGATTTCGTATATTGTTTTCCTACAATCATTCTGTTTGTACAACATTTGTTCTTAAGAGTATTTTCTAGATCATCACTAGTAATTGATACAAGACCATTTTCCTTATGTTTTCCTCTACCGCTCTTTCTTATATCACTACATCTCTTTTGTATGTTGTTTTACCATATTGTCATATTGTGCAACCGAGCCTAAATAAATGTTTTTGTTGGCTAATAAAACATTGTAATATATAGATTGCATAGAGCTTATAGACTTCCCAATGCAATATGGGCTGGAAACTAGGCTAAATAGGGACTAATTGATTTATGACTTAGGGTCTATGCTTTGTAACCTAACCGTGTATTCTCATAAACCGCCAAAGAAGGCAAAGCATCCCCCCCCCCCCCCCCGATCTCGTCTGAGTTTCCACATGAAAGGCATGTTTTGGAATGGGAGATGTCTCACTGTATTGGCTACACATAAACACATTACTAACTGAGTGTTTGAACTTGGTCTGGACTTCGTTGCCATCATCGAGGTTGGCCGACGTGATTTCGCGATACACATCCTCGGCCACCTTTAGGGGGTTTCTACTTTACCTGACAGTGTCTACCTAATCGTGGGAGGTTTTGGGTCTTACTTGGGGTTTAGACTACGATGATGGATTTGTTAGCCCTTTCGGTTGGTGTGTCTCATATAAAATTCCACCTTGGAACATGGCCGACAAATTTTCCTGGACTCTGGTTGCAGTTTATGGGTGCTGGTCCCAAGATGAACACAAATCTACCCTTCTTTGTGAAATGGTAATCGCAAAGGATAACCCATACCCCAACCTCATTGGGGGCAGGGGAGATTTTAGTATCCTGTGATACCAGCAAGAAGAAAATAATCACCTTTTTGACACACATTGGCCACTTTTGTTAAACTTTGTTATTGACAGTTTGGGCCCTAGAGAGGCTAGTTCGTCAGATCGTCAGTCCACTTGGTCAATAATCGCCATGTGCCAAATACGGAAAACTTGACTATGTGCTCATGGACACCAAATGTGAACTAATGTTCCCTATGGTGACCGTGCGCGCTCTCGAGCGTATTGAGTCACTTTTGGGCCATGCACCGATCATTCCTTATTGAAATTCATCGAACTCCTCCGCTACACGCGGATCATTCAAATTCGAATTAGGATGGCTACATCGGCATGGTTTCGCGGATATTATTTAGAACGTGTGGCAAAGGTCGACCGTTGGTCGAACACCAAACCAAAGATGGAATTTTAAATTCATTTCTACATAATCAGAGAAAAAATACCAAGGCAGAGGATGTCACCGTTATTAATGTACTAAACTTTTTTTTTCATGGTACTCAAACCCATCCCATATGTAGGTTATCTTTCGTTGTACACAATGGCTTCGTTCTTGGTATATGGTACATCGGCTGGAGCATCGGCCATTGTTTACAGCGCCCTGTATGTGGCTGGAGTGGGTGACCAATGTGTTTTTTTTATAAAATAGGTGGCGGCATAGTCTATGGGTAGGCCCTCCGCCCTCCACGCCTTAGGCATGGTTTCGATCTTTTACGACTTTGGTACTGCCTGCGTTTTATTTGTTGTGTGTGTGTAAGTTCGTGTTACATGCGGGCATCGTAATTATGTCAAGCCTGGGTGTAGACTCATCATTCCCTTGATGCTACGTTTTGAGTTAATAAAGCATCCTTTACCTTGCAAAAAAGCATCCTTTATCGAAAAAAATGATTAGTCAAAGTTAGAGAATTTTGACTTGATACTTATGAAAATATTATATAACTTTTTTAGTTAGGCTGCTCGTAGTGGGGAGTATTATATACTAGTAGCATGCGTATGATACTAGTGTATGATACTACATCCGTAGTACATAGTATCATAAGTTGGTATGATAGATGACTTATTTATTACCATGCATGACACATAGTAGCACATCATTTAATATGATACGGTATCATGCTATGATACTCAATTCTCTCTTTCTTCATTTGATTCTATGCCACATCATCAAAATTGCCTAGTTAGCATGCATGATACTACATATGATACTATCATTACGGGCAGCCTAAAGGCCTCACTTGATTTTCTAAATAATTCTGTTTGTGCGTGAGAACCATTGGCTCATAGTAATTTAATGCACAAATCCCCACTTTTATATTCTTTCTGGTGTACCCTATTCCCTATCTAGAATTCAGAGGATACCTCATGGTAGTCATTGATGAACTTGTTAGCGTAGGCACCTGAAGCCTGCACCTTTCTCTTTGCCTCATTGAGCCATATCTTTATTCCCTCGACGAACTCTGCCTCATCTATTGTGTCATTGCCTGATGTGTCAAAATCGTCCATGATTTTGTCCACGGCGTCATTCTTGTCAAAGTCAATCTCTTCATAGTTGATTCCAATTATAAGGGCATGCAGCTCGGCTCGTGATAGGCCACGGCTCTCATCATTGTCAATCTTGTAGAACAATCTGTGCATTGGCATAGAGAAGAAGCACGTCATGTTCATGAGTGTTCCATTCACATATGAAGGACAAAATGAAGTTGATGCATCATACTTTCTTATGACGTTTTCATTAGGCGTGCCGTCGTCATTTAGCAGACGACCGAGTGCTTGCCTTTGGGCATGTCGTAGTATCCCAGATATTACATGCCTATGTTTTGCAAATGCAAGTCGCCTCCGCTGGATCCATGGGAGGAAGATCTACAATTTGAGGGAATTATCACTGTCAAATTGATGTTTGTAACCTAGATGTGCACGTACGTGCCAATCTAGCCATCATTATTTCAAAATGCAAAAGAACTTCAGATGGAATGGATGTACCTGAAACAAACAGTAGGATAGTGCAAGCAAGAATGATACAATGGCAGCCAGCAAGATGGGTAGGCGATGCCCGGGCTGGATTCTCAATATTTTCGGGAAAAGTGCAATGGCGAAAGGAATAACACAAATTGCCATGATTCGTGCCGTCCAGCTGGTTTCGTTGTCAGTTGAAATACCGCTGCCTGTGAAGCGAAACAATGTGTATGCAACCCAGGATCAATGACTAACCATGCAGTTGGTGAAGTGCATGCAAAGGAGGGCTGGTAAGAACATCACTATTCTTAGATTAATTACTTTGCCACACTTTGCAACAGGCTACACCTCGAGTTACGCAAACTTGTCCAAGTTAGATATGTGTTTGATTCTAGCCACACCTATGGACAAATACTTTTTGTGAAACAAGCAGAGCCCCACATGTCAAACAGAAAAAAAATTGTGATAAGATCCCCTTAGGCAAGCCAAAGTGTGGCTAAGAATCTTCTCACCTAAAGTTAGGCAATTTTGGTAAAAAAACATATGTGGCAAACTAGGGCAAAGTTATTCACCAACTAAACAAAGCACTATGATTTGGTTCGATGGCATTTGATCTGCAAAACAACCAAGCAAACACTATGATGTGCTTTGAGAACATTTGATCTGAAGAATAACCAAACAAGCGCTATGGTTTGGTTCGATCGCATTTGATCCGCAAACTATATTGTCATATATTTCGGGAGCATAGTTCAGCACTACGAAGGCTATGCATGCCACCATTGGATGTAAAACAGTTTCTTATTCAACATTCAAGCGCATAGTGGCAAACCATTCACATTGTATCTAATTTAGCACCAACTAACATACCTCGGATGTTTGGAGATTAATTTATGGGAGATGTGATTGACAGACATATAGATGTATGTTCTTATTGGGGCTACTGCATTATGTTGGCCGGTTAATTAGTGCATGTCTGAATTATAACATGTTTGATAAGAATAAGATTATACTAATCAATTGCAATTTATGTGCACCTCAGGTTTCCATGGTCAGCATGATTGTTAGTGCATGGGGACGTGCGGAACCATGTAGGATAAATCAAAGACAAGGTATCTTGAATACCTTGTTAATAACGGTGCCAGAAAGCTAGTCACGTGGGAGGGCCATAACATAATCTCCATTGGACGCATGGCTCTTGTCAAGTCCTTGATCACCTCCCAAGCTATTTACTTCATCACACCGCTAGTCGTGCCACTGTGTATTCTTCATGATCTCAACAAACTTGATCGAGCTTTCATTTGGTCTGCTTCGGTTAAGAGGACCGGAGCTAAATGGATGGTCAACTAGGAAGCGGTTTGTTGTCCTACGGACTATGATGCGATAGGTGTACTCAACACCAACAAATTTGCACGCACTCTTGGGCTTCGATGGCAATGGTATGAGTCGAAGGAGCCTTCCAAGGTATGGGCGAGTATGGAATATCCATGTGATGAGGATGTCTGCAACTTCTTCTATGCCTCCACAACCATTACTGTTCGTAACGGAGCAAGGACACCCTTTTGGAGGTACCATTGGCTTCCTGGACGTAAACCCATGGATATTGCACCTCTTATGTTTGAGGCTTCCTAGAGAAAGAATTGGAAAGTTAGAGAGGCTCTTCGAGATAATGTTTGGATCTCAAGATCAAGCCTTTCACCATTGTCTCCATCCTACACATTCGTGAAATTTTCACGCTTTGGATGCTTATCCATGAGGTGCAACTTGATGAATACACCCAAGATGACATCGTTTGGAAGCACATGCCTAGTGGGTACTACTCGGCGGCTTCCGCGAACAAGGCTCAATTCTTAGGGAAGATTCTATCTCCAACGGTGCATGCCGCGTGGAAGGTTTGGGCACCCCCAAAGTTAAGTTATTCTCGTGGTTGTCATTTCAAGACCTAATTTGGAAGGCTGATAGACTGGACAAGTGAGGGTGGAAATTTTTTCACCTTTGACCACTTTGTAAGAGGGTGCAAGAATCTGAAAACCACGTCTTCTTCAGGTGTGGGTCCACTCTCCGACTTTGGAATTTGGTTATAGACAAACTACAACTTGAGAGCATGGAAACATCATTGTGACACCTTGAGCACAATGTCGCGGACTTGCGGAAAGCCATGGCCTCCCTAACCATGCTTGTCTCTTGGTCGATTTGGAGTGAGAGAAACGCTCGGGTTTTCCGCCATCAAAGATCCCTCACCCCGATGATTGTACTCTCTCTTTAATTAATATATGAGGCAAATTATTTTGCCTCGGTATATACATAGGCAAAAAGAAACATGGACAATGCAAACTCAATCAACAAGAGTGACACACCGGCTTATAGTAAAACAATATTAACTATGTATATGACTACAAGTACAAGGTATTAGCTTCACTTCTAGTGAAAACAGAGCAAGGATAAGAGTAATATAAGATAACATACCAGTAAAACTGAACCACCCTTTAGTATCTTTTGAATCAGTGGCAACACCATTGGGCCCAATGTCACACTTGCCAGCAAACACACAAGTTCCCCAAACGACGGTGAGAAGAAAGATGGTGGAGCCGGCAAGCAGACCCATGCCGACCAGCACCTGATTTTGTGCCTTTTCTCCGCTCCCCGAGAGGCCAGATGCTGTTTATATATGAAATAGAATTGAGACTAGTTCAGAATCCTGGTTTAAATACACGCATTTTTTCTCTTTAGAAAATGCGAAGATACACTATTCAGCATTGGTGCTGGTGAACGTGGTAGGATAGTTCTATCTACTCCTCCGTTCCTAAATATTTGTCTTTCTAGACATTTCAAATGACTACTACATACGGATGTATGTAGACATATTTTAAAGTGTAGATTCACTCATTTTACTCCGTATGTAGTCATTTGTTAAAATGCATAGAAAGACAAGTATTTAGGAACGGAGGGAGTAGGTGCTAACATGTTTTAGTCCAATTGCTTGCGTTTCGACTAGACCCATGTGCCAGAGCCGGGAAAAGCCAGATAGGGTGCTTCGTCTCTCCTCCCAAGGAAAGGTGGCTAAGGATTCTGCTCCGTTGGGAGGCGCCGCCAATCTGCCACGTCTCTTGTGGCCTTAGGGCCATGGATGTGTGGCGGATTCCCGCCCTAGCCGGCGGAAGGGCCCCGTTTTTAGGTACTTGTTTAAGTTTTGTTAGAGTTTATGTCCAGCTCAGGAAGACAAGACAGCGGAAACTCTCTGAAGATGGAATAAGGTTCTCTCCGCCTAGCCTATGTCCCGATGGTGCATCTAGTATCGTTGGAGGACGTGTGGAGGTGTCTCTTCAGTGGATCTCGCAGGATTCGATCGGTGATCGTCTTTGGTGGATCTGCTCCAATCGGCCAAAATGGTGGCTCTGCTCCAATCCGGTCTTTGTTCGTGTGTCTTCTAGTTGCATCCTTTCGATCTTAGCTTCTCTTCATCAGTGTTGGTTCCTGTTATGGTGCGTTGGTCATATGGTATCTACTACAATAAGTTGTGCCCAGCTCCGGCAAGTGAAAGGCGATGATGGCGGTGCGCCTTCGGCTCGCTTCAGTGCTTGTAATCGTCGCTAGGTGGTCTATGAATCTGGATGTAGTTTTTATTATTTCTGATGTTTGTTATCCTATCATGATTAAACATGAATAGATCAAAAGTTTCCGAAAATGTATGTTTCCTGTTAGTGCAGAACTCGCTTAGCTCATTTCCTGTCTTCTTTACTCTTGCCTCGGAACTTTGTTTTTTCGTTAGAGAAATTAACACAACGGGAATAATGCCCAGTTCAAAAAGAAAAGAAAAAGGTGAAGACACTATTGAGAATTGGCACCGACAAACGAGTAGTGGTGATATGTGCGTTATTGAGTGAGAAATGGACAATCTGGATGCACTTGGTTTGGAGATTGATTGAAGTTCAACTATCTGACCTGCCGGATTCAACACGGTGAAAATTAACTAAGAATGGGATGTTTACGGTGAAATCTTTTTATACGGATCTGATTAATTCTGGCCCCCTCTCAAGGTCACTACATATATGGAAGGTTAAAGGTTCCTTTGCGTATTAAAATTTTCATGTGGTTTGTCCACAAGCAGGTAATACTCACAAAGGACAACTTACTTAAGAGGCGATGGGTAGGCAATTCACGGTGTTGCTTTTGTGCTTAGGATGAAACAATATAACACTTATTTCTTGAATGCCCACTTGCCAAGTTACTTTGGAGAACGATTCATATAGCTTTCAACATCAATCCTCCAGTAGATATTGTGTCTTTGTTTGGGACGTGGTTAGCTGAGGTTGAACAGATTACTGCAGCTCGTATTCGGATTGGAATATGTGCGCTATTATGGGCTATATGGAACTGCAGGAATGATGTGATTTTAAACAGACAACACAACTTAATTTTTTTGCAGGTTATCTTCAGAGCTACAACTTGGATCCGTACGTGGTCCTTACTCACTCCTATGGACTCCAGGGAGCCTTTGGTTACTGGGTGCAACCAATGGGAGATGGTGGCTCGGGTTATATTCAACCGGTTCAGATGGCGCTCGCATAACAGGATAGGAGTCTAGGGAGCTTATCCTTCTTATTACCGTATCGGTTGTCATTGCCTGCCTGTACTCTTTCGTTTTTTACTTTGTTTCGCTCCGTTTGCGAGCTGTAAGACCTTTATGACGATACTTTCTGGATTTTTAATAAGAGGGCCGCATGCATCATCATGATGCAGAGGCCAGGGGCATGCCTCCATTTGCAAAAAAAAACCCTGTTTCAACGGAACCCAGCAGATCCATTTTCTTAAAGGAGAATATATTAATATCAAATAGATACCAGTTACACTCAACCTCTGCATCGACAAGATGTCTAATATAAAAACATCCAGGATGCACATAGCTAAAAAAGAAAAAATAGAAGAAAAAAAGCGGGGGGAAAACCCTGCCATGATGATCAACCACCCACAGTAGCAGATCCATTAATTAGCAGACGGAAGCAAAACGGGGACGTACCGAGCACGAGGAGCGCGTCGGGGAGGGCGCCGAGCATCGGGAGCAGGAGTGTGACGATGTGGCCGTGGCCGACATAGCCAGGGCCGATGGTCTCCAGCAGCAAGTCGCTCCCGGCCGTCAAGAAGGAAACTCGCACCTTGTAATTCAGGATGCCGTAGGCAAGAACCAGGAAGAGGTTGCCAAGCGCAGTGGTGGTGCAGGGGAGGAAGCTGTACGTCTGCGCGCATGTCTCCGCAGTGGAGGATGAGAGCATGTGGTTCATGGTCGGATACCGATCCACCGACGTATTTGTGTCTAGGATTTCATAATACGCGTGATAACAGTGGCGGTGTTATTTTTCCACCCGGAGATGAGCAACTCTGGTTGCAAATCTGCTAGGAGCTCTCTTTGGGATGGCTTGCCGGGAGTGAGATGCACCGACCCCCTACTCCCCTTTTGCCATTTGGAGGTGCTTTGAATAAAGCAGGAATTGTTCTTTTCTTGTAGGCATATAAAGGGTTACGCTTTGGCCCATATGCACCTTTGTTTTTTGTTTTTTTTTTTCTATCATCGACCTTGCGGGCAGCTGAGGTATAATTTGTTCTGAGCAACCTTCATTAGCCCTTAATTGCACATCTAGCCTCTTCAAAAACTTATTTGCATGTTTAACCCTGTAGGTGACCGACGCCACGTGATGCGTACTCATCGTGTCCAAACCAACAACCCTAAGTTGAGTTTGATTCTAAAACCACGTTCGCCCTCAATTTGCCCTAGATTAGAGGAACACCAAGGGCGCTTTGTGATTGCGGCGCTAGCTACAACTCGATCCCCTCGTATCTCCTACTCAAGTCCCCAGCCCGACGACAACTCCGCATCCCTTCAATTCCGCTCGAACTTCCTTTGCCGCCCCAAGGAGTCGCCCGTTCCTCAAGGTGATCTCTTATCTCTACAATCTTTCTTTGGTGCCCACGACCATGATGCATTGCTCTAGGACGATTTTTTGTTCTGTTTTGATGATTTTGTGGGAGTAGCGCTTACTGCGTATTTAGCTGTTGTGTTTCTTTCAATCCATGCACGCGTCAAGCGTACGATTAAAATCGATCTTGTGATTACTTCCGCGGATCTGTTGCAAGATTACACTTAATGAATTAGAAGACAAGTGGACTAATTTGAGCGATGTTAAAAAAAAAGGCGTTGAACCAGACAGTCTTATCTGAACAAGATGTCTTGATCACCTGTGCAACATATACGCGTAGATCGAGCTTGCCGATCTGCTGAAATTAGCTGTCTCCTCTGTTGCCCTTGGATCAAAATTGCTGATATCTGGTGCGTGCAGCAGATGCAACTCTTTGTGAGGACACTCGCCGGCGAGGCCATCCCGGTAAACGCCGATCCATCGGACACTATCTACGACGTCAAGACGAGGATCCACGGTGAGTCAGGTGATCCCATGTCCGACCACCGCCTCATATTCGATGGCAAGGAGCTGGAGGAAGGACGCACCATTGCAGATTACGGCATTGACAAGGAGTCCGTCGTCCAACTCGCCCTTCTCCCGAAGCCGACACGTGGACCGATGCAAATCTTCCTAAAGATGCCGAATGGCCGGTTAACCCTTGAGGTCGAGAGCTCAGATACTGTAGACAACGTCAAGAAAAGGATTCATGTTACATGGGGCATCCCGCCACCATCCCAGCTAGCCCTCGTCTTTGATGGGAGGCAGCTAGAGGATGGGCATGGACTGGATGGCTATGGCGTCTGTGAGGGGTCCACCCTCCACCTCGCCCTTCCTGGGTCGGGGTGGATGCTCGTCTCTGTCAGGCTGCCTATTGCCCGCAAGAACCCCATAATTCCACTTATGGTCCAGAGTTCAGATACTGTCGACATATTCAAGGAGAAGCTCCAGGAATTGAAGGGGGATTACCGCGTCTGAGCAGCGCATCATCTTCCGGGGAAGCCAGCTGAAGGATGGTATCACCCTAGCGGAATGTGGCGTGGTGGAGAACTCATGCCTCGATGTGTTACTCCGTCTGCGTGGTACAAATTGCCCTGGTTGTGCAAGGAGCATTGCGCGGCAGCGAGGGGAAGAAGTTGACTGAAGCTTAAAACTCTTGTCTATTGGTATACGCTTTCGAGGCCTTCTCATCTCTACAAGTTGCTGAGTAGCTAAGTATCATGCTTGCTGCATTGTTGGGTATTTTTTTGAGGCCTTCGCATGTCTTCTCATGTCTACTTTGTCACTGGCACCACAGGGCGAGACAGAAAGGCGCATGACATACATTTCGAGTATACTGTAGGTAGCAAATAAATGACATACTAGCGCACGCTCTTACGTAGGTTCAGGGGCGGAGCCAGAAAATTTGTGAAGCCCGGGCAAGTTTCAGCCTAAGTCTATAATCTGGAAATTTTGGGTGTTTGACTCAAGTATTTTTTTTTAATGCCGAGTTTTCTATACGAGGCGAAAGAACCGGTTTTTAAAAGTTCTCGATTTTTTTGGCTTTTTTTTTGCCCAAAAGCATTTAAATAAACTTTTAATTTCAAATTTATTTATAAGCGAAATATATAATATTTAACCATTTTATACACAAATCTCTTTGCATTCCAGTGGTCAACACACGTCAATCGTTTCCCTAATACGTGGGTTTGACACCTCCGTAATCCTTTCCCTAATGCGCGGGCGTATGCTGGCAAGACGGGTAATTGATCATGCGACCTCGAAAGCACCTCCACCAGCCTAGGGGTTATTTTGTGTTAAGAGATGCATACGGATTTTATTTCACAGTACCTAAATGTGTAGCAAAAAAATTAGGTTCCAAAGAAATATCAGGTAATCCATTGGTTTCCAAAAAATTTGACCAGTAAAAATAAACCTTGATTTGATTACAGAACATATAAAATAGCACCAAAATCCCAGACCTATTCTAAACAAAGTGAAATTATGGACATAGTTATCATACAAATGTAATTTTCAATTGAAGTAATATATAATCTCATGACGAACTCCGCACGCTCTAAAAGTTAGCAATCTTACCTAATGAGTAATCACGAAGAAACGGACAAGCAGCCACTGGCCGATGATGTAACAAACCGTTCCTGTGATGGATCAGCTCCGGCTCAGCCCATCGCCGGCCACACGCCCAGCCCAGGCTAGCCTCCATACGCCGCCGTTCCATCTCCGATCGAACCAGGGTGCCGCCGTCTCGAACAGAGGAACATGCGGGGTCGTGGGGAGGTGGAGCGATGGACCAACCGTCCTCTTTTTTTTTCGTCTGGAGTAAACAACAGCCGAACGGACTGCTTACTAGGCCATGGCCCAGTACGCCTCCTACGTCCGAGATGCCAAGTCTCGCATAATTATGGAATGAAAAAGAAGCCCATTAGCTGATCAGACTACCAGCCCAACTGCCCGGGTAAAAGCACGATGCGTTGACAAGTTTTGCCAACATAGCGGGGCCATCGTAGCTGGAGCGTACCGAGCGAGCCCGGGCCCCGGGCAAGTGCCCAGGGTCGCCGGGCGCTGGCTCCGCCACTGCGTAGGTTTCCGCATGGCTGGACAATTTGCAAACAGAAAGGATCTGAAGCATAGGGAGAATGACTGGGTAGCACTCACTAGTCAGGCACGGAGGCGGAGCACGAAGTGAATCGTCTCCTGCTGCTTGACGCCATACTCCCACAGGGTGCGAAAGTCTTCCATGTGTTTCCCGACAAAGATGAGCCTCTGCTGGTCCACAGGAATGCCCTCCTCAACCTGGATCTTAGCCTTGACACTGTCAACTGTTTCCAAGTTATCAACCTCAAGAGCAGTGGCGGAGCTAGCATTACCGAAAAAGGCTTTTGCCCCGTTTTATAGATAAAGCAACTGCTCAAGCCAAACATCCAACAAGGTTCACACACACACACACAAAGGTCTAGCACAGACAACTAGTCAAAGGGTTAATGCTGAGGGCACAACTCAACAAGCCCTGAAAAAGACAAAAGATCTGCATCTGTCGATTGAGCGCACCAACATCAGCAATTTCGATGGACGGATAGTAGGACCATGGGGTAAACAGTTGTTGTTGCACGAGTAAGAAACCTTGTTCAGATTAATTACAAACTAATCAACAACAAGTGTGACTTGGTGAGGAATCTTGTTCAAATCTGAACAAATATTACCTGTAGTACTATGGCAGTGTGACCTAAGAATATATACAAAATCAATATGAACATCCAAACTATCTTCGTTTATGGTGCCATCGATAATAAATAAGGAACAAAAAGAAATATGAACTAGCTAAGATTAATGATATCATGTCAGTTATACAAACCAAAAGATTAATGATATCATGTCAGGCCTCGTCTGAATATCTGAAGGATATGCCACCTTCAGTTACTGTTCCCCTTTAGAAAATATCTACAGCCAACAAGATTGTCCAGTTCGAGAACAAAACGATCGCGATGCACTGGTGAAGCGGTACCAACTGAAGTGAAGCAGAGGATCCAGTATCATATCTCTATTCGACGGCTACAGTTTAATTACCCCTTTAGGCGCCAATCGCTGCACCTTCAGCTGTCATTTTCATCTTTTTTTACTTTACAACCTCTTGGGCTTTAATGGCTATAAAGCCAGGGGTTTCCAGCTGAGAGAGGCATCGAGTTGTAATAGAGATAAACCCTAGCCGCCACTGGAGCGGGTCAGGCTCTACTTTCCTCTTCGCTTAATACAAACCCAAGCAAACCCTCTCTGAATTAGGGGTAAATCTCTGAGGATTTCTGATTTTTGCTCACTTCTGAACACCTCTAAGTTCAGAGTTTGGCATATCATCATTATGCACCTGATCTAACTAATTTTAAGATGTGGAAATACTCTGGAGGAAATAAACGAGAAAGAAACATATTCTAGAGATTACAAATTATGTGATGTGTTCAACTATTTGTCAGTGTGAGGTTCACCAAGTGATCAGCAACTATACATGCATGTATAGTCTGCCAAAAGATAGTTTGATGGCTACAAAAAAGGATGCACCAGCTTTAAAATTGTCTCAAGACAGTCTGATGCACATAGTATAAGAACTATAGTAAAATGTTTCCTCCTTTTTATTTCAAGTAAAAGACAGTTTGTACCAAATCTTCCTCCAGCTTAATAACAAGATAAAAATGTTTACGAGGGCTAATCTGCTTTCTTACAAGTCCATAGCAGAGCACATTGAGTGTAAGTTGATAAGGAAACATATCACAGTCGCAATGTGACAGAAACAGAGTAGACATTGTTCAAAAATTATTATTTTAAATTGTTCAAAAAAGAAAGAAACAGGATAGACGCAATGGCTAAATCAAACTAGTTCTAGTATATACAGCCTAAAAAGGGGGCTGCTTACACCAGACAGATGGAGACACAGAGAAGGTGATGCTCTCAATCAGCGAACGGGAGGCGGTGGATCTGGGGACGAAGGCGCTGGACGTACACCGCAGCGCCGGATTCCTTGCGAGCAGCACTGATTGTACTAATGTAGACGAGGCAGGCATGGACTGCACTGCAGGAGGCGAGGGGGGAGAGCGGGCACATATGGACGGGGAGAGGTCGGGGATTCAGAGGCCCTGTTTGATAGCGTCAGTTTATTTGCCGGTTGATTAGTCCCACCTCGGCAACTGGGACAGGTGACAGGGTGAGAGCTGGGTATAAGAAGGGGCCTTGGGCGAACGGTAGAAGGCATCTTTGCGCTTGGGGCAATGACGCAGCTAGTGAGGTAATACCGAGGCGCGTCAATTGCTGGTTGAAAACTATTTCCAAACCCCCTCTTTGGCCCTCGCGGGTCATCGAGAATTTCTGAAAGGGCCCCCTCTCCTTTGGGTGAGGGCAAGGCCCTACAAATTCAATAATCAAAATTTTGTAGTTTTGACTCAAAATCAAACTTTGCTTGGTTTTACTCAAAATCAAATATCGGTTCAACTTTGCTTGGACAATATCTTTGTTCACATGAATCATATTTCGGTTCAAAATTCAGGACTCTTCTCCAAGGCCACTCATCTTCGAAGTTGTAGAGACGCCCCTTGCTTAAAATGGAATTAGAAATTCTGATGTTTTTCTTTCAGAAGTTTGCATAGGTACAAACCCTAGTCGCCGCTGCCCGCTGGAGTAGGTCGGCCTTCATACAAATCCTAGCAAATCCCCTCTGACTTTCGGGCTAAATCTCCGAAGATTTCCGAATTTTAATCATCTCTGAACCCCTATCTAAGTTCAGAGATTGACATATCATTATCCATCTAATATAATTAATTTTAAGATCTGAGAATCTCTGCAGCAAATAAACGAGAAAGAAACACATTCTAGCCATCATAAACGAGAGATGGAGGTCGGGGTTTTCAGAGATTTTCAGATCAGATGGATAATGATATGTGCTCGTATGTATACTTGTTGGCAGCGTGGCCATGGCGACGAGTTTGGGTTGTATGTTCTGGCATGTTGATCTCATGTTTGACCACCGCAAGTGCTTCTCTGGTCAATCCATAATAGAGGGTTTAGACTTTACTACTAAAAAAAATCCACATGGTCGTACGAACGAACCGAGTCTTGGTTTTTTCTTTGCTGCCTGGCTACAAACATGAGATCAACATGACGGAATGCCTGAAATCTGACCGACGTTTTGTGTCGAAACACCCAGAATCTGAATCTGGTTTGGTATTTCGGGTACGGTGAAATGGTATGGCAGCCATGCATGTTCAACCGTCAACTTCCAAATGTTGAAGTTGAAAACTTCTTGGCCTTGAATTGACCCTGCCGTACGTCCACTCTGAACAATTCCTAGTCCAACATGTTGATCATTGGATCGTTAGATTAGTTTCTTTCTTTAATTTGTTTTCTGGGAGGACGTAGAATACAATTTCTTTTTTGTATTTCTTATTCATGGGATTAGCTAGGAAGCCGTAGAACATTTCTTGGCTCTCGATCGCTTTCTGAAGGAAAAGAAGTTGCATGGCTCCTGCCCATCTGCCGGCCGGACGTTATTAATTATAGCAGAGAATTAGTCCAGTGAGTTATTATCACTCTTTGCTAGTGTCCTGATCAGAGTTATTGTTTTCTTTCTATAGTAAGAAAAAGACCTGTCTAACTAGATACATAGAATCACAATTTCAGAGATGGATAACCATCTCCGTTCATGCACCGACGGAAATGCATTGCTTAAATTTTGTATGACAGAAACAAGCCTACTACGACAATACGACCTCAAGGTTAGGTGGTGCCGCTCAAACTTTCGGCATTTAGTTTGGGCTTCTCCAACCCCGTCCGTTCTTGTGCGTGTGGACCGCATCTTTTCCGGTCAGACCATTGCATAAAATGTAGTCTCGGTCCAAACTTCAAACTCGACAGTTTATATTGTGCAAATTGGGATTGAAAACATAAGAATGAATGAATCAAATAATTGCGATCTCAGTTTCTACCTTTACAAAAGAATTAGTAATGGAACCGGGAATTCCGAAACAGATTTCATGAATTCATCTGTCAGCTACTCTAAAGTGAGTGAGTGCGTGGATGGGTCGACTAGAAGAGTTTCCCGGCAAATTCCTTGATGTCCTCGTCTCTAACGGACGGTGAGGCCATCTTCCTGAACTGCTTCAGGTCCGACAGGCTGCGGCCGAGCTTCAGCGCCACCTTGGTCGCAAACACCTCGCCGCCCTCCCTCCGCTCCACGTCAGGCTCGCCGAGATTGGCCTCGATGTCCTCCTGGATCTTGCGGTAGAACCCGGCGCAGTTGCGGAGCAGCTCGAACAGCATGCCCATCTGCCCGCCGTGCTCCACCGTGTTCACCGCCGCCGCCAGCGCCCCGCCCAAGACGGCCGCGCCCGACGCCCACGCCCCGGCCTCGCCGGAGCCGATGAACACCGTGGCGAGCGCCGCCGTGCCGGCCAGCGCCGGACCGGCCACGGCGAGGCCCCTGTTTAGGTTGAGCACCAGCTTGCCCACACTCAGGAACTCCTGCTCGTCCTTGGCCTTGATGACCCTGAGGATCCCTCGCATCTCGTCCTCAAGATCTTGGGTCCAGCCATTGCCGGAAGCGACGGCACGACGGCCGAAGCTCTTTGAGTTCATGGGCTGCTTCGAGGGGCGACGGCGCGGCCACCAGCGCGCGGGCTCGACGGCCTTGGGGAACTTCTCGAGCATGGCGGGGAGCAGCGGCAGCGGGTAGGCGGCGTCGAGCGCGAGCACCCGGTCCATGGCCTCCTGCACGTCGGCCCTGGTGGTTGTCGGCGCGCCGAGCGCGAGCGCGGCGCGGACGTCGCGCTCCAGCTCCCGCCACAGCCTGGTGGCGTTGCGCTGCTCCTCGGCGAGCTGCGAGGGCTGGATCTTGTTGACGGCGGCCATGGTCACGGCCGCGGAGGCGAGGAGCACCCCCGCGGACGCCCTGAGCGCGGGCATGGCCGGCGCGGCGGGCGCGAGGGCGGCCATGACGGAGGCGGCGAGCGTGAGGGAGTTGGTGGAGTGGAGAAGCAGGTGGTTCCAGTTGTCCCGCTGCTTACCGATGATGTCGTGCATCTCCGCCCGGTCGGCAGCCGCGTCCGCGATGGCACGGAGCCTCTCGAGGGACACGTCCGCCGACGGGGAGGCCGGCTCGCGCGGCGCCTCGATCCATTCAAGCTTGAGGCTGAGGTTGTCCTGCGCGGTGCGGATGCCAGAAGGCACGCGCAGGGCGGCGCGGCAGGTAGCTGTGGAAGGGCGTCGTGGCCGAGGCCGTGGGCGCGCTGTGGAAGTAGAAGGGGAAGAGCAGGACTGGGCCAAGACGAGGCGCTGGGCCCGGAGTGCCGCCATGCTTTCTTTGGGTTGCCGGTTCGGTGTTGTCGCTTCGTTTGCTTCCTTGAGACTGGACTGGAGCTGGTTTCAAAGGCGAAGTGGCTCCAACCTTTTGCTGGTGTAGATGAACTGACGAAGTAGGGTATTTATAGGGCGGTCGTCCGCGGAGGAGTGGGTGATGGATGTTATAAGTTTGACCCAGCATGGATTGGGCTGGGTCCTGGTCAATTCCCATCTCTTGTCTTCATCTAGGAGCCTACGGGGTGAGAGATCCCCGGATATCATCAGGGTCGTGGGCTATGCTTTTTGGAGGTCGACAAGCAAACACTTAGCAAGATGACCACAATGAGTGGTAAGCTATCTCAAAAACAAAACAAAAAAAAATGTTCTTATATTATGAAAAACGTTTCCACGTGGCGCGCGGGCCCAATCGTTTGGCCGGTCGCGCTGTTCGCTCTACGTCCACATAGGCCCACCACTGAATGACCACCTCCTGTATTACCTTATCTCTTCAGAGGCAACTCCATCCGCTCATTCTTCACTCATGCACAACAGCACGAGCGCATCTCTTCTACACCGCAACCTTTCACTCTCCCTCTTTTCTCCCTCTCTGTAGATGCTCGCGCCTCCCCCACCGGCAACTGGCTATGCCGGCAGCCATGGCCACCGCGCCTCCCCCATCCTGGCTGCCCCCACCCCGCCCCTTCACCCCCACCATCGACCAGTGCACTGCAAACCAACACCCACCAGTGCCGCCAATGGCGGCGAGAAGTGATGGAGAGCCGCGGCGGGCGGCGTTGAGGCATCGCAACCACGGCGACAAGTGATGGAGATTAGGCCTTTTCTTTTCTTGGAAGCAGCCCCAATTTTTGCTGCCAACACCCTTGCTTTTGGCTGGAAGCACTGTAAGATTTTGCTACTATCGTGTTTGTTTTTTGATGAAACCAAACCTAAATTTTTTTGCTGCCATGTCATTTGCCTTTTGGTACAACTGGTTTTCAATTTTGCTACCACAATCTTTAGTTTTTGCTTAAATCAATCGATTTTTTTGCTACCACCATGTTCGTTTTTTGATGGAACCAACCCAAAATTTTGGTACCATGTCATTTCTTTTTGGTACAACCAGTGTACATATTTGCTACCACCAACCTCGGTTTTTGCTGGAACCAATCAATTATTTTGCTACCATGTTTTTTTTGGTGAAACCAGTGCATCACTTTTTTTTCTACCATCGTTTGAGTTTTTGCTACAACCAATGTTCTCAATTGCTACATTCATTTATATGACACGCATCACGGCATCATGTAATTTGCTGGAACCAGCAAACATTTGCTCGAAGCGGCATGATTTTTTGTTGGAACCAGCGTTTCTTTTTGCTAGAACTAGCTAATTTGTTCGCTACAAATCGACTACCGAAATTTTTCTGCTACTAAGATTTTTGCTGGAACCATAATTGTTTTTTGCTGGAACCGGCAAATCTTTTTGCTTCAACCCAACTGTTGAGCTTTTTGTTGCTTCTTTTGCTAGATATGGCGGTGCAAGTCCACAACGACGGCGAGCTGGAGACGGGGACGTCGGGGATGCTGCAACCATGATGGCAGTGCGCTGGAACCGTCCTGTGTTTGAGTTGCAACCATGGCGAGCAGAGGCAGCCGAGGCAAGTGCCGGGTATGAGTGGCATGCAAGCGGCAGGCGAGCATGGGTGACTGGCGTGGTGGCACGGCGACAAGGGTGCCAAGCAAGGACGGGAAGACGAGGACATCATGGGCGACATGCGAGCGCACAGATCTGGCATGTGCGCATGCTGCCTTTTTTCGTGTTTCCTGCGCGTGTTTGACTTTTGAAACGAAGCAATCAGACGGTTGGAAAGTGATGTATCAGGCGGCTGGGGCTTGACCGGCCCAACAATTCGGTTAGCGCGCCTGATACTGCTCGAAAGCAATTGAGACAATACCCATCCACTAGTGTGCACGTGTATGCTTGTGTGATAGAGTAAGGCATGTTCTCGTTCTTGTTAGGTTCAGCCTCTTTGTTGAAGTTGTGTGACGCGATGATGTCCCTCAGTAAGAATAATTTCTCCCACGTTCTATCCTCGTCCCGATGATGCGTCTAGCATCGTCGGAGGGCGTGGGGAGGTGTGACTCCGTCGGATCTTGCAGGATTCGATCGGTCTTCAGTGGATCTATTTGGATTCAATCTTCTTTTTTGCGGGGAAAAAGGAGATTCTCATTACTCAAGGGGACTTCTGAGCCATAGCCAAGTGTACAACAGAGTCCATCCCGGCACAAAGCCACACTGCGGTACGAGGGGTGCTATGATCGTACGCGGCCAACTCATGACTAACATTATCAACTAAACTGTCGATCTCCTCTATGAGTATGCAGTGCCGCGATCTATCTGTCGTGCGTGTTGAGAGCATCGCCACCACCTCCGCACTATACAACTCAACTATAATTGGATGGTCCGTCTAGTGCAAGGCCAAGTCTAATCCTTCTCGACACACTGCTAGTTTTGCCTCCAAGGCGCTCTCACATGCACAGAGCTCTTTGCATGTGCTATAGATGATCTCACCTCTATCATCACCGAGAATCATACATTCTCCGGCCGCGCCCATAGCCACAGTAAAGCTACCAACAGTGTTAAGCATGGTCCAGCCCGTCTCAGGGTCTGCCCCATCACGGTAGTAGCTTGGGGCTAGAGCTCGCGCGAGCTACTGGTGGTGAAGCAACGACCACCATCTTCCCTTTCTCATGGTCTCCAGTAGGGTGTTGAGGGATGCATAGGAGCAAATTAATATACCCGTGAAGGAAGTGTCAGGAGGCTTCAGTCGAGGGAGACAATTTGTCATGTGTAATCTCGTTGCGCATAGACCAACTCCTCCACATGGTCATAAACACAACCAGCCTCGCCGTCTCATCCAGGGATTCCAGCAGTGTGAAGGCCATTTTGGTCAGGGGTTACGGATGTACTCCAGCTTGAGGATGTTCCATTCCAACGCCATGGCACGCCATAGTTCGCTAGCCAGTGGGCACCTGTAGAATGCATGGAATCCGTCGTATCGTTCCATGCCATAGAAGGAACATATGTCAGTAAGCTCGAGGTGGCGCGATAATTTGTTGGCCCGAGTAGCAAGTGAATTGGTCACAACTCAACATGTGAATACGCGTACCTTAGGGGAGCAGGGCACCCCCATATGATCTTCTAGATGGCGCGACGACCATCCGGTGCCTTGCTCGTGGTGGTATCGTTGCAACCGTGAGCGTGTGGCGGCCTGCGGCCGGAAGGCGAGTAGCCACTCGGCACGGGGCCGAGGGCTGCCGGAGAAGGACTCCAAACGAAGAAGCACGAAAATGCGCCGCGCCGCGGACGGGCAGTGCCTCCACGTCCAGCGAGGCCTCGCAGAACCACGCTGAGTCGTCGGCGATGAAGCAGAGCATCCCAAAACAGATTTCGCTGCCGACTAACATGGTGATCAAAAAATCCACCTACGTCGTGAAACTTTCCGTAGACGTTGGCCTCATGGTGGGCGCCAACTGTCGAAGTTACGATCATGTCAATGAGTACTAGGGGTACAAATAAGGGGCAGAACTTAGCTATGACGCAAGTGTAACACTCAGTGTTTAACGAATTCAAGCACTTCTCGGAGGAAGTAAAAGCTCTACGGGTATGTTTGGATCATAACCAAAACATACCATACCAAAATTTTGGCTTGCCCACAGTGTCGGTGTCAAAACCGACGGATCTCGGGTAGGGGGTCCCGATCTGTGCGTCAAGGTCGGATGGTAACAGGAAACAAGGGACACTTTATTTTACCCAGGTTCGGGCCCTCTCGATGGAGGTAAAACCCTACTCCTGCTAGATTAATATTGATGATATAGGTAGTACAAGAGTAGATCTACCACGAGATCAAGGAGGCTAAACCCTAGAAGCTAGCCTATGGGTATGATGATGGTTATGATGTGTTCGTCCTACGGACTACAACCCTCCGGTTTATATAGGCACCGGATAGGGTTAGGGTTACACAGAGTCGGTTACATTGGTAGGAGATCTTGAATATCCGCACGCCTAGCTTGCCTTCCACGCAAAGGAAAGAACCTTCCGGACACGGGACGAAGTCTTCAATCTTGTATCTTCATAGTCCTGGAGTCCGGCTGAAGATATAGTTCGGCTATCCGAACACCCCTAATCCAGGACTCCCTCAGTAGCCCCTGAACCAGGCTTCAATGACGACGAGTCCGGCGCGCAAATTGTCTTCGGCATTGCAAGGCGGGTTCCTCCAAATTCTTCAAGAAGATAATAAACACCAAAAAATAGTGTCCGGCTCTGCAAAACAAGTTTCCACGTATTGCCATATAGAGAATAATACAAACACAAATCAAATCTGCTGACGTATTCCGCAGTGTGTCATAACACTGCGACCAAGCCTTCTGTATGGATTATTTTTTGTTGTTCCACCGTAACACGTTCAACGAGGCGGTTTCCTTGGCACGTCTTGTCGAAGCAGAGATCGTGTGCCCCCTTTAACGGGATTCTCATTAATACGGACGTGGGTAACCCAAACGTGCCCGTTAAGCACGTCCTGCCTTGATTAAAGGCTAGTCCAAGACGGTTACGGGGAGGGCTCTTGATATTCTGCCTCTTATAAAGAGACCGAGACCTTGCTCCCCTCTTGTGTTCTCAAAACAAGCTCGCCCATAGCCTCGAGTTCCAACACCCCAGGCTTTTAGATTCTAGGCGCACCGGACCATCGACAATGTCCGGCTCCGGCCCTCAAGGCCAATGGATGCCCTCCTCCGTTACGGAGGAGGACGTATCAAGGTTGAGGGAGGATAGGTTCCTGACCAGCGAGATCCCGCACAGGTTGCCTGCTCAAGGACAAGCGATCCCAAGCCCTCAGCCTGGTGAGAGCGTAGTATTCATCTCCCACTTCCTTCGGGGATTAGGCTCCCCAACGGATCCTTTCGTAAGGGGGCTGATGTTTTATTATGGGCTGGAATTCCATGACCTAGCTCTGGAGTCCATCCTCCATATCTCCTCCTTCATTGTTGTGTGTGAAGCGTTTCTCCATATCACTCCTCACTTCGGATTATGGCTCAAGACCTTCAAGGTAGAACCGAAGATAATCGAGGGGTGTCACGTAGAGTGCGGAGGTGCTGTTATAAAAAGGAATACCGATGCTCCATGGCCCGAGGGCACTTTTCAAAGGGAGCTCGGCTTATGGCAACAGGAGTGGTTCTACATCACCTCTCATCAGGGCACCACTTGGATAGCGCCTGCCGCCTTTCGCTCGGGCCCCCCACCACGTTTAACATCATGGATCAACACAGGGTTAGATCGGGGCTTGCCCAAAGACGTTCCTCTATTGCAGGGCCGCATAAAGGATCTCCTAAAAGGAGACCTCAACCTGGTCAAGGTGACACAACTTATGCTGATTCGCCGGACACTGCCCGGCCAACGTCGCCCCCTCCGCTTGTGGGACTTCAACCCAGAGGGGCCGCGAGTTCTCCGAAATTTCATGGGCGGGACGCCTACGGAGATGTATAGACTGCTCTTCGGACCACAAGGAGTGAGTCCGGATTTGACCGAGGATGCTGGTTTAAGCCGCAACCGCCCGGCTACAGAAGTAGGTGACCTTGCGCCCGGACCTTCTATCCGTACAATTGACTTATTTTTAACAGTACTTCTCCTTTTTACGCAGGAGTGGATAGCGAAGGCGAAGCTGGTCCGGTGTCCGGCTCCCCTTCCCGAGACCAGGCTAGATCCTGTGCTAGTCAGGATGTTGGAGGTGGCGCCTCTGAAGGAAAATGAAGGGGCGGACAAGGAAACCGTGGCCTCTTCGAAAGGGGCCATCCCAAAGGGGGGAATCGACAACTCCTCTCCAAAGGGGAAGAAAAGGGCCGCCTCTGACGACCCGGGAGCCGTAGCTCCAAAGCGGGGGAAAGAATCCGCGTCAGAGGACCCGACGCCGGGGAGCCCCTCGGCCGAACTAAATCCTCAAAAGGAGCAGCCCTCCAACGAGCCGTAAGTAGAAAGAGAGTCATTCTTTTAAGAGAAATCCTTAATTTATATCTGAGAAGTTTTAACCGAAACCTTACCTTGTAGTTCGGACCTCGACCCTTCTCGGCAGAGCTCGTCATCGGGGGATCTTCTTACGGAGATGATGGAGAGCGGAACGCCTCCTCCTTCATCGCCTAGCAAGGCGGGCGACGCCGAAGTGTCGTCGCAGAGGATTTCTCCGAATCTGCCAGAGGCAGAAGGTGATCATGCGGCCCCCCGGGGTTCTCCGTGTCCGGCCTCCGAAGAAAGCCATGGGACGAGTCTGGCACCATCTGGTGTTCGGTCGGAGGAGCTGAAGGTTCAGCTGGGCCGAGCCTCTGTTTCAGAGGAGCATCGTGTGTTGATGCACACGGTGATTGAAAAGATTTCATCCGCGGAAAGCGGACTGAACGAGGTCGTCAAGAGTTTACTGGCGGGCCTTGAGGTACATTTTGAATAACGAACATTAGTGTTAATTGCGCATAATAACATGCGCCCTGTATAGATAGTAGCCCCTGAGACTCTGTGTGCCGCAAAGATTAGCGGCGCGCAGAGGATCTTAATCCCAGGTCCTTTAAGTGGCACCTTTGTATGTAGGTGGCAGGTTGTCCGGAGTCGAGCCGGACTCGAGATTTTGCCGAAATGAAACGGCAACTCGATGAGGCAGAAGCCGACATCGTGCTTGTTAACAAGCGGCTTGATGATGCTCAAGGTATTGAGTTTATTTGGCGATTGTTAGTAAGAGGAGCTTTATGTCAATATCTTACCTTGTGTATGCTTGATGCAGATGGTGCGGCAGCCGTAGAAGGACTTAGGGCCGAGCTCGCCAAAGCAAAGGAACAAGCCAGAAAAAGCGATGCGGCTGTCGGAAGAGCCCGTGAAGAGCTAAAAGCCGAATAGGCTTCCCATTGCCGAAGCAAGGAAGAGATGGTTGATATAGCCGTGAAGTTGAAAAGTGCTACTGACCGTTGCAAACTTCTTGAAGAGGAAGGTCGAGGCCGACAGACGGATTTAGAGAAGGCCGTCGTCGACGCCAAGGACGCCCGCTCTGGTATGAGAGCATCAAGGGAAGAGCTGCGTCAAGCCGGACTAATTGCGGATGGAAAGCCCTTCCTGCCGCGGAGAAAATTCTATGATCCGAAGTTCGCCCCGTTGGACCGAGCGTGGAGCGTGGAGGACACCTATCTGGATTTGTCGGATAGTGCCGCTGATGCGACCAGGTACTTTCAAGATAAGAAAGATCATGAAGTGGAAAAGCTCTTCTGGTCGCAGTTCACTGATCCAGAGCGTCCACTATCAGTGGATGATCGCCTGGCCCAATGGGCCGAGCTGAATAGGTTGTCCAGACTCGCCATGAAGTATGCCATGGACCGCCTGTGTCCGGGGGGATCGAAGCCGAGAAGCTATTTCAGTTTGGTGCAGCAATTTCTTGACGTGGTGCCTCGGATTGAAGCTCTAAAGAGGTCCGCTTGCACAGAGGGCGCGCGGCTGGCTCTTGCGCGTGTCAAGACATACTGGGCAGATATGGAGCCCACCGTTGTTGCGTCCCGTGATTCGGATAAAAGCCGAATTCCTTCCGAGCACTATTTTGAGGAAGTCCTCGCGGGCGCTCGTATAATAGAGACGCAGTGTTCGAAAGATGATGTTTTATGACAGCATATGTAATCATAGATCAATATTTTTATAAATTGTAATGGCGTAATTTAGACTTGTGCCTTCAAGTATTAATAACACCTCCTGTGTGGCCGTTTTAATATATAAATTCTGAAAGATTGCAGTCGTTGGCTTCAGCCCCCACGCACATAGTACGGGGGTGCGCGCGAAGAACGCATTTTCACACTTAACCCAACGTCTTGGTCCTACAAAGGAGGTGATAGCGCCGCGGGCTAGGCAACCGGACTATAATGCTTTAACACTTTCACTTAGCCATAGGAGCTTGACAGTGGGACTCTTTAGGTAGCCCTTTAATGGCGACTGCGTTTACCTGAATTCGGGACGCATATGTGCCTGACCGGGAAGCGGCCCTTCGTCAAAACGGAGGAATTCGATAAATTCCTATAAGTCATCGAGTGGCGACCAGTCTCGCGCTACATCATGACAGACGGTTTTCGGCTTTCTCTACTGAGGTGCTCACCCGGCCGAACCGGGGCACAATCGCAGTAGTTCTCCTGGTGCAACCTTAGCCGACAGAACGGAACGTAAGGTGGCCGAACTCAGGAGCCGGGCAACCCAACATGTGACCAAAATCATGACTCGGAGCTGATGCATATAGTGCCAAAACTCGCGACGCCGAACACTCCCTAAGGTGTTCGGTCTTTGTGGGTGCGTGTGAAACAACACCCTTGAAAAAGAAAAAAGCCCCTTGTGTCCAGGTACGAGCAAGAATTCTGGCGTGGCAACATGCCATAACGCCAGTCTCCTCCATGGTTATAGTGAGGTAAACCAGGGGATGTATAGCAGCAAGAGACAGTAAAAAAGGTTTACGCAGGGTCTTAATCTAAGAAGAATCCTTTGGGGCGGGTCCCTACTGCACGTCTGCGCCTGTGTCTCCGCTATGCCGTGTCCTGAACGGGCGCCGTACGACATTCATCTGTAAAAGGGAAGAACTAAATTGAAAAATGGGTCGTGTGGATCAAAAAGAATAATAAATAAAATGTGAAGTGAGAAATAGATGCGGTCGAGTTTTATTGTATCTGCGTACAGCCCCTGGTGAGGCGTACCAAGCCTATAACGAAAATGGGCTTGTGCCGAACTCATTGAGACCGGGTCCGCGGCCTTTTGTGACTTACATCGAAAAAGTCTTTTGGCTGGCGAGGCCATTTTGTTGGGCGGCCGTTTAAGCGGCCGCACAATCCTCCATTTGGAGGAGATGTAGTTTAGTATGCTCCCTTTAAAGAGATGATGCCTCGAGGACCGGGCATCTTTAGCGTGAGGGATGCATAATGCGGTATTGCGTTAAAGCGAGCGAAAGCTCCGCGTCCCATTAGTGCTTGATAGCGACTTGAAAACGGGACTATGTGGAAAATAAGCTTTTCGCGACGAAAGTTATTGGCAGAGCCAAATATGACCACAAGCCGGAGAAAACCCATACAGTGGGTGTCCGGGCCTGGTGCTACTCCTTGAAAGGAGGTTTTACTGTGACAGATTCGTGCTGGGTTTATGCCCATGCGGTGAATTGTATCCTGATATATCAGATTTAGTCCACTGCCACCGTCCATAAGGACGTTGGTAAACTGGAATCCGTCTATTATTGGATTAAGCATCAGGGCAGTCCAGCCTGCGTGTTTGATATTGCAAGAATAATCTAGCTGATAAAAAATGATTGGCTTTAGTGACCAGTGGCCAGACTCCTGAGGGATAGGCTTGAATGTGCGGACCTTTATGGGTGCCTCATGCCTTGTTATGTGAAGTGAGTTCACTGTTTTGACTTCTTGCGGGAAGTTCTTTTGCTTCCTGGTGTTCTGCTTTTGGGGTTCGTCCTCTTCCTCACTTGGTGTGTCGAGCCCCTTGTGTTCGGCATTAAGCCTTCCGGATTGTTTAAAAACCCAACAGTCTCTGTGGGTATGATTAGCATGCTTTCCAGGAGTACTGTGTATCTGACATATCCTGTCCATGATTCTCTTTAGACTGGACGGATCTTCTCTATTATCCCGAGGGGGTGATTTTGTCTGATTTTGCCGTGAGCCTTTGAATCCGGCATTGACTGTCGTGCTCTTCGGACTTTTTCTTTTGATTCGGCGAAGGTCCTTGTTTCGCCGTGGATTCCCGTTTCCATCCCTGATTTCTGATGTACTTGGGTCGCTGGGGCTGCATCGTGCCAACCAACTGTCCTCTCGTGCGCAAAAGCGGGTCATGAGGCTTGTGAGTGCGGCCATTGTTCTTGGCTTTTCCTGGCCGAGGTGTCTGGCGAGCCATTCGTCTCGGACATTGTGCCTGAAAGCCGCTAGGGCTTCGGCGTCCGGACAATCCACTATTTGATTCTTTTTAGTGAGGAATCTGTTCCAGAACTGCCGAGCTGATTCTCCGGATTGCTGAGTTATGTGACTAAGGTCGTCTGCGTCCGGGGGACGGACGTAGGTCCCTTGAAAATTTGCTCGAAAAGCGTCCTCGAGCTCTTCCCAACTTCCAATTGTGTTTTCGGGAAGGCTTTTAAGCCAGTGCCGGGCTGGCCCTTTAAGCTTAAGGGGTAAATATTTTATGGCGTGGAGATCATCTCCTCTAGCCATATGTATGTGGAGGATATAATCCTCGATCCAGACTCCCGGGTCTGTTGTTCCATCGTACGCCTCTATGTTAACGGGTTTAAATCCCTCTGAGAATTCATATTCCAGGACCTCATCGGTGAAACATAGAGGGTGTGCGGCACCCCTATATTTGGGTGTGCCGGATTCTGATGGTGGATTTTTTGCATTGCTTGCGAGAGCTTGCTTTCTTGGCCCGTAAATGGACCTGGCTGGGCCATGATGCGAGTCTTTGATTGTGTCGCATGCCGCATTGAGTGCGGCGCCGTTTGCCATATTGTAGTGGCCGAGAGGTCGTTTATTCGACCGTGTAGCCTTTTTGTTTTTCGAGTTTGGGGGCTCTAGGGCCTCGTGGTCGAATTCGGGCAGTAGCTTTCTCTTCGGATAGCTTTTGGTGCGGCGGCTGCCGCCGTATTTGTCTGCGGTCTTGATTACTTTGCTCCATCTTGTTTTGAGTGCATCTTCCGCCATCTTTAGCTTTTGCTTCTGCTTCTTCAGGCTTCGTGCTGTGGCGACGAGCCTTTCTTTGAGATTCTTCTGCTCCATGATTTTATCCGGCGTGGTATCGTCCGGAGTTCTGTTATGACCGGGGGAGGACTGTTCGTCCTCTCTGCCCGTGTTACCCTGTTCGGACGGCTGTTCTGGGATGCGTTCGTCATCTGCCGGCTCGTCCTGCTCTATGGCTGGGTCTTGATCGAGGCGGGGCTTCGCTCGGCGTTTATGTCGCCGCTTTGAGTGCTTTTCGGAGGGTTTACCCTTCTTTTCGCCCCCTTCTTCCTCATTGTGAGTTTTTTCAGGTGTATCCACCATGAATTCGTCATTAAGTGGGGTGGAGGTCCAGTGCCCTATGGGCGCTGGTTCCCGTTCGTCTCCGTCTTCGTCGTCCATACCGTCGAAGTCTTCGGAGCCGAAGTCGAGCATGTCGGTTAAATCGTCGACAGTGGCTATTAAGTGGGTGGTGGGTGGGCTTTGAATTTCTTCGTCGTCCGAATCCCAACCTCGCAGGCCATAGTTCTGTTGGAAATATGCCCTAGAGGCAATAATAAAAGCATTATTATTATATTTCCTTATTCATGATAATTGTCTTTATTCGTGCTATAATTGTGTTAACCGGAAATCGCAATACATGTGTGAATAACAGACAACAATATGTCCCTAGTGAGCCTCTAGTTGACTAGCACGTTGATCGAAAGATAGTCATGGTTTCCTGACTATGGACATTGGATGTCATCGATAACGGGATCACATCATTAGGAGAATGATGTGATGGACAAGACCCAATCCTAAACATAGCATAAGATCGCATAGTTCGTTTGCTAAGAGTTTTCCAATGTCAAGTATCCTTTCCTTAGACCATGAGATCGTGTAACTCCCGGATACCGTAGGAGTGCTTTGGGTGTGCCAAACGTCACAACGTAACTGGGTGACTATAAAGGTATGCTACGGGTATCTCTGAAAGTGTCTGTTGGGTTGACATGGATCGAGACTGGGATTTGTCACTCCGCTTGACGGAGAGGTATCACCGGGCCCTCTCGGTAATGCATCATCACAATGAGCTCAATGTGATCAAAGTGTTTGATCACGGGATCATGCATTACGGTACGAGAAAAGTGACTTGCCGGTAACGAGATTGAACGAGGTATTGGGATACCGACGATCGAATCTCGGGCAAGTAAAATACCGATTGACAAAGGGAATCGTATACGGGATTAATTGAATCCTTGACATCGTGGTTCATCCGATGAGATCATCGTGGAGCATGTGGGAGCCAACATGGGTATCCAGATCCCGCTGTTGGTTATTGCCCGAGAGCCGTCTCGGTCATGTCTGCATGTCTCCCGAACCCATAGGGTCTACACACTTAAGGTTCGGTGACGCTAGGGTTGTAGGGATATGTATGTGCAGTAACCCGAATGTTGTTCGGAGTCCCGGATGAGATCCCGGATGTCACGAGGAGTTTCGGAATGGTCCGGAGGTAAAGATTTATATATGGAAAGTCATCATACGGACATCGGGACAAGTTTCGGGGTTATCGGTATTGTACCGGGACCACCGGAGGGTCCCCGGGGGTCCACCGGGTGGGGCCACCTATCCCGGAGGGCCCCATGGGCTGTATGAGGGAGGGAACCAGCCCATAGTGGGCTGGTGCGCCTCCCCCCCATGGGCCCATGCGCCTAGGGTTTGGGGGGAGGGAAAAACCCTAAAGGGGGCGCCCCCCTTGCTTGGGGGGCAAGCCCCCCTTCCCTGGCCGCCGCCCCCCCTAGGAGATCTCATCTCCTAGGGCAGGCGCCCCCCCCTTGGGGGTTATATAAAGGAGGGAGGGGAGAGGGGGCTGACCACCCCATTGCCCTGGCGCCTCCCTCTCCCTCTCCAACACCTCCTCCTCCTCCATTGAGCACGGCGAAGCCCTGCCGGAGTACTGCAGTTCCACCATCACCACGCCGTCGTGCTGCTGCTGGAACCTTCTTCTCCAACCTCTCCTTTGCCTTGCTGGATCAAGAAGGAGGAGACGTCACGCTTTCCGTACGTGTGTTGAACGCGGAGGTGCCGTCCGTTCGGCACTAGATCATCGGTGAATTGGATCACGGCAAGTACGACTACCTCATCCACGTTCACTCGAACGCTTCCGTTGCGATCTACAAAGTGGTATGTAGATGCTATCTAATCTGAATACTCGTTGCTAGATGAACTCATAGATGGATCTTGGTGAAACCGTAGGAAAAATTTTAATTTTCTGCAACGTTCCCCAACAGTGGCATCATGAGCTAGGTCTATGCGTAGTTCTTCTTGCGCGAGTAGAACACAATTTGTTGTGGGCGTAGATGTTGTCAACTCTTCTTGCCGCTACTAGTCTTATCTTGCTTCAGCGGTATTGTGGGATGAAGCGGCCCGGACCAACCTTACACGTACGCTTACGTGAGACCGGTTCCACCGACGAACATGCACTAGTTGCATAAGGTGGCTGGCGGGTGTCTGTCTCTCCTACTTTAGTTGGAGCGGATTCGATGAAAAGGGTCCTTATGAAGGGTAAATAGAAGTTGACAAATCACGTTGTGGTGGTTTTAACGTAGGTAAGAAAACGTTCTTGCTAGAACCCTAATTCAGCCACGTAAAACTTGCAACAACAATTAGAGGACGTCTAACTTGTTTTTGCAGCAAGTGCTATGTGATATGATATGGCCAAAGTTGTGATGTATGATGAATGATCTATATGTGATGTATGAGATGTTCATGCTATTGTAATAGGAATCACGACTTGCATGTCGATGAGTATGACAACCGGCAGGAGCCATAGGAGTTGTCTTTATTTTTTGTATGACCTGCGTGTCATTGAGAATCGCCATGTAAATTACTTTACTTTATTGCTAAACACGTTAGCCATAGTAGTAGAAGTAATAGTTGGCGAGCAACTTCATGGAGACACGATGATGAAGATCATGATGATGAAGATCATGGTGTCAAGCCGGTGACAAGATGATCATGGAGCCCCAAGATGGAGATCGAAGGAGCTATGTGATATTGGCCATATCATGTCACGTTTATTATTTGATTGCATGTGATGTTTATCATGTTTTGCATCTTGTTTACTTAGAACGACGGTAGTAAATAAGATGATCCCTCATAATAATTTCAAGAAAGTGTTCACCCTAACTGTGCACCGTTGCGACAGTTCGTTGTTTCGAAGCACCACGTGATGATCGGGTGTGATAGATTCTAACGTTCACATACAACGGGTGTAAGACAGATTTACACACGCAAAACACTTAGGTTGACTTGACGAGCCTAGCATGTACAGACATGGCCTCGGAACACGGAAGACCGAAAGGTCGAGCATGAGTCGTATAGAAGATACGATCAACATGAAGATGTTCACCGATGTTGACTAGTCCGTCTCACGTGATGATCGGACACGGCCTAGTTGACTCGGATCATGTAATACTTAGATGACTGGAAGAGGGATGTCTATCTAAGTGGGAGTTCATTAAATAATTTGATTAAATGAACTTTATTATCATGAACTTAGTCTAAATCTTTACAATATGTCTTGTAGATCAAATGGCCAACGTAGTCCTCAACTTCAACGCGTTCCTAGAGAAAACCAAGCTGAAGGACGATGGTAGCAACTATACGGACTGGGTCCGGAACCTGAGGATCATCCTCATAGCTGCCAAGAAAGATTATGTCCTACGAGCACCGCTGGGTGACGCACCTGTTCTCCCTGCACAACAAGACATTATGAACGCTTGGCAATCGCGATGCGATGATTACTCCCTCGTTCAGTGCGGCATGCTTTACAGCCTAGAGCCGGGGCTCCAAAAGCGTTTTGAGAGACATGGAGCATATGAGATGTTCGAAGAGCTGAAAATGGTTTTCCAAGCTCATGCCCGGGTCGAGAGATATGAGATCTCCAACAAATTCTTTAGCTGTAAGATGGAGGAAAATAGCTCTGTCAGTGAGCACATACTCAGAATGTCTGGGTTGCACAACCGCTTGACTCAACTGGAAGTTAATCTTCCGGAAGAAGTGGTCATTGACAGAATCCTCCAGTCGCTTCCACCTAGCTACAAGAGCTTTGTGATGAACTACAATATGCAGGGGATGGTAAAGACCATTCCTGAGGTGTATGCTATGCTGAAATCAGCAGAGGTAGAAATCAAGAAAGAGCATCAAGTATTGATGGTGAATAAAACCACTAAGTTCAAAAAGAGCAAGGGTAAAAAGAACTTCAAGAAGGACGGCAAGGAAGTTGTCGCGCCCGGTAAGCAAGTTGCCGGGAAGAAGCCAAAGAATGGACCCAAGCCCGAAACTGAGTGCTTTTATTGCAAGGGAAGTGGTCACTGGAAGCGAAACTGCCCCAAATACTTAGCGGACAAGAAGGCCGGCAAAACCAAAGGTATATGTGATATACATGTAATTGATGTGTACCTTACCAGTACTCGTAGTAGCTCTTGGGTATTTGATACCGGTGCAGTTGCTCACATTTGTAACTCAAAGCAGGAGCTGCGGAATAAACGGAGACTGGCGAAGGACGAGGTGACGATGCGCGTCGGGAATGGTTCCAAGGTCGATGTGATCGCCGTCGGCACGCTGCCTCTACATTTACCTACGGGATTAGTTTTAAACCTCAATAATTGTTATTTAGTACCAAGTTTGAGCATGAACATTGTATCCGGATCTCGCTTAATTCGAGATGGCTACTCATTTAAATCCGAGAATAATGGTTGTTCTATTTATATGAGAGATATGTTTTATGGTCATGCTCCGATGGTTAATGGTTTATTCTTGATGAATCTCGTACGTGATGATACACATATTCATAGTGTGAGTACCAAAAGAGTTAAAGTTGATAACAATAGTCCCACATATTTGTGGCACTGCCGCCTTGGTCACATAGGTGTCAAACGCATGAAGAAGCTCCATGCAGATGGACTTTTAGAGTCTCTTGATTATGAATCATTTGACACGTGCGAACCATGCCTCATGGGTAAAATGACCAAGACTCCGTTCTCAGGAACAATGGAGCGAGCAACCAGCTTATTGGAAATCATACATACCGATGTGTGTGGTCCAATGAGTGTTGAGGCTCGCGGTGGCTATCGTTATGTTCTCACCCTCACTGATGACTTGAGTAGATATGGGTATATCTACTTAATGAAACACAAGTCTGAAACCTTTGAAAAGTTCAAGGAATTTTAGAGTGAGGTTGAGAATCAACGTGATAGAAAGATCAAGTTTCTACGATCAGATCGTGGAGGAGAATACTTGAGTCACGAATTTGGCACACACTTAAGAAAATGTGGAATAGTTTCACAACTCACGCCGCCTGGAACACCTCAGCGTAATGGTGTGTCCGAACGTCGTAATCGCACTCTATTAGATATGGTGCGATCTATGATGTCTCTTACCGATTTACCGCTATCTTTTTGGGGCTATGCTTTAGAGACTGCTGCATTCACTTTAAATAGGGCACCGTCGAAATCCGTTGAGACGACACCGTATGAATTATGGTTTGGGAAGAAACCTAAGCTGTCGTTTCTAAAAGTTTGGGGATGCGATGCTTATGTGAAGAAACTTCAACCTGAAAAGCTCGAACCCAAGTCGGAAAAATGCGTCTTCATAGGATACCCTAAAGAAACTGTTGGGTATACCTTCTACCTCAGATCCGAAGGCAAGATCTTTGTTGCCAAGAATGGATCCTTTCTGGAGAAAGAGTTTCTCTCGAAAGAAGTAAGTGGGAGGAAAGTACAACTTGATGAAGTGTTGCCTCTTGAACCGGAAAATGGCGAAACTCAAGAAATCGTTCCTGAGGTGCCTGCACCGACTAGAGAGGAAATTAATGATTATGATCAAGATACTTCTGATCAAGCTCCTACTGAAATTCGAAGGTCCACAAGGACACGTTCCGCACCAGAGTGGTACGGCAACCCTGTCTTGGAAATCATGTTGTTAGACAACGGTGAACCTTCAAACTATGAGGAAGCAATGGCGGGCCCGGATTCCGACAAATGGCTGGAAGCCATGAAATCCGAGATAGGATCCATGTATGAAAACAAAGTATGGACTTTGACTGACTTGCCCGTTGAACGGCGAGCCATAGAAAATAAATGGATCTTTAAGAAGAAGACAGACGCGGATGGTAATGTGACCATCTATAAAGCTCGGCTTGTCGCTAAGGGTTATCGACAAGTTCAAGGAATTGACTACGATGAGACTTTCTCACCGGTAGCGAAGCTGAAGTCCGTCCGAATCATGTTAGCAATTGCCGCATACTATGATTATGAGATATGGCAAATGGACGTCAAAACGGCATTCCTTAATGGTTTCCTTAAGGAAGAATTGTATATGATGCAGCCGGAAGGTTTTGTCGATCCTAAAAATGCTGACAAGGTGTGCAAGCTCCAACGCTCGATTTATGGGCTGGTGCAAGCATCTCGGAGTTGGAACATTCGCTTTGATGAGATGATCAAAGCGTTTGGGTTTACACAGACTTATGGAGAAGCCTGTGTTTACAAGAAAGTGAGTGGGAGCGCTGTAGCATTTCTCATATTATATGTAGACGACATACTTTTGATGGGAAATGATATAGAACTCTTGGACAGCATCAAGGCCTACTTGAATAAAAGTTTTTCAATGAAGGACCTTGGAGAAGCTGCTTATATATTAGGCATCAAGATCTATAGAGATAGATCGAGACGCCTCATAGGTCTTTCACAAAGCACATACCTTGATAAGATATTGAAGAAATTCAATATGGATCAATCTAAGAAAGGGTTCTTACCTGTGTTACAAGGTGTGAAATTGAGCTCAGCTCAATGTCCGACCACGGCAGAAGATATAGAAGAGATGAGCGTCATCCCCTATGCCTCAGCCATAGGTTCTATTATGTATGCCATGCAGTGTACCAGACCTGATGTAAACCTTGCCGTAAGTTTGGTAGGAAGGTACCAAAGTAATCCCGGCAAGGAACACTGGACAGCGGTCAAGAATATCCTGAAGTACCTGAAAAGGACTAAGGAAATGTTTCTCGTTTATGGAGGTGACGAAGAGCTCGTCGTAAAGGGTTACGTCGACGCTAGCTTCGACACAGATCTGGATGACTCTAAGTCACAAACCGGATACGTGTATATTTTGAATGTTGGGCAAGTAAGCTGGTGCAGTTGCAAGCAAAGCGTCGTGGCGGGATCTACATGTGAAGCGGAGTACATGGCAGCCTCGGAGGCAGCACATGAAGCAATTTGGGTGAAGGAGTTCATCACCGACCTCGGAGTCATACCCAATGCGTCGGGGCCAATCAAGCTCTTGTGTGACAACACTGGAGCTATTGCACTTGCAAAGGAGCCCAGGTTTCACAAGAAGACTAGGCACATCAAGCGTCGCTTCAACTCCATTCGTGAAAATGTTCAAGATGGAGACATAGAAATTTGTAAAGTGCACACGGATCTGAATGTCGCAGATCCGTTGACTAAACCTCTCCCTAAGGCAAAACATGATCAGCACCAGAACTCTATGGGTGTTCGATTCATCACAATGTAACTAGATTATTGACTCTAGTGCAAGTGGGAGACTGTTGGAAATATGCCCTAGAGGCAATAATAAAAGCATTATTATTATATTTCCTTATTCATGATAATTGTCTTTATTCGTGCTATAATTGTGTTAACCGGAAATCGTAATACATGTGTGAATAACAGACAACAATATGTCCCTAGTGAGCCTCTAGTTGACTAGCACGTTGATCGAAAGATAGTCATGGTTTCCTGACTATGGACATTGGATGTCATCGATAACGGGATCACATCATTAGGAGAATGATGTGATGGACAAGACCCAATCCTAAACATAGCATAAGATCGCATAGTTCGTTTGCTAAGAGTTTTCCAATGTCAAGTATCCTTTCCTTAGACCATGAGATCGTGTAACTCCCGGATACCGTAGGAGTGCTTTGGGTGTGCCAAACGTCACAACGTAACTGGGTGACTATAAAGGTATGCTACGGGTATCTCTGAAAGTGTCTGTTGGGTTGACATGGATCGAGACTGGGATTTGTCACTCCGCTTGACGGAGAGGTATCACCGGGCCCTCTCGGTAATGCATCATCACAATGAGCTCAATGTGATCAAAGTGTTTGATCACGGGATCATGCATTACGGTACGAGAAAAGTGACTTGCCGGTAACGAGATTGAACGAGGTATTGGGATACCGACGATCGAATCTCGGGCAAGTAAAATATCGATTGACAAAGGGAATCGTATACGGGATTAATTGAATCCTTGACATCGTGGTTCATCCGATGAGATCATCGTGGAGCATGTGGGAGCCAACATGGGTATCCAGATCCCGCTGTTGGTTATTGCCCGAGAGCCGTCTCGGTCATGTCTGCATGTCTCCCGAACCCGTAGGGTCTACACACTTAAGGTTCGGTGACGCTAGGGTTGTAGGGATATGTATGTGCAGTAACCCGAATGTTGTTCGGAGTCCCGGATGAGATCCCGGATGTCACGAGGAGTTTCGGAATGGTCCGGAGGTAAAGATTTATATATGGAAAGTCATCATACGGACATCGGGACAAGTTTCGGGGTTATCGGTATTGTACCGGGACCACCGGAGGGTCCCCGGGGGTCCACCGGGTGGGGCCACCTATCCCGGAGGGCCCCATGGGCTGTATGAGGGAGGGAACCAGCCCATAGTGGGCTGGTGCGCCTCCCCCCCCATGGGCCCATGCGCCTAGGGTTTGGGGGGAGGGAAAAACCCTAAAGGGGGCGCCCCCCTTGCTTGGGGGGCAAGCCCCCCTTCCCTGGCCGCCGCCCCCCTAGGAGATCTCATCTCCTAGGGCAGGCGCCCCCCCCTTGGGGGTTATATATAGGAGGGAGGGGAGAGGGGGCTGACCACCCCATTACCCTAGCGCCTCCCTCTCCCTCTCCAACACCTCCTCCTCCTCCATTGAGCACGGCAAAGCCCTGCCGGAGTACTGCAGTTCCACCATCACCACGCCGTCGTGCTGCTGCTGGAACCTTCTTCTCCAACCTCTCCTTTGCCTTGCTGGATCAAGAAGGAGGAGACGTCACGCTTTCCGTACGTGTGTTGAACGCGGAGGTGCCGTCCGTTCGGCACTAGATCATCGGTGAATTGGATCACGGCAAGTACGACTACCTCATCCACGTTCACTCGAACGCTTCCGTTGCGATCTACAAAGTGGTATGTAGATGCTATCTAATCTGAATACTCGTTGCTAGATGAACTCATAGATGGATCTTGGTGAAACCGTAGGAAAAATTTTAATTTTCTGCAACGTTCCCCAACAGTGGCATCATGAGCTAGGTCTATGCGTAGTTCTTCTTGCGCGAGTAGAACACAATTTGTTGTGGGCGTAGATGTTGTCAACTCTTCTTGCCGCTACTAGTCTTATCTTGCTTCAGCGGTATTGTGGGATGAAGCGGCCCGGACCAACCTTACACGTACGCTTACGTGAGACCGGTTCCACCGACGAACATGCACTAGTTGCATAAGGTGGCTGGCGGGTGTCTGTCTCTCCTACTTTAGTTGGAGCGGATTCGATGAAAAGGGTCCTTATGAAGGGTAAATAGAAGTTGACAAATCACGTTGTGGTGGTTTTAACGTAGGTAAGAAAACGTTCTTGCTAGAACCCTAATTCAGCCACGTAAAACTTGCAACAACAATTAGAGGACGTCTAACTTGTTTTTGCAGCAAGTGCTATGTGATATGATATGGCCAAAGTTGTGATGTATGATGAATGATCTATATGTGATGTATGAGATGTTCATGCTATTGTAATAGGAATCACGACTTGCATGTCGATGAGTATGACAACCGGCAGGAGCCATAGGAGTTGTCTTTATTTTTTGTATGACCTGCGTGTCATTGAGAATCGCCATGTAAATTACTTTACTTTATTGCTAAACACGTTAGCCATAGTAGTAGAAGTAATAGTTGGCGAGCAACTTCATGGAGACACGATGATGAAGATCATGATGATGAAGATCATGGTGTCAAGCCGGTGACAAGATGATCATGGAGCCCCAAGATGGAGATCGAAGGAGCTATGTGATATTGGCCATATCATGTCACGTTTATTATTTGATTGCATGTGATGTTTATCATGTTTTGCATCTTGTTTACTTAGAACGACGGTAGTAAATAAGATGATCCCTCATAATAATTTCAAGAAAGTGTTCACCCTAACTGTGCACCGTTGCGACAGTTCGTTGTTTCGAAGCACCACGTGATGATCGGGTGTGATAGATTCTAACGTTCACATACAACGGGTGTAAGACAGATTTACACACGCAAAACACTTAGGTTGACTTGACGAGCCTAGCATGTACAGACATGGCCTCGGAACACGGAAGACCGAAAGGTCGAGCATGAGTCGTATAGAAGATACGATCAACATGAAGATGTTCACCGATGTTGACTAGTCCGTCTCACGTGATGATCGGACACGGCCTAGTTGACTCGGATCATGTAATACTTAGATGACTGGAAGAGGGATGTCTATCTAAGTGGGAGTTCATTAAATAATTTGATTAAATGAACTTTATTATCATGAACTTAGTCTAAATCTTTACAATATGTCTTGTAGATCAAATGGCCAACGTAGTCCTCAACTTCAACGCGTTCCTAGAGAAAACCAAGCTGAAGGACGATGGTAGCAACTATACGGACTGGGTCCGGAACCTGAGGATCATCCTCATAGCTGCCAAGAAAGATTATGTCCTACGAGCACCGCTGGGTGACGCACCTGTTCTCCCTGCACAACAAGACATTATGAACGCTTGGCAATCGCGATGCGATGATTACTCCCTCGTTCAGTGCGGCATGCTTTACAGCCTAGAGCCGGGGCTCCAAAAGCGTTTTGAGAGACATGGAGCATATGAGATGTTCGAAGAGCTGAAAATGGTTTTCCAAGCTCATGCCCGGGTCGAGAGATATGAGATCTCCAACAAATTCTTTAGCTGTAAGATGGAGGAAAATAGCTCTGTCAGTGAGCACATACTCAGAATGTCTGGGTTGCACAACCGCTTGACTCAACTGGAAGTTAATCTTCCGGAAGAAGTGGTCATTGACAGAATCCTCCAGTCGCTTCCACCTAGCTACAAGAGCTTTGTGATGAACTACAATATGCAGGGGATGGTAAAGACCATTCCTGAGGTGTATGCTATGCTGAAATCAGCAGAGGTAGAAATCAAGAAAGAGCATCAAGTATTGATGGTGAATAAAACCACTAAGTTCAAAAAGAGCAAGGGTAAAAAGAACTTCAAGAAGGACGGCAAGGAAGTTGTCGCGCCCGGTAAGCAAGTTGCCGGGAAGAAGCCAAAGAATGGACCCAAGCCCGAAACTGAGTGCTTTTATTGCAAGGGAAGTGGTCACTGGAAGCGAAACTGCCCCAAATACTTAGCGGACAAGAAGGCCGGCAAAACCAAAGGTATATGTGATATACATGTAATTGATGTGTACCTTACCAGTACTCGTAGTAGCTCTTGGGTATTTGATACCGGTGCAGTTGCTCACATTTGTAACTCAAAGCAGGAGCTGCGGAATAAACGGAGACTGGCGAAGGACGAGGTGACGATGCGCGTCGGGAATGGTTCCAAGGTCGATGTGATCGCCGTCGGCACGCTGCCTCTACATTTACCTACGGGATTAGTTTTAAACCTCAATAATTGTTATTTAGTACCAAGTTTGAGCATGAACATTGTATCCGGATCTCGCTTAATTCGAGATGGCTACTCATTTAAATCCGAGAATAATGGTTGTTCTATTTATATGAGAGATATGTTTTATGGTCATGCTCCGATGGTTAATTGTTTATTCTTGATGAATCTCGTACGTGATGATACACATATTCATAGTGTGAGTACCAAAAGAGTTAAAGTTGATAACAATAGTCCCACATATTTGTGGCACTGCCGCCTTGGTCACATAGGTGTCAAACGCATGAAGAAGCTCCATGCAGATGGACTTTTAGAGTCTCTTGATTATGAATCATTTGACACGTGCGAACCATGCCTCATGGGTAAAATGACCAAGACTCCGTTCTCAGGAACAATGGAGCGAGCAACCAGCTTATTGGAAATCATACATACCGATGTGTGTGGTCCAATGAGTGTTGAGGCTCGCGGTGGCTATCGTTATGTTCTCACCCTCACTGATGACTTGAGTAGATATGGGTATATCTACTTAATGAAACACAAGTCTGAAACCTTTGAAAAGTTCAAGGAATTTCAGAGTGAGGTTGAGAATCAACGTGATAGAAAGATCAAGTTTCTACGATCAGATCGTGGAGGAGAATACTTGAGTCACGAATTTGGCACACACTTAAGAAAATGTGGACCTCATCGTTGTTGATGATCAAAGGAGCCATCGGGCCTAAAGGCGATGACACAGAGGAACTCTCAAATGAAAGCACCAATGTCGGTGTCAAAACCGGCGGATCTCGGGTTGGGGTTCCCGATCTGTGCGTCAAGGTCGGATGGTAACAGGAGACAAGGGACACTTTATTTTACCCAGATTCGGGCCCTCTCGATGGAGGTAAAACCCTACTCCTGCTAGATTAATATTGATGATATGGGTAGTACAAGAGTAGATCTACCACGAGATCAAGGAGGCTAAACCCTAGAAGCTAGCCTATGGGTATGATGATGGTTATGATGTGTTCGTCCTACGGACTACAACCCTCCGGTTTATATAGGCACCGGATAGGGTTAGGGTTACACAGAGTCGGTTACATTGGTAGGAGATCTTGAATATCCGCACGCCTAGCTTGCCTTCCACGCCAAGGAAAGAACCTTCCGGACACGGGACGAAGTCTTCAATCTTGTATCTTCATAGTCCTGGAGTCCGGCTGAAGATATAGTTTGGCTATCCGAACACCCCCTAATCCAGGACTCCCTCACACAGAATTTGGTAGTCTTTTGGATTGTTGCCCCAGCGTTGAGGAAATTATTTGGGATGAGGTAATTTCAGCCAACTAGCGAGCGAGGGCCGAATTTCGTGTTTTGACCCTTTTTGGTAAGAATTGCAGGATCTGACCCCGGTTGATAAAAATTTCGGGATTTGACCCTTTTGCTACCGCCAGGGCCTCTGGCGGTAGTGTTAGAGAGCCTACCACCACGGCCCATGGCGGTAGGGGTGCGACGGAGGGGGACGGCGGCCGTTTGACTGCGCTGACGTGGATAAGCACCTACCGCCAGGAGGCCTGGCGGTAGGCTGTCCAAACCTATCGCCAGAGCACCTGGCGCTAGGATGTAGCAAGGTTTTGCCGTACAAACCTTCTGTAATGAAATGTGCAGGGGTCCAGGCGGTAGGCTGTGCGACCCTACCGCCAGAGCCCATGGCGGTAGGGTCCTGTGTTTCCAGTGTAATGTTTCTGTAACGAAGAAAGGAAGGGCCCTGGCGGTAGGTGTGCCCTACCGCCAAGGGGGCTGGCGGTAGGCTGTGTGAACCTACCGCCATGTTCCTTGGCGGTAGGGTCCTGTGTTTTGTTGTTTCTAGTTCATTTGGTTGTTTGTTTTCGAATGCAATATGACAACAATATGCAGCAAGTTTTACAAATATGACAACAATATCACAGATTTTAAACAATTAAACTTGGGCATCACATAGATCAACATTAGATAACTTGTGCATATAACATTTCAAACGAACTTCAACGGAGTTTCGCGTAGTAGCAAACACATAGATCCACAAATAGCAAACACATAGTTCCACGTAGTTTCATAACCACTAGACAAGTTCAACCAAACTAAAAGAGTAACCAAGCTAAAAGAGCCAAGTATCGAAGAGCATAATCAGTTGCTCCTTCCCCTCTTGGAGGTACGGTCCTCGTTACTCTTTGAACGAGTCTCTTCGGTCTTCTTCTTGGGCCGTCGAGGAACCGGTCTCTGGAAAGGGTCCGGACTCAGCAAATTCTTCTTCTTCGGATTCCTCTTCTTCGGCAGTTGAGATGCTTGAGATGTTTGAGTTACTGGAGGTCCATAATCTTCATCGTACTCCTCCTCCCCGTTGCTCTCATCCTCCTCCTCCCCTTCTTCATATGTGGCCTCCTCCTCCTCCTCCTCATCCTCCTCCTCCTCCTCCTCCTCCTCCTCCTCCTCCTCCTCTCCAACCAACCTAGATGATGAGGGAGCATGGCTCGATGAGCCGATGAGACCCTGTGTGGCTACAGGCTGATAAGCTTCAACTGACCCAGCTCCAGCACACCCAAGCAGCCCTACCAGCTTGCGACAACGCTGCATGAACTTCTGCACTCACAATGAATCAAGGTCATAATAAGTATCTGTGGGATCGGAAGTATGTCTAGAGGGGGGTGATTAGACTACTTGACCAAATAAAAATCTATCCTTTTCCCAATTTTAGTTCTTGGCAGATTTTAGCAATTTTAACACAAGTCAAGCAATCTCACATGATTCAAGCAAGCATGCAAAAGAGTATATGAGCAGCGGGAAGTAAAGCATACAACTTGCAAGAATGTAAAGGGAAGGGTTTGGAGGATTCAAACGCCATTGGAGACACGGATGTTTTTGGCGTGGTTCCGATAGGTGGTGCTATCGTACATCCACATTGATGGAGACTTCAACCCACGGAGGGTAACGGTTGCGCGAGTCCACGGAGGGATCCACCCACGAAGGGTCCACGAAGAAGCAACCTTGTCTATTCCATCATGGTCGTCGCCCACGAAGGACTTGCCTCACTAGCGGTAGATCTTCACGAAGTAGGCGATCTCCTTGCCCTTACAAACTCCTTGGTTCAACTCCACAATCTTGTCGGAGGCTCCCAAGTGACACCTAGCCAATCTAGGAGACACCACTCTCCAAGAAGTAACAAATGGTGTGTTGATGATGAACTCCTTGCTCTTGTGCTTCAAATGATAGTCTCCCCAACACTCAACTCTCTCTCACAGGATTTGGATTTGGTGGAAAGAAGATTTGAGTGGAAAGCAACTTGGGGAAGGCTAGAGATCAAGATTCATATGGTAGGAATGGAATATCTTGAGCTCAACACAAGTGTAGGTGGTTCTCTCTCAGAAAATGTGTATTGGAAGTGAAGATCTGTTCTGATGGCTTTCTCTACGAATGAAGAGTGGGTGGGGGGGTATATATAGCCTTCACACAAAATCTAACCGTTACACACAATCAGCTAAACTAGGTGGGACCGAATCGTTAAACTCGGTCGGACCGATTCAGCAAACCTAGTGACCGTTAAGATTTTCGGTGGGACTGCGATGCGACTCGGTAGGACCGATATGGTTAGGGTTAGGGCATAACGTAATCTCGGTGTGACTGATTACACAAACTCGGTGAGACCAATTTTGGTAATAAGCTAACCAGAGAGTTGGTCAGGTAAACTCAGTGGGACCAATTCGCTCTTTTCGGTGAGACCGAAATGTTATGAAAGGGAAACAGTGAGTTTACATTGCAATCTCGGTGGGACCGATCGCTCACTTCGGTTGGACCGAAACGTTACGAAGGGAAATAGATAAATTGCAATCCCATCTCGGTGAGACCGAGATCCCTATCGGTGAGACCGATTTGCTAGGGTTTGTGGCAGTGGCTATGACATGTGAAACTCGGTGGCTCCGGATAGAAAGAATCGGTGGGGCCGAGTTTGACTTTAGGTTTGGGTCATATGTGGATATGGAAAGGTAGTTGAGGATTTTGGATCATATCACTAAGCACATGAAGCAAGAGGCTCATTAAGCAACACCTCATCCCTCCTTAATAGTATTGGCTTTTCCTATGGACTCAATGTGATCTTGGATCACTAAAATATAAAATGTAGAGTCTTGTTCTTGAAGCTTGAGCCAATCCTTTGTCCTTATAATTTTGAGGGATCCACTTTCCTCATCCATGCCATGCCACCCATTGAGCTTTTCTGAAATATTCATATTGGAATAATGTTAGCTCAATGAGCTATATGTTGTTAGGAATTACCAAAACCACCCAGGGATAATTGCACTTTCAATCTCCCCCTTTTTGGTAATTGATGACAACATATAGATCAAAGCTTCGACAAATGATAATAAGAATGGAATATATCATCACTTTGAGAAGTATGTGATAAGTAAGAGCTCCCCCTAAATTTGTGCATATTTAAGATTTGCTTTGGACTGCAAATGCACAATGAGTTAGGATCATGGGTTACTCTTCCATGTCACATACATCTTGGTGGAGCGCTCAAAATGATAAGAATTAAATGCATGCACTCATCACCAAGCAAAGTGAATGATCAACATAAAGATAAACTGATAATAACATCCAACAAGCATTAAGTGTAGCTTATGATCAAACACATGATCATCAATGTCTCACAAATTACGGCATAGTATCTCAAGCACTCAAAAGCAAATAAAGTTCAACCAAAAGACAAGAGAGAACAAATGCAGACTCTCTCTCTCTCGAAGCCTATGATCTATACATTTTTCTCCCCCTTTGGCAACAAGTTACCAAAAAGTTCATAGAAATTGCATAGGACTAAACGACTCTCAGGCTTGGTCTTCAGTTGGTGGAGTCCAGATAACGCCAAGGACGAAGGCTTCGGTAGAAGTGGTTGGAGCTGCTAGGGTAGGAGCTGGAGCTGGTGGAACTGAAGCTGTAGCTGGTGCAGAAGTGGTGGCTCTGGTGTCAGGAACTGGCACTGCAGATGATCTCTGAGCTCTGGGCAGCCTGGCAAATGCATCAGTTGTGGTCTTGCCCTTCCTCTCCTGCATATGTTCTTGTAGTTGTTCCACAGTAGACTGGACCTCTGTCACTTTCACATCTAGGTCATAGAACTTTTGTTTCATGATTCTTTCCAAACTCGCTTGGTTTTGAGTCAGGGTGGCCAGTCCTTTCTCAATCGTCAGAGTGGATGCTATCAGGTAACTGAGCTGCTCCTGCTTGTTCTTCAAGAAATACTCAGATGCCTCCTCTTCAGTTGGCATCTTGGCAGCTTTCTCCATCTTTGCCTTCTCCTTCTTTGCTTGAGCATGTGTAGATGATGGTTCATCCTTGTTCATGACAACCTGATTGTCTTCAAAGTCTGGATGGATGGGCAGGTGTTCCTTGTCCAGCAGGTATGTGCCTGTGCCCATCTTTGAGTTTATCAGCTCTTGAATTTGTGGGGCATATCCACAGCTCCTCTTCTGATCAGCTGCTGTCCTCTTAATGGTCTCTACCATGAGGCTCATCACCTTGAACTTCTGTGGCACATCAAATATGTGGAGCATGTTTATTGCATGGCCTCGGATCATCTTGTGATCACCTGACTTGGGCAATAGGGTATGCCTCAGAATCCAATTGATAGCGGGCAGCCCTGACAGAAGATAATGCACTGAGCCAAACTTGAAAGTATCAAGTGCCTTGTTTGGGATCTCCTTGTACATTATGGACATGGAATTGTGATCCATCTTCTTCTTGGCATATATGTCCAGGTCATCTTCCTGCTCTTCTGGGGCATTGATGAGCTGTGTCCACTCAGCAACTGTTGACTGATATCTGGTTCCTTCTGACATCCACACAATCCTGCCATCTGGATAGAAGTGTGCTGTGGAGTAGAATTGCATGATTAGCTCTTCATTCCACTTTGTGAGCTTCTGTCCAACAAAGTCTGCAACTCCACAACCCTTGAAGCTGTCATACACTCCAGGATAGTGCTCTTCATTTACCTTGATGTATTCCCAATCTACCCATCTCATGTCACATATTATAGGCCTCTTATCTAGCAGCATTGTCTCATAGAAATCCTGGTGTTCCTTGGTGTGAAACATGTAATCCACAGTAGTTCTTCTCCTTGAAGCATATGGATCTGCTTCTCTCCACTTCTTCAGCCCTGAATCTCTTCTAATTTTCATGTCCTCAGCCACAGGATGAGCATCATTGTGGTCTGGGATCTTGGGCTTAAGCTTCCTGAGCACTTGACCTTCTTCTTCTTCAGCAATGTCAGGCACTGGGGCCTTGTTCTTTTCAGCAGCAGATATGTTTCTGGTGTTTCTCTTTGGTGCACTCTTGGGCTTAGATGCAGCTTTGGGTGTTTCCTTGGGCTTGGATGCAGTAGCCCCTGACCTTATGGCATCTCCCATGAGTTTCTGTGCCTTAGGTGCTGGTGCAGCAACCTCTTCTTCTTCTTCCTCATCTAAGTCTCTCCTCATAGAGGGTTTACCAACAACTCTGGCAGTGGTAGTCCTAACTCTCTTCTTCTTCTTATCTTGGCCACTTGCTTCCTCTTCTGATTCCATGGTGAGCTTCATGGTTTCTTCAGGTACAACCTTCCTAGGCTTAGAGGTAGGAACTCTTCTTGCAGGTGCCTTTTTCTGCATTCCAGGTTTGATGGCTGCAGCTGAGCCATACTCTTTCTTGAGCACCTTTCTCTTGGATGTGGCTTCCTCTTCTGCCACATAGTCCTCATCCTCTGATTCAGAGGTTCTCTTCTTGCTTGCTCTAGTGGCAGCTTTAGGCACATTGCTTGGGGTGCTCCTGCTACCCTCATCAGAACTGCTAGAGGGACTAGTGCCCTCACTCAAATGAGCCTGCTCCTCAGATCTGTTCTGGCTATCACTCTGATCAGACATGTTGAAGTTCACACTGCTGACCCTGTGAATATTTTATAGATGAGATAGAGTGGATGAGCATCACAAACTGCAGAGATTTTTGCAAAAGAATGAGTCAAAAAGTTAGTTTTAGTTTTTCACAGAAAGCATTTCGGATCGACCTATTTGCAAACTCGGTGATACCGAAGCAGCTATTGGAACCAAAACTAGTGAACTCGGTCAGACCGAGTCATAGTTCGGTGGCACCGAGACTGCTAGGGTTTCACAAAGTCCTGAACTCGGTCTCACCGATTTGTAATTCTCGGTTAGACCGAGAACCACATGTGCAATGGTCGTGGCCGAATCGGTGGAACCGAGTTCCGCAACCCGGTGGGTCCGAGATGGTTTCGGCGGAAACCTAAACCTAAATTTTCGAATCTCAACTATTCTAAGGATTGTTTTGACTGGATAGGAGTGTTTCAATCGTAGCAAGATTCATAAAGAACACAATGTCCTAGGAATTGGATGGGGAATAGCATTGTGATCAAGTCCATACCCTAGTTCGGCGGCGGACTCGCTACGGCGGCAACGGCGGAGACGAAATTCTGTTGACGGCGGCGGAGACCAGTGACTGGAGGCGGCTGGCGACGAGGAGGACGTTCCGGAGACCCAGGAGGCAGAGCGAGCTATGCGTGGGCGAAGAGGTTTTGGAGAAATTTCCAAAATTTTGCCCGTGAGTATATATAGCCCGACCCTGTCGGTGTGACCGAGTGGAACAACTCGGTGGCACCGAGATGCATAACTATTGACAGTTATAGTAACTCGGTGTGACCAAAAAGTTCAAATCGGTTGCACCGAGGTGAAAACCTAGATCGACTTAGTGATCTCGGTATGACCGAAATGGAGGAATTGGTCAGACCGAAAAGCACAAAGAAGTTTTGGAAGTTTATGTCTATGACAAATCAGGGACTCCGAGTGCTCCTCACACAGAGTGGTTTTAATCTGACTTGATCAAATTTTGTGATGTAGCATGAATAGAGTTTGAGACGAGAAAAGCATAGATAGCTAGAGAAGGTTCTTAGGCATTCTTGTCCATCCACTTGGCAAGGAAAAGGAAAGCCAATCAATCAAAACAACAAGTGGATGTCCTTGAATGAGTAAAATATGCTCTCAACATGCTCACACAATAAAATGGCAATTGAAGTATGTGGCAAAGCATGCACAACCAATCTAGCATCTATCAAGCAATTGGCGATGACTAGGTCATCTATATATGAGTATATTGACTTAGAAGTCAAATGAGAACATTTGATCATAGGTCATACTCATCGTTTAAGCACAAGTGGGGTTACCACTTTTACATAAAGCATTGTTGTGTTCACATCATTAGAGTTGCTTTTGCTCAATTCTTAGAGTAAAGCTCCCCCTAGATGTGATATCCCCCTAAGAGGGATGAACTAACCTTGGGTTTTGTCGATGATGACTTCATGTAGATGTTGAAGATGTGGATGCTCAATGTTGATGTAGATCAATTGGAGCTATCCATTGGAGTGAATTGCACTTTCAATACCTACATGGGTTAGTCCCACAAGGAACAAACAAGGATATCCATAGACATAGAGTGATGCACACACAAGATGATGTCTATGAAAGCTTTTAGGTTACCTTGTCCCTTGACTTACCAACAAGAGGGTTTGTGACTCCTTGAACTAGTGCAAGATGTGGAAGTCGATTGCACTTGTTCTTGCCAAAATGATAAAAGTGAAGTATGTTGGCGGAGTCACCCTCAAGAACTCTCTAGTTCTTCTTCTTTTGGATCCACACCATCTTGATGGGAATCCTTGGAGTTGTAGTCGTACTTGATGAAGTGGAACTTGAAGTAGTCTTGGGAATCCACTTGACTAAGGTCTTAGGAGCTTCTTCAAATGCATCAATTTCCTCTTGAAGCTTGTCCTTGCCTTTTTGCTTGTAGTCTTATGGTGGAAGATCATCTTGAGCTTGTGTCCCTTTGAAAGAAGTAGGATCATACTTCTCTTGTTGAGGAACAAACTTTGTCTTGGGGTATTGATCTTCTTCCCACTCAACTCCATTGGCATTGAACTTTCGTTCAAAACCAACACCTTGATTCTTCCGGTACCTTCCTTGCTTGCGTACAATTTCCTCGAATTGCTTACTCCCAGCAAGGCTCTTGTACACTCCTTTCTCTATAATTCCCTTCAATAGGCTATTTTCTTGCTCAAGTGTAACTTGGCTAAGAGAATCATTAGTGGAATCAAGAGAACTACTAGAAGCAACAATATTGGATTTAACATGATCATTGTTACTACTAGAGGAAGAATCCTTTTTGTTCTTGTTACTAGACTTGACTTGAGGCATGTAAGTGGATAAGAGTAAACGCTTGGCAATGTAAGAAGAACTTTTCTTACGAAGATCATCATTGATTGCTTTTAAGAACTCATGCTCTTGCTCAAGGTTGAGCTTTTCAAAGCGTAATTTCTCATGTGTTCTTAAAAGTTCTCGATGATCTCCTAAGATAGTTTCATGAGCTAACTTAAGAGTGTTTAGTTCTTTAGTTAGAGCCTCAATCTTCTCCTTATCATTGTCATTCGTTTTATCTTGATTAGCATGATTAATTGACATTTCATCATAGTATTCGTCACTAGAGTTGTCAACAAGTAAATCATCATCACCTAACAAGTCATCTTCATCACTATTGAAATCAACATACTCGGGGTGTGATACCTTTGGGCCTTTAGCCATGAAGCATGTTCCAACTCCTTCATTTGGTGAGTCAAATATGTCATAGGAGTTGGTTGACACAAGTGCTAGACCGGCAACACCTTCATCTTGAGTATATTCGGAATCGGAGTGATAACTTCTTTCGAAGTGGTTGTCGGAGTCGGAGCCGGAGCCGGATACCCATTCACCAACATGAGCTTGATGTCTTCGTTTTGTGTAGCTCCTTAATGAATTTTCCTTTCTTTCCGAATCCTTGCTTCTCTGTGAGTATCTTCGTTCATAACGATCATCTCTACTCCTTCTTTCTCTAGATGGTGATTCCTCTCTTCGGCTTATTCTTTTGGGAGAGTCTTCTCTTTTCTTGTAGGGAGCCGTACACTCATTGGAATAGTGTCCGGGTCTTCCACAATTGTAGCAGTTTCGCTCTCGACTAGAAGATCTTTTGTCATTGTAGGACCTTGACTTGGAGCTTCTATCTTTGCTTCTACTCTTGTAGAACTTGTTGAAGTTCTTCACCATTAAGCTTAATTCTTCATTGAAGATTTGCTTCTCACTTGATGAGGTGGGGGCTTCACATGAGGCTTTGTAAGCACCACTTGATTTGTTGTGAAGTTCCTCTTTATCCTTGAGTGACATCTCATGAGCAACAATTCTTCCAATGACTTCCGTTGGCTTGAGATCTTTGTAATTGGGCATCATTTGGATCAATGTGCACACGGTATCATATTTTCCATCCAAGGCTCTTAGGATCTTCTTGATGATGAATCTATCGGTCATCTCTTCACTCCCTAAGCCGGCAATATCATTTGTGATAAGAGCAAGCCTAGAGTACATTTCAGCGACACCTTCACCATCCTTCATTTTGAACTTGTCAAGTTGACTTTGAAGCACATCCAATTTGGATTCCTTGACGGAGTCGGTACCTTCATGCATATCAATCAAAGTATCCCAAATTTCCTTTGCATTCTCAAGACGGATGATTTTGTTGAATTCTTCGGGGCACAATCCGTTGAAGAGAATATCACAAGCTTGAGCGTTGTATTGCAGCATCTTCAACTCTTCCGCGGTAGCTTCACGGTTTGGTTCTTTCCCATCGAAGAAGTCACCTTGCAAACCAACACACACAATAGCCCAAACGGCGGGGTTATGTCCAAGAATATGCATTTGCATTTTATGCTTCCAACTAGCAAAATTAGTACCATCAAAGTAAGGACCTCTACGGTGATAATTTCCCTCGCTAGACGCCATACTCTCCTAGGTTGTGAAACCAAGGCTATGACCACCAAAAGCTATGGAAATCAAAGCAAATGGAGACCAAAGCTCTGATACCGCTTGTAGGACCGGAAGTGTGTCTAGAGGGGGGTGATTAGACTACTTGACCAAATAAAAATCTATCCTTTTCCCAGTTTTAGTTCTTGGCAGATTTTAGCAATTTTAACACAAGTCAAGCAATCTCACATGATTCAAGCAAGCATGCAAAAGAGTATGTGAGCAGCGGAAAGTAAAGCATACAACTTGCAAGAATGTAAAGGGAATGGTTTGGAGGATTCAAACGCAACTGGAGACACGGATGTTTTTGGCGTGGTTCCGATAGGTGGTGCTATCGTACATCCACGTTGATGGAGACTTCAACCCACAGAGGGTAACGGTTGCGCGAGTCCATGGAGGGCTCCACCCACGAAGGGTCCACGAAGAAGCAACCTTGTCTATTCCATCATGGCCGTCGCCCACGAAGGACTTGCCTCACTAGCGGTAGATCTTCACGAAGTAGGCGATCTCCTTGCCCTTAAAAACTCCTTGTTCAACTCCACAATCTTGTCGGAGGCTCCCAAGTGACACCTGGCCAATCTAGGAGACACCACTCTCCAAGAAGTAACAAATGGTGTGTTGATGATGAACTCCTTGCTCTTGTGCTTCAAATGATAGTCTCCCCAACACTCAACTCTCTCTCACAGGATTTGGATTTGGTGGAAAGAAGATTTGAGTGGAAAGCAACTTGGGGAAGGCTAGAGATCAAGATTCATATGGTAGGAATGGAATATCTTGAGCTCAACACAAGTGTAGGTGGTTCTCTCTCAGAAAATGTGTATTGGAAGTGAAGATCTGTTCTGATGGCTTTCTCTATGAATGAAGAGTGGGTGGGGGGTATATATAGCCTCCACACAAAATCTAACCGTTACACACAATCTGCTAAAGTCGGTGGGACCGAATCGTTAAACTCGGTCGGACCGATTCAGCAAACCTAGTGACCGTTAGGATTTTCGGTGGGACTGAGATGCAACTCGGTAGGACCGATATGGTTAGGGTTAGGGCATAACGTAACCTCGGTGTGACCGATTACACAAACTCGGTGAGACCGATTTTGGTAATAAGCTAACCAGAGAGTTGGTCAGGTAAACTCGGTGGGACCGATTCGCTCTTTTCGGTGAGACCGAAATGTTACGAAAGGGAAACAGTGAGTTTACATTGCAATCTCGGTGGGACCGATCGCTCACTTCGGTTGGACCGAAACGTTACGAAGGGAAATATAGAAATTGCAATCCTATCTCGGTGAGACCGAGATCCCTATCGGTGAGACCGATTTGCTAGGGTTTGTGGCAGTGGCTGTGACATGTGAAACTCGGTGGCTCCGGATAGAAAGAATCGGTGGGGCCGAGTTTGACTTTAGGTTTGGGTCATATGTGGATATGGAAAGGTAGTTGAGGATTTTGGAGCATATCACTAAGCACATGAAGCAAGAGGCTCATTAAGCAACACCTCGTCCCTCCTTAATAGTGTCGGCTTTTCCTATGGAGTCAATGTGATCTTGGATCACTAAAATATAAAATGTAGAGTCTTGTTCTTGAAGCTTGAGCCAATCCTTTGTCCTTATAATTTTGAGGGATCCACTTTCCTCATCCATGCCATGTCATCCATTGAGCTTTTCTGAAATATTCATCTTGGAATAATGTTAGCTCAATGAGCTATATGTTGTTAGGAATTACCAAAACCACCCAGGGATAGTTGCACTTTTAGTATCAGATCGACTGATTGCAAGTGAACAAGATGCATCTGTTCCGAGGAGGCTGAAATTGTACCTTCATCGTCCCCCTGACTCTGGTCTCCGATTGTACGCTCCCGGGAAGATCACCTAGTGCATCTGAGGCTTAGAAGATGCATCTGTTCAGCTCACCGGACTGCAATGGCATAAGTCAGTCACGATGACGAATAAAATATTTTAAAATCAACCGTCGGTTCAAACTTACCACTTTGTTGATGAGGGGTGCAAACTCCTTAAATCCACTGTGCATGTCTCTGATGCCGGTCTGGTATGCCTGTTCCTCGGGGTCATCCCTCTCCAGCTCGGCGATGTCTTCCGCCGTCCATCGAGGCCTGAGACGAAGACGGTGCTTCTGGCCATCATCGTACCACCTCATGTGTCGGCCCAGGTAATCATCCCAGTTAGTCACTCTCCTCTCCACGTCTTTACGGTACCTCCGTCGGTCCCACGCCGCCAGATGAGTCTTATGCTCCTCTCCCCAGTCTGTGATCGACTGATTCTTCTACCAGCTCTTCCTGCAAGGCATAAGCAACAAGAATCATCTTAAGCGCAATGAGATCATCATAAGCAACAAGAAACATGATAATCTCACGGAGAACAAAGAGCTCACAGGTGGAGCGCGTGGCCGCCGGTATCGGTGGGCTGGCCCGGTGGGGTATGCTGATAAATCCCAAACTGCGTGGCCACGCGTTGTGGCAAATGCCACTCGACGGTGTACACACAGATCATGGGCACGATGCACCGCCAGAGACCACGGTCTACATCGCACATCATGTTCAGATCAAAGTCCCATTGTCGTTCTTGTCGATACGGCCACCAGATTACCTACTACATATACCTTGGTAAGTTCGCACTCTCGGTCAATAGTGGAATCAAAGAGAAAGGTGTTGGGCGAGTTCATATACCTGCGTATGCGTCAAAGCGTCCAACTCGTTGGTGTAGGTCTTGTACGAAGTCTTGTTTAGGCCCGTGTAGAGTTTGACAATGTCCCACTCGTAAGCTACGGTGCGGTTTCGAGTCTCATCGCCTTCTTCACCATAGTCTTACCATGGGCGTCTTCGCAACTTCTCCGGACGCCCCACCGACAGCCGCTCCCACATCCAAATGGAGAAGGCCCAGACAAAGCCACCCATACTGGACTTGTCTCCCGTCCTCTGCGTTGCGTCATCCAGCTGCAAAACATCAAATGAGGATCAGATATAAGAAAATGTCATGGACACACTTTCGTAGGTAGGTACGCAATTAGACACTCTCTTACCGAACGATATAGGGAGGCGAGAGATGCGGTCCCCGAACTGTACCCTGCATCCCAGTCCGCTAGGAAGAACAGATACGCCCAGTTAGCAGAGTTCCCGGAGCTGTCTGGAAACACGACCTCCGAGAGAATATACTGTTGGAAATATGCCCTAGAGGCAATAATAAGTTAGTTATTATTATATTTCCTTGTTCATGATAATCGTTTATTATCCATGCTAGAATTGTATTGATAGGAAACTCAGATACATGTGTGGATACATAGACAACACCATGTCCCTAGTAAGCCTCTAGTTGACTAGCTCGTTAATCAATAGATGGTTACGGTTTCCTGACCATAGACATTGGATGTCATTGATAGCGGGATCACATCTTTAGGAGAATGATGTGATGGACAAGACCCAATTCTAAGCCTAGCACAATATCGTGTAGTTCGTATGCTAAAGCTTTTCCATTGTCAAGTATCATTTCCTTAGACCATGAGATTGTGCAACTCCCGGATACTGTAGGAATACTTTGGGTGTGCCAAACATCACAACATAACTGGGTGGCTATAAAGGTACACTACAGGTATTTCCGAAAGTGTCTGTTGGGTGGCACGAATCGAGACTGGGATTTGTCACTCCGTGTGACGGAGAGGTATCTTTGGGCCCACTCGGCAGGACATCATCATATGCGCAATGTGACCAAGGATTTGATCACGGGATGATGTGTTGCGGAACAAGTAAAGAGACTTGCCGGCAACGAGATTGAACAAGGTATCGAGATACCGACGATCGAATATCTGGCAAGTACTATACCGGTAGACAAAGGGAATTGGATACGGGATTGATTGAATCCTTGACATCGTGGTTCATCCGATGAGATCATCGTGGAACATGTGGGAGCCAAAATGGGTATCTAGATCCCGTTGTTGGTTATTGGCCGGAGAGTTGTCTACACACTTAAGGTTCGATGACGCTAGGGTTATAGGGAATAGATGTACGTGGTTACCGAACGTTGTTCGGAGTCCCGGATGAGATCCCGGACGTCACGAGGAGTTCCGGAATGGTCCGGAGGTAAAGATTTATATATGGGAAGTCCTGTTTTGGTCACCGGAAATGTTTTGGTTGCTATCGGTAATGTACCGGGACCACCGGGTGGGTCCTGGGGATCCACCAAGTGGGGCCACCGACCCCAGAGGGCAGCATGGGCCAAGTGTGGGAGGGGACCATCCCCAGGTGGGCTGGTGCGCCCCCCACCAGGGCCCAAGGCGCCTAGGGTTTGGGGAAGGGGGCGCCTACACCTTACTTGGGGGGCAGGTTTCCCCTCTTCCCCCCTTGGCCGCCGCCCTAGATGGGTTTTGGGGCTGCCGCACCCCTTGGGGTGGGAACCCTAGAGGGGGCGCAGTCCCCTCCCTCTCCCCTATATATAGTTGAGGTCTTCGGGGCTGCCACTAGATGAGTTTTGACCTCTCCCTGGCGCAGCCCTACCTCTCTCCTCCTCGTCTCTTGCGGTGCTTGGCGAAGCCCTGCTGGAGTACCACGCTCCTCCACCACCACCACGCCATCGTGCTGCTGCTGGACGGAGTCTTCCCCAACCTCTCCCTCTCTCCTTGCTGGATCAAGGCATGGGAGACGTCACCGGGCTGCATGTGTGTTGAACGCGGAGGTGTCGTCCGTTCGCACTAGGATCATCGGTGATTTGGTTCACGATGAGTACGACTCCGTCAACCCCGTTCACTTGAACGCTTATTCTTAGCGATCTACAAGGGTATGTAGATGCACTCTCCTTCCCCTCATTGCTAGATTACTCCATAGATTGATCTTAGTGATGCGTAGAAAATTTTAAATTTCTGCTACGTTCCCCAACAGTGGCATCATGAGCTAGGTCTATGCGTAGTTTCTATGCACGAGTAGAACACAAGTTGTTGTGGGCGTTGATTTTGTCAATTTACTTGTCGTTACTTGTCTTATCTTGATACGGCGGCATCGTGGGATGAAGCGGCCCGGACCGACCTTACACGTACTCTTACGCGAGACAGGTTCCACCGACTGACATGCACTAGTTGCATAAGGTGGCTAGCGGGTGTCTATCTCTCCCACTTTACTCGGATCGGATTCGATGAAAAGGGTCCTTATGAAGGGTAAATAGAAATTGGCATATCACGTTGTGTTTTTGCGTAGGTAAGAAACGTTCTTGCTAGAAACACATAGCAGCCACGTAAAAACATGCAACAACAATTAGAGGACGTCTAACTTGTTTTTGCAGGGTATGCTATGTGATGTGATGTGGCCAAAAAGAATATGATGAATGATATGTGATGTATGAGATTGATCATGTTCTTGTAATAGGAATCACGACTTGCATGTCGATGAGTATGACAACCGGCAGGAGCCATAGGAGTTGTCTTAATTTATTTATGACCTGCGTGTCAACATAAACGTCATGTAATTACTTTACTTTATTGCTAACCGTTAGCTGTAGTAGTAGAAGTAATAGTTGGCGAGACAACTTCATGAAGACACGATGATGGAGATCATGGTGTCATGCCGGTGACGATGATGATCATGGAGCCCCGAAGATGGAGATCAAAAGGAGCAAAGTGATGATGGCCATATCATGTCACTATTTGATTTCATGTGATGTTTATAATGTATTGCATCTTATATGCTTAGAACGACGGTAGCTTAAATAAGATGATCCCTCAGTAAAATTTCAAGAAAAGTGTTCTCCCTAACTGTGCACCGTTGCGAAGGTTCGTTGTTTTGAAGCACCACGTGATGATCGGGTGTGATAGATTTTAACGTTCGAATACAACGGGTGTTGACGAGCCTAGCATGTACAGACATGGCCTCGGAACACATGAGAAACACTTAGGTTGACTTGACGAGCCTAGCATGTACAGACATGGCCTCGGAACACGGAGGACCGAAAGGTCGAACATGAGTCGTATAGAAGATACGATCAACATGAAGATGTTCACCGATGATGACTAGTCCGTCTCACATGATGATCGGACACGGCCTAGTTGATTCGGATCATGTATCACTTAGATGACTAGAGGGATGTCTATCTGAGTGGGAGTTCAATGAATAATCAGGTGAACTAAATTATCATGAACATAGTCAAAAGGACTTTGCAAATTATGTCGTAGCTTACACTTTAGTTCTACTGTTTTAGATACGTTCCTAGAGAAAATTTAGTTGAAAGTTGATAGTAGCAATTATGCGGACTGGGTCCGTAAACTGAGGATTGTCCTCATTGCTGCACAGAAGGATTATGTCCTTAATGCACGGCTCAGTGAGCTGAACCTCGAGCGTCGGTTGTGGATGTTGCGAACATCTAAAATACACGCTTTGATGACTACATGATAGTTCAGTGCATATGGTTTAGAATTGAGGCACCAAAGACGTTTTTGAAACATCGCTGAACATATGAGATGTTCCAAGGACTGAAATTGGGATTTCAGGCTAGTGCCCGCGTCAAGAGGTATGAGACCTCTGACAAGTTTCCTAAGCCTGCAAACTAAGGAGAAAAGCTCAATCGTTGAGCATGTGCTCAGATTGTATGAGTACTACAATCGCTTGAATCAAGTGGGAGTTAATCTTCCAGATAAGATAGTGATGGTTCTCCAAAGTCACTGCCACCAAGCTACTAGAGCTTCGTGATGAACTATAACATATCAGAGATAGATATGATCCTTGAGCAATTCGCGACACCGCGAAAGTAAAAATCAAAAGGGAGCATCAATTGTTGATGGCTAGTAAAACCACTAGTTTCAAGAAGGGCAATGGCAAGAAAGGGATACTTCATGAAACAACAAATAAGTTGCTGCTCTAGTGAAGAAACCCAAAGTTGAACCCAAGCCCGAGACTAAGTGCTTCTGTAATAAGGGGAACGGTCACTGAAGCAGAACCACCCTAGGTACTTGGTAGATGAGAAGGCTGGCAAGGTTGACAGAAGTATGTATTGGACATACATTATATTAAATGTGTACTTTACTAGTACTCCTAGTAGCAGCATGGTATTAGATACCGGTTCGGTCGCTAAGTGTTAGTAACTCGAAATAAAAGGCTACAGAATAAACGGTGACTAGCCAAAGGTGAGACGACGATATGTGTTCGGATTGTTTCCAAGGTTGATGTGATCAAGCATCGCACGCTCCGGGATTGGTGTTAAACCTGAATAATAATTATTTGGTGTTTGCGTTGAGCATAGACATGATTGGATTATGTTTATCGCAACACGGTTATTCATTTAAGGAGAATAATGGTTACTCTGTTTATTTGAATAATACCTTCAATGGTCTTGCACCTGAAATGAATGGTTTATTGAATCCCGATCGTAGTGATACACATGTTCATGCCAAAAGATATAAGATAGCAATGATATTACCACATACTTGTGGCACTGCAATTTGAGTCATATTGCTATAAAACACATGAAGAAGCTCCATGTTGATGGATCTTTGGACTCACTTGATTTTGAATCACTTGAGACATGCGAACCATGCCTATTGGTATATATGCATGAAGAAACTCCATACAGATGGATCGTTTGGGCTCACTTGATTTTGAATCACTTGAGACATGCAAATCATAGCACATGGGCAAGATGACTGAAAGGCCTCATTTCAGTAAGATGGAACAAGAAAGCAACTTGTTGGAAGTAATACATTTTGATGTGTGCAGTCCAATGAGTGCTGAGGCATGTAGTGGATATCGTTATGTTCTTACTTCACAGAAGATTTGAGTAGATGCTGAGTATATTTACTTGATGAAACAAAAGTCTGAGTTATTGAAAGGTTCAAGTAATTTCAGAGTGAAGTTGAAGATCATCGTGACAAGAGGATAAAATGTCTATGATATGATCATAGAGATGAATATCTGAGTTACGAGTTTGGCACACAATTAAGACATTGTGGAAATTGTTTCACGACTAATGCCGCCTGGAACACCATAGTGTGATGGTGTGTCCGAACATCATAGCTGCACCCTATTGGATGTGGTGCATACCGTGATGTCTCTTATCAAATTACCACTATAGTTTATGGGTTAGGCATTAGAGACACCCACATTCACTTTAAATAGTGCACCACGCAATTCCGTTTGAGTCGACACCGTATGAACTATGGTTCAAAGAAACCTAAGCTGTCGTTTCTTAAAGGTTTGGGGTTGCGACGCTTATGTGAAAAAGTTTCAGGCTGATAAGCTCGAACCCAAAGCGGATAAATGCATCTTCATATGACACCCAAAATAGTTGGGTATACCTCCTGTCTCAGATCCGAAAGCAATAGGGATTGTTTCTCGAATCGGGTACTTTCTCAAGGAAAAGTTTCTCTCGAAAGAACTGAGTGGGAGGATGGTGGAGACTTGATGAGGTTTTTGAACCGTCACTTCAACTAGTGTGTAGCTTGGCACAGGGAGTTGTTCCTGTGGCACCTACACCAATTGAAGTGGAATCTTATGATAGTGATCATGAAACTTCGGATCAAGTCACTACCAAACCTCGTAGGACGACAAGGATGCATACTACTTCAGAGTGGTACGTAATCCTGTCTTGGAAGTCATGTTGCTAGAAAACAATGAACCTACGAGCTATGGAGAAGCGATGGTGGGCCCGGATTTTGAAAAATGGCTCGAGGCCATAAAATCCGAGAGAGGATCCATGTACAAAAACAAAGTGTAGACTTTGGAAGAACTACTTGATGGTCGTAAGGCTGTTGGGTACATATGGATTCTAAAAGGAAGACGGACAATGATGGTAAGTATCACCATTAAGAAAGCTCGACTTGTCGTTAAGATGTTTTCCGACAAGTTCAAGGAGTTGACTACGATGAGACTTTCTCACTCGTAGCGATGCTAAGAGTCTGTTGGAATTATATTAGCAGGTAGTGCATTATTTATGAAATCTTGCAGATAGGATGTCAAAATATTGTTTCCTTGATGATTTTCTTGAGGAAAGGTTGTATGTGATACAACCAGAAGATTTTGTCAATCCTGAAAGATGCTAACAAGTATGCAAAGCTCCAGCAATCCTTCTAAGGACTGGAGTGAGCATCTCGGAGTTGGAATGTAAAGCTTTGATGAGATGATCAAAGATTTTGGGTTTATACAAAGTTTATGAGAAACTTGTATTTCCAAAGAAGTGAGTGGGAGCACTATAGAATTTTTGATAAGTATATGTTGTTAACATATTGTTGATCAGAAATGATGTAGAATTTCTGGAAAGCATGCAGGGTAATTTGAAAAGTGTTTTTCAATGGAAAACCTGGATTAAGCTACTTGAACATTGAGCATCAAGATCTATAAGGATAGATCAAAATCGCTTAATAGTACTTTCAAACGAACACATACCATGACAAGATTTTGAAGGAGTTCAAAATAGATCGGCAAAGAAGGAGTTCTTGGCTGTGTTATAAGGTATGAGTGTTGAGTAGGACTCAAGACTTGACCACGGCAGAATAGAGAGAAAGGACGAAGGTCGTCCCCTATGCTTTAGACATAGGCTCTAAAGTATGCTATGTTGTGTACCGCACCTGAAGGGGTACAAGTGTGATCCAGGAATGGATCACAGGACAACGGTCAAGGTTATCCTTAGTAACTAGTGGACTAAGGTATTTTCTCGATTATGGAGGTGGTAAAAGAGTTCGTCGTAAAGGGTTACGCCGATGCAATCTTTGACACTAATCTGGATGATTCGGAGTAGTAAACCGGATTCGTATAGTAGAACAGTTATTTGGAATAGCTCCAAATAGAGCGTGGTAGCTGCATCTACAAGATGACATAGAGATTTGTAAAGCACACACGGATCTGAAAGGTTCAGACCCGTTGACTATAACATCTCTCACAAGCATAACATTATCAAACCCAGAACTCTTTGGGTGTTAGTCACATGGGGATGTGACGTTGAGTGTTAATCACATAGCGATGTGAACTGGATTATTGACTCTAGTGCAAGTGGGAGACTGTTGGAAATATGCCCTAGAGGCAATAATAAATTAGTTATTATTATATTTCCTCGTTCATGATAATCGTTTATTATCCATGCTAGAATTGTATTGATAGGAAACTCAGATACATGTGTGGATACATAGACAACACCATGTCCCTAGTAAGCCTCTAGTTGACTAGCTCGTTAATCAATAGATGGTTGTGGTTTCCTGACCATGGACATTGGATGTCATTGATAACGGGATCACATCTTTAGGAGAATGATGTGATGGACAAGACCCAATCCTAAGCCTAGCACAAGATCGTGTAGTTCCTTAGACCATGAGATTGTGCAACTCCCGGATACTGTAGGAATACTTTGGGTGTGCCAAACATCACAACGTAACTGGGTGGCTATAAAGGTACACTACAGGTATCTCCGAAAGTGTCTGTTGGGTTGGCACGAATCGAGACTGGGATTTGTCACTCCGTGTGACGGAGAGGTATCTCTGGGCCCACTCGGCAGGACATCATCATATGCGCAATGTGACCAAGGAGTTGATCACGGGATGATGTGTTGCGGAACGAGTAAAGAGACTTGCCGGCAACGAGATTGAACAAGGTATCGAGATACCGACGATCGAATCTCGGGCAAGTACTATACCGGTAGACAAAGGGAATTGGATACGGGATTGATTGAATCCTTGACATCGTGGTTCATCCGATGAGATCATCGTGGAACATGTGGGAGCCAACATGGGTATCCTGATCCCGCTGTTGGTTATTGGCCGGAGAGTTGTCTACACACTTAAGGTTCGATGACGCTAGGGTACCACGCCCTGCTGGAGTACCACGCTCCTCCACCATCACCACGCCGTCGTGCTGCTGCTGGGCGGAGTCTTCCCCAACCTCTCCCTCTCTCCTTGCTGGATCAAGGCATGGGAGACGTCACCGGGCTACATGTGTGTTGAACGCGGAGGTGCCGTCCGTTCGGCACTAGGATCATCGGTGATTTGGATCACGACGAGTACGACTCCATCAACCCCGTTCACTTGAACGCTTCCGCTTAGCGATCTACAAGGGTATGTAGATGCACTCTCCTTCCCCTCGTTGCTAGGTTACTCCATAGATTGATCTTGGTGATGCGTAGAAAATTTTAAATTTCTGCTACGTTCCCCAACATATACCACAGATAGGCCCTCGCGCACAACTCCACAGTCGCCTCATCTGCGCCTTGGGGGCATGTCTTCCGGTGCTCCGAGAGCTAGATCAACGACACACCGGACGTACGGTTACTCTTGGCATCGGGGCAGTCGCCAATGAGGGTGGTGACCCTCTCCTGCCAGTTGGCCCTCTCCACTCGACCGGTGAGTGCATGACCCTCGATCGGCATTGCAGTAATCATCCCCCAGTCCTCTAGGGTCACCGTCATCTCCCCGCATGGCAGATGGAAAGAATGGGTCTCCGGTCTCCAACGGTCAATCAGAGCTGTGAGAGCCGCGTGGACAAGCGTCGGTGGCTGACGCTTGAACTGCAACACGAAACCCAACAGACGGGCTTTCTTGAAGAACGGCGCGTAGCGCTTGTCGTAGTCCATATGCCCATGAACCCCGTGACCCCTCATGCGCAGTGGCTGGAGCATCTGTCAAAAAGTGAACGTCAAAAAGTTAGGAAATCTTTTTCATCAATCCGAAAACTTTGATCAAAATTTCTTTCATATCACTTACCTCTCCGTTCTCTATGAAATGGGCACGATGACCCTTGTCGAATGCCTAGTCCAGCATGGAGTACCGTTGGCCGATGTTGTCCGCAAAAGGTGGCCGCCTTAATAGAGTTTCATAAACAAAAGCACCATAAGCATAAGCATACATAAACAAACAATGAACTCAAATCATATCAAAATAAAATTTAAGCATATTCCTCCAACAACATCTACTACACATGATGGATCAAATCATATCAACATGCATCATATAAAAAACCCTCCAACATACATCATATCTTCATATTTTCAAATAAAATTTTCCAAACAACATCATGTCTTCATATCATCATATCAACATGCATCATCAAACTAGGGTTCATCTTCACACTAGATCATATCATAATATCACATGCATCATCAAACTAGGGTTCATTCTCATATCAACATTACATCATAATTTTTTTTGACAAAAAAAATTATGAACTAGGATTCATCTTCACACTAACATATGAACTATTGATTAGAGTTCATATCCAATACCACTACTTACTAAAGAACTAAAAACTACAACTACAATCAATCTTAGGTGAAAAAAATCCAATCGAAGTTCAAAAACATGAGGGATTTCAAGCAAATAATGCGTCGAATCGGAAGCAAGTTTGCAAAAGCTAATTGGAGGGAGCGGAGGAGCTTACGGTTCTCTCCTCGGGGCCATCTCGATCCGCCAAAACGGTGAAGAATCGTTGAAGATCCAAGGGGGGAGTGGAGGAGATGAGAGAGGGAGAGAGGGGCGACTTGGGGGAGAAAAGGATGAACTGCCGACGGGGGGAGGGGGAGCGGTGGGGAGATGGGCAGGGACGCGGGGGTTTCGGGGCAAATAACTGCCCAGAACCTACCGCCAGGGACCCTGGCGGTATGGTTAGACATTCTACCGCCAGTGGACGGCGCCGTCTCCACGCGCTGACGTGGATAAGTTCCCTACCGCCAAGGTCCGTGGCGGTAGGTTGTGTAACCCTACCGCCATAGACCCTGGCGGTAGGAAAAAGGGTCAAATGTCGAAAAAAAATTCAAACAGGGGTCAGATCCTGCAATTCTTACCAAAAAGGGTCAAAACACGAAATTCGGCCACGAGCGAGCCGTGGGCGCGGCGAAGCTCTGCCAAAAAATTGGCATTACGCCCTGCCCTCTCTGCCACGGTGGGTCCCAGAATCTTTCTAGCTTTTTTTATTACTATAAGTGGTGCATGCAGTAAGGCAGCCCATTCTTTTGGAGTAGTTAATTAGTGGGCCCACAGACCATTTGCATGTGCATGTACTGCGGTAAGAAAATTGGACTGTCCTTTGGACACAATCCAAACAATGTTAGCTTACCAAAATTTTGGTCACGCCTTTGCATTGGTCACACCAAAATTTTGGTTGGGCTACTTGGGCTTAAACCAAACAGACCCATGCCCTGAGGCTTGTTTTCTTTTGGGTGATATGATTACAACGATTCCTTAACCCCAGCTCAGGAGAAGGAGTGCAGCTTATATAGAGTGGGCCACAGATCCAAGTCTCCACATCGCGAGGGCATTTATTGCTCATTATTATGGCAATTACTGATATAAATGCCACAACTACAGCAGTAGCCATGATTCTACTTTAAGGGTGACTTAGGATTCCTCGACCGTTGCAGCTCTCACGCCGTCCTCCCACCTCCCATGCCTGAGTGGTGGTTGCCATGTCGACTGAAGAGTGGTCGCCGAGTGCTGTCGAGGTGTCCGAGTGGACTTCCTGATATGCGCATCCGGATGCTAATATGGTCCAGGGATCTACCAATGATGGTGTGGGGCCCAGGTGGGCCCCATATGATGGGTTCTTGACCCTACTTGTAGTAGGCGACCTCATCAACCGAAGCCCAACTTTTGCATCATTCGCTCCAAGAAGATCTAGTCCATCTTGTCATAATAAGCTTTAGATAAATCAAACTTATAAGAACAAAAACTTTTGTTAGGGTCTTTCTCCTGCTGAATAAAGTGAATGCACTCAAAAGCAATTAACGCATTGTCTGTAATCAACCGTCCAGGGACAAAAACACTCTGTTCACCAAGCACTTTGCCACCACCTTATAAATGACATTGCATAAGCTTATGGGCCGAAACACCGTGAGCCTCTCCGGGTTATCCATATTTGGGGCGAGAACAATGGAAGTGTTGTTCATTTCCTCAGGCATGACCCCTGTGCGGAAGAACTCCCGCACTCTTGCAATTACCTGCTCCCTCATAATTACCCAATCGTTTGGAAGAAACAAGCGGGGACGCCATCCGGATCTGGTGCCTTGAGTGGCCCAATCTGAAACAGATCATCAGCTATCCCCTTGTCTATAAAATCTGTGCATATGCCATGTGAGTAACACAGAATTAATTAGGTCAATGGGTCCGCACAAAGAGTTGTATCAGTAGTAAACAACTGAGTCCCCCCCCCCCCCTCCCCGGGGCAGTTCTACCTTAAGATATTCATTATTGCTCCTGACGGGGCTCCGCCGACCCCGTCAGTTCGTTGGTGGCCCTTGAGCCGACTGCCTCCAATGTACTAGACACCTCGTAGATGTCCTGGTCTCCTGTTCCACCACCGAGCTGGGTTTGCTTCCCGTCCAGCACCCCCGTGGTCTTGCATTTTTTGTGCACCTAAAATCACACGCTTGGCCAAGGCGGCCGTTTTAGAAAAAACCACCATAGCTTTATTGCCTGACTCCTCTTCTGTACCGACTAGCTCATCAGTTGCATTGCTTTTGCCCAGGGTAGATAGAGCTCCTCCTATGCTATCCGAACCTCATGCGAGAGGTCCCGTAGAGCTGGAATAACGTCAGAACTTCATTTCGTCTTCGCTTGGGCACTTCCAGATTTGATTTTTCCGACCTACGACTCTCTTCATCGACGATAGTTCTTGCTTTGGTGCGCTAGTCCTACGGGTCTTAACACGATGACTTCTCGACTGTCTACTATAACAAGGTTTGCCCGGCTCCGGCGAGAGAGGGGCGATGACGGCGGTGCGCCTTCGGCTAGCTCCAATGTCCGTAGTCGTCGCTAGGTGGTCCACGGACCTCGTTAAATTTTATTACCTTTGATGTTCTTTGTACTGTCATGATTAAAGATGAATAGCTTGAAAATTTCTCATGCAAAAAAAGAAAGTACGGCCCAATGATTAGGGAGTGTTGAACTATTCGCTTTGTTTCAAAAATATTTAAAGTTTTAGATTGATCAAGTCTATAGAAAAATATATCGATATTCATAACACCAACTTAGTTTTATTATATTTACCACAAAGTATATTTTTCATATTGTATATATTCGATTTTATGGATTTTAATTAATTTTTTATAGCTTGTACAAACTTCATCGGCAAAAACATATCATCACAAAAAAAAACTTAAAGTTTGACTAGACGAACTGGGACTTGAAATATTTTTAAACGAAATAGATACTTCGTCAAACTGCCATCTCTTGACAAGTTGCGAGAAACGGTCTCATGTCCGATTTATCAAAAAACATGAAAGCACACACTTCAAACCAGAATTCTCGGCACGGGAATTGACCCGGACCCAGACCCAGCCCAACCCATGCATGCTCGGTCAAAGCCATCACCCACTCCCCCGCGGGCGCGCAACCTATAAATCCCCAACTTCGTCGGTCCATGGCTTCCATCCCCAACCACCTTCGTCGGTTCATCAACACGACACGGAAGCGGCAAAAGCTTGGAGCCACTTCGCCTTCGAAACCCGCTCCAGTCTCCAGTCTCCAGGGAAGCAAACAAAGCGACAACATCGAACCAGCAACCCAAAAAGGAAGCATGGCGGCACTCCGGGCCCATCGGCTCTTCTTGGCCCAGCCTTCCTATTCGCCTTCGACTTCTACATCTACAGCGCGGCCACGGCGGACCGGCGCCGCTACATGCCGCGCCGCCCAGCGGTTGCCTTCTGGCATTCGCACCGCGCAGGACAACCTCAGCCTCAAGCTTGAATGGATCGAGGCGCAGGCGCCGCGCGCCCCGGCCTCCCCGTCAGCGGACATATCCGTCGAGAAGCTCCGCGCCATCGCGGAGGCGGCCGCGGACCGCGCCGAGATGCACGACATCATCGGCAAGCAGCGCGACAACTGGAACCACCTGCTGCTCCACTCCACCAACTCCCTCACGCTCGCCGCCTCCGTCATGGCCGCCCTCGCGCCCGCCGCGCCGGCCATGCCCGCGCTCAAGGCGTCCGCGGGGGTGCTCCTCGCCACGGCGGCGGTGACCATGGCGGCCGTCAACAAAATCCAGCCCTCGCAGCTCGCCGAGGAGCAGCGCAACTCCACCAGGCTGTGGCGGGAGCTCGAGCGCGACGTCCGCGCCGCGCTCGCGCTCGGCGCGCCGACGACCAGGGCCGACGTGCAGGACGCCATGGACCGGGTGCTCGCGCTCGACGCCGCCTACCCGCTGCCGCTGCTCCCCGCCATGCTCGAGAAGTTCCCCAAGGCAGTCGAGCCCGCGCGCTGGTGGCCGCGCCGTCGCCCCTCGAAGCAGCCCAAGAGCTCAAAGAGCTTCGGCCGTCATGCACTCACTTCATGCAACGGCTGGACCCAGGATCTTGAGGACGAGATGCGAGGCATCCTCAGGGTCATCAAGGCCAAGGACGAGCAGGAGTTCCTCACGGTGGGCAAGCTGGTGCTCAGCCTAAACAGGGGCCTCGCCGTGGCCGGTCCGGCGCTGGCCGGTACAGCGGCGCTCGCCACGGTGTTCATCGGCTCCGGCGAAGCCGGGGCGTGGGCGTCGGGCGCGGCCGTCTTTGGCGGGGCGCTGGCGGCGGCGGTGAACACGGTGGAGCACGGCGGGCAGATGGGCATGCTGTTCGAGCTGCTCCGCAACTGCGCCGGCTTCTACCGCAAGATCCAGGAGGACATCGAGGCCAACCTGGCCGAACCCGACGTGGAGCGGAGGGAGGGCGGCGAGGTGTTCGCGACCAAGGTGGCGCTTAAGCTCGGCCGGAGCCTCTCCGACCTGAAGCAGTTCAGGAAGATGGCTTCGCCGTCCGTTAAAGACGAGGAGATCAAGGAATTCGCCGGGAAACTCTTCTGATCGTCTCACTCACTCACTCTAGAATAGTTGACAGATGAATTCATGAAATCTGTATAGGAATTCCCGGTTCCATTACTAATTCTTTTGTAAAGGTAGAAACTGAGATCACAATTATTTGATTCATTCATTCTTATGTTTTCAATACTAATTTGCACACATATACTCGCGAGTTCGAAGTTTGGACCGAGACTACAATTTTTGCAATGGTCTGACCGGGAAAGATACGGTCCACATGCACAAGAACATGAACGTCCTTAGTATAAACGTCCCGAGCTAAATGCCGAAAGTTTGCGCCACCTAACCTTGAGGTCGTATCGAATTGTAGGCTTGTTTTTTTCTTGTGTTTTGATCTGAGCTGAGCCAGCCACCATTTCACACTAGCTTGTTTTTGTTCATACAAAATTTAAGTAACTCGTTTCCGTCGGTGCATACGCCTGCTGTGGTTAGATGGTCATCTATCTCTGAAAACCTCCTTTATTAAAAAAGAAAAGTATATCTTTGTCTCTCAAGTTCCCCGAAAGTATAGATTTGGTCCCTCAAGATTTATTGATATGCATTTGGTCCTTCAAGTCTCAAAACCGGATAAATTTGGTTCAAAACAAGATTTTGAGCATGTTGACCGGGTTTGACCAGGTTTGACTGATGAACAGTAAATTTAAAAAAAAATAGCAAACAAATTCAAAAAATATAAAATTTTGGCTTTTTTTGAAATTTTTAGCTATTTTTTTAATTTACTGTTTGTCGGTCAAACATGGTCAAACCGGGTCAACGTGCTTAAAATCTGGTTTTGGACCAAGCTTAACAGGTTTTGAGATTGGAAGGACCAAATGTATATCAAAAAAAATTGAGGAACCAAGTCTATACTTTTGGGAACTTGAGGGACAAAAACATACTTTTCTCTTATTAAAATCGTGATTCTATCTATAGTTCGACATGTCTTTTTCTTACTATAGAAGAAACAATAACTCCGATCACAACACTAGCAAAGAGTGATAATAGCTCACTGGACTAATTCTCTGCTATAATAACGTCCGGCCGGCAGATGAGCAGGAGCCATGCAACCTCTTTTCCTTCAGAAAGCGATCGAGAGCAAGAAATATTCTACGGTCAGCTTCCATGAATAAATAAATAAATAAACAAAACAAAAAGAAGTACTCTACGTCCTCCCAGAAAACAAAACTACAAAAGAATGAAAAACTAATCTAACGACCCAATGATCAACCTGTTGGACTTGGAATTTTTCAGAGTCGTCTGACGTACGGCAGGCTCAATTCAAGGCCAAGAATTTTTCAAGTTCAACACTCCGAAGTTGACGGCTGAATATGGGTGCCACTTCCTACCATTCCGGCTGCCTCCTGGAAATAGCAAACCAGATTCAGATTATGTGTGTTTCGACACAGTAACGTCGGTTGGATTTCAGGCATTTCGTCATGGATTCAGTTTTTTAGCCAAACAACAAAGAAAAAACCAAGACTCGGTTCGTTCCTTCGATCATGTAGAATTTTTTGAACAGTAAAGTCTAAACCCTCTATTATGGATTGACCAGAGAAGCACATGTATTGGTCAAACATGAGAACAACATGCCAGAACATACAACCCAAACTCGTCGCCATGGTCACGCTGCCGACAAGTATATATACGAGCACATATCATTATCCATCTGATCTGAAAATCTCTGAAAACCCCGACCTCCATCTCTCGTTTATGAGGGCTAGAATGTGTTTCTTTTCCATTTATTTGCTGCAGAGATTCTCAGATCTTAAAATTAATTAGATCAGATGGATAATGATATGTCAAGCTCTGAACTTAGAAAGGGGTTCAGAAATGATTAAAATCCGGAAATCTTCGGAGATTTAGCCCCAAATTCAGAGGGGGGTTGCTAGGATTGTATTAAGCCCAACCCACTCCAGTGGCGACTAGGGTTTATACAAATTACGACTGATGAATCTCTCGGTGACCATGAAGATTAGTCTGACATGCAAACTTCTGAAAGAAAAACATCAGAATTCCTAATTCCATTTTAAGCAAGGGGTGTATCTACAACTTCGAAGATGACTGGCCTTGGACAGAGTCCTGAATTTTGAACCGAAATATGATTCATGTGAACAAAGATCTTGTCCAAGCAAAGTAGAACCGATATTTGATTTTGAGTAAAACCAAGCAAAGTTTGATTTTGAGTCAAAACTACAAATTTTGATTATTGGACGTTGCACGACAGTTGGCGTGTGGGCCTACCTCCTTATTTCCCTTAGTTGACAGTTCATGTGTCGCCAAGAAGAAAATTGTAAGTTGGCAAATTTAGTAAAAGCGAGTGAAGGCAAATTTATAGGATGTAATAACAGTAAGGAAACTTAAGAAATAATTGTGTTATCAACTAGACTCGCTGTTTTGGAACTTGTATCAGTCTTTTGAATTGGGCATGTGGTACTGCAGCTTTGCTCATAAGCTAGCTAGTTGCATGAAGCTTGCATCAATCTGTTAAATAGGCCACATACTCCCTACAAAAGCTTTGTTTATAACGTTTTTGTCATTTCACTCTATGTTGGACCTTGTGAGGACCATTTGGACCATCTGGGTACTCTGGATATTGCAGCTGAGTTGAGACCATGGAATGTAAAATTAATTTCCTCGAGACTTCCTTCAGCGCTGCTTCGAATAAAATTTCACCTTTCTTTTGCGCATTTTAGATTGCAGTTCAAGAATTATGAGTGTTGTTTTTCAGGCACTGTCTGTTCCTGGTTCTCTTGGTCAAGGAAAAGTTGTTGGCACAAAGTCAAAAAGGGTTGAGATGATAATATCAGTAAGCACTTAGTAGTTTCCATAGTACTTCCATCCTATAAAGCATTCTGCCCTATAGTGTATGTCTAAAGTAAATATACATATAAGATCCAGCTGGATCGGCAGTATTCCCAGATTAGATAAGGCAGATGGATAGTGTTGCAAGCTTATTCTAGCTCAGCTAACCCAGTATTTTGGTGATAGAGCTGCAGAAATAAAACAAATAATGCCAACTAACCTCTTTTCTCAACCCTACAGGTTCTTATGAAGCAGGCAGGTCTAAAACTTCAGGATAACGTAAGCTCAGTTCCTGAATCCTCTATTTGCTTAGCTCTTTCTAGTTGCATGCAAGGTTTCCTTGTTAATTTAGAGACACAATCAGTAAGCTGGTGTCATGTGTAGGCTGGTTAGTTGCTTGATTGGCCTTTAAAATACTTGATGAGCTAATTTGCACCAACATTCTGCCAAGCCACATATGTGCTCTGGTAGGGGCATTGAGACAAATGCTGGTGTGCTCTAAATTATTACATGGATGACAGTGGCCTATCTGTAGCAAGTTTATTGACACTTTCCGTAGTGTGCCAGGATTTGGGTCAATCTTGACTATAAATCAATCTTTTAGATGTTCTGTTTCCAGCTTTGTTCCCAGATTCTGATTCTGGTACTATTTTCTGTTTGCCATACAGGTTATTTATCTGAATGTGGTCAGTGGGTTCGAGCTGACGGAGACTGCAGGAGATCTGGCCATAGCAGCTTCGATTTGCAGCAGGTCATTCCTTTTGTGGTTTATGTTCTGGAGATCTTAATTACTCCCTCCTTGAGTGGGTTCTGTCTATATTTCTGCCTATCTCTTTGTCGAAGTAACCCGTTTCCTCCTTGTTTTCAGTTTCTTGGAATTCCCTATCCCAAATGATATTGCATTTATTGGAGAGATTGGCCTTGGTGGTGAACTTAGAACTGTAAGTTTATATATTTTTCTGCTTTGTGTGACCCTTGTTGGCTGTGAATATTCTTAGTTGGCACTTGCGGCTTATAGGAAAGAGCTTGTGTTTGACGAGGGAAATGTGCCTTTGGAAGATAACAAGGAAGATGTTAATTGGGGAACAGGATCACCTATGTTCTTTCCCCAAGCCTATAACAGTGCTTAGCAATTGTTATCTCCGACCATTTTACTGAAGCCAATAAATATTACTGCCACCAGTAGATTTTGCAGAGCCATGGAGCTATTAACAGGTTCATAGGAGAAGTATGCCCCACTAACCATGTTTCCAGCAACTACAGTGCCCTGACCCGGAAAACAACTTAATTAACATTTCCCCCCCTATATTGTGATAAGCTATGGTTCCCGTGAAGAATTTGCAATGCTATTGAGTACCTGTAAGCCATTTATTGGCTTGTATGCTTCTCCTAATTATGCAAATGCATGTTACAATGGCTAACCTTTTGCTATACCTGATGTACTTTTCACGTATGGATTTCATACATGGCAAAAGTGCAAAATAAATCTTTTGGTTCAGGCAATTTACCATAATTTTGTTTAAATGGATATTGGTTTGTGACAACCCGCCGCTGCGAGCATGGAGGCTCGAACGCGGGTGGGCAGCGGTGCATCAGTCTGCCCATGTCAGCCGGGCTATGCCTCAGTCCACAATGCATAAGAAAACAATCTGTCCGTCATCATTTTGGACATTATTTTTGCTAGATGTATTTCATAGATACATTGCGAATAAATGCTAGTGAACTTCTGACCACCCATCTAATACTAGTATTGCTTGTTGTGTCAAGTGGTCATGCATAAACGAGGAACTCAAACTTTTGGAAGAATAATCTGTCATGTATGTGGAAAACATGCATTAGTTTTATTACCGTCGCTTGGCCTGCAGAGAAATAAATCTATTTACTATTGGAAGTACACTCTATGTGGCAACAATCCCCTATCACTTTGTTCATCTTTCAGTTTGCCCCATACACTCCAATTTTGCAGAAATTACAGAGAAATAATTTGCATTTGCTTATCCAATTTTATTTTGTCATGGTTGCTTGTTTATTATTTTTGCCTGATCTCTCTGAGTTCAAGCTTCTTTCATTTTTCCCTCTTTAAGGTGCCAAGAATGGATAAGCGGGTGATGGCTATCGCGAAGTTGGGCTACAGGAAATGCGTCGTCCCCAAGACTTCAGAGAAGCTGCTCAAACCTCTCGATCTCGATATCCAGATCTTGCCCTGCAACAACCTGAAGGAGTTCATAAACACAGTGTTCAGGCCCGAAGTATGATGTTACATCCTGTCAGGGTGTGCTCTGCTTACAATTAGCTGATTGACTGACTGTAGGTTTTTAGCGTGCCTAGGTCCATTGGTCAAGGAGAACTTGTTCGCTCATTTGAAGTGTCATTTTTACACTTCAACCGGTCAGATCCCCCAGCCGTTTTGTGCATGTTCCTTTTGCTAGGAACCACGGCTCACCATGCTCACTGGTCACCACTCCATGCATGCTTGATGTAAATCTTTTTCATCCCATCCTGGTTATGTATATAGTTCTGTTGGCCTTTGTTGCATGGGCTCAGGTTCCACGATGGTTGATAATGAAAGGTAAGGTAAGGAGTCTTTTGTATTAACCAGTGCCCTTGTTCTTGTCATTTTTGGGGCTTCTTTAGTTAACAGGATTTTACATACTTCGGAATATGATGGAAAAAGAGTAGGAGTTAGATGTCATGATATGTAGAAACCTACAGGATTGAAAACACAATATGTCACAGGTAAAAGTTGTCTGATGGCTTTATAGGAACGAAACATGAAATTTCATGAAGATTTGGAGCAAATGTAGTCTTTTCATAACTTGCTCCATGCGACAGCATCACGAATAGGAATTTCTCATAGCGTAAGTGAACAGTAAATTTGTACATGAAGCTTTATGATTTAACTGCTGACAAAGTAATAGAACAGGGCCCACATTGCTAAGTACCACTACCAGGAAGAGCATCAACGAACTTCTGAGAAACATAAAATATTAGAAATTTCCTAATTCTGGTTTAAGCCAGAGGCCTCTATGGCCGAAGCAAAAACTAACATGAACACAAAAGTATTGTAAGTGATAAATGAAAACAAAAAAATTTGTAAGTTGGCTAATTTAGTACTCCCTCCGTTCCTAGTATAAAGTTGAGTCATCTCCAAGAAGGGAATTAATAATACCTTTCTTAGCCACAAAATAAACATTTGATATTAAGTTTGTAGGGCCTTGCCCTCTCCAAGAAGAGGGGGCCCTTTCAGAAATTCTCAGTGACCCGTGAGGGTCAAAGAGGGGGTTTGGAAATAGTTTTCAACCAGCAATTGACGCGCCTCGGTATTACCTCACTAGCTGCGTCATTGCCCCAAGCGCAAAGATGCCTTCTCTCGTTCGCCCAAGGCCCCTTCTTATACCCACCTCCAGCCCTGCCACCTCCCTCCATGAGCGAGGTGGGACTAATCAGACTACTACCAGCAAACAAACCGACGGGACAAAGCTAGCAAGCGTGGGCCCATTTCTCATGTATGTACTGCACAGGAAGATTTTCGGCCCATGGTCCGATAACCACCACCAGCTAGTGCGCTATGTAGTTCTCAAAAAAAAAAAAAAGCTAGTGCGCTATGCACAACTTGCTGACCGCAGGTGTTTACTGGGCCTAGCTAGGCCCATTAGCCAATGGTAGTCTGGTTGATGACGTGCCAATTTAATTTGCTATATGCATGCACAACGCCAACCGTTTCAAGACCCCAGCCATTCTTGTGCCGGCCCCTTTTAAATCTGCAAACGGTTGAGATAGGGGCATGTGTGCTCGCGTGTGTGCATGCTCTTTGCTCGCCAATGGTTGATGGCCTACTTTGGAAGGGGTGGCCATCGATTAAAAATAGTGTACGTTACAATGGGAAGAGAAAAATGGGAGGAATGTGCAGCAAGAAGAAAATAAGGGAAACGGTTCCCCTGACGCCCTTTTCTGCAAACACACGGATGAGATACTGCAATGATTCTGAACGTCTGTTGCAGAAAACTCTCCATTTGCATGCTCGAGCAGTTCTTGGACATTTTTTAATACCCAAACTCCTTACCACCACATGGTGCTTGCGACCATATAATCTCGTCCAAGTTCATGTGTGGCCAGCACTCCGTCTATCAGACGTTGCACGACAGTTGGCGTGTGGGCCTACCTCCTTATTTGGCGTTTGATTTGATTTTGTTTTCTTGAGAAATGATTTGATTAGAGGGTAAAATTTACGGCGGGGCAGCCTAGCTAGCACACTGGCATGTGGCTTGGCTACTCAACATTATTCGCTCCTAGCTCCTAGTAAAAATCAACAGCTCCCGTTCTTAGAAAATAACCAGTTTTTTCATAGAACAAAATATGAACTTAAATATAGTAATGGATTTTTAAAATATGCATGGATTTAAAAAAATCACAGTTATAAAAAAATTGCAATTTTAGTTCATATTTAAATCATTTTAAAAATCATGAATTAAAAATATCTGACCATGAATTTAAAATTCCGTGAGTTTTAAATTCCCTTAATTTTGAAAATGTTCATGAATTATTTTAAAAATAAAAAAATCCACGACTTAAAAAATATTTATTAATTTGAAAAAGTTCATGGTTTTAAAAATATTCTGAATTGAAAAGCTTCATGCATTGAAAAAGTTAAAGATAAGGAAAATGGAAATGGAAAAGGAAAAAAATAAACCGCTAAAACTAGAAGAAACCCGGTGGAAAAGCATAAAACAAACACACACAAACCACACGAAACCTTGTAGACCATAAGAAAATTAGATTAAACAAAAAAAAAAGGCTACAACACTCCACACCGGGCTAGCGCATAGTCGTGTAGTCCCATGCGTATAGCCACTAAATGTCGCAAAAGTCAAGGAATAGGAAATTACATGACTGAGTGCTTGTATTTTTTTACCGCATGCTACCTTTTGTTAGAGGTGTAACTCTTTTTTATTCAATCACGACAGAGTGTTCCGTACAAACAAAATCAGGCGGGTTAAGCAGCCACACATGGCGCCCCACATTAAGAGTTGTTGGAGCTTTAGCTAAGTCATGTGCCTCCTAGTTCATATCACTCTTCTCATGCTAAAAAAAGACATGATCAAACTCCTTCATCCTCTCCTTGATGTTTTTTTTTGAGAATCTTCTTCTCCTTGATGTCATCTATGATCACAGCTAATACCCATATATGGGCCATGTTGCACCGTAACCAGGCAGTCCTTCGTCACTTGAATGTTTCTCAAATAAAGATTTGAGGCGAGAGAAGAAGCCTCCCTAAAAGCCATTGCTTCAAGTACCTCTGGATGGTTTTGATTCATGAGAATTACAGCCGATGCTCCTTGGATGCAACCTGGCGCTGGATAGGCTGAGGAGCAGCCGCAACAAGTTGTGATGGGCCGGTGGGTTTGCGTTAATTTTTTCTTGGTCGATTTATGTGGTGGACCACCCCTTGTGCTCCTAGCCTTGTGGGCCCCACACATGGGGGCAAAGATGGACGTGGTGTTGTTTGCGGTCATCGAGACGCGTAGCCTGTTTGTTGTCTGTTTGCTGGCCTGATGTGGACAAGGCATGTCGGTATCGGGTGTAGCATGCGAACACCCGATAAACCTCACACGTCCATTGTACCCATACCACATCACCACCCACAGTTAATAATTAAAGAATATACGACTCAGGGTGACCATCCTCTAAAGAAACATAGGTAAAAAAACTCTAAAAAATAGCTGGATACGAAGATAAACATGACTTAATCGTCGACCGGCCCACCTTAACCTACGAACTACGCGCGTGCCATCTCATTTAGTCTCTATCTCTACTATTATTGTACAACAGTTTTTGAACATGGAACTTACCATCATCATCTACAGTATTCCCACCACAACGTCAACTCCAAGCAATATAAACCCTTCGATGCCACAAATCCAAGGGGGCTAGTTACAAGAGAATCCAACAAAAATTAGGCGTTGATTTGTGTGTATCTAATGGCTCGTGTTGTTCATAATACAGTCGGGTTCCTTCTCGATTCTTCTTGGTTGATCTCCTTCAGTAAGATTGCGGTTCTTTGAGGCATAAACATAACCTATTGAATTTGTTGGGATGAATATATTAGCATGAAGTTACACACAAAAACCCGCAAAAAAAGAAGTTACACACAAAGGATTTTAGCATTTTGAAATGATCATGGTCTTATGTTTATGTTACTATGTCTTGTTTACATTTTATCTTCTTTTTTTTTTGTAATTTTGAGCTTTATTGATTACTCATAGGCAATACATTCGGGGTAATACAATCGGACTATAATTGATCCAGATGCAGGGGCGGGCCCAGTACAATTCAAGGGTATTCAATTGAATACCCATTATTTTTTGGTAAGATATTAGATATATATATGGTATATACTTGACATGACATGGCCCAATATCCTCCTCCCAGCCTGACCTAGAATGGCCACAGCCTTGATCTCACAAGACTGACCTCAAACGATCACAATTCATCACACGAAACATCGCGACACGCAACACATGGCAATAACACTACGCATGAGACCATAAGGCAGAGAGGCGGGATGGCGGGAGGGTAGGCCTCCGGCGTGGCTGCGCGCGCCCTGCCTCCTACGTGAGTTCAACTGACAGTTTGACAAATCAAACCGTGAGTCCTTTGAATAGTCTGAATTAGTACTACTTTATTTGTGGGTAAATCATTAGTGATTTAGTTAGGGAAACTGGATTGGTAGTAGTTCAGATGACAAAGCAATCTGTGACTAGATTGCAAGCCAAGGCGACGTATCTCTGCTCCAAGGCACTTAAGTTATTTCTTCGTTTGCACTGTTGGTTTTATGTCCGACGAAGCAAACCGCGAGCATTTCTTAGAATTATTAAGTACTAGTATAGTACATTAATATTGTTTGCAATTTGCATTGTGAGAATTTTTCTAAATTGGTGACAATGAGCATTACTTATTAAAAATAAGGCTTTAGGTGATTAGATCTTCAAAATAATTAGCCTTTGAAATTTTGGATACACATTCTTCGAATCCTGGGCCCGCCCCTGTCCAGAGGCACCTCCTATAAACCTCACTAGCATGTTTTCTGCAAATAAGGGAAACGGTTCCCCTGACGCCCTTTTCTGCAAACACACGGATGACATACTGCAAACGATTCTGAATGTCTGTTGCAGATATTGTATGTCTCCATGATGCAAATTTGCTTTTCGCATTGCTGCAAATGTTTTAGCATGTTGTCTACGTGGTAATCATTCCTCTGAGGGATTTTGTTGTAACCAATGGAGAGTTGTTGCGGAAAAAAATACTGCATGTGTGTATTTGAATTATTGCAACATTTTCTACAAGGTTTTTTTTTAGCATCAGTACAGACACAAGCGCTCATATACACGCGCATACACTCACCCCTATGAACGCACACACGCATACCCTACCCCTATGAGCACCTCCACGAGATTTGACATACCCACGAGATGATATGTTGCAGACTAAAAGAGAATGTTGTACACATCTTTTTTTCTCTGACAATTATATACGCAAGGAATATGCGGAGTAAAATTATTCTTGCAACTCCTCCCGTGTCGCCCCTGCGCGGCGAACCCTAGCGCCGCCGCGTCCTCGTCCCTCCCCCGACCTCTCCTCCTTGCCGCCGTCGGGCAAAGCCCGGTCGGCGTCGGCGACAGCGGGATCTCTTCTCCCACGACTCGCTGGATCTGGCGTGGGCGGATCGAGGCGGTTGTTGGCGGCGCGCTGGAGGCCGGGCGCGCCGGCGCGGGCTTGGGGCGACGGCAGGGCTCACGCTCGCGGTTTCCCCTGGTGTGCGTGGGAGTCCGCTCAGGGCGCGCGGTGGTGGCCCTCGGCAAGCGGTGGCGGGCGCTGGGCTCTCGGCGGCGCTCCGGCGTGTGCAGGCGGCGGCGGTCCCTGTGCGCGGTCGGCGGCTCCGTCTCTGACCCGGACGGCGCGGGGGATGGCGGCGGCCCGGCGTGGTCGGCGATCTGGATGCGGTGGTGCCGGCTGCTCATTGACCTGCCGGTGCTCCAGGTTTCTGCCTGGTGGTGCTGGTGGTGACGGCGGCCCGTGCACGAGAGTTGGATCTCTTCGAACTGGTCTGGGTGAAAACTTGCCTTCGGCGTCTGCTAAGGCCAGTGGTGGCAGCGCTATCTGCGTCGTTCCCTTCTTGAAGGCATCGCCGTGGAGAAGTTCAAGGCCGCTCTCTGCTACCTCCGGGGAAAACCCTAGATCGGATGACGGCGGCGCTCTGGTGTCGTTCCTCCCTTGGGGCGTCATTCTTGGAGGTACACACGTGATCGAGGGACCAGAGGACGGATTCTTTGGTGGAGCGGTGATTCATCCTACACACTGATCGTGACGGATCTTGACGGCGTGGCGCAGTGCAGATTCGGAGTTCACTGTGGGAGGATGGACTTGCGCAGGAGGACGACGATGTCGGGCTTCGATGGCAGAGAGAACTGGCACGGTACATGCAACAATACAACTCTGAAAATGGATTGGTGGCAGATAGCTACGGCGGTCTCATACCCGGCAAGCGTCCTGATTAAGGAGTACGCCGGATTGGTAGGTGCCCCATACCCGACAGGCGTCCTGGTATAGTGATATTACCTCACTAGCTGCGCCATTGCCCCAAGCGCAAAGATGCCTTCTTCCGTTCACCCACGGCCCCTTCTTATACCCAGCTCCCCCCTTGCGACCTGCCTCAGTTACCGAGGTGGGACTAATCAGGCTACCAGCAAACAAACTGGCGCTGCCAAATACAGAGCCGAAGTGTGAAAATACCCCAGAGCAGCACTCTCCCAAACCCTCCTCCAACAAACCCTTGTTTACCCATATGTGCCCTCATGGACCCCTAGACTAGATCCACCATCCCACTCTCCTCCCTCGCCTCCTGCAGTGCAGTCCGCGCCTGCCCCCGGTCTACATTGGTATAAGCAGTGTTGCTCGCACGGAATCCGGCGCCTCCCCACTCCCCAGATCCTCCGCCTCCGGTTCGCTGGTGTAAGTAGCCCTCCCTTGCTAGTTTGATTTAGCCAAAGCGTCTATTTTGTTTCTGCAACATTGCGACTGTGATATATTCTGTGATGTGGTGGCCAAATAGTCTCAAGGAGTGTGATCTGTTTCTTATGTGATTTTGATGTTTGTTGTAATTTTCTGCTCTAGTACATTGTCGAAATATACCCGACTCATTTGATTTGGTGTTAGCATGAGAAGATCTGTAAGTACTGAGTACAGTATCTGTGCATTGGCAAATGAGAAGTTGGCATTGGTAAAACCTGTTAATGTAGCTTGCTTGAGAGTGGCTTGAGACAATTTTATAGCTGATGCATCCCTTCTTTAAAAAAAACCCAGTAATTGCTCCCCTTAATATATTAAGCAGATAGAGGACAACAAAAACGTTCATGATCAAGTCATCATGGTGGATTACAAGAGTTTTGATGCCGAAGCATCCAAAAAATAGAGACAGTGCAAAGCCTGGGTCACCTAGAGGTGTCTCTAAGCATTTTGCCCCGGCAAGCCTCCATATTGATTTTGTATATACACTTCTTCTTCGGTACAACCCCCTGGACACATCAACAGTTCAGATTAAAAGATACCCTTTCGTGAGAATAAGTGAGTAGGGATAGGATGGAAAATCAAGGTGGGGGAGGCGTACCGCGGCGTAGCGAGGCGCATGCCCGTACGGCCCGCTCTACGCCCGTACGGGGGCGGTGTACGCCGCGTGAGGAGGAGGGCGGGCCCACGCGTGCTAAACCTAATCCATTAATTCGGCGCGGATTAGGCGAACCATTAACGCCGGCGCAGTGAGTCGTCCCGTCGCCGGCGTCGGTCCGCGGGCGGCGCAGATTCACACGCCACCGCCTGCCGCGTGCCTGTACACGCCACTGCTTGACCCCCGCGCACGCCGACCTCATTAATCGCCGGCGCCGATTCGCACGCCGCCGCCTGCCCTTCTGCGCCCCTTGACCGCTCGGCTGCCCACCGGCATTGATCGCCGGCACCCCCGCCCCACCCATCGCTACGCCCTATAAAAAGCGCCTCGCGCCCTCCGTCGGCTCGTCACACCGCCCTCGCCTCGCCTTCTCCCTTGTCGCCGGCGTCCTCCTCTTGCGCCCTTCACCTCCTCGCGCGCCGTGCCTCTCCCTCTCGCCGACGATGGCCCGCCCCAACTTGATGATGGAGGAGGCGGAGGAGCTCGCCCACTTCGGCATCCCCGCCGCGCCCGACGTGCGCCTACCGGCGAGGTGGCGCCTGAGCGTCGACGGCGTCCCCGTTGCGCCGGTGCCCGAGGTCGGCACCCACCTCTTCGCCCGCGCCGTCGGCTTGTACAGGGCTCGCCTGTCGCCGGAGGAGCTCGCCGACCCCCAGTACGCCCCCAACAACCCTGGCTGGGCGGACCGCCTCGCCGACGATCAACTGCGGCGTCTCCACGCCTACGCCGGCCCGCGCCCGCCCACGAAGCACAATCGCGCGCGGCGGCATGAGCTGTGGGACGGCCGCACCTTCGAGGAGGTGGTCGCGCCGTACCGCGCGCAGGCGGTCGCCGGCGTCGTGCCTGCTCCGCCGGGGGACGGCTTTCAGCTGTACCGCCGCGGCGAGGCGCGCTCGACCCGCGCCCGCGTCGACTTCGGCGCCATGCACCCGCCCCCGCCCCGCGGAGGCCCAGGCGGTGACCGCGGCGCTGTCCGCCTCGGCCCCGGCGATCGTCGTACGGCGGGCAGGAACGGCGCCGGGTCCAGCCGTACCGCGGGCAGGGACGGCGCAGGGTCCAGCCGCGCCCCTCCGCCCGAGCCGCAGCAGCCAGAGCCGGCGTTGGTGGCGGAGTACAGGCGGCTGGCAGCGGAGGCCGGCGACCCGGACGACATGCCGGGCTACCTGACGGCGCTCCGGGAGTCGGAGAACATGCCGCAGCCGCCGCTGCTCGTTCAGGAGTACCTTCAGGTCGCCCCGGGCGCCGTCCACCCGGAGGACTTTCCCGGGTACCACGCCGCGCTCGAGGACTCGATGGCTGCGCCGGCCGTGCCCGTGGTGCCCCTCGACGACAGCAGCAGCAGCAGCGATAACGGCGACGGCCTGTATGACGAAGCAGACTTCGGCGGCGTGGAGGACGAGTAGTTTAGGGTTTATTTGAAAATGTCGTTTAGTAATGTTTAATTATTTTCGTAATGTTCTTTAGTTAAGTTTTATTTCTAGTACTATGTAAAATATCTATGAAAACTCTAATGAAATATCGAGTGTTTGAATGGATGGTTTTTAAATGTTGTTGAACTATCAAGTGTTGAAATCGATACTATTATTTTTAGTTTTAAAAAGAGTTGTACAGCAAAAAAAATGAGAAAAGAATTAAACTAGAAAAGTAAATATAAAACCAAATAATAAGAAATTGACATAATATTTGCAAAACAAGTTAGAAGATTTAAAAAAAACTATTTTATAGTAAAAAATAAAATTCAGAAAAAAAGTAAACTTGAATTGAAAAAAACCCTATGTAAACTAGAAAAGTAAATATAAAACCAAAAAATAAAAAATTGACATAATATTTGCAAAACAAGTTAGAAGATGTTTTTAGAAAAACTATTGTATTGTAAAAAAAATTCAGAAAAAAAACTTGAATTGAAAAAAACCTATGTAAACTAGAAAAGTAAATATAAAACCAAAAATAAAAAATTGACATAATACTCGCAAAACAAATTAGAAGATATATTTGTTTAAAAAAATTGTATTGTAAAAATAAAATATAAAATAAAAATTAAACTTGAATTGAAAAAAACCTACGAAAAAAACCTATTTAAACTGGTGCGGGCGAGCTCCGGCAGGCGAGGTGCGAGCGGCCTGCCGCGGCGCTGCGCGTTGACTGGCGAGGTGGGCCGATTTCAGTAGTCCTAGTGGTCCGCTGGAAGGCGCGCCTGCGAGCGGTCGAGGGCGCAGGGGCGGGGTGGATGGTTTCGTTTAGTCCCACCTCGCCCGCCGAAGGACGCCCAGACCGGCCTATATAGGAGGATTCATGCACCCTATCAGATAAGATAGATAGTAATAATGTGATTTGAGTTTGCATTGCCCGGGCAGCAGCTCTGTCGCAGCTGCCCGGACAGTGTTACACTGTTCGGGCAGCTGCGGTAGTGCTGCTAGTGCATTGTAACTCAGATCACATCATTACTATGTATCTTATTTTTGATAGTTTAGCATTTTATGCAAAGTTTGTTTTATTAATACATAAAGTTTTGTAATATTTTTGTCCGGTCAGCGTCTTTGTTGTTTCAAATTCATGCATCATGTTAAGAAGGTCAATTTTTTGACACGAAGAGCACATTGCGTCACGTCCGGTCAGCATTTAAAGTGTTTTGACCGAAAAAATTATAGAAAAATCATAAAATGGCAAAAATCCACGAGACTTGCCATGCATCCTATTCATGATGGTACAAGACTGTGGAAAAAATTGGGTTCATTTGAAGGATGTCGAAAAATAACTCGTTCTCGGACAAGGCCTTTGCTCCTACCCGAACGGTCTACGGAGAAGAAGGTCAATTTTTTGAAATCTTCAGAATGGCCTGAAATTTTGCATGTGAGTTAGTATGCCCACTCCCACACATAATCCAAAAATTTATGGTATTTCGATACGAAGAGCACGTTGCATCACGTCCGGTCAGCATTTAAAGTGTTTCGACAGAAAAAATTATAGAAAATTTATAAAATGGCAAAAAGCCACGAAACTTGCCATGCATCCTATTTATGATGGTACAAGACCGTGGAAAAAAATTGGGTTCATTTGAAGGATGTCGAAAAATAACTCGTTTTCGGACAAGGCCTTTGCTCCTACCCGAACGGTCTACGGAGAAGAAGGTCAATTTTTGACATCTTCAAAATGGCCTGAAATTTTGCATGTGAGTTAGTATGCCCACTCCCACACATAATCCAAAAATTTATGGTATTTCGATACGAAGAGCACGTTGCGTCACGTCCGGTCAACATTTAAAGTGTTTCGACAAAAAAAATTATAGAAAATTCATAAAATGGCAAAAGGCCACGAAACTTGCCATGCATCCTATTTATGATGGTACAAGACTGTGGAAAAAAATTGGGTTCATTTGAATGATGTCAAAAAATAACTCGTTTTCGGACAAGGCCTTTGCTCCTACCCGAACGGTCTACGAAGAAGAAGGTCAATTTTTTGACATCTTCAGAATGGCCTGAAATTTTGCATGTGAGTTAGTATGCCCACTCCCACACATAATCCAAAAATTTATGGTATTTCGATATGAAGAGCACGTTGCGTCACGTCCGGTCAGCATTTAAAGTGTTTCGACAGAAAAAATTATAGAAAATTCATAAAATGGCAAAAAGCCACGAAACTTGCCATGCATCCTATTCATGATGGTACAAGACTGTGAAAAAAAATTGGGTTCATTTGAAGGATGTCGAAAAATAACTCGTTTTCGGACAAGGCCTTTGCTCTTACCCGAACGGTTTACGGAGAAGAAGGTCAATTTTTTGAAATCTTCAGAATGGCCTGAAATTTTGCATGTGAGTTAGTATGCCCACTCCCACACATAATCAAAAAATTTATGGTATTTCGATACGAAGAGCACGTTGCGTCACGTCCGGTCAGCATTTAAAGTGTTTCGACAGAAAAAATTATAGAAAATTCATAAAATGGCAAAAAGCCACGAAACTTGCCATGCATCCTATTTATGATGGGACAAGACTGTGGAAAAAAATTAGGTTCATTTGAAGGATGTCGAAAAATAACTCGTTTTCGGACAAGGCCTTTGCTCCTACCCGAACGGTCTACGGAGAAGAAGGTCAATTTTTTGACATCTTCAGAATGGCCTGAAATTTTGCATGTGAGTTAGTATGTCCACTCCCACACATAATCCAAAAATTTATGGTATTTCGATACAAAGAGCACGTTGCGTCACGTCCGGTCAGCATTTAAAGTGTTTCGACAGAAAAAATTATAAAAAATTTATAAAATGGCAAAAAGCCACGAAACTTGCCATGCATTCTATTTATGATGGTACAAGACTGTGAAAAAAAATTGAGTTCATTTGAAGGATGTCGAAAAATAACTCGTTTTCGGACAAGGCCTTTCCGCCGACCCTGCCCCCGCACCGGGCGCACACTCTGGGCCGGCCCACGCGCACCGTCGCCCACAGTCACTGGGCCGGCCATCGCGCGGCGTCTTTCGGCGGGCCAGGTGGGATTATTTGTTTTATTTATTTCTTGTTTAAAAATGTTCATTTTTATTTGTTATAAATGTTTTATAATTTATTTAATGTTCATTATTTATTTGTTGTTTGTTTTGCATTAATGGCTATAGTTGTTTCCATAATAGTAAAGTGTTATTTGTTATAATTTATAATTAATAATAATTTGGAAAATACTCATACATAAAATAAGTACTTGATATGAAATTTATTAAGTAGTTATGTTAAGAACAACACTTAATGTAGAATTTAGTATGTAATTACATTAAAAAATACTTAATATAGAACTAGTTAATATAGAAAATGGCACCTCAATTTTATTATTTACTTTATAAGTAAGAATAATAAGTTGTTTATTATAAATTATAAGTACTAATAATCAATTTTATGAAAATAATTGATTATGACTTTCTGGTTACGACGGAATCGGAGTACGAACGGAAGTCGCGTCAGGTCGGAAGACGTTTTCTGGGTATTTTCACGGAGAAAATCGTAGTAAATGCATCGAGTGTCGAAACACACCCAAAGTTTGCAGGCGTGCTTGCGTGCCACACTGTAGCGATTTAAAAAAAAATCCCGACGTTTCATGGCTTTGCGAAAGAGAACACATACTGAATGCATGTCACACCCCAGACCGACACCTCAGGTTTGTACTGTGAGTACATGTCAACATGGACGAAACGCACCCAACTTTTGCATGCGCGTGTGAGTGACCCCCACGGTCTCGCACGTCAGATTACGACGGAATCGGAGTACGAACGGAAGTCGCGTCAGGTCGGAAGACGTTTTCTGGGTATTTTCACGGAGAAAATCGTAGTAAATGCATCGAGTGTCGAAACACACCCAAAGTTTGCAGGCGTGCTTGCGTGCCACACTGTAGCGATTTAAAAAAAAATCCCGACGTTTCATGGCTTTGCGAAAGAGAACACATACTGAATGCATGTCACACCCCAGACCGACACCTCAGGTTTGTACTGTGAGTACATGTCAACATGGACGAAACGCACCCAACTTTTGCATGCGCGTGTGAGTGACCCCCACGGTCTCGCACGTCAGATTACGACGGAATCGGAGTACGAACGGAAGTCGCGTCAGGTCGGAAGACGTTTTCTGGGTATTTTCACGGAGAAAATCGTAGTAAATGCATCGAGTGTCGAAACACACCCAAAGTTTGCAGGCGTGCTTGCGTGCCACACTGTAGCGATTTAAAAAAAAATCCCGACGTTTCATGGCTTTGCGAAAGAGAACACATACTGAATGCATGTCACACCCCAGACCGACACCTCAGGTTTGTACTGTGAGTACATGTCAACATGGACGAAACGCACCCAACTTTTGCATGCGCGTGTGAGTGACCCCCACGGTCTCGCACGTCAGATTACGACGGAATCGGAGTACGAACGGAAGTCGCGTCACGTCGGTAGACGTTTTCTGGGTATTTTCACGGAGAAAATCGTAGTAAATGCATCGAGTGTCAAAACACAACCAAATTTTGCAGGCTTGCTTGCGTGCCACACTGTAGCGCGTCAAAAAAAATCCCGACGTTTCATGGCTTTGCGAAAGAGAACACATACTGAATGCATGTCACACCCCAGACCGACACCTCAGGTTTGTACTGTGAGTACATGTCAACATGGACGAAACGCACCCAACTTTTGCATGCGCGTGTGAGTGACCCCCACGGTCTCGCACGTCAAATTATGACGGAATCGGAGTACGAACGGAAGTCGCGTCACGTCGGAAGACGTTTTCTGGGTATTTTCACGGAGAAAATTGTAGTAAATGCATCGAGTGTCGAAACACACCCAAATTTTGCAGGCGTGCTTGCGTGCCACACTGTAGCGCGTTAAAAAAAAATCCCGACGTTTCATGACTTTGCGAAAGAGAACACATACTGAATGCATGTCACACACCCCAGACCGACACCTCAGGTTTGTACTATGAGTACATGTCAACATGGACGAAACGCACCCAACTTTTGCATGCGCGTGTGAGTGACCCCACGGTCTCGCACGTCAGATTACGACGGAATCGGAGTACGAACGGAAGTTGCGTCACGTCGGAAAACGTTTTCTGGGTATTTTCACGGAGAAAATCGTAGTAAATGCATCGAGTGTCGAAACACACCCAAATTTTACAGGCGTCCTTGTGTGCCACACTGTATCGTGTCAAAAAAATTGCGGCGTGTGGAAAAAATAATACAAAATAAACAAAAAAAAGTCCCATATTGCGGACGGACTCACTTAAGAAGATTAAAGTGAATTATTGCTGTGACACTCCATGATTATGGAGTGCCAGAGCATAATTTACGTTAACCTCCTTAAATGATACCGCCACACTAGAGGACTTGACATTGCAAGCAGACTACGGTATTTAAACAGGTGAATTAGCACGATGAGAAGCAATGTGGGATTAAACATTAGCATGTTCGGCGGTGGCCGCCGTCGCTATAGGTTGGGCGCTATAGGTTCGGCGGTATCGGGCCTGGGCCCAGACGGCGAACGAATATTTTTTTTACTTTTACAGCGCCGTATACCGGCACGTACGGCGGAACCCTACCCACACCATTCGCCCCCCCGTACGCCGCCCCGTGCCCCAGTCGCCCCCACCACGATCGCCCTACCATGATCGCCCTCAGGCGCACAACGATCTCAGCGCACGTGCGGCGCCGTCCATCGCCGTCCACAGTTAACGGCGCTCGTTGGCACAGACTGCCCCACGCCCGCAGGCGCAGATCGCCGACGCTGGGCAGTCTGCTTTCGGCTCCGCCACAGCCGTTGTTCGGCGGCTGTCGCCCGGATTAAGGTCACGTTTCCCACCTCGAACAATTTCTGTCGATGCTATTGCGTAATCATATGTATTAATAGGAAAATATTAACATGCAGTATGGATATCGATGGTGTGATTCCATGTTCCATAGAGAAGTGGATAAGTCTCGTTGAAAGATTTACCACCGCTCAGCGATTTAGGTTCTACGAAACAGGCTTGGAAGAGATGTTGATCATTCCGTCAGTACAAATGAGAGATTTTTTGCTGCATTTTATGTTGTTAGGTTATAACCCAAACAGCAAAAAATTCATGATACAAGAAAATAGTGGCAGTAAAGGCCTAATTTCACTTAGACCGGACGATGTATTTTCAATATTTGGGTTTAAGAATGAAGGTGAGGATGTTTTTGGCATTCTTGCGACGGAAGGAAAAGTGTTAATAAAGAAAATTCCTATTCAGTACGTTCACAAAAAAAATGGTCAGATAATGATAGATGACTTGATTCAAAAAATTATGAGGAATAAATCCGCCGACGATGAATTTCTTCGGATGGCTGTTCTTGTTTTGCTTGGGACCATTATTGCACCCATGTGGGCTGTCTCCATACGAAAGGAGTACTACGCGTTGGTGCATGACGTGAAGCGGATAAGCACGTTGAATTTTAACGTGTTCAGTTTGCAAACTTGTTTGACGGAGATTGGTAAACTCAAGCAGGACGGTCGTGTGAGGCAATGGCCATGTGGCAACCTAGCCCTACTCCAGGTATGCTATTAATTAATGCTATTTCACATTCCTTTAATTTATGTGTTCGTAACTTATTTTGTCTTTTGTTTTGTAGTACTTATATTGGGAGAAGGTGCAGCCAACCACCGGCCCGAAAAATGACCCGTTGTCGTTGCAAGTGTTGGGGAACGTTGCAGAAAATTAAAATTTTTCCTACGGTTTCACCAAGATCCATCTATGAGTTCATCTAGCAACGAGTATTCAGATTAGATAGCATCTACATACCACTTTGTAGATCGCAACGGAAGCGTTCAAGTGAACGTGGATGAGGTAGTCGTACTTGCCGTGATCCAATTCACCGATGATCTAGTACCGAACGGACGGCACCTCCGCGTTCAACACACGTACGGGACGGGAGACGTCTCCTCCTTCTTAATCCAGCAAGGGGGAAGGAGAGGTTGAGGAAGATCCAGCACGACGGTGTGGTGGTGGATGCAGCAGAACTCCGGCAGGGCTTCGCTAAGCAACTACGGGAGGAGGAGGAGGTGTTGCAGGGAGGAGGGGGCGCCAGGGCATAAGGGTGCGGCCACCCCTCCCTCCCCTCCCTTTATATAGATGCATTAGAGGGGGGGGGGGAGGGCGCAGCCTTGCCCCTTCCTCCAAGGAAGGGGTGCGGCCAAGAGGGGGGGAGGAGTCCATCCTCCCCAAGGCACCTCGGAGGTGCCTTCCCCCCTTTGGACTCTCCCTCCTCCAAGTTTCCTTGGCGCATGGGCCCTTGGGGCTGGTTCCCCTTGGCCCAAGCAGGCCAAGGCGCACCCCCTAAGGCCCATGTGGCCCACCAAGGCAGGTGGCCCCACCTGGTGGACCCCCGGGACCCCTCCGGTGGTCCCGGTACAATACCGATAACACCGAAACTTGTCCCGATGGCCAAAATAGCACTTCCTATATATAATTCTTTATCTCCGGACCATTCCGGAACTCCTCGTGACGTCCGGGATCTCATCCGGGACTCCGAACAACATTCGGGTTACTGCACATACATATCTTCACAACCCTAGCGTCACCGAACCTTAAGTGTGTAGACCCTACGGGTTCGGGAGACATGCAGACATGACCGAGACGGCTCTCGGGCAATAACCAACAGCGGGATCTGGATACCCATGTTGGCTCCCACATGCTCCACGATGATCTCATCGGATGAACCACGATGTCAAGGATTCAATTAATCCCGTATACGATTCCCTTTGTCAATCGGTATTTTACTTGCCCGAGATTCGATCGTCGGTATCCCAATACCTCGTTCAATCTCGTTATCGGCAAGTCACTTTTCTCGTTCCCGTAATGCATGATCCCGTGATCAAACAGTTTGATCACATTGAGCTCATTATGATGATGCATTACCGAGAGGGCCCGGTGATACCTCTCCGTCAAGCGGAGTGACAAATCCCAGTCTCGATCCATGTAACCCAACAGACACTTTCAGAGATACCCGTAGTATACCTTTATAGTCACCCAGTTACGTTGTGACGTTTGGCACACCCAAAGCACTCCTACGGTATCCGGGAGTTACACGATCTCATGGTCTAAGGAAAAGATACTTGACATTGGAAAACTCTAGCAAACGAACTATGCGATCTTATGCTATGTTTAGGATTGGGTCTTGTCCATCACTAGGGACATATTGTTGTCTGTTATTCACACATGTATTACGATTTCCGGTTAACACAATTATAGCATGAATAAAGACAATTATCATGAATAAGGAAATATAATAATAATGCTTTTATTATTGCCTCTAGGGCATATTTCCAACAGTCTCCCACTTGCACTAGAGTCAATAATCTAGTTACATTGTGATGAATTGAACACCCATAGAGTTCTGGTGCTGATCATGTTTTGCCTTAGGGAGAGGTTTAGTCAACGGATCTGCGACATTCAGATCCGTGTGCACTTTACAAATTTCTATGTCTCCATCTTGAACATTTTCACGAATGGAGTTGAAGCGACGCTTGATGTGCCTGGTCTTCTTGTGAAACCTGGGCTCCTTTGCAAGTGCAATAGCTCCAGTGTTGTCACAGAAGAGCTTGATTGGCCCCGACGCATTGGGTATGACTCCGAGGTCGGTGATGAACTCCTTCACCCAAATTGCTTCATGTGCTGCCTCCGAGGCTGCCATGTACTCCGCTTCACATGTAGATCCCGCCACGACGCTTTGCTTGCAACTGCACCAGCTTACTGCCCCACCATTCAAAATATACACGTATCCGGTTTGTGACTTAGAGTCATCCAGATCTGTGTCGAAGCTAGCGTCGACGTAACCTTTTACGACGAGCTCTTCGTCACCTCCATAAACGAGAAACATTTCCTTAGTCCTTTTCAGGTACTTCAGGATATTCTTGACCGCTGTCCAGTGTTCCTTGCCGGGATTACTTTGGTACCTACCTACCAAACTTACGGCAAGGTTTACATCAGGTCTGGTACACAGCATGGCATACATAATAGAACCTATGGCTGAGGCATAGGGGATGACGCTCATCTCTTCTATATCTTCTGCCGTGGTCGGACATTGAGCTGAGCTCAGTTTCACACCTTGTAACACAGGTAAGAACCCTTTCTTAGATTGATCCATATTGAATTTCTTCAATATCTTATCAAGGTATGTGCTTTGCGAAAGACCTATGAGGCGTCTCGATCTATCTCTATAGATCTCGATGCCTAATATATAAGCAGCTTCTCCAAGGTCCTTCATTGAAAAACTTTTATTCAAGTAGGCCTTAATGCTGTCCAAGAGTTCTATATCATTTCCCATCAAAAGTATGTTGTCTACATATAATATGAGAAATGCTACAGAGCTCCCACTCACTTTCTTGTAAACACATGCTTCTCCATAAGTCTGTGTAAACCCAAACGCTTTGATCATCTCATCAAAGCGAATGTTCCAACTCCGAGATGCTTGCACCAGCCCATAAATCGAGCGTTGGAGCTTGCATACCTTGTCAGCATTCTTAGGATCGACAAAACCTTCCGGCTGCATCATATACAATTCTTCCTTAAGGAAACCATTAAGGAATGCCGTTTTGACGTCCATTTGCCATATCTCATAATCATAGTATGCGGCAATTGCTAACATGATTCGGACGGACTTCAGCTTCGCTACCGGTGAGAAAGTCCCATCGTAGTCAACCCCTTGAACTTGTCGATAACCCTTAGCGACAAGCCGAGCTTTATAGATGGTCACATTACCATCCGCGTCTGTCTTCTTCTTAAAGATCCATTTATTTTCTATGGCTCGCCGTTCAACGGTTAAGTCAGTCAAAGTCCATACTTCGTTTTCATACATGGATCCTATCTCGGATTTCATGGCTTCCAGCCATTTGTCAGAATCCGGGCCCGCCATTGCTTCCTCATAGTTCGAAGGTTCACCGTTGTCTAACAACATGATTTCCAAGACAGGGTTGCCGTACCACTCTGGTGCGGAACGTGTCCTTGTGGACCTTCGAATTTCAGTAGGAGCTTGATCAGAAGCATCTTGATCATCATCATTAATTTCCTCTCTAGTCGGTGCAGGCACCTCAGAAACGTTTTCTTGAGTTTCGCCATTTTCCGGTTCAAGAGGTAACACTTCATCAAGTTCTACTTTCCTCCCACTTACTTCTTTCGAGAGAAACTCCTTCTCTAGAAAGGATCCATTCTTGGCAACAAAGATCTTGCCTTCGGATCTGAGGTAGAAGGTATACCCAACAGTTTCTTTAGGGTATCCTATGAAGACGCATTTTTCCGATTTGGGTTCGAGCTTTTCAGGTTGAAGTTTCTTGACATAAGCATCGCATCCCCAAACTTTTAGAAACGACAGCTTGGGTTTCTTCCCAAACCATAATTCATACGGTGTCGTCTCAACGGATTTCGACGGAGCCCTATTTAAAGTGAATGCGGCAGTCTCTAAAGCATAGCCCCAAAAAGATAGCGGTAAGTCGGTAAGAGACATCATAGATCGCACCATATCTAATAGAGTGCGATTACGACGTTCGGACACACCATTACGCTGAGGTGTTCCAGGCGGCGTGAGTTGTGAAACTATTCCACATTTTCTTAAGTGTGTGCCAAATTCATGACTCAAGTATTCTCCTCCACGATCTGATCGTAGAAACTTGATCTTTTTATCACGTTGATTTTCAACCTCACTCTGAAATTCCTTGAATTTTTCAAAGGTTTTAGACTTGTGTTTCATTAAGTAGATATACCCATATCTACTCAAGTCATCAGTGAGGGTGAGAACATAACGATAGCCACCGCGAGCCTCAACACTCATTGGACCGCACACATCGGTATGTATGATTTCCAATAAGTTGGTTGCTCGCTCCATTGTTCCTGAGAACGGAGTCTTGGTCATTTTACCCATGAGGCATGGTTCGCACGTGTCAAATGATTCATAATCAAGAGACTCTAAAAGTCCATCCGCATGGAGCTTCTTCATGCGTTTGACACCTATGTGACCAAGGCGGCAGTGCCACAAATATGTGGGACTATTGTTATCAACTTTAACTCTTTTGGTACTCACACTATAAATATGTGTATCATCACGTACCAGATTCATTAAGAATAAACCATTAACCATCGGAGCATGACCATAAAACATATCTCTCATATAAATGGAACAACCATTATTCTCTGATTTAAATGAGTAGCCATCTCGAATTAAGCGAGATCCAGATACAATGTTCATGCTCAAACTTGGCACTAAATAACAATTATTGAGGTTTAAAACTAATCCCGTAGGTAAATGTAGAGGCAGCGTGCCGACGGCGATCACATCGACCTTGGAACCATTCCCGACGCGCATCGTCACCTCGTCCTTCGCCAGCCTCCGTTTATTCCGCAGCTCCTGCTTTGAGTCACAAATGTGAGCAACTGCACCGGTATCAAATACCCAAGAGCTACTACGAGTACTGGTAAGGTACACATCAATTACATGTATATCACATATACCTTTGGTTTTGCCGGCCTTCTTGTCCGCTAAGTATTTGGGGCAGTTCCGCTTCCAGTGACCACTTCCCTTGCAATAAAAGCACTCAGTTTCGGGCTTGGGTCCATTCTTTGGCTTCTTCCCGGCAACTTGCTTACCGGGCGCGGCAACTTCCTTGCCGTCCTTCTTGAAGTTCTTTTTACCCTTGCCCTTCTTGAACTTAGTGGTTTTATTCACCATCAACACTTGATGTTCTTTCTTGATTTCTACCTCTGCTGATTTGAGCATAGCATATACCTCAGGAATGGTCTTTACCATCCCCTGCATATTGTAGTTCATCACAAAGCTCTTGTAGCTAGGTGGAAGCGACTGGAGGATTCTGTCAATGACCGCCTCATCCGGGAGATTAACTTCCAGTTGAGTCAAGCGGTTGTGCAACCCAGACATTTTGAGTATGTGCTCACTAACAGAGCCATTTTCCTCCATCTTACAGCTAAAGAATTTATCGGAGACTTCATATCTCTCGACCCGGGCATGAGCTTGGAAAACCATTTTCAGCTCTTCGAACATCTCATATGCTCCATGTCTCTCAAAACGCTTTTGGAGTCCCGGCTCTAAGCTGTAAAGCATGCCGCACTGAACGAGGGAGTAATCAACGCAGCGTGACTGCCAAGCGTTCATAACGTCTTGTTCTGCAGGGAGAATAGGTGCGTCACCCAGCGGTGCTCTTAGGACATAATCTTTCTTGGCAGCTATGAGGATAATCCTCAGGTTCCGGACCCAGTCCGTATAGTTGCTACCATCGTCTTTCAGCTTGGTTTTCTCTAGGAACGCGTTGAAGTTGAGAACTACGTTGGCCATTTGATCTACAAGACATATTATAAATATTTAGACTAAGTTCATGATAATAAAGTTCATTTAATCAAATTATTTAATGAACTCCCACTTAGATAGACATCCCTCTATTAGTCATCTAAGTATTACATGATCCGAGTCAACTAGGCCGTGTCCGATCATCACGTGAGACGGACTAGTCAACATCGGTGAACATCTTCATGTTGATCTTATCTTCTATACGACTCATGCTCGACCTTTCGGTCTTCTGTGTTCCGAGGCCATGTCTGTACATGCTAGGCTCGTCAAGTCAACCTAAGTGTTTTGCGTGTGTAAATCTGTCTTACACCCGTTGTATGCGAACGTAAGGACCTATCACACCCGATCATCACGTGGTGCTTCGGAACGACGAACCTTAGCAACGGTGCACAGTTAGGGTGAACACTTTCTTGAAATTATTATGAGGGATCATCTTATTTACTACCGTCGTTCTAAGTAAACAAGATGCAAAACATGATAAACATCACATGCAATCAAATAATAAACGTGACATGATATGGCCAATATCACATAGCTCCTTCGATCTCCATCTTGGGGCTCCATGATCATCTTGTCACCGGCTTGACACCATGATCTTCATCATCATGATCTTCATCATCGTGTCTCCATGAAGTTGCTCGCCAACTATTACTTCTACTACTATGGCTAACGCGTTTAGCAATAAAGTAAAGTAATTTACATGGCGATTCTCAATGACACGCAGGTCATACAAAAATAAAGACAACTCCTATGGCTCCTGCCGGTTGTCATACTCATCGACATGCAAGTCGTGATTCCTATTACAATAGCATGAACATCTCATACATCACATATAGATCATTCATCATACATCACAACTTTGGCCATATCATATCACAAAGCACTTGCTGCAAAAACAAGTTAGACGTCCTCTAATTGTTGTTGCAAGTTTTACGTGGCTGAATTAGGGTTCTAGCAAGAACGTTTTCTTACCTACGTAAAAAGCCACAACGTGATTTGTCAACTTCTATTTACCCTTCATAAGGACCCTTTTCATCGAATCCGCTCCAACTAAAGTAGGAGAGACAGACACCCGCCAGCCACCTTATGCAACTAGTGCATGTTAGTCGGTGGAACCGGTCTCACGTAAGCGTACGTGTAAGGTTGGTCCGGGCCGCTTCATCCCACAATACCGCTGAAGCAAGATAAGACTAGTAGCGGCAAGAAGAGTTGACAACATCTACGCCCACAACAAATTGTGTTCTACTCGCGCAAGAAGAACTACACATAGACCTAGCTTATGATGCCACTGTTGGGGAACGTTGCAGAAAATTAAAATTTTTCCTACGGTTTCACCAAGATCCATCTATGAGTTCATCTAGCAACGAGTATTCAGATTAGATAGCATCTACATACCACTTTGTAGATCGCAACGGAAGCGTTCAAGTGAACGTGGATGAGGTAGTCGTACTTGCCGTGATCCAATTCACCGATGATCTAGTACCGAACGGACGGCACCTCCGCGTTCAACACACGTACGGGACGGGAGACGTCTCCTCCTTCTTAATCCAGCAAGGGGGAAGGAGAGGTTGAGGAAGATCCAGCACGACGGTGTGGTGGTGGATGCAGCAGAACTCCGGCAGGGCTTCGCTAAGCAACTACGGGAGGAGGAGGAGGTGTTGCAGGGAGGAGGGGGCGCCAGGGCATAAGGGTGCGGCCACCCCTCCCTCCCCTCCCTTTATATAGATGCATTAGAGGGGGGGGGGGGGAGGGCGCAGCCTTGCCCCTTCCTCCAAGGAAGGGGTGCGGCCAAGAGGGGGGGAGGAGTCCATCCTCCCCAAGGCACCTCGGAGGTGCCTTCCCCCCTTTGGACTCTCCCTCCTCCAAGTTTCCTTGGCGCATGGGCCCTTGGGGCTGGTTCCCCTTGGCCCAAGCAGGCCAAGGCGCACCCCCTAAGGCCCATGTGGCCCACCAAGGCAGGTGGCCCCACCTGGTGGACCCCCGGGACCCCTCCGGTGGTCCCGGTACAATACCGATAACACCGAAACTTGTCCCGATGGCCAAAATAGCACTTCCTATATATAATTCTTTATCTCCGGACCATTCCGGAACTCCTCGTGACGTCCGGGATCTCATCCGGGACTCCGAACAACATTCGGGTTACTGCACATACATATCTTCACAACCCTAGCGTCACCGAACCTTAAGTGTGTAGACCCTACGGGTTCGGGAGACATGCAGACATGACCGAGACGGCTCTCGGGCAATAACCAACAGCGGGATCTGGATACCCATGTTGGCTCCCACATGCTCCACGATGATCTCATCGGATGAACCACGATGTCAAGGATTCAATTAATCCCGTATACGATTCCCTTTGTCAATCGGTATTTTACTTGCCCGAGATTCGATCGTCGGTATCCCAATACCTCGTTCAATCTCGTTATCGGCAAGTCACTTTTCTCGTTCCCGTAATGCATGATCCCGTGATCAAACAGTTTGATCACATTGAGCTCATTATGATGATGCATTACCGAGAGGGCCCGGTGATACCTCTCCGTCAAGCGGAGTGACAAATCCCAGTCTCGATCCATGTAACCCAACAGACACTTTCAGAGATACCCGTAGTATACCTTTATAGTCACCCAGTTACGTTGTGACGTTTGGCACACCCAAAGCACTCCTACGGTATCCGGGAGTTACACGATCTCATGGTCTAAGGAAAAGATACTTGACATTGGAAAACTCTAGCAAACGAACTATGCGATCTTATGCTATGTTTAGGATTGGGTCTTGTCCATCACATCATTCTCCTAATGATGTGATCCCGTTATCGATGACATCCAATGTCCATAGTCAGGAAACCATGACTATCTGTCGATCAACGAGCTAGTCAACTAGAGGCTCACTAGGGACATGTTGTTGTCTGTTATTCACACATGTATTACGATTTCCGGTTAACACAATTATAGCATGAATAAAGACAATTATCATGAATAAGGAAATATAATAATAATGCTTTTATTATTGCCTCTAGGGCATATTTCCAACAGCAAGTTCCCCTAATGAAAAATTGGACTGAATCTAAAGCGGAGAAATGAGACAAGTACGATCTGGAAAATGGTCGCGGCCATGGATTTGTAATATTATAATGCTTATTTATTTGTACATTGATTTTGCATTGAGAATGTTATGTACTCATGTTGTCGTTGCATACTCACTTTGCAGATTGATGACTGCATTACGAAGGAGTATAGAATGAAAAAACTTGCAGATGAACAAGCTGAAAGCAGTAAGAAACATTGTAGCCGAAAGTCATCCGTTACGGCAAAGAAAAAAGTGGACAACGTGTCCGAGGTCCCTGCTAATCTAATGCCTTTTACGGACCGGGTTATGAATGATATGAAGGAAATTCGTAAGGAATTGTTTCGTATGCCGGAGTTATGCGCACAGGTAAAAATGTAACAACTCTGCTATGCACTTTATTAAACTCGATAAATTAATAAAAAGATATAACATGTGAATGAGCTTACTTTTGCAGAGAGTGTTAGAGAAAATGAATAAAACAGGTGTACAGTACAAACCGGGCACAATGGTAGAGGAGGAAGAAAATCTGTATGGACAGAATAGTGAGTCCAGCTACGAAAACAAGTATCCTCAAAAAGAATTTCAGTATGATGACAAACACACACCTAATGGCCGAAATGGCAGTGGGCATTATGATTTGGATTCTGAAGAAGGGAATTCGTTCAAATTCAGTACTGGTCACTTGAGTAGCTTTAAAGATGAGAAGGAGGATCCTATAGAGGTCCCGGAGCAATCAGAAAAAAAAGAAGCATCATCTCTAAAAACCAATGAAATAGAAGCTGCAAGATGGCAAGTCCCTCAAAATGAGTAAGAAGTGTCACAGGCCTTGTCAGATGGTAATAGCGAGGTAGAAGAGAAGAAGGTGGTGATTCCAGCGAAGCGAAAGCGGTGTGGGTCAAAGTACACGAAATCTCCTTATGTTAAAAAGACTCCGAGAAAACGTGCGAAACGTACCGCGAAAACGAGTAAGTTAAACATGCTCTGAATATATTATTGGAAATTGTGTAGTATAAATTTGTACTTTAACTTTATTGACTTGTGTTGTAGAACTGTTTAATGAAACAACCCCTTAATTTGATCATTCTGTGAATGATATGGTGTGTGCCGCTGTGCAGTACGTGAAAGCGTACGAGCACTCACCAAAACATAAGAATCATGAAATATTCAACAACAGTAAAGAAGAAGGACTTTCTGCGGACCGAGTTTGCCAGATACTTAACCATGCATGGATATCCGGTGATGTATGTATCTTTATTGTCATGCTTATGTCATGCGTAGATTACTCATTTATTTCAGGTAATTGACGCTTATGCGACTTACATATCGGATTCAAGTCTCGTCAAAGACAGGTATATTGTACCCACATATAGATCTTCCTGGTTATTGAACACTTGGTCAAAGTCAGTAAGACGAGGGAAATCAGTAGACGATCCAGAAGGTTTAGCACATGCAAATGAACCTCTCAACAGATGCATGACGGAATATTTTGCAAAACCGAAGGTACCGTTTGTATTGCAGAATTGTATTTTCATTACTATCTTATGTGAAAGCCGAGCTTACTAACAATATTTAAGTTATGAAATAGGCTTATTTTGCGTTAAATAAGGATAAAAACCATTGGATTACATGTGTTTTGCACACTAGAAAGAAAGAGTTCCAAATTCTTGATTCTTTGAGGGGGGAAGTAAATATCTCTGAAGCTACCAGGATATTCGTTAAAAAATTTGTAAGTTGCGTATTCATGTGTGTACAATTAACCATATAATTTGTTTACCGTATGTAGTCAACGTGTTCATATTTTTTTGTCAGAGAGAGCAACATGCAGGAGATATTAAAGATGCAAATGACAGTTCTATTATGTCGTTCCCGGATGTCTCCGCATGGCCTATAGTCCCCTACGACATGCCTCAACAAGAAGATGGGTGAGTTACATGTACCATGTGCTTTTGAAATATATTAATTGGTCAAATGCTATCTTACTTAACGTGCTTTCAAAATTGCACTTATGTTTTTTTAAGATAGGAACTCATGTGGACTGTTCGTTCTTCGCTGTTTTCAATACTGGGACGGAGAAAAATTTATTACTCCTATTTCTCAGGTGAGTACATTTTAAGTAAGATAAATTAGTACATTATATCATATATAAGTGATGAAAATAATATTATTTTTATTACTTTTCAGGAATCTATTGATAGTTCGAGAGAAAGAATGGTAGCTGGAATTATTATGTCCCCTGAAAATAAGCTTACAGAATTGAAGAACAAAGTAATTCGACTTGCGAAGAAGAAACAAAAATAAAAATATCATACGACAATTCGATGTGATTGTCGAAATATTATTTGTTCATGACTGAGAATTATGTGTGGATGCTTTATTTCTTTATGTGAGTTTCAAATATTTTTAGCATGTCAAGTTTATATGACCTGGTAAATTTATTAAAAATATATTTTATCATTTCTTATTTTACTATTTTATTTATAATTTATGTTCAATGAGTGTTCTCGCGAATATACGATTTGTGGTTTTAAAATACTCCAACGATATATGACGACGATATATCAGAGGCGAGCGCCGCCGCGCCGCACGTTTGGCGCTACATGGCGCACGTGGGCCGCGTCATCTGCCAGCGGGCGCGCGGCGCGCGGCGCGCGGCGCCCCAGGGTTGGCCGTTGCCGGCACCGAGGCTGATTCTGCCTCGCCCCGCCGCGCCGCACGTTTGGCGCTACATGGCGCACGTGGGCCGCGTCATCTGCCAGCGGGCGCGCGGCGCGCGTCGCCCCAGGGTTGGCCGTTGCCGGCACCGAGGCTGATTCTCCCTCGCCCCGCGTGCGCCCCTCTGCGCCCGAGGGCGGAGTCAGCCTCGGGATCGCCCCTGCGGCGCCTACCGGCGGCTGTGCAGCGCCTCGGGATCGCTGTCCGCGGGGCGCCTGTTAACGTAATTTTTTTTAGGTTAAAGCAACCGGCGGCTGTGCAGCGCCTCTGATCGCCAAACATGCATGATTTATATACAAAATTATATATTGATACGAAAAAATATATATAATACATATCATGTTAAATTTATATAACGCATATCATATTATAACGTAAAATTTGTATGTGGCATATCATATTAAGAACAACGAGTATAGTGCCAACAAATATGACATAAGTAAACAGTGATTACAAGTCTTCCTCCGTATCAATGTAACGAAACAAATATGTAAATACTATTCTTTAAGACAACCAAATAAATCATCAACTGTAATCAAAAGTTGTTCTTTTTATTCAAACATTTCTTTGCTATGATCATCATGCCATGTTCCTGCATAGAAAGATTGTAATATACGTCAAAAATTTGTAAAGTATTAACTAAACAAGAAAATAAAGTTAATGAAATGGTGTGCTCATACTTTGGATTCTGAGGACAATTGTTTTTGAAATGACCATTTCCTCTGCATAAACCGCATAGACGTATAGGTTTCTCATCAAAACCTTTGGGTCTACCGTTTGTAGTCACGCCAGGTTCTTTACCACGGCCTTTGTTATTCTGCCCTTTCGGCGCTCCTTTTGTATTGATTTTTTCTGGATCACCAACAAAAACATGATTTTGATTCGGCACAAAAGCATCATCATGTGCAACTGTATGCTGTCTCACGTAATCTTCCTCCTGAACATCCTTATTTGCTATCACATCCTCCAGAGCAGCCTTCAGTTTATCAAATAGAAATGATTTATGACATGCCGCATGATTTGCTCCCGCAGACAAAATAGTCAACTCACTGTTCTTAGTTCTCTCCTCAGTACCTGCCCATCCCCATGCGAAGACATCACTAGTGCGTTTCACGGGCAATCCACCTCTAGCATTCTTGCTGAATCTTCGCAGCACTAAGCACCTAGGTAAGTCCTGCACGTTCAACCTGACTAAAACATAAAGAACATGCTTGCATGGAAGACCTTTACGTTTCATACTATCACAACTGCACTTCACTGTTTCTTCTGAATTACTAGGTGTATAGTCCACTTTGAATCTCAGTTGCCTGTTATTTTTCCATGCCACTATGAATCTCCTACTGACGGCTCCACTCAGTCTATCTATGATCTCAAGATCCGCTGCCTTCTTCATTTCTTTCTGCAAGAGGTAAAAGTTCACCGCAGTGAAGTCACGGGCAGCGGCTTTTTCAATGCATTTGAAATCGTCGAGTACTGCTACAGGGAGTGTCTGTGTGGACAGGCAGTCGTCGTGTGACTCGTTCTCACGGAGCCGAACAATGCAGTTCTCATAATGCACAACCATATCAACAATTGTCATACCAGAGTCAAGATGCATGAAGGCAAGAGTTCAGACTCTCGCTCCTTTGTTTACTCCGCATACCAAGGAAGAACCCACCGGTCAGATATGACGCAGCCCATAGCCTTTTCTTCCGATACATCCTATGCAACCATGTTTCAGTTTTCTCCGACTCCCATTTAGCTCTAAAAGCTGCCCATCTCGCCTCAAACTCATCATGTGTAGTGGCATAATAAATAAGAGCCCTGAACTCCTTAAGGGACTTGTGGTGGAGGTGTTTCTGCATGTTTTTCTCAATATGCCACGAACATAGTCGATGCCACACATTAGTAAGGACCTTCCCGACGGCCCTTATCATGGCTGCGTCTCCGTCAGTAATTACAGACCTCGGCTTCTTTTGACAACGAGCTCTTAAGAAAGTATGCAACAGCCAAACGTATGTATCCTCCGTCTCATCTGACACAACTGCACAACCGAACACAGTGGTGCAACGATGATTGTTTAGACCAACAAAAGGTATGAATGGCATTCCGTACCTATTCATCTTGTAAGTGCTGTCGAAGACGATTACATCACCAAAGTCAAGGTAATCCCGACGTGACTGAGAATCACACCAGAACATGTTCTTCAGCTTTCCTTCTGCGTCGACAGTGTGCTCAAAGAAAAAGTCTGGATCCCTTGTCTTTCTCGTCATCATGATACCAATTGCAGTGTCTGCATCACCCTTTGCTAGCAACTTCATTTTCTCCCTATAACACATGTTATAAAGCTTCCTCCTCCCGAAACCAGCCAGTGCATATGATCCATACCTACTAACGAAGTTGTCATAAATCCAATGTTTTTTTAGCCCAGCACCTGCCATTGCTAAGATCTCGAGCTTCTGGTATTCCTTTATCTGATTATGAGATCGAAGATATATAACTTCATCTGGTTTAGCAAGAGTGTGACTATGATCATCGCTGAAACTGCTCACATACCAAATGGAGCGCTCTCTGTCAACCTTCACAGTTAGATGGGCCTCACAATAGCACCAAGTCTCCGCTCTCAGCCTGCGCTTCTTCCCTTCCATGGTACAAAACTTGGCCTGTCGTTTCCCAGACCTTGAACAGAGAAACCTCCTCAACCGCCTATGTGCGTCGATACCCTTACTATATTTCAAGTTGTCCCTCCTAATGCTGAAGCCTCGCTTTTTCACATAGTCGTTATAGAAATCATATGCCTCCTCGTCTGTCCTGAACGTCGTGGACATCACCGTCCAATGCCTGTCCAGTGATTCTTGCTGGTATTCATCGTACCCAGTATCAAAATTGCACTCATCACCATCAGCATCATCGTCGTTTCCGCACGCGTCACCATCCTCGTCCTGAAAAAAATACAATGAACAGTATATGTGAGTAAGTAGTTGTATAAGGACTATCATGTATTCACTTTCCACTACTTACTTTGCTCGAGCTGTTATTATAAGATGCATCGATATCGTTTTCGTCATTGGCATCATCGGAAAAATTCCACTGATAGTACCCTTCCACTTCCATCTACGCAAATTGTAAATATGATATATAAGACTTGATGCGTATTTAATTTCACTTTAAAATAACGTACATAATTCTAAACCTACATGGCTTCCGCTTTCAGCATATGAATCATCTACATCCATATCCTCATTGTCATCATCCCCTCCTATCTGTTCACAGGCGAACATGTTATTGTCATCGCACATGCTTGCATTTAATATGGTTGAGAACATGCAGACCACTTACATTGCCACTATAAGACTCATCCAAACTCATATAATTTTCGCCGTCATGTTCGTCTTCATCCAATGACAATGATCCGTCCTCGCTACCGCCATCATCACCGTCATATCCTATTTCAGCCTCATTCTATACACGTTCATATATAATCAAATATCCATTCAAACATCACGTAACATCTTTTCAATTCAAATCCGTTCTTAAATTACTATGCCAGCGCCTTGCGTACCTCGTTGCCTTCGTCAGACATGAGGCGGTTGTCCCCGGATACGAGCTGCCGGCGCGGAGGCGTCTGCCCGACCGAGGCGGTTGTCGGCGTAGCGCACAGCGCGTGCGTTTTTTTTTTCGTCGGCCAGGTACTGCCGGAGATGGCGGCTGCAGCGGCGGCGCGAGAGGAGGCGGGTGAGGCGTCTTGAAGATAGGGTTCGCCGATCGGTTTTTTAATCACTCGGGCATACGCAGCGGACGCGGGGCGGGGGCGTGCATGCGGGACGTGGGCGCCTACGGATGCCCGTGCATGCGGACGGACGTGGGCGCGTACGGGCGGCTGTACGCGACAGCGCCGTACAGCGACGCGGGTGCGCCTACGGCGGACGGGTATTTTTATACGGCCTGTGAAAATGACCGCCCCTACTCTTTATACGTTTTAGGGGGGGTTGTACCGAAGACCGCCTCTTGTATATATCGATGGGAGTATAAACAAAGATAGTTTGGATGTTCATATTGATTTTGTATATATTCTTAGGCCACACTGCCAGACTGCTACAGCTAATATCTGTTCAGACCTGAACAAGATTCCTCACCAAGTCACACACGTCGTTTATTAGTCTTTGTATAATTAATCTGCTGAACAAGGTTTCTTACTCGTGCGACAACAACTGTGTTTCCCCATGCTCCTACTATCCGTCCATCGGAATTGCTGATGTTTGGTGCTCCCATTCAACAGATGCAGATCTTTGTCAAGACACTCGCGAGCAAGACGATCACCGTAAGGTCGATCCAGGGGACACAGTCTACGTTGTCAAGGTGAAGATTCAGGATCAGCAGCGCCTTATGTTTGGCAGGGAGGAGCTGGAAGATGGATTAACTCTGGCTGACTACGGCATTGAGGATGAATGCACCCTTCACTTTGATCTGCGGCCCCAGAGAAGGAAGATGCTAGTCCTATTTAAAACGTTGACAGCCAAGATTTTCGCTCTTGAGGTCGATAACTTGGAAACAGACGGCAGTGTCAAGGATTAGATCCAGGTTGAGGAGGGCATTCCTGTGGACCAGCAGAAGCTCATCTTTGCCGGGAAACAGATGGAAGATTTTCGCACCCTGGGGGAGTATGGCATCAAGCAGCAGGACATGATTCACCTGGTGCTCCGCCTCCGTGCCTGACTAGCGAGTGCTACCCAGTCTCTCTCCCTATGCTTCAGATCCTTTCTGTTTGCAGATTGTCCAGCCGTGCGGAAACCTGCGTAAGAGCGTGCGCTAGTATGTCAGAAGTATTTGCTACCTGCAGGCTACAATCAGTATGGTCGAAATGTACGTCATGTGCCTTTCTGTCTCGCCCTGTGGTGCCAGTTGAAAAGCAGACGTGGCCAGAGAGCGCGGGTTAATGTTGTTCGAAGTATTTGCTACGAGCACTCTGTTATCAAGAATCAAAGCATTTGCTACTGCATTGCTGAAATTTGGGCTGCTAATGTCTTTATAGCATGAAGCCTTGGCTTGCTTATTTTGCTTGAGGGTATTTCATGAATTTACACAATCCTGCGGTAATGGTCCGCGTACATTACCAGATTTACGAAGAAATTCAGAAACACACAAGAGCATTGCATATTTTTTCTAAATTTTGACAACCATATATTCATGTACAACAGCGCTCACAGTTGTATATTGTACAATGTCTCTATCTCTAAACGCCACAAGGAGTATTTCTTACAGGAAACATGAGAGATATTTTAGATCTCTGTGTAAAAAAATGTAAGCAACCAACAACTACAGCAAGCATGAACAAATTTGTTTGACTTGCCTCTACCGCTTTGGCCCGACACCGCCACTCGCAAAGAGCCCCGCAGAATTACAGAAGAATCCCCATAGTTTTTTTTGGTATTCATTCACCAATGAGAAGGAATTAACGGAGGAACGTGATTACGATAATCTGGAGGATTTGGCAGCTAAGGAATGATCAATTGCATGATAAACCAGTTCCACCAATGACGATGATAACAAGGATTTTTTAGAGCGTATCATTGCATTGATAGCGGGAACAGAGATTTTTTTTTGTCTAGTGAACTCTTTGTGTCAAATTCAGTGCAAGGAAAAAAAAATGCATGTGCATGCGTCGCGGGCAGGCGCAGAGCGGAAACACTCGCAAGGAAAAAACGAAGGACAACAGAATTCAGCTAACTCTGCGCCGTCCATCAAAGAGCCTTCCCTTGGAAGGAAGAAACCCAGATAATTTACCTGCAGAGGCCCTGCCCGTTACAGGAAATACCAATACCCCATCGCTTCCTTCCTCCTCTCCGGCGTGACGTCACCGACTTCAAGACTTCAAGGTACGCGAGCAGTTGATTGTCTCATCTACTATCTGCCTAGAGTCCTCACTGGTCTCATCTCTACTAATCTGTTATGCTGCATAATTTATTACCGTCCATGCATCGATGGGTTATATTTGGGGAGGTAGCGCATGACTGATCAGATCTGTTCTTTCTGGGTTCATCTTGAGACTTGAGAGACGAGATCTCTCACCGAGCTGTCCCCGTATACATCCTTCAGAATCATTAGGAGTTGGATGGAGCTTGTTCGTGTTCCTCTCCGCTCCGGTTTAGCCTTTTAGGCTATGTTTGGTAGCAAAGTACTAGAAAAACTGAAGTATTGAAGGCCACAGTATTTTAGCCACTAGGTACAAGATACTACAGTTTTCACATACTAAAGTATCTTGAAGTATTAAGAATACTGTGACCTGTTTGGCAAGTGCTTATATGCACCAACATCAATTGTTGCTAGCTAGGTGGACGCACTGAACGGGCATGCATGACAAACAGCCGCATGCACTGAACTACCGAGCTGCCGGCAGCTAAACGTGGGCTCGCTCTCCAAAGTTCAAGGGCGCCTCGTTCCTCTTAGATGGCACTGTGCAATAGGAGGGGTAACGAAGCGGCCACAGAGGCAGCGCGAAGAGGCGGAGGACAAAGATCAGCATACTCACGCTTTTCTCTCATTTGACGTCTCTTGGTTTGTCCCCGATGGAGACGATGTCCACAGGCAGGAACAAGATTACTACGCGCGTGTCTTACTTTCTTTCGCATGCTCTGTTTTTAAAAAAGAGGTCAAGGGTTCTTTTTTTAAAACTGAGAGAATATTGTGGTTTTTTAAATACTGCAGTTTTAATACCATAGTTTTTAGTCATAGCCAAACAGCTCATAGTAATTAATACTATGGTATTTTGAAAAACTGCAGTATTTTTCAAATACTCCAAAAATACTTTGTTATCAATTTTGTTTGTAATAGTATCCGTAGTGATCTGAGCAATGTTCCTCTCCAATCCATGCTCATCATTAATTTATATTAGTCGGAACAAAATTTCTTGCTCCTGCAACAACTGTTCTCCCTAGTAATTGTTCTACTGTCTGTCCCTCAAATTGTTGATGCTCTGTACTCTCATTCGATAGATGAAGATCTTTGTCCAGACCTTCACTGGCAAGACGATCACCGTCACGGGAGTGAATTGCAAAAAACCATCACATTTGGGGCATCGATTGCAGAAAACTGCCTAGTCCCTAATTTTATGCAAAAATCACCGTGTTTCTAGTAAACTTTTTGCAAAATGCACTGATGAGGTGATTTAGCCTATTTAATCATTTTCTGACAGATGGGACCGGACTGTAAGAAGCTGGCCTGGCAAAAAATTTACATACACATCCCTGGATCTAAAAACAAAAAGCAATCAACCCCCTGCTCCCCTGCTCCCGATCCGATCAGGAGGAGGCAACCGCGCCTGCTCTCCCTCCGCCCGCAAGATGGGGACGAAGCCCGACATGCCCGACATGGTGGGGGGAGCCAGCTGGTCGGCGGCGCTGGCGATGGAGTTCGGTCGGTACCCGAAGACCAGTTCGAGCGGCCGGGGTCGTCGTGGACGACGAGGGAGGCGCTCGTTGCCTGGGGCCGCTGTCGCGCCGTTCCTGCTGGTGCTCGCCAGCGACAAAATGTCGGTGGATCTTCAAGATCCAGCCATGGCGGACGCCGTGCAGCAGTGCACGAGCCGGTGCTGCTCCTCCGCTTTGCCTCCCACCGCGTGCTCCAGCAGGGACTCGCCCTCTCGGCACTGTCCATCCACACGAGCGACTCCGGCCCGGCGAACGCGGTGGTGAGTTGCGGCAGCAAGCCCCTGGCCAGGTCCAAGGAGGCAAGCGTGGTGCCTACCCCGTGCCCCCAGTACGCTGTTGTGCTGCTGCGCGCTGATGCTGGGTGTCCTTTGCAGATGGCCGAGGCGCGGCCAATGCAGGGCCAGGGCGCCGCCGGTCTTCAAGGTCGCGAGCAGCAGTTGAGCTTTCGCTGCTGCCGGCAGATGGCACCGCGCTCCTGGGTGTCGAGTGGCCTGGGTGTGTCGTGTCCCGGCTGCTCCTCTTCCCGACTGTCCCCCTGGCCCGACGGTGAGATCCAACAATGCGCAGCCGGCAGCCCGACGCGCAAGCCCTCTGCCCAGCGCGTCGCTCCGGCATCCCCGGCGAAGCAGCACGGCGGAGGCCATGAACCCGACGGCCAGCGCGCCTCTTCCGGGGGGGTGGGGGGCTGATTGCTTTTCTGTTTAGATTAAGGGGGGTGTGTGTAAAATTTTTGCTCTTACAATCTGGCCCCATTTGTCAGAAAGTGGTTAAATGAGACAAATCACCTGATCAGTGCAATTTGCAAAAGTTTACTGAAAACACGGTGATTTTTGTACAAAATTAGGGACTAGGTGGTTTTCTGCAATCGATGCCCCAAATGTGGTGGTTTTTTGCAATTCACTCCTGTCGCGGTCGACCCATCGTACACCATCAACGTTGTCATGGCGAAGATTCAGGATTGTTGATTATATTGTGTACGTGTATATTTGTGTGTAGGGCCCACCTTCTGTTTCCTTGTATAGTTGAGGTTGTGCCCCATCTCTGTACTTATATATACGTGCCTGGTGCACCGATCAATACATCGAGATTGCACAGCCCATAAATTGTCCTTCTACATGGTATCTATCGCAGCACGATCCTAAACCCTAACCCGCCACCGCGCCTCTACGCGCCGCCGTCGCCGCGCCTCTACGCGCCGCCGCCGCCGCTACTCCCCGCCGCCGCCGCCGCTACCTCCCTCCCGGTCGCTGTCGCCGCTGCTGGTCGCCGCCGCCTCTCCCCACCTCCTCGCACGCCGCTGCCGCCGCCGCGTCTCCCGCTTCCGCCCGCGCCCTCCCTCTCCCGCACCTCTCCCTCCTACCCGCGCCGCACCCTCCCCTCTCACCCGCGCCGCACCCGCACCTCCCCCTGTGCCGCCGCACCTTCCTGTCTGTGCCACCACCCGCACCGCGGATCCCAAACCCTAACCCTCGCCATGAGCTCCTCCTCGTCCACCGTCTCCAACCCGTTCGCCGGTCCCGATGTCACCCTCATCCGCGACCTCAACATCCATGAGCGTGTTTCGATCAAGCTTGATCAAACCACCGCATCCTACTCCGCCTGAAAGCGTTATTTTTCGCTTGTGTTCCGTGAGTATCTCCTGCACGGTCACGTGGACGGCACCGTGGACTCGGCGCTCATGATCAACGACAAGGAGTGGATGATCCTCGACGCCACCATCATCCGCTGGTTCTACCTCACCATCTCCAGCGACCTCTTCCACACCGTGGTGGACGACGAGGATGACGCCCATGCGGTCTGGACCAAGCTCAACTGCCTCTTCACCGACAACCGGCTGCAGCGCAAGGTCCTGCTCTACGGTGAGTTTTACGGGTGCCAACAACTTGACTCATCCATCGATGATTTTTGCATGCGCCTCAAGAAGCTCGCCGATGAGCTCCATGATCTCGGGGAAAAGATCGGCGACGAGCTCCTCATCAGCACCCTCTCCGGCGTCCTCAACGAGGACTTTGGGAACGCCGCCTCCAACCTCACCCTCATCCCGGAGCCCACCTTCGCTAAGGTGGTCGCGTACCTCAAGTTGGAGGAACGCCGGATGCGGGTGCGCGGACTCGCGCGACCCACACCGCCCTCGTCGCCGGCACCCGCGGGGTTCTGCCCCGCCACTGCCGCGCCCGACGCCGCCACAGCCGGCGGCGCCTGCCTTCCCGCCAGGGTTCCCGCCCGCCCCCTTCCTGCCGCCCCAGTCGGCGGCCAATGGGGGGGGTCGTCGCGACGACCGTCGTGGTGGCCGCAAGCAGGGGGCGCCGGCGCTTAGGAGGGAGCACCCCGCCCACCGCAGCAGCCCTATCAGCCGGCCCCGTGGTACGCCGACCAGAACACATGGACCGGCGTTGTGCACGCCTACTCCATGCCGGTTCCTCGGGCCCCCGGCCCGGGACTTCTCGGTGCCCGGCCACAGCCACACCAGGCGTTCTACACCGCGTCGCCACCCTACTCGGCGCCCTACGGCCAGCAGCCGCCGTAGGTGGGCCGCAGCCGCTGCTACCCCTGACGGCCGCGCCGCCTCTCCCGCAGGCACCGTGGGACCCGACCCTTCTGGCGGCTCTCCACAACACTCCTTCCCCGTCCAGCTACACCGGCGGCGGCGACTGGTACATGGATAGCGGCGCCACCGCTCACATGGCGGCGTACCCTGGTAACCTCCACACCGCCCATCCTGTCCATACTTCCAACCGCATCACCGCCGGTGACGGATCTTCTCTTCCTATCACCCATATTGGTCATGCATATTTTCCGTCTAACTCCACTCCAATATCCATGTCTAATATTCTAGTTTCTCCTGAACTTATTAAAAAAATCTAGTTTTTGTTCGTTCTCTTACACGTGAAAATCCGGTTACCGTTGAATTTGATGAATATGGTTTTTCTGTTAAGGACGCTCGCATGCGGATGGTGCTCCACCGATGTGACAGCCCCGATGAGCTCTACCCGGTTCACTCCGCCACCTCCACCACTTCCGCCGCCCCCGTCGCTCTCGCCACCGGAGTGGATCTTTGGCATGCTCGTGTGGGTCATCCTAATCCTGCCACCCTTCGCCACATACTTCGGAGTTTTTCTTTCACTTGTAATAAGAACGAGGATCACTCGTGTCATGCATGTCGCCTCGGCAAACATGCTCGTCTTCCGTTTAGGGCTTCTTCTTTTGTTGCATCGTACCCGTTTGAGTTAATTCATAGTGATGTTTGGACCTCTCCTGTTGCCAGTAATATGGGCTTTCTTTATTATCTTGTCATCCTTGATGATTATTCGCATTATGTGTGGACCTTCCCGTTGCGCCGCAAGTCGGATGTTATATCCACTCTCGTCGCGTTCTACTCCTATGTTCTCATGCAGTTTGGTCGTCCCATTCTCGCGTGGCAGACAGACAACGGGAAGGAGTTTGACAACCTCACTGTACGTAATCTTCTTACCACACATGGCACGATTTTTCGACTCACTTGCCCGTACACCTCGCAACAGAACGGTCGTGCTGAGAGCATCCTTCACACTCTCAATGACTGCGTTAGGACACTTCTCTTTCATGCCAATGTGCCTCCGCGCTTTTGGCCTGACGCTCTCGCCACCGCTTCTCTCCTCATCAACATCCGCCCATGTCGTACTCGCGGGAACTTTACACCTCATCATCTTCTCTTCGGTGCACCCCCCTCTTATGATGGGCTTCTGTAAGTGCATCTAGTGCCCCTTAGTGATTTTGGTGTATTGAAGACTTATAGGTTAAGTATCTAATGTGTTTATGAGTGTACACAGGTCTATAAGTCTATGAGGAGTTTGATATTTACAGAGAAAGTCGACCCCTAAAAATGAAGTTCTTCGACTGAAGACTTTGATATTTTGAAGACTTTCTGAAGACTTTGAAAGTGAAGAAATTGGTGTGACCTTGAAGACTTTGTATTCATTCGAGGAACGTGAAGCGTGAAGACTTTTGTTTTCATAGTTTCATTTTCTCTTTCTTGAGTCATAGGAAACACCGTACTGTTAAAGGGGGTCGAGGAAATACTATGGAGAAAATTTCCATGTGATGCTCAACTCAAAGCCTACACCTACCAATCCCTTCGAGTGAACCCATTGGAAATCTCATACAGTTCAATCAAATTCTTTAGTGACAGAGACGAAGTTCTTCTGGTCACTGAGGACTTTGCTCTGACTGAGGAGTTAGGAATTCGCCAGTGCGAATTGCCTACACAGCGAGGAACATGATAGCCCTCAGGAATTTGTACCTCAAATTTCCGACCGTTGCTGTGCTGCGCGCCAGCTGTCCTAAAATATCTTGTCCACCTAACGGTCATATCATTGAAGGGCATTTATGTCTTATCATGTCGGGCTGCTCCCTAGGCTATAAATAGCTGCCCCCTACAACCACTAGCTGGTTGGCTGCTCTACGAGAACTTGACACTTGTCATTTGAGAGCAACCCATCCTCCGAGGACTTTGAGCGAAAATCATCAAGTGAGGAAAATCCAAACCCAAACCCAAACACCTACAAACCCAAAGTGATTGAGCATCACTGAAGAGATTGATCCTGTGTGGATCCGACGCTTGTTACCTTTGAAGACTGTGCTTCTTCCAGACGGTTAGGCGTCAAGGTCTAGAGCATCCAAGAGGAATTGTGGATCGCTGAGTGACCAAGTCTGTGAAGGTTTGGAAGTCACTTGAAGACTTACCACGAGTGATTGGGCGAGGACTGTGTGTCCTTAGCTCAAGGAGAATACGGTGAGGACTGTGTGTCCGGGACTAGGTGTCCTCGAGTTTAAATACTCAGCCGCTCCAACCAGATGTACAACTGAGACAGCAGTTGAAACTGGTCTACCAAATCATTGTCTTCACCAAGCTTACTGGTTCTATTTCCTCAACACTTTCATTTCCTCATTACTGTGTTGTGTGTTTGTTCATATCTATGTTTGAAGACTTTGACTGAAGACTTTCTCAATTTCCTGAGTTCAATTTCTTCAGTCTGTCTGTCTTCATCTTGTATTATCCTGTGTTTACGCTTTTGGTACTCTATGTTTGTCTTCATTTCATCATGATAACTATGCTTGAATTCTGTTATGTTTTCATCTAAGTACTTATTCCGCTGCTAGTAGTTCTTCGCTAAGGAATTTCCTCACGAGCAAATTCCTCAGTGAAGAATTTCATAAAAATCGCCTATTCACCCCCCCTCTAGTCGATACAACGCACTTTCAATTGGTATCAGAGCAAGGTACTCCCTTGTTCTGTGTGATTTTGGTTTAACCGCCTGGAGTTTTAGTTATGTCGACCGCAGGTATGATCAAGGTCTCTGCTGGGTGTCCTACCTTTGATGGGACGGACTACCCGTACTGGAAGAACAAGATGCGCATGCATCTTGAGGCAATTGATAACGATCTCTGGTACGTTGTGGAAAATGGTGTTCCCTCCGTCTCACCCTCACTGAACGCTACCGATGTGAAGAGATTCAAGCAACTTGATTCACAAGCGAAGAATATCATATGTGGCCATCTGAGCAAAGGACAGTATGGTAGAGTGAGTGCTTTGGAGACTGCTAAGCTTATCTGGGATAGGCTGTCCAAGGTTAATGAAGGAGTTTCAACTCAGCGTGACTCTCGAGTTGATGTTCTTCGCAATCTCTTCAACCGCTTCAAAAGACTCGACAATGAAAATGTTCAGCAAACCTTCGATCGCCTCACTGACATCTCAAACGAGCTTCAAGCACTTGGTGCCACTGACATCACCAACCATGAGGTGGTGAAGAAATTGCTGAGATCGCTTGATTCCTCATTTGATACTCTGGCACTGATGATACAAGAGCGTGCTGATTACAAGTCACTTGACCCCGCTGATATCCTCGAGAGGCTAAACACTCATGAGTTCCAGCTTGCTGGGAAGAGAGATCTCTACGGTTCGAGCTATGGCAGATCACGTGCACTGAAGGCCAAGGTAGTATCTGAGTCCGAAGATGAAGACTCTGGTAGCAGCCTTGGTGATCCTGAAGAACTGAGTCATGATCTAGCACTACTTGTGAAGAAATTCCAGAAGTTCTCAAGACGTGGTCGCTTTGGAAAACCTTCAAGGAGCAATGATTCCTCATCCAGTGACTACAAGAAGAGGCTTTGTCACAAGTGCAAGAAACCAGGACATTACATTCAAGATTGTCCTCAGTGGGAAAAGGAATCAAAGAAGAAGAAATACAAGGATTATAGTTCTGATGATGCGAAGAAAAATAAGAAATCCTCAAAATCTTCATCATCAAAATCCTCGAAGTCTTCGTCTCATAAGAAGAGCAGCTCCAAGAAGGCTCGGGCATTCATTGGCAAGGAAATGGACTCTGAGGCTGAATCTGAAGAAAATGAGGAAGAGGAACAATCTGAAGACTCTGAGTCTGGTGTGGCGAGCCTAGCCCTCGCTACTGCATTCGTCAGCAAATCCATCTTCAACGCTGAAGAAAGTGATCTCATCAACAAGGCTGATGAAGGCAGTGATGACTACGCTCCCACCTATTGCTTCATGGCAAAGGGTGCCAAGGTACTCAAATACGCCTCCTCTGAATCTAGTGATGATGAATCTGATGAAAATCTTAAGCCTAACTACTCCAAACTTGCTAAGATTGCTGTGCAACAACAAAAGGCTTTTGAAAAGGTTCAAAACATGCTAGACAAAAGTGATGATATGTTGGGTGAAGAATTGGATCGCACTAAGGCCTTAACTGAAAATCTTCAGAGACTTCAGACCAGGTTTGACAACCTTCAAAGTCATCATAACACTCTCTTATCTGATCATGAGAAGCTTTCTTATGAATACCTACAAAAGAAGCAAGATCTTGAGAAGCTAAGAGTGAGTTATGAAGATCTTCAGAAGGAGCGCGATTCATTACTTGCTCAACAAATCAGCGCTGCTCAGGAAGAATTTATTCCTCCATGTTTAAAATGCATTGAACGAGAATCTGCTAATTCTTCACCTGAATGTTCAAATGCTTCAAATGTTACAAATTCTTCACCTGCCTCTGCTATCACTAATTCCTCATCTGAGGACATTGCTAGTATTACTGACGATGCAGGACTGAAGGAATTGTACGTGACAGGCATGTACAAAAGCCTCAAAGGGCATCAGACTCTTTGTGATGTGCTTAAAAAGCAGATCCTCAACAGGAACCCTAGAAAAGAGGGTATTGCCTTTGAGAGGAAACTCAATGCTGATGGTACATATTGGAAGCCTGAGCAGTACCCCAAAACCTCATGGGTCGCTGCAAAGGGACCTCCAGTTGATCCATCCAATTTATCTGGCTATACATGTGAATCTTCTCATTCTTCTGATGAGTCATTTGACTCCAACTATAAACTGTTCAAAAATCAGAATGGTGAAGTATTTGCTAGATATGTTGGCACTAACTGCAGGAACGGTTCCCCTGTGAAGAAAATCTGGGTTCCCAAAAGGTGCCTTGAAAGTCTTCAGGTGAATGTCCTCATGACACCACCTGTGAAGAAAAGGAACCCCAGATCAAACTCTTCATATGGACCAAATTCTTCATATGGATCCAAGTCCTCATTCGGACCAAATTCCTCACAAGGATCAAAGTCCTCATATGAACGTCATCGTGCTAACAACTCTGTTTCACAGGGAAGAGCCAAGGGCTATGAATATGAGCATTATTCTTCAAATTATTATGTTCATAAGTCCTCGAAGAATTTCTCTGCTCACGCATATGCTTACCCTAACCCCTCTTATGTGAAACGAAATGGTTTGGCTGCTTTGCCACCATTCTCATATGGAGCTCGCAGAGTGATGAACTCTTTGCCACCCCTTCAGATGTGGGTGGTGAAGAAAAAGAACTAATCTCTTCTGCAGGGTCAGGTCTCCAGACGTATTGTCACGTCTGAAGAATTTGCTGGGGACCTGACAAAATGCCTGAAAGGACGCAGGCTAACCATGATGAAATGAACTTTCATTTCACACGTCCTCCCTCCGTTTTATCTGTCTTATTGCTTGATGAAATTGATCTGATGAATTGTGATATCATATTATTCACTGCTGAAGTATATGAGATCGTAAGTTGCACTAATTCATCTGCAGGATGATCAACCCAAAGCCACTGAATGGGTACTTGATAGTGGATGTAGAAATCACATGACCGGTGACAGGAATCTGTTGATGGATGCTCCCTTATCAGCGTCACACATGAAGCATATCATCTTCGCTGATAAAAGCAAAAGTCCGGTATTGGGTCTAGGTAAGGTTGCTATCACAAAGGATTGACACATGGACAAAGTCATGCTTGTTGAGTCCTTAGGATACAATCTTATGTCTGTCTCAATGCTTTGTGATCTTGATATGGTTGTTGTCTTTGGCAAGTATCGTTGTGTTGTGATTATGGAAGCTGACAATTCCAAAGTCTTCGAAGGCTTTAGGAGAGGAGACTTGTATATTGTTGATTTCTCTACAGATTCACAACCAGCCGTGTGCCTACTTGCAAAAGCTTCAGAAGGATGGCTATGGCATCGACGACTTGGTCATGCAGGCATGAGGAATTTGAACATGCTTGCGAAGAAGAAGCATGTCATTGGCATTGAGAATGTCAAATTCCTCAAGGATCACTTGTGCGGTGCCTGTGAAGCTGGAAAGATGACAAAGGCCAAGCATCCAGCGAAGACTATCATGACCACTACTCGTCCATTTGAATTGCTTCACATGGATCTCTTCGGTCCTAATCATTATTCCTCTGTTTCGAATGAAGCATCTCAATATGGCTTTGTTATTGTTGATGATTACTCTCGTTATACATGGGTACACCTTGTCTCTTACAAAACTGAAGTGCAGGAAGTCTTCAAACGATTTTCTTCGAGGGCTTCAACCAACTTTGGTGTGAAGATTAAGCACATCAAAAGTGACAATGGCACTGAGTTTAAGAATTCGGGTCTCGATGACTATCTTGATGAACTTGGTATTACTCATGAGTTATCTGCTCCTTATACTCCTCAACAGAATGGCGTCGTGGAGCGCAAGAACAGGACTCTTGCTGAGATGGCTCGCACTATGCTCGATGAGTACAAAACCCCTCGTCGTTTCTGGGTTGATGCAATTGATACTGCATGCCACATCATCAATAGAGTATATCTTCACAAATTCTTCAAGAAGACTGCTTATGAACTCCTCACTGACAAGAAATCAAATGTGAGTTATTTCAAAGTCTTCGGTGCTAAATGCTGGATTAGAGATCCTCATCACAACTCTAAATTTGCACCGAAAGCACATGAAGGTTTTATTCTTGGTTACGGAAAGGACTCGCACACCTACAGAGTCTTCAATAATGTTCTTCACAAGATTGTTGAAACTGTAGATGTGCGGTTCGATGAAACTAATGGCTCACAAAGAGAGCACCTACCTTCTATGTTAGATGAACCAGCACCTGAGGATTCTATCAAGCACAAGGCTACTGAAGATGTCATTCCTACTGAAGAATCTGCTGAAGAATTCATTCCAGAACGTGAAGAACGTCGAGCTGATGCACCTGAAGAAAATGCTGAGGAAATTGATGGTGAAAAAAATGCGGATCAAATTCCTCAACGACAACCAGCTCACCCTCGCGTTGCAAAAGAAGTGCAAGTGGAGAAGATCATCGATGACATTAGAGCACCAGGTCCTCTCACACGCTCAAAAGCTTCACATCTATCTAACTTTTGTGGGCACTTTGCTTTTGTCTCTATCACAGAGCCCACTAAGGTAGATGAAGCATTTCTGGAGCCTGAGTGGATTCAGGCCATGCAAGAAGAATTACATCAGTTCAAGCTCAACACATTATGTGAACTAGTCAATCGTCCCGATCCTCGCAGGCATAACATCATTGGCACAAAGTGGATCTACCGCAACAAACAAGATGAAAATGGTGTTGTGGTGAGGAATAAGGCACGACTAGTAGCTCAAGGCTACACACAGGTTGAAGGAATTGATTTCGATGAAATTTTTGCACCTGTTGCTAGACTTGAGGCTATTCGCATATTGCTTTCCTATGCTAACCATCATGATATCATCTTATACCAAATGGATGTAAAAAGTGCATTCCTCAATGGTAAGCTTGAGGAAGAAGTATATGTTGCTCATCCCCCAGGTTTTGAAGATCCAAAACATCCTGACAAAGTCTTCAGACTTAACAAGGCCCTCTATGGCCTTAAGCAGGCCCCACGGGCATGGTATGATACATTGAAGGAATTCTTCATGAAGAAAGGCTTCACACCCGGTTCACTCGATCCCACTCTCTTTACTAAATCTTATGATGGTGAACTGTTTGTGTGCCAAATATATGTTGATGATATCATCTTTGGTTGTACTGACCAACGTTATAGTGATGAGTTTGCCTATATGATGAGTGAAGAATATCAAATGTCTATGATGGGAGAGTTGAAATTCTTCTTAGGTCTTCAAATTCGTCAATAGCGCAATGGCATATTTATATCTCATGAGAAATACCTCAAGGATGTCCTGAAGAAATTCGGCATGCAAGACTGATGAAAACGGCACCGACTTCGATCATAAGGTATACCGCTCCATGATTGGTTCTTTATTGTACTTATGTGCATCTAGGCCAGATATAATGCTTAGTGTTTGCATGTGTGCACGATTTCAAGCTGCACCGAAGGAATCACACCATAAGGCTGTGAAGCATATTCTTCGATATCTAGCTCACACACCAACACTAGGATTATGGTATCCCAAGGGCTCGGATTTTGATCTCATTGGATATTCAGACTCTGACTATGCCGGTGACCGTGTGGACCGCAACATCTGGTACTTGTCATTTCCTCGGACGATCCTTGGTCTGTTGGTCCTCGAAGAAACAGAACTGCGTATCACTATCTACTGCTGAAGCTGAGTACATTGCTGCTGGTTCTTGCTGTGCTCAACTGCTATGGATGAAGCAAACACTCAAGGACTATGGCATCAACGTGAAGAATGTGCCTCTCCTCTGTGACAATGAGAGTGCCATCAAGATTGCTCACAACCCAGTTCAGCACTCGAAGACAAAGCACATTCAAATTCATCATCATTTTCTTCGTGATCATGTGTTGAAGGGCGACATTTCTATTGAGCATGTGAAGACTGAAGAACAGCTAGCCGATATCTTCACTAAGCCCTTGGATGAGAAGAGATTTAGCAAGTTGCGGTGTGAGCTAAATATCTTAGAATCTTCGAATGTACTTTGAAAAGGCACTCATCCTAACACTTATGCAAAATTGATGACTTAGATGTGCAACACTTGAAGAAACGTTTTTCTTCAATCAATGAAGAATAACAATCTAAGTGTGAAGAAAATAATGAAGAATTTGATTCTCAGAACCCTACGACAATTGTACGCGGTGTCTGAAATCATCATTCTTATACGGTGGGTCACGCCACCACAAAAGTTGAAAATCTTCAGTTTGAGTTTTTCCTCAACTTTTAAATTCCTCAGTTTTTCAAATTCTTCAATTTGCAAAGCCTTCACTTGTGCCGTCGTTTTTCTTCATTGGCTATATATGAGTTTATGTCCTCTACAACATTCACTTATAGCTATTTCTTCAAGTTGGATCTTTTGTGCTAAGTGGATGTGATCGGACCCTTCCCCTCTATGCTATACTCAATCCAATCTGTTCACAAATTCTTCATGTGCGTTCTACTTGAAACTCGTTCAAATTCTTCACTGTGTCCTTGTCAGCTGAAGAAATTGCGAACGGAACGTTAAAACTAAACTTTCGGTTTTGCCGCTCAAACCGTTCCGCATCCCACGATGCATTATTTTATCCACCCACGATCTTACACAATCTCCACTACACAGTACATGGGTGACACATGTCGCAAGAAGGAGAATGGCCAGGGGCACGTTCGTCCTAAATCTTCGGACGAGCAGTTTTTCACCGCGGCTATAAATACCCCTGTCGCCGTCCTCACTTCTTTTACCCCGCTCGATCTCACTCCCCCCGCTCGAGCTTCCAAACCCTAGCACCGTCGCTACTCCATCGTCGCCGGTGAGGAAGAGCTTCACTGCCTCGACCTCGTCGCCGTCATACTCGCGCCGACCGCGGAAATCTTCACCTCCGCCGCCGCCGTAGACGTCTTCCTCCGCCAAGTTAGGGCGTGGAAGATCTGCATCGACGAACTTCACTGTTCCAACTCCCAGTTCGTCGTGTTCTTCGTTCAGGGTAATTAAAAGCTAATTTTACTGCCCTCTTTGATTCGAAACTTTTCTACAAAATCTTCAAAGGTGTTTTTATACTTCAAATCCTCACACACAAAACACCTCACATGTTATCTGTTCTTGATTCATTTCCCTAAGCCTCATTTTCTTCAAGATTCCTCAATTGTGTGGATCCTCGATCTATACAACTCTGGAACCTAAGATATAAAGAGCTTAGTGAAATTCCTCAAGACGAATCTGGTCAAATTCCTCAAACTTGTTCTTTATGAAAAACCCTCTGAGAGCGCATATGACCTCTTCAAATTCCTCGCAACTATACTCTGTTCACAGGTACACATGTCCGCTGCTGAATCATTAGGTTCTCATCAACTTAACTCATTTGCAGCGTTCCTCGAAGAAAAGTTGCATACTTCTTCAGAGAACTCAAATGTTCAAATTCCTCATCTGAAGAAAATGGCTAAAGGTAAAAGGCCACAGAAAGGAGGAAAGAAGCCTGAGGTCATGATTGCTTTTGAAATCCCAGAGGATATTTACAAAGAGTACTGCACGCCTGATGAAGCCAAGTTTGGCAAAGAAGATAAAAATCAGTGCAAGGTGCGAATCCAGAGGATTGAACAGAGATGGGCACGTGAATGGAGGGAGTACAGATATGTTACTCCAAAGTACATGAAGAAATTCGCACTAAACCCTCCATGCCCAAGAGCCCCATTGGCACCTGGCCAAGTGGTTGATCCCACCAGCATCAAGCGTGGTGAGGATTTTCCTGAAGAATGGGCCAAGCGCCAAGCTAAACTGGCAAGGGAAGCCAAAGAAGCACTGAGGAAATTCAATGAAGACTCTGCTGCTGCTGCTGCTGCCACTGAGGCTTCTGTCAAGCCGAAGAAAGCGATGCTCAAGAAGCCCGCTCGCAAGCTAAGTGCTTCAACATCAATGCCCTCACGGCCAAGTTCCTCAGCTGCGCCCTCACGGCCAGAATCTTCAAAATCTTCAAAGCAAATTCCTCATGCTGCTCCTGCTCCACCAAAGTCCTCAGCTGTCCCGACAAAGTCCTCTGCACCCGTGCATCTGGCCTCGTGCCAAAGGACGACTGGCATCTCTATTGCCTCTGGTGTCTCAGCTAGTTCTTCAGCTGCACCAAATTCCTCAGCAGGACCCTCGCTGCTGAAGAAAAAGGCTACTGCTAGACGCGGCACTCGCACAAGTCCTCAGAAGAAGCAGGTAGTCTTCACTGTGCCATCTGATGATGATGAAGCTGATGAAGAGGAACTCGCTGAAATCATCAGAGACCATCAAGAAAGGGCTGCTAAAGCCAAATGCACATCTGTGCCCCTGCTATTGGATCCAAGGGCGATCCTAGATTATGTTGATCTCTGGCATAAGGACCCCAACACACCTATGCCCGATTTCAAACTGACACCTGGCCAAACTCACATGTTGACTCACTTCATCCAAGAGGAGAAGTGGAAATATGATAGGGCCAGAGAGATCAAGAAATCGCAGTACAGGAAAGAGAAGCTGCTGAAGAAAAACGTTGTCAAGATGACGCCTGAGGAACTCGTCAAGATGCAGGCTAAGATCAAAGCCCTCAGCGACAACTTTGACTCGTACTATGCTGATTGGCAAGGAGCCAAAGTCAGATTTGTGAGGCTGACTGATACCTTCACCAAGGGTGCAGCCTCAACACAACAAATTCCTCATGCTGAAGCATCTGTTCAGCAAACTGAAGAACATGCCAGCACCGCTGATGAAGTTCAGGCTGCTGAAGAAAATGCTAGTTCCAAGGCTGATGACTCTGCTCCAGCCGCTGATGAAATTGCCAGGGCATCCACTAGTGGTGCGCCTGAAGAAAATGAAGAAACCAGGGCAACTGCATCAGTTGCACCTGAGGAAAATCAACCAGATTCCTCAGCTCCTCCTGCACCTACGCCAACTACAGTCCTTCCATCTGCATTAGATGTGAAGAAAACCAAGGCTGCAGAGCGAGCTGCTGTGAAGAAAAGGAAGGCACCCAATGCTTCAGAATCTTCAGCTCCCAAGAAGATGAAGCCAGGGCAAGCTCCTAGAACCAAATTCCTCGTCAAGGAATTGCTGTATGTGCCAAGGACTGTCTATCGCATTCTGACGAAGACAATGAGTCCCATCAAAGGCCACGACTCGACTGATGAAGAAGTCGTTGGCATCATGAAGAATCTACTTTTCAACATCATTCATGGCGTTCCCATCAACTTCCATGATTTCTTCATGAGGACTCTGGCCAACATTGCTATGTCACCATTTGAGCTGAAGCCTTATGCACCTTGGATAATGAAATTCATCAGGACAAGGTCTTCACTCAACTACAAGGCTGAAACTCTCAACCACTGCAGCTACTTGCCTCCCATTGAAGTCCTCAAACGGACATTTTCCTCAGCTGAAGAAAAGGGCAAGGCCACTGCTGTGATAGATGAAGGCATTCGTCCATTGGATGGTCAATTTCGCAAGGCTGCCTCTTATTCCACCAATGATGACCCTGCCACACATGACTCTGCCGCCAACACTGCCAAGCCAAATCCTCAAGCCACAGCACCCAGGGTGATGACTGACCGTGAGTTACTCCTCAGTCTTCATCAAAAGGTTGATCGCAATCACAAATGGGTCAAGCGTCAGTTTGGTTCAATTCTTCACAACATGACTTCCACACACAATGCAGTGAAGAAAAACCACTACTACCTTCATGAAACCCTCAATCGCACCTGGGCTGTTTTATCTCAAGTCTACAATGCTGATGATTTGAAGCAAATGGGTCTCAACGAAGAATTTGCCTGGTCTGCACCTCCTCCGAAGAAATACAAGAAGGTCCCAGTTCCTTCTTTGGTGGCCAGTTCATATTCTTCATCGCGTGAGACTGATGAAAATGAAGACTTGGACGACACTGTGGCAGGCCCTACATCAACGACCGACCCCAACAACGCTGGCGCTCCTTCATCAACTTGAAAGTCTTCAGGGGCGTTAGTCCTCAGTTTCGATCCTTTTGGTCATTTGATGACAAAGGGGGAGAAATCTGAGTTAGTCTTCAAGCGGGTCTATAATAAGGGCGTTTTTTTCGCTAAGTTACAACTCTCATTCTTCCGAAACTTTTATTGGATCGAGTTGTAATCTTAAGTCCGATGGTGCGCTGATACTTTTGTTGCACTATGCTTTGATACCTTGATTTCTGCATGCTTATTCCTCGTTAATATTATCGCACACATTACATCAGGCACCATATTTCATCATGCATTTCAAATTCTTCATATTATATATCAAATGGGTGAATGAATTACAAGATATAGGGGGGGATCTCCATGATTCAACTCTTCAAGTGTGCATTGCTTCAAAATTAAATTCCTCACTATGCACATCTTCAGGGGGAGTTCTTCTATATCTTGCAATCAAATTCCTCAATATCAGTTTTTACACTTCATATATTTATCCCCGTTGAAAACTTAACCTATGTTGTCATCAATCACCAAAAAGGGGGAGATTGTAAGTGCATCTAGTGCCCCTTAGTGATTTTGGTGTATTGAAGACTTATAGGTTAAGTATCTAATGTGTTTATGAGTGTACACAGGTCTATAAGTCTATGAGGAGTTTGATATTTACAGAGAAAGTCGACCCCCTAAAAATGAAGTTCTTCGACTGAAGACTTTGATATACTGAAGACTTTCTGAAGACTTTGAAAGTGAAGAAATTGGTGTGACCCTGAAGACTTGGTATTCATTCGAGGAACATGAAGCGTGAAGACTTTTGTTTTCGTAGTTTCATTTTCTCTTTGTTGAGTCATAGGAAACACCGTACTGTTAAAGGGGGTCGAGGAAATACTAAGGAGAAAATTTCCATGTGATGCTCAACTCAAAGCCTACACCTACCAATCCCTTCGAGTGAAGCCATTGGAAATCTCATACAGTTCAGTCAAATTCTTCAGTGACAGAGACGCAGTTCTTCTGGTCACTTAGGACTTTGCTCTGACTGAGGAGTTAGGAATTCGCCAGTGCGAATTGCCTACACAGTGAGGAACATGATAGCCCCGAGGAATTTGTACCTCAAATTTCCGACCGTTGCTGTGCTGCGCGCCAGCTGTCCTAAAATATCTTGCCCACCTAACGGTCATATCATTGAAGGGCATTTATGTCTTATCATGTCGGGCTACTCCCTAGGCTATAAATAGCCGCCCCCTACAACCACTAGCCGGTTGGCTGCTCCGCGAGAACTTGACACTTGTCATTTGAGGGCAACCCATCCTCCGAGGACTTTGAGCGAAAATCATCAAGTGAGGAAAATCCAAACCCAAACCCAAACACCTACAAACCCAAAGTGATTGAGCATCACTGGAGAGATTAATCCTGTGTGGATCCGACGCTTGTTACCTTTGAAGACTGTGCTTCTTCCAGACGGTTAGGCGTCAAGGTCTAGAGCATCAAAAAGGAATTGTGGATCGCTGAGTGACCAAGTCTGTGAAGGTTTGGAAGTCACCTGAAGACTTACCACGAGTGATTGGGCGAGGACTGTGTGTCCTTAGCTCAAGGAGAATACGGTGAGGACTGTGTGTCCGGGACTAGGTGTCCTCGAGTTTAAATACTCAGCCGCTCCAACCAGATGTACAACTGAGACAACAGTTGGAACTGGTCTACCAAATCATTGTCTTCACCAAGCTTACTGGTTCTATTTCCTCAACACTTTCATATCCTCATTACTGTGTTGTGTGTTTGTTCATATCCGTGTTTGAAGACTTTGACTGAAGACTTTCTCAATTTCCTCAGTTCAATTTCTTCAGTCTGTCTATCTTCATCTTGTGTTATCCTGTGTTTACGCTTTCGGTACTTTGTGTTTGTCTTCATTTCATCATGATGACTATGCTTGAATTCTGTTATGTTTTCATCTGAGTACTTATTCCGCTGCTAGTAGTTCTTCGCTAAGGAATTTCCTCACGAGCAAAATCCTTAGTGAAGAATTTCATAAAAATCGCCTATTCACCCCCCCTCTAGTCGATATAACGCACTTTCAGCTTCGCATCTCCGGCTGCCTTTGCTACCCTTGAAGGAAATATGCCCTAGAGGCAATAATAAAGTTATTATTTATTTCCTTATATCATGATAAAGGTTTATTATTCATGCTAGAATCGTATTAACCGGAAACATAATACATGTGTGAATACATAGACAAACAGAGTGTCACTAGTATGCCTCTACTAGACTAGCTCGTTAATCAAAGATGGTTATGTTTCCTAACCATGAACAAAGAGTTGTTGTTTGATTAACGAGGTCACATCATTAGTTGAATGATCTGATTGACATGACCCAATATATTAGCTTAGCACCCGATCGTTTAGTATGTTGCTATTGCTTTATCCATGACTTATACATGTTCCTATGACTATGAGATTATGCAACTCCCGTTTGCCGGAGAAACACTTTGGGTACTACCAAACGTCACAACGTAACAGGGTGATTATAAAGGAGTACTACAGGTGTCTCCAATGGTAAATGTTGGGTTGGCGTATTTCGAGATTAGGATTTGTCACTCCGATCGTCGGAGAGGTATCTCTGGGCCCTCTCGGTAATGCACATCACTTAAGCCTTGCAAGCATTGCAACTAATGAGTTAGTTGCGGGATGATGTATTAAGGAACGAGTAAAGAGACTTGCCGGTAACGAGATTGAACCAAGTATTGGATACTGACGATCGAATCTCGGGTAAGTAACATACCGATGACAAAGGGAACAACGTATGTTGTTATGCGGTCTGACCGATAAAGATCTTCGTAGAATATGTAGGAGCCAATATGGGCATCCAGGTCCCGCTATTGGTTATTGACCGGAGACGTGTCTCGGTCATGTCTACATTGTTCTCGAACCGTAGGGTCCGCACGCTTAAGGTTTCGATGACAGTTATATTATGAGTTTATGAGTTTTGATGTACCGAAGGAGTTCGGGGTCCCAGATGAGATCGGGGACATGACGAGGAGTCTCGAAATGGTCGAGACGTAAAGATCGATATATTGGACGACTATATTCGGACATCGGAAAGGTTCTGAGTGATTCGGGTATTTTCGGGAGTACCGGGTAGTTACGGGAGAAGCAATGGGCCTTGATGGGCTTTAGTGGGAAGAGAAGAAAGGGCCAAGGGGCTGCTGCGCCCCCCTTCCCTCTGGTCCGAATTGGACTAGGGAAAAGGGGGCCGGCCACCTTTCCTTCTCCTCCACTTCCTTCTCCCTTCCTCCCCTCTTGATGGACTCCTACTAGGACTTGGAGTCCTAGTAGGACTCCCATCTTGGCCGCACCAATTGGCTTGGCCGGCCTCCTCCTCCTCCATCCTTTATATACTGAGACAAGGGGCACCCCTTGGACACACAATTGATCAACGTGATCGTTCCTTAGCCGTGTGCGGTGCCCCCCTCCACCATATTCCACCTCGGTCATATTGTCGCAGTGCTTAGGCGAAGCCCTGCAACAGTAGAACATCAAGATCGTCACCACGCCGTCGTGCTGACGGAACTCTTCCCCGAAGCTTTGCTGGATCGGAGACCGGAGAACGTCATCGAGCCGAACGTGTGCCAAGAACTCGAAGGTGCCGGAGTAACGGTGCTTGGATCGGTCGGATCGTGAAGACGTACGACTACATCAACCGCGTTGATATAACGCTTCCGCTTTCGGTCTACGAGGGTACGTAGACAACACTCTCCCCTCTCGTTGCTATGCATCACCATGATCTTGCGTGTGCGTAGGAATTTTTTTGAAATTACTACGTTCCCCAACAGTGGTATCAGAGCCTGGTTTTATGGTTTGATGTTATTTGCACGAGTAGAACACAAGTGAGTTGTGGGCGATATAAGTCATACTGCCTACCAGCATGTCATACTTTGGTTCGGCGGTATTGTTGGACGAGACGATCCGGACCAACCTTACGCGTACTCTTACGCGAGACCGGTTCCCTCGACGTGCTTTGCACATAGATGGCTTGCGGAAGACTGTCTCTCCAACTTTAGTTGAACCGAGTGTGGCTACGCCCGGTCCTTGAGAAGGTTAAAACGGAGTATATTTGACAAACTATCGTTGTGGTTTTGATGCGTAGGTAAGATGAGATCTTGCTTAAGCCCGTAGCAGCCACGTAAAACTTGCATCAACAAAGTAGAGGACGTCTAACTTGTTTTTGCAGGGCATGTTGTGATGTGATATGGTCAAGACATGATGCTAAATTTTATTGTATGAGATGATCATGTTTTGTAACCTTGTTATCGGCAACTGGCAGGAGCCATATGGTTGTCGCTTTATTGTATGCAATGCAATCGCGATGTAATGCTTTACTTTATTACTAAGCGGTAGTGATAGTCGTGGAAGCATAAGATTGGCGAGACGACAACGATGCTACGATGGAGATCAAGGTGTCGCGCCGGTGACGATGGTGATCATGACGGTGCTTCAAAGATGGAGATCACAAGCACGAGATGATGATGGCCATATCATATCACTTATATTGATTGCATGTGATGTTTATCTTTTATGCATCTTATCTTGCTTTCATTGACGGTAGCATTATAAGATGATCTCTCACTAAATTATCAAGAAGTGTTCTCCCTGAGTATGCACCGTTGCAAAAGTTCTTCGTGCTGAGACACCACGTGATGATCGGGTGTGATAGGCTCTACGTTCAAATACAACGGGTGCAAAACAGTTGCACACGCAGAATACTCAGGTTATACTTGACGAGCTATGCATATAAGATATGACCTCGGAACACGAAGACCGAAAGGTCGAGCGTGAATCATATAGTAGATATGATCAACATAACGATGTTCACCATTGAAAACTACTCCATATCACGTGATGATCGGTTATGGTTTAGTTGATTTGGATCACGTGATCACTTAGAGGATTAGAGGGATGTCTATCTAAGTGGGAGTTCTTAATTAATTTGATTAACTGAACATAAACTTATCATGAACTTAGTACCTGATAGTATCTTGCTTGTTTATGTTGATTGTAGATAGATGGCTCGTGCTGTTGTTCCGTTAAATTTTAATGTGTTCCTTGAGAAAGCAAAGTTGAAAGATGATGGTAGCAATTACACGGACTGGGTCCGTAACTTGAGGATTATCCTCATTGCTGCACAGAAGAATTACGTCCTGGAAGCACCGCTAGGTGCCAGGCCTGCTGCTAGAGCAACACCAGAAGTTATGAACGTCTGGCAGAGCAAAGCTGATGACTACTCGATAGTTCAGTGTGCCATGCTTTACGGCTTAGAACCGGGACTTCAACGACGTTTTGAACATCATGGAGCATATGAGATGTTCCAGGAGTTGAAGTTAATATTTCAAGCAAATGCCCGGATTGAGAGATATGAAGTCTCCAATAAGTTCTATAGCTGCAAGATGGAGGAGAACAGTTCTGTCAGTGAGCATATACTCAAAATGTCTGGGTATAATAATCACTTGATTCAATTGGGAGTTACTCTTCCAGGTGATTGCGTCATTGACAGAATTCTCCAATCACTGCCACCAAGCTACAAGAGCTTCGTGATGAACAATAATATGCAAGGGATGAACAAGACTATTCCCGAGCTCTTCGCAATGCTAAAAGCTGCGGAGGTAGAAATCAAGAAGGAGCATCAAGTGTTGATGGTTAACAAAACCACTAGTTTCAAGAAAAAGGGCAAAGGGAAGAAAAAGGGGAACTTCAAGAAGAACGGCAAGCGAGTTGCTGCTCAAGAGAAGAAACCCAAGTCTGGACCTGAGCCTGAAACTGAGTGCTTCTACTGCAAGCAGACTGGTCACTGGAAGCGGAACTGCCCCAAGTATTTGGCGGATAAGAAGGATGGCAAGGTGAACAAAGGTATATGTGATATACATGTTATTGATGTGTACCTTACTAATGCTCGCAGTAGCACCTGGGTATTTGATACTGGTTCTATTGCTAATATTTGCAACTCGAAACAGGGACTACAGAATAAGCGGACACTAGCAAAGGACGAGGTGACGATGCGCGTGGGAAATGGTTCCAAAGTCGATGTGATCGCGGTCGGCACGCTACCTCTACATCTACCTTCGGGATTAATATTAGACCTAAATAATTGTTATTTGGTGCCAGCGTTGAGCATGAACATTATATCTGGATCTTGTTTAATGCGAGACAGTTATTCATTTAAATCAGAGAATAATGGTTGTTCTATTTATATGAGTAATATCTTTTATGGTCATGCGCCTTTGAAGAGTGGTCTATTTTTGATGAATCTCGATAGTAGTGATACACATATTCATAATGTTGAAGCCAAAAGATGCAGAGTTGATAATGAAAGTGCAACTTATTTGTGGCACTGTCGTTTAGGTCATATCGGTGTAAAGCGCATGAAGAAACTCCATACTGATGGACTTTTGGAACCACTTGATTATGAATCACTTGGTACTTGCGAACCGTGCCTCATGGGCAAGATGACTAAAACACCGTTCTCCGGTACTATGGAGAGAGCAACAGATTTGTTGGAAATCATACATACCGATGTATGTGGACCGATGAATATTGAGGCTCGTGGCGGATATCGTTATTTTCTCACCTTCACAGATGACTTAAGCAGATATGGGTATATCTACTTAATGAAACACAAGTCTGAAACATTTGAAAAGTTCAAAGAATTTCAGAGTGAAGTTGAAAATCATCGTAACAAAAAAAATAAAGTTTCTACGATCTGATCGTGGAGGAGAATATTTGAGTTACGAGTTTGGTGTACATTTGAAAAATTGTGGAATAGTTTCGCAACTCACGCCACCCGGAATACCACAGCGTAATGGTGTGTCCGAACGTCGTAATCGTACTTTACTAGATATGGTGCGATCTATGATGTCTCTTACTGATTTACCGCTATCGTTTTGGGGATACGCTCTAGAGACGGCTGCATTCACGTTAAATAGGGCACCATCTAAATCCGTTGAGACGACGCCTTATGAACTATGGTTTGGCAAGAAACCAAAGTTGTCGTTTCTTAAAGTTTGGGGCTGCGATGCTTATGTGAAAAAGCTTCAACCTGATAAGCTCGAACCCAAATCGGAGAAATGTATCTTCATAGGATATCCAAAGGAAACTGTTGGATACACCTTCTATCACAGATCCGAAGGCAAGACTTTTGTTGCTAAGTTCGGAAACTTTCTAGAGAAGGAGTTTCTTTCGAAAGAAGTGAGTGGGAGGAAAGTAGAACTTGACGAGGTAACTGTACCTACTCCTTTATTGAGAAGTAGTACATCACAGAAAACTGTTTCTGCGACACCTACACCAATAAGTGAGGAAGCTAATGATGATGATCATGAAACTTTAGATCAAGATACTACTGAACCTCGTAGATCAACCAGAGTGAGATCCGCACCAGAGTGGTACGGTAATCCTATTCTGGAGGTCATGATATTAGATCATGATGAACCTACGAACTATGAAGAAGCGATTGTGAGCCCAGATTCCGCAAAGTGGCTTGAAGCCATGAAATCTGAGATGGGATCCATGTATGAGAACAAAGTATGGACTTTGGTTGACTTGCCCGATGATCGGCAAGCAATTGAGAACAAATGGATCTTTAAGAAGTAGACTGACGCTGATGGTAATGTTACTGTCTACAAAGCTCGACTTGTCGCAAAAGGTTTTCGACAAGTTTAAGGGATTGACTACGATGAGACTTTCTCACCCGTAGCGATGCTTAAGTATGTCCGAATCATGTTAGCAATTGCCGCATTTTATGATTATGAAATTTGGCAGATGGATGTTAAAACTGCATTCCTGAATGGATTTTTGGAAGAAGAGTTGTATATGATGCAACCGGAAGGTTTTGTCGATCCAAAGGGAGCTAACAAAGTGTGCAAGCTCCAGCGATCCATTTATGGACTGGTGCAAGCCTCTCGGAGTTGGAATAAACGCTTTGATAGTGTGATCAAAGCATTTGGTTTTATACAGACTTTCGGAGAAGCCTGTATTTACAAGAAAGTGAGTGGGAGCTCTGTAGCATTTCTAATATTATATGTGGATGACATATTACTGATTGGAAATGATATAGAATTTCTGGATAGCATAAAGGGATACTTGAATAAAAGTTTATCAATGAAAAACCTCGGAGAAGCTGCTTACATATTAGGCATAAAGATCTATAGAGATAGATCAAGACGCTTAATTGGACTTTCACAAAGCACATACCTTGACAAGATTTTGAAGAAGTTCAAAATGGATCAAGCAAAGAAAGGGTTCTTGCCTGTGTTACAAGGTGTGAGATTGAGTAAGACTCAAAGCCCGACCACTTCAGAAGATAGAGAGAAAATGAAAGATGTTCTCTATGCTTCAGCCATAGGCTCTATCATGTATGCAATGCTGTGTACCAGACCTGATGTGTGCCTTGCTATAAGTTTAGCAGGGAGGTACCAAAGTAATCCAAGAGTGGATCACTGGACAGCGGTCAAGAACATCCTGAAATACCTGAAAAGGACTAAGGATATGTTTCTCATATATAAGAGGTGACAAAGAGCTCACCGTAAGAGGTTACGTTGATGCAAGCTTTGACACTGATCCGGACGATTCTAAATCGCAAACCGGATACGTGTTTACATTAAACGGTGGAGCTGTCAGTTGGTGCAGTTCTAAACAAAGCGTCGTAGCGGGATCTACATGTGAAGCGGAGTACATAGCTGCTTCGGAAGCAGCAAACGAAGGAGTCTGGATGAAGGAGTTCATATCCGATCTAGGTGTCATACCTAGTGCATCGGGTCCAATGAAAATCTTTTGTGACAATACTGGTGCAATTGCCTTGGCAAAGGAATCCAGATTTCACAAAAGGACCAAACACATCAAGAGACGCTTCAACTCCATCCGGGATCTAGTCCAGGTGGGAGACATAGAGATTTGCAAGATACATACGGATCTGAATGTTGCAGACCCGTTGACTAAGCCTCTTCCACGAGCAAAACATGATCAGCACCAAGACTCCATGGGTGTTAGGATCATTACAGTGTAATCTAGATTATTGACTCTAGTGCAAGTGGGAGACTGAAGGAAATATGCCCTAGAGGCAATAATAAAGTTATTATTTATTTCCTTATATCATGATAAAGGTTTATTATTCATGCTAGAATTGTATTAACCGGAAACATAATACATGTGTGAATACATAGACAAACAGAGTGTCACTAGTATGCCTCTACTAGACTAGCTCGTTAATCAAAGATGGTTATGTTTCCTAACCATGAAGAAAGAGTTGTTGTTTGATTAACGAGGTCACATCATTAGTTGAATGATCTGATTGACATGACCCAATATATTAGCTTAGCACCCGATCGTTTAGTATGTTGCTATTGCTTTATCCATGACTTATACATGTTCCTATGACTATGAGATTATGCAACTCCCTTTTGCCGGAGGAACACTTTGGGTACTACCAAACGTCACAACGTAACTGGGTGATTATAAAGGAGTACTACAGGTGTCTCCAATGGTAAATGTTGGGTTGGCGTATCGTCGGAGAGGTATCTCTGGGCCCTCTCGGTAATGCACATCACTTAAGCCTTGCAAGCATTGCAACTAATGAGTTAGTTGCGGGATGATGTATTACGGAACGAGTAAAGAGACTTGCCGGTAACGAGATTGAACTAAGTATTGGATACCGACGATCGAATCTCGGGTAAGTAACATACCGATGACAAAGGGAACAACGTATGTTGTTATGCGGTCTGACCGATAAAGATCTTCGTAGAATATGTAGGAGCCAATATGGGCATCCAAGTCCCGCTATTGGTTATTGACCGGAGACGTGTCTCGGTCATGTCTACATTGTTCTCGAACCGTAGGGTCCGCACGCTTAAGGTTTCGATGACAGTTATATTATGAGTTTATGAGTTTTGATGTACCGAAGGAGTTCGGAGTCCCAGATGAGATCGGGGACATGACGAGGAGTCTCAAAATGGTCGAGACGTAAAGATCGATATATTGGACGACTATATTCGGACATCGGAAAGGTTCTGAGTGATTCGGGTATTTTCGGGAGTACCGAGTAGTTACGGGAGAAGCAATGGGCCTTGATGGGCTTTAGTGGGAAGAGAAGAAAGGGCCAAGGGGCTGCTGCGCCCCCCCTTCCCTCTGGTCCGAATTGGACTAGGGAAAAGGGGGCCGGCCACCTTTCCTTCTCCTCCACTTCCTTCTCCCTTCCTCCCCTCTTGATGGACTCCTACTAGGACTTGGAGTCCTAGTAGGACTCCCATCTTGGCCGCACCAATTGGCTTGGCCGGCCTCGTCCTCCTCCATCCTTTATATACTGAGACAAGGGGCACCCCTTGGACACACAATTGATCAACGTGATCGTTTCTTAGCCGTGTGCGGTGCCCCCCTCCACCATATTCCACCTCGGTCATATTGTCGCAGTGCTTAGGTGAAGCCCTGCGACAGTAGAACATCAAGATCGTCACCACGCCGTCGTGCTGAGGAAACTCTTCCCCGAAGCTTTGCTGGATCGGAGCCCGGGGAACGTCATCGAGCCGAACGTGTGCCAAGAACTTGGAGGTGCCGGAGTAACGGTGCTTGGATCGGTCGGATCGTGAAGACGTATGACTACATCAACCGCGTTGATACAACGCTTCCGCTTTCAGTCTACGAGGGTACGTAGACAACACTCTCCCCTCTCGTTGCTATGCATCACCATGATCTTGCGTGTGCGTAGGAATTTTTTTGAAATTAATACGTTCCCCAACAACCCTAGCATCGCCGCTACTGCGCCTCATAAGCTTGCACCCCGCTCCGTCGCCTGCATCTTTCTCGGCTACCCACCTAACACTAAGGGCTACTGCTGCTATGATCCCATCTCCCACCGTGTTTTCACCTCCCGACACGTTTACTTTGACGAGATGGTGTTTCCGTTTCAGCAGAAGGTACCTCTGGTCGCCTCGTCACCGCCAGCCACCGGCGACTCTTCGATGACTTCGTCAGGTGGACGGTCTCGTTCGGCTCGTGGACCGCCTCCGGGCTTTGGCGGTCCTCGCGCCCTCATGCCGGCGCCTGCCCTCTCGGCCGACTCGGCCGACCCTGCCGGCGCAGCTTGCGCCCATCCTTCACCCGCCGCCCCCGACTCGTGCGCCGCGGGGTCGAGTGCTGCTGGATCGGCCGCTTCTTCGCTGGCCCTAACGCCGGCCCCGACGCCGGCCACCTTGCCGGCTGCCACGCCGGCCTCCTCGTTGGCCCCCACGCCGGCTGCCTCGCCGGCTCCGACGCCGGCCGACTCGCCGGGCCCGACACCGGCCGCCTCGCCGGCTGCCTCGCCGGTCGCCTCGCCGGTGGCTCCGCCGGCGCCGCCTGGCCCAGTTACACGGGCTCGCGCTGGCATTCATCGCCCGAACCTACGGTACTCGAGCGACGAGTATGTCCTCGTAGCCTCCACCGCGGAGCCGTCGCCTCTTCCCGCGTCCGCTCGCGCCGCCCTCCATGATCCTCACTGGCTTGTGGCGATGCAGGAAGAGTTCGATGCTCTTCAACAGAACCGCACCTGGACACTGGTTCCCCGGCCTCCTCGCGCTAACGTCATCACCGACAAATGGGTCTTTCGCCATAAGACTCGCTCGGATGGTACTCTCGAGCGCTACAAGGCTCGCTGGGTGGTCCGTGGTTTTCGCCAGCGCGCTGGAGTTGACTTTACTGAGACGTTTGCCCCGGTTGTCAAACCGGGCACGATCCGCACCGTTCTCCAGCTCGCCGTCTCCCGCGGCTGGCCCGTTCACCAGATGGATGTCTCCAACGCCTTTCTCCACGGCCATCTTGAGGAGCAGGTGTATTCTGAGCAACCCACCGGTTTCGTCGACGCCTCACTTCATGGCCACGTGTGTTTGTTGTCCCGCTCTCTTTACGGGCTCAAGCAAGCACCCCGCGCCTGGTACCAGCGGATCGCCGGGTTTCTTCAGACACTGGGCTTCAACGTTACTTGCTCGGACGCCTCACTATTTGTCTATTGCCACGGTGACATGACTGCATATTTGCTTCTTTACGTCGATGACATCATCCCGAAGGCCTCCTCCACACGCAGCTCTTCTTCAACAGATTACTCTCCGTCTGCGTGACGAGTTTGCCATTAAGGACTTGGGTGCTCTACATTATTTCCTTAGCATTGAGGTCGCTCGGCGTCCGGACGGTTTCTTTCTTCATCAGCAGAAGTATGCACATGAGCTTCTTGAGCGTGCTGGCATGCTCAACTGTCACCCTGTTGCTGCTCCTGTTGACACGAAGGCCAAGGTCTCTGCTCGTGAGGGCTCGCCTGCGTTGGATGCTCCTTTTTACCGGTCTATCGTCGGTGCTCTTCAGTACTTGACTCTCACCAGACCGGATCTTCAGTATACTGTTCAGCAGGTGTGTCTCCACATGCATGCCCCTCGTGAATCCCATTGGACTCTCGTGAAGCGGATCCTTCGTTACATCCGTGGCACGATGACCCTCGGGTTGACACTCACGGCGTCTACTTCTCTGGAGATGGTGGCCTACTCCGATGCAGACTGGGCTGGCTGCCCCGATAGTCGTCGGTCCACCTCTGGCTACTGCGTCTACCTCGGTCCTTCACTCGTCTCGTGGTCGCCCAAGCGACAACCCACGGTTTCGCGCTCCAGCGCGGAGGCTGAGCACCGAGCTGTGGCCAACGTTGTTGCTGAGTGCACCTGGCTACACCAGTTACTTCAGGAGCTGCATCACGACGTCTCTCAGGCTACGGTTGTCTATTGCGACAACGTTTCTGCGGTGTACCTCTCCGCTAACCCCGTTCATCATCGTCGGACTAAACACATTGAGCTGGACATTCACTTTGTGCGCGAGCAGGTGGCTCTTGGACGTATTCGGGTTTTCCATTTGCCGACTGCACAACAGTTTGCCGATGTGATGACGAAGGGACTGTCGACTTCTACCTTCGAGGAGTTCCGTTCCAGTCTTTGCGTCACTGGCGCCGCTTCGACTGCGGGGGGTGTTGAGTATATTGTGTACGTGTATATTTGTGTGTAGGGCCCACCTTCTGTTTCCTTGTATAGTTGAGGTTGTGGCCCACCTCTGTACTTATATATACGTGTCTAGTGCACCGATCAATACATCGAGATTGCACAGCCCATAACTTGTCCTTCTACAAGGATCACCAGCGCCTTGTCTATGGCAAGAAGGTCTATTCTGAGCAACCCACCGGTTTCGTCGACGCCTCACTTCCTAGCCACGTGTGTTTGTTGTCCCGCTCTCTTTACGGGCTCAAGCAAGCACCCCGCGCCTGGTACCAGCGGATCGCCGGGTTTCTTCAGACACTGGGCTTCAACGTTACTCGCTCGGACGCCTCACTATTTGTCTATCGCCACGGTGACATGACTGCATATTTGCTTCTTTACGTCGATGACATCATCCCGAAGGCCTCCTCCGCACGCAGCTCTTCTTCAACAGATTACTCTCCGGCTGCGTGACGAGTTTGCCATTAAGGACTTGGGTGCTCTACATTATTTCCTTAGCATTGAGGTCGCTCGGCGTCCGGACGGTTTCTTTCTTCATCAGCAGAAGTATGCACATGAGCTTCTTGAGCGTGCTGGCATGCTCAACTGTCACCCTGTTGCTGCTCCTGTTGACACGAAGGCCAAGGTCTCTGCTCTTGAGGGCTCGCCTGCGTTGGATGCTCCTTTTTACCGGTCTATCGTCGGTGCTCTTCAGTACTTGACTCTCACCAGACCGGATCTTCAGTATACTGTTCAGCAGGTGTGTCTCCACATGCATGCCCCTCGTGAATCCCATTGGACTCTCGTGAAGCGGATCCTTCGTTACATCCGTGGCACGATGACCCTCGGGTTGACACTCACGGCGTCTACTTCTCTGGAGATGGTGGCCTACTCCGATGCAGACTGGGCTGGCTGCCCCGATAGTCGTCGGTCCACCTCTGGCTACTGCGTCTACCTCGGTCCTTCACTCGTCTCGTGGTCGCCCAAGCGACAACCCACGGTTTCGCGCTCCAGCGCGGAGGCTGAGCACCGGGCTGTGGCCAACGTTGTTGCTGAGTGCACCTGGCTACACCAGTTACTTCAGGAGCCGCATCACGACGTCTCTCAGGCTACGGTTGTCTATTGCGACAACGTTTCTGCGGTGTACCTCTCCGCTAACCCCGTTCATCATCGTCGGACTAAACACATTGAGCTGGACATTCACTTTGTGCGCGAGCAGGTGGCTCTTGGACGTATTCGGGTTTTCGGATTGCCGACTGCACAACAGTTCGCCGATGTGATGACGAAGGGACTGCCGACTTCTACCTTCGAGGAGTTCCGTTCCAGTCTTTGCGTCACTGGCGCCGCTTCGACTGCGGGGGGTGTTGAGTATATTGTGTACGTGTATATTTGTGTGTAGGGCCCACCTTCTGTTTCCTTGTATAGTTGAGGTTGTGGCCCACCTCTGTACTTATATATACGTGTCTGGTGCACCGATCAATACATCAAGATTGCACAGCCCATAACTTGTCCTTCTACAAGGATCACCAGCGCCTTGTCTATGGCAAGAAGGTGTATTCTGAGCAACCCACCGGTTTCGTCGACGCCTCACTTCCTGGCCACGTGTGTTTGTTGTCCCGCTCTCTTTACGGGCTCAAGCAAGCACCCCGCGCCTGGTACCAGCGGATCGCCGGGTTTCTTCAGACACTGGGCTTCAACGTTACTCGCTCGGACGCCTCACTATTTGTCTATCGCCACGGTGACATGACTGCATATTTGCTTCTTTACGTCGATGACATCATCCCGAAGGCCTCCTCCGCACGCAGCTCTTCTTCAACAGATTACTCTCCGGCTGCGTGACGAGTTTGCCATTAAGGACTTGGGTGCTCTACATTATTTCCTTAGCATTGAGGTCGCTCGGCGTCCGGACGGTTTCTTTCTTCATCAGCAGAAGTATGCACATGAGCTTCTTGAGCGTGCTGGCATGCTCAACTGTCACCCTGTTGCTGCTCCTGTTGACACGAAGGCCAAGGTCTCTGCTCTTGAGGGCTCGCCTGCGTTGGATGCTCCTTTTTACCGGTCTATCGTCGGTGCTCTTCAGTACTTGACTCTCACCAGACCGGATCTTCAGTATACTGTTCAGCAGGTGTGTCTCCACATGCATGCCCCTCGTGAATCCCATTGGACTCTCGTGAAGCGGATCCTTCGTTACATCCGTGGCACGATGACCCTCGGGTTGACACTCACGGCGTCTACTTCTCTGGAGATGGTGGCCTACTCCGATGCAGACTGGGCTGGCTGCCCCGATAGTCGTCGGTCCACCTCTGGCTACTGCGTCTACCTCGGTCCTTCACTCGTCTCGTGGTCGCCCAAGCGACAACCCACGGTTTCGCGCTCCAGCGCGGAGGCTGAGTACCGAGCTGTGGCCAACGTTGTTGCTGAGTGCACCGGGCTACACCAGTTACTTCAGGAGCTGCATCACGACGTCTCTCAGGCTACGGTTGTCTATTGCGACAACGTTTCTACGGTGTACCTCTCCGCCAACCCCGTTCATCATCGTCGGACTAAACACATTGAGCTGGACATTCACTTTGTGCGCGAGCAGGTGGCTCTTGGACGTATTCGGGTTTTCCATTTGCCGACTGCACAACAGTTCGCCGATGTGATGACGAAGGGACTGCCGACTTCTACCTTCGAGGAGTTCCGTTCCAGTCTTTGCGTCACTGGCGCCGCTTCGACTGCGGGGGGTGTTGAGTATATTGTGTACGTGTATATTTGTGTGTAGGGCCCACCTTCTGTTTCCTTGTATAGTTGAGGTTGTGGCCCACCTCTGTACTTATATATACGTGTCTGGTGCACCGATCAATACATCGAGATTGCACAGCCCATAACTTGTCCTTCTACAAGGATCACCAGCGCCTTGTCTATGGCAAGAAGGGGCTAAAAGGCAGGCACTCTTCACCTCAATATGCGATATGATCATGTCCCACTTCCTGCCCCTCTTGCTGGGCCATTGGACAGCCCGACAACAAAAAAGTGAACGAGAACAGGAAAGACAGAACCTAGAAATGGCGCCCACAGCGCGCCCTGTGTGGGGTTTTTAACCGCGGCCCAGGAAGAGCTACAGTCGCGAAAAAACAACCCAAATTTATGCGCCATGGTGAATCGATCTCACGCCGCACAAGCATCTCGCTGCTTAGCTTAACCACTAGGCCAACTGAACGCTAGTAAACAAAGCAAACGCGAAATTTATTAGAACTACTACAGCCACGCTATTTATTATTCAACCATTTACTACACCACTTAGAAAACAATTTGGAAAATGTCTATTTCTTTAATGAAAAACAGTTCGTTCAATTTAAATTTTTTTATCAATTTCAAGAAAGTTCATCGATTTGGAAAATAACTTCATCAGTTTTTGAAAAGTTCATTGAATTTGAAAGAAATTCATCGGATTTGAAAATTTTCACCAATTTTAAAGAAAAGTTCATCAAATTTGAAAAAGTTCACCAATTCTGAAAAAAGTTCATTCGATTTTAAAAAGTTCATTGATTTTGAAAAAAAAGTTCATCAGATTTTAAAAAAGTTCACCGATTTTTAAGAAAAGTTCATCAAATTTGAAAAAAGTTCACTCGATTTTGAAAAAAGTTCATTTAATTTGAAAAAAGTTCAGCGGATCTGAAAAAAGTTCATTCTATTTGAAAAAAAAGTGCATCCGTTTGGAAGAAAAGTTCACGAACTGGAAAACCGCGCATTTGAGGAAAAAATAAAAGAAAAAGAAAAAGAAGTAGAAAAAAAGAATAAAACAAACTGGAAAACTAATAAATAGGGGAACGAAGAAATTATGCACATGTGGTTTAGTGGTCTAGTGGTTGTCGCGTGTCATTTGGAATGTGCGGGTTGCGAGTTTGATACCCAAGTGGGCAGCATTTTTTGGAATTTATAGGTACACCAACGATGCAGGTCGGTAACAATAATGGGCCGAGCCCAGCTAACGCGCTGCAGGCACCGGTTTGCAGAAACAGTTGTAACCGGCGCCTGCAGCGCCAAATAGGAAATGCCGCTAGTGCGTCGCGTGCGGTAGTCTTTTTGTCGAGAAAAGGAAGATGACCCGTTTAGGCTAGTTGTTGAAGAGATTTCTCTTGCTAGTTTCCACTGTTTTCAAATCCCAATTTCTCTTGCTAGTTCTTTTTTTTGCAGGGAATTTCTCTTGCTAGTTGCCACTGTTTGATGCTTGATTCAAACGTGATCTTTAATTCTTAATGCTTTTCCCTTTTCATATTGTTTTCCTAGTATTGTTGTTCTGTAGAGAACATAAATATGGAATCCGATTTAGTAATTCACATTTTGCATTTGTTGTTAAACCAGCTAAGTTAAAAAAATACCTTAATGCACCGATTTGTAATTCAAAATTTATAAATTTTTGCGGGAAAGCTTTCAATCTATTCATTTTCAGTTATGGCAGTACAATGAACACTAAAAAAGTAGAACTTACATTCGGTTTCGTACACCACCACACGACGACTATTAAAAGATATTGTCTTTTAATATGTGTTACTTTATTAGTTAAACCGTGATTGAACAAATACTACCAATGAACATTGTGTTTCGGGTTTTATTAGTTATGCCACATAACTTGACTTTTATATTCCTTGAAACTGGATATTTTTTGGGGGGAGGGGGGTGCTGGGGGGGTTTACTTTTTTTACCCTTAGTTTCTCGCCTGGGGCGTAGCCAATCCTGGCTCTGCCACTGCCGGCTACCAAACTAGCCCTGAGTGGGGCCCCTCCCTTTCTTTTCCAATCAAACCTTTCCAGCTAAGCTCGTTTCTAAGTTACGTAAAAAAGATTACATAGGTGTAGCGTTGTCCCGGTATGAGCACACCTTGATTTTTTTCCGAAACGGAGCACACCTTGATTTGGATGCAATGAAAAGGAAGGAGGGCGGCTGGTGCATTTGTCCATGTTTGAGCGCACAAATTCTGCACGGCATCATTGCATGCAATTAAATCTTAGAACAACTCTAGTAGAATAAAGAAGCGCAGTGATGTGGCTTCGTTCAAGACCGGATGAGGTACCTGACCTTTGCAATGCAGACTTGGCCACCGCTTGATAAATGAATTTACTTTTCCTCGCAAAAAAGGACTCTAGAGTCGTCAACAACATCCAAACTCCACAATAACTGAGCGCATACAGCAAAAAAGCTCTAGCGGAATCGCCATACGAGTCAATTTCGCCATGCACTATGGAGGACCCTCCATATCTGGTCTTCCAGCCTCCTTATTTGGCATCTCGAGGCCAACTTTTGAAGCTCACTCTATCCAGCAAAAATCGTGGCGCGAACATTACTTCATGTAGTCCCCACCCTCACAGAAAGAGGAAGCAGCCATGTGTCGTACGTGGTGAGCAACCCAAATTAGTGAAAAAGAAGAGAAAAATATACCAAATCTTTGTCAACGGGCTTACCGGCAAAATCACTACCTATGATGTTGAGGACTCGAGTACCGTCGACAGTGTAAAGGAAATGATCCACAAAAAGGAGGGTGCTCCGCTGGACGAACAAAGGCTGATCTATGGTGGGAAACAGCTAGTGGATGGTCAGACCATGGAGGACTGTGGCATCCAGAAGTTGTCCACCATTCACCTGCTGCTCTGCCTCCAATAGCACGGTGTACGTGTTGCGGAAATTAGCAATTTCCGGTAGTGCAGTGTGTGCGGTGCATGCATAGCTGATAAGATATGTGCTTCCTGCGTTCATCTTAAGAAACGAGATTTCTCGTTGGGCTGTCACCGTACGTATATCAGAATCATTAGTTGTTGGAGGGAGTTTGTTCGTGTTCAACTCCACTCCAGTTTAGTATAGTTTGATTGGCTTTTCACTGGCTTGTACCATAGGACAAGACAAATAGCACATAATCTACATTTCGAACATACTTATTGTAGCTAGGTAGCAAATAGGAGCATGCACTCGTGCGCTATAGGTGTTTACACGACTAGACAAATTGCAAACATAAAATATTTGAAGCATGCTGAGGTGAAATCTGGGAAGCACTCCTTAGTCAGCCGCGGATGCGGAGCACGAGGTGAATGATGTCCTGCTGCTTGACACCATAATCCTCCAGGGTGCGGAAGTCCTCCATCTGTCTCGAGGCAAAGATGAGCCTTTGCTGGTCCACAGGAATGTTCAACTCGACCTGGATCTTGACCTTGACATTGTCAACGGTGTCCAAGTTCTCAACCTCAAGGGCAATGTCCTTCCCAGTCAATGCTTTAACTATGATTAGCATCTTCCTTCTTTGGGGGCGCAAATCAAGTTGAAGAGTGGATTTATCCTGAATGTCGTAATCGGCCAGAGTCAATCGGTCCTCCAGCTCCTCCCTGCCAAAGATAAGACGCTGCTGATCCTGGATCTTCGCCTTTACAATGTAGATGGTGTCTGATGGATCTACCTTGACGGTGATCCTATTGCCAGTGAGGGTCTTAACAAAGATCTCCATCTATTAAACGGGAGAGCACCAAAAATTAGTTATTTCAATGGGCAGAGAGTAGAACCACAGTGGGAATAGTTGTTGTCGCAGAGTAAGAAATCTCGTTCATATTAACTACGAAGACTAATTGATACTCCCTCCGTTCCAAAATAGATGACCCAACTTTGTACTAAAGTTAATACAAAATTGAGTCATCTATTTTGAAACGGATGGAGTATAAGGGTGGCCTGGTGAGAAATCTTTGTTCGGATCTGAATGGATGCTACTGCCTGTAGTACCGTGGACTAAGAAAAGATACAAAATCAATATAAACATCCAAACTCTCTTTGTTTATGTTGTCATTGATAATAAATGCAGAACAAAAATATGAACTAGCTATCAGAACACAAAATCTGTTTGATTACACGACAGAGCTGCATAGTTAGACATCTTTATCTTTTCAGAAACAAACCAAAAGATTAATGATATCATTATCCATCTGATCTACTCCCTCCTTTCATCTATATAAGGCCTAACCCCAAATTTCATTTTTCCATCTATACAAGGCCAAACGAGCTAACCAATGCATCTCCCACTTAATTCCCCCTTGCAGATCGATTTACATGCATGCACAGAGTAGTTATTAGGAGTGCTTCACCTCGCCTCCTCCTCCTTTTTTCTCCACAAAGCTGTTTCTTTTGGCCAATGCATGCACGACTGGAGGAGTTATTGTTGGCTGCATGCAAAAAAAGGAGGAGAGGAAGTTGCGTGTGACGGTGTGAGGGATTAATGAAGTACTATTTCCAATATTTGCTCCTCTTTTTATGCAACAGCCTTGGTATGAGAGATTCAAAACTTAGGCCCTATATAGATGGAAGGAGGGAGTAACTAATTTTAAGATCTGAAAAATCACTACTGCAAATAAAAGAGAAAGAAACATGCTCTATAGATTATATAAATTCTGTGTTGGCTTCAACTATTTATCAGTGGGAGGTTCACCACGCTGCCAACAACTATACCGAAAAAGGGTTTTCCCCCGCTTTGTATTCTAAAGCACCAACACCGATTACAGAGCAAACGCTGGGGCAAGCAGCACAACAAGCCAAAGAAAAAGAAAAAGAAACAATGCCAACACCGGCAGCTCGACAGACGCGAATGACCTACAACCGCTGCGCCCTCCGAAATCTACCCACCACGATCCTAGGCTCCGATCCTCCGTGTACCAAACAGCACCTCCAGGAAGGAAACGACGCCGACGACGCTGCTGCCCGGACGTATCCTAGGGTTTCCCCCGGCACACGGAGGGTAGAGGGGAATGAAGACCACCGGCACCCTCCAGGGAGGAATGGTGGTACCCGCAGGCGTCACCGCACCGGAGCCGGAAGATCCGGCAAGGATTTCTCCCAACTCCAAACCCCACCGCCCAACCAGATCGAAGCCAACCAACCAGCTCGCCGTCCACCAGCATGCGCCACCACGGTCGAAACGCCACCCACGCCGCCTCACTGAGATCGCCACCACGAGGCCAAGAGAATGAGGAGGAGGCGTTGGACGATGGGAGGAGCAGCGCCGTAGCCGCGCGGGAGGGAACCACCTCCTCCGCCGTCGTGCAGGAGGCTCGAGTCTCCGGCACCGTCGCGGTCGCCGTCCGGATGCAGCAGCAGGGCATACCAGGCCACCCCTGGCCCGGCCAGGCCCGAATCGGGCCCGCTAAGCCCCGCCAGCCGCGCTGCAGCAGGGCAGCGCCAGCACCCCAACGCCCATCGCCGCTCCCCCGCCTCCTGGGAGCCACGCCGTCGACCCGCCCCGCCGTCGGCCCGCCCAGACCCAGATGAGGCCCGAAGGGCCCAGATCTGGGCCGAGCGGGCGCCGCCTGGCCGCGCCGCCGTCCAGCCGATCTCCCGCGCCGCGCCAGGAAGCCCCGCCGCCACGTCGGACCGCCGCCGCCTAGGGAACACCCCCCGGCGCCCTCCGCCCCGCGCCGGAGAGCAACCGAGAGGGGAATGGCCGGGGGCCGCCGTCCCCAGCGTCGCCCGGGCAAGGCCCAGCGGCGAACGCCGGCGACGGCGGCGGGGAGGGGGAATGAGGGGGAGCTGGCGGAGGAGAGCCCGAGGGGGTCTAACTACCACAACCACTCACTGCCAACAACTATACATAGAAGTACATCCTGCCCAAAGATAGTTCAGTGATTACAAAGAAGGATGCAAACCGGCTATGAAATTGTCTCAAGCCGCTTTCAAGCAAGCCAATTTCTTATTTCCTAATGCATAAATAATTTACTTAGTGCTTACTGCTTAGAGGTCATCTTGTCATACTACACCAAATTAAAGGAGTCAAGACATAGTTTTATAATGCACAACAGCAGAAAACTACAACCAAAACCAAAATCACATAGGAAGCAGATCACACTCCTTATTTGATGGCTACTAAATCACTGAATATATCAAAGACTAGGGCGATGCTTCACATAGGAAGCTCTGAGAATGTATACAAGTAACTGCACATAGTATAAAACCTGTAGCAAAAATCTCATTGGCGCTTCCTCACTTTTATTTCAGATAAAAGACAGTTTTTACCAAATCTCCCTTCGGATAAACACAACGAAAAAGTTTATGAGGACTAGTCTGCTTTCTCACAAGTCCATAGCAGAGCACAAATGAGTTAGGAAGATGATAAGCATAACATATGAGTCGCAATATGACTAGACACAAAATAGACGCCTTGGGTAAATCAAACTATGTATATTTAGCCTAAAGGGGGACTGCTTACACCAGACAGGCTGGAGGCGCACAGAAGGTGGTTCTCTTAATCAGCGAAAGGGAGGCGGTGGATCTGCGGCCGGAGGCGCCGGACGAACACCGCACGCCGCAATCCGTGCGAGCAGCACTGCCTGCAGTCTCGTAGGCGGGGCAGGCGTCGACCGCGCTGCGTGAGGCGAGAGAGGAGAGCGGGGTGGTGGATCTAGGGGCTATGGGGGTGCATATTGACGAGGAGATCTCGGAGATTTAGAGGCCATGGCGATGGATTTGAGGGCCTGCAAGAACAAGGGTGTGGGTGGGTGCGGCTGGGTGAGCTTGGCTGCTTCGTTATTTTTACACGAGCAATAGGCGCCCGCCGGCCGCCGGCTCGATAGCGCAAGATTGGCTGCTGCGCGTTTTCTAATGCTACGAAAGCTCAGCTAAAATAAACGTCAGGAGCTCCAATCAGCTCCAACTCCAATAACCAAATTCTTTTGACATGGAAGTATCAAATCTTTGTGAATGGGTTTGCTCGCGGTGCCACTGTCCTTGAGTTTGAGGACTCGGATACCGCCGAAAGCGTCAAGGATATGATCCAGATCAAGGAGGGTGTTCCCGTGGACTAGGAGAGCCTGATCTATGGCGAGAATATGCTAGTGACTCGCCAAACCATGGGGAACTATGGCATCAAGAAAGAGACCACCATTGATCTAACTCGCCGTCGCCGGTCGTGTCATGTATGACCAAAGTGAATACCTAGCCCAAGAGCCCGAGGGCTAACCTAGTTTTCTTTCCAGTGTGCTCGAAACCTGTTATGTGCATGCTGCTGATTACCTAGCACAAGAGCACAAGTATTTGCTACCAACACTGTTGGCGCAGCCCTAGACTAGCTCTCTCAGCTGGGCGGAGGTGGAAGAAGAAGACAACACGGTTTCCGGTGACGAACGCCCCGGTGCTCACAACGCCAATTTTTTTGTTTATAGCTGGACTAACCACCACGGCCTACAACCTTGGACACACCACAACAACCTGATTACAAGGGGACTTATACGCGCAGTGCCCACCGCCCACACAGCGAGCCTGACGCGCACGTACTCAGTTCTCCTGGCGATCCGGTCTTCTTCATACGTGAGCTACCTGCTCTTCCGCATGCCGCGCCAGCGCCCGCTGCAACTAACTTCCGTCGCCACACATTCTCAAGCCCAGCCACAATTCGACTCAACCTAGACGCCTACACACACGCCATGCTTCCCCTGCGTCCCACGCGCACCCGACGCGCCCGACGAGCCCGACCGCACCAGTCGCCGTGGCTTATTTCAACAAACACTACTTATTTCTAGTTTTTTTTGAGAAACCTCTAGTTTGATTGTTGTGTGGTATATATAATTTGTATGACTGGATAGTCTGAATATTAAAAGCCTTTCTGTGACTGCCCTACTGTCGGCCCATATGTCTAGCCAGTCCAAAATCCTCTAGATTGGTCTCAAATCAAAGGGAGAAGTGAGAAGTCTGAACTATTCGCCACGTCGGCTGGACACATGGGGAACACCTCACTACCTCCTCCCCCACCGCTTACTCCTCACTCCGTCTCTCATCTGTGCACTTTGTCGCCTACACCCTTCCCCCTCAAGTGCGCCGCCACCGCCCATGATCTCCTTTCCTCAACCACGGACGACGTCGTCATCCTCCATTTGCCACCGATGAGCCCCAAGATGACGGAGGAAAAGTGGTGGAGGCAAACGCGTTGCCAATCCGCCATGTCCATGACTACCTCCTCGAGGGGTTCTCTCCTTGCACTCCCAACCACGCCATGCATTGGCGTCGCCTCCACCACGCCATGGATCCAGGTTGCGTAGTGTCCTCTCTATCAACTAGCTAGTTGAGGTCCAATAGTTCGTCCGGCTTACGCGGCACCCTCTACGTCGGTCGATCAAGCTTGCACAATGCATGAATCGCATGGCGTCCTCCCGTCCAGTGCATCAAGCTTTTGTGGCATGGGCTCAGACGGCCTGAACTAAGACACACTCGAGTAGTTCTACAGCTACTAGAGGTAGTCCCGTGATGCGAATTGCGAGTCCATGACCTCATAGCAGTCGGATGCCTGCCGCCACCGCCGCAATAAGTCTCAAGTCACGGCAATACTCGCGAGCGCACGCGCTATATACATACATGATGTACACATAGTGTATGTTTCTCTTGCCACTCCATCTAGGTGGCACATGAGAGGTTGCCTTATAAGTAGGTCACCACATTCTCCCCTTACCGAGGTGGGACTAAAACTCAGTCTGGCGAGTGCACTGTTGAAAGTTCAGAGCAACACCAATGCTCTCCAGGAATCAGAGGCTGCAATGTCCCACGTGCAAGGAGGAGAAAAAAGAACAGGCAAGAAAAGCAAGATTGCAACTCCGATTGATGCTGCTAACTTGAGGAGGAGCTCAAGATCCAATAAGTATGATGGCTTTAAGGTGAACCTTCAATCTGATAGTAGAATCCAGAAGTCCAGAGCGAAGAAGAGATGTTTTCCCACATCGATAGGCACTACTAAGAGCGAGGTCGAAGATCCTGGCTAATTAATCTCCAGGAAGATGCTACTTCCCAGAAATTTGCTATTTTATTACCAGTACTCCCTCCGTCACAGTTTAGAAGGCACGGTTAAATTTGCGTGTGTTTCCACAATAGACAAGGTTTAGGGCGCATTGCATTTATTTCTAGTAGCTAATTAGTACTCCGATATACTATTTCTATATGCATGCGTAGTGTGAATGCTATTTTTTAGCCCATCTCACAACCAATAGATAACCACCTAGGTCCCAGAGAATTTCCAAACGCGCCTTCTAAACCGTGACGGAGGGAGTATCTTGCTTATGGGTTAATTTATTACCAGTATCTTACTTATGGCTTTCTCTTAAGAACTGTAATATTTTGTGTTTGGATTTTCATGGTCTAAATATTACTTCTTTGGTAATGCTATTGACTTTTTTATATCCTTAATGATATTGATGTTAACCAATATGTTGTTCCCCCGCAAGAAAAAAATATATGTTGTTATTGTCTCCAAGAACCAAGAAGTAGTTTCTTTGGATTCTGTCACGTGGAGCATCCGGGGGCATCATCACTATTGGAACAGTGCATAGCTGTTCACAGAGAGATTTTCATAACTATTTAGTTTACCTTCACTCACTGGGCTCAGTATTCCAATATCTATGGTCCTTGACATGTAGAAGATATTGACCATTTTTTGATGGGATTTTTGGCGTACATATTCCTTTTGACGAGATTGGCTTCTATTCAGAGATATTAATTTGACCTGGTCAGCTGCATGCGAACAAGAATAAAACCCTCTAGGAACTTCCATAACATTGGAGTGATTCGGTTTGAGCAACAAATCCTGACGTGCGTGGGTTGTGTGGGATGATGTCTTCAATGAAATCATCCATTCAAAATTTCTCACTGAATAAATATAATCTCTACTCCTAAAAGGAAAGTTGGTAGTCTCGCCCCACCTCCCACCACCCCTCGTCAAACCGTACATTATGCCCGCGAGCGTCTTACATGGATTAACTCAATCAAATCGGCACTTCCTCAAAAATCTCTAACCCTAAATGGGAGTTGGTAGTCTCGCCTTACTTCCAACCACTTCTCATCAAACCCTATATTACGCCCACGAGCGACCTTTCACTCAACCTTGGCAGAGCAAAATCTTCACCCTCATCCTCGACGATCATGTTGTGCATGATCACACAACAAGTCATCACCTCCCACAAGGTCTCCAGATCCCATTGTTTAGCAGGTCCACGATCAACTGCAAAACGAGCCTGCAAAACTCCAAATGCCCTCTTGACATCCTTTCTAGCTGCTTATTGCCTTTGGGCAAAATGAGCTTTTTTCAGGCCAACTTGGTTAGAGATGGTGCTGACAAAGATAGCCCATGAAGGATAGATACAGTCAACCAAATAGTAGTCCATGTTGTACTCATGTGTATTGACAGTATAGTGGCAAGGAGGAGCTTTTTCTTTAGCCAGCCTCGCAAACAACGTTGATCGCTGCAGTACATTGATGCCAAAGAAAATATTACAAATCCAAATATCTTGAGATGCACCTGCTTCAAGAATTACGGTGGGCTTCTTAACATGACCTTAGTTTGGTGGCACCGCCTTTATTCTGTCTACCTCAATCTACTTTTGGGCATAAGATGCTGCCTCAAAAGCTGGAATTAGTTCGGCCAACTTTTCTTAGGTTTTACAGACTAAAATAGCATGCATTCATGCATGGACGTGTTACGTGGGGATATCGGAAGAGTAATCATGGACCATCACTGCATGGTGCGAATTTTTTGGTGTTCCCGTCGCTTTTGACATCGTACACTCACGAACCACCAGACCGATGCCGAGACCGACAACCCCGCGTTGCACGTTGTGTACAGTTCTTGCAGTTTTTTATCTCTAAAAATCAACAGGTCTGCACTTTTATTTTTTTTACCGAGTGTTCACTTTGTAATCAGTTTAAAGCATCTTGTTTATCGCAGCAACGAGGTAGAGCTTTTCGAAAAGCATATAAAAATTGTCGATTTTTTTAAACCCCTCCAATATGTAAAACCTACCAATATTGAAATTCTAGCGTCAATAATTTGTTTGGTATGGTTTTTAAGTCAGCAGTAATTGTTATTTTTGGTCCAATAGCAAACATGTGTTGTGTGTTTCCTATATACTATATATGAATAAAAGATTAAAAGAGTTCACCAGTTGTATTTGGTAAAATCAGTTAATCGACTTTGATGCTCAACAGTGGACAGAAGGTTTGATGATCCGTGACTTATTCAGTGCTAACAGCATATCCAATAGGTCCCCTAATATAGCGCACACTTGGGGCCAAAAAATCCCCTCCATAGCTGCCCTATCATTAAAAAAATCCTCAAACTTTTTTTGGGTAAAATGCGGCAGCTGGTGCTGCAAATATAAAACACCGCGGGCGGCCGCCACAAAATAGAATGGCCAGAAGCCGCCCCCGCAGCCTTCATCCACATCGACCCCTGACCGCCTCCCCTCACTCGCGCCGCCGCCACTACACCCCTCCATGGTTCGGATCCACTCACCTCCCTTCGTTGCCACCTGCTTCACCGACCAAATTGGTATCCCGCGCCGCACCGCCACCGCCGAATCTGCCGCATCCACCGAGCCGCCGTTGCATTCTGGTTGCCTCCATCCCTGGCTGTCCCTCCATAGCCGGAACCACCGCATACTCATTGCCTCCATCCCCAGCTGACCTGCCGCAGCCACCAGGCCGAAGGGCATGACCGGGTTCAAGGGGGTGTGGCCATGGTCATCCGGCCAGTTCAGTGTCTTGTTCCGCCACATCGGCTGGCAGGCCAGGCTCGACACCTTCCCTACAGCGGACATTGCCGCCCGTGCCTATGATGCCGTGGCGTGGAGGCTTGGCTTGTCGCGTGAGAGGCTCAACTCTGCAGAGATCGAGTCTCAGCAGACGAAGGAGCTCGTCGGGCCCTAGTAACCATTGAGTCCATCCCGATCGGGTCGATGAACCGCATTGCTGTCGAGGAATGGGACAACACCTGGGAGAGTGATAGGAGGTGATGGCATGGTTTGCGCGGGAAACCCGGAGAACGTGCAAGATGGGGTTCTAGTAGAAGAGGGATCTCAACAAGTCGAAGCGCAAGAACGATGGCGAGGAAGGGACTTCACGGGTCTAGGCAAAGGAGGATGCACGCCGCCCGTGTGTGGTCAACCTTGATTCCGACAACGGGAGTGACGTCTCCGACGAAATTGACTGGGACAGCCTGTAGTTTTTTAGTTCAAGTTTGCATGTTTAAACTTTGAATGTTTAGAACTTTGATCGAATTAGGAATATGAACGAAGTAGTATGAATGTTCGTTTAAAAAAAAGTAAGGTTTTGCTGTTCTGGGTGCCCTATTTTAGAGCAACTTTTGAAGACGCCACTTTGTCGTGCCAAAAAAAGAAACACTTTTCAATCTCCTAAGTTCTATTCCACACACATTTTGATGCCCTAAAATAGTGCAGCTATTGGAGATGCTACAACGATGCGGATGCAATCTGCAACACTGGAATACCTGCTACAGAGACGTCGACAATTTCATTGCGTGGCACCGTGAAAAGTGTTGGAATTTTTCTGCCAAGGGGTGCGTACGAGCTTTGCAGCCCAGCTCCACCCAGCGCAGAGAGCAGTACTAGCAGAGGGGAGGGAGACCGCGTTATCGGGAATATGATTCGGAAATCAAAATCCCACCCGAAAGTTGGTAGCATGGAACACGAAAACGCACGCTTGAACATGACGCTTCTACCTACCTGTACCTTGTGTGGGAATGCAGTGGAGGATGCCCATCACATCATGCTCTCACTGCATGCAGAAAGAAAAGCACCGACACTTGGACATGAAATGTAGAATGTGTGGATTCTTCCCGGAAGACGCTTTTTGTGCAGGACTGGCTGTTGCTCTATACTCTATATAAAAATCCCAGCGTCAATGCGTTGATCCAAGATGGGTCTGTGGAATTCTAGCGTATGTGCATGTGGTACGCGTTGACGGTTTACTAGAGTGGCTGGTGCTCCCGGCTTACCGTTGGGCGGTTTGGTGCGGTCACCTGTATTAGATGGTGTGTGTTGGTGAGAGGTTAGGGCACTCACCAAGATTATAGATGTAGCGACATAGGTCGCCAGGAAGGTAGCTTTGAGTTGATTCATATATTTGTTTTGTCAAATTTGTTAACTAATATGATAAATATGGCTGTGTGCATCCTTGGATGCATAGGCCAAGGGTCCAACCTCCTTTTCGAAAACCATATGTCATAACAGCATGAGGAAACACACCCGCAAAAAAAAAACAGCATGAGGAAACACCACATTATAAATAAAAATAGAACACACTCCATCATTTCCCCGACTCGCCAAAGAAAATACTCCATCGGTTTCAAAAATATAAGGTGTATTAGGGTTATTGAAAATACAAATTTCTTTAACATTTCAAAATACTAAATAAATAAAATACGAAAATTCATCATGATGAATCGAATTACACAGGTTTGATAATATCGATATTGATATATTTCTCTACAAATTTAATCAATCTTAAAGAGGTTTAGTTTTTCAAAAACTAGTGCATCTAATATTTTAAAATATAGGGAGTAAAGAAATAATGAAACCCCAATAACCCTAAAAGCGCAGCAAAGCGCGCCTAACTCTTCTAGTATATACTAGGCCATCAGGATTTCCTAATTTCCCATACCCACTGCTGGAATGAGCTTGGAGCCGTTGACATATGGCAAAATAGATAGTTCAGCATGAGGATGAACCGTTGCCATATGGCATAACAGCATGAGGATGCTCAGTTAATCTACTTACTTAAGGGCTCCGAGTTGCTAGCTGGGTCCCATCCCATCTCATACTCTATATAAAACCTAGCGTCCCATGTGGACTCGTCGACTCGAGCACTCGCCCGGCATCCGGCAGCACGCACTGCAGTAGTTAACAATGGCTCACCTGGTGGCCACCGTGGGGCTTCTCCTCCTCTTCCTCGCCCCGTCGGCAGAGATAGCCCAGGCGCGCGCAGCCGCGGTGCCGCCGCCGTCGGGGAAGTACGCCGTGATCTTGGACGCCGGTAGCACGGGGACGCGTATGCACGTCTTCCTGTTCGACAAGCGGATGGATCTCGTCAAGATCGGCGACGATATCGAGGTCTTCGCCAAGGTACCTGGTTGCCTATAGGCAATAGCTCAGATACTCCATCAAAAGAACAACCCATGCGTGGTAAGGGTGACGCAGTTGATCTTGATCATTTCATTTGACAGCTAGTCTTTTTGTTTTCCTGTTGCAGGTGAATCCTGGTCTGAGTTCCTACGCTGGACGGCCCAAGGAGGCTACCAAGTCCATACAACCACTGCTTCAAAAGGCCAACAGCGTCGTGCCTCAGAGGCTTATGAAAACGACTCCCGTTAAACTTGGGGTATGCAGAACTTAGTACCGGTTTTGCTATTTCTATGGTGGCCGGTAAATATTCAGAATTTACTCTTGAGTTCATGTGGATCTCATCATCTCTAGATCCATGGAAATGTAAAATTCTCAGATTTTTACCGTTGTCGATTGAAAGATTACTTGACGTCAAGATATATCGCTCAGGTCTTGAATTAAATGTGCAGGCGACGGCCGGACTCAGGCTCATCGGAGATAAGCAAGCAAAGCAGATACTTGACGCAGTAATTACCTCAATGATATTGTGATTTATATTTATCTCATGCATGTAGCTAGGACGCATGGATATATAGTAACCACGAGTTAAGTATTGATTCTCGAATTGATACGCCCAGGTCAGAGGCGCTGTCCACACTAACACCAAGTTTCAGTACAATCCCAAGTGGATCAATGTTCTTGAGGGATCTCAGGAAGGATCCTACCTATGGGTATAACTCATGACCGGCCACCACATGAATTCATATCACATACAAACACCAACGTTTTTATTGTTGTAACCTCTTTTTGCATGGCATGAGGTACTTGTAGGTCGCTCTGAATTACCTGCTGGAGAAGTTGGGAGGAGACTACTCGAAAACGGTAGGTGTGATTGATCTTGGAGGTGGGTCTGTGCAAATGGCATATGCCATTTCTCCAGCTGCCGCTGCTGCCGCTCCACGAGTGCCTCGCGGAAAGGATCCTTATGTTACAAAAGAGTATCTCAAGGGAAGAGATTACAACGTTTATGTTCACAGGTTTGAAGACCCTCTCATGCATGAATGTGCTTTGGTTTATAGTATGTACTTCAATATATATCTAAATAGCTAGTCTCCACTAACATATTTCTCTCAACATGCAACCATGCATAGAAAAGTGACACCTCAACATGCAAACATGCATGATAATTTCCTTTTATTATGTCATTTATATTCACTAAATATTTACAACTATACAATAATAATTAAAGACCAAATATCATTTTGTATTTTCAGTTTTTTAATATATTGCAAAACATTCTTGCAAGGTATCACCTAGTGTTCAATACGGCAAGACCCTGCATGTGCTCCCTCTAGTGGTTAATTTGAAAGTGTATCTTACAAGGAAACTACTCAATATTATCCACGTACTTTAACAAAACAAAGTAAAAGGAAAGTTTGTGTGCAACCCAAATAAAACCTTTGCGTGTTTATGCTTTTGGGTAGTTCCCCTCCAGTGCTTTCACGCCTCTTTGAGGTGTCTTCATGGCCATGCTGTGTTGCTCTCTTTTGGCTTCTGCACTAAGCAACGTGTTGTTCGCTGTGCTCCATGACAATGCAACCCGTCAACACCCTCAGCTGGAATGTGCGGGGTTTAAATTGCCCGGATAGGAGGGCTACAGTGAGTGCAACAATTGCTACCTCATCGTGCCAAATTATGTGTTTACAAGAGACAAAGCTTGATAATGTAGATAAGTTTGTCGCCTCCTCCCTGGGTGGTAACAGACTCAAAAAATTTGCGCAGCGCCCGGCAACGGGAACCAGGGGAGGGATTCTTCTGCTATGGGATGACAGCATTCTCGAGATCACTGACATCACAATTTCGGCCTTCTGCCTCTCTGGCAAGGTCTGAATCCGCGCAACCGATGTGTACTTCCAGTTAACAACCGTCTACGGTCCCACTGACTACGTGAGCAAAGATTCCTTCTTCGCCGAGATTGCCTCCCACAAGCCTATGTCGGGCCTTGCTTGGCTCGCCATTGGGGACTTCAACCAAATCTACCGGGCGTGTGACAAAAACAAGAGAAATGTAAATCGGAGTAGAATCAACCGTTTCCGCGCAACCTTGCAATCGTGTGAACTCAAGGAAATTCACCTTCAGAACAGGCGCTTCACTTGGAGTAATGAGCGGGACAACCCAACTCTGTGCAAACTAGACTCCTTTTTCTGTAACGCCGAGTGGGACACGACCTTCAACACACATGTGTTGCATGCCTTATCGTCTTCCCTCTCCGACCACTGCCCTCTTTTGCTTGCCGACGCCAAGGGGCCTAGGAGACCACGGTCCTTCAAATTCGAGAGCTTCTGGGTATCTCTGCCTGGTTTCAACGAAGTGGTCCAAAAGGCGTGGGACGAGCGCGTGTGCCACACAGAACCGTTTCTCATTTTGCACAGTAAACTCAAAAAAACAGCGCTCCGTCTGTCTGAATGGAGCAAGAAGCTATTCTCCAATGCCAGCATACAACTTCATGCAACCCTTCTCGTCATCCTCCGGTTAGATACTGCATAAGAGCAAAGATCTCTATCCCCGGAGGAGCGTGACCTGCGCTCTAGGCTCAAGCGCAGGGTGATTAGCTTGGCTGTGCTTCAGCGGGCAAGAAAAAGTCAATGTGCTAGGATTACCAACTTGAGGGACGGGGATGCCAACACCAAGTTCTTTCATCGGCGTATTAATGCCCGCAGACGAAAAAATCACATTCACCGGATTAAGCACGCTAATGGCTGGGTGACCGAGCATGAAGAAAAAGAGAAGATCGTACATGACCACTTCTCTGAGGTTATGGGAAGGAGAGGTACGAGCAACAAAGATTTCAATTGGGAGGAGCTTGGCACCGAGCTTCATGATTTGCAAGACCTTGATGATAACATCACAGAAGACGAGGTCTGGACTGCCATTGAAGAGATGCCTAGTGATAAGGCGCCTGGACCGGATGGCTTCACGGGGTTGTTTTTCAAGAAATGTTGGGGAATCATCAAGCATACAGTCATGAGGGTTGTGCAGCATTTTGACTCTTTGCACACCTCCAATTTGCAGTGGGTCAACTCCGCCAATGTTATCCTCCTACCGAAAAAAGATGGTGCAGAAGGCATTCCTGACTACAGACCCATTAGCCTTATTCATGCCATCACCAAAATCATTGCCAAAGTTCTCTCGCTCAGGCTTGCTCCCCACATGGATGAACTTGTCTCCAACGCTCAAAGCGCCTTCATCAAGGGGAGAAGCATCCGTGACAATTTCATGTACGTTCGGAATTTCGCCCGGCGCCTACACAAGAGGAGAACCTCTACCCTCCTTCTCAAGCTTGACATAAAGAAGGCTTTTGATTCGGTCAAGTGGGGATACTTTCTTGAGCTCCTGCAACGGCTAGGGTTCCCGCCCAAATTTCGGGCATGGATTGCGGCACTTCTTTCCTCATCTTCATCGAGAATCATGCTAAACGGGGTGCCCGGCCCTCCAATCAAGCACGGGAGCGGGTTCAGGCAGGGGGACCCCCTTTCCCCCCTCCTGTTTGTCCTTGCGATTGACCCTTTGCATAAGATTTTGGACCTCGCACGCGGAAAGGGCTCCTCCATAAGCTTCGTGGCCGGGGAGCTGTGATGAGAACCTCCCTGTATGCGGATGATGCTGTGGTCTTTGTGACACCCATCAAGAGGGACATTGACAACCTAGCTGCAATCTTACGAGGCTTTGGCGATGTGACGGGCCTCTGCACCAACTTCCAAAAAAGCTCGGTCATGCCAATTCGTTGCAACCATCTTGACCTTGAGCGCATTCTTCGGAATATGCCGGTGATCCGCGCTTCCTTCCCGGTGAAATACCTAGGCTTACCTCTCTCGGTTTGGCAACTAAAGACGGTGGATTTCCAATACCTGGTGGACAAGGCAGACGGAAAATTAACCACTTGGGATGGGCAAAACATCACTGCTATCGGACGCACGACTCTCGTCAAGTCCGTCATCTCCTCCCAAGCGGTTTTCTCTATCACGCTTCTCATTGTGCCGCAGGGCATTCTGGATACACTCAACAAGATTGAGAGGGCCTTCCTCTGGTCGGGTGCGGAGAAGACCACGGGAGCCAAATGCAAGGTCAACTGGAAAATGGTGTGCAGACCAAAAGATTATGGTGGCCTTGGGGTGCTCGATACCGACAAGTTTGCACGGGCGTTGCGGCTTCGTTGGCTATGGTACGAATGGAAGGAGCCCCGCAGATTATGGGTTGGCTCTGGCAACCCCTGCACTGAAGAGGATCTCCAGTTCTTCTATGCATCTACGACTATCACTGTCGGCGACGGCGCCAAAACACCTTTCTGGGACTCCCCTTGGCTCTTGGGGTGCAAGCCCAAGGACATTGCACCACTAATCTATGAGGCATCGAAGAGAAAGAATTGGAAGGTGCGTGAGGCTCTGAAAGGGAACGCTTGGATCCTCAAGATCAAACATGACATTGCCATCTCTGTCAACCACATTTCGGAATTCTTTAACCTTTGGATGCTTGTGCATGACTTCCACCTTGATGAGCAAGCCGAAGACAACATCATTTGGAAGCGTGCGAACAATGGGATCTACACGGCGAGCACCGCCTACAAAGCGCAATTTTTAGGCCTGACTCTGTCCCCTATGGACCGCATGGTGTGGAAGGCTTGGGCACCTCCAAAGGTTAAATTCTTCGCTTGGTTGGCTTTGCAAGATAGGATTTGGACTGCCGATCGTTTGGAGAAGCGTGGTTGGCCAAACTGCGGCCCTTGCCCGCTTTGCAAAAGAGAACAAGAAACAGGGATACACCTCTTTGTCAAGTGTCGCTACACACTTAGGCTCTGGAGATCAATCATCGAGAAGCTTGGGCTCACGCACATGGACACCTCCGTTTGGCAGTTAGAAGCAACCGTCATTGAGTGGTGGCAAAAAAGAACCGACGACCGCAACCCTCACCGCCACGCAATGGCTTCCCTCTCGTTTCTTGGACTATTTGGAATGAGAGAAACGCCCGCGTATTCCGTCGAAAAAGCGCACCACCGCCGGTCCTCCTAACCAGCATTTTAGAAAATGCTAAACTTTGGGTTACTGCTGGCGCAAAAAAGCTAGGGAACATCATATTGTACGAGTAATTGTTATGCCGCTTATTTGTGAGTGCGTTGTAAAACTCTAAACTCTTCTCTCTCTTATTTAATTGAAGAGGCAAATCTTTTGCCTCCGTTTCAAAAAAAAAAAGAAAACTTTGTCGTGCTGAATGAACTTTGTAACAAACTTTTTTGGGGCCCTTTCACAAAGTCCCACTGCATTTTATTCTATTTTCTTTATCTAAAAGCAAAAGCGAAGGACATGTACAAGTGTTAGGTACGTGAAAGGAAACAGAAAGTAATATAAGGCATCTAACCAATTCATGAGAAGAGGAGCATACTGCTTTACGATTTCTAAAGCCGTTTGAGCAACTATGTATTGTCTATCAATTATAGAAGGAAAAAGTTCATTTTAAACCTTGAATTTATAGAGGTCGGGCGAAACAAATCCTTAAGTCGAAATCCCGGTCGATTGCACCCTGAACTCTGCAATCCCGGTCTAAACCTTCGGGTCATTTTCCAAACAGGGATTGCTGATGTGGCAAAGAATGACCGGGATTGGGGAGGAAACGCCCGCAGGTGGGCTGGCCCAGTTCGCGGCAGCCCGTGCTGCGCGTTGTTGCTTCAGTTTTTTCGTTCTTTATTTGTTTTTTTCCTGGCTCTTTTTTCTTTTCATTTTTATTTTTATTTTCTTTTTATATTTATATTTATAATCTTTTCCTTTTTCCTTTTTTATGATTTCTTTTTTAGTTTTACTGTTTCTTTTTCCCTATAGTGTTACAAAATGTTCATCGTATATTTAGGAATGTTCATAGTATATTACAAAAAAGTTGGTCATGCATTATAAAATGTTCATTATGTATTAAAATTTTCTCAATGAATATGAATTGTACCCTATGTTTTTAAAATTTGTTCAGTGTATATTACACAATTTTTTAATGTGTATTCAAAAATTGTTCAACGTATATTACAAATGTTCAATGCATATTCGCAAATTGTTCAACACGTATATTTATAGTTTTCCCAAAATGTTCATTGTGTATAATTTAAAATGTTCATTGTACATTAAGAAAATGTTCAATGGATATTACAAAATCCAGGCGCATGAAAAATTTTCGCTAGAAAATTGTTTCACGAGTAAAGCTCAAACTCGCGATCTGCCGCTAGTGGATACATCTTCCAAACCAACAGTCCTGATGTCTTCTAACGTTAAATTTGGGGTGCCTGACTTTAATAAGTAACATACATCACCTGATAAGTAAAACTACTATGTACAACGGCATATCCGTTTCTTTTTTCAAACTTTTCAAAATTTCTTGGGAAAAAACGAATGGTTTTCCTTAAAAAAATGTTAATAACGTTTGAAAATCGTGAACAAATTTAGAGATTTGATCAAACTTTTAAAAACATCAACATTTATTGAAAAAATGAACAAACTTTTTGAAATTTCAAATGATGAACACTTTTAAATATACACTGCACATTTTGTGATATACGTTGAACAGTTTTTAAATACACACTGAACATTTTTTATATACGCTGAACAAATATTTGAATACACATTAAATATTTTTGTGATATACACTGAACAATGTTTAAATATGCATTGAACATTCTTGTGAATATATGTCGAACAATTTTAAAATACACAATGAACATTTTCCTAAAGATACCATGTGATACATATGGTAAGCAATCCAAACTACTCAAAAAAAACATTTTCCTAAAGATGTTGAACATTTTCTTAAATATACGCTGAACGTAAATATGCAATGAACTGGTAATAATACACGAAAAAGAAACAAAAATAAAAAATATGAAAAAGAAAAGAAAAGAAATAGAAACAGAAAAAAGAAATGAAAGAAACAGGAAATAGAAGAAAAATCATCGCGACCACGTCCTTTTGACGCCTGCGGGCGTCAAATAGGATCTTCCCTGGTGTGCGCCCTTTGGAATTTTTGTGTTTGAACGAAAAAAAACTCTAACGGGCCGGCCCACCAGACGAATCCCAGTTGAAACAATGTCAGGGTTTGATTTAGACCGGGATTGTATAGTTTAGGGTGCAATCGACCGGGATTTCGACTTGAGGGTTCATTTCGTCCGACCCCTACAAGTTCAAGGTTTAAAATGGACATTTTCCATTATAGAATGATCAGGAAAGGCCTTTTTTTCTGTGCAAGCAGCTACTTACGCTACGGCGCCTTAGCTTCTCGTGTAGAGATCTTCAAGGCCAAGGAAGGACCATTTAGCTACTGCATGCTGCGTGGCTTCAGTGGTAAGTGGCCTACATATGATCGACAGTCATAGATCAGTATAAGTAGACTTACTATTCATCCATATATGTAACATAACCAGTAACCCAATAACTGATTGATGTACTATATTATTTTTCTTTTCATTCGTTCTCCAAGGCAAATACACCTACAACGGCGAGGAGTACAATGCTACCGCGTCAAAGGGAGGTGCAAAATACGGGAAGTGCAGAGGTGATGTACTGAAGGCACTCAAACTTGACGCGCCTTGCCAAGCCAAGAAGTGCACCTTCGACGGTGTGTGGAACGGCGGGGGTGGCCCTGGCCAGGCCAACCTCTATGTCGCGTCTAGCTTCTACTACATGGCCTCGCAGGTACTCTCTCCGTTCTAAATTAACTGAAATATTAATTTTCTTACGTCTATAGATAAATATATCAACAGTTAGTTTTGTTAGAATTATCACAAAATATATTGTCACACTATATATTTTCGATGTCGTAGATAGTTGCATATTTTTGTACAAAACTATAATTCAATTTATTTGGAATAATGTAGGGTTCAATTACTTGAAGACCCTTAAATTAGCTAGCTAGGACAAATTAATTTGGTTATATCATATTTTAACTCATCTATGTCGATCTCCATCGTTCCTGGACAGCTTGGCCTCATCGAAAGCGATGCTCCAAGCGGCACGTCCACCCCAGTGGCTTTTAGAGCCATTGCCCAGAAGATATGTAGAATGAGCTTGAAAGAAGTGAAGGCTAAGTACCCCAAGGTCCGCGACATACCCTACGTTTGCATGGACCTCGTCTATCAATACTCCTTGCTCGTCGATGGGTTCGGTGAGTTTCTCTACCACTATTACCTACAAACATGAGTATATTATAAGAAAATGCGTGTAAATATTTATTTATAGGTTTGGAGCCCACCAAGAATATCACACTTGTGGAGAAGGTGAAGCATGGCGAGTATTTCATTGAAGCGGCGTGGCCTCTCGGAGAAGCTATTGAGGCAGTTGCACCCAAAAAGGGCACTTGACAATGGATGTCACATGATACGCCTGGCTTCCCTTAGAATTATTGTTGGGGAATCACTAACGTATGCATCGAATCACACAATCATAAGCTTCCCATAGGATATGTGCATCATGGCAGTTTGCATGTTTGCTATTGTATTACTCCCTATATTGATTATCCTTCCTAAATTCTAATAATGGCTTTGATAATAAAAACAGTTAAGAGACCCGTGTCGGAGTTGATTCCAGCATATCTTGGGATAGGGATCCTAAGCTAGGCATCTTGCAATGATGGTAACAATGACACATGGATTTTATCCAGATTCGAGCTTTCTCGAAGAGATAATACCCTACGTCATGCTTTTGGTTATATTGATATGGGGCATACTATAGAGTACAAGTATCTACCACGAGATTGTTGTGTAAGATTCTAATGAATATGAGATGGTCTATTGACTAGCCTAGCCTCGGTTTATATAATACACCAGGGGCATGGGATTTTGAAGAGTCCTCGGCGCCAAGTTTTACGGAATCTTATTTGTAGACGTCATGGGATGGCCGAAGTGGCCCATTAGTGAACCGCCATGGGGGTCCTCGGCCCGACACGCCTAGTTGGGAGACGACGTCGTGAGTACCCACTAATCCAGGACTCCATCAACCCAATCCTTAGTCGAGGATTGCTCGCTCGCTCCTAAATATATGGAGTGCAAAATTGGTTTCCAATACTCCGGTACAATACATGAATGCATTTGATAGAAATGGGCAGAATAACTCACCAGATAGTGTGAGCTATCACTTGAAAAGAGTTGGTGCATGCGTTAACTATTCACATGGCTCAGGCTGACATATGGATCCCATAAGATATGACTACAATTTTTTTTAGAAAGTTGTTTATCCGTTACAGATTTCTACTGACGTTCTTTGAAACGGTCATAGATGGGCTTAAATCAGTGATGAATCTAGAAGTTACATCACAAATCAAAAATGGGATCTCGAGGCCAATTGGGCGATGTTGTTTACACTACAGGAAAGGTCGTGTACGCCGAGTACCGAAAATACTCGACGAAGGTAGAAAAACACTCAACAAAGACCATACACATTATCTCAACATTTTCTATATGTTCATAGCGTGACCATATGGACAAAGCACATTGCGGGTTCTAGGCCCATCGGCATATTTCTTTCTAGGAGTTGCATACTTTTGAGGCTCCTACGACAAGCGGTGGCTGGAGGAGGAGGAACCTGAAGCAGTCCTTCGCTCGCATGACGGGAGCAGTAGCATGACGTGGGGCAGGGTGGCATGCCGAGGGGGTGGGGGCACACTTGAAGTGGAAGCCTCCTAGGAGGCGGTACCAGTGAGAGGGTGAGGATAACCACCTGCATCACTCTGGTGGCACCAACCATTGGCGATTGGAAGCATCGTTTGGCAGATGCGAAAGGTATTGCGGCAAGATGCACGAGTGGTGGGGAGAGGCTGACAGCAACAAGGAAATTATGGGCAAGAAGGCCACGGATCACAAAGGGGTGCACCGGCTAGTCTACGGCAGCAGCCCGAGTACAGAGTGGAGAGGCGCAGGAGCGTGAAGTTTAATTCACGCCAGGGCGAGAGAATACATTGTACAATCTACCCATGATCTTTTTGGCATGAATTAAACTTCACGCTCCTGCCTCTCCATGATCTAAAATTTTGGGGGGTATGGGTTTTCAACAGCTCCACTTTTCTCAGTAATTTCCTGGTATTGCGATGGGGGTTGGGTAAGCTCCAACAACTCTCTTCAATAAATTATTGGGTGTGTCTAGAATTCAGTTGACTGAGATTTAATGAAGTCTCCGTCGAGTGACGTCGGCGTGGTTTTTTTTTTGCTACAAGCCGCACGGCTGGATGCTACAAACGGCGATGAAAATGTTGCGACGGTATTGCAAGCAATAACAATAAATGCGACAACCGTTTTAAATAAAATGTTACAACCATCAATGGAGGATGTTGCAACTGGTGAGATGACATGCTACAACCAGCAAGGCGGATGTAACCGGTAGGAAAAAAATATTGCAAGCGATGGCATAAAATGTTACATGGTCGATTGAGACTTAATTAAATCTCGGTCGACTGAGACTTAATTAAATTTCAGTCGACTGAATTTAATAGACCCATAAATTATTGGTGATCACCAATAAAATCGTCCATCTCCCTCCTATTTGGAGGAGTAGTTGGCTATCTCCCAATCCCCTCCCCAATATTGCCATGCTCACACGTCGCCGACAGAACACCGTCGCGGCGCCGCGCCACCACCATAAGTCAGCAGCGTGCGTCACTATATGTCAGATTGACAGTGAGTCCAGTATGCCAGGTTGGTTATTGTTGGTGGGGTTATTGGGTATTTGATGGAGCGTCCATGTCCATTAACTAAATATAGTATCATTGGTTCTTTAACACTCCCTCTGTTCCTTTATGTAAGATGTATTATTTTTGGCATGCCGACTAAGGCATAGAATTATAGATATGACGGGACAAAATTACCCTTGGCAAATTTACTGGTTAGTGGCAAGTAAATCAGTTAGTCCAGAAAAGTATCAGATACTTGTAATCAACAGAGAGATACTTTTCTTCTTTTGCTACAAGGAGAGATGCACACAATTAGGGGAGAGATACTTTCTTTTTTTTTCTATAGGGCTAACAAGGGAATTATGCGGAGTTAGAAGAAACGCACTTTACATTCTGAAATTTTATCAAAATGAAAATACACCTTATATAAAGGAATGAATGGAGTTTTTGGTTTTTGGAAAAGTTTTTTTGGTAAGCCACTGAAGATGCTTTTATTATTTGGTAATGCTAAAATCTGATATCGTGTTTTTAAGGGAAATGTATATTTTTTATCCCTCAACTTTTTCGATGGTATAGCACTGATCCCTCAACTCTAATACCAGCAAAATTTAGTCCCCCAATTGCTGAAACCAGATATTTTCCGTCCCTTCGGTTGCTTCGGGTTGTTTTGTGCTGACGTGGCCTGGTTTTGACTACTGACCTCATTACCTTATTGTCCACCTCACTCTCATCTTCTTCCCCTCACTCTTTCCCTTTGTCTATGCCCGCAGTAAATGTTTGGACATGTTGAGCCATTCAACGTGGTTTGTATCGGTCCGTGAAGCAGTCTGACGTATATTTATTATTTGGTAATGCCAAAATCTCACATCATATTTTTAAGCATGGCAAATTAAGCAATTTCTATTGCAGCGAAATCCCCGACAGTATTGACGATGTAGGATGGCAACGCTCCTCCCCCCTACGTCAATTCCTGAGGTTGTCGGGTCCAGTCGAAGAGTAGAGAATGACAGTTATTGGAAAAAAATGGAAAGCGCAGATTCCGGAGGGAATACATCGTCAATTTCATGCTCGCCAATAAGGACAAGGAGGCGATTCTGATGCCTTATCATCCCCTGTAAGTCATCCGCGCGGATATCTTTCCTTCGATTTTAATCATTCATTTGCACGGTGGAGGCTAATTAATTTGAGGTGTACTTATTTTGCGCACCGGCAGGGGCGCCGTCGTCATCATCCTCTACCCCGATACTCCCACACTCTTTACTTGGACTCGTCGAAGAACATTAACAAAAAGGATTACACCCACATCAAGTCTGTTCTCGACGGTGCTATGTTTTATTACGGCGCACGGGGTGGAGAGGTCAAGGACAAGAAGAAAAGGGACGGCAGGCCCGCCTTCGGCCATAAGACCGACTTCTGTTGCATCCAGCAACCGAGTGATTCTCTTAATGATGGATTCTATGTCCTACACCACATGCTGGAGTACAGACGGGATCACCAGAACCTTCGCATGTCACCTACATCCGACGATGCCCATATTCTGCAATGGGCAAAGAACTACGGACATATCGAGGATCATCGACTTCGAGCTGAGTTCTATCACATCCAGCGCGAACTTGCCCAAATCATCATGAAGGAGGTCGTCGAAAAAACAGGGATGTTCTACGAAGAAGGACAAATGTTGCGGGAAGACGTCCGAGCACGCGTAGCCATTCAGCGTCTCGACCTGAAGCCTTTCACTAGGCTCGGGGACTATCTCCCTGACTTGGATGGATGGCACGACATGTTGGAGTGATTGTCGATATATGACAATGTGTCCGTTTAGTCCATACTTTCTGAATGACGAAACTTTGAGTTATGCACAACGAATCTTTATTTGTGATGTAATTAAATCGTCCTCCTCTACTAGCGAAGATCACTCTGGTTAGGGCATTTTGGGTACGATGAACTTTGTTATTTATGCTTATGAATTGTTGCTTTTATTTTTGCCAAGTCTGTCTCTTTCTGTTGCTCAACTATGTATGTTGCATATCATCGACTCGTGTGACGATGCAGGTGCATAGATCATCGATGACGAAGAAGTGCAACGCCAGGAGTATACGATGAGTGGCCGGAGTGTCAGGCCCAGGTGTACCGGTTTCCGAGCGACAGCCAGTAGTTAGTTTAGGTTCACGCTAATGCGAGAGAGGGATACGAACTCATGTACTGCATAGTTCCGCTCATAGTGATAGCTCTTCTCGCGTATATCATTGTTTAGATGGATGACGATGTAGTTGCAAGTAATCGAAGCTTGTATCGCTATTTTCGAGATGATGACGAGAGACCACTTTGTGTTGGATGATGATTATGATGATGACATAATTTGATGCTATGATTACATTTGTATGTGTATGATGTGCTAAAGATTATTGTATAAAGCCTGTTCAAATACAAAACAAATATGCAGAAAAAATAAAAATTAATAAAACTAACAGTAGCGAGGGAGAAAAAGTTAGCAGCAGCGTGCTCTTACCAGTAGCGCGCCCAAGTTAAAAGCGCTGCAGCTATTAGCAGTAGCGAGTTGAAATAAAGCCCGCTGCTGCTAGCCATGTATAGCAGTAGCGTGGGGCAGAACGCGCTACTGATACATGTTAGCTGTAGCGTCGTATTAGTAGCGCGGGGTACCGCGTTACTGATACATCAAATACCCGCGCTACTGCTAGGCTTTTCCCTAGTAGTGGTTTGTCAAATCTATCTAAGTTCTTCAGGAAATGATGAAAAAGTGCGTGCTGCCACGAGTATTAAATAGGTATTTGCAGGATTAATATATATAGTAGGCGCGCAGGTCTAACGATATGCATAACCATTGGATGAGAATTATGAAATAAGTACAAATATTTTATGGACGGCTGTCTGTGGGGCATCCAAAGATGAGCTAAAGTCCCTGAAGCCTGAAGGGGCTTATTACTAGTGGTGGTGTAGGAAGCAAGGTTTTGGATCCCAAGCGGTCCTTTTTTTTCGAGGGGCAGCGAAATTCACGGTTACCACGGTAACCACGAAATACCGAAAAAAATTTGGACGAAATTTAAAATCAGATATTGAATTCAAATACTTTTAGGTTGATATAGATACATTCTTAACTCAATGAGTTCAGTAAACATCCCCTAGCGTAGTGGCTGTGCACACGCACCAACCGCCGCTGCTAGCACTCGGATCTTGTGTTCGATTCCAGGCCTCTTCTATATTTTCATAACTTACAGTTTTTTTCTTTTGCATTCTAAAAAAGAAAGTAAAACGCGAGGGTGAAAGACTCGAACACGCGACCCGCAGCAAAACAGAGAGCATGCCTTTGCCACTACGTCATCAACACTTTAGTTGCTAGATCAGAGATGCCCTGTATTTAACTAGGTCAGCGTTTGAATTCAAAATTTTCAAAAAAGCTCGATTTTTTTTGCTCGGTATGAGTGTTTTCCATGGGGTAGCGAGAAACGCGGTAACCGCTCGGGATCACGAAATTTCGAGCGGTACCCAAAACAGTGGTAGGAAGTGCTGCCACGGATATGAATAGGTGCATTTGCTGGTGTGCAAGTTTCAGAAAAGACAGAGAAATTCCACTATAAAATTTGATGGGACTTTGAACTGATGTCTTTGCTAACTTGATCACTGTGGGTGCAGTGTGCCTAAGTGTAGAACAACCACACTCTTGATTATTGTGGTTGCATTGTACATTGTGAAAATCTCTTGGTCCGTGTCTCATATTGTAGAATAAACAGAGAGCCGACATGTCTTCTGGCAGCCTTGTATTTGCATGACGTGTCGAGGTTCCGTCAAGCTTAAACCGAACCCAAGACCCAGGGCATAGCTTAAGTCCAGGACGAAGAGTAGAGCTGAACAGATTTTTGGTCCAGGTAGTCTCAAAACTGGCAAGCTCCGCTTTCAAAGAAAAAAAAAGGGGGAAAGCGCCGATTGCAAAATCGCCTTGCGCCGTCGCGCGCCTTGCCTTGGAAGGAACCAGCAGATGAATTCCAATAAACCACCCTACCTGTGGGCGTGAGCCGTGGGGAGACATAAACACATCGATCGATCCCTAGTTTCACGTCTGGATCGATCGTCGCTTCTGCCTCTGCGTACGCCTTCATCGATCGTATGGTATGGGAGCTAGCTGTTGTTGATCCCATATCTCTACCTAGAGTTGAGATCTCTTGCCGGCCCGTTTCTGTATGTACTTCTGAATTAATCCTTCCTAGTTCGATCGAGTTCATCCAGTCGGCCGGTTTAGTCTTGTAATTGACTTCTTTCAGTAGTTGTATCGATCGCTAGTGATCTGAAGTTCTGAACAAGGCTTGTTCCTAGTAATTTATTAGTCGCCCTAGTTGTTCCTAGTAATTTCTTACTCTTGTGCGTGCAACATATACGCAATTTACTATCTATTCCTCCAAATTAATTACTGATGATGGGTGCTGTCAATTGTCATTCGATAGATGAAGCTCTTTGTCGAAACCCTCGCCGGCAAGACGATCACCGTCAAGGTCGACCCGTCGGACACCATCAACGTTGTCAGGGCCAAGATTCAGGACCAGCAGTGCCTTTCCTTTGGCGAGAAGGAGCTAGAGGACAGACTTAGCGTGGCCGATTACAGCATCAAGGATGAATCCACTCTTCACATTGATCTGCGCTACCAGAGAAACCGGAAGCAGCCAAGTGTCGTGCGTGGTGAGCAGCCCAAATCTGCAAAAAAGAAGAGAATAGAGTATCAAATCTTTCTCAAAGGGCTTGTAGACAACACCACCGCTCTTGAGGTTGCCTGCTCGGACACCGTCAGAAGTGTCAAGGAGATGATCCGGGACCGGCAGGACATTCCCGTGGACGAGCAGAGGCTGATCTATGCAGGGCAACAGCTTGAAGATGGTCGCACCATGGATGACTATGGCATAAAGAAGGAAACTACACTTCACCTCATGCTCCGCCTCCGATCATGCGGTCCTAATAATTGCCCAAGAGTGAGTACCTAGCTAGCCCAAAAGTAGTGACCCTATATGGCAATTCTTTTACAAAAAAAACTCAAAATAGTTCAGAAGTGTTTTTAAATAAACTTGACTTTCTTTTGCACTAGTAATCTAGTATATGAATTTTCACGAATAAAAAACCAGCGTCAACTTCTGGGGAAAAAAACAAAAAGTATTTGCTATTATAGGTCATTATTCACACGCTTTTGGCTGATATTTTGTGTTTTTGAAGTCAAGGGGGTTTTTCTTTTTGTGGACTTTTTTTCTTCAGTACACTGGAAGGCCAACTTTATTTTAGCTATCATAATTACATGTTGCTGTACTAGTTGCTTGAACGATACTCTCACGAATGTAATTTCCTCACGTTAATGGTCCATGAATGTGAGCAGCCCAAATCTGCAAAAAGGACGAGAATAGAGTATCAAATCTTTCTCAAAGGGCTTGTAGACAACACCACCGCTCTTGAGGTTGCCTGCTCGGACACCGTCAGAAGTGTCAAGGAGATGATCCGGGACCGGCAGGACATTCCCGTGGACGAGCAGAGGCTGATCTATGCAGGGAAACAGCTTGAAGATGGTCGCACCATGGATGACTATGGCATCAAGAAGGAATCTACACTTCACCTCTTGCTCCGCCTCCGATCATGCGGTTCTAATTGCCCAAGAGTACCTATCCCAACAGTGGTAACCTAGTTTTCCTTCCCTTCCGCTTCTTTGAGAAAGTCTACACGCTAGTGATTAATCACCAGTTCCTATTTGTGCTTGGTAATTAATCACCAGTTCCTATTTGTGATGCCATATTTTCCTATGTCGACCGGATACAGTATAGCTAATTATGAAATTGAAATTCCTAAATTATAAAGAGAAAAAGCCCTTCCAGACACCATTAAAGTTAATTTGGTTTCTAAGCCGGTTCCTTCTGATATTGAAATTCCTCAACTATGAAGGAAAAAAAAACCCGCTGCCAAACACCTTTAAGACCAATTATTTTCTAAGCTGGTTGCTTCGAATTCTCAACATACTAAAATTGTTAAGGAGGCTGATGTGCAAGTTCACAATCTTGTTCTCTGTAATTATCTTTTGCACTGCAAAACAAAATCTACTTCACTTGCCCCCCCCCCCCCCCATACCCAAATCCTGGCTCCGCCCCTGTCTTGGTTGGCTTTGTTATATATATGCAGCCAGAGACAAATTATATATACTGTCAACATACTCACACACGGTTGTTTTAGCTATCATATTTACATATATGTAGTTCTATAGTTGCTTGAAAGATACTCTCACGAATTCGATTCCCCCGCCTTAATTAATGATCCATGTAAGCAGTATACATATATAGGTACAATACAGACACAAATTCACGTTCCTGAGTTAGCAAGTCTCGTCTAAATTAAGCCATCCATACACATAGTACGTCTAAATATACATCACAATGAAAACATATATAACCCGTCACTAAAGCACATAGCACCTTCAGGTGTAGTTAAGAAAATCTATTTTCTCAGACATTGTTTATTCATAAATGTATTTCTTTTCATATCAAACAAATTCTGCGACTAAAGTGTTGTGGCATCTGCTAGCAGCCCCGTCAAAGTGAGCCAGGCAAAGACCAGGATTCCCATGCTAGATCCTCCACTGTTATCATTGCTGCTTCTCCTAATGTCAAGCACCGTAAAAGAAAGATTCATACACCTATTGATGTTGCCAACGTGAGGAGGAGCCCAAGAAGCAACAAGTATGATGGCTTTAAGGTGAACCTTCAATCTGATAGCAGAATCCAGAAGTCCAAGGTAAAGAAGAGATCCACTCCCTTGGCAACTATCGCTACCAAGAGTGAGGCCAAGGAAATCCCTCCCCCAACTCCTATCCCAATACTTCAACACATTGGCAGTGTATTATCTGCGATCAGGAGTGTATGGGACATCGGTTTCGGAGCACTCCACAAACAAGTTGTTGGCTAATTGCCTAATATGTAGGAAGATGGAAATGGTCCTTCTACTGCCAAGTAACTTGCTAGCACTGTATTACTAGTATTTTGCTTACGGCATATCTTAAGACCTCGAATATTTTTGTGTTCGAATATTCATGGTTTAAATTTGGATGATAAAAATGTTGCCCCTCGTACTCTTTGTATTTATTTACTACTAATACTAATTATAGACTCACTAGAAATTATCTTGTTAATAAGAAAAGAAAGAGAAAAAAGAATGGGACTCCCTAAAAATTCCCACATTAATAGGAAAAAAACAAAATAGAAACCATTAATCTGGTGTAAATTATAACAGTGTAGATTTATCTCTTTTTTTGCGGGGAATGGTGTAGATTTATCTCTTTTTTTTGGAACATTGTAGATTTATCAAAGATCGGTTTAGATTTATTGTAGGTCTTTGGACATTTTTTATTTTAGGGATAATTCCCCTCCGTCCGGGTTTATTGGGTATTCTTTCCATTTTTATTTACTCCGCATATTAGCTTTGACTAACGTCAAACTTTATAAAAGTTTGACCAAGTTGTAGAAAACAATATCAACATTTACAGTAACAAATTTATATATTGTGAAAATATATGCAATGATGAATCCAATGATACATATTTTTTTCTGGTAGTCGTCTATCCCTGACTTTATTTCTCACTCCGTTGTAAATGATTTGGCTATAATTTGAGGAATAAAGCCTTATTGGTTCAAAAAAAAAGTCTGCCTATAAGCAAATTAATTGGGGGTGGAGTCTATACTCTTGGGATAAATTTTGGAAGATCAAGGTTCCACATACATATCTAATTTTTGTTTCGCTTGCTGTTAACAACAAGATTCTAACTTAGATATAATCTCAGTAAGATCAGTCAGCCATGTGTTTGTTGTTCTTGCGGCCAGCATATGCTCCACTAGTTCTTCCTCGATGGTCCTATAATTCTATTAGAGATTGTTTTCTCTATTTTGACAGTTGTTTTAGAGAGTGGAGTTTTAGGGAATCTACTGGAAAATGGTATAGAACACGGTAAAGTTACTAGCCGTTTTGCACTTGTGCTAGAGTGCTAGAGTAGGGAGAAACAAGTAGACCCCCTAATCATGTGAGCAAAAAAATATAAGCTCCACCGCCTCTGCGTTCCCGGCCTCCGGGGATCGACTTTCCCAACGAGGCAACGACTTACCGCTCCACGGTTTGTACGGCAGCAAGTGGTTGCCCACTCGCCATTGATATACGTATTAGCTTCCACAGTTTCTCTAGGTTGGTCAATTACGCCATGGCTCATGCATGCACAAATCTAGAGGAACGCATCATGCATGCATGTACCGTTCAATTACTGACGGACAGGCAATATATCCGGACCAGAAAGCCTGATGCATGTACGAACGCAGGCTGGACGGCCGGATGAAGTAAACTTTCCAAAAGTCCACTTCCCTTTCACAACTCCACGCAACGACCAGTTTATCCTTCATATCCATTCGTTGGCGTGCATATGGAGCTTGATGTTGCCCCTCTTGGACAAATATTCAGCTCTACTCCATTGACCAATTGATCACTTGGAGAAGTCGTCGAGAGCTATCTAGGTTTCGAGCTCTATAAATACCACTAGCCACACCTCTCAGTGGCATATGCCAACCTACATAATCACACAAACATAAGCCTATCCAACTTGATCCCATCATCTTGTCCAAAGATCGATCAATTAGCGATGGAGTACTACTACTCTTCGAAGCTAGCCTGGTCCCTGGTTCTCGCCTTCGCCATGGCAGCCGCCATCACCTCGCCGTGCGCTGCCCAGAACGCCCCGGCGGACTTTGTGAGCCTCCACAACACTTCGCGCGCGCTTGTCGGCGTCGGGCCGGTGACATGGGACACCACGGTGGCGAATTACGCGCTCAGCTACGCGAACCAGCGCAAAGCCGACTGCAGCCTGGTGCACTCGACCGGGTCGACGTACGGGGAGAACCTCTTCTGGGGCTCCGCCGGCGGCACCTGGACGGCGTCGAGCGCCGTCACCATGTGGACCGACGAGAAGCAGTTCTACGACTACGCCACCAACACCTGCGCGGCGGGGAAGGTGTGCGGCCACTACACCCAGGTGGTGTGGAGGTCCTCCACGTCCATCGGCTGCGCGCGCGTCGTCTGCGACGGCAACCGCGGCGTCTTCATCATCTGCAACTACAGCCCGCGGGGCAACATCGCCGGACAGAAACCCTACTAGCTAGCTACATATATATATGCCTTAATTTCTTCACGCATGTCATGTTGTTTGACAAAAATAATGGGGGTAACGCATGCTCATGAACCTACGATTCATGGATGCACGTACTTATGCCCCATGGAATAAGCTGTGATCTATTACTTTTCTTATATAATCTGGTAAACTAATATGTTGTTTGTTTGTCCGTCTCAAATTTTCTGTCTTCGATTTGTCTAGATACAGATGTATCTAATACTAAAACGTGACTAGAGACGTGATTCAGGACCATGGTTCAGGCGAACCTATGGTCTATGCTGTACGATTTAACATCTTACTACATCTATGACGAAATGATTTGGCGTACAGGACTTTTCGCCATAGATGTGCGATCGTGCATGGCATCTTTTTGTTTAGATGTGTGTGAATTGCAACCCCGCTCTGTCATAGAAGTGAAGAAGGCCATGCCTCTACACTACTTTTCGTGCTTGATGAAGTCTTTAACGAATTCTAAAAAACGACATGCATGTACGTACTAATGCCCCATGGAATAAGTTGGGATATACTATTATTGTTCTTATATAATACTACTCTATTGGTCTTGATGGACAACAAAGCAAGGCCTATGCAATGGCGCTGTATATATCTATGATGAAATGACTTGACGTGCATAAATTTTCATCAAAGATGTGCGATCGTCTATATGACAAATCTTTTTTGTTTAGATGGACAGCAAATCTCAATGAATTCTAAAAAGCCGGCATAGAACTGCAACTCTGTAGGTGTTGTGACTTTGCTCGCTAGATATGTGGCTTCGGATTGATCCATGTATTTATGTTTTTACACTCTATTGAATACTACATCCGTCCTGGTTTATTAGTCCCTATTAAATTTTATGCCAAATTTTGACCAAAGATTTGACTAACAAAATATTAATGCATGTCATCAAAAATAATATTATCGGAAACTATGTTCAAATACGAATTCAATTATATAATTGTTGGTGACATTCAATAACATGTTATTAGTTAAATATGTAGTCAAAATTTGGCACAAAATACAATAAGGACTAATAAACTAGGACGGAGGTAGTAATAATAAAGATGGTTGTATGCATCATAACTTAGGCTGGTCATAGTGGGAGTAACTTACCAAGTAACATAGCGCATTTCAAGACATGTTTGCTTATGTGGCATAGAGTTAATGAGAGAGGTGTTTGGAGTAACATAATATGTTACTGTAACATAACGCAATCCAAAGCAAAATGAGTCTATAATGTAATAAATGCCATCATCTATGATACTACTTGTATGTTACTTTGCACTATGAGGTGGTAACAAAGACTAGTGTCATATGCATGACACTAGCCTAAGTTACTCCCCACTATGACTAGCCTTAGAAGTAGCAAGGAAAAGAAGTCAACAAAATGAGAGGCCTAAGGCTAGTCATAGTGGGAAGTAACTTAGAGTAGTAACATGTATATGTTACTAGTCTATGTTACTACCTTCATAGTGGGTAGTAACATAAGTTTAGTGTCATGCAAGCCTTCATTTATTAGGTTGTAGACTCATTTTGCATTGAGGTGCGTTATGTTACAGTAACATAGTATGTTACCACAAACACCTCTATCCTCATTAACTCTTTGCCACATAGGCATGTTTGTCTTGGGATGCGTTATGTTACTAGCTAAGTTACTCCCACTATGGCTAGCCTAATAGCTACTATGATTTATTTATTTGGAAAAATGCTAGCTAGTACAGTGCTCCGATTCAGTACTCACACAGTAGTAGAATTAGTAAAGGTCAAGCAGGTGGAGCAGTGAACCGAAGAGTCGTCTGAATTGCCAACCTGAAGCGTCGCTTGAAATCAATTCCGCCACACAAGTTTCAAAAAGGAGAGGTAAAAAACCCGCTATAAATTGGCTGGGCGTAAGTTCAGCGGAGGCGGATCCCCTGACGTACGGCCCCCTGCCGTTGGGCCGCTGACGGGTGGGTCCGGGCCCACACGTCAGTGTGTGGGCCGTACGTCAGGCGAGCTGCGTCCAAGTTCAGCCTCGTCCTATCCGAATTCCCAACCCAGCGACTTATCTCTGTCTCTCTCTATTCGAATGCCAGAAAGCAAAAGAAAAAAAGGCCATAGCCAACTCCTCGGAGCAAAAAAGAAAAAATCATGATTCATTTTTTCTTTTGCGGGTGAAAAATCATGATTCATTAACTATATGTTTATGCTATGTTCAAAAAACTATATGTTTATGCTCAGATTAAAAATACCAGTATAAGTTTAAGCGCACATTGAGCAAATTCCTTCTCTGCAGGAGAAGTGTAGACCTCAAGCATATATACACGGCTGCTTAATTAATGTGTGACCTGCTAGTTTCAGATCATAATATATACTAATACCTAATCTCTGGCCCAACCATAGACCGTTGCACATACGTAAACGACGACTAGCTGCGCCGGGCTGCACATCACGACCCAACCAAACTGAAAACGGTGAACAAACTACAAAAAAACTGAAAATCACTCATCGACCTACCAAACAAATTAACCCTGCATGTTGATCGCGATCAGGCAAACCGAGGCCCCGTCCTCGACGCCATGGTCCGCGAGCGTCCGGGCATCCTCCAGCCCCTCATCGGCGAAGAAGAGGCGCTGCTGCTGCGGTGGAACCCCCTCCTTTTCCATGATCTTCGCCTTCAGGCTGCCGATGGTGTCCGTGCCCTCGACCTCGAGATCGTGGGCCGTGTTGTTTAGCAACCTCACGTAGATCTTCATCGATCTGTCCAACAAGCACTTCAATCAGTAACTAAGTACTTCGAACGGTAGCGAACTAGCGATTGGTTGCTGTTTAGATCGGGACATGCTTAGCAGCTCGCGTGGTGAAGATTTTATAGGTATGTTATGTAGCGTCACGGGCCCACGAGCATCCGTATCCGTATTAGACTCGCGCGTGTTGCTTTCCGGGAGCAGCGCGTGTTTCCTCTACGAGCTATCTCCACTCTACGCGGAAGAAGACGAATCATAAAAGGAACCCAAGTAGCAAATCAGAACGGGTTCCTATATTCCAACCGCACTTTGACCATGGGAACCTCGTCTCGAGGATCTTTTTTTTTTCTTTTGCAGGCAATAGTGAGAGCTTTATTCAAACAAAAGCATTCGCTGGATCATCAGTCAACAGGCTGGGTCTCTTCCAACCAACTTTCAGTCATACTCAGTGTGCAAGCACGCTTGGCACAGAGATGAGCTAGATAGTTTGCTGACCGGATTACATGCTGAATATCAAAAGAAGAAAAACCAGTAGCTAGCTCTCCTATTTCAGAAAACAAAGGTGCCACAACCGAGAAGGAATTGTGACGATTTTTCCAGAGTTCCACAACCTCCAGGCAGTCTGTTTTGATGATCACCTCCTGAAAGACTCTGAGCTTCGCAAAGCGCACGCCTTCCCGTACAGACTTGGCTTCAGCTATAAGAGGATCCGTGACACCCACAAGGGGTTTGCTCCAAGCTCCCAAGAGGTGACCTGCTGATCGCGCCACCCCGCCCGCTCCACCATTGCCGCCATCAAAATGGATTGCTGCATCGGTGTTTATTTTGGTGATCGTTCCATCAGGGGGCCGCCATCCATAACCTGGCAGGATTTTTAGGTCTTGCCAAGGTATATCCAAGATCGCGAGATCTTCTTTGATGCGCCTCACAGAAGTAGACGGGTCGATTTTCTCCTGATCATGTGTGAGGCGATTCCGAGAATGACAGATCGCCCACATTACTGTGACTATGATCGATCGCTCCTTCTATGAGAACATTTGGTCACATAAAATATCACGAGACCAAGTATTTGGGTGCAGCTTCGGTAGAGTGAAATCAAATAGCATTTGAGATTGCAACCAAAACTGCTTTGCATGCGAACAGTGAATGAGGGCGTGTGCCAAATCCTCGTCTGTAGCCATGCAGATTTTGCATCTTCCAAGATCCTGAATATGGTGATGCTTCAAGGTGCATTCCACCGGAATGATACCTCTCAGGACTCGCCAGTAGAAGACCCGAACTTGGGGATCACATTGATTTTCCATAAGGCACGCCACAACTCTGTGTTGTCAGTTGAAGATCCGGTACCTGCCCCTTCTTCGAGAGCAGAACGCTCTTTTTTGTTCACTAGAGACCGATACGCCGATTTGACTATGTATATGCCAGTTTTTTCATGTGCCCATGCCATAAAATCATCACCACCTCCCTGACGCAAAGGTATGTTCAAAATAGCTTGCGCATCAGGGCCAATAAAAAGCTCATGTACTAACTCCGTCTTCCATGTCCAGTCGTAGAAGTAAACCGAATATATGCCATCGTAGAAGTAAGCTTCACCTTTATTTTCAATTGATCTGGTCAATTTGACTTTGTTGACAATGCTCTTGATAGCTTCAACATGGTGGGTCCACAATATCAGCCTCTTACGGTAAACCGAATATATGCCGAAAGGGGCTATTCTGCACCCGAGCTCATCTACACCGAGTGTGAACAATAAAATAACAAATACACCAAAATTATTTGTGGTGCAAGATGCTCAAATACGTGAGGTTTGTGCAAACTTGAGCTTGTTTGCACATTCAAAGAGCTCGTGGCAAAAAGACAAAATTTGGGTGTCTGAGAAACTTTTGAAATCAACATTGTTCATACTGGATTTTGTCTTTTTTGCCACGAGATTTTCGAATGTCCAAACAAGCTAAAATTTTGCACGGACATCACGCATTTGAGCATCTTGCACCACAAAAATAATTGAATTCTTTTGAATTATTTGCTATTTTTCTAGATTTTACTATTCACCGGGTGTAGATAAGTCTAGGCACCGAATTGAATTTTCGAATATATGCCTCTTATCAAGACAGCATATCGGGAACAAGGGAATGAGATTTTTTATCTTCTCCATGCCAAAACGTTTTAGCGCGAGCTAGGAAATAAAGTCAACGAAGTGAGAGGCCTAATACTACCTACTAGTATGATTGATTTATTTTAGAAAAATGCTAGTATACTACTCCGATTCAGTACTCGCACAGTAGTAGAAGTAGTAAATGTCAAACGGGTGGAGCAGTGAACCAAAGAGTCGTCTGAATTGCCAACCCGAAGCGTCGCTTGAAATCAATTCTGCCACACAAGTTTCAAAAAGGAGAAGAAAAAACCGGCTATAAATTGGCTGGGCGTCAGTTCAGCCTCCTCCTATCCGAATTCCCAACCCATCGAGTTAGTATCTCTCTCTACTTGCGCTTCAGACGAACGCTCGATCACCCTCCGCTTCCTTTTGCTAGCATCAAGGTACGTTCACTTCGATCTAACATCTTGCTTATTTTATCAATCTCTGCTGGTGCTCGCAGTAATAATCTGTTAGGTCGTATCTGAAAGACAAATTCATGTTAAGATATTCATGACATGCTCTGGTCGTTCTGATTGTTCTGATCTGAATCAAATGTCACATCCATGTTGTTAATTAGTAATTATTACTCCCTCTAATTAGTCTGAACAATATTTCTTACTAATTAAAATTATCTCTCCGTTGTTCTACATTATGTCAAAATTTTGCTCTCATTCAACAGATGGAGATCTTCGTCAAGACCCTCGCCGGCAAGACGATCACCGTCAAGGTTGATCCATCGGACACCATCTACGTGGTCAAGGCAAAGATCCAAGATGAGCAGCGCCTTGTTTTCAACGGGGAGCAGCTTGAAGACGGGCGTACTCTGGCTGATTACCACACCCAGGGTGAATCCACTCTCAGCCTTGATCTGCCCATCCGAAGGAGAAGGATGCTAATCCGTGTCAACACGTTGACTGGCACCTCACTACCTCTTGATGTGGAGAATTTAGATACAATCGATTTTGTCAAGGAGAAGATTTGTGTTGAGAAGGGCATTCCTGTGCACCAGCAGAGACTCGTCTATGCTGGAAAACAATTGGAGAATGGTGACCCTAGAGGAGTACAATATACGCGACGAAGCTACTCTTCATCTGATTCTCTGTCTTCGTGTTGATGAATGTTTCAATATCTGTTGCACCGCCGACGGTTCTACTTTCTAACATCAAGATTGAGGCCCAAACTTGGGTCACCGCCGGTGCAAATAAATTGGGATCCATCATGCCAGGAAAGTAGACCTTTTGTATTGGTGTTGTAACACGATGGGTGTTGTAACACAAACTTCATACTCCTTCCCCTCTTAATTAATGAATGAGGCAAATCTTTTGCCTCCTTTCAAAAAAAAAAGTCTGTTGCACAATTAGTTCCACCTCTTGATAGTTTTCTTGCCCCATGCAAGAGTAAAATAATCATGTGTTATTACATCGCTGCTGCTCGCATAGTTGTAGCCATGTTCACCGTTACCGCTGATGACGAGGTCGCTCATTTGGTGGATTTCAATCTGAATGTGCATTCTCTCTCACCGAATGATGGAATTGTTAAATTTTTGGATTTTGTAATGTCATGGAGAATCTAACGCTTCTTGAAGCCAGCTATTGATATCGTGCTTGTTGTATACACGAATTTGATCTATCAGTGGCGCTTCTTCGATCATTGTTGTGATTTTGGAATGTGTATGGTTGTGACATCTTTATCAGTGGATGCAGTGGCGTAGCCAGGCCTAGGGCTGCCCTGGCCGTGGCCCTGGGCGTGGAGATGAAATCCTTTGGGTATTGTAGCTACAGTTGTGTACTGTAGCTACGGTGTGTACTGTGCCAAGAAGGCTGGCCTGGGGCGTTGAGATTTTCTGCCTACGCCACTGAGTGGATGTGACACACTTTTTTTCACTCAGTTTGTAGTGAGTTCATGTGGATTGCGGCATCAATTTTGGGGCAAATCATTGCGTCCGTAGCACTCTACAACTTCTTTTACTATGGAGGAAAACTAAGGTGTGAAGCCAGATTTTTATCCTTATGCAGAAAGACTCGCATATTTTTTTTTGAAAAGGGGAAATCCCCGGCCTCTGCATCAGAAAGATGCATACGGCCATCTTATTAACCAAATAACGCAGTGCTAACATGGTTCCAAGGTCTTCAAAAGTAATAATAAAAGAAAAAAGCTCACACAGAGCCAAAGATGGCTAGAAACACCCACTAGCCATGAACAAACGCCACAACCGGCTGGCAGAAACTAGATAGGTAAACTACATGCCTATCCTATTACATGACCGCCATCTAAACCGGTTGAATATATCCCGAGCTACCATCTCCCATCGGAAAGACCCAGTAACCAAATGCTCCCTGGCCTCCGTCTGGATGAGTAGCGACCAGGAACGGATCAGAGCCGTAGTGCGGAATAAAACCTGCAAAAAAATGTATACATGATATTCTGTTAAAAACCAAATCATTTCTGCAATTCCAGATAGTCCACAACAAAGCACAAACTCCAACCCGAATGTGTCTCGCTAAGTCAGGCTCAATCCCATTAAGCCATGTCCCAAATAACTCTTTAACAGAATTCGGTGGAGTGATATTAAAAGCAATGTGGACCGTCTGCCAAAGTACTTTGGCCAACGGGCAATCAAAAAAGAGATGTTTGATTGTCTCATCCCGATCACAGAAACTACACCTAGTAGGTCATGTCTAATTATGCTTTATCAAGTTGTCCTTTGTTAGAATAACTTGTTTATGGACAAACCACATAAACACTTTTATTTTCAAAGGAACTTTGACAGCCCAAACATGCTTAGAGGTAGGAATGGAGTTCGAATTAATAACATCAATGTACATTGATGTAACAGTGAATGCTCCAGACCTAGTCAATTTGCAGCGTAATTCATCGGGTTGTTGAGATAGTTGGACCTCCATCAGTCTCCTGACTAAATGGAGCCATTCTTCCCAAAGATTGCCCGCTAGCGTCCGTCGGAACTGAATATTAAGGGGGATAGATTGAAATACCAAGGCGACGAACACTTCACATCGTTGAACAATATGGTACAAAGATGGATATTGGATGGCCAAAGGTGTATCGCCGAGCCAAGTATCCTCCCAGAAACGTGTACTAGAGCCGTTTCCAATAGCAAACCTCATCCTATTAAAGAAAGCTTGTTTGACTTCCATTAACCCTTTTCAAAAGGGTGAATCAGTCGGCCTGACTGAGACCTGGGACAAAGTTTTTGTCTGGAGGTACTTGGCACGAAGGATTTGAGCCCACATGGCATCATTCTCCGTTGAGAGCTTCCACAGCCACTTGCTAAGAAGGCATCTATTCTTAATTTCTAGATTCTCAATACCGAGACCCCCTTGGTCTTTCGGTCTACAGATGATATCCCATTTAGCAAGCCGATATTTTCGTTTAAACTCATCACCCTGCCAAAAGAATCGCGATCGGTAGAAGTCCAGTCTCTTCCTAACACCAACTGGGACCTCAAAGAACGATAGGAGAAACATAGGCATGCTCGTGAGCACCGAATTAATCAGGATTAATCGGCCTCCGTATGACATGAGCTTACCCTTCCAACAACTCAGTTTCTTCTCAAATCGGTCCTCGATGCTCTTCCACTCTTTGTTTGTCAGCCTACGATGGTGGATTGAAATCCCCAGGTAAGAGAAGGGCAACTCTCCCAACTCGCACCCAAACAATTGCCTATAAGCCTCGTGGTCGTCTTTAGCTCTACTAAAACAGAACAGCTCGCTCTTATGAAAGTTAATCTTTAACCCGGTCAATTGTTCAAAAAGGCATAACACAAGCTTCATATTTCTCGCCTTGGCCAAGTCATGCTCCATAAAGATAATTGTATCATCTGCGTACTGAAGGATGGATACACCTCCATCAACGAGATGAGGTATCAGTCCACCTACCTGACCATTATCCTTAGCCCTTCCTATCAAAATTGCTAACATATCCACCACAATGTTAAACAGAATAGGGGACATCGGATCTCCTTGTCTTAGGCCTTTATGTGTCTGGAAGTAATGACCTATGTCATCATTAACTTTAATTCCCACACTACCTTTTTGCGTAAATGATTCAACCTGTCGGTGCCAGGCTTCATCAAAACCTTTCATACGCAATGACTGTTGGAGAAATGGCCATTTGATCTTATCGTACGCTTTCTTGAAATCCACCTTAAAAATTACTCCATCTAATTTTTTGGAATGGATTTCATGGAGCGTCTCATGCAGGACAACCACCCCTTTCAGGATGTTTCTGTCCGGCATGAAAGCAGTTTGGGACTGCTGCACCACAGAATGCGCAATCTGTGTGAGCCTATTAGTCCCTACCTTGGTGAAAATTTTGAAACTAACATTAAGGAGGCATATCGGCCTGAATTGCTCAATTCTCACAGCATCCGTTTTCTTAGGAAGCAGTGTGATAGTTCCAAAATTCAAGTGAAATAAGTGAAGCTGTCCAGAGAACAAGTCATGGAACATAGGTAGCAAATCCCCCTTAATAATGTGCCAGCACTTTTTATAGAACTCGGCCGGGAATCCATCCGGACCGGGAGCCTTATTGTTTTTCATCTGTGCAATAGCATCAAACACCTCCTTCTCTGAGAACGGGGCAACCAGAATATCATTTTCAGCAGCCGTTAGCTGAGGCACATCCTCAGTCCTAAACTCATCGAGGGACACACAATTATCCTTCGGGGGTCCAAATAACTGCTTGTAATACTCGGTAATATATGTTTTTAGGTTGTCTTGTCCTAAAATAGTGCCCTCATCTTGTTCAAGCTGAAAGATGCGCTTCTTTCTGTGCTTCTCGTTAGCTATCAGATGGAAGAATTGAGTATTTGCGTCCCCTTGGACCACTTTGCGCAATTTAGCACGCAAAGCCCACTTCAATTCTTCTTCGCGGAGCAGTTCTTTCAACCTCTTCTCCGCCTCATTTTTAACCTGAAGCTCAGCAGGCAGTAAAATAATGGATTCGGCCTTTAAGTCCAGAGCCTGTATAAGAGAAAGGACTCTATCCTTTTCAATCTTATACACACCACTGAGGTGCTTAGCCCATCCCCGTAAGAACCTTCTCAAATGCCTAATCTTATTCTGCCAAGGCTCAATCGCAGTCGCGCCTCCTGCACCTCTAGCCCATTCCCTGGCAATCAAATCCAAGAACCCCTTGCGTTCGAACCATGACATCTCGAAAGAGAAAGTGTTCTTGTTACCCACGTGGTTCGGCTCCCCCGAGTCCACGGACAGGGGAGTGTGATCGAAAATTCCCCTCGAGAGAGCTTGCACCGTAACTAGAGGGAACTTTTGTTCCCACTCCACGCTTGCAAGAACTCGATCGAGTTTTTCATAAGTCGGATTTGGCAGAGTGTTAGCCCAGGTAAACTTTCTACCAGAAAGCTCAATCTTCCTCAGATCCAAGCTCTCAATAATGGTATTGAACATGAACGACCACCTACCGTCAAAGTTATCGTTGTTCTTCTCCTCTCTCCTTCTGATGATATTGAAATCACCTCCAACTAAAATTGGAAGCTGTTCTGACCCACAGATTCGAACAAGGTTCGCCAGAAACTCCGGTTTAAGCTCGGGCTGTGCGGCACCATAAACCGCCACCAAAGCCCAGTTAAAACCATCTATCTTGGACCTGACTCGAAACTTTACCGCGAAGTCACCCATCACTACACTTCGGACTTCAAGTGAATCGCATCTCACACCGAGTAAGATCCCACCCGATCTACCTCTCGGAGGGAGGCAATGCCAATCAAAATCAATACCACCCACAAGAGAAGAAAGAAACTGGGGCGCAAAGTTTTCTCTACCAGTCTGCGATAGAGCGACAAAATCTAACTTCTGCTCTAAAGCTGCCTCAGCCAGGAACCTTCTTTTAGCCAAGTCCTTCAGACCTCTGCTATTCCAAAAAATTCCTCTCATATTTCATCATGGAATTTTTTAGTAATTTGAATCCTAGCACTCCTACGAACCGCGGAATCAGGATAGATCTTCCGTTTCCACTTACGTTTAGGTTTACTAGGCTCTGCCTCCCGGTCCTCATAACCGGGTTGACTTAAATTATCAGCGTTAATCTCGATGGGTACATCATCATCCTCACCCACCTGACTTGGAGGTGCTAGATCCGCACACAGATTATCTAGCACTCGAACCCCTAACGCATTAATCTCATCATCATTCATTGGTTTAACTGCTGCAAGATTACGAATGGTCTCTAAGACACGTTCCGCCTCTAAATCTAACAGATCATTGACCGAATTATTGATCTCAGTATCCGTGGCCCCTAGTGAAACTCCTAACTGGTTTGCATTATTTATAATCTCCTCATTAGAAAAATGCAATAAAGAGTTAGAAACATTGACGGACATACCAGAAGATGATGCAGCCTCGTGAAGCTTGGCCGCCCTCATAGCGCACCGCTGCTGCATATCATCCACCTCCGGGAGCTCGTGGAGACGAGCGCTCATCCGTCTCCCCGTCAAGACAGGGTCTGGGATCCCGCCAAAAGCAACAACCTCCTCCCTAGTAAAGTCTGGCGCTGAATCCCTCAAAGGGTCAACCGAGGTTACCAGAGAAGGCGGCTGCGGGCTCCCAAGCCCCGCAGATGGGTGCCCCACGCCGGGGTCCACCGCCACCGGTGTGAACGGGGAGGAGATGACGGGGGCCGCCTGCCCACGCCCTCCACCCGCCCCATCCGCCGGTGCGGAAGGAGAGGCGGTCCTACAGACCACCGTGGAGAAAGGATGAACCAGGGCCTCCTGCCCTAGCCCCTTCCCCAACGCAGAAGATGGCGCAGGAGTCGCCGCCACCACCGGAGTAGCAGGAACCGAGGCCACCTGCCTCGGGCTCCCTCCCCCAGCGCTGGCCGACCCCAACAGGACCGACGTCACCGGCGTCGGGACCTGGAGGGGAGACGTCAAGGCCTCCTGCCCCGACCCCCCCCCCCCCCCAACACCAGCTCACAGGTAGCCATCCGCACCGGAGCCTCGACCACAAGAGGAGGAGGGGAGAGAGAAGCGTCCTCCGGCTCCCCCACCCCATCTCCATCCAGAGTCCTCACCGATGAGGCCCTCACCAAGCGACCAGAACCGCCAGCCCCCTCCAGCTCCAACAGAGGAAGCGTGCGCTCAAACAAATCATCGGAGTCCACCCGGTCACTCCAAAGCCTAGGCAGCGCAGATGCTGGCTCAAAGGACCCAAACCGCAACGAGGTCATAGGCACCGATGGCGATGCTGCCGGCTCAACCCCGGTCCCATCCCCGGGCAACTGAGCATCTGGGCGTGAAGCGTTAGACCCCTCTCGTGCGGACTCATCAGTCTGTGTCCCATTGGCGCCCGCATCGCCATCACCCTCATGCATATCAACATCATTCCCATTAACCACATCTGCAAACAGATCAGTGTCCTCAAACTCAACATCGAGCGGGAACACCTCGCCCCTATAGGTCCAGTTGACCACATCAGGCACGAACTCAATATCCAGAACACTGACTAGAAGCCGGGCCACCCCATGAGCCCGAGTAAAAGCCATATCAACTCTCTCCGTCTTCTCAACCAACGTACCCAAACTGGCCACCACTCGAACATCCTGCAAAGGCTTAGACGGGGCCCCTACAAACCGCAACCAGACCTGTGTAAGCGGCTTTCCCTTAGGCTCCACCTTCTTCCACTCGTGGAACTCCAGAATGCACGAAGTGCCAGGGATTCGACATAAACCAAAGCTCAACAACCGCTTCAGGTCATCCACCGTGGGGAAATCGACCTTATAGACCTTATCCTCGAGAACCACCAGCTCCCACCGAAAGTCCCCCGGAGCCAACTCCTGAAGCCTCCGCACGATCTGAGCCTCTGTGACCTCTCCCTGGGTAGCTTTGACAACCCCGGTAGTCAGGCTCGGGGTCTCCTCCGGAATCTCTCACGCAGCCGGTGATTCAAAAAACATGAGCTCGGCACAGTATACTCCATACACAGTCAGCGACGAAGCCTGGTCACGCAAAAACGGGCACTCCCCCGAGGCATGAGCCGGCTTGCCACACGTGACACACAGCTCAGCCACGCACTCAGCAATGAAGTGGCCCTTCTCCCCACAGCGGTAGCAAAGCATCTTCTCCTTCTTGCGCGCATACTTGGACGCCCTCTCCGCATCGGGCCTGTCGGTATCCTCAGACACCTTCCCAGCCTCAGGAACCTCAACACTGGCCAAGGCATTCACCACCTCCATCGCCTGGGGAGGGAGGTCAGTAGAGGCCTGGTCGGGCTCCACTGTAGACGCCGCAGGATCAACTGCCCGAGGCGGTGGCGGTCGGCGAAATCTCCCACGACCCCCACCCCGGCCACCACGATGGCCCCGATAGCCTCCTCTCTGGCGGTGGTCCGGGCCTGAGGCCCCCTCGACAAAACCACCTGAAGGGCCGAGAAACGGTCTCTCCGCAGACCCGTCACTCTGCCAGGCATAACCACGCCCGCCTCCCGTGGATGAGGAACCACGATGTTGTCCATCTCCATACACATCATAACCATCGTCCCCCCACTGGCCTCGGGGCGGATCATAGGACTCTCTAGTGCTTGAATTCTGCCTCGTCTGCGCCGGTCCCGAACGGTTCTGTGAAGGCCTCGCGACGAGGTGAGGCGGAGGCGCGGCACGAGGCTGACCGCCGACAAGCGTTTGCACAACCCCAAGGGCCCTACCACCCCGGCCTGCAGCAGCCACAACAGCCACGCCCGGCGCCTGAGGCCGAGGCCCACCCCGACCCGCGGCCGGCTGCGCCGTGGCAGCCGCACCCGGCGCCGGAGGCCGCAGCCCGCCCCTTCCGGCCAGAGCTTGCAAGGGCACCTGCCCCGGCGGCCGAGCACCCAAGTGGCCATTGCCACGACCCTGGGTACCTTGGAGCGGAACACCGCCCGCTGGCGGCCTCTGACCAAGCGGCACCAGGGCACCACGCCCAGCACCCGCCGCCGGCGGCGGTGCAGCCCCGCCCCGACCTGCCTGAGCAGCGACGGGGTTCTTCTTGGCTGGCGGCGCCGCAGGCCCGCGGCCGGCCATGGCCTCGAGAGGTCGGATCCTCCTTGCCCGACCAGAACCACACGCCAGGAATCCGCGAGTCCCGCGCCTAGGAACCCTAGCACCAGCAGATGACTATGTACGAAGGGAAGGGCGATCGAACGCGTACGTGCATGGGGAGACGCTACGAGGAGGAATAAGATCCGGTACAGACTGGGCCACATACCCATCTGACCCTGGCCCATCCCCTCGTGGACCCGGCTCCCTCCGAACCGGCCCATCGCTGCCCAGCAAGTCATTCAAACGCTGCGATCGCATCTCAGAGATCCCGATCGCCAGAACGGGCATCACGGTCGCCGCCGACGCCGAACGAACGCTCATCCGCTTCGCATTCTTCCTATTCTTAACAGTAATCCACGACTCCGGCCTAATCAAATAAAAAAGCGTAAGATTTGGAAGACTCACCTTAGGGAGGGGACCCTTCCAAGGTCTGAGCGCCGTCGCCGCCGTTCTCCGATGAACTACGCGTCGGATCATCTCTTTCTTTTCGCCCGCGTGAAGTCCAATTCGTGCCGGATCGTCCGATGGCAAAACACGGTCGATCGTCGTTGCCACTTCATCTTCGTCATAACCTGAATTAAAAAATTTATAAATGAGATCTGAAGGCGTCGGTGAAGGCGGAGAATCCGCCTGGGTCGCATCCCCATCGTCGTCCGCGTCGTCCTCGTCGTACTCGGCAAGCGCCCAAAACCGGCCGCCGACACGCCGGCGATCTCCGGCGGCAATGGACGGCGCCGGCGCGGTTGCGTGCACGGCCGCCCACCCTGTCGCCCGCCTAGTCGCCCTCTCGTCCATCACGCCCTATGCGATGTACTTAATTAGCTTAGCCACACTCCAAAGCACTCGCATATATGACTGAAACTGTTATTTTGGCAAGTAAAAGGAACTTTCATCACATTCAAGGGCATAGTAGCAAATGTGAATAATGGTTCAAACGAATTCGAGACAAGTTGCGGCGATTAATATCCAAGACCCCTCACAATGTACGTGTGCTTAGAGCAAATGTTAAGTGTATAAGGTGTTAGCAACTAAAATCCAATGTCTATGTGCATCACAATGATGCAGAGGCGGGGGTTTAAAACTGTTTTCAAAAAACTAAACTCCAACCTGCATAGTTAATTAATTTGGTGTCGCTATGCTTTGTTCATTTAATTAGTCGTGTGATCTTATGTGGATGCTCAACGGGCTACACATAAGAGTCCTCGTGCCCATCATTTCTTCTTTCGGATTTTTGGATGCAGAAAATACATTATTATTATAAATAAGGATCAATTACATCCGATCTCTGCACGAATACAATATCAAGAGTCGCAAAGACATCAACGATGTGCACAACTAAATTAGCAATACAATACCAACAGCAACACCTCCATGAAAATAAGGACACATGAGCTCCGACATCACTGGTCTTTACGAGTAAGGCCAGACACTAGGTTCTAAGGGAACCAGGGTGGCTCGGCTAGGCACGTCGGTCGTCCATGTTTGGACCCCTGAATCAACACACACAGGTAAATACGACCCAATATATAGTATGTGTGACACGGAAATACTCTAAAACTAATTCCCCTTGACCAGGGTTCTCAAGGAACGCATAATGAGAGAGGCACTCGTGCGGCCCATTAGCAAGCACAATTTTTTTGTTTTCTTTTATAAATCTTGAAATTCATATTTGGTTGCTAATAATTTTTTTAATTAGATTCAAATAGTAAAAAATTTGTACTGCAAAAGACTGAAAATGTTCACCTAAAAAATGTTCCTGTATTTTATAAAATGCTCATGCATTAGGAAAAAGGATTGTTCATATATATTAAAAGAATGTTCATATATATTAAAAGAATGTTCATATATTTCAAAAAAGTATGTTGAGACAAGGAATTGTAACATAAAGGTAAATTTATCAATATGAAAAATTATTTCACATGTATCAAATAAATGTTCTTATATTTCCAAATATATATTCAAATATTTTCATACAAAAGTAGATATGTATGTGGGCTGTGCTACGCGTCGGTCGGAGGATCTTTTCTAAAAGATCCATCTCCTTGGCGGTTGTTAGATCGAGCACCATCCAACGACCTAGCGATGTGCTCACAATTGCAACAAAAGTAGTGTAGCAGAAATTTTTGCAACCTGTAGAAACTTTTGTAACATAGTTGATGTTTCGTAAATTATTTTTTCATCTTTGCTTTTTTGCAACATGGGTATTATTGCTAGGGCTGGAGGAAAAGCTCGAAGCTCACAAGCTAGACGAGTAGCTCGTGACTCGGCTCAAGTTGAGTCGAACTCAAACAATAACGAGTCGAGCCGAGCTTCAGTTTAAGATCGTTTATAGACCAAGTTAAACGAGCCTATCTCATAAGTACTCGTGCAACTCGTTAGGCTCGGTAAAAAATATGTGCTTTTATAGCGGTAGTAACAAACAACCACTAAAGACCTTGTGTCCCAGCACAAGGCCCAACCGCTCAAGGCCTAGTCACACAGGTGACTCACACGTGCATGACCATAGATGTACATGTTAAATTCCCAATTAATCTTTTTTATCGTATTCGTAAGGTTTTATGAACATATCTTTAACGAGTTAACAAGCTAAACGAGCCAACTCGCGAGTTATACGAGTCGAGCCATCTTAGATTTGAGCTCGTTTGAGTCGAGCTAGCTCGTTAATGAAACGAGCTTTGCCGAGTCAAGTCGAGTTGGCTCAACTCAGCTCAAATTCCACCCCTAGTTATTGCGGAAGGAATTTTTGCAACAAAGATGATGTTGCGGAATGCGTGTGGGGGTTCGATCCTTCCGGTCTATGCTTCTCTTCATCGGCGGCGATTGCAGTTCTGATGCGTTGTTCCTATGGGTCCTTAGCACGACGACTTCCCGATTGTCAACTACAACAATGTTTGCCTGGCTCCAACGAGAGGGGGGGTGGCGATGACGGCGGAGCGCCTTCGGCTCGCTCCAGTGCTTGTAGTCGTCGCTAGGTGGTCTACGGACCTGGATGTAAGTTTTACTTCTAGTGTTTTTTGTACTACCTTGACAGTTAATGAATAGATTGAAAGTTTTCTCGAAAAAAAAGATGATGTTGCGGAAAAAAATTCAATGAAGATGATGTGGTAGAAATGCCGCCGTCTATCGTCGCCGCCATTTGCAGCTCCGTCGCTGGAACAGGGAGGCGGCCAGTGATGATCGGGACAACATGTAGGAGATCGGCGGCGGCTGAGCTGAGCTCGGGCGCACCGTGGCAGCCAACAACCATGTGGTCGTGATGGAGACGGGGGGGGGGGGGGGCAGTTGTCGTGGTTTTCGATGTTGCAAACGAGGAGGAGCATCGCGACGCTTGGTTCTGGGGAGGGAGGAAGCTCCGGTGAAAGCTTCGCCATAGAGCTATGCACCGGCGTAGAGAGGAGAGGAGAGAGAGCATGCGCCATGGCTGATTGGGAAACGGAATGGAGCAGCCAGGTGGGGGCTGACTAGATGAGGATAAGAACGGCTCAAGCCGGAGGTTTACAGAAAAGCGATTGGAGCTCGTACCGTATGATCAAGTTGGTCGAACGGCAGCACGAGCGTCCGATTTATTCCAGGTATCCGCCGGTAGGATTGAAGCGTTTTACCTATGTAAAAGGGGAGTAAAAAGTGCCGGCGCACCGGTCAAAATTTGAGCCGGTCACTGCACGACCGTGTGATGCAACAGTTGTAGCCATCTGATCTGCTCGTATCGTCGTCAATATCCTTCATCGTCTTCCTGCAGAAAATTGCAGCGCCACAAAGGCAGACAAACTGCAGCGAGCACTGTTGACCGTCCGCGAGGTGACCGAGCTCGAAGCACCCCATTACGCCCGGGCTCGCCGCCGGCCGCCGCCGGTCACCGCCCTCACACAACCTCCTCCCCGCGTTCAAAAAAATTGCTCCATGGAGCTTGTAGCACAAATCATCGCCAGTTCCAGCATGAAAAACCTCGTCTGCAACCTCGCAGCTACCACGGCGTCCCCGTCGACCTTGAAGCAACAACGACGACTCGCTGCTGCGCACCACTGCTTGCGGCGCCATCGACGCTAGTCAGTTGCAGCACCCATGCCTATTGGTCCTCTTCCCGGTTGAAGCTTTTTAACATAGGGTTGAAACTTTTCATGTAAATGGTCACAGCTTTTTTAATTGGACAAATCGCGTATTGTAGCAAAAAAAGGGCGGTAGTAGCAAATCGGGTTGTAGCAAAATTGTTCGTCGATGGTAGCTTTCTCTGCTGAAGGTTACAACAATAATCACAACTCCATTGTTGCAGCCAAAAACTTCGCCGTTGCCGGTGGTAGGTTTTCTGTTGCCGTCGTCGATTGAAGCCTTTTTCATGGCCGATTGCAGCTTTCTCTGTTGTCAGTAGTAGCTTTCTTCAATTGTGCACTACTGGATGCAGCTTTCCGTCTACGGGTTGTAGCTTTCAACAACACGGTGGTAGCAATTTACCACAATGGTTGTAGCAATCGAGCGCAACGGTTGTAGCACCCCAGGTTCACCCCTCGGTCACATCGTTGAGCGGCGGCATCGGCGTCGTCTCCAGCACCGGCGTTTGGTTCCCCGAGAGATGTCTCCACCTGATTCGAGGCTCGATGTTTGCAGCTTCGACGACACATGGTGCAGCTCCGACAATGGCCGAAACGAGCGAACAAAAAATGGTGAGCATGGCCACTTGTTACGGTAGGGGCTTCACGCAGCAGCAGTGGGCGGCTGCGCCAACGCCGGCGAGCTCGCTTGGGCTGGTGCACTTGCGAGGAGAGGTCGCCCATGGCTCATCAATCGAAGCGGAGAAGTGCGACGACATGGCCAGAAGAGAAAAGGAAGCGAGAATTTGGTAAGGAACTGATGTGCGAAAAGGATAAGACCTGCAGGGACGTACGATTTAGCCAGATCGAGTGGACACCGTGCGACCGGCCCAACACCACTAGTAGAAAAAGGGTCTTTTGTGAAGCACAATAGTGCCGGTTTGAATTTCAGCCGGCACTAATGTGTACATTAGTGCTGGTTCGTGGCGGCGATCAATAGCACCGGTTCGTGGCGAACCTTTAGTACCGGTTCATGCCACGAACCGGTACTAAAGAGGTTGTGTTAGTCTGCGGTCAGGCTATGGCCCCACCATCACCATTTAGTGCCGGTTCGTACCACGAACCGGTACTAATGAGGTTATGGCAAGCTGTTTTTAGTCCCACCTTGCTCCCCTAACAAGCCTTTTACCACCTTAAATATGTTACTTCTCAAACTATCACAAGCACTTGGTCTTCATTGAACTCTATGTATAGAATTTGTGGCCGCAATATGAGTCTTCATCGGTTTATAAATCGTTGATGACTCATATTGACAATTCAGATTGTACACACAAAGATCATTGATGATCAAAGTATTTTTGATGTTATAAGATCGTATTGACAATTTAGGCTGTAAAGAAATATAAGATCATGATGTAAATGCTCTTATATTTTTTGCGTTCAGTATGCACCATTCAAAGCGACGCCATCAACTTTCAACCATTTCTGCCTTCATTTGCTATTTTTCATAACAATCACACGCCATACAAATTGAGAGACTTCACTCATCCATACATAGCAATCTTTTGCTTCTTAGAAGCAGTGTCTGATGTTTCAATTAATCAAGCATGGCTGTGCTGTGCGGGGACCGGGAGGACGCCCTTGTCCTGGAAGCTGACGACGGTGTCGTAGAGGCACTGTGCCGCCGGCGTGAAGACGAGGCCCAAGTCACGGAGCCGCTGGTTCGATATCTTGTAGGCCGCTTCCTCGGATTCACCTCGTCGGAGCACCTGCATGGGGCGCGGTAAACATATTGACACAACTGCTAGTCTCTAAATATAGATTACTATAATTAAGCTCCACGGATACACTTAGTAGGTGGTGATTACTATAATTAATTGACATGGAAAGGGTCTAGCACACGTAATCTAACTCATTTACTAGCCTGCTGGGGGTGGGGTACTCGGGGAAGAACTTGCGGAGGATGGTGACGACGTCCTCTCGGTGGAGCACGGCGCCGTCGGCGACGCAGAGGTAGCGCCCGGCGGCGGCGGGGGCCTCGAAGACGCAGACGTGCGCCGCGGCGGTGTCGCGGACGTCCACGTACGCCTGCACGGCGTTGGCGTACGTCTTGGCGGAGCCGTTGAGGTGCTTGAGCACGTGCGTCAGGCTGGCGTTCACCGCCGGCTGCAGCGCCGGGCCCTGCACCAGCACCGGGTTCACCACCACCAGGTCCACCCCGCGCGCAGCCGCCGCCTCCCACGCCGCCCGCTCCGCCACCGTCTTCCCGTAGCAGTACCAGTTCTGAACGACATATGCACACAGCAAATGAAGATCACGACGAGCCGCCGGCGTCCATGCATGGCCGGCTGCATGCAAAGTATGTGTCCTATTGTATTTGTACCAGGTACCTTGGTCTTCTTGCAGAACTCGAGGTCGCTCCAGCAGGACTCGTCGACGACGGCGTCGGCGCCACGGTTGGGATCCATGGCGATAGCGCCGATGGACGACGTCAGCACGACGCGACGGACGGTGCCAGACTCCGCCGCCGCGTCGATGACGTAGAGCGTGCCCCTCACCGCCGGCTCCACCATCTCCTCCTGCATGCATGCATGGGAGCACACACGTTAAGAAGCATCGATCACTGCATGCATGCCAATTGGCAAACCCTAAAGTAAAAAAGAAAAGGTGAAACGTACAGGATCGTCGGTAACCGGGGACGCGGTGTGGAAGACGCCGTGGCAGCCGGCGATGGCTTCGCGCAGCGCGTCGCCGTCGAGGTCGAGCAGGTCGGCCTTGCACAGCACCAGCCTCTCCGCCGCGCCGGCGAGACCCCTCAGGTGCGCGTTCTTCGCGTCATCTGCATGCGTACGTACCGCAACAATTAAGCACGTCGCCGGCCGTCGCCGGACATGCATGCATGGCAATGGCATTCTACGCACCGGGGTTCCTGACGGTGCCACGCACGGCGTACCCCTTCTTCAGGAGGAGCTTGACCATCCACGACCCGATGTACCCGCCGGCGCCGGTGACGCACACCGTCCGCCCGTGGCCCGTGACCGTCATGCCGGGTTAGGTGAATGTATGTGTTGGTGATAGATACTATACCCAAGCGCCGGCCTGCAGTGGGAAGCACTACTCTATCTCTCTCTGTGTGTGTATGTGGTATTAGTACTTATAGAATGCGTTTGTGGTTGGTGGCATGTCTTCGAATACAGAAGCATCTGACGATTCCGGCACAGATGGGATCTCTTGCTCTCGAAGGCCAGCCCTGACGATACCTTCCATAAATTGTGTTGAATTGTCTAAAATCCTTTTTTTTTCTTTTTTTTGGAACAAGGAAAGGCGCCCATGGTTTTCCCCTCCTTTGCAAAGGAGTTTACGTTGTGTTGACTGGTCTAGAATTTTTATTTTTTCTGTAGATAAGACATGATCTAGAATCTTTTGTGTCTCAAAACCGAGTTAGGGCATCTACAACCATACAAGGCAAATCTGGGGCCTCAAATACCCGGGGTCGCGCCCAGGCGCGTCCGCGGACAATGATCCGTCCGTCCTCATATTTGTTCATCTACATCCGGATACCTCATGCTAGAAATCTTAAATCTATACAAAAGCATGCAAATGATAAAATCCATGTACTACCCTAATCCTCGTCGGAGGTGTCCACTATCTCCGTGCCCGGCTCCGGGTATATGGGCGGCAGCCGCAACTCCGGCTCCTGCAGCTCCTCCGCGTCAGCCTCCGCATCCATCTCCGCTTCGACCTCATCGAAGAACGTGTCGGTCGCCGCTCGTTCCTGCCGGATGAACTGCCGACTGGCCTCCATATAGGCCTCATCCTGGATGGACTTTACGATGGCCTGCTGCTCCGCAATCTCGGCCGCTTGGGCGACCACGAACTCTGCCTCGACATCCTCCATTTTGAAGCCCGGAGCCGGTGCCAGCTCCTGCTTCGACTGCTCCGCCTCGTCCTCCTCTGGATCCGCAACCTCCATCGGAGCTGGCTGCTGCTCCTCTCCCTCCTCCTTCTTCGGCTTCGACGAGTCCGGAGGCAGCCCGGCAGCGATGCGGGCGCGCGCCTCGCCCGGATCTCCTACTTGATCTGGTACCGGTGCTCCAGCGTGAGCATAGCATACGTGGTTATCTTTTGCCGGACCATGGCAAAGCCGGAGAGCATGGGAAGAACGACAGAGCGGGAGGAGGTGAATGGGCTCGGGTTGGCGGCGAGGAGAGGGAGGAGGTGTATGGGCTAGGGTTGGGGGATGTCGACCGGCTTTAATAGCCGGATTTGGCGTCGGGCGGTGAGCCAAAGCGGCACCACATGGCGTTCACACTGCCCCCTAGCGGAGGAGACGTCTGTCGGACCGCCGCATTTCTGGGCGATTCCGTGTGCGACCTCATTGTCAGTCCAACATGAAGGACGCGCCCGAGCGCCCTCATATTTTCCCCATATTTGGTTTGCCTATGAGGGGTGCCGGTTAGCTCGGGCGTTTGAGTAGCCCGTCTGGGTCGAATTTTTGTGACCAGGCCGTCTTCCCAGGCGTCCGACTGTAGACGCTCTTAGTTGTTGTGTGTTTCGGGGACATTTGCACGGGATGCATTTGGATTTGGGCAAAGTGTGTTTTTTTAGATGTGAGCAACCTTGTTGGCAAAAGGGCAAATAAAGTGCATGCATTTTTTTTGGAAAGATGACTATGATAACCATGCTTTTCAGTTAGGTAGGTCTCTCTTGAGCTTGCCCTTCTCTCCTATCCCCCAATTCTTCCTTGTTGGTTGTTGGATGTTGTAAACTTTTCACCTTTAATACAAGTTCAAGATGGCGTAAGCCCGCCGTAGTACCCATAAAAAAACTATGATAACCATTTAGGAATGTTTTGTACCCACTAGGTTAGCATGTTATTAACAACAAAATGAGTCAAAAACTCTGAAACACTCTAACGTCTACCCACGACCCTTATTTTCTCTTCTTTATTTTTCTTTTTTTGACACTTTAAGACATTGTGTTCTGCTTTTAAAAAAAAATGCACATTAGAGTCATGTTTCCCTCAAAAACGTCTACCCACAACCACGGTCAACCCATACGACGAAGTGAGCAGTGACTGTCGGGATGCATAGGGTCAGGGTCAGGGTCAGGCTCGCTCAGGCACGTGCAAATCCCCTTTCTCGATTAGCTCTCTCTTTTCTATGTTGGGCCCACATGAGGTGACTTTATTCAGGCTTTTGTTTTCCCATGTGAAGCTCTCCAACTATTCTGAAAGTTACGAAATGTAAAGCTTCGAAATTTTGAAATTTCAAAAAATCTGACAGACCAAAATCCGAAAGGTTTTAACTTTATGGAAGTCACTTTATGATTGTATGAAAAAAACTGAAAGTTAAAATTTCAAATGTTCCCAAATTCCCGAACGTTCAAACTTCTGAAGTCCTGGTCAATTTTTTTTTGAAAGTCTGTAGTAATGTTTCCAAAAGTCACCAAAAATAGATGACCAAAAATATAATATCCCCCAAAAATAAACTTGCCAAAAATGATGGTTGAAACTGATTGCGCGAGGCTAGCAACGTGACTCCCCGCGAGATAGCCCCGCCTTCTAAAATCACATAGTATTCAATGGTGACAAGGGAACATAAAAATATAATCTACTTAATTTCTAGTTGTAAGTTCCATGTTTTATCTTGGTGTACTTTAGAAGCCACATAAATTATGATGAATTGTAAAGCTTCATACTTTTCACATGTTACCCAAAATGGAAATGACCAAAAATACAGGAGCCAAAAATATTAAACTTACCAAAAAAGGATGGTCAATACTAACCATGTGCGGCTAGTAATGCGGTTCCCCGCGGGGTAGCCATGCCCTCTAAAATCACATAGTATTCGATGGTAACAAGGGAACATAAAAATTATGCTCAACTTTATTTCTAGTTGTAAGTTCAGTGTTTTATCCTGGCGTGCTTTAGAAGCCACATAAATTATGATGAATTGCAACTCTCTTTGTTGCCTAATGAGGCTCAAACCTTGCATTTCTATCGGTATACGCATGGGATCAATCTCAATTTATGAATTGAGCATGGTGGGCATCGTGCAGAGAAAGACATACACATGTGACCGAACTTGGCACATCCCTAACCCTAAGAGACGTCATGGCATTGTGTGCATACACGCAAGCCACATGCCAGCAGAGAATAAGGTGTGGCACGCTGGTAGTGGGAAGTCGGCTGGTCTCCGCGCAACATCGAGTTGTACGGACCTGATGGCTCCAAATTAAAGGAAGATAATCCTGATTGAAAAAGATAATTTGTTGAGCTGAATTAGCATCGTTCCTAGAAAATACTTGCACCACACTATGAGAGATTGGTGAACATATATGGATACACAACCGGTATTGCAATTAACAAAAAAAGGTTTTCGCAAAGAAATGTGATTAATAGCAACCAAAAAAGGCATGTGCACAGGTCCAAATTAGTTTACGGCATATGTGTTGGCTTGATAAAATTATCAATCATGGGTTAGCTTAGCTAGAAGACACTCGCAAGACAAACGCCCCACAGTTACTTTCTGACAGATCGATTAGGATAATGGGAGTGTCTTCAAAATTCATGGATTCTTTAAATTTGAGAAAAGGTCAAACCTTCCGACAGTTAAGGAGGTCTCAATAAACTGAGAATGAACATCCAAACATTTACAATCCAACTTTCGCAAACATAAAATCCAACTTTCAAATACGACAAAAATTGGGGGAACTTTCAAAGGATAGACTTCCTTCAAAAAGTATTCCCAAACTTCCAAAAAAACAGGGGACATTTCACACACACAAAAAAATGCTAGGATGGTTTCTAGAAATTTAAAAATAAACTTTGATAGCATATTCAATCAAAAAGTTGAAAAAAAAGAGAGACATATATAAAAGACAAAGAAGGGTGTCCACAAATTTGTAAACGAACTGTCCAAAGTTCAATGAGATTCCAAAAAATTAGCAAGAAAATCAAGAATACAAGGATAAGCTTTCAGCAATTCACAAACCAACTCAAAAGTAGTCGGTTATGCTTTGAAAAGCTAAATCCTAACTTTCGCACCAAAAATGAAAAATAGTCATTCATTGTAGCACTGCTGCAAATGTGAGGGAGGTTATATGATAGACACTTGCCCAGTAACGCTGGCCATACCAAAGAAGGAGAGGTGCCATATCATGATGCACGTGGGTCACCAACATGGGGCACTGGCAAGTTGGGCGGGTAAGAGCATCCCTAGCAAGATCTCGTATACCCCGTCGTGCAAAAATCGGTTTAACTGATACCGCAACACATTTTCTTCGCATTTTTACAGTATGACTTTTATCCATGCAGAACAGATCCTGTAAAATATTTCATTGTCCCGCAAAGTTGCACAAACCCACCTAAAAAAGTTTGTTAAATTACAATTGAATCCGTCTCGACCGCTCTCACGGCGAGGTTCTCGTCAGGGGACAGAGGAGGAGCATGCATCTTGCCGGTGACAGCGCCGCCGTGGAGCAAGATGAGAACCACAGGGGTGGACGCGAGGAGTAGGCAGCAACAGCTAGCTCACGCCGGTGGCGGCAGCTAGCTTGCGATGGCGGCGGCGGCAGCAGTAGCTAGCTAGCTAGCTCATTCGCAGCTGCACCTCATGGGGCGATGGCAGCTCGGTGGGCGGCGGCAGCTGGCGGAGCAGCGGCTAGGGTCCGGTGGTCGTCCGCGTCGAGGCGTTCCGGCGAGGTCGCGCTCGGGGAAGACCGTGGCGGGAGCTGAAAGTTCCCTCCCGCCAACCGTTTGTTATTTTTCAGGTCCTACAAAAAGTACCCTCAATCCCATAGATATGGAGGAAATGGCCTCGCGGATTCGGGATTCCATAAAAAAATCGGGACAACCGGATTTTGGGGATCTATTCGGGACGTTTATGGGCTCCATCCTACAAACCGGCGGTTATTATACCGGATGACCCGGTTTGCGGATCTGCTAGAGATGCTCTAACGATGTGTGCACGTGTGTGTGCGCGCGCGCTCGCGCGCGTTAGAGAGCCGAGAGAGAGACTATCTGCTTTGGAAATTCTAGTGGGCCCACATGTTTTGGTGGGATATTTCGACCACGTGTGTGGTATATGTGGAAGTCAAACCATGGAGTAGATGCGTAGAGTAATTGTAAGAAAACACCTTTTGTATATTTGGTACATAATTTCAACATAAGATTTTATTAAATATGGAATTTTAGATTATATTAAATCATTTTGGATGGTTTATATATGTGATCAAGCGGACAGATACTTCACCTTAAAACCTATAGTACAATGTACCGTAAAAACTGTTTCAACCAAACATATGGGGTCAGTTGACCCCACAGATTACACGCAGTTTCGCCACTTTCACATAGTATGTTCATCGGGTTTTTGTTTTTTTTGCAGGTGACATAGTATGTTCATCGTTGTCAAGGTCTTTGCCGACGACGACATAATCAGTGGATTCGGTTTGGGCTTAAACAGTTCTTTCCCTACCTCTTTTAACCTCTTTGGTTGATTAAAGTAAGGAATTGCATATGTAACGTTTGGGGGCAGTTGGGATGAGTTGATTTTGGTGATGGTTTAGTATTGTTTTCTGTGATTCAGTGCACAGATTCAGACTTGAGAGCGTGGTCTCATATGCTTGGCGTATTGTTTTAAGGGCAGTGCTTAAGCTATGTTGATGCTATCTTGCCTTTTCTGTACGAACAGAACTGATAGTGTCAGTTTCAGTTAATAACTGACAAGTTAAACCTAAGGAATGGTATAGCTTTATTGTTGTTGGGCTTGACTAATTCCATAATAGTGTGCATGCTGGCCAATTGTTAGGCGTTTAGAATTTCAGGTTCAGTGTGCTACTCCCACCGTTCCATGATAAGTGTCGCAGTTTCGAAATAAGGTTGACAAACCTTTGTTCAAAACCACGACACTTATATTGGATCGGAGGGAGTAGCAGATTTTCGACACCTTAGTACAGGTTTCCGTTGATAGTCTGGTGCAATGAGTTTCAAGTAGAGATCTGGGCTGTTTCTGTCCATAATTTTGAGTTAGTCTGAAAATATAGTATGCAGGATATGTTATATGCTTTCAATAGAGTACTCGGTTACACTATTTGGCTGGACGGTGTGAGAGGATCAGTCACTTTAGTTTTTGTTGCCTGAATTCGGTATATCTTTAATCGATTTTCTAGCATTTTGGTATTAGTCAAAAAGGGTACTTTTATGCATTTTATAACCCTTGTGCCTATGAAGCTACTTCGATTATTGTCGGATAAAAAGGATTCTGGGTATAGTTTCTAGATCACAGATTCCTTGTTGAAAGCTTTGGGTCGATCATTTATTTTTCTATTCTTGTATTCCGAACTTAGAGTTGATTTTTAGTGTTGGGCAACAATTTCTTCACATTTTTCGGTACAAAAATGTTGAGTCGAAAGTCAAACTCGCTAGATTAACGTTGGCCTATGAGAGATTCTGAAAATAAGTTTGGTATACCAGATCCAAATTAGGTTACAATAGATAATTGTACGATTTGTATGACACCTGATACAGAAAAAACGTTTTAAATATTTTATTCCTTTTGCGAAAGAGAAGCTTCATAGAATTCTGAAAACAAATATCGTGATCACAGTACACCTGTGATTATTTGTATATATTACAGTAGAGTGTTGCACGCATGCACTGATGCACACGCCTCCAGAGAATCATGCTCACGTTAGACTGGCGAACTGAGCTCTGAAGAAACACATCATCCCCGTTCCCTCGTGTCGCCCTCTTGAGGGCGACCGATCTCCCCGCCCGCCTCCCCCCTTCTCGATCCATTCCCTTGCCGCCGCCGGAGACGGGCGCCGGGTCCCCCGCGCGGCCGCCGATGAGGGTGGCGGCGAGGCCCTCGGCCGCGACGCCGCTCGGGCTCGGGCCTAGCGTTTGAGGCGGCGGCCTCTGGTGGTGAGGACGGCGTCGTCCTGGGCGGGCGGCGTCTACTCGGCCGCGCTGGCGATGAGTTGGAGGTGGATGCGGGCGCCGCGTTGGAGGGATCCCCTACTGCTCTCCTTAGCCAGATCTGAAGACGACGCTCCCGTGCTGCTGCTTCCTCCTCGTCAGTCTTGCCGGATCCGGGCGCTGTTTCCTTCTTGAAGGCGGCTTCGAGACCCCGCTCCCTCCCCCTCGTCCTCCACCAGCACCCGGGTGAAAACCCACAACTTTGGTTGGGCGGCCGCGGTGCCCGGCTCCATCACCTTCTTGAAGGCGCCGCTTTGGGTCCGCCGGGAGGTGGGACAGCCGCAGCGCGTTCTTGGCGTTCCTGATGGCGGCGGTTCTCACTTTAGTGGTGTCGCTTCGCCATGGCGGTCGGCTGGTCCGGCTCTCGTGGTGATTGTGGTGCTCAACTCTTCGCCGTGTCATCCTGGGGTGCTCCCGTTCAGAGAGGCTGGAGGTGGAGCGGCTTCGTCTTGCACGGAGCTTTGGTAGAGATGTCAAGTCATGCCTGACCGACAGGTGCTACGCTTTGTCATGCCTGGTCGCCAGGTGCTACGCACGACAGATCTTCCAAAGACTTCAAGCTATGTCGGCTGGTGGTACTTGGCAGCATGGTGCTGAGGTGTATCAGTGGCGGCCGCGACGTGCTCAGCCGTTTGCGCGCAGGGAGGAGGTGCCATTGGGCGCCGTGGTGGCGTCGACGATAGCTGGACCGAGCAAGGTTGATGCATCGGTACAGTTCTAAAGATGGAGCGGTGGCAGTTGGCGGCGGCGGCCTCTGAGTGCACGCCGGACCGATGGGACCCATGCCCGGCAGGCGTCCTGGATGGGAGCCCAGGTCTTAGATGTTAGGTTTGGCTGCGATGTATGTTTGGTATTAGGCCCAGGCTATCTGCGCCCCTTCATCAACTGGATAGGTGTAGCGACAGTCTGTTGCTTAGACGGCGGCTTTAGTCTTACTGATGTATTTCTTTGTAAGGTCTTATGATAATAATTAATAAAGTGACCGTATGCATCATCCAGATGCAGAGGCCGGGGGTCATCCTCTTTTTTTTTAAAAAGACTGGCGACCAAGCGAATCATGTTCTCCCTCGAGAGAACCTTTGCTTACATGACAGAAACTAGTGACTCATGCTCACATGACAGAACCTTATCCCTTGTTTTCATGGTGAAGATGCCGGCGAGATATCTGCCAACCCCCTCGAGAGAGACCGGAAGATGGAGGAAGGAGCTCATGTTCTGCTGGTTCGTCGTTGTCAGACGACAATGGAGTTGCAGTAAACTTGTATAGGAAGCAAACTAACAGGCTGACAGTCAGTGGCGGACCTAGGAAAAAATTGGAGAGTGTGCACACTTAAAAAAATCTGCCTAATCTAAGTGCCGTATAATATACGGTGAAAGAATAACACAAGCTCAATCAAGTCTCACGATATTATATTTCAGAAAATCATTTCAATTTTGCAAAATTCTGAGGACCATGTTTATTTTGATACTCATACTAAGTTGGTTGTATGCATACCTAGTTGGTGTAGAAGCCAAGAAGTGAAAATCTCTCCCATTTTAAGATAGCAGAACACACACGCACAACCCTCCTCCCAAAAATGGATCGCCCTCCTCTGCCGCATACGCGGGCGACAGGGGAGGCCTCCCGCCGCTGCTGTCCCCTGGCCCTCCTCCCCCCTCGTCGTCGCACAGGCGCGCCGGCGGGCGAAGCCTGCCTTGCACAGGCTACATACGACACAGACCGGCGGCTGGTGATGTCCTCGGGGTGGTGGTGGCCTCTGAGATGGATAGGTGAAAGACGGCGACGGTTTTTTTTTTAGAAAAGAAGGATGACCCCCGGCTTCTGCATCTGGGAGATGCATAAGGCCACTTTATTGATTATTCTCGAGGACCTTATAAAGTATTACGACAATATGCCTGAATCCGCCATCTTGGCAACATATGTCACTACGCCTATCCATATGATGAAGGGATGCTACCTGGGCCACATACCCGGTCTACTCACCTAAGCCTATCATCAAAAGCCAGAAGCCCCAGCCTAGCCACATTACCGGGTCTGGGGCATAAACTGGTCTGACGCACTCACATGTGTCGTCGCCGCCATCTTCCACAGGTCTGTCTTCAGAGCAGATATTGAGGTTTGTACCTTGTCAGGCCACTCCGTCATCGACGCCACCTTGACGCCAGACAACTACCTCTACCTGCGCGAGTCCATCACCGCGCATCGGGCGCCGAGTCTCCACTGCACCACGCCGCCGAGATCTGCCGTCATCAATGTGAAGGATGAAGTACCGCTCCACCAAAAAAGGCGCCCGCTGGTCCCTCGATCACGTGTACGCCTCCAAGAATGACGCCCCCAAGGAGGAAACGACACCAACGCGCCGCCGTCACCCGATCAACTGATCTAGGGTTTCCCCCGAAGGTAGCGGATAGAGGTCTAGAGCTTCTCCACGGCGATGCCTTCAAGAAGGCAATGACACCACAGGATGCCACCAACGCCGGTCTTGGCATCAAGCCGAGCACAAGGTTTTCACCCGGATCCGCTCGAAAAACCTCCATCACTTATTGTGCGCACGGGTTGCCGCCGATCTGAGCCGCCGCACATGGCGCAGGCCGCACCGGCCAGATCAGATCTGTCCGGAGGGCACAACCCGCATGGTGGCGACCCAACCACCAGGCCCTCCATGCCGCCACCGCCGATCCGAGGTCAGATGGTGTGTCGCCGCAGACCCGGCCGCCGCCGCCGAACGCCGCCACGCAGCGCGAGGCAGGGCCGGCTGCCGCACCCCACCATCGCCGCCCTTGGCCGAGGCAGACGCCGCGCTGCCGCCGGAAGGCAGGCCCGCCGCGCTGCCAGGCCAGGTCTGCCGTGCCACCCACGCCGCGGGGCTCCGCACCGCCCGCACGGCTCAGGCAAGAGGGGAGACCCCCACCACCGCCATCAGCCCCGGGCTATAGCCAGCGACGTCCTTCGGCGGCGGTGGAGGGAGGGGAGGACGGATGGGGGACCCCCGGCGGCTAGGGTTTTGGATCCCGCCCGAGTTGCCCGAGCGGGGGCGACCTAAAGATGGCGACGGTAGCCTCTAAGAGTGCGTCGGATTGATGTGTGCCCCAGACCTGGCATGGTGGCTTGGTTGGGGCCTCTGACTTTAGATGTTAGGCTTTGGTGCGAAGTTCGTTTGGCATTCGGCTCGAATTTTTGGCACCCCTTCATCAAGTGGATAGAAGTAGCGATAGATGTTGCCGAGATGGTGGCCTCAGACTCATTATTGTATTATTTTATAAAAACCTTGTGAATAAATAATAAAATGATTGCATGCATCGCCCAGATGCAAAGCCGGGGGCCATCTTCCTTTTCTAAAAAAAAGGTAGGGTCACGTGGTACATTGAAGTTGTCTCAAAAAAATAACATGGTAGATCGAAGAGTCCTATTTTTTCCCGTTTGCAATCTACGCGAATCGCCGCTAGAGTTTTCATCGAGTTGACCGACGGAATTGATCTAGCTAGCTACTACCAGGCTCATGCAGTGCTGCTAGTAGAAAAAACAGTCAAGATGGTTTGCTAGGTTTGCATGTACGTGTACAGCTTCAGGTGAATTAGTTCAGGACTACAAATAAAACCAACAAAATCAGCAAAATATGACATATAATGGAAAAAATCTGCAAAATGCTGGGTGTGCCACGGCACACCCGGCACACCCTCTAGGTCCGCCAATGCTGACAGTGCCGGTGAGAAGAAATATACGATATACTTTCCATTTCGAGAAAGAGAAAAAAAATGATTACCAACAAGTTGGAGTTTTTCTTTGAGGTACTCCCTCCGTTCCAAAATAGATAACTCAATTTTGTACTAGTTTTAGTAGAAAGTTGAGTCGTCTATTTTGAAACAGAGTGAGTAGGTAGATGTGTTGTGGTTGGTAGAGTAGCCGCACAAAGAAGGAATTAATTGGATATGTGTGGGAGAAATATTGAAATGCGTCTTGAGATGGACATGCTTGTTCTTCATTTCGACCTTAGAAGAAGCACATCTTTCATCTATGGCTTTATTCAAATTTTTCTCTCCGTTTGTAATGTTTGTCCGCCGAGCCATGCATGAACCAACAGCGCAAACACTCTATACCACTTACTGCAAGCCCACTAGCGGCTACTCGTGCGCGCCGGCCCATACGCCAGTATTTTGTCCGACGGTGCTTTCACTGGTTTCCTTTGGGTATTTTAGAATCTTGTTTCATGTGATTTTCATTTTACTTTATCAGGATTAAGCTTGCTTTTCTAGGTTTTATTTTTATAATTTTTCTGTATTTTTAATTTTATGGAAAAATACTACTACCTTCGATCCAAATTAATTGTTGATTTAGTACGATCGGAGGGAGTATCATCTTTAAAAATGAGTAAGGACATTTACAGTTATATTAACATTTTTAAAAGACATGAACACCATTTAAAATTACAAGTATATATTATTTAAAATACATAAACCCTTATTTTGATTACATGAGCATTTGTAAAAATGTGTCAACACTTCTTAAAGTACAACTATAATTTTTAAATGCGCGAACACCTGTTAAATTTACATGAATATTTTTTTTAAGTGTCAACCTTATTTAAAATTACATGAATATTTTTTTAAAAAAGTGTGAACCTTATTTAAAATTACATGAATATATTCTAACATGAGTGAACACATTTTTAAAAATTATGAACAATTTGAAGACGAAAAAAACACATGAACACCTTGTAAAATAATGCACATATTATATAAAAAATCCATAAAAACTTATGTTTTATTACATGATTATTTTCAAAATGCAAAACGTTTTCTAAATGACATAAATAATTTTGAAATGTGTGAACACTTGTTAAAATTACATGAAAATTTAGAAAACATGGCTGAACAATATTTAAAATTCCATGAATATTATCTAACATGTGTGAGCACCTATTAAAATTACATGCATTTCCTTAATTTGTAAAAACATTTAAAAAATCATAAATAACTACTAGCTGTTGACTGAGTGCAAGGAGCAGCTGCAGCAGCGTGGACCTTCGTCATTGTTTTTTTTTTTCGAGAGCCTTCATCATTGTAGCATGAGGGGAGGGAGTAGTCGTAATGGCGAGGAGTCATCAGTCCTTTCCCCGGCGCTGGCGTGAGGACGTGACGACGTGGCGATCGTCCGTCTGATTGAACGAATGAGATTGCGTCGCGCGTTAGTGAAGTTCATGAGTGTCATGAGTGAATGCCATCGGTTTGTGGAGATTCACGTGGCGATCAAACTGCGGACGTTGCGCAAGCACCAACCGTGGAATAAAGTGACATTATGTGATGCCAGTTTGCCTTTGATAGTTGAATTAAAACCAGTAATCTATTGCGTTAAGGGTTTGGCACTGGAGCAAGAGGATGCTCCGGTTCTCTATTTTCTCTAATTTGACACTGCCTTCACAATGTGGTGCCAAAAGCTGGCACTAGTAAGTTGACATACACTATTTATATGGTGCCAAATGCTATATAAACGAGCCTATCCGAGAATAAACAAACATAAGATTTAGGTGTCACGCCCGAATTTCTCATGTCCCTCAATCTCTCTTGCTCACAAGGGCACACACCAAGCTCACTCTAACTCATTATTTTTTACTTCTTTCGTTGATTTGGCATCAAGGCAGCTACAACATGCTTTGGTTCCCATAAATTTGGCTTTGGCCACGAGCACACAATGTGCGGAAACTAGTTCCATAGTTTCAAAGTGAATTTGGCGTTGATAATTGGCATAATGTGGGATCTTGTAGCTCTGGTGGTTTGCTTTATATATAAAGCGGGACAAAAGCATTTTTCGGTATAGTTGGCATAAATTGTGGATGCCCTTGCACAAACCTTAGCCACCACCTCTCAAGCCGTGCGGTTTTCGCCGGCAACTACTTACAAAGTAAGTGGCCTCCTTATGGTGTTACTACTTACTACTACAGCACTACTCCCTCCGTTCCAAATTACTCGTCGTGATTTTAGTTCAAATTTGGAACGGAGGGAGTACTTGCGAAGTAATTGTCCTTCTTGCAGTGTTACTTTGGTGTTATCTGAAACAATTTGCCGTCGAGCTGTTTCTTCATGTATATCTACAAAGCATAAATATACCGCGGAACCATCAGAAACAGACTATCTTCATGACTTCAAATTGTGTGTACGACTTGCTATCACTGAATGCTAATGAAGTGACCATGAGCACTTGAACAGTTTGTGCTACTGTTCTCCAATTCTAAAAGGTGAGAGAATTCCTTATTTAACACTGTCTTAAAATTTATTGCCTTATTTGATATTGATTTTGTTTCCTTTCCTTATGTAACACCGTTTCTAAATTTTATGCCCTTTATAACACTTTTGTCCATTTTAAGCCTTAACGGTGTTAAATGACACATGAAAAGACCTATTTTCCCTTCATGTGATATCTGACCAAAAATTTACATGTATGTGGTGTGTGAGCCAATTCCCAAGCAAAATCGATGGACATATGTTGGTCTTGCTGCACCTATGAATGAACCAGCCCACCCATTACTTGTGGTTGACTTAGATTATTTTTTTAGAGCACCCACCGGACAGAAATTTGTAGCTTAGACCGCCCCGGCACGTCGGACACGTGCTACAACTTCAGTTTCACCGTCATGTCAGTGCCTCTGTCTGTGTATGCCTCGCGAATCGCGAGTGCATGTACGTACGCCGCTCATGCCCTTATCACTGTTGGCGATCAATCGCCCATGAGCAATAAAGAAGGAGCTTAATCGATTCTACACAACGCATTTTGCCGTAGACCTGGTACGTGAACATGGCCTGGGCTAGCTCTAGATGTGCACTGCCCACAACTTGTGTACGTGAACATGGTCTGATCACCGTTGCTCTGTTTCAGCCCTCGCACGCGCCATGGTTGGTGGAAATTTTATCTATTTTTTGCCCCATGGCAAATGGGCCCACAACTAATGTGGCGGCTGTGGCGTTCACGAGGCGTACTGCAGGACCGGCACATCAAGTTTGAGGACCGTACTGAGATGGCATTTGTAAGAACATCATCAACAACGTTAGAGATCACACATGCATTTTACTTGAAAATTTTGGTCACATACTCATGAGGGGCAAATAGGTCTTTTCATACGCCATTTAACACCGCTAAAGCGTAAAATGGACGAAAGTGTCATAAAGGGCATAAAATTTAGACATGTTAAATAAGGAAGAAAAAGTTTTTCAGTGTCAAATAGGGAAAGAAAATTTAAAATAGTGTTATATAAGGAATTTTCTCCTAGAAGGTATCGTTGCAATATGTGCCCAGGTTATACCAGAACTAACAGCAGGCATTGCCCAAATGACTGATTACCAGTGGTGCCGATAGTTTTTGCACGACCTTTACACACATATGGAGAAGCTGTGCACACTCAGAATCTCTCTTTTGTTGGAGAGCACAATAGAAATCTGTAATGATATGACACTAATTAACACAACTGTAGTGGATAATTACTAGCTTGCAGCTCTCTACCATGAAGCAGGCATGGTAGATATTTACTCCAGCTTATATTAGAACACGGGGCACACACTGTCCGGTCCCAGGTCTACCCCTTTAGCAGTGGGGCATGAGGCGAGAGGGCAGTGCTCGCCGCCCGTGCCCCACCAGTTGATTGTCCGGTTCTCCATGGTGAGCGTGAAGTAGAGCAGCACCCCCATGAAGGCGGCGCCCGCGTCGAGCCCGGCCGAGAGGATGTAGTTGTACCTCTGCCACCACTTCTTGCGGTACCGGAACACAAAGAAGTTGAAGATGATGCCGTAGAGCAGCCACGAGTTGAAGTTTAGGGTCGACGCTGGCGGCATTAAGGCCGTAGCGCCGGTGAGCACCGGAATGTTGATGAGTAGTATCCACTTGTGAGTGGGGAATGTCCTGTGGAGGATGTACACGATGACAGGGCCTGCCGCGCCAAAGAGGAAGAACCAGTTGAGGGCTATGTAGTTGCCATTTGACCCGAAGATGCGATTCGGGCCAACAAGGCCCCAGATGACCGATGCGTCGAAGAAGACACGGTCGTTGGGGCATGTCCATGGGCTGTTTGGTGGGAGTAGCTGGTCCTGGCAGATGTTCTCAACCGAGTCAAGTAGCCACCATCCGACGATGAGGTTGACAGTCCCAGCCACCACTGTACCGACAAACTGCATGCATGAATTACAGGGATGTCAGTAAACTCTATGTTTCTATACATCACTCATTGGCTTCACAAAGGTGAGAAGGAAGATCAATTAATTACCTGAACAATGAACATTGATTTGGGAGGTATCTTCATATAGTGCCCAAGCTTGAAGTCTGCGAGGAAGGAGATTGCCTGCGACATGCTGATGTAGCCGTACACCTTGAAGCATACATTGGCGATGGGGTATCCAGGCATTATTAGCCCCATGACGTATTCAGTGATGACATTCAGACCAGGCGTCTGCGCATCATCAAGTTTCGAAGGCTTTTGTCAGTTTTTTCTTTTGTTGCAGAAATGAATCATGAGAGTACGTGCGGGAGAAATGAAGAAGAGGCATTAAAATTGTTGATGAAATAGACTTGCCTGGTTAGTGGTTGCAGAAATGATGCTTACGGGTAGCGTGAAGGTGAAGGCCATGGCACAGGCAAAGAGGAAGCCCCACCATGGGAGCTGAACCTGGTCCTTGAGGACGGTGCAGAGGATGAGGGACACTATCATCGACAATGCCGTCACAGAGTAGAACCACCACGCTGGTATGTCCTCGTACTTCCTCATTAGCTTTGTGTGGACGTCGGGCTCCTCCTGCTGTGAAGCTCGGAACCGGTGGTAGATCTCCCTGCACAAAATTTGCAGACGTACGTGAACTTTGTACCTTTCAGTTCAGAAACCTCATGTAATCATTCACAGCTGATTACTTGTCTCGGTTTATTAATGTACAGACAGACGGACAGACTAAAAAAAGAAAGAAGCTTTACTTACTTGCCATAGAAGAGGCCGACGTGCGTGATGGTTGCGGCGATGGTGGCAAAGTTGAACCCATATGAGAGTGCAAAAAAGATGCTGAGGTTTATGCGTCCGAGCTTGGCGTACGCCTCCGTGTCAAGCCGGAACTGCTGGTTCACAATGTCGGCGATCTTATAGGGCGATCCATTGGAGGCGAAGAGGTGAGAGGAGAAAATGGGGTACGTCTTGGCATTGTACAGGTTCATCCCCCAATACGCCGTGGGCATCACCACATAAATGAACAAGACATAGCCAACGAAGACGTTGACGGTGGCGAACAAGGGCGAGATGAGCGGGCTGAAGAGGAAGGAGGAGACGGCGGTCCAGTCGAGCGTGAAAGCCCCGAGACCCAGGCCCTTCATCCCTGAGCCGAGCTGCTGCGCCGTGACGGACTTGGAGAAGACCCAGCACACCCACGAGATGGAGGTGAGCGACTGGAAGAGGTAGCCCGGCATGAAGGCCCACGCGAAGCTGCAGATGAGCACCACCAGGAAGAACTTGGAGCGGGACATCTGCCCTGAGCCCCCGGCCTCCTTCTCGTGAAGTGTCCTGGTACATACAAGGGTGCTGTTAGTGTGACTTCCAAGATGACATACTGATGCGAAAGGTTGCCATGAAAACAAAATGATTCACCGATCATCATTCATCAAGAAGTTTTGGAGAAACTGAGAACATACAAATATAAGTAGAAACATAGCATTAGCATGCCATTCTACCTCTACAACACATGTCGAATGTTCTGGATCTCGCATTTCTTGAACAATTGATGGCACTATTATATATACATAAACAGCGAATCATAAGCGGCCTGATGTATTCTGTCGATATGCTTTTTCCAGTGAAAAGCTGTGGCTACATTATATCCAGTGTTAAGCCCAGAACTGGAAGCACGTCGCCATGTTACCATTCTATCAAGGGCAGGCAAACCCTTGGTCACATGGCCCGGCTGTTTACCATGTTAATAAGCCATCGTCTAGCAGCCTAGGGCCAGAGAACAGTTGGTTAGGTTGCCACGACGATTTTTTACTAACTATCTCTGGGATATGCGGTGCTCTAGTTCAGTAAAAGCAGCAGGGTCGCAGCCATGTGCGAGGATCAGTTTGAGTTCAATTCTAGACATATAAGCATGCTACATTTCAGTTCAGTTCAGTCCCCTGATTCAGTTTCAGCTCAATCATGCATCAGAGGTAGAGATTACCATGCCCATGTCCAGAGCTGCAGGCGAGCTGTATGTAGGAACTGGCCTCAGCTCCTGCGGTTGCGCTAGACCGCGAGTCGGGGCTCCCCCTCGGCTTCGCGGCGCAGTCCGGCGGCAGGGGCAGTGGCCAGAGGGGGGCGGGGTGCACTACCGTACCGCGGTGCCGACCGGGAGGGGAGGGCGGCGGAGGCGGAGCAGCGAGCAGGCACGGGGAGTAGGGGAGGGCGACGGGCCGGCGGCGCAGCGGAGGCGGTGGCCGGCGGTGGTGGCTCCTGGTTGCGGGGGGGCGGACGAGAGCTAGGTCGCGTGGGAAGGGCCGAACGGAGCGACCGCCTGTCGGCTTTGGGCCCTCGTGCCTTGTGCTTAGTGGGCTAGACTTGGGCTGTATCCCGGACCGAAACTTCCAGGCTGCCCAGGGCCCAGCTCCGCCCAGCAAAAAAGTTGCAGGTTGATTTAGTGTCCTTTTTTTAGGTCCTAACAAAAAAGGTGTAAGTTTTTTTTTTCTTTTCAGTTGGAAAAGGAGTGTCTTCTTATCATAATTCGAAAACGGGTGTCAATTGACATAAGATGGGGCCTTGTGCTGGTAAAAAAACAAAACATAAAGTTTTTCTTTTCATCTTATCTCTGGGTTTTTTTTCCAGCCTTTTCTCCTAAAACCGTCTCCCGAACCACCTCCTATTGATGTGTGAATGAGTGTTTACCAAATAAGTGCTTAGCAAATAAGAGTAGAATCTTGTTCTTTTACAGAAACATATTAATACGGGCAGAGACTCACATGCTACCCTATGCAATCATCCAGTCTCAAAAAATGCATGTCTGTTTTTAGAATAATGAGAATAAATAGCTGCCACTCATTCACACATCGAGGAACAAATAAGATGGCCGTGTATACTAAGTTGGGTGAGATTCTCCAATCCGGAGCCAATAATTATGCACCTTGGTGACGACTGATAATACCATGTGCGCAGCCTATTTCTGGCGCTACCTCTTCTATCCACTTCACCGATCAAGAAACCGCGAAACCGGGGAGCAGTGCCATAAAACGTAAAGTTGCAACTTCCTGGTGCTATTTCTACCTAGGCGTCATGTGGGAAGTTACACCCACCTCGGCACAAACTCACCGGAGCATCAAGAATTAAACGTTGATAATTTAGAGAAAAGAAAATAAAAATATAAATCAAAGAGAGTTTCTTTCTTTTTCATAAAAGGAGGATAACCCCGGTCTCTGCATCGAGGAACGCATACAGCCATGGTGAACCAAAGGGAGCAGGGTCTAGGGTAGAGTGGTGCAGCGGTGCTCACCTGAAGAGCGAGACCTGGACGAGCGTGCTGGGCCACCACATGTGCGCCGGCTCCACCACGTACTTGCGCATCAGCCCGGCCCACCCGTACCCGAGCACCTGCAAATCATCATCCATTTCATTTCATTCACTTGCATTGGATCCAACATAATCCACGTACGTACTAATTGTGCCGAATGGAGCGGCTAATCAATGGGAATCATCATCGGAGAGAATCCATCCATACCTGGGTGGTGATGATGAGGATCCATGCGGCGAGGAAGGAGATGGAGCGGCGGTAGAAGGCGCGGATGATGTCGACGATCATCACCGAGTAGGCGTTGCCGTTGCCGAAGGCGAAGCCGGCGTTGGCGAAGATGGAGATGAGCACGTGCTCCTTCATGCTGAAGGGCCCCGGGTTGAGGCTCCACTCCCCGCCGCCGAGGACCGCCGGCGCGCGGAAGGCGCGGCGGGGCAGCGCGCGGGCCAGGAAGTGGCCCACGGGCAGCGACGCCACCTGCACCGTGATCTGGGTCACCACCAGCGGCTCCGTCCGGTAGGAGAAGAACTGGTTGAGGAAGCTCATGAGCGCGCAGGCCAGCAGCCCGATGGCCCACATCCGGAACGTCCCCACCGGCAGCGTCGGGTCGTCGCCGTCGGGCACCGTCAGCCGCACCTCCTCCACCGGGGACGTCTCCCACGAGGCCGCCGGCCCCGTCGACGGCCCCTGCTTGCCGCCGCCCGCCAGCCCGCGCTCGTCCGCCGCCGACGACGACGATGATATCTCGCTCATTGCGCCGAATGGCCGATCGATCCAGGCCTGCCTAGCTACGTCTACACTGGTCGTGCCTAGTCCGTGGTAGTTTGGGAGCGTGCGTGTTTATATGAGCAGAGAGGCTGGGGAGCGTCTCCTGGCTAGCTCTACGTGCTCTTGTGTCCAGGTTCCATGGACCTCGATCGTGGCGTCCTGCTTACTTTTGCTAGGCATTTAGGGCGCGTAGTAAGCGGCCAGTTGTACGTGGTTGCATGCTATAGGTAAGGTAAGAGTGATCGTGATCTCGTCGATGAAAGGAAATAAAGACTGGAATCCGGCTGTCCTACGTACTATATGTAAGGTGAATCTTGTCAATCTGGAATATACTGCATGCTGGAGTATCAAGCAATTAGTCCCTAGAAAAATCCAAGTGGTGATATCAAAATTCATTGTTTCTCCATAACATGCGGTGCAAAACTTTCGTATCAATGAATGCTGATAGGCTGATATATATGGACAGAGGTCCACTGACATGCCAATGGCGTAACATGGCCGTTGACCCAAAATGAACCTCACGTATATAGCAGTATTGTAGCACAAACCACTGTAGATGTGTATTGTTTGGGTCCTTGTAGCGTCGGGTGTTTTTTTGTTTTTTTGTTTTTTGAGATAGCTTACCAGGCTTGACGCCTGGTTGTAGCATCCGGTATTGTTCATGCCCATTTCCCTCTTCTTTGAGACCAGGATTCCTTGTGTAATTTCATCCATCTCTTAGTTTTTTTTTTTTTGAATCATTGAGTTCATCACTCAACGTAGTTGTAGCGCGGGTTACTGTTTACGTTAATCCGGTCGTTGATTCACCAGCGACAAGCCCAAATGATGAAACTGGTATCCTCAAGACAGTCAAGTCACTTGGATCTTAGTCCGGCCGGGTGATACACCGGCGGCCCTGTCAATATCTGTCTACCTCTGCTAGTTATTTGGGCCAGCCAGAGGTGTCGACGGTGGAAGGCCGGCCCATGGGGATCTGGGTGATGTTCCCCTGCCCATTTTTGCGGCAGCAACAAGACTATGGCCTCTTTTTTCTCCCCTTGACTGTCTCACTGGCGTGATAGATTGTTCTCTAGTGGTTTGTAGTCCATCCCCGATGCAACAGAGTACTCTCTTATGTTGTTGCAAAGCTGGCAAACAAATGTTTGGGATATGGTTTGGCTCTAGGGTTTTTGATATACGCAAGGCTTCTATGATGGCGGCTTTTCTTCAAGGTGTTAGTCCAGCTGGACCTTAGCACGATGACTTCCCGGCCACAAGATATGATGTCAAGCCGGCTCAAGCAGCAAAGTAATGGCGGTGTCGCGCCTTCATCTCATTCTGGAGATTGAGTTTGTTTGGCACTCTAACGAGATGTTGCAATTTCCTTCTTTTGTGATGTCGTGTATGGTTGAAAATTCTTCAACATAAATCTAGTCATATTCCCAAAATAAAAGTAAGCATGTAACCTATGCTAATATAGTACTTGTTGGGTCCAACCACGTGGAGATGTGGTAAGCTATCGTAAAAGTAAAAAATAAAAACTATTTTTCTAATAAAGTAGTTTTTCTTAGGTTAGTTATGTACACCATTTATTAAAAACATTATAATCGCACCTAATCCCTGCCCTCACAGCGATTTACGTTTTCGGCCGTCCGTTTTAGTGATCTGGGGGTTCTTGGCCGTCAGATCTCGTCTGGAATGCAATCTGACTCGTATTGTGTGAAACCTGGCCAGCTGCCCTATGGGCTGCTGCTTCAGGAGCCGAAACCAAGGCCTGTAAATTGGGCCGGCTAATTTACGCAATTTCTATGTTAAGCTTACCTCTTAACTTGTTCTCCTATGAGATAGTATAATTTTAGAGACAATTGTCCCTAGGATTGTTCACGAGATTTCAAGGGTCGTGGCGAAACTAAAACTCACGACTCTTAATATAAACATGAAAATAATAATTAGTACTATGTGTATTTGAAATGGTACCGCTAAACATTTAAAGTACATCCAAAAGCAATATTCATATTTAAAAAATCATACTTATTGGCTTGATTTTTTTTCTTCTAACAATCCTTGCCGGTGCATCACATCTCTTCGTTCTTCGTCAATTTTATATCTTTGAAAAAGCATCTTTTAGCTGATTGACTCAATCACATGCATAGGAAATAAGATCCAACAAGAAATAGAAAATATTTGTTTAACAATTCACTTTTCTCACAAACTCTGGTCAATTGTACAACACTTGACTCACAAATAGATCAATTAACTCAGCGTATGGTATCTTTCATATTGTCTCGGATGAAGATGACTCGGTTAAGGAACTGGTCTCTGAGAGGAATGCCCTAGTCTCTTTCATATAGTCTAGAATGGAACAGGGCTCCAATAAGGAGGTCACTGGTTTCCATCCGTCAAGGTTTTTTGTTTTGTTTCGGAGTAGTCTAGTATGTACTCCCTCCGTTTCAAAAAAGATGACTCGACTTTGTGCTAACTTTATACTAAAATTAGTACAAAGTTGAGTCATCTATTTTAGAACGGAGGGAGTACATCGTAAGTTGGTGGTTTGGAATGAGTTACTTGATGTGCCAAATGATGCACGCCAGGTTTAGGTGCAATCTCCATCGGGTTATAGGTACGAATGAGCATGCAAATCACATAGTTCTTCTGATCAAAACAGGATTTCTCACCAAGTCACCCTTGTTGTTAATTAGTCCTTGAATCTGAACAAGTTATAATTCCTGACGGTGGCTTTTCATTTTCTTACCTTTTTTTTAGAAACAGAGCCTTGCTCCTAATTTCATTGCTGAAATTGATAACACAAATGCTAAAGGTTTTTTGCGGAAGCACAGAGGCTAAAGAACACAGGAAGGATATCAAACTATGAAGAGCTATCAACTCAGCACCATAAAAAAGGACCAACGCATCACAGCAGAGACATCCTCCCACACCCAGGGAACAAGAACAGATCTGAAGATTAACAACCAACAGCGCAAAACGTAACAGCAGAAGCTAGCGAGACCATCAAGCCACAAGGCAACAAATTGCTCAAGAATTTATCATGAGTATCAGCGCCCCACCATCCAAGTCGTCGTGGATGGAACACCTCAGTGGCCATCTCGACCAGCAACCTTGCTCCGCTGCACTGTCATTTTTGAAGTCTTCGTTTCTGAAAATTTGACCGGAAAGATAAGTAGGGAGCAATAACAAAAATTACACTAGTGGGAACAACAGGGAATTTTTTTCCTAAAGCAGGCATCATTACAAGTTTTGCACGAGTGAAACAACAACTGTTATCCCATGCTATACTGTATGTTGAGATTACTGAAGCTTGGTGCTCTAGTTCAACAGATGGGGATCTTTGTTGAGACCCTGATCTGCAGGACAGTCAACGTCATGGTCACTCCATCAGGTACCATCTACGATATCAAGGAGAAGATCCAGGATCAACAACGCATTTCCTTCGGTGGAGAGCATCTAGAGGACAGACTGGAACAGTCTCCACCTCATTCTGCACATCCGGAGAATCTTCACCAAGAAGTTGACTAGTGAGACCCTTGAGTTCTTGAGGTTCAGAGCAAAGATACCATTGGGGATGTCAAAACAAAGATCCATGGTAAGGATGGTACACCCGGTGGACAAGCAGTGTTTTGTCTTTAGAGGGAACTAGACCTGGAATTTTGCAGTACTATATACATCAAGCAAAACTCTTCATGTGTTCACCCAGATATACTGCATTCAGCAGAGATGTATACCTGTCTGCCCTGTTATTACTAAAGGCGACTAGGGCATGGTAAAAATGGCAAAATAGCTACTGTGGAAAAGTAAATGTATTAATTTGACAGCACAGTTTGTGGAGAAGTCCAGCATCTTTGTGGGATAAAATCAATGGTTCAGAATAATAGTGTGAAAGCTTTGTGCACTGGGTAGCAACAAGTCGAGGCAGCGACCCAAGTTGTAGTGCACCTAAGCGTCTACCAGGAAACAGTAGTAGCCTCACTATCAGCACTGGCACAACCACGCAAGTAGTGGTGTCTCCTTGTGTTGAAGAGATACCCCCATGGGAGATATGATCGTGTCCTCACTACCCCCACAACCCAGCAGCCTCCATGCTGTATCAGGACGAGACAGCTGGTCTCCCATAGGTGGGTTATAAGACAAGAAGCAGCTCATCAGGGAGGTGGTGAAACTAAGGATGCGCCATCTGCAATCCAGAGAGCAGAACAAGATGTGGTATGGTGAGACTGCAATAACAGGCTCATCGCCATAACTGTGTGGCGGATATAAGAAATTCAGTTTGTTCCTAGCTAGATTGTTATTCCTGTATATAAATGGACTTGGGAGATGAAATTTAGTCCTCTCCCCAACCAGCTATACTACCCCCGCCTTCTTCCCAGCGGTTGTCAGATCATGCTCCAGGACAAGTTTTATTATGAGGATTGAAATGCAAACTCTTGTGTTGCTATGCTACCACCCAAGATAGTATTCTTGGATGCAAGTTATCAAATACCAGAATGTAACAGAACTAAACATTACATTTGTGAGATTTGAAATCACTCGCCACAGAACAAGCTTAGTCATGGAAAGTGCTAATGAAACACAAGTTTTATAGCAGCCACGGTTTAATCATCATTTGGGATATGGTAAAGAACTAAAGACCGACCACAAACCTAGTCATGGAAGCAGCTTCCCGGCCATGAAGCACGCGAACTTATTGCTCCGGGAGTACTCATACGGCACCCCAGCGACCGTGAGCAGCCGCTCCAGGACCTCCTTGGCCTGGTCGGGCTCCGCGGTCTCGCACTCGAGCTCGTAGTTTGTCCCGAAATCGAAGTGCGTCTCGTCGAGCTCCAGCACGAGCCCCTGCCCCTCGCCCTCCCCGAGCTCGTACACGCCGCGGGTGTTCCGGAACCCGCCGAGGCAGACGAACGGCGCGTTGTCCCCGCCGACGCCGTACTCGTCGGAGACGAGCCGGACGATGGGGGAGTCGACGGCGCCGAGTCGGGCGGGGTCGTCGAGGCAGGCGAGGGCGAGGGCCGGGTCGAGGGGCTCCTCGACCTCCTCGACGCGGCTGACGCCGGCGTCGATGCGCGGGCGGCGCTTGAGCGCGAGGACGGCGCGGGACGGGGCGCGGTCGTCGGGGCCGTAGAGGCGGACGCGCAGCGCGGCGGTGGCGGCGGCGAGGGGCCGCGCGGGGGCGTCGAAGAAGACGTTGCGCTGGGCGTCGGTGCGGAGGAGGCGCGGCGCGAGGAAGGTGGAGAGGCGCCCGTGCGCGGCCGCGTCCGGGAGGCGGAGCTTGATCTCGACCTCCATGGGGGCGGGGGTGCGGCTAGGGCTGGGGGGGCGGGGGGTGGAGGCCGATGCGCTGGGCCTTGGAGGGCGCGGCGTCGGGCGGCGGGTGGAGGAGGCGGAGGAGCGGGTTGGAGACGGGGTTGGAGGGCCGCGGGGTCGAGAGGGGCGTGGAGTCGGCGGCGGACTTGGCGGCGGCGGCGGCGGCGGCGGCCTTGGAGCGGAGGTGCTCCTCGAGCTCGTCGCGGTCGGAGCTGCGGAGGTCGATGCGGGTGGGCTGGCGGCGCAGCATCGACGGATGGATGTGGATCTGGATGGGGATGTGGGTTTGGGGTGCGGCGAGCGGGCGAGGGTCGCGATCAGGGGAACGATGCGTGGGCGCATTGGTGTGGTTGCATATCTATCCGGATCCTCCCCTTTGAGGCGGGCCGTGCGCCGCGCGCGTGACGTTCTAGTTTTGCATCCTCATACGTGACCAACACCACACATATTAGGGTTTGCATCCTCATACGTGACCAACACCACACATATTAGGGTGTGATCCTATACATCTTTTCTTTTTCTTTTTTTGCGTGAAAACTTTCGATCTATTCATCAACTGTCAAGGTAGTACAAAGAACACTAGAAGTAAAAATTACATCCAGGTCCGTAGACCACCTAGCGACGACTACAATCACTGGAGCGAGCCGAAGGCGCGCCGCCGTCATCGCCCCTCCCTCGTCGGAGCCGGGCAAATATTGTTGTAGTAGACAGTCGGGAAGTCATCGTGCTAAGGCCCCATAGAACCAGCGCACCAGAATAGCAACCGCCGCCGATGAAGAGAAGCATAGACCGGAAGGATTCAACCTGCAGACACATAGACGTAGACGAGCGAAGACCGGATCCAGTCGGATCCACCGAAGACAAACTCCGACCGGATCCCATGAGATCCGCCGAAGACAAACCTCCACACGCCTTCTGACGATGCTTGAAACATCACCGGGACGGGGGCTAGGCGGGGAGGACCTTATTCCATCTTCAAGAAGCCGCCACCGCCTCATCTTCTTGAGCATGGCACAAACCCTAACAAAACCCAGAAAAGCATCTAAAAACGGAGCCATCTTTTCTACAACGAGTGTAATCCTTTACTAGTACTACAAAGGAATTGTGCCTACATTGTGACCACAATAAATCCTCTTTGTTGTTGGCCCCTCTGTGCCGAACTCGGTCACGGGCAGTTGCAACATGAGGTCATGTTGCGCTTACCCATCTGCAATATAGTTCATGTTGCAGTTAACATGGCCATGGTCTAGCAGGACCAACACTGTCGCATACAACTTAATCATGGATAGAATCCGGATGAAAAGTTGCAGTTTCAACAGTAGAGAAACCTACATAAAACCTATAACCAGCCAACACAACACCCCTGATTTCACTTTCGGTGGCAACATCTCATAGCATTCATAAAGTACGTCCATATGCCTTGTTGAACTCCTTTTTGCCTTCCTTGCTCAAGGAGTTGTACATTATAATCATCCTATGGGAAAAAGGGGAAATTGCACTGATAAGTAAAGATTAAAGGTGGCTGCAAAAATGTTAATGGCGGCTTACTACCTTTGAGATGGTCTTTGAGAATAATTAAAATCCTCATCCATTCCTTGCCCCGTGTACCTCCTAAAGAGAGCCTCCACAATGCGATGGACAGTGCCCAGCAAAAATCCTGAACACAAACTGGTTAGTTATAGTGCAAAAGGTAATAGGCAACATAGAAGTCATGAAGAGGAAAATAGGTTCATCTCTTTCCCGAAAAATATCACTCTTGTACTCCTATTCTAGAGTATTAGTAGCAAAGGTGAACGGGGATCCTAGTGCAACCGACCATCCAAGAGCAAAAACATGCACAGCTCCACTTTGAGGCGAACCGTGCGCCGCGCGCGTGACGTTCGTGTTTTGCATCCGGTGATTCCATGGTTACATTTTTTACAGGAACTAGTAGAATACCCGTGCGTTGCTACGGGCAAATGATGGTAATAAATTAAGGGGCAATTATACCTAAAAAAAATATCGTGCCCACCACTTTTATTTTTGACCATCAGATGAATATCCAACGTTTAGGAGCATGCCATCAAATGTTCATCTTCCTCCCACACCATCTTCCTCCTCTCCCATGACGGCTCCTCCTCCTTTCCCGTGGCCTATGCAGGCCTAACCGCCTGCATCCACCCTCCGCGGCCGCCTGCTATCGCTGCCCTGCCCTCGCATCGACCTCCCCCGTCGTCGTCTTGCCCCCCCCCCCCCCTATTAAGTTTCGGACTTGCTCTCGCTGGCTCCCACTCGTTCACGGCTTAGCATCGCCGTCCCCACCTTCGGCCTCGTGCAAAGCAAAAAAGTGTCTAACGCAAAAAAATAGGCCTGTGAGATTTCGCAAAATTAATAAATCAAATAACGATACTTTCGGATACGTACTTCACGTTGCAATTTTATCATCATAAGTGACTAATCAATGAACAATTATTTAATGTCACGATGATGTAATTTGTCCTTCACATGAAGGTCCACATGAAGCACAGTCTCTTCTATCATTTCTTTACCAAATCAATTACAACCTATGTTCCTAAAAAAAGGGAAGTGATTGTACAAATTTATTAGTTACTCGTGTCTAGTGGCTTGTCCTCTTTGTCACCAGACTACACCAAACATTGAGCTTCACAATAACCCCAACAATCATCCTAAATGAGTTTACCATCTTCCTCGACAACAATTGTGTGGAGCTGCCAAAGTTGCGGACTTTAAGAAAAATACAATGAACATGAGCATTGATGGAAAGGGAACAGTCACAACTCGATGGTGATCTAACCTTGGGGCACAACTTTGCTTTCATCCTATGCCAATTCCTTTGGTGTCTGCCTCCTTTCTCTCAGCTTCATCACCTCCCTCCCTCCTTCCACATCCCCCCACTTTCCTCCTTCGCTTGTCGCATCATCTCCATCAATGTCTATCATTCGTATCGCCTAGCTCGCTACCATCATTTCCTCCTACTCCAGCTCGACAAGTGTGTCTCAACATCACCTTCCACAACGCCTAGCACAAAAAAAACATAGACCACCTTCGTGACGAGTGAGAAACTACAACAATTAGGAGTCACCTTTGCCCTATTGAAAGATATTTCATGTTAAGGTCAAGCAAAATAGCAGAAAAACATACACTAAAACTTGATAAGTTCAAAGGCGAAAAAACAACATTATTTGAAGTTCACCATCGTTTGGAAATCTTCCTTTAACTTTAGCAAGTCTATGGAAACTTGACCATGGATGCATTCCTAAAAATTAAACATGTTCCAGCATGACCATCAACATCCCTCGATCAACAACTTAGCTACACAAAATGTGTATAAAAAAAGTTAGCAATAATTTTTATATCGTTTGACTCGAAAACATAACAAACAATTTCCTTGCAAGTAGGTTTACCCTCCTTTGAAAAAACAAACTATAAACAGCTCCATGTCTACAATTTGACATCAAAGGATGTGAAGAACGTGACATGTCTACAAGTACATATGGACCTTAATAGTTTAGTTCTAGGCTCCAGCAAGTTAGTTTGCGGAAGGCGGCTAGGGCTGTGGGGGCGGGGGGTGGAGGCCGATGCGTTGGGCCTTGGAGGGCGCGGCGTCGGGCGGCGGGTGGAGGAGGCGGAGGAGCGGGTTGGAGATGGGGTTGGACGCGTGCGGGGTCGAGAGGGGCGTGGATTCGGCGGCGGATTTGGCGGCGGCGGCAGCGGCGGCCTTGGAGCGGAGGTGCTCCTCGAGCTCGTCGCGGTCGGAGCTGCGGAGGTCGATGCGGGTGGGCTAGCGGCGCAACATCGACGGATGGATCTCGATGGGGATGTGGCTGCGGGTTTGGGGTGCGGCGAGCGGGCGAGGGTCGCAATCAGGGGAACGATGCGTGAGCGCATTGGTGGTGTGGTTGCATATCCGGATCCTCCCTTTGAGGTGAGCCGTGCGCCGCGCGCCGCGCTCGTGACATTCTAGTGACCAACACCACACAAATCTCCTATACTTTTTTTTTACCCATCTGTTGTTGCCCCTTTGCGCCGAACTCGGACAATTGCAACATGGGTCATGTTGCGCTTACCCATTGCAATATGGGTCATGTTGCAGTCAATATGGTCAACACTGCCGCATCCAACTTAATTAAGAACGGAATCAGGATGAAAAGTTACAGTTTTAATCGCAGAGTAACCTATGTAAACCCTCTGACCGGCCAACACAACACTCCTGATTTCACTTTTAGAGGCAACATCTCCATAGCATTAGTAGAGTATGTCCATGCAAGGGTAAAAGTATGCATTGTATGCCTTGTTGAACTCCCTTTTGCCTTCCTCGCTCGAGGAGTTGTACACTTGAAGCATCCCCCGGTAACAATGGGGAAATTGCACCCGATAAGTAGAGATTAAAGGTGTCTGCAAAAGGATTAATGATGGCATACCATCTTTGAGATTGTATTTGAGAATAATTCAACTCCTCGTCCATTCCTTGTTCTGTGTATTTCCTAAACAGAGCCTCCACAATGCCATGGACAACGCCCAACCAAATTCCTGGACGCAAATGGTTAGTTACAATGCAAAAATAACATGCAACATATAAGTCATGAAGAGGAAAATAGGTTCACCTCTTTCCCCAAAGATATCACTATTGTATTCCTTGTTCTAAAGTAGTAGCAAAGGTGAATGGGGATCCTAGTGCAACCGACCATCCAAGAGCAGCATTGGTTGCCCTTCCATCAACAGCCTAGTGCACCGACCATCCAAAAGCAAATGCATGCAGGTGCTTAGTGCATAGCTGCATGTCTTCACACCAAATCGATAGTTGAGAAGTGTTCAAAATACCATACCAGGTGAACAGTAAAGCTAGCGTTGGTTCCAGCACCATTTACTTCTTTGCCCTGAACATACGGTCTCCAGACCGATGGGCCCCCTTCCTTTGGACATACAACAACCACACTGATGTTCTTTTGGAAATCATGGCCATGTGATTGTAAATGTCCAAGAAGAAATTCATGAGATAAACAAAAAATACTGTTTGGTTTCATGTGAGAGAAGATTTTCTCATAGTTCTCTGCTTGCAAAAGGTAAATGAGAATTTTAGTTACAAGGATAGAATGAAGTGATGGCGGGACTCGACAAATGTATCATGCAGTGAATGATCAATACTCCCACTGTATTAAAATACAAGATGTTTCTGTAGGCTAGTTTAGCCTATAAAAATGTTTTATATTTTGGTACAGAGGTTGTAGTATGCTCTAGACAGAGCATACAAGTTAAATTGTTTAATTCAACCAACAGGATGCAAGGAAACATCATCCTGAACCTTAGCCTGATCTAAACAAACACTTGACAAAGGAAATCTTAAAATCATGCAGAAAGCCAGTGAGCATGATGCGCACCTGTGCAGAATCTGAGATCAACAGAAGCAGAAGATCACTGCCCGAAACTGTCTCCCATATGTCTCCCGATGCCCCGTTCTCCTTAGTGAATCTAGCTGCACGTGCTTCCTCAAGAGATTTAGATCCTTTCCTGAGACCAATCTGAAAGCGAAAAGACAACTTATTGACCAACTGACATGATAGTCCAAAGTACATACCAAATGGGACAGAATATCATCTGTCACATACTTTTCATATTCCAAGTTGTACAGAGTAAATTGCATAAAACCACCACTTTGAAGGCTAGGTTTGCGAAAAACACTAGGATACAGATTCGCTGCAGAAAGCACCACGTCTTGCGTAATTCTTTTGCAAAAACCACTGATCGGCGGATCGGGCCGCGTTAAGTGAGTTTATGACAGGTGGGGCCTGTTTTTTGCTTACGTGGCAAAACACTTTAGGCTAAATGCGAAAAAGTCCCCCAGATTCCTCTCCCTACTTCCCAGGCCCATCCCGATCCCAACCGCTGTCGCCCCTCCCGACCACGACCACTGTCACCCCTCCCGACCCCGACCACCGTCGCCCTCCCGACCCCAGCCACCACCCGTCCCGACCCCGGACGAGGAAGAGGCCCATCTTCTCCATTGCTGCATCGAGGGCAAGGCAGAGGATCCTGGTCGTGGCCCGTCCCTCCCCCTCCCCCCTCCCCCCCCGCCGCCGCCTGGAGCGGTCTTCTGCCATGCGCCATCATCGGAGCTGGCGAGGATCCCCCACCCCTTCCTCCACCGGGCGCCGTCGTCGTGCCCCCAACCGGATCGGGGCACATCAGCCTTCACTGTCCCCGCCCCGCAGCGGATCTGGCAGGAATGCCCTGATAAGCTTGGTGTGGTGAGCGCGTGGGGCTACAACGGGAGGACGACGACCGGAGCAGCAGGGGCAGCCTGCCGTTCCTCGACACTCCGGCGACTGCGACGATGGCAAGCACATAAGGGAGCACGACAGGAGCGGCGTCCTCGAGCCACCGCCGGAACGCCTCCATGGCCGGGACGAGCTCGTGGGCCTTGCTTGCGGCCGTGGCAATGCACTGGACGAGTGGCCAAAAGCCGGCGACAACTTTTTGTACCCACCGCCGGCGACGACAGATCGAGGCTGATGCCGACGACGGCGTTCTGCACGCGCCGCCAATCTGTTGTAGAACGAGAAGCGGGGCTAATTGCGTTTTTTATTTTTGATTTAGGGGTGTGTATGTAAAATTCTAGGGTCTAGTTTGTAATTTCAGATTAAAACCCATCTGGCACAAAAAGTTCTGCCACGTAGGCAAAAAACAGGCCCCACCTGTCATAAACACACTTAACAGAGCCAAATCCGCAGATCAGTGGTTTTTGCAAAAGAATTACACAAGACGTGGTGCTTTCTGTAGCATATTTGTATCCTAGTGTTTTTCGCAAACCTAGCCCTCAAAGTGGTGGTTTTTTACAATTTACTCAGTTGTACAATATCAAATGCGCACTTTAAGCAAGAACGTGTGACAAACAGTACCCAATGCAAGTTATAAAGCCAAAGAAAACAATAAACAACAATTGTGGGTTTTCACTCAGGGCTGCAAGCCAAAGCTTCAGAGATTTTCACTCAACACACGGTAAAAACTCAACCCCATGTCTAAAACTGGAGATACATGAGAATAACAAACCTTAATGGTGATGTCAGACATGGCTTGAACCAAATAATCGTTCAGGTTCTGGGCCTTGAAAAAGCACTCCGAAAATATTCCGTGAGCCAGTGCACAAACTTACAGACTCTGAATCCCAGGTAGCAGAACGGAACAAATATGTGTGAAATTCGTCACTCAATTCGAACACACCGACTGATGTTTATATTCAAGTGTGTCTCGAGTAGATAGACATTTAAATCTCGAGAGTGAGGGAAGAAAGTGTACTGCAAGGGGAACAAAGTGAGGCTGGGATGAACTTGGGAGCCCCATCCGATGACTCCGATCTTCTTGACGCCCTTGAACACCTCGGGAAACAATGGTAAGAGGTTTCGCCCGCCCCTCACGATGTACTCACGGAGGTGAACCCTTGTTTCACTTAGTAGGATGAGTTTGCAAGCTGCCAATTGAAACAGAGGTGAATCCTTGTTTCAACTGTCTGAAGATCACATAAGGCACATGAGTAAGATTGCTCTTGTATTCAGTCAGTCTCTTAGTGGTGGCACCAAAAATTGATGCTTCCTTTGACAGCAAAATTGACCGCGTGTGCAAAGTAACCACGATTCAGCCAGCGATTCTCTTACTACAAGTCCAGTGGATGATCGTCTGAAATTTGCCACCGCTGAGAGTGAGAGTAGTGGTGAGATGTTTCACTACTGAACAGGGAGAGAAAATTGACCACGATGGCGAGGAACTAGTGGCTGAACAAGTATGCTCAGGAACGAAAATGTGTACAGAGACTGATTTCTGCAGAACCTGAATACCGATTTCTTCCCCCGCAAAAAAAAAGAATACCTATTTCTTCACACACAAATTATTTTACATACATCCGTGTTACATCAAGTTGGTAAGCCAAATGGTCTATGGAAGACAAAGTAGAGCTCACCTTTCAACACTTTCCTGCACCTGCAGATTAATCCTTTGAAGAAGAGTTTGAAACATTATCCACAAAATCATGTCGCAGATTAATGCTAGAGGAGTGCTAGGAGCACTTAGCAAACTGCCAGCTGAAACAGAGGTGATCCATTCCCTTGCTTCTACTGTCTGAAGACCACACATGACACATGAGTAAGATGGGAGAAAGGAGTCTTTCCTATGCAACATGGCGCTTGTAGTAGCCGGATAAATAAATTTGACCGGAACGCTGGATCTTTGATTTTGAGAAAGCATTAGGTGGTTTTCCTACTGCAAGTAGTATGTTGAGAAAGAAAGAAAGGAAAATTTGTGTAGAGAATCCCGGTAGAGTAGTGTTACCTGAATAGCAACAACCGCAGCGGTGCATATGGTCGTTATTAAAATTCCATCGATCGATAATTCAGCGAAGCACCAGTGGTCTAGTGGTAGAATAGTACCCTGCCACGGTACAGACCCGGGTTCGATTCCCGGCTGGTGCATTTTTTTGTTTTGTTTTATTATATGGTATCTTAGTTTTTTTAAGTGGCAACAAAAAATTGTGACTGAATCTTCTTCTAGCCAAAACTCGGGAAAAGTTGTGATTTCCCAATGTGTTTGTGCAACGGTACTGAGCCTGTTTCAGAGGTGTTGAGAAATTATTCCTTGCTGTTTTTCCAAAAATAAACTATTCCTTACTGCAGATCAGACGTGGGCGCAGCGTTTGCCATATATTTAAACTAGTTCAAAATCTCCACAGCTGAACATTTCTCTAATGGGCATGTGCCTGCAATACTCAATTAGTCCCACCTCGCTAGTTTAAGGGACGCTGGAGTGGTTTATAAGGCGAGACATGGCTGGTTCTAGCACGACCTTACTTGAACAGGATCTGTTCTATAGGCTCGTACTGCTGCATCCTTTACCAATAAGGAGGCAAGCACTTCAACGGCTGTAGAGGATCGTTCCTGCCTGCCTGGCTCACACTGGTGTAGGGTGGCTCAAAGGTTGTCTGACAGACTACAACAATTCTTTTTTTGCTTTTGCAACTCTCTGAAAACCATTTCTCCAGGAGACAAGAGTGGGTGTTGGTTTCCAAGAAAAAGAAGCTTTAGTGATTGCTTCCGTGAGTGTTTGAAACATATTAAAACAATCATCTCCAATACTAATGCCAGGGCATAATTAGGAGTACTTAGCAAACTGGCAGCTGAAACAGAGGTGATCCCTTGCTTCTACTGTCAGAACTCTGAAGAGCACACATGGCACATGAGCAAGATGGGAGGAAGAAGTTCTTCCTTAGCAACATGACGCGCGCGTGTATTCAGTCTGTCTCTAAGTAGCAGCCAGATAAAAATAAATGATGGGGACTCTGCACCTTTGACTTTGAGAAAACAGTAGGTCGTTTGCCTGCTGCAAGTATGCTCAGCAAGGAAATGTTGTGCAGAGAGTCGGCAATCTAGCTGTGGAATTCAGAACTAGACTTTCCTTTGCGTGTGGAAGACTAAGTTCAGCTTATCTTTCCAACACTTTCATGCATCTGTACTACCTGATGCTTCAGGAGGTAAGAATTTTTTTGACGCGTCAACGGCGGGCTTACGCCTGCCTGAACTTTTATTGTCAAAACCAACAGCACGGGTACAAGTGGCAGAAGTACAGGGGGGTACGGGAAGAAAGGAAAAGCAAGATTACATATAGGTGGAGGGTTTACAATCTCCCAGCAAGGTGAAACAACATGGAGCCCCAGTCCCGAAGCCTGATTTGCTTCCGAGTGTTTTTGCATCTGTAGGACCAGAGGCGAAGGTCATCAGCAGTGGAGCTGGCAATTTGATGTAGCTGCTGGTGCTTGTTCCTGAAAACCTTTGCGTTGCGTCTTTTCCAGATATTCCAGAGGATGGCCAGAAGAACCGTGGACCTGGTTTTATTGGTTAAATCTCCCTCCCAGGCCTGAAGCAGCCTCCGAGGAGAGTGGCATAGGCCGTTTAGCTCGGCCCAGATGGTGGTTAGCCTCCTGCAGGTGAAGAGCAGGTGGTCGATGGTTTCATCTTGATTGCAGAAGGGGCACTTAGCCGAAGTAGTGATGCCCCGGCGAAAACGCCGCTCATTGGTGAACAGGCGGTCCTTGTGGGCAAGCCAGGCGAAGAGTCTGCATTTGTTGGGTGCATAGTTTCTCCAAAGAGCCGGTGCGAAAGTGTCTGTAGGCCGGTGCCTCCAAACTGCCTCATATGCCCGCTTAGTAGTTAGAGGGTGTCCAGTCTCCCTCATCGATCGTCGATCAGCAGCCTGCAAATTCAGGTTAACAGTAGCCAACTGAGATCGCAGATCATTTAGCTCTCTCTCAGCCGTGTAGGAGAGCCTAGGGGTCAGGTCCAGGGTAAGGTCGCTCGAGGCCATTGCATGTGCCACCGAAATGTGAACCCTGTTGGAGTGGGTGAATAGCGCAGGGAACTGCTGCGCAAGGGTTTCAGTGGCGTTTGGTAACCAAAGATCAAGCCAGAAGGATGTGGTTGCCCTGTTACCAACATGGACGCGAGTGATCGACCGGAAGAAATCGAGCCCTTTGATGATGTCCCGCCATATCGGAGAATGCATGGGGTCAGGGGGGCCAACCTCCCGAGATGGCGACCAACCATAGCGGGAGACAATGTAGGAAGATGCTGGGGAGGTCTGGTTATCGTGGAGTTTAGAGATGTGTTTAAGAAGCAGGCAAAGATTCATTTGCTTTAGAGAAAGGAACCCAAGCCCCCCCTTGGTGAAAGGCGCACACACTAGATCCCAAGCAACTTTGCATTTGCCGCCTGCAACCGAATCTTGGCCAGCCCAAAAGAAGGCTCTACATCGTTTTTCGATTTCCTGCAGAGTCCCAGCGGGGAGCAAGAGGACACTCATAGCATAGATGGGCAGGGCGCGAAGCACAGAGCGAACCAAAACCGCCCTACCAGCCAGAGATAGAAGCAATCCCCTCCATCCGGCTAGGCGTTTGTCGACCTTGTCAATGATGAAGAAGAAATCCGATAGGTTAAGCTTATGAGTGGAGAGGGGCAAACCTAGGTAGGATTGAGGGAAGGAAGCGACCTGGCAACCAAGGATAGCCGCCAGGCTTTCAGAGAGCTCCTTGTCTACGTGAATAGGCGTGAAAGTGCTTTTGTGGAAGTTGATGGTGAGGCCTGTGGCCTCGGAGAACTGAAGAAGGATTTGTTTGAGAATGAGAAGCTGTTGCGCGTCCGGGGGGAGTACTATTAGGGTGTCATCGGCATATTGCAAGACAGTGCATGAACGGTCACTAGCCAGAGGGTGGGACAAGAGCCCGTTTTCGGAAGCGTGTAAAATCAGACGCTTTAAGACGTCGGCGACGATGATGAACAGATAGGGGGAAAGAGAGTCACCTTGTCGCAGGCCCTTGCGGCATTGGAACCAGGGGCCTGGCTTTCCATTCAGAAGAAAAGCAGAGCTGGCTGTAGAGTTCAAGATTTCAACCCAACGGCACCAAGAGGGTGGGAAACCTTTGGCGCGCATAATCGCAGATAAGGCGGTCCAGGACACCGAGTAAAAAGCTTCGTGGAAGTCAAGTTTGAGCACAATTGCCGGCGAGCGCCTCTTGAAACAAGTTTGAACAATATCAGCTGCATGGACAAAATTCTCTGCAATCCCGCGGCCTTTGATGAAGCCAGTTTGATCATAGTGAATTATCTGGGGGATCAGGGGAAGGGCACGGTTGGAGAGGCACTTGGAGGCTAGCTTGATGGAGCAGTTTTGGAGGGAAATAGGGCGGTAGTTCTCTGGCATAGAGGCGTCGCTCCTTTTGGGGAGAAGAATAATATGGGCTTGATTTAGACGCTGTAGATCGGCCGAGCCAGAGTGAAAATCTGATAGAAGGTTGACAAGATCCGTCTTAACGAGGTGCCAGTTTGCCTTGTAGAAGGCAGGGCCGAAACCATCAGGGCCTGGGCTCGCGTCGTCCTTCATGGCCCAAAGTGCCTCCTTGATTTCGTCCAGAGTAAAGGGTTTCGAGAGATCGGCGGCTTGGGCGGTGGTGATCGAGTTTGGTCGCAGAAGGCTATCAAGGTCGAAGGGGGTGTTGACGGCGCAGCTGACCCCCATCAGGCCCTTGAAAAAATGAAGAAGAATGGTTTCCTTGTCGCGGTGGGCTGTGAAAGTTAGGCCATTGTCTGAGAGGGATTTGATTTGATTCTTCCGGTGGCGAACTGAAGCGCATATATGCAGATAGGCGGAGTTCTCATCACCAAAAACACAGTCTTTGATTTTCGCGCGTTGCCTCCAGTGGGCGGCAATGGCGGCATTGTGCCTGTGGAGAGTGGTTTTGACGATGGTTCGAAGGTGAGATTCGAGCTGCGAGAGAGGTCTAGCCTCCTCAAGTTTGTCCAGAAGGTTTATGGTAGAGTGACAGTTGAGAGCTAGGGTCTTAGGGGATCGATGGGAGGCCATCCACTGCTTAGCCATATTCCTGGTGCGTTTAAGCTTTAAGGAGAGAACTCCAGCGGAGCCAAGGTGAGCGTGATGAGGGCCCACGCTCGCCCAGTTTGCAATAACCTTCTCCTTGAACTGTGTGTTGTTAAGCAGGGAGCGATCGAGACGGAAAACCGTAGATCGGGGGATACTTGTAGCGGCAGCTAGACGGATGGGGACGTGGTCGGAGGTGGTTCTGGTGACCGATGAGAGGGAGGTGTCAGGGAATTTTGTAGCCCACGCAACGTTGGCGAGAGCACGATCTAACCGCACTAGGATTGGCACTTGTTCCTGATTAGACCAGGTGAAACGTCTATCAAGGAGGGGGAGGTCCTGGAGTTGAAGAGTGTTGATGGTAGAGGAGAAGAGATTGGCCTCGGTCATGTTGAAATGGTTGGAAGATTTATCCGCCGGCCGGAGGGTAATATTGAAGTCTCCGATGATTGCCCAAGGGCAGGAGATGTCAGGCATCAAATCAACCAAGTATTGCAAGAAGATGGGTTTAGCGGCAGAGTCGCATGGGCCATAGACGTTGGTGATGGCAAAGGCTAAGTCGTCGGCACGTGACTCAAACCAACAGGTTAGAGCGTAATCTTCTTTAACGACTTTAGAGCATTCAAAAATGCCGTCATCCCAGGCAGTGACAATCCCTCCTGAAGCGCCATTGGAAGGAATGAGATGGAGGTTGCGAAGGTTAGTTGGAAGAAACGAGATAGCCTTGAAATGAGAAATGTCCTGGAGCTTGGATTCTTGAATACAGAGAACCGAGCAAGGGGCCGAAGACAGAGTCGATTTCACATCAGTGCACTTGTTATGTCGGCCCAGCCCTCGCACGTTCCAAGAGATAATCGAAAGCTCTCTACTCATTGAAAAACCAAAAAGCACCGGGGGAGGAATGCGCGAGATACGAGAGCACATACATGGTAGGCCCGGCGGGAACAGTAGTGTGGGCCATAACCCAGACCAAAGCAAGAAAAAGAAACACAGAAAAGGAGGGACAATAGACTAGGGTTACAGTAGTGGTGCCATGCAAGCGGCGCGCCCTGCAGACTGGACTACGGCTAAAACTGGTAATGGAGCAGTAGTTGCGAGAAGGGAATCACAGGGGGGTGCGGCGCCGCCGCGTAGTGCAAGAAGGGCCTTCACACATCATCACCGGCAGGCAGCGAGTTGAGGTCGATCGCGGAGACACCGCAGGCAACGGCCAACTGCATGGCGTCCATGCGCGGGAGCGGTGGAGCACCGTCGCAGCAAGCTCAAGCAGTTCGGCCGCTGGCAGCAGAGCCGCAGGGCTCGGAGCGGCCATCTTCCCCTCCAGCTTGAGCTTCTTTCTGAGAGTTGCCTTCTCCAGCATCGTCATGCGGTTGGGGTTCTCCCCCTCCTTGATACGGGCGTTGCGGCGGGTGTAGAAGATTGTCGGCGACGCAGCGCGCGGGGGGAGGTCGACGGGCGTGCCGGGGGGCGGAGGAGACGACCCAGAGCCCTCCGCCAGGTCGGCGCAGGTGATGGCCAGCGGCTGCGCGTCCTGGATGGGAGGGAGGCCGGCGTCGAAGCGCCCGACGGCCTCCATGACCCGGTCTTCGCCGTCACAACCTTGCGGGAGGCCGCGGCCGCGAAGGTCGTGGCAGATGATCTCGGCGTCCGTGAAAGGCGTGTGGGCAGGCCCCACGGTCGCCACCCTGTCGAGGAAGCCGATGGAGCAGGTGGCGAGGTTGGCGACAATGAGCTTGGGCGAGCCCGCTGGATTCATGGGGATGCGGTAGGAGCCGCGCTCTCCGTGCGCGCCCATGACGCGCATGTCATAGAATCCCTTGAAGAGCTTAACTTCCACTGACTTGGGACGGGCCGTTAGTGGCACCGCACACACCAAAGGCTTGTGATTCGCCATCATGGTGAGCCCGCCGGGCAGCTGCACCACCCGGTCGTCATGGCCCTCGTCAATGGGTGGTGGCGGAGGGGCGGAGAGGTTCGTATCCATGTCGGCAGGGAAGTCACCATCCCCACCGTCATCGCCGCCCCCGCCATTGCTGTCGTCGTCAGAGTCCGGCATGGCGAAAGCAGGGTCAGGTGGAAGCTCTTGGGAGTGGACAACGAGGACGGAGGCGATTGCACCCAGGCCGGAGAAGCCGTGCACTGGGATGGAATGAGGAACGTCGGTAAGGCTGCGGCTTTTGACAGAGACAAGAACCACGGAGTAATCGACCCCGGTGAGGCAAACCGGGTCGATCTGAATGGGGCAGGCGAAAGGGACGATGGAGTTGATGATCGTGGGGGTGAACCAATACTCAATCGGGAAGTCCTTGATGTTGAGGGCGGAGACCGTGCCGAGGCGGAAAAGGAAGCGATTTTCTGTTTCTTCATGGCCGACCCAAAAACCACAAGGCCAGCCCCGTAGGACGAGGCCCGAATCAGAACAGGGGGGGTTGCCCGCCTCGGTTTGGAGAGCACGTCGAACATAGGCCTGTGGGGAGGGGTGAGGAGGGTTGACAAGGGCATAGGCTAGGTTTTGGAAGTGCTCTATGGGGGTGTAGGGCATGAAGACGTTCGAGAAGCCGCGACGATGCCTAGGTGGAGAAGAGGTGAAGACCGATTGGGTCGCATCCGAGTCGGTGGACTCGTCCCCCGACTCGAACTCGACCTCGTCCGGATCCTCTTCCCCATCTAGGTCCTCATCATCGACTTCTGCCGCCTCGGTTTGCTCAGGAAAGGAGAATACGCGATGGGGTGGCTGGCGGACAGGGGAGAGTTGCGGCTCGTCAACGGGGGAGGGGGGCTCGAGGGGGATGTAGTCGGCCATGGGTGCAGGGGAAGGGGGGTGGAGGACAGAGGGCGCTCGCCGGCTTGAGAGGCCAAAGGTTGTGCAGCAATGACTGTAGGAGGGGTTGGAGGAGGGGGGGCTATGGAAATGGCGGGCTGATGGTTGTGGATGGGCAACGGGGGAGCCAAGGGGGTAAAATAGCAGTGCAGGAGCGCTGGGTGTGCCCCACACGCCAGCATCTCATGCAACGCAGCGGGACTCTGCATGCGCGCACTTGGTGATCCAGGGCCAAGCACCGGAAGCAACGTATCATGGTGTTGATGCGTTTGGGAGGGGAAGCCAATCTGTGACGATGGAGGCAGGGGGCCTGCATGCTAAAAGGGGTAGCGAGGAGGGCGTGGGCATAAGAATCCAACGGGCCTGCATGCGTGAACGCAGCAGCGGGGGACGGTAGCCGAGGCGTGGAGGGACTGACGGCCTCGGCTGCGCTGCTGGCCATCTCCTGAGCTGCTGGCAGGGTGCATGCATGCAAAACCTGCGACAGAGCCAGGGGCGTGGCGTCGTTAGCCGCATGCAGGGAAGGGGAGGTGGTTGACCAAGGCAATGGGCCCGGCGGCCGTGGCAGGATCCCGGCAGCAGTAAAATCCAGAATGGGTCGTCGTCTGCTGCCAATCACAAGAGGACGAACCGGGAGGGGCGGGAGGGGAGGTGGCGGTGGGCCCGGGTGGTACGGACCAGCATGCATGCACCTGCCCAGTAGCAGTGGCCGCGAGCGGCTGACCAATTGGATCAACTGCCACGGGCCAGGCGGAAGCGGCAAGATGCCCGCTGCACATAGGTCCAACGCTGGAGGCCGCATGGCAAGGGGGCAGAGGCTGACCCAGGCGAGCAACGTGTCAACCCAGGTAGTAAAGGGTGGCCATCCAAAAGATTGTCACGGGGAGAGCTATAGGAGATGGCAAGGCCTGCCGCTGGCGCAGAGGACTGAGACGAGGGGAGGCCGGTCAGAGGGGGGTTGTTTGTAGCGAGAGGGCTCGGAGCAGAAGGAGGAAGCAGGGAAGGAGGATCCCGCGTGACCTGTCCGGAATCCACATCCAACGTCACCGCAGCGACAGGGGAGATGGAGGGGCCAACACGCAGACCGGGGCTAGTGGACAGAGGGGCAGCGAAAAGCCTGGGCGGAGCTAGACCAGCAGGGGTGGGCGTGGCATGGAAACGGACGACGATACCCTTGTAATTAATGCCCTCGAGAGACAGAATGAACTTAGCGATGCTACTGTTGGCTACTGTAAACGAGAATAAGCAATCACTGACTTGATGAATTAGAGGGTAAGCAAAGGGCGACCCGATCCAACCATTAAGCAGCCTGACGACGGCGATCGCCGGAGGCGGAGGTGCTGGGAGCAGCACCTGAAGCCAAACGAGCGTAGGCGAGAACAGAGAGGAAGCGGCGAACAGAGGTAGACATACCGGCGAGAAGAAGTTTAGCAGAGAGAATTGCAGCAGCGCCTCACCCGGCGAGCGAAGCGGCGGGCCATCCCCGCCAGATGAGCCGGCGCGCAGGACGGCAGGGGTGGAGGCAGCTAGGAAGCCGCCGCGCAGCACGACACCAGCCCGAAGAGCCTCCTTGCTGGCTACGGAGATGTCTCGGCCTGGCCCGAGCAATCCGCGACCAGGGGCGGCGCCCGCGGCGCGCGCAGCCGAGGGAGGCCCGTCTGGCGGCTCCAACGCAGCTACCGACGGGGGGGGGGGGGGGAGGGGCAGACCGAGCCCATAGCGGGGGGCTGGCCGGCCGATGGGGTGGCCGCCGTGTGGCCGCCGTGGCCGGAGCGGCCAACGGCGGTGCTTCGAGCGCGTCGCCTATCCTATCGCCAGAGCCACCAACCAAGTCACTCCTAGTAGGGTTGTCTCATCATCGCCCGGTAACCCCTCAGGAGGTAAGAATGATTGTTGCTCTCCCAAAAAAATGGCTTGTTGATTGCTTGCTTGCTTAAGATTAATGGATGGTTCACGTTTTCTGGCCTGCGCATGCTATGCATCTCCTGCCATTCTTTTGTTGTACCGGAACATGAGCATTCTTATGTATTCAGTTAGCCAGCGAGAGGATTGACCACATGACGAGGGAACAATACGGCTCCTGTCCTCTCATCAACCACGGCAAATAAGAAGGGCCGATCCGCCACAAAGTCCACCAAATGCGGTGGTTCCCTTTCCTCAAGCGCACTACCTTCCATGAGTACGACGACCGTGGCAGCAGCGGCCGCGGTGCCTTGCTCATCCACCTCGATGGTGGCCTTATGATACACCCCGGTGATGGAGAGCCCATCATCCCCGCCGCTCACCATGCCTGAGAAGTCACCGCCTTTGAAAGCCCTGGTGACACCAAGCTTTTGCATGTCGGACGACGCCTCGAACTCGAACGTGAACTTAAACTTGGGCACCATGAACCGCCCGACTGGAACCTCCTCCACTGGCGTGTGCTTCCTGATGAACTCCGGCGTCGACTCCGCCTTGTTGTAGAGATGGGCGAGACTGAGAGTGCCGCTGTCCGGGAGAAGAATAAGCATGTAGAATGCATTAGCTTGACGCGACACGTTGTTCTTGTAGGGAAGCTTGAGGGCCCTGAAGCCCCAGTAGAACGCGATGTACTGTGACCGGCCTGTCGTCATGGACGGCACGCCCACGGTGGTGCCGCCTGGGACGTGGAACGGCGCGGTGAAGAGGTCGAACGGGTGAGACCACGCTCCTTTGAAGTAGAGCGCATTGGCGAGCACGACCGCCGTGGACGAGTCGACGGAGCCGGGAGGGAGGATGTCGCGTATGAGTTGTTTCGTCGCGTCCGCCACGTAGGCGTTCACGCGCAGCCTCGCCTGCTCGGCTCCCGACACGAAGTCCACGGATTCCGCAGTGGCGGCGTACCGCGACGCGCCGGTGGCCGTGAACTCCGGCCTGAGCGTCAGCCTCCGGTCGACCCACACGCCGCAGGCGAAGGACGTCTGCGCTAGGCCGTTGAGCCTGCCAACGAGCTCGTTCGCCGGCGGGTGGTGCAGCTCGTGGAGCGACGCTGCCCCGAGGAACCGCAGGATGTTAGAATAAATCCGAGGTACGCGAACGATCCACCGAGGAACAAGCAATCGCAGACAATGACGACACCGATATTTGTTAACGAGGTTCGGCGAACTTGCCTACTTCCCGGGGCAATGACTACGGGCGCTCCTCCCCGAGATACCGCAACACCGGCCACCCGGGCGCCGGCACAAGCCGCCGGCACCCCCTTGCGTACCTGTAGCTATCTAGTCGTCATGGGTTACAACGTGGGATGCCTCCTCATATATAAGAGGCCAAGGGTACAACGTGTCCGACTCCGACACTACAAGTATCCTACCCACACCACAACACCAAGTCCAAGCGTAACCCAACTAGTACAAAATATTCGACACAAACACAACAAACTCCACCTTGGCGAATATTCTCCACCACCTTGAATTTGTCCATGCGTCAAACTTCTATGTACTCCGGACTTGCGTTGTCTTCTTCGTAGCTTACTGAGAGCTACTCGACGAGTCTGCCCCAGACCCGCCGCCGCCGTGAGACCCCGCTGCTACTCCCGCAACTCCAGTCTCCGTGACTCCACCTGCAATAGTGCTCCCTTGCAGCTTGTAAAGATGCGAAGCCGTCCTCCCTCCAATCATCACGGTCACCTCATCTTTCATGATTCTCATGGTCTTCTTATCCCGATCACAACGGAATACCATACCACCATCATGAAGAACTCCAAGCGAAATTAGATTCCTCCTTAGCCCTTGCACATGCCTGACTCCCCGAAGCATCCGCTCAACTCCATCAAACATCTTGATTTTGATGTCACCTACTCCACCTACTCCAGCAACACGATAACCTGTGTCATCGCCCACATAGGCTAAACCAAACTCACCAGACTTGTACGAAGAGAACCACTCCCTGTTGGGTGTCGCATGAAAAGAGCAAGCTGAATTCAACATCCACGCTTCACTTTTGGTTGACCGCCTGTCTGATACTATGAGAACATCATTACTGCTGTCTGAGTCATCACCATGAGTTGCCTTATTAGCACTGGCCCCATCATTGAGTTCTGGACAGCCCTTTCTCATATGTCCCCACTGCTTACACTTGTGACACTGTATATTCTTTTTCTTTTTCTTGTTCTTCCCAGCCTCATATCCCTTCCGCCACTGCTCACCCTTGACTAGCAAACCTTCACCATGAGAGACTTCCACCGCGTTCTTCTTTCTCATATCATAAGATAGTAATGCCGCAGTAATATCCTCATTCTTGACGGTCTCCTTGCCGTGCGTCAAAGTAGTGATCAAATGGTCATAGGATGATGGCAATGAACAAAGAAGCAGAATTGCCCTATCCTCGTCGTCAACCGTCGCACCCAAGCGTGCTAGATCCGTCACGACATGATTAAAGGCGTTCATATACTCCACAAGATCTGACCCCTCCTGCATCCTCATCCCATACAACTTTTGCTTCAGATGCACCTTGGTCGTCGCAGTCTTGGACATAAACTGACTTTCCAGCTTCTCTCAGATCTTCCTCGGCGAATTCTCATCCATCACATGATAAATAACATGGTCCGACAGACACAACCGTATAGTCCCGGCTGCTTTCAACTGTAACTCCTGCCAGTCATCAGCCTCCATCTTAGCTGGCTTGGCTTCCTGCAACAACGCCTTCAAGCATCCCTGTTGTGCCAACAAATCTTTCACCCTTATCTGCCATAACCCAAAGCTTCCAATTCCGTTGAACTTCTCCACCTCAAACCTGATACCCGATGGCGCCATGGTTCTTTGTACGGCCGACCCTGCGAAAAATTATCCGAGCTCACGCGATGCCCCAAGTACACGAACAAGATCTCCACGTACTAATAGCAAAACCAACCAAAAAATTCCTTCCGGTCTTCACGTGTTCTGCACCTGGCTCAATCTCCAATGCTAGCAATTGTCTTCTGCCTCAAGCCCTACGCTAGTAGTGCTCCCTGATGGATGCGCAACCCCTGTACGATCTGATGGATTTTAATCTTCTACCGGTTCAATTTGTTGCCTCTCGTCTTCGTACGGTGATCCAGCCCAGGCTGCTCCTTTTATTAGCGCCTCAATAGGTCTCCGTCTAGACGACGAATTCCACCAGGACTCGGTCCTGCTGCCTTTTTTGTCCAAAACAAAACTCGGTCGATACGTGGTTGTACACGACTCGTGTATGGTCTCGTGCACCTCCGTGCGCACGCGTACGTGCTAACCAGCTGCCCCTTGGCCCGTGAATTGCCTGCAGTCGTACGGCTTCTGGCTGCAGCCCACAGACGCGCCTTGCATGCGCGCGACACGCTGCCGCATCTCGCCGAGTCGCCAATCCCACGACCTGCTGCTGCAACTCACCTCTGCATAGGCATCCAACCATGCGACTGCTTCTCCATCATATGAATCAACGACACAACGGCCTCTCAAACCTTGCTCATGATACCACTTGTTAGAATAAATCTGAAGTACGCGAACGATCCATCGAGGAACAAGCAATCACAGACAATGACGACACCGAGATTTGTTAACGAGGTTCGGCGAACTCGCCTACTTCCCGGGACAATGACTACGGGCGCTCCTCCCCGAGATACCGCAACACCGGCCACCCGGACGCCGGCACAAGCCGCCGGCACCCCCTTGCGAACCTGTCGCTATCTAGTTGTCATGGGTTACAACGTGGGGTGCCTCCTCATATATAAGAGGCCAAGGGTACAACGTGTCCGACTCCGACACTACAAGTATCCTACCCACACTACAACACAAGTCCAAGCGTAACCCAACTAGTACAAAATATTCGACACAAACACAACACAGGAGCTCCCTACGCGTGTCGCCCCGCGCGCCGGCGGCCACCATGGCGAGCGCCGCGTGGATGGACAGCGGCGAGAAGACCAAGTTGCTCCCCGTGCCGGCTGCCGCACGAACGCCGACCTCCCTGGCGAGAGGCAGGCACGACGCGTGGCTGCCTTCCGCCTGGTCGGCTCCAGGACCAGGAGGCGCCGCGGCGAACAGGGCCGAGCAGAGGTGCCATGCGGCGAACAGGGCCGAGCAGAGGAGGACGGCCTTCCCGAAGCGCGAAATGGGAATGGCTGCACTTCGCCGTGGGTTCGCGCCGTCGCGGTACGATTCAGACAGCATCCTGCTGGTGTCCATCGATAGATTAGATGTTGAAGACGATGGGGGAGGAGGACAAGAGCCACCGCCGGCGGCGGCGTGTCCGCGCGGGTTAGGGTTAGCGGGACAATTGACGAATGGGCTACTGGACAACCGGGACTTGGAGTTGGGCTGTGTTTTAAATTAAATGGCCCGCGTAAATGCATGCAACATTCTAAGAAGTTTCTCAAAAAAACAAAATCTAAAAAGTTTTTATAAGTAAGCAGTGCCTATATTAGCCACCTAAATTCCATGATTGAGTTCTGCTTTGCACCTGCATAATTGACAATGGGGACGGAGCTAAATTTCTGCAACACCAATCTATGCACAATATTAAGCCATGCATTAATAAATTTAAATTTTATTTAAGTTTACATGTACTTCATTTTACTTGATTTATGAAATTCACGAATGGTCTTTGTTTATACGTAAATGTTTAGCGTTGGCTCTAAATGTAAATTGGAGCAGACCACTTGAATCCGGTCACTCGTTAATCGGTACCTTGCACTAGTACAAAAACAAAGAGCATCGGAATGATGCCCCCGGAAGCCGTTGTGACCAAGCAGAATGATGCCCGATTATGTACTAGTTTTGAGATTTTAAGGTTTATGAATTCATTATTTAGAAAGGAAAAAAAAATACTACTTTACATAATGTATAGGGAAATCCATAATTTAATTTAAATCATGGTCATTGTTTGATTATCTTCATCGGGGTGCTTTCAAGCTTGCAAGCCTCCGAGCTCCACCACACCGTTGTGCGTCGGCGGCAGCCGAAGGACACAGCCACCAACGTCGTGCCGGTCCAGATCTGAACCATGCCGGCGCAGGGACCATGTCCATGCGGCTGGATGTTGTGGCCGAACTCCGCTTAGATCGGGGAAGAGCTGCGGGAAGGAGGCCCGGTCAGGACGGTGGCTACTTTGCAAGGCACACACGAGCGGCGAGATCCAATTGAGAGATGACTATGGGAGTAGACGTGCGTGTTGGAGAGCTCCCGCCACTGCCGACCACCGCGATGGGCTTTGCCTCAGCCAACGGCGTCGAGTGGGAGAGGATGTAGAGGAAGGCTAGAATGGCGACGGCGGTTGTGCCGCCCAAGTCGCCCGCATGACAACGTGGGAGCCTTTGGCGAGTTGGGTTGGGACGATGCTGCTCACTCGGGCTCTATGCATGAATATCAATGTCCAGCACACATACTTTGCTACAGCAGTGTGATGAAGTGAGCAGCTAGTATGTAGGAACGATGTAGTAGGAAGCATGTAAATCGATTGACAAATTTTTTTGTTAGCCGACTGGCCCAAATAGAAAAACCAATCAACCTGTTGCTTTGGTCCTCTACTGGTATTGATTCTTTACACTATTGCATCTTTTGGAAATCTGGACTAGCTCATTCCCAATCTCCGGTTTCATAACCAGGACGGGGCCTGACTAGATAATGAGGACGGGTAAGTTTGATCTTGCGGAGGGCAAGAAGGCAGATGGATGGAGCTTGTTGGCCTGCTAGATGTGGTCGGAATTGGGCTGCTGTTGTTTTGTATTCAGCACTAGTGTTTGTTAATGAATTCAGCCAGACTCGAGAAGATGTTGCTTCCTTGCCGAAGAACAGAAGAGATAGAGATGGAGATGGGATGACGTAGTTGTTCGGTCGTTCATCAGCTTGGCTAGATAGATTCTTGTTTTTCGGAATTGTGCTGAACAAGAACAACCAACTTGCTTGCTGCAAGTGTTTGATTTTTGTTGTTGCTTGATTTTGGAATCTTTATCTACTGAATTTGTGAATTCATTCCCAACATTTCTTCCCGTTATGCTGCCAAAATTTTGCGCAAATTTTCTCCCGACTTGTCTAATTTTGTCCTTCTTTGCATCAAAACCAAAACCTTAAGGTGCTCACTGCGAAATGCTAGGGTCTTCATTGCAAAATGTTAGGGAAAACTTCTTGATGGATGGCTTTTACCAAAAGATCATCAAATGATTCTTGGTCCATAGGTGATCGTATACGTTTCAAAGATTCTAGTTGCTACCGGCGTTTATTTATTTAGTAACCTTCCGACTTGAGACAACGAATGCAAAGACTTTCTCAAAATTTGGCTATCTAAAGAAGCTACGCTATGAAGTCGAATTTTTATGATCAAATTCATTGATGGAGGGGATTCTCAAAACGTACATGAATGCTCATGTGCTCTCTATGGCAGTATTGAATTACATAAAAGCATCCAACCACATTGTTGTCGCGCCACGTGGTATCCAGTGGTGTTCCTATTTATGCATGAGAAAACTGATGGTCCATTATCATAATTCACAAAGAAGAAATCACGCGAGCCTGAGTCGAGCGAGGAGTAGGGATCACTCATTGTTAGATTCGCATGATCATATGTACTCGCAATGTACATAAGTTTTGCACTTGACAAGAATTGCTTTTGCATTACCACCAAAACCCACGCATAAGTAGGACTTGGAAGCATCAGGATTTGTGATTGTATTGACCTAGATTCCAACATGAAGCCACATCACCATTAGGAAACCATTTATTTGTAGAAGACTTTCATAAGTACTTGTAGCCACTAGCACAGGGCAGCTTGCATGATATGGGACGCCCAATCTTCTCAACAGAATTATGCATAACCGTGTTTGAGATTATTAAACACTAGCTGGCAGAAGGCGTGGCTGCACGCTGGCCGCACCCGTGCTGAAGCCTGTGCGTGCATGCGAGCTCACCTAAGTCAATCTGAAATTTGATGGAAACTGTCACCCTTTAATTAAGGGGTTTGCCAAGCAAAGGAATTTATAGATGCAACAGTTTTGCATCCTAGAAAGAACTCGAGCTTCAGAAATGATTATTGCTAATATAGTGCAGAACAAATGTATTGTTTCCACACAAAAAAAATTGAATAACGTCTATAGAACAGGAGCTCTGCAAACCGTGTTATCAAAAATTGTAAAATCTACCTGGTAATTGGGGCCATCAAGGACCTCGAGCCGCTCGTGATTGAAAGCGGTAGAGAGGCTCGACGCGACTTCCATCCCCCTGGAGCATGCGGACGCCGCCGGCCCATTCAAACCACGCAGCCCAGAGCCGCCTCCTTGATCTGTGCCTGGACCGCGTACACCACGCCTAGGCCGCCATGAAATTTGGATGGCTAGCAAATGAGTGAGGCCTCGGTGGTGACTGCGTCGTCGCTGCCGATGGGTGCCTTCTGTTGACATCAGATTTTGGCATGGCATAAAAGAAAATGAGATGGCTTCAAGTGAAAGGGTTTTCAGCATGGAGAGTTTCACATCGCCGAATGGAACAACTTTGATGTTTAGGTTATCATCATCCAAACCCATCTTAGGGATCGAAATTGTACTCCGAATGGCAGAATTCAATGTTCCGAGTGGTTTTCGGCCGATCACGCCTTCAAGACGACCTCGGATGAAGGAGCACTTTAAAGGAATTGTCTTCGTCTCGTCGAGGCAATCGATTTTGATATATAAATCATTTCTATCCGAATTCATATGCAAAAGGTACAGTCAATACAGTCCAGCCCTACCAGAGACCAAAATATTACGCTCGACACCAGACACATGTTGATGAGTGTCTGATGCTATGCGTGAGCAATTCGGCCCTCAAGAAAGCCTTGAATCGAAAAACCTTCAACATGGAAAAGTTTCGTCTCGTCGAGACGATCGATTTTCATATATAATTCGTCTCAATCCGAGGTCGTATGAGACCCGGAGAGACAAATTAAGATCAAACTATGTTTTCAGTCGGGAATGAAAAGCTTACCATCCGAGTGAAAACTTACCGATCGAGTGAAAGTTTGCCGTCCGAGTGGACTTATTATTATCCGAGTGAAAATATAGTCATCCTAGTGAAATTGTCCTCCAAGTGAAAATATTCCGAGTGAAAAGATTACGGTCGGAATGAAAACTTGCCGATCGAGTAAGATATTGCCTTCCGAGTGAAAATATTGTCATCCGAGTGAAAGATTGTCTTCCGAGTAAAAATATAGTCATCCGAGTGAAAGATTGTCTTCCAAGTGAAAAAGTCCAGTCGGACGATTCGAGTAAAAGACTCTAATATCCAAGTGCATGAGCTCGAATCCGATTGAAACTGAACATGTGCCCGGATGTTTGTCAAGATGACCTCAGATGGAGAAGTATTCAAGTTGTACGTATCGACAAAAATGTAAACTTTGGTTTTGGAGTCATCATCATCATCAGAGATAGTCTATGGCCTGCAAATTCACTATGAGACTCGGACAATTCAGTCCGCTACAAGACCGAGTCCGACTAGAAGGTAAACATGACCTCAAAAAGTATTCAAGATGGCCTTATTTGAAAAAGTGATTAACATGAGAGTTGTTCGTCTTGTCGAAACGCACAAGTTTGATATTTGGTCCATCTTGATCGGAGATCATATGCAAGCTCGACGGCCTGCGCAAAGAGGAAGACAGAAGTTGGGCCAGATTCAGACTGAATCCGAGTTGGAATAGAACTAGGACTCTAGGATGTGAATTGATGTAATTTCTTGTAAGGAAAGCCTAGATGAATCATTTACTTATACGGGAAGTCCAGCCGCCTCTTATATATGTTGGGGGTGATGGCCGATTGAAAAACACACAATCGAACAAATCAATATACTACTTTTCCAGTCTACGTTTTATCTCTCCACCGTTTTCTCTCTCGTTCTTCGCTGTTCTTCGTGTTTGAGAGCTGCGAATCCCGAGGCTCTAGGGGCGAGCGAATCGACCTAGGAAAGCCCATAGCCACCGCACTCCCTGACGGGGTCCCTCCCGGGGGTGTGGGGTTTTCAGGTCTGCAAAAGCGCCCGTCGACTGTCTTGCGTATCGCGCTGTCGGTCGGGTCTCCTTCGACGTGAGCTGCAGTGCATCACCCCCGGCGTCAAGGGTACACGTGATGTGTTCGTGTGTCAACACACTTTTTGGCGACTCCGCTAGGGACTGAAGATCAATCGTCATCATCCACCATGTCTGATCTTCCCAAGCCATCCGAGGTAGAAGCCGATAACATCATCAAGCCTAGTCTTGATGAGATATCGGCCGATCATCGCCAAGTCTATGAGGAGTACAAGAAGGCGAGCGATGAGAAGGACTTGCAGGAGTTCCTTGCAAAGTTCACGAAGGATCGCCAAGGCAACATCACTCCGATTGAAGAAATCAAGTTCCCTCCTCTTCAAGCCGAGCATGTTAAACCCTCTGTGAGTACTACCTTTCCTCCTAGCAGTGGGCTGAGATTGAGAGTCGTATTGCTAATGGTAACAATCTAGACTATCAAAATTTTCATAGAAAATACTAATGCTCAGAAGAATATATCTCAATCGTCTAGTGGTAATGATGGTGTAGCTGCTAGTGTGCAAAACCCTAATCTGGCTTTACCTATCTCATCGGCGCCTCCCATGCCGATGACTTATTATCCTACCCAAACAAATCAGATTGTGGCTGCACCCATTAATCCTATTATGAGCATGACAGGTTCGGTGGCAACACCGAACCAAACCCTACCTACAGCTACATCCACTCGACCACTACCAAATTATGGGTCGACGTACATGCCACAATTCCTACCTACAGCTAGTAACCCTACTCCTTCTATGCCACTGCCACAAACTGCATCGTCCACTATGGATGACGGTCTAGCTAATCTTAGAGAGGAGATGGCTAAGATGCTTCAAGATTATTTTGGAGTTGAGCTACCTCGGAATCGGATTTTACCAAAAGCCGTACCCCGAGTACTTTGATGCCATCCAGTGCCCTCCAGGATATAAAATTCCAGATTTTGTTAAGTTTAATGGAGAAGGCACAAAAACCACATGGGAGCATGTTAGTCAATATTTAACACAATTGGGTGAGGCAGGCTCATTGAATGAACTAAAAGTGTGTTTATTTCCTTTAGCATTAACTGGTACCGCGTTTTCATGGTTTTCTTCTTTACCACATGGTTCCATTCGAGTTTGGTCACAGCTAGAGCAGAAATTTCATGATCACTTTTATAGCAGCGATAATGAACTCAAGTTGTCACATCTAACATCGGTTAAACAGAAGCATGATGAATCGGTCTCCGATTACGTCAAGAGATTCAAAGAAACAAAAAACCGGTGTTTTAGTTTGGTGATAACCGAGAGAGACTTGGCAGACCTAGTGTTTAGTGGTTTGATAACTCCCACTGAACATATAAAGATTGCTAGAGTACCCGCCATTCCAGCGCCCTACGCGTCTCAGATTCATCCTGCCCGCTCGATTCGCCTCGCTGGCCCTGGTAAATGTACTTTCCGTGGTGCTGGTAAAGATCGGGTCGCTCGTTATTTTGTACGCCGCGTGATCGAGGTAGGAGCAGCTAATGAGTGGGCCAGGCTTGCGCACGGGCCAGGCTCGCAACGACAGGGTCGATGCGCGCTTCTTCCGTCGACGAAAAGGAGAGGCGGGTCGCTCGTGGGCTGCCCTCCCTCCCCCCTTTACACTACTAGAAAAACGGCTATAGGTAATATCACTATTAGTGGCGCACCAGAGAAGTGGTGCGCCACTACTATATAGCAGTGGCGCACCAGGTGCTCCACTAATAGTGACATTACTAGTGGCGCACCAGGTGTGCTGTGCGCCACTACTATTTTTTTGAACAGTAACCAGCCATGCCCAGGCTTACCAGTGGCGCACCAGGACAAGGTGCGCCACTACTATTTTTGATAGTAGTGGCGCACCTTGCCCTGGTGCGCCACTACTATTTTTTTTGAACAGTAGCCAGCCATGCCCAGGATTACCAGTGGCGCACCAGGCCAAGGTGCGCCACTACTATTTTTGATAGTAGTGGCGCACCTTGCCCTGGTGCGCCACTGGTAAAGCTGGGCATGGTGGTCCAAAAAAAACATAGCAGTGGCGCACCCCTTCACTGGTGCGCCACTAGTATTGCTGGCTACTAGTGGCGCACCACTGAAGGGGTGCGCCACTGGTAACCTGGGAGCAGTAGCTATAATTAGGCAGCCACACCTACCACACACTCACTTTCCCCCCTCCACCAAAACAGATTGGGTCTTCTTGCTCCTCCTCCTCACCTCATTTGCACCATAGATTCACCCAAATTAAGTGGTCAAATTTCCTTTTTTTGATAGGTAAGTAAGGGGAAAGCTTTCTTTATGTTCTAGATCTACTTTTCTCTCCGTCTCCAACAACGTACACACTTTTTATGGCCTAGAGATCTACGTATGTTTGTGGTGTTGCATATGTTTGTGTTTGCAGGTACCGGTATTTGAAATGCGATAGTTGCCAATATTTTGCTGGAATGTTGATTCATTTCCGTTTCGGCGAGAATTTGGCACTATATGCATTCTTTTTGGTCCTATTTTTAGGCAAAGTCATGCCAAATTTTTTTTTGTTCTAAAATATCATTTTGCTCTACCCCGCAGGCGACCATGGTCCGCACGATGACCGAAATCATCGTAAATAGGTTTTTGAGCTCCGCGAAGGCCGAGATGCTTCAAAAGAACGAGACGGAGATAAGATGTCCGTGTCGAAGATGCAAGCTGAAGAGCCTTATTGCGGACCCGGATTCCGGGCAGGTGCGGGACCACTTGCTCTTGCGTGGTTTCATGGATGGCTATCGGTGGCAAGGTGATGAAGATGACTATGAAGTCATCCATGGGGGCCGGGCAAGCAGAAAAAAGGAAGGGCAGCAAGACAATAGCGGCGAGGGCGGGCGAGAAGACGAAGAATCTCCAGGACATGATCACGAAGTAGATGCAGGACACGGTCATCATGTAGAAGATGCCGGACATGATGATGAGGAAGATCAAGACGAAGGGCATCATCATGAAGATGAAGATGCCGGAGCAGACGACGATGGACCATCGATGGGCTGGGTGCATGACCCTCATATTCAAGAGCTGCTTCGCAAGCAGACGGGTAACGCAAGAGCTGCCGCCCGAGAGAAAGCCAAGCTGGATCAACTGGAGACAGACGCGGTTACTCCATTGTATGAAGGATGCAGGCCCGAGGATACCCGCCTGAAAGTAACGCTCATGGCTCTGGAGATGAAGGTAAAACACAAAATGACGGACGCATGCTTCGACGAGAACATGTCATTCTGGCACGAACGTCTTCCGAAGGGGAACAAGTGACCGACCAGTTTGGAGGAGGCGAAGAAAATCGTGTGTCCTCTGGATTTACCGCACGTGAAATACCATGTCTGCATGAACAATTGCATCATTTATCGGGGCGAGCACGCGGAGTCTACCATATGTCCGGTGTGCGGCGTCACTCGATACAAGAAGAGGAAGAAAGCTCCTCGAAAAGTGGTGTGGTACTTTCCGATCACTCCTCGTCTGCAGCGGTATTTCGCGGATCCTAAGGTAGCAAAGCTCCTGCGTTGGCACGCGGATAGGGAGGAGAAGAAGCGAGAAGATGACGCAAATGATCCGGAGATAGATAAAAAAGACAAGATGCTGAGTCACCCTAAGGATGCGAGCCAGTGGCAAGCGTTGAATTTTGAATACCCAGAATTTGGGAAGGATCCAAGGAACATCGTGCTCGGCGCGAGCACCGATGGAGTCAATCCGTTTGGCAGCCAGAGAAGCACACATAGCACCTGGCCTGTGTTTGTGTGGATGTACAACCTTCCCCCCTGGTTGTGCATGAAGAGGAAGTACATTCACATGAGTATGCTAATTGAAGGGCCGAAACAACCAGGGAACGACATCAATCTGTATCTGGGGCTGCTGAAGGAGGAGCTAGACACGCTGTGGAAAACGCCAGCCAATACGTGGGACGCCGCAGAGAAAGAATATTTCCCTATGAGAGCCGCACTGCTCACGACGGTGCACGACTATCTCGGTTACGGATATCTAGCGGGGCAGGTAGTCCATGGATTTTCTGGATGCGTACGGTGCATGGATGACACAACGTATCGCCAGCTAGATAGAGATCCCGGGTCTTCGAAAACCGTGTTCATGGGACATCGAAGGTGGCTTCGCGACGATGACGCATGGAGAAAACGCAAGGATCTGTTCGATGGTGAAACTGAACCCCGAAGACCCCCACGTACGAGGAGCGGCGAGGAAATAGACGAGCTGTTGAAAAATTGGAAAGAGTGCCCACCGCCGGGAAAGAAGCGAAAGGCGCCAGAGCCGCTGCTGAAGGTATGGAAAACGAGGTCTGTTTTCTGGGACTTGCCGTACTGGAAGATCCTCCGTGTGCCTCACAGCCTTGATGTCATGCATATCACGAAGAACGTGTGCGAGAGTCTGCTTGGTACCCTGCTCAACATGCCAGAGAGGACCAAAGATGGGCCGAAAGCAAGGGCAGACTTGCAAAAAATGGGCATCAGGGAGGAGCTCTGGCGCCCTAATGATGATGATGATGATGATGATGATGATGATGATGAGGCGAAGGACACGGAAAGTCATCGCAAAGGCAAAAAGGCCAAGAAGATCGAATATGACTACCCTCCCGCGTGCTTCACTCTAAGTCAGAAGGAGATCGAGCAGTTTTTCACCTGCCTCGTAGGAGTAAAACTTCCTTACGGTTACGCAGGGAAGATAAGCAGATACCTAGACTCAGCCAAGCAGAAGTTCAGCGGGATGAAGTCTCACGACTGTCACGTGCTGATGACGCAGATACTTCCAGTTGCAATCCGTGGGATCATGGACGCGCACGTCCGTGACACGCTATTTGGCCTATGCAACTTTTTCGACGTCATCTCTCGGAAGTCGGTTGGCGTGAGGCAACTCAGAAGGCTACAGGAAGAGATCGTGGTGATACTATGCGAGCTTGAGATGTACTTCCCGCCCGCATTCTTCGACGTTATGGTGCATCTGCTGGTCCATATAGTGGAGGATATCATCCAACTCGGGCCGACGTTCCTGCACAGCATGATGCCGTTCGAAAGGATGAATGGTGTCATCAAAGGATACGTTCGCAACATGTCACGTCCAGAGGGAAGCATAGCCAGGGGCTTTCTGACCGAAGAGTGCATCTCGTACTGCACGAATTATCTAGGCATCGAGAACCCCGTTGGTCTGCCCGTCAACAGGCACCTCGGCAGGCTCGCTGGATGGGGTCACCGCGAGGGTCGCCGCGAAATGCATGTCGACTTCATGGGTCGACTCGCCGACTTTGAAAGAGCAAACCTAGTCCTTGGGTGGTAGAGCACAAAATCTTTATTGAGAAGACGTACAATGACCGAGGCCAACAGAGGACGGAGGGAGCTATAATCAAAGAGCACAACTCATGTTTCACGCGTTGGTTCAAGGAGAAGCTTCTGTCGTACCCTTTACATGAGGATTCTTCCGCGGAAGAAAAACTCATATTCGCCTTGTCACAGGGCGCCGAGCACAACCTGATGACCTATGAGGCGTACGATATCAACGGCTACACATTCTACACCGAGGAAAAGGACATGAAGAGCGATTATCAGAACTCCGGGGTAACGATGGAATCCTACACCGGTAACGACAAGGACAGATACTACGGAAGGATCGAGGAGATCTGGGAGCTGAGCTACGCTGGAGAGAAGGTCCCGATGTTCCGTGTCAGATGGGCCAAGAGCGTCCTAAAAGAAGACCGGTATTTCACCACCATGGTTATACCCGAAGCCAAATCCAAGACCGCGGGCGCAAACGTCACCGCGAAAAATGAGCCATGGGTACTGGCTTCCAAAGTGGACCAATGCTTCTTCATTACCGACCCGCCAAAGCCCAGTCGTGTTGTCGTGAGGAGAGGCAAAAGGAACATCATCGGAATGGATGGAGTCGCCAATGAGCAAGACTTTGACAAGTACGGCGACCCGAAGATGGAAGATGACGACGACGATGAAGTACCATACACCACAAGAAGAAGCAGGACCACCCTACCTAAAGGACGTCCGTTCAAGAGAAGATCAATTCAAGGGGTTCCGGGGCTAAATTATTCAACCGCGAGGAAGAAGGGCAAGAAGATTGTGAAAAGATAGCTAAGATTGAATCACGACGTGTCGGCCGCGTGTGTGTGTGTGTCAGTGGCAAGCTCAATTATTACATGCAACTAAATTATTACATGTATCACTTGATTTCAACCATGTCATCTAATTCTAAATCTTTGCACAATGGTTTTATCACTCCATTTGCATTTTCCTATCTTTTATCTCAAATCTTAAATTATCACAATGATTCAAATCTTAAATCTAAACACATAAGCCCACGTATATTGTCCTAAAAGATGTAAATATATTTAATAGGAAATATTCAAATACATTAAAATGTATGTTGTTTAACAATATTTACATTCAAATGTATGTTGTTTAACAATATTTACATTCAAATACATTCAAATATTCAAATACATTCAAATATATTTAATAGAAAACTAAAAAAGAACTGACAAAAACAGTAAAGAAAAAACACAGAAAAAGGTAAAAAAATGTTTAAAGACCGGACTAGTGCAACCAATAGACATATATACATCAAAAACATTTTTTTAAAAGATTGAAAAAAATGGGGCCGCCAGGATTCGAACCCTGGCTGGCTGGGTTATGCATCAAGGGTCCAACCACTAGGCCATGGCAGTAGTTCTGTCCATAACACAGACGCGGACAGTTTTAACCTATTACTACGAGTAGTAATGGCGCACTACCAGAGATGCGCCATTGAAATGCTCTGTTTATGGCGCACCTGCGAGGGGTGCGCCATTGTTAGCGCTGCCCCACCCGACTCCTTTCTTCTTCTTCTTCAAAGAAAAAAAATCCCCCAGACGAGTACGTGCTAGCTGTTCCCAAATCCCACCAGCGCCGCCACAAGCCGCCGGTCGCCGGTCGCCGCTCCCCCGGATCCCGCCGTCGGCGCCCTCTCGCCTCCTCCGTAGTGCACGCATCCTCCGACGCCGCCCCCTCGCTTCCTCCGTAGTGCACGCATCCTCCGCCGGACGCCGCCCCACCTCCCCCGTGGCGCAGAGCATCCAGGCGGGACGCCGACGCCCTCCCTCTTCCTCGACGCTCATGTCCTCGCCACCGCCCTCCTAGACGCCCCCTCCTCGCCAACGACCCGAATCGGCGTCCTCTCCAACGCTGGCCCCCGCGGATCTGCATCTGCCTCGTCGCCGGACGGTGAGCTCCTCTTCTACTCTACTGTTGTGCCATGGATGGGTGATTGTGCTGATGCTAGCTAGTGGCTGCTGTTCTCGGAAATTTGTCAATTTTTCAATTGAAGCATGTGTACACAGTGGGCATTTATTTTCCCCGAATAGACAGCCGGCATTTTACTTGGCAATTGATATTTGTGGAGATAGTGTGCATTACTCTGTTGTTTGTAGATAGTGCTTACTGGAATTTTTGTGGTCTGATACACTAGTACATGAACAACCTGGAATTTTTGTGTGCATTACTCTGTGGTCTGATACAATAGACAGCCGGCATTTTACTTGGCAATTTCTCTTTTTCACCCAGGGCAACCTGAAATCAGTAATCAGAACATGCAAGTAAATCCGTTAGCTTAAGGATTGACCACTGGTTAAGCTTAAGAGAATAGTAGACACAAAGGCAATGAGGGGCATGGCTAAACCTGTGACATCAGATGGGTAATGCAGGTCTCTGCCTTTGAATCTTTGATCATTCTGCAGATCTTAGCAGGTCAAGACAAGTCAGTGTTTCTTTTTACTTGGGGTGAAGATGAACAGTTGACAATTGCCATCTTCATTCAGTTCAGTATAAGAACAGAAATATGTTTGTTAGTGCTGATGCGGTGTTAAACTTCCAAGCTTGATGATAATGATAGTGATTCCACATGAATTGTAGTACTTTGCTCTTCACTTTTTGTGATGCTAACTTTCATGCCCACTAGTGCTCCTCTCAGAAACCATTACACTTGTCTGCATGTGTCGGTGATCCAAAGCACAGTGAAACTTTCTTGCTCATGATGTGCCATTGCATCATCTGATTACCTCCCACTAGACTACATTTCTTCCACTCAGAAAATGAGAAAAAGGAAAACAGAAAAAACTAGACTGCATTTCCTCTGCACCAGTTCTTGTCTGTGTTTGATAGCACTTGCTCCACTCTCTAACTCAGTGACCTGCTGGAACTTACACTAACTTGGTTGCAGTCATGGAACCTCGGTATCTCTCTGATATCCATAGAGGGAGACACACAAAGTACCATTTTAACTTATATATGTTGATTGAATTGAAATGATTACAACTGAATATGGCCTGAATCTTTGAATATAATTGCCAATGTTTAGAGCCAGATTAATTAAATAGGATCCATTTGAAATTAGCGGATTAGTTGTTGTCAGTTGCACTGTAATTACATACAATGTGGCATAGGACATTTTGGCTATAAAAGGAGGGGGCTCCATATGTAAGACTTAGTTATTTTTAGTTCAGTTTAGTGTTGCTTGTGAAACTAGTGCATTTATCTTCTTTTCAGTTGGCTAAACCAGCAGATTAAGCTCTACTTGTAACCCTAGACAATCCTAAATCTATATGTATGCAATTCTGAGATTGCTTGTTAGCTTGTTCTACTGGGTTCTTCCATCTCTTGCATGAACATACTCTAATATTTAGGCCATCATGGTTTTGGGAAAAGGCTGATAACATCTCAGGGGTTGGTTCAACGGTTGCTTGGCTAATCAGTCCTCTTGGAAAGTAGCCTGGATCATAATGATCACCTCCAAAAATCGAAGGTATCTATCTCATTGAAAGGCCAGGCCACTCTAGTGGTATATCAGTAGGTATTTGTGATTAGTTAGCCTTCGGTCATTCTAGTGGTAAAAGAGCAATAGGTGATTCTACTGCTATTACTCGGGTCTAGTTATTTTTCTTATTTCTGTGGTTGAACAGTGGAAAAAACGAAATTGACATGTAAATATTGTACTTGTTATCTCTTAATTCAGTACTGTGCTTGTTATCTCTTAATATAAGATCTGAAGAAAACTGTACAGTGAAAGCATGTAAATATTGTTTGATGCTTCTCTGCAATGACAAGTAGTTTTTGAATTATACTGATGGAAATTGACATGTACTGTGTATTGTTTTGAATTTCAATGACAAGCATGGAAATTGACATTGGCAAGTAGCAAATCTAAAGTATGTATTGATGGAAATTTACAAGTAGCAATGTGAAGTAGCTTTTAAATTTCTCTGATGGAAATTGACATGTACTGTGCATAACAACCAAATCCTGTATATGTACTGTGAATAACAACCACTTTTTTTTGCATATGCTTCTGTTCACCAAAAGAGTGATGGGCTTGCTGCTCTGTTGTGCCTATGTGTAGGCCTTTTTTGTCCATATGAAAGCAGAGGACCATATGGTCTGTGGCCTTTTCATCCATATGAAAGTAGAGGCACATTGTGGTGCTAGTTTGCTGGGTTTTGTCTCCGACCATCGTGTCGTGATGATTTTGCAGGTACCCCGAGAGGCCCTTGAGTTTGCCGGAATGTCGATTAACTTCCGTTCCGGCAAGTTCGGGTACTCCATATGTCCTATTTTCAGCAAAGGTCATGCTGAAATTTTCCGTGAATTTTAGCATGACTTTGCTAAAAATAGGACATATGGGGTACTTGCGACTAATGCATGGGCCGGGGTATCTTAGTACTTAATTAAGTAGGATCAAGAATTAAGTAGGACTAGTTCTGAATAGCTTCTATCAACGGCACTCTAAATGATAAAACCGTAGCTTTTAGGATGCCTCGGTGTCGACAAACCCTAAGTGATGAGACCATGATAATTCCTCACAAACCCTAAATGATGAGATCTTGTTCCTTGACAATAACCAACTTTTTGACCAAACTTTTTTCCTATTTAGAGCGAACATGGCCGACAACGATGAGGCCGGCGGTTCGGGCGGCAAGCCATTCTGGGAGCTGTCCCAGGAGATGGAGGAATACCCTCACCGCTATGAGGACGCCGCGGAAGACACCGATCCCGACTACACAACCCCTAGTGGCGTCGGGGATGACACCACTGATGGTGCCGCCGGGGATGCCACCACTGATGATGGCAGCGAACGCACAGATGGCAGCCAACCGAAGAGGCAACGGAAGGACCGGCGCCCGAACGTGCTCGGCACCGTCAAGGAGGAATTTACTGAAGTGTCCTCCAGTGGGCATCCAACGGCGCCCAAAGAATTAGTCAGTGGGTACGCGGGACAACTCGGGTGCATTGTCCGGAGCACCGTCACGATCAACACCGAGAACCTAAGGCATCATGAACGAGGGAATTTGCGGATCCTCCTCTTCACGAAGCTGCACGAACGATACAAGTTCCCCGGTGACTTCGCAAACACACGCCTCTCAGGGAATAAAGTGAACAGTGCCGCCCTCACGAAGATGAGCACGGCCCTGGCTTCTTGGAGAGCCCGGGTGAAGAAAATGATTGAAAGAGGTGATAGTTATGAGAAGATCAAGGAGAAAAATCCTTCGATCAGCAAAGCTGACTACCTGGAGTTCAAGACCAAGTGCGAGAGCAACGCATCCGTGGAATCAAGTCAGTGGGGGAAAGAAATGCGGGAATTGAACTTAGGGGTCCACAAACTCGGTCCCGGCGGTTATAGAGTGGCGGAACCTAAATGGGACAAGGAGGACGCGGAGCGTGTCGAGCAAGGCCTACCGCCCCTCTTCGATAAATACCGCCATGAAAAGCAGACCAGGAACTATATCAGAGCCCGGTACAAGGAGGACCCGGTAACAAAGGAGCTTACCACGGATCCGAAGGTGAAGGCGCTTGAGCTTGTTCTGGTAAGGAATACACCCCCGCGTAATTAGCTCCATATGGTTGCATTCTAATTAATGAAGCCAAATTTCTAAATGGTTCACGTTCCTTCCGCAGGAAACTGAAAGCAGTAGCGCGGGGTCTCAGAGCTCCCCGTCTGCCCCTTGGGACACCACTTTAAATAGGGCGTTGAATGTAATGAAACAGAAGGATAAGTTAACTAAGCCGACGTCAGCTGGTCGTGTGGCCGGCGAAGGCTTGTCCACGAAATGGTCGGAATACTATAAGACTGGGCGAAAGGAGAGAAAGACCAGCTTGGAAAGCCAGGAGGTTAAAGAACTCAAGGCAAAAGTGGCGCAGATTCCTCAGATAGTCGAAGAGCAAGTGCGAGACCAACTGGGAGCGACGATCACCGCCATTATGCCTACCTTGGTTGAGGGGCTGCGGGGGTGGTTTGTGGGCGGCCAACAGGGGCCGCCCCCGATTCCCAGCTTGACGGGCAGCAACTCGCACAACGCGCCGGCAGTGGTGTCTCCGGCGGAGGCGTCATTGGTGTCTCCGGTGCCGGCGCCGGCATTGGAGCTTGATGCACCCGGGTGTGGGAAGAATACGCCGGCCGGCACCTCGGCAGCAAGCGGCCCCTCCGTCACTTGCACGCCCGCCGTTGGCGGTGCCTCGACATTAGCCGAGCTCGACGCCATCACGGTAACTAAGCCTCGGCCGATGACTTCATCTCCTTGCCTTTGACTGGGCATCCCTGACGCCCTACATGTTTTCGCAGGGCGCCGCCAACGAAGTTCCATGCACTCTCCTGCACTTCGTGGACGGCAAGTTGATCGATGTCGCCAAGGCCAAAATCGTTGAACCGGGCAACCGCGTGTTCCACCATAATCCGATGCCACCCACCGTGTATAGGGTTCAACTGGTTCGGGTGCTGCGGGGCTGCGACGACTTGTTACCTCCGTATCGACCCCATGGGGCCGACGAAGAGGATGTGATGACCCTCGGCGCCTGCTTCAACTGGCCATTGCTTTGGCCGAAGAGCCAGATTCGTTTGGGGGCGGGGGTCACCACCCCACAGACAACACCGCCAGTCCTGCCGGCGCCAAGCCATGGCAAGACCGCCGCAACGCTACCGCCGTCAGTTGATCCGGGCATGCATATGGCACAGGATCCGGACGTCGACGACGGTACATTTGTCAACGTCGATGACTACTTCAACGAACATGGTGGGTACGGTGACGAATTCTTGGCGCCTCCTTCTCAAGAACCCAACCCTGCAAAAGTCGATCGCGATCTAGCTGGTACCGCGGAGAAACCCAATTGCAACAGGCGTCGTCTGTTCGGTTCTCAGGAGACGCCTCCAGCTGCCGCCTTCACCGAGACTCAAACAGCCGAGGTGGGAAATATTATCAGCCCCACCACACTCAAGAAGGTGGTCTCTGAGCAGACCTCGATCCCATTACATCAGCAGAAGCCAAAGAAGGGACGGAAAAGAAAAACTAACAAGGGTGCGAGCCAGCCGGCACCGAGTACGATCCGTGCTCAGGACGGGCCACCAATACCTAAGGATATCATGAGGGCGGTGCATGTGGCGGGTAGGCCGATGCTACCGGCTAATCTGCTCAAGGCTGCAACCGGTGCTATGCGGAGTCTGCATGACAGTGTTCTTTCTATGGAGAAGCGGCGTCTCTCCGAGAAAGATGACTCATACCCGGTTTTCGTGGCCAAGGTGCCAGAGGGCAAGGGCTTTGTCGATGGCACCATCGGGAGTATGATCGTCCTGCGGTTTGATGACATCTTCGCTATGTTTAACCTTCATCCGCTGCACTACACCTTCATTCGGCTATTTTCGCTCAATATGGAGATGCAGATCATTAGAGACAAGACCCCGGACATCGTGATAGTCGACCCCTTCTACATGCGTGCCAAGCACTTGGACAGCGCTGGGGACCGGCAAATCGCGAGTTCATACCTCGAAGGCGTCATTATGGCGAACAAAGATAAGGATACCTTCCTCGTGCCTTACTTTCCCGAGTAAGTCATCCCCTCACCGCCCCGTAACATATGATTTCTTAGATTTCGATCGTTCTTTTTTTTTCCTAACATTCCGTGTTTTGTGCAGTGACACACGTTGCACACTCATCCTCTTAAGCCCGAAATATTCCACGGCCACGTATTTCGACTCGGACTGTCAGTCGAAGAAAGACTACACAAATATCAAGAAAGTTCTTGATGATGCTCTCCCCGGCTACGCCAAATCTGGAGGCACCTTCAGGAAGGAAATGTGTAGGTATGGCAAGCACGTGTTCACCCACGTAACGACGTTCCCCTGCGTTAAGCAGCCGCCTAGCAGTCAGAAGGATGCCTACTACGCCCTCCATACCACCATCATGAAGAACTCCAAGCGAAATTAGATTCCTCCTTAGCCCTTGCACATGCCTGACTCCCCGAAGCATCCGCTCAACTCCATCAAACATCTTGATTTTGATGTCACCTACTCCACCTACTCCAGCAACACGATAACCTGTGTCATCGCCCACATAGGCTAAACCAAACTCACCAGACTTGTACGAAGAGAACCACTCCCTGTTGGGTGTCGCATGAAAAGAGCAAGCTGAATTCAACATCCACGCTTCACTTTTGGTTGACCGCCTGTCTGATACTATGAGAACATCATTACTGCTGTCTGAGTCATCACCATGAGTTGCCTTATTAGCACTGGCCCCATCATTGAGTTCTGGACAGCCCTTTCTCATATGTCCCCACTGCTTACACTTGTGACACTGTATATTCTTTTTCTTTTTCTTGTTCTTCCCAGCCTCATATCCCTTCCGCCACTGCTCACCCTTGACTAGCAAACCTTCACCATGAGAGACTTCCACCGCGTTCTTCTTTCTCATATCATAAGATAGTAATGCCGCAGTAATATCCTCATTCTTGACGGTCTCCTTGCCGTGCGTCAAAGTAGTGATCAAATGGTCATAGGATGATGGCAATGAACAAAGAAGCAGAATTGCCCTATCCTCGTCGTCAACCGTCGCACCCAAGCGTGCTAGATCCGTCACGACATGATTAAAGGCGTTCATATACTCCACAAGATCTGACCCCTCCTGCATCCTCATCCCATACAACTTTTGCTTCAGATGCACCTTGGTCGTCGCAGTCTTGGACATAAACTGACTTTCCAGCTTCTCTCAGATCTTCCTCGGCGAATTCTCATCCATCACATGATAAATAACATGGTCCGACAGACACAACCGTATAGTCCCGGCTGCTTTCAACTGTAACTCCTGCCAGTCATCAGCCTCCATCTTAGCTGGCTTGGCTTCCTGCAACAACGCCTTCAAGCATCCCTGTTGTGCCAACAAATCTTTCACCCTTATCTGCCATAACCCAAAGCTTCCAATTCCGTTGAACTTCTCCACCTCAAACCTGATACCCGATGGCGCCATGGTTCTTTGTACGGCCGACCCTGCGAAAAATTATCCGAGCTCACGCGATGCCCCAAGTACACGAACAAGATCTCCACGTACTAATAGCAAAACCAACCAAAAAATTCCTTCCGGTCTTCACGTGTTCTGCACCTGGCTCAGTCTCCAATGCTAGCAATTGTCTTCTGCCTCAAGCCCTACGCTAGTAGTGCTCCCTGATGGATGCGCAACCCCTGTACGATCTGATGGATTTTAATCTTCTACCGGTTCAATTTGTTGCCTCTCGTCTTCGTACGGTGATCCAGCCCAGGCTGCTCCTTTTATTAGCGCCTCAATAGGTCTCCGTCTAGACGACGAATTCCACCAGGACTCGGTCCTGCTGCCTTTTTTGTCCAAAACAAAACTCGGTCGATACGTGGTTGTACACGACTCGTGTATGGTCTCGTGCACCTCCGTGCGCACGCGTACGTGCTAACCAGCTGCCCCTTGGCCCGTGAATTGCCTGCAGTCGTACGGCTTCTGGCTGCAGCCCACAGACGCGCCTTGCATGCGCGCGACACGCTGCCGCATCTCGCCGAGTCGCCAATCCCACGACCTGCTGCTGCAACTCACCTCTGCATAGGCATCCAACCATGCGACTGCTTCTCCATCATATGAATCAACGACACAACGGCCTCTCAAACCTTGCTCATGATACCACTTGTTAGAATAAATCTGAAGTACGCGAACGATCCATCGAGGAACAAGCAATCACAGACAATGACGACACCGAGATTTGTTAACGAGGTTCGGCGAACTCGCCTACTTCCCGGGACAATGACTACGGGCGCTCCTCCCCGAGATACCGCAACACCGGCCACCCGGACGCCGGCACAAGCCGCCGGCACCCCCTTGCGAACCTGTCGCTATCTAGTTGTCATGGGTTACAACGTGGGGTGCCTCCTCATATATAAGAGGCCAAGGGTACAACGTGTCCGACTCCGACACTACAAGTATCCTACCCACACTACAACACAAGTCCAAGCGTAACCCAACTAGTACAAAATATTCGACACAAACACAACACAGGAGCTCCCTACGCGTGTCGCCCCGCGCGCCGGCGGCCACCATGGCGAGCGCCGCGTGGATGGACAGCGGCGAGAAGACCAAGTTGCTCCCCGTGCCGGCTGCCGCACGAACGCCGACCTCCCTGGCGAGAGGCAGGCACGACGCGTGGCTGCCTTCCGCCTGGTCGGCTCCAGGACCAGGAGGCGCCGCGGCGAACAGGGCCGAGCAGAGGTGCCATGCGGCGAACAGGGCCGAGCAGAGGAGGACGGCCTTCCCGAAGCGCGAAATGGGAATGGCTGCACTTCGCCGTGGGTTCGCGCCGTCGCGGTACGATTCAGACAGCATCCTGCTGGTGTCCATCGATAGATTAGATGTTGAAGACGATGGGGGAGGAGGACAAGAGCCACCGCCGGCGGCGGCGTGTCCGCGCGGGTTAGGGTTAGCGGGACAATTGACGAATGGGCTACTGGACAACCGGGACTTGGAGTTGGGCTGTGTTTTAAATTAAATGGCCCGCGTAAATGCATGCAACATTCTAAGAAGTTTCTCAAAAAAACAAAATCTAAAAAGTTTTTATAAGTAAGCAGTGCCTATATTAGCCACCTAAATTCCATGATTGAGTTCTGCTTTGCACCTGCATAATTGACAATGGGGACGGAGCTAAATTTCTGCAACACCAATCTATGCACAATATTAAGCCATGCATTAATAAATTTAAATTTTATTTAAGTTTACATGTACTTCATTTTACTTGATTTATGAAATTCACGAATGGTCTTTGTTTATACGTAAATGTTTAGCGTTGGCTCTAAATGTAAATTGGAGCAGACCACTTGAATCCGGTCACTCGTTAATCGGTACCTTGCACTAGTACAAAAACAAAGAGCATCGGAATGATGCCCCCGGAAGCCGTTGTGACCAAGCAGAATGATGCCCAATTATGTACTAGTTTTGAGATTTTAAGGTTTATTAATTCATTATTTAGAAAGGAAAAAAATACTACTTTACATAATGTATAGGGAAATCCATAATTTAATTTAAATCATGGTCATTGTTTGATTATCTTCATCGGGGTGCTTTCAAGCTTGCAAGCCTCCAAGCTCCACCACACCGTTGTGCGTCGGCGGCAGCCGAAGGACACAGCCACCAACGTCGTGCCGGTCCAGATCTGAACCATGCCGGCGCAGGGACTATGTCCACGCGGCTGGATGTTGTGGCCGAACTCCGCTTAGATCGGGGAAGAGCTGCGGGAAGGAGGCCCAGTCAGGACGGTGGCTACTTTGCAAGGCACACACGAGCGGCGAGATCCAATTGAGAGATGACTATGGGAGTAGACGTGCGTGTTGGAGAGCTCCCGCCACCGCCGACCACCGCGATGGGCTTTGCCTCAGCCAACGGCGTCGAGTGGGAGAGGATGTAGAGGAAGGCTAGAATGGCGACGGCGGTTGTGCCGCCCAAGTCGCCCGCATGACAACGTGGGAGCCTTTCGCGAGTTGGGTTGGGACGATGCTGCTCACTCGGGCTCTATGCATGAATATCAATGTCCAGCACACATACTTTGCTACAGCAGTGTGATGAAGTGAGCAGCTAGTATGTAGGAACGATGTAGTAGGAAGCATGTAAATCCATTGACAAAATGTTTTGTCAGCCGACTGGCCCAAATAGAAAAACCAATCAACCTGTTGCTTTGGTCCTCTACTGGTATTGATTCTTTACACTATTGCATCTTTTGGAAATCTGGACTAGCTCATTCCCAATCTCCGGTTTCATAACCAGGAGGGGGCCTGACTAGATAATGAGGACGGGTAAGTTTGATCTTGCGGAGGGCAAGAAGGCAGATGGATGGAGCTTGTTGGCCTGCTAGATGTGGTCGGAATTGGGTTGCTGTTGTTTTGTATTCAGCACTAGTGTTTGTTAATGAATTCAGCCAGACTCGAGAAGATGTTGCTTCCTTGCCGAAGAACAGAAGAGATAGAGATGGAGATGGGATGACGTAGTTGTTCGGTCGTTCATCAGCTTGGCTAGATAGATTCTTGTTTTTCGGAATTGTGCTGAACAAGAACAACCAACTTGCTTGCTGCAAGTGTTTGATTTTTGTTGTTGCTTGATTTTGGAATCTTTATCTACTGAATTTGCGAATTCATTCCCAACATTTCTTCCCGTTATGCTGCCAAAATTTTGCGCAAATTTTCTCCCGACTTGTCTAATTTTGTCCTTCTTTGCATCAAAACCAAAACCTTAAGGTGCTCACTGCGAAATGCTAGGGTCTTCACTGCAAAATGTTAGGGAAAACTTCTTGATGGATGGCTTTTACCAAAAGATCATCAAATGATTCTTGGTCCATAGGTTATTGTATACGTTTCAAAGATTCTAGTTGCTACCGGCGTTTATTTATTTAGTAACCTTCCGACTTGAGACAACGAATGCAAAGACTTTCTTAAAATTTGGCTATCTAAAGAAGCTACGCTATGAAGTCGAATTTTTATGATCAAATTCATTGATGGAGGGGATTCTCAAAACGTACATGAATGCTCATGTGCTCTCTATGGCAGTATTGAATTACATAAAAGCATCCAACCACATTGTTGTCGCGCCACGTGGTATCCAGTGGTGTTCCTATTTATGCATGAGAAAACTGATGGTCCATTATCATAATTCACAAAGAAGAAATCACGCGAGCCTGAGTCGAGCGAGGAGTAGGGATCACTCATTGTTAGATTCGCATGATCATATGTACTCGCAATGTACATAAGTTTTGCACTTGACAAGAATTGCTTTTGCATTACCACCAAAACCCACGCATAAGTAGGACTTGGAAGCATCAGGATTTGTGATTGTATTGACCTAGATTCCAACATGAAGCCACATCACCATTAGGAAACCATTTATTTGTAGAAGACTTTCATAAGTACTTGTAGCCACTAGCACAGGGCAGCTTGCATGATATGGGACGCCCAATCTTCTCAACAGAATTATGCATAACCGTGTTTGAGATTATTAAACACTAGCTGGCAGAAGGCGTGGCTGCACGCTGGCCGCACCCGTGCTGAAGCCTGTGCGTGCATGCGAGCTCACCTAAGTCAATCTGAAATTTGATGGAAACTGTCACCCTTTAATTAAGGGGTTTGCCAAGCAAAGGAATTTATAGATGCAACAGTTTTGCATCCTAGAAAGAGCTCGAGCTTCAGAAATGAATATTGCTAATATAGTGCAGAACAAATGTATTGTTTCCACACAAAAAAAATTGAATAACGTCTATAGAACAGGAGCTCTGCAAATTGTGTTATCAAAAATTGTAAATTCTACCCTCTCTGTAAACTAATATAAGAGCGTTTAGATACTAAAATAGTGATCTAAACGCTCTTATATTAGTTTACGGAGGGAGTACCTGGTAATTGGGGCCATCAAGGACCTAGAGCCGCTCGTGATTGAAAGCGGTAGAGAGGCTCGACGCGACTTCCTTCCCCCTGGAGCATGCGGATGCCGCCGGCCCATTCAAACCACGCAGCCCAGAGCGCCTCCTTGATCTGTGCCTGGACCGCGTACACCACGCCTAGGCTGCCATGAAATTTTGATGGCTAGCAAATGAGCGAGGCCTCGGTGGTGAATGTGCCGTCGCTGCCGATGGGTGCCTTCTGTTGACATCAGATTTTGGCATGGCATAAAAGAAAATGAGATGGCTTCGAGTGAAAGGGTTTTCAGCATGGAGAGTTTCACATCGCTGAGTGGAACAACTTTGATGTTTAGGTTATCATTATCCGAACCCATCTTAGGGATCGAAATTGTACTCCGAGTGGCAGAATTCAATGTTCCGAGTGGTTTTCGGCCGATCACGCCTTCAAGACAACCTCGGATGAAGGAGCACTTTAAAGGAATTGTCTTCGTCTCGTCGAAGCAATCGATTTTGATATATAAATCATTTCAATCCGAGTTCGTATGCAAAAGGTACAGTCAATACAGTCCAGCCCTACCAGAGACCAAAATATTACGCTCGACACCACACACATGTTGATGAGTGTCTGATGCTATGCGTGAGCAATTCAGCCCTTAAGAAAGCCTTGAATCGAAAAACCTTCAACACGGGAAAGTTTCGTCTCGTCGAGCCGATCAATTTTCATATATAATTTGTCTCAATCCGAGGTCGTATGAGACCCGGAGAGACAAATTAAGATCAGACTATGTTTTCAGTCGGGAAATCCAAGTGAAAAGCTTACCATCCGAGTGAAAACTTACCGATCTAGTGAAAGTTTGCCGTCTGAGTGGACTTATTATTATCTGAGTGGAAATATAGTCATCCGAGTGAAATTATCCTCCAGGTGAAAATATTCCGAGTGAAAAGATTACCGTCGAAATGAAAACTTGCCGATCGAGTAAGACATTGCCTTCCGAGTGAAAATATAGTCATCCGAGTGAAAGATTGTCTTCCAAGTGAAAAAACCTAGTTGGACGATCCGAGTGAAAGACTCTAATATCCGAGTGCATGAGCTCGAATCCGAGTGAAATTGAACATGTGCCCGAAAGTTTGTCAAGATGACCTCAGATGGAGAAGTATTCAATACGGAAGTTGTGCGTATCGACAAAACAGTAAACTTTGGTTTTGGAGTCATCATCATCAGAGATAGTATATGGCGTGCAAATTCACCACGAGACTCGGATAATCCAATCCGCTGCAAGACCGAGTCCGACTCGAAGGTAAAGATGACCTCAAAAAATATTCAAGATGGCCTTATTTAAAAAAGTGATCAACATGAGAGTTGTTCGTCTTGTCGAGGTGCACAAGTTTGATATTTGGGCCGTCTTGATCGGAGATCATATGCAAGCTCGACGGCCCGCGCAAGGAGGAAGGCAGAAGTTGGGCTAGATTCAGACTGAATCCGAGTTGGAATAGAACTAGGACTCTAGGATGTCAATTGATGTAATTTTTTGTAAGGAAAGCCTAGATGAATCCTTTACTTGTACGAGAAGTCCAGCCGCCTCTTATATATGTTGGGGGGGTGATGGCCGATTGAAGAACACACAATCGAACATATCAATATACTACTTTTCCAGCCTACGTTTTATCTCTCCACCGTTTTCTCTCTCGTTTTTCGCTATTCTTCGTGTTTGAGAGCTGTGAATCCGGAGGCTCTAGGGGCGAGCGAATCGACCTAGGCAAGCCATAGCCGCCGCACTCGCTGACGGGGTCCCTCCCGGGTGTGTGGGGTTTTCAGGTCTGCAAAAGCGCCCGTCGACTGTCTTGCGTATCGCGCTGCCGGTCGGGTCTCCTTTGACATGAGCTGCGGTGCATCACCCCCGGCGTCGAGGGTACACGTGACGTGTTCGTGTGTCAACACACTTTTTAGCGACTCCGCTGGGGACTGAAGATCAATCGTCATCATCCACCATGTCCGATCTTCCCAAGCCATCTGAGGTAGACGCCGATAACATCATCAAGACCAGTCTATGAGGAGTACAAGAAGGCGCGCGAGGAGAAGGACTTGCATGACTTGCAAAGCTCAAGAAGGATCGCCAAGGCAACATCACTCCGATTGAAGAAATCAAGTTCCCTCCTCTTCAAGCCGAGCATGTTAAACCCTCTGTGAGTACTACCTTTCCTCTTGAGCAGTGGGCTGAGATTGAGAGTCGTATTACTGATGGTAACAATCTAGTCTATCAAACTTTCATATAAAATACTAATGCTCAGAAGAATATATCTCAATCGTCTAGTGATAATGATGGTGTAGCTGCTAGTGTGCAAAACCCTAATCTGGCTTTACCTATCTCATCGGCGCCTCCCGTGCCGATGACTTATTATCCTACCCAAACAAATCAGATTGTGGCTGCACCCATTAATCCTATTATGAGCATGACAGGTTCGGTGGCAACGCCGAACCAAACCCTACCTACAACTACATCCACTCGACCACTACCAAATTATGGGTCGACGTACATGCCAAAATTCCTACCTATAGCTAGTAACCCTACTCCTTCTATGCCACTGCCACAAGCTGCATCGTCCACTATGGATGATGGTCTAGCTAATCTTAGAGAGGAGATGGCTAAGATGCTTCGAGATAATTTTGGAGTTGAGCTACCTCAGAGTCGGATTTACCAAAAGCCGTACCCCGAGTACTTTGATGCCATCTAGTGCCATCCAGGATATAAAATTCCAGATTTTGTTAAGTTTAATGGAGAAGGCACAAAAACCACATGGGAGCATGTTGAGGCAGGTTCATTGAATGAATTAAAAGTGTGTTTATTTCCTTTATCATTAACTGGTACCGTGTTTTCATGGTTTTCTTCTTTACCACATGGTTCCATTCAAGTCTGGTCGCAGCTAGAGTAGAAATTTCATGGTCATTTTTATAGCGGCGACAATGAACTCAAGTTGTCACATCTAACATCGGTTAAACAGAAACATGATGAATCGGTCTCCGATTACGTCAAGAGATTCAGAGAAACAAAAAACCGGTGTTTTAGTTTGATGATAACCGAGAGAGACTTGGCATACCTAGTGTTGAGTGGTTTGAGAACTCCCATTGAACATATAAAGATTGCTAGAGTACCCGAAGATTGCTAGAGTACCCGCCATTCCAGCGCCCTACGCACCTCAGATTCTTCCTGCCCGCTCAATTCGCCTCGCTGGCCCTGGTAAAGGTACTTTTCATCGCGCTGGTAAAGATCAGGTCGCTCGTTATTTTGTACGCCGCGTGATCGAGGTAGGAGCAGCTGACGAGTGGGCCAGGCTTGCGCACGGGCCAGGCTCGCAACGACAGGGTCGATGCGCGCTTCTTTTGTCGACGAAAAGGAGAGGCGGGTCGCTCGTGGGCTGGGCCCAGTGCAGATGGATCGAGCTGCGAGGTGAAAACGCCACCAATCCCATGCGTCTTTGAGCAGCCAATCCAGCCCCGCTCCCCTCCCTCTCCACGATGTCGTCGCCTCCTCCCCTTCTGCCCTGCTCTCCACCGCGCCGCCTCTTCCTCCCCTTCACTGTTCTCTCCAGCGGCGGCAAAGATCTGGCGGCAAAGGGAGACGACGAGGGCGCTCGATCCGATCTGCTGAAGAGAAAAGATGAGAGGGAGAGAGACAAGGAAGGAGAGGAGGGAGAAAGAGAGAGGAAAGAGGAGAGAGAGGTGTGGCGGCGGATGAGAGAGGGTCACCGGAAGGAGCGTGACGACCTGCAGGCAAAGGGTGGCGGTGGCGCCGCTCGATTTGATCTGCGGAGAGAGAAGATGAGAGGGAGAGGGAGAGAGAGAGAAGGAAGAAGAGGAGAGGAGAGATAAAGAGATAGGAGAGAGGAGAGGAGGGGGCGACGGCGGTCGGGAGAGGATCACCGGAAGGAGTGCCGCCAGCTCGCCGTCTTTCATACCTACGCACGCAGGTTCGTCCTCCTTCCTTTCTGTACTCCCCTCTTTTGATTAGTGAATCTGCAACTACATGTCCCTCTATCTATCCCCCTGTCCTCACTCGCTTCTTTTCATCCCTTTGTCTCATGGATGAAGCTGCCGGCTGCAAGGGTGTTGCGAGGAGTTAGAGGTCGTGCGCCAGCCGGAGCAGCAGGAGCAAGGATATGGCCGCCTCTCTTCTCTGCCACGGTTCCCTCCTCTTCCTTTAGCTCTCGAGATGTCGACCTGCAGGTTTAGGTGCTTGTGTCTCAACCATCTTCCTCCGTGTATCCTCACATTTTTAATTTCTGATTCGTGTGTCACCATAAGGCTAGAGTTTGTCGGTGTGTTGTTTATGCTCGGGTTTTATCTCCACAAAAGATGGCCCACACTACTTTAGAAGGATCTGCTGCTGTCCAGTTTAGAGTTATGTTTTCTAGCTCAAGCATTGTTTGAATTTCTATGGCCCAGGCTCCAAGTGAGATTAATTCTTTCATTTTGTTTGTGCTAATGTGAGTGATTTATTTCTCATAGAAACAAAATTCCGATTGATGTACTGACAAATGTGTATGGCATACTATTTTTAGGCAAACCATTGTTTGACAACAAATATGCGGAGGCGTTTTTATGGATGTGCGTTTCACCTGAATCCGGAGAGCTATTCAATCTGTCGCGGACATCTTTGGTGGAATTCAATGCTTCAACAGGTATTCTTGACCTCTATATTCCCTATCATGGGTATTTAACAAGTATTCAGTGACTCTCGATTTTTCCTTTTTAATCTATGAATGTAATCCTTAATGTGATGGTAAATGTATTATACATTTTTTGTCGAGCAAATATTGATTCATGCCATGCATGTTATGGGCGGGTTTAAAAAAAGCCATCCTGATTGTAGTGTGACAGCTTTAATCAAAGTTGTTTTAGTTACCCAGCCTTCTATTTCGATTGCTTTTGTATGATTCTTGAAAACGTGGGTTGTGTTTATCAATAATATGCTTCAGATGTCAGTTTTGTTGCCAAATGATCTAAACCTGATTTACCCACTTCCAGAACAGAAAAGAATATGGCATTTACCTTCCGTGGATTTACTTGAACGACTATACAAGTATCTTGGCTTGGTTTATTTCCCATCTCCAATTATTAATTGTTTGCCAAGATATTTTTATGGTGTTCTTACTCCTGATTTACTGACGTGTTTGATTTGTAGTCTCTTAGTATATAATCAAGTAGTTGTAGCTATACAAACGTATATCTTGCCATGCTTTGGTGAAAGTATTAAAGTTTGTCTCTGGTTTTACTTTGAGGTAAATACACCAGAAGTCATAGAACTTGCACGCGATGATCAGTTTGGTGCACAAACTTGTAAAATACGTGTTTCTGGTTAGAAGGACAGCGGTATCCCCATCCCACTAGGATTCAAGTTATAAAACTGGTGCTCACATTTTTCTGGATTTATTTCAGGTCTTTCAATCATGTGCGTTCAGTGGTAGGAGACGTTTTCATTGACTATGAACACGTATGTGGCGATTTCGTTAATCTCAAAATGATTTGCTGGCTCATTCTTGTGGAGGTGCTCACAAAAATAGGTTGTATGTGTGAGTATATGTGTCAAGTTATCATATGATGCGCTATGACACAACAATGTTACACGGTGAATTGGTACTTTTTGTAGCAACTGGGTGGTGGATCGATTGAACTGATTTGAGAGGATTGTGCTTTGATTTTCCGACTTCTTGCAGCATGACGACGAGGTATGTGCCCCTCCCGTGGTTACTTGCCAATACAATTAACCATGTCAGATTCAGTACAATCTTTAACCCATTTGTAGGAAGAGATGGATCTGCCTCTGTTGGTGGGAGATAGACAATGCCTGTTGGTGCTATTTCCTAAATAAGATATACACATGTCTTCACACCGCCATTGCTGTTGCGCCCATAACGCAAGCTCCGGTGCCGCCGCGATGTTGGTCCGCGAAGAGGGTGCAAACTCCATGGCAGGCATTGCTCTCATTCTGTTGCTATTGTTGTGGAGCGGCGAGGATGCATGTCCCATGGCCACTGGTTCTTCGGGATGCGAAATCTGCCACCGTCGTTTCTCTCTGTGCGCTGGTATGTTTTGTGTGTGATTTGAAGTTTGGCAACTGGCATGATGCGAGAAAAAACATCATTGGATATCTCCCATCAATTGCAGACAGTTGGTTTGTTACTTTAGACTGATGACTGAATCCACAGGTAATATTTGCAGCAGTAAAACTGCAACCTTCATTGCAGGATAAGTTCTACCTGAATCTCATGGTTTGTCTTCACATAATGTTCTCTTAGTCGGTTTGCAGCATGCAGCAAGGTGAGCAACAAATCATCATCGTGAGATTTCTTTTCTAAGTGCTGAAGAAAGCTACTAAGCAAGTTCATGTATGAACGACAGTTCTAATTGCTGCTTTTAGAGAAGCCCCAGTTGTAGGTAAGCTACACTGCCAATCTCATCTTACTAAAGTTTTCATTCAACTTCTACATTTTGGACTGTACATTTCCATTACTATCTCTTCTACCTTATTTTAGCGAATGTAATCAACTGCAATGGCGTTCCACAACTCTTTATGTTTTTAGTCTTTTTATTTACTAGCATTGTGTTCCGCTTCGATACTCAAAGAACCACATATGCACTTTGAGACTATTATGCCCAGAATTAGCCAATAGCCTATGACATACTAAAAACATTTTTTAGCTAGGACAATTATGAAAAAAGAGATTGTTAATCAGTACTGAAATGCATAACATCGATGCTAGAATCTTATTTTTCGTTTTATATATTATGAACAACATGATTTTTTGCAGGTCATAAATTACTTGAAAAAATGCAACATCGGTGCTAGAACCCAGACGAGACTATGACCGGTGATGCAGATTATTTTATATGCTGATGGTGCCGTGGCGGCTGCATGCCGGAGGGCTTCATACTCGACTTCTACATCGCCATCTTCAACAAGGAGAAGATCTCCCTCGCTGGCCACGACGAGGTCCGCGCCTGCACTCCCACTAGTAGAAAACCGGCCTATTGTCCCGGTTCGTAAGGGCCTTTAGTCCCGGTTCCTGAACCGGGACTAAAGGGTCGTTACTAATACCCTCACCCTTTAGTCCCGGTTCAAACCAGAACCGGGATGGATGGGCCTCCACGCGGCCTGTGCGCCGAGCCCAGGCAGGAGGGCCTTTGGTCCCGGTTGATAGCACCAACCGGGACCAATAGGCATCCACGCGTCAGCATTTCTGTGGCTGGGGTTTTTGGTTTTTTTTAAAGTGGGGGGAGGGGGGTTTGGGGGTTTTGGGGGGTTAATTTAGGTATTTCATATATTGTGTTAGCTAGATAGCTAATTAATAGAGAGAAGTGTCCTCTCTTATGTTCGTGCTTGGTCGACGTTACGTACTAAACATACGTATAGAGAAGACTAGGCATATGCTAGCTAGCTAAGCAAACGAAGGAAACAGAAGATCGTCATGAACATATATGCATACAGAGAGAAGTGATATCGACCACCTCTCCTTCTTCGAGAGATTGGTCGAACAACAAGTTCTCGTATATCTATCGTCCGACACTACCGGCTACATATATACAATAATTATCTTTTACAAATATAATCTCTTAAATTATGGACGCATGGTCCACATAGTATTCTCCGTCTTCAGCGATCACGTGGTCAAGAAAGAATGCCGCCAATTCCTCCTGAATTGCTCGCATGCGATCTGGTCCTATGAGTTCATTCCGCTGCCGAAACATCTAATTTGAAGAAGGGGGCCAATACATATATATATATATATATATATATATATATATATATATATATATATATATATATATATATATATATATATGAATGAATGAAACTCAACACAAATGATGGTAATAAATAAAAATTGTGAATATTATTTCTTACGCACTTCATATTGTTTCTCAGAGTACCCGCCCCGCTCACAGGTCGTGTGGCGGATGGACTCGTAGACGTAGTATCCACAGAAATCATTCCCTTGTTCCTACCACAACCACTTTATAAGAAATAGAGGTCAATCAAACAGATAAGTAAGAATGACAAATGGTATTGATGAAACTAGCGCTTGAATCAATAGCTAGGAGACGCGCGGAACATGGTACTATAGTACTTACTTTCGGGTATCTAAATTCCAGCTCCTTCGGGAGTCCCGGGGAATTTGTGCTGAATTTTCTCCAAACACTACCAGACAAAAGAAAACAATTACTTGATATCAGGAAATGAACAAATTTGCTGATATGGTGGATAATGATCGATTTAACTTACTTCTTGAGGATTTCAGTCATGTCCGCATACTCCTGGGGATCTTTTCGTCTCGAGTCCAAGACAGTTACTACTCCCTTCTCAAGCCTAATCTCCAGGAGAATATAGTGGAAACTGCGCATGCATGCATAACTCATCAATTACATTACTATAACCTGGACTAATATATAAGGGAAACCGAATATGCACAAGACAACACTCACTTGAAATTGTAAGGAAAGAGTATTATATTTTTGTGTTCATTTATTTTGAATGATCGTAGCAAGCTGGCCTCGGTTTCTGCGGCATGATCTTTAACCTGAACTGCATCTACGAGATTTGTGTTAATGAACCCAATATCACCGATTTGTCTTTTCTTCAATTCGGCGATCTTCAATCTGCATAATATAGTAAGGATAATTATAAATACATGCAATGAAAGAGCTGAGCTATGTAGAGAGACTTAATGACAGAAGTAGTAGTACTTACAGACAGTAGCAGGTGACCGTTGCTTTATCGAGGGCCAATTGATTGAAAAACTGATAGAACTCCTCAAATGGAGCATGCAACAGTTCAATTCCAATGAGGTCATGCTCCGGTTTAACTCTCATATACAAAGTATTCCTCCCCCCAGACTCTCTGCAGGTTTTCATGTACCAATCATGCAATCTTCGCATCATCGTTGTTAGAGATCTTTCATCTTTGACGAGAAGCTTCCCGTACTCGTATCTGTGTATCTGCACGTCCAGGAAATCATAATCTACATCGTCGGGCAGGTAATCGTCAAGATTGGTATAACCGGGCGCCATCCTCGGATCGACACTAGGCACCTTGAGCGGGGGGCACGATTGCTTTGCTTGTTCGCCGAGCGGGGGGCACGAACCGGGACCAATGGCCCACGTGGCCCGGCCGGCCCCCTGGGCTCATGAACCGGGTCCAATGCCCCCATTGGTCCCGGTTCTAGATTGAACCGGGACTAATGGGCTAACCCACCCTGGACCGTTGCCCCTTTTTCTACTAGTGTCCCATTCCCATTCTTTCTCCCTCTCCAGGAATTGGGGTTTCTATTGCTTTTTTTTTCTTTTGGTGTGTGCCTCTGGAGTATATGGTGGCGGGCGGGCGGAACTTCTTGCCACTGCTCCCGGAGGCATCAAGGGCGTCAAGCCCTCTGTAGTGATCGGATGGGACTTCCAGGTTCAGTCCCATCCTGGCTTTACTATGTCTCTGTACTTCCATTCTTATTGAATATTGTTCTTGAAGATTCAAAGGCAATTGCTTTACTGGTGAACATGTGGGAGGATTTGTGGTTTAGCATTATTAGACCTCTGTAAATGCATGTCTAGGAGGATTCTTGGAGCTGTAGTGTATTATGTAAGTCCATCAAAGCTATTTGCTTTATTGGTGAACATGTATAGGAGGATTCATTGTTAGACCTCTGTACATACATGTTTCCTCTATGCTATAAAAAGACTCCTTTGGTGGTGAGCATAAAAAGGAAGAAATTTACTACTCGCAATAAAATTTAATTGGGTGAACTATAGAAGCTGACTTTGTTAGAGAAAGGTTCAGAACCCACCCTTTCTTTCTTGCAGGATTGAGAAGATTGTATGTTTGAAACCATTATATTGTATGAATACCTCTGCAGGTCATTAGGTAGAGTTGGAGTCGGTTGTGTTGTACTCCCTCCGTTCCAAATTACTCGTCGCAGAAATGGATGTATCTAGAACTAAAATACATCTATACCTGCGACAAGTAATTCGGAACGGAGGGAGTACATCTCTAGCCAACTTGTAGTTTGACTAAGAAACTGTTGTATTAATGTGTTTTTGTTAATTCTGTATGGTTGTTCTGTTGAGAAGTCCACTATGTGCATGTTTGATACGATATAATTATGTTTTAACTATATGGCTCAAAACTTTTTTTTCTACGATTAAACGTGCGTTGCACGTGCACGCTTACTAGTGAAGGAAAGGTCTCCTAGTGATAAGAAACATAGGGCTAAAGAGAGAGCAAACAAAAGGATCTTTCGTGTATAATCCTGCATAATCTTCAATGTTATCAGAACTGTAACCGTTCGTATTGATGGTTCGGTTACATATCCTCCAGACGAGGTTCCCATGGTCAAAGTGCGGTTGGAACATAGGAACCCGTTCTGATTTGCTATTATACTTGGGTTCCTTCTATGATTCATCTTCTTCCGCGTAGATTGGAGATAGCTCGTAGAGGCAACACGCGCCGTTCCCGGAAAGCAACACGAGCGCGAGTCTAATTCGGATGCTCGTGGGCCCGTGACGCTACATAGTACCTATAAAATCTTCTCCGCACGGTCTCCTCCCTGTACGCAGCCCAACCTAGCGCTCAACCTCAGACCTATCTCGACCGCCAAGCCGCCGCCCAGGAACCAATCGCCGGCGCGCCGCCCCCTCCATAAGAATCGCTCAAGGTACGCACGCGAGCTGCTAAGCATGTCCCGATCTAAACAGCAACCGAGCGCTAGTTCGCTACCGTTCGAAGTACTTAGTTACTGATTGAAGTGCTTGTTGACAGATCGATGAAGATCTACGTGAGGATGCTAAACAACACGGCCCACGATCTCGAGGTCGAGGGCACGGACACCATCGGCAGCCTGAAGACGAAGATCATGGAAAAGGAGGGGGTTCCACCGCAGCAGCAGCTCCTCTTCTTCGCCGATCAGGGGCTGGAGGATGCCCGGACACTCGCGGACCATGGCATCGAGGACGGGGCCTCGGTTTGCCTGATCGCCATCAACATGCAGGGTTAACTCGTTTGATAGATCGATGAGTGATTTTCAGATTTCGTAGTTTGTTTACCGTTTCCAGTTCGGTTGCATCGTGTTGTGCAGCCCTAGACAGCTAGTAGTGGTTTATATGTGCAATGGTCTATGGTTGGGTCAGAGATTAGGTTCTACAGTATATATTATGATCTGAAACTAGCAGGTCACACGTTAATTAGGCAGCCGTGTATATATGCTTGAGGTCTACACTTCTCCTGCAGAGATGTAATTTGCTCAATGTGTTCTTAAAACTTATACTGTTTTTTAATCTGAGCTTAAACACAGTTAATGATTCTTGATCTTTTTGCTACGAGGAGTCGGGTATAGCCTTTTTCTTTCGCTTTTTGGCATATTTGTGTTGTTGCCCCAGCAGATCTCTTGTTTACTTTCTCACACTTGAGCTACTTCTATGGATATGGTGGTTGCCTTATCTATAAAGTGGGATAAAAGCCTATTTCAAGTTAATGAAGCTTGATCTTCCTCTTTTTGTTTTTATCGTCTGTGCTTAAAAGGAATCATCACAGTGAAATAGCAGTGTGTACTCTACTTTTTTTAAGCCCGTGTATACTCTACTTTTGGAAGTAACAAGTTAAAAATTTACAATGCTATGCGGTATTTTTGCTGAAAATATCTATCAATTTTTTTAGTTACTTTATATATTTCAGAAAGTAGCCTAGATCAACAACCGTCAGTGGGCCTCCAACTATATTTTTTTCACTCCTTAGTTTCAGTCTCGCTCTAACCTTGTCAGATTTTACTAAGACTAAGAACAACTAAAGCAATTATTTGGTGAATTGAACAAAAGCCATTAAAGAGGGTTCATGTTAGAGACTTCCTAGGTACACACGATTAAGCAACATAAATTTTAGTGGTGAATCCGAACTCCCTAAGAACGCCTTTAGCCTTGCTGCAGTTTTCATCATTCTCATTGCTCTCTTGTTCTTCAGTGATATTATAGCGCACTTTAATTCTTGTTCGCACGCTATTGCAATATTTTCACTTACACACTGCTTTAGCTTGGGATCTAAAATAATTCGTAGGCACATTTAGATAAACCTCTATACCATTTCCTAAGCTCTGTGTGGGGGATCGATACTCTTACTTTGAAAAGGCACAACTAAACATTATGAACTTACAAGACATCGGGATGTGAGATATATGAATTGATATATATGCTTGAAAGCAGGGATAATCGTGAAACATTTTTTTACCCCTAAAAAAAACTTGTGAATCTTTTTGAAAAACCGCTCACCGAAGTTTTACTGAGTGTTACACACGTCAAATGCATGTATGCTGAGTGTAACACTCGACAAATCTGCCATGTGGCGCACTATGGTAGCCAGGTAGTATTTGTTGAGCACCTGCCTGCGACACTCGACAAAGGCTACCACATGGAAGGCTTTGGGAGTGTGCCAACTAGCTAGGAAACCGAGTGTCGGGAATAGTACTAGGCAAACAAAAGGACACATGTCGGTCTCAAGTGAATCAACCTTCGCCGAGTGTCGGGCACTCGACAACGAAGCTCGGCTCTTTTTTGAGTGTCCTGCCGTCGGTACTCTACAAACTTGAATGTCATGTGGCGCTCTCCAATGGATCAGCCTTCACCGAGTATTGCCGGGCCTTAGGTAGTCGACAAATGTTGGTGCCATGTGGCAAATGTCGTTCCGTTTGCTATTTGTGAGGCCACTTTATTTTACCGAGTCCGCACGTTGCCAAGTTCCCCATGAAAGGAACCCGACAAAGCCCGCTTCACCTGAAGGGTGCACGCCAAACACCTTTTGCCGACTGCAATACTCGGCGCACTATGGTAGCCAGGTAGTATTTGCCGAGCACCTGCCTGCGGCACTCGACAAAGCCTTTGCCGAGTGGGTACGACCCTTCGCAAGTACACTGGATAGCCGGCAAAGAAACAGATTCCAATAGTGCACATGATATGCAGACCGGACAGATTTGCTAGCTAGTTGGGGTTAAGGAGCAACACCGCTTATTCTTATTACTACTCCCTCCGTCCCATAATGTAAGAGTTTTTTTAAAACGTCTTATATTATGGGACGGAGGGAGTAAATCCAGAGGCAGAATTGGGCCTGGGGCAGCTGGGGCTATAGCCCCAGGCATGGCCCAACTAGTGTTGTACATCTAATAGGAATTTTGGTCAGATTTGTAGCCCTATAGAGGCCCAGCCATAGGCGTGCTAAGACAGCCCTATGCCTCAGCCCACACAGCTTCTCAACCCAGGGGATGTATCTGGTGCACCGGGGCAATTTGTGCTACCGGTGCACCGGTCGCCCATTGCACATTCAAAAATGTTCGAAAAAATCTGAAAAAATCTACTGCATTGACGCAACATAAATGTACGTTGTCACAAAAAATTAAATTAATATTTGAAACATTGTTTGAGATACAAAAATAACAAATTTGACACTGAATAATACATAACATAAGTTGGGCTTCAGTTTTGGCCCATTAGCACATTGAGGTCAAATTTGTCATTTTTGTATCTTGAGCGTTGTTTTGAATTTGACATGAATTTTTATGACAACATGCATTGATGTTGTGTCGATACACTAATTTTTTGCGGATTTTTTTAACATTTTTTTAATGTGGAACGGGTCCGGTGCACCGGTAGCATCAATTGCCTTGGTGCACCAGATACGTTTCCACCCAACCCAACCGAGCCCCCAGCACGCACGAATCGCCGAAGGAATCAATCGCTAGTGTTTCCAGTTTCTAGGGCAAAAACCGCTAGCGTTTTCATCTCTCGCGTGAAGCCGTTCGTGCGCCGCCCCACGCGTTTCCCTGCTCGACAGACCGGACGTACGGAGCTCGGGCTCTCCAGATCATCTCGCTTTGTATCATGGTTCATCTCGCATCATTGGAGCAGCTCTCCTATTTTGTCATCCTGTTCTGCTCCATCTCCGTGACTGGTTGATGGGTAATTTAGGTAATCTCTCTTGTTTGTTGTATCAACTAATCGCCCATAGTTCCTTTGTATGAGCCGAATCAATGAGGTGGTGGTGTTAAATTCAAGTCAATTTCTCTTTCTCTTTTTCGCCTTCTTTGTAAATACTCTGTTAAACAAAAATCAATAAAATGAGTTCAGGCTGGCCTAGCCCGCCGTAGTTCCCTCAAAATAAAATAAAATTTGAAGTCAATTTTTGTTTCATTTTTATTTGTTATAACAAGAAAAAAAATAGAAACCCAAGATGTGTGGTATTTGGCTTTTTTGAGGTATTTTTTTCAAGGTAGTGTTCATTAGCTTTATTTATAACCGTCTATAGTTTTAGCCCTAGGCTTCGTGGTGGTGTTTTCAGGGAAATGATTTGGTAGGATGATGATATGGAATGTTTCATCCAGTGTATTGACTGACTTGCAGTTGAATTGCATGAATTAATTTTGGAATGAACAACACTGCACCATTCTTGTTGATTTGGATTCTTTACGACGCGTTATGCCGTCGAAATTTCTAGCCACGACTTGTCCAAATTTTGGCATTGTTTATGAGAAAGCCAAAACTTTTGGGTCTTGATTCACATATCGGAGGAGGTTGATAATAGTTTTTAGAATTAATATTTTGATCCATTCGCACTATATTTCTACGAAAGCTTAAACACAATTATGGTTTTGATTGACTACTTCCACAATGCAAATGCACTTCAATCCTATATGATTTAGAGAGGCATTTGTGCTTACATAAGCCTCAAAATTATGTGGTGTACAACGTGTACTATACCACTGATTCTGCATTGGCTCAGTGAAAAAACACATGACACAGGAAAACTATCTAGGAGTTGCTACAGATATGGTTATATCATTAACACTGTAGGAGTGGGTAGCAAAGGAATCCTCTTCATCGCCTACCCTTAGGTTGAAATACGCTGGGTGCTTTGGCCCCCGCAGGAGCATAGTCTTGCTGCTTAGCATTGCAGTAACATCCAACATGTTTGGTCGATCAGCCGCATTCTCTTGCACACATAGTAGTCCGACGTTGATGCACCTCATCATTTCTGCTGGGTGAGACTTGGGAGTCAATGACGCATCAACAATATCAATCCAGTTTCCCTCATCCCATAACTGCCAGGACTATATGCAATTTCACCATATAGTTAGGTACAATATTATAGGTTAATAAAGCATTTAACTTCATGTTATATGGGTGTTCATGAACTCACATATCCAAGGAGGTTGATGAAACCTCCACATTGATGGCTACCAGAATTCCTTTTCCCACTAAGAATCTCAAGAATTAAGACACCAAAGCTGAATACATCGGATTTGATGGAGAATAGGCCCTCGGAGGCATACTCCGGAGCCATGTAACCACTAAAATGATGCAATATATACGTCAAGTTACTATATGGCTGACAATATTTGTACGTGATCTAATTGATATAGAACTTACTATGTACCAACCACTCTTCTTGTGGTGTCTTCTTCCGTGTTATTTGAGCTAAATATTTTTGCCAGGCCGAAATCTGAAATTTTAGGATTCATTTCATTGTCCAAGAGAATGTTGCTTGGTTTAAGATCTCGATGTATCACCCGCAAACGAGAGTGCTTATGTAGGTAAAGAAGTCCTTCTGCTATTCCTTCAATTATTGCAAAACGTTTGTTCCAATCCAATAAAGCTTTTCTATATTCATCTGCACATGATCTAAATGTTAATACATGGAGAGAAAAACATGTAAATGATAAAATTTGCACACACAAATTTTAAGAGAGTGAAATTACGCGCATAGGATTTCTAAAGAATATATAGTAACATATTTTCTATCATGTTTCAGGCATCATTGTTAAACAATATATATGTATATAAATATGTATATGAAAATATGTACCAAATATGTAGAAGTCCAAACTTTTGTTTGGCAAGTATTCATAGACCAATATTTTTTCCTCTCCTTGGGAGCAACATCCCAAGAGTCTGACCAAATTCCTATGTTGAAGTTTGGCTATGAGCTGAACTTCATTTTTGAACTCTAAGACACCTTGTCCTGAATGTGAAGCAAGTCTCTTGACTGCTATCTCCAATTCTTGAAGAAAATGACCCTAGGGAAACAAAGATGATATTATGCCTCAATCGTGTTACATTATGGTGCACAATTTAATTCACAACTACCAAGTAATGAGTACAAGGAAATTAATCGCAATTTCAATCAATATTCCTCCACAGTTTCAAATAATTGTATGAAAAATTCAAATACATATAGCATATTCTTGTTTCTCTTGATTAGAGAATGCGTGAGGATTATATAAAGTATGATATATCATATATGTACCTTATATACAGGGCCAAATCCTCCTTCTCCAAGTTTATTTTCTTCGGAAAAGTTACTTGTAGCTTCCAATATCTCGTGAAAATCATAAACTGTAAAGCCAGATAATCCTGCTTCCATATCCCATACTAGTTCTTGATCTCCTTCTTGCAACTTGTAACTACGTTTTTCTCGTAGTATCTTTGTACCTGAAAAATTGGGAATTGACACAATATGTCGTTCCCCCTAATTAAATCTCTTTATGTTTACGACATGCATGGAGTATGTGGTGAGCAACCTCCAAGCAATCAAAAAATATCTTTATATTTAGCGGAGTACTACTACATATATATAGTACGTAGTAGCATTTCAGAAACTAATTTACCCACCATTTTTGTTCCTTCTTCCTCTGAGGCGACAACAGTAGACAATGACGCAGAAAGCAACCAGTGCTAGTGGAGCAGCTACAGATATAGCAATTACCCAAGGCTGCGTTCCATGACCTTTAAAATTCGACATCCACAAAAAATGAATGAATGAATCTATTGCCAAAGCAAAATGAATGAATCTACACTCTAAACTACATCTACATACATCTATATGTAGTCTTTAATAAAATATCTAAAAAGACTTATATTTAGAAAACAGAGGAAGTATAGCTAATTATGAATTTGTAACCTTTCAATTGTGTTTGTGCAACGACGTATGGATGGAGACAGAAACCAAAGTGTACTCTTGCCTGTGGGAGGAGCCGGAGCGTTGGACGATGGACTGATCCGCCGCATGGGATGGTCGAAGAACATGAACGACTCGAACCTGACGTTGCAACGCAGCACGAAGATCCGTCCTCCCAGGCGCACAGACGTGGTGGCGTTGACCATGCCGATGAGCCGCTGGAGGCACGCCTGGCAGTCGCCGGCGGACAGGTCCGGCGTGCACTGCGCTAGAGAGTAGAGCGTCGGGGCAGAATCCATGACCACTGTGGCGTACCGCCTCGTCGCGTTGGCGGCCGCGTCCTCAGCCGTGGCAGTCAGCAGCTCGTGGATGCCAGCGGCAACGACGCCGGGGTCGCCGGAGATGTTCCCCTGGTTCCACGCCTGGAAGAGCGTGCCGTTCCCGGTGAGACTGGCCGCTGGGCTGAGGAAGCCATCGTCGCCGGAGAAGCCGAGCACGCAGCCTGGTCTCTGGTCGTCGTCGTACTCGTAGTAGACGGTGGCGGCCTTGTCGCTGGGGCACGTCCGCTGCGCGTGCTGGAAGGAGGCGGCGACGCAGTCCCTGCATGCGGTGTCGTTGGCGAAGTCGCCACGGCAGAGCGCGAGCGCGTGCACCGCGTCTGGGGATTGGCCGGCGGTGGCGGCGGCGAAGAGCTGCCGGGAGGATGAGGCGTTGGCGGGGAGGGTGGAGGCGAGGGCGGCGAGGTTGGACTCGTAGGTGCCGTTGGCTACGTAGCTGCCGCCGCTGCCACAGAGCTGTGCCGTTGCAGTCGCCGGCAGCGGCATGAGCAGGAGGAGGAGCAGCAGGACGCCCAGCATGCTAGCTACCTAACCGCGGCAAGGCCGGCCGCTCGATTTCTCCTTGTCCTAAGTCCTAACTGCCTTGCTTGCTTGTTGCTTTCAGCGATCAGACCAACAGTCCATAGATTTGAAGCCGTAAATCATCGGTGCCACCTGTTTACTTCATTAATATTGTTTATTTATTTAGCAACTAAACTTCTTTTCCTCAAAAAAAATCAGCGACTAAACTTTTCCGCGTGCAGGTGTTTTGTAAATATCCACATGCTTATCATTGTTTCTTTCTGGTGTCATCGAAATGATATATTTTTAATTACATTGGCAATGTCGGTTTTTCATTTATGTGACATGTTTAGATATGTACATTATGACCACGTGCCATATGTGGTAAGCAGTTCAAATTAATTTTAAAAAAATATGTACATTGTGAAACAGTGGGAAGGACGTGAACATCAGAGGGAGATTAATGGGAAAAGGACACCTAGCACGTAACTCCATCCCGGCCAGTAAGTTGAGAGCATCCTTGACCATTTCTCCAATAGTAAGTTGAGAACATCACTCACCTTTCCCCTATAATACTGTACATAATCTCATAAGAAAGAGTAAGGCATTTTTGGAGGGCGAGTTCAATGAAGCTCAGTTTTTATAGTGAGAGCTACACAAAAAAGACAAATTCATGTATTTTTTATAGTTACAGTGCATGTACTGTTCATCATTTCAAAATCATGATTACATCTTTTTTGTGTAGCTTATCATCTTAAAATTTTACAAACATGTAATATAGTACATCCGTATGAATGCTTTTGTTTTTTGTAGATTTTTTTTAACACTTTAAAATATGATTTTTAAAATTTTCAAAATAAAGGGCTTCATGGAGCTCGTCCTCCATTTCGCATTTTCGCATAAGAAAACCGTTTAGGAAATTAAACTCAATTAGCCTTCCCCCAAAGCTTATTATCTCAGGAATTATAGCTTTCCCCCCTCAAACCGACCCATACTGACCCAAATTTTATTTAAATAACATTGTGTTGCTTTCAGTATCAGTCCGGCAATCCGTAGATTAGAAACGTTCAATCATCGGCGTCACATGTTTCTTGGACTTCCCTAAAAAAAACTGTTTCTTGGATGAAATAATTCTTCACGGTGTAATGCTTCATCATACGAATTCTTTTTACGGACTGGGTTTACAAGATTAGGTGGAGGGATTGGGTGGAATTCAGGGGCGTCCGGAATAGAACAATGAATTAGTCCAAATGTCAATTCTCGATGTCACCTTCTTTAGTACTCTCAAGAATGAAAATTTCCATGGAAATTAATCCAGCAGAACTTTCAAAAGTCAAGTCGTGGCTGCCGTGGAAGAATCGTTTTTTTTTTGTTAAATCTCTAACTAAAGAAAAGGAGAAAAAACAGAATATCTACCAGATCAGCCAAAGTATCTATCAACTAGTCACCGTCTTCTGGAAAAGAAGATACGAGTGTTCGGTATCTGCATACTCTTCCTATATGGTCCAAATCATGTCTACATCAGCTAAAGAGAAACAAAACCGTGCCTTTGGGACACCATGCATAACTATGCATCCGCCGGGTGATCTTTTTGAAAGATCGTCCAGGTTGCGAGCCATTAGATCTAGTGTTATCAACAGCGGCTGACCAGCATCCATCACCATTGCGAGCTAATGTTATAGAAACATTTGTGGCATAGTTAGTGTTGCAGAAGCATTTGCAACGAAGGTTATGTTAAAAACAATTAAAATAGAGATCGTGCAGAAACGTCTGCAGATATTTTTTTGCAACATGGTCATAGTGCATAATTTTTTTGCAACAAAGATCATGTTGCAAAACATCAGATTGTGTTGCAACAAAGGTCATGTTGCTTCTGCAACAGAAATCATGTTGCATGAACTATTGCTGCCGCAGCACTGACGGTTGTGGCTGAGCTTGATGAGGCGGCAGCCATGGACGCCGTTGCTCCTACAGGACGGTGTCGGTGTTGAACGTCGGGCGATCCTATGTTAGCGGATTGCTTCGTTTGGTGGTGTAGTAGTGGTGTGTCAGCGCCGCTGCGCCGAGCGCGGTAGCGATCGTGAACCCCGTCGCCCTTTGCACCACCTGCCGTCGAGGCGCCAAACCACCGTCGTCCACATCGCTCCAGGCAACTAAAATTAGTGCTTGGTCACACAACTACGTACAAGAACACCGATCAGTGATCACGGGAGTAAGGGGAGACCGAGAGGCTCAGACTAACAAACAAATCCGCCCGTCACATTAGCGGTTTGCTTCATTGTGAAAGAACTTAAGGAGATTCACAAGGAAGAAGATGGCTCGGTGGTAGAGAAGATGCTATTTTGCTGGGAATAAGAATGGATGAGCCACACATGGGACACACGTCGCATGCTAGAGGCGGCGGACACCCGCACCTAGATCGGCGGAGTGGTTAGAATCATTTCCCATATCATAAACAAACAATTAATCTAGGTAAAAATATGCAAAAGTATAATGAAGGACTATACACCAATTAGGAAGGGTGGCTTAAACTTATAAATTGTACAAGAGTTGTAGTATCATCAATATAGACTGCCACATATAAACCATGTAACGTGAACAAAATATTATCTAGGAAGTGTGGCTGATATTGTCATATCATTAATACTACATGACTCTGTAGCAGTCGATGTCTCTTCATTTCCTACCCTCACATTGAAATATGCCGGCTGCTTAGGCTCATCGATGATCATAGCCTCATTGCTTAGCATAGCTATAACATCAGCCATAGTTGGTCGATCGGCTGCATTCTCTTGTACGCACAATAGTGCTATGTTAATGCACCTCATCATCTTTGTCGAGTGACTTTTGGAAAACGATGATGAACTAACGAGGTCAATCCACCTTCCCTCATCCCATAATTGCCATGCCTGTTTGGAAATTGGAGGTTGTGTTATAACTTCTAATTCCTAAGTAATTGAAAATTGTACAACAAATTAAAAAAAATGCATGCTTAAGTTTCTGTATACAATCTCACATATCCAAGAAGATTGATGAAACCTCCATATTGTTGGTTTCCAGAATTCCGTTTTCCACTAAGGATCTCAAAGATAATAACACCAAAGCTGAAGACGTCGGATTTGATAGAGAAGACACCCTGTGAAGCATACTCAGGTGCCATGTAGCCACTAAAATTGTATATGACACATGTAAAAGTTAGTGTGTATTGTTCAAGTGTAATATAAATACTTATGAGATGATTTTATTTATATGAAACTTACTATGTACCAACCACTCTTGCTGTTGTGTTTCCTTCGGTGTTTGAGCTAAATATTTTTGCTAGCCCAAAATCTGAAATTTTTGGATTCATTTCACTGTCCAACAGAATGTTGCTAGGTTTCAGATCTCGATGTATGACACGCAACCGGGAGTGCTTATGTAGGTAAAGCAGTCCATGTGCTATTCCTTCGATTATCGCTACAAGTTTCGACCATTCCAGTAATTCTCTTCTTTTTTCATCTGCACGTCAATTAGATATCAGTATAACAGGGGGAATAGACAAGGTAAATGATCATATTCTGTACAGGCCAGTTACCTAGGGAATACAAACTATATATACTCATGGGGCTAGCAGTAACAAAATGTCGAGTCAATTTCTAGTCACTCTAATCCGTGAGAAAAAAAGTATGTACACTCAATTAAGAAATGTAAATGCATACCAAAGATGAAGAAATCCAAGCTTTTGTTTGGCAAGTATTCATACACCAGTATTTTCTCCTCGTCTTGATAGCAACATCCCAAAAGCCTAACCAAATTGCTGTGCTGGAGTTTGGCTATGAGCTGAACTTCATTTTTGAACTCTGTGAAGCAAGTCGCTTAACTGCTATCTCTAGTCCATCAGTAAGCTTGCCCTGGGAAAAATATGTATTCAAAAGTTAGGCTCTACCCTCCTCATGTAAATTATGCTTCCATCCTGGTCATGTTGAGCTGTTAGTTTTCCCCCCTTCTGTTAGCATTTGCTGGCTTTGTTCGCCTGTAGTATTGTAATTTGGTTGTCTATTCAATGTGAATGAAACAGGCGTTTTGCCCTGTGGGTTAAAAAGCTTCTAATCTATTCTCAAAACAAAACAGCCTCTAATCTGCTTCTCAATTCCAAATTGCCAGCTGGAGGTTGGTCACAAAATGTGGGCTTATAAATTATTTGGTTCTCACAATAATTATAATTCATATAGACTAACTAAATACTCCCTCCCTTCACAAATATAAATGTTTTGGATATTTCAGTATGAAGTTATATATGAACTACATACAGACTGAAAGGAGTAAACAAACACACTAAAACATGTCTATATAGATCCGAGTCACAAAAAAATTAGAACATCTTATATTTGTGGACCGAGGGAGCAGTTCCCAATAAATAAGGAAATCATATAAGCATACTAATTTACCTTGTAGACAGGGCCAAAGCCACCTTGTCCAAGTTTGTTTTCTTCTGAAAAATTATTTGTGGCCTCTAGTAGCTGTTCAAAATCAAACACCATGAACTCTGAATTCCCCCCTTGCCAAACTAGTTGTTCGTCTCCTTCCAAATCTTGAGAACGCCTTGATCCTTGTAATGTCAGCAGTGTACCTAGATGTATGATTGAGAATAAGGGAAATTAATCCCTCACGTTTAGTCGTATCTGACACTATGATTAACTGGAAATAATTCAAATAATGGAATGGAACATCGTTCCAGCACTTAATTAATTAATTAGTTAGTGGAGTACCTTTTTTTTGCTTTGTGAGACGACGAGAGTACAGGATGAAGAAGAGAAATGCTGCCGCCGCTAGAGGTACTAAAACTATGGCAATTATCCACAGCTTGCTCATGCGCCCTGATATGAAAGCATGTTAGCTCTGAATTAGTCTTCTACTACATGTTCTTAATTAATTCTTGGCATAACTAGAAGAATCAACAAGGGTATAGGCTTACTCTTGTGTTCGGTTGGAGTCGGAGCCGGCGGCCCGAGGCTTATCATAGGCTGACCTTGGTAGAACGGAGACGCCTCATACCTGAAGTAGCACCGTATGACGCCCATCTGTCCTCCCATGCGCAGGGACATGGTGGAGTTGATCAAGCCGAGGAGATGATTCAGGCACGCCAGGCAGTCCCCCGTGGACAGGTCCGGCGTGCACTGCGCCAACGAGTACACCTTTGGGAAGGTCGTGCCGCTGTCCATGACACCCGTGGCGAACCGCCTCGGCGTCGCGCTGGCTGCCTTCTCCACGGTCTCCACCAGCAGCTCGCGGATGAGGCCGGTGATGAGGGGCACGTCGCCGGTGACGTTCTTGACGTTCCACCTCTCAAAGGGAGGGTTGCCACCGTTTTCATCTCCCGTACGATTGGTGTATATCGAGGGAGCAAGGATGTCGTTGAAGCTGTAGAGGAGGATAGAATCGGTATAGTAGGAGGCGGCCCCGAACACTCCGCGTCCGGCGGCGTGGCGTTCCGCAGTGTGCCGAACGTCTTGGCGACGCTCTGGGCGCATGCGGTGTCGTTGAGAATGTCACCACGGCAGAGCGCGAGCGCGTAGACGACGTCAGGGGCTTGGCCGACGGTGGCGGTGGCGAAGTGTACCGGGGAGGAGGAGGTTTTGTTGGGGAGGGTGGCGGCGAGGACCTTAACGTTGTCGCAGAACGCATCGGCGGCCGCCTCCTGGAACGGCGTGAGGCAGCTGAGCAAGAGGAGCAGGATGATCGCCATGCCTAAGCTAGAACTGCCTGCTGTTGTTCTTCTCTCGGTCCAGATGATCAACTCAGGCCGTGGCACATACAGTACTTATCAGCAAGTTAGCTGGAAAAAGGAATAGTAGACCATTTTTTTCAGCTTATTTCTGGCCAGCCCATTTCAGTTGATCAGTATTAGTATGACTAGTCAACACCTAACTTTGGAATCATAATTTTTCTTCTTATTCCGTAGAGAGTTCTTTTGTTGTTGCTGCGGAATTTGTAGAGAGTTTAGTTAGCCCGTGTTTGGCGCTACTTGTGCGTTGTGTCTATACGCTATACAGAATCGAGCTTCTTTGAAGTGATTCAACCTAAATATTTCTATCAAGAAGCTAAGGCAAAATTGCTGACAGTGCTAGGCAGTTTTTTTTCATATATGGGTTTTCAGTTTTTGAAGCAATATATATATATAATCAAAGGCTACCAAAGAATCCTTATGCATTTCTCGCAAAAAAAAGAGATTCTTATTGCAAACAATACGTGCAGATTTTTTGTGAAGTCTCCATTTTCTCCCGTTTTTATTTTTGGAAATCAATACATGTCATCATCTGTTTTCATTTTTGGAAATCGATACATGTCATCATCTGTTTTCATTTTTGGAAATCGATACATGTCATTGTCAGTATCTTGTGCCCCCTTCGTCCGGAATTATTTGTCAGAGAAATGAATTTATCTGAACGTATTTTTAGTTTGAAATATATCCATTTCTGCGACAGGTAATTCGGGGCGGAGGGAGTACTCACTTAAATGTAGGAGCAAGTATTGATGTTGAATTTTAAGTTTTCCACATGACGTCTTGACTCAGGCACTTAACTGCCTGACGTATTACGAGTCAAGTCTTTGTCTCTATTTGTGACTTGTCTCCAGCACCACTGCGTGTCCGCCAGGTCAAGTAATTATCGGGTCACCGTCAGCGATGACTGACTTCCAATAGACTAAGACTGATACCACCTAGCTCGTGTTCTTCAAAATTAAGGTGTTTTTGCAACTACTGGCCGGGAGAAGGATTCAAATTGGTCACCATCAGTATCGTGTCCTCCGGTGGGGTTTGTTCAACTTAACGTTAATGCTTTTTTTGACCATGATTTACTCACGAGTACGATTGGGGCTGTCTTAAGATATGGCAAAGGTAGATTTATTGCTGGGGAAATTGTAAGATTGACTGGTGCGCGGATGTATTGATGGCTGAAGCTCTGGCCCTAAAATTCGGTCTATCGCTGGCGCAAAGGACGAGATGCAGCCGCATTATAACAAACTCGGATAGCATGGAGGTGATTGATACCATGAAGGAAGAAGGACAATCGTCGGGGGCTGCGGCGGCAGTTTTTGATGGTTGTTTTCATTTAGTTTGTGATTCGAGCACTGTAATAGAGAAGCAAATAAAGTTGCTCATGAACTTGCAATTGGCTAGATTTTTTTTTCATTTCTGATTGGTTCGAGGAGCCAAAAAGTGAAATTGTACCAATCCTCATAAACGATGTGATGGATATTTCTAATGAATAAAAGTATTTTTTTAAAATGTCCTTTATGCTACTAGCAGTGTACACCTCACAGCTGTTACGACGTACTCTATCACCCAGATAATGTTTGTTTCTAGCTAATGGAAAATGAGCTCCAGGTAGCTCCCAGTGTGTTTATTTTAGAGTGGATTTCATATTTTACCCCTAGACTTCACATTTGTGACAATATTTACTCTATTTAGCAGAAAGAAACACATTTTAAAACAATTTAGCCAAGCTGGTGCCACAAATTACCTCGTTTTTTCCGTCTCAGTGCTAACTAAGCATGCCCATTTTGTCGGTTTACTTCGACTTCTGGTTTTCTCTTGGTCCAGGGCGGTAGCGGATATTTAACAGGCTAGATTGGACGGCTGTTGGTGCTCTGGTTCGTGCACAACGTGCGTGTGGCCATGAGGGCGTGCATGGGATCATGCCCCGTGAAATCTCGGGTGGGAGGTTGACGACAATGACGAGCGGGTCGTGGGCCTAAAGTGGTTGGGCGGTTGGCTAGGCTGCGCTACTGTGGCTACTGTTTCGGCCCAGTGAATAGTGCCCTTTTTAATCCCATTTAATTAGAATTAGAGAGTTTAATGTGGCTCAAAAATTGCCATTTCAAATCCAAATATCACATATACTTCCACAAAAATATTTGGGTATCCTAAATTATAGGAAACATATTTGCAGCATCAATGCAATTTTTAAAATCCGTTTTCGGTAGGCCTTAATATGGACAATTAAATAAATCCCTAAATAAATTAGGGTTTATTAAATAGCCAAATTAATCCCTGGAAACTTCCAAAATGCATGTAAACCATGAAATGCATATGCATGGTTTGTGAGCATCTATATTTAAAAAGAATTTGTGATGTGACACCATGATGAATCTATGATTGTTTATTCAGCCTTGGTTACTACTATAGTAACTTTTATCGTTACCCTCAAAAAAATTTAATCGTTACTACGACTAGACTACGCCTATTGGTCTTTCCCCCTCTTCTCCATTGTTTGCAACATAAGCTATGATATAGTCGACAACTTTGACTCCGCCTGACATGTCTAGCTCCTCCTAGTAGTACCCCCCTCCTGCTGTGGAGTATTCCTGCATTTTCTCCAAATATTCGGAGTCTAAATTTATAGTAGATGAGTAATGTAATTCTCAAAAAAAAAAAAACAGATGAGTAATGTATGCTCTAACACTACTACTGGGGCCAAAGGGCCACGACAATGCACTTTGCAAATATCTTGTAGGAGTCAAGTCTTAGTTAATTTCATGTGATCATCAGACTTCACGAGCTGTTAGAACCTCTCATGGTTCCTATTCTGCCATGACCGTCGATCTTTCCAAGACCGGGAAGTAACAAGTCACAATTCAATACACTCTATAGAGGTGCGCTACTTTACCCATGATTGTTAACTTAGCCTTTATGTCAGGAAATTAAATAATTAAGGAAATTTGCACTCAGCCTCTGCTACAACCTCACTGCTGAGTTCCTCCTCCTCCTGTGTCATACCATGGATTGCTCTAAGCTCATGGCTTTGTGCCATGGCTATTCCATGACTCGTGACATGACCATCAAACGGTGATTGTGCTCTCTTGAGTCCAATTGTGCTATTTGGGTACTGTTGAGGCACTGTACTATTTTCCTGAGCTTGTTGAGGTGGTATTTGAGGGTTGATATGGCTCTGTGCATTGTGCTTGTGCTTGTTGTATTGGCTTGGCCGGTTCCATAGCTTGGGAATTCCCAATTTCCAGGATTATAAGCTATTATTCATGTCCATATGGTCATGTTTATGTTTTATTTGTGCATCCTAGGGTCACTTGCTCGCTCTTTGGCTTGTTAGTATGCTAATTATGACATGTTTAACTCGTAATTGTATAAGTTCACTGACATGGCATGATGTACTTGCATAGCACTCTTGGTAAGTTAAAGACGGTAAGGAAACCATTCATTCTACGCGCTGTTTTTTTTTTTTTACTTTCACGCATGGATAACTTGGAGGGGGTCATCTACTTCGACTCTTGATCGGCAGATCGTCTCAGAGAAATTCTCGTGCTGGGAGGTATAACCTAGCTGTGGGAATTGTCGCGCTTCACCAACTTCTTACGGCTTCCGCAACTCTGCTAGTTGGTGAGTTTGATCGTTACCCGCCGTCTTAATAGTTGTCCTGGGCGTGATCGTGTAGCATATTTGTTGTTGTTGCGTGACATGTTACCCAGGGCCGTCTCCAGAAATTTGGGGCCCCGGTGCGAAATGCGGAATGGAGCCTAAAATTTTGAATATTCTTATGATACAATCGAAGCATACTTCAGATACATGTTACTTCGTATAAACTTGGAAATATATCAAATATAATTCTAAAGAAAACTGAATAAATGTAATACTAAAGCCATAATCTGATCTCCTGATCTACCGAAAAGCATCATCCGTCTAGTATTTCTTGAACGAAATCGTCAATTATATCTTCGTAATACCTTCCACAAACAATTTGGCTGCATAGCAGAAGATGACATGAACAAAATTAATAAACCTGTGCACATGTACACAAAAGATGGAAATGATAAAATTACATAATGGTTCAATATATTATTTCTGAAGATGAATTGATAAGAAAAACATAATTGTTCAATATTCTGTATACATCGTAACATAATTATCTATCAGAAAAGAATAGTCTACAGTAGTAAAAATTTGAGGGTGTCTAAATTAGTAAATTATAAGTAGGTTTAGTAAAAAAAGACGGAGCACTAGGGCCCATGCAATTTCCTGCAAGCCTAGTGCGTTGTTACATTGAGAAAAATAGCTACCCACAAAGAAAATGAGGAAATAGCTGCCACCTGTCCTACGTCGTGTGCGTGTAGACCGAACAGATCTTTTTGTTTTCGAGAAATTAGATTTTTTTTGAGGCAATTGAGAAAATAGATTTTTTTGAGAAGAATTGAGAAAATAGATCGGCCAGATTGAGTTCGCCCGGAAATTTGCACTCGTGGGCCTCCACTTGTTTAACATTTTTTATATACCTGTTCAACATTTTTTCAAATATTTGTTCAACATTTCTTAAAATACTTCTTCAACATTTTTTAAATACTTGTTCAACATATTTTCAAATACTTGCTCAACATTTTTATATACATGATCAACATTTTTTCAAATGTTTTTTGAAGAGTTTTTATTTGTAATATATATATTTATAATATTTTAAAATATAAACAAAAGTACAAAGGAACACAGAAAACGTAAAAAAATAGGGAAAACAGGTTGTGTCTTCCCGCGCTCGTGGGCCGGCCTAGCTCGCCCACGCTTCAGTGAGAGCTTTGCTCCCGGCTCGCGTGAAGCGAGAAATAGGGGCTCCAGGCTATCAGGGCCCAGACAGGAAGGCTAAGCAACTACTTGTTGTTCTGATGGGCCTATAAGCGAAAATTCGGCCAGATTTTGGGGGCCTGGATTTTGGGGGGCCTGCAGAGCGCACAGCTCGCACAAGCCCATGGACGGCCCTGACGTTACCCTACAATTATACCCCGGTCTACCGAGACTGGTTGGGTGATGCAGTCATTGGCGCCTCTTATATTATGCCAGACTAGGAGTGGAAGGAAGTGCCTTCTGTTGTTCGTACCAAGGTGCATGTGTTGTGATGTACACGATTGGCCGTGTCCTTGAGCCATGTATGCTAAGGTTGTTGCCTCAAATGGCGGTCCGCATAGTTGACTCTCCCGGTGGGCATCATGTCGACGGCGATGGCATGCCTCTTGGTCGTGTGGGCGGCAAGGGGTGTAGTGGTGGGTTGTTCGCGCTTACTTTTTTGTTGGTAGTGGTGATGTCCAGATCCAAAGCTGGAGGTCTATGCACATCGTAGTTGTCATGGATGCCTCGTGCTGACACCGATCGATGAGCCGCCGAGCGAAACCTCCACGCTTTGTGCCGATGGCGGCGATGCCTACGGGCGCCGCCCTCGTCTCAAGGACGTCGTTCTGGTTCTCCTCTCTCTGTCAGGGCTCCAGATGAAGACCCTTTTCTGTCTAGACTGGGTTGCGGCGGCGCTTCACATTGTTTTCCCTCCTAATGATGGTGTCGTGGAGTTTGGGTGTCTTAGGGTGTGGCATGGTGTTGTCTGCCTTTATTCTTTTCACAACATAGTAGTGTGCGTTTTATGTTATACGGTTAACCCGGAATGTGTTTTCTAAGAGGGTCATCCTACTACTTTGTATCTACTACCACTATAAAAACACGAGAGGATGGAGAACCAAGTCATCCTATCAATCCAAACCTGCAATCTGATGGTATACATCCCTCCAAAACACCAAACATATTTTATGCTTTAATTACCCACCATGCCATTGGGTTACCATCCTCACAAACACGTCGCGTCCAAAAAAAATATTCCAAGTCCTCCCGCGACCACGCCCTCGGGTAGTTTACCTCTTCCCCCACATCCTCCCCGGCAGACCCCCACGTCCTCCCGCCCCGTTCCTCCCGCACCTGTTCGCCGCCCTTCGCCCCACCACCCCCTCCTACTGGAGCCGCCCCCCCCCCTCTCCCCCGCGCCGCTGGAGCCGCCGTCGGAGCTGCCCTTCACCGCAGGCCGCCGCCGTGCCGCTCGCCGCTGTTCCTCTTCTGCTTCACGTGAGACTACTGGTGCACGGGCGGGAGGATTTCCCTAGCCCTGCCCCGTCCTCTCATCTCTCGATCTGATTGAAGCCACGGCCCGGGAATGGCAGCTGAGTCGTCGGCGGTGGACGACATGCGGAAGGCGCCCTCTATTGAGTGGCGGTGGGTGTCCGCGGGGAGGAGGAGGACGACAAGCTGGAGGGCCCGCGGCCGTCGGGTTAGCGGGAAGGGGCTGCAGCTTCGAGTTCGAGGACGAGGACTACGAGGACGAGGACGAGGAGCACCGGAAGGCCAGGAAACTCCTGTCACGCACGGCCACCGCCAAACTGCCTCGCGGCCACCCCCGTCCGCTGGTGGCGATCTTTGTGCCTCCAACCGATGGCGATGACCATGCCTTTTTCATGGTATGTATCACAGGCACCAAGAGATCCACATCTTTATTGTGCGATGAACGCAACTTATATGTGCATCTCTTTCTTTCTCTGATCTTCTCCCTCTCATAAGTAGTTCTATACTTCTTAAGTCTGAATGACGTTTCCTTGTGGTAGGAGCAGACGATATTGGATCTGAGTTCGTGAAGGAGGAGCAAATGGATATTTGGATTTGTGTTGCTCCTTATTAATATATGTACAAACGTGTTTTCTTCAGGTTATTACGGTTAACAGTGATGATCTAATCTTAGAAGATTTAAGTTCATGAAGGATAATAAAATTGGCGGCGTACCTGTAGCAGAAGGTCCTAAAAGGAAACTTTTGGTAGTGTGAGCATAGGGATATTTGTTACGTCTTGAAGTTCATGAAGGCTTACTCTTACTGATTCAGGGGGCACCTGCATTATTCGGTATTTTGGTACAACTTAAGTATAGGATATGCACCTTTCATTTGTCTATGCATAATTTTTCTGCTCATGCATGGTGCATACTTTTGACTTACATATGATGTATTCAGCGATGTCATTGGTGACTCATGTGAAGTTGCTGTTTTTGATTCAGGTGCAATGACACCGTGGCAGCCATGGAGAATATATGCATGAAGCCGTGAGCAGTAAGCAGCTTAGCTATTTATTATTGTTGGCCTTTTAAGTTTGATAGTATTGCTGGATTACCTGCATATTAGATGATGAATAGCTTGAGAAAAGCAAACCTTATCAGTTCTAAAATGTGCTATTTTTTAGCATAACTAATCGTCGTGTGCTTATACCAATTATACACTGCTAGATAGACATGCATAAGTATGCAGGTTGACGCATAAGTCATTTTACAGTATGATGAGGGTGACAATCAACTAAGCTTCAACAACTTATAACTGCATGGCGAGTGGTCGAATGCATGCCTCCCCACACCTCTGTCGATCCTTTTTTCCTGGTATAAACATAATCTCATTGTGCCATCTCACATTGCCAATATATGCCCAGCACCTCAAAGTAGTATTATAGCCTCTATCACTCATATAACCTGATACAATTTGTCTCCTATCATTTCAAATGTGATTGCCTTCTATTCCGCATTATTTAAAGTTGTTGCCGAAACCTTCTCCATGTAGTGCCTTCCCTCATCATATGAGCTGCTAGCCCGCGCGCACTAGCTAATTTGTGTTCACCCTTTCTTCCCTATATCTTTCTCTCTGCTTTTACTTCGCGATCCTGTAGCTGTATATTAGGATGATATGCTGAGCACATATAAGATCGTCACAAGCAAGATAGCTGGACTATGGAGTGCCTAGGGCAGTGGTAATTCATAAATTGCATGATGTTTAATGGGAAGCATCTGAGAGTACCAATGTCCAGTAGTAAGATCTGATTTTATAGGTGATCAAGCCAATATAAGTGTACGTGCATCCCCTTTTAGTACAGATTTATAAAAAATATGATATATGCTATGATATTTTCCAGAACAGTTGGCCCTTGATCTTGAGGCACTCATGTGTATTGCTTTTCTTCCTAGAGAAATACATGTCTATTGATTATTATTGGAATTGGTTTGAAGAAACAGAGTATGATCTTCTTTCACAAGTAGTGATCATAAAACAACAGGGAGAGGCGTTTTAGCTCCCGGAGGGTGTTTCAGCGGTGTGCTCGAGGACGAGCGTTGACAGCGCGGGTGTCCGATTTCCAGCGGCGCAGACATGGTGATGGATTTCTCCATCTCTCCGGTAGACAGGTCAGAAATCACCTTCTTGGAAAAGAAATCTTCTTCCATTACTATCCAGCATCAGAGAGATCTTAGAGCTTTAGTTCAACGCGTGCAGGTTGCCCATCTTCCTGGATGAGGCGGCTAGCGCGGTGGCCCTAATGGATTTGATTGGTGGCGAAGAGGAATCCGCCAATGGATCTTGTGGGGATGTTGTCGCCGGATTTGCGCATGACTCATCTGGGCAGTTCGTACGTGGTGTTGTGTGCAGCAAGGAGAGGACTGTAGCTACCGGTGGTGCCGCCATGTCCGGTTTCAGTGAGAGCGAGGGTGACAACGCAGATGCAATTGACCAAGCCGACGACCAAAGCACATATTGATGAACACCAAGAGGCTGTGATTTAAGATCGAACTGAAAGTGGTGATGGAGGGTCTGCTCAATCTACTACTTGCAAGGTGGATCCGCAAGCCCCTGGGTGGACTTAGAGGTAATAGGCATTTACTTATAAGAGGTAAATGGTGTGTAGCAAAACCAGAGTTGCGATGATGTCTTGGTTATTGTAGTTTCATATGATCCCCTGAGGCATTGTCAGAGTAGCCCAGCTTTTTTGTTTTGGTTGCGTGGACTATGAGAAAGTAAATAGAACTGGAAATGTTGTGATGGATATGAGTGTTGTAGTTGTACTGCCATGTGTTGGATCTTGCATTTCCCCTGAATTAGTTTCTTGTTACAAAAAAAACTAGACAGATGTACAAAAAATGATTGGTATTTCATATATAAGAATTTTGCTTCATGTTGTTACAGAGTAAGAGTCGGGAATCAGCCAACGGATAGAGCCCCATGCCCAGAAAGATTAGACGCGCTGGAGGAGACAATTCGAGGGCATGCAGATAAATTGGGGGACCATGTAGTTGAGCCTGCTATTGGCTTAACATTCAACTCCTTGGGTGAAGCATATGATTTTTGCAACCTTTATTCGTGGGAGCATGGTTTTGGTATCAGGTAAGACATGCCATTTTGCTTGTTTTTCGTGGTAAACACATCTATGGCAAGTGCGCACATAGTTTTCAATGTTTCAGTAAAGAGTCATCCATCGGGCATGAAGCAGTAGAACCATTGACTGAAGATTCCTTAGTTTACACACGATGTCTGACGAAGTGTGTCACTGCTCATGGAATTTTCAGAGTTAGAGTAAGAGGTCATCGATCCAACAGAGTTAGAATATTGATCATTTAAAATTAGATTGTAGGTCATGAACAGTGTGCGAACATGTATGCTAATTGCCGACTAAACTTTCGGAGTAAAATATGACGTAGATTAGAAACACACGATTTCTTCATGTCATTGCAGAGCTTGATTAAGTTTATACAGTACATTTTATGGAGTATGCTAACTCTCCACCGCACTGAAATTACAGGACACCCTGTCCCAGCGGGCTCGGCACACTCTCCGCTCCGCTGAAATTACAGGACACCCTGTCCCAGCAGGCTCGACACTCTCCGCTCCGCTGAAATTACAGGACCGGACACTATGTCTGGTAAGAATTTGTGCACTGGAGCAAATGATTTAGGGTTATACAGATTAGTTGGGTGAGCACGGTGCTATTGGGCTAACACTAGACCCCATGTAAGAAACCTATGGTTTTTACAATCTTTATTCATGGAAGCATGGTTTCACCATTAGATATTATGGGAAAAGTAGGCTTAATGTCAGGAAGACAAAATGTATGAAGTTTTCTGCGGATGGTTGGGAGAGGAGAGTGGTGCAGCAGTGGTGGCAGGAGGAAGAAGATTGCTCCATCCATCAGTTGGCCGAGCTCCGGCGTCCTCACGTCAGGCTTGGCTTGGAGTGCTGACAATGAAGCATTCTACATGGTATGCATCCAGATCCGCTTCATCTGCTAGACGCTAAATCGAGTCAATGGACCAATTGGCTAGAATTAGAAATTAACTGTGTGTATTTTGTGTTTGCGCCTCCGTGTATTTTGCTGGACGCTTAGTGTGTTCATCGCTGGGAGGAACTATCTCTAAATTAGTTGTTATTATTGCAGTGTAGTAGCCAACGTGCGCGTGGACTAATGTTTAATTATGTGAGATTACCCCAAAATGCCTGATGCTGTTAAGCTGCAAAATGCACCTTCGTAGATAGACTGAAAACCTGACAACCAACGTTTTTCCAGCATTTTATTTGCCCAAGTGATGTCTTTCCGACTTTTTTCCTGTGTCGGTGACAAATCTTGCCATGTGTTGGTTGTGCGTATAAAAAATAAAACCTCTACCCATGGACTCCTGTTGTGAAATTTTAGAAGACGCCTGATACATTTTAGGGGGCTCATGCGTAAAACTTGTATTTGGTCTATCTGTATGTGACATCTACCAGTTTGAATTAAAAAATCGTTAATCATGGGACGTAAGGTGTCGATGGAGGTGGTGGGGGCAGCTAGAGTACCATGGGCGGCTCCGTTTGTCCCAATGTCTGTACCAGCGATGGCGTTCGGGAGGCAGCGCGCATTGAGTGATACTGTTGGGTGGGTATCATGTACTATTTTTATATTAGAAATACGAACCGAATACCAAGCCATGCTCAAATCATGAGGCACCTGCGTGGTCTAGATTGCAGGAGCATCTGGACCCGGGGTTTCTAACTTTTCTCTAAATCGAAAGAATAAGACACGTTTTAGTGTGTTTGTTCATTCATTTTAGTTCATATGTAGTTCATATTGATATATTCAAAACATCTTATATTGGTGAATGGAGGGAGTATTATTTACACCTTCCATGCGATTTAATTTTTCTTTCACCCAAACAAATACTATTTTTTGATGAAACAGATGCAGATGAAAAACTATGTAGAACCAAACAACTGAGTTAAGACGTGTGTTGCACATGCAAGCTTACTAGTTGTTTAAAGGTGTACTTTGATTTGTGCTTTATCTAAAAAGGGTGCAAGCCTGTTTAGGTGAGAGATGGGATTAGATTAGATGTATGCATCATGTAGACATAGTTTTAAAAACTGCACCAAACCAGCGGTCCGACCGAAAAAATTGAAAGCCGGCGTCTTGAAAAGTCATTTAAGAAATTAATAGAGCATCAACGAGAAATCAAAGACCTGACTGCTTGAGCTAAGGCATGCTAAAGGCCCCCTAATCAACTAGGCTAGTGATACTTTTGATTTATTAATGGTTTTCATCCAATATCATGTGTATTCATTTGATGTGTGGTCAAAAATTGAAAATACACTTTAAACATTTTTGTTCTTTTTTTTGGCAAATGAACCGATGAACTGGAGGTTCCATCAGAAAAATCTCATCCGACGACGGCCTCACTCGTTCGGTTTTTCAAACTATGACTATCGTGGCAAAATGGGCACAATTGACCTCGACACGAAAGTATTTCGCAAACTGAACTGTTGATGAAAATATCGTGGCAAAATGGACTGACCAGCCCCAGTTTGCTCTCTGTACTGGTTGGGGCTTGCTCCTGACATAGGGGCGCTGCACTACAATGTGTAACGTCTGGATGTTAGGTGTTGCATTAATTAATTATAGTGCCCGCCATCACGAAGCCATCATGTGGGTGACAGTGACCACATGGCAGTTAGTTCGCCGAGTCTTGCATGTAAGCCGAGTGTTTTCCATGAAATAAACCGAGTGTTTTTCGTGCTGAGTGTAGTTTTCCATGAAATAAACCGAGTATTTTTTGGGCCGAGTGTTTTCCATGAAATAAGCCGACTGCCCTATGTAAGCTGAGTGTAGCTTTGCTGGTACTATTTGGCTTACACAATAATGTACACTCGACTTACAGACGGCAACATGTTATTTTTCATTGGGCATACACATGGATACATATGCGCTTGAGTCAACTTAGATGACCACAAACTATATATTTTTAAATTCTAGCACTAAACTCCACGCGACCAAGTTCTTGTTTAGGGCATCTCCAATGGTTGTAAGATAGTTGTTGGTAGATTTTGCCACATAGGATTGTTGATGACATGTCATATAATAAATGAGGGAAGAGAGGAAGATTGTATGTACATGAACCAACACCCCTTGCACAAGCTCCAATGTAAAATGAGAGAGCACCCTATTTATTATCTCACATCCTATTGGGCAAACTACATACAATCCATTAGAGTTGTTGTATGTTAAGGTGTTGGTTGATGACATGACATATTTTATCAACATGCTAATATACAAACCATTGGAGATGCCCTTATTGGATGAAGCAGCGCATGCCGCTTTGACTCCTAGTGCCATCATCAAGGAAGCACTTGTGCAGCTGTGCGCCTACTAGATTGGTCAGCATGGACGGTGCAAGGTGCCACCATTGGTGCATGGCAGGTCGCATCTAATGCTCCTACTCGATTGGCCAGCATGGACGGTGCCAAGACCCAAGATGCGACCATTGGTGCATGGCAGGTCGCATCTACCAATGCTCCTAGATCCTCTCGATCTCCCCTGCCGCTAGCTCCATATAACTCTCCTCCGCCTCCGACGCTCCGAGCACCCACACCTCGCCATCGCCATTGAGCGGCATTGAGAGTTTGAGATGGCAACCAACGGCCGTACCAGGCGCAAGCGCAAGCGCGACGCAGAGCCCACCTCCCTCATGTCTCTCGGCGACGACATGCTCGGCGAGATCCTCATCCGCCTCCCGTCGCTGCCCTCGCTCACCAGCGCCGCCCTCGCCAGCCCGCGGCTGTGGGGCGTCGCCTCCTCCCCTGCCGTCTCCAACCGCTTCCTTTCCCGGGCTCCCTTACTGGGCTACTTCGTGTCGCCCCCCCGCCCCCGCGGCGCCGTCCCCGCCTTCCACCGCGCGCTCCTCCGCCGCGACCGCCACCTCGCTGCCGTCGTCCGCCGCGGCGACTTCCATCTCGCGGATTTCGAGGAGTACGAGTGGCGCCTCATGGACTGCCGCCACGGCCTCCTACTCCTCAGCAGCGACCCTTACTTGGTCGTGTTCGACCCGATCTCCCACTCGCGGCTGCGCATAACCGACAACCACAAGGGCATCACCAGCAACTCGTCCCAGTTCCACTGCTTCCTCCCGGCCTGCAGCGTCAGTCCGACCTCATTCCGTGTGCTCTCGCTGGAGACCCGGGGCGGCCGGGTGCTCGCACACGTCTACAGCTCCCGGACGGGCGAGTGGTGCTCCCACACGCGGGCGCCGGAGGGCATTACTGCACCAAGGAGTGACGACCACAGGTGGCCCGTGCACGCCGGTGGGAGCATCTATTGGAGGTGCTCTAGAAAGCTTCGGCTCACCTCCCTCCATGTTGACTCCATGGAATTCTGCCACGTCGCTCTCCCAGAGAACCTAGAATCCGATCCGTCGTTGTGCGTCGTCGGGGAAACGGAGGATGGCACAACCTGCCTCGTGGCGGCCATGGAAGACAGTCTCCTGCGGATGTGGTTCCGGAAGGAGGACAAGTCCTGGGAGCAGCAGTGGGAGGTGGATGCTTCGAAATGGTATTTCGTCCGAGGCCAAGTAAAGAAGGTTTGCGGTGTGACCGCCGGCGTCGTGCTGGTCTCCATGGGCACGGAGAATGGCGCCCTCCACTATTGTGCCTTTCGCCTCAAGAACGCCCTCCAGCCTAAGATGCAATTGGAGGCAGACTTCTTCACATCTAGTGGATGGGTGCGCCCCTATTTCATGGCATGGCCACGCCCAACCCTCAAGGTGCGCCAAAATTGTTTCTCCTCTCATTTTCTTGCTTGACTGCACTTTTATCTCTTGCAAAACATCTCTTTTCTAGAAGTGGTACTATTTATTAGAACATTTTGCTAACAATCACTTGTTTGTGGATTGATCGGCTCTTTTTTATTAACTATACAACATTTCTTAGTTGTTGATCCAGTGACTAATCTAAATTTCAGAAAAGTGGCTAGAACCCTTTCTTAACTAACCAAGCTAATGTTACCCGGCCGGGTCATCAATGTTAAGAATTGTATATGATGTAGTATGGTCATTGGTGAAAAATCTATTTGCTGTTTTGTTTTTCAAAATTGCCCAATCGTATAAACTACTCATCACTGACTTTTTTTTTTCGAAAAGGGGGGGCTCCCCGGCCTCTGCATCAAGGATGATGCATACATTACTCATCACTGACTAGTACGGTCATTGGTGTTTTCCACTTCTCTTCACATGTTCTCTCCAAATTGGCTGACAAAAGTATACAAAATTCTCGAGTTGTTTTAGAGCAGCCCATACCATAACTGTGACCCGCACTGCTTGGCTGACTTACCTAGAGTGGCAACTTGTGCATCAACTCTGAGTTGTTGATTTGAAATCAGATGGCTCACAAGTGGCCAAGTCAGCGACACCATACACTTGAAGTAAGCGGATCCCCAACAAACTGCAACCACAGTCAAACACGAAACGGTTGCAATGAAATGATATATTGGCAGTTTTGAATCGCGTGTTGGAGTCTCCTATTCAGTACCTCCATCTTACAACTTATTTGATTTTGTCTTTGATATTTGCCGTTTTCAGGCTGGTAGCTCCAACACGAAGAAAACAAGTCTGGAGGATCAAGAAGCTGGTGGCTCGAAGAAGAAAACAAGCCTGAAACATCAAGAAGCTGGCAGCTCCAAGAAGAATTAACAAGTCTAAAGCGCTAAGGATCTGAATGCTTATGCATTGGAGTCTTCAGATAGTACTAGTTGTGTTTAGCGGGTGTACTTTTGGTTCTGGCCTCCTGGGTTTGCACTGCTAAGTTAGTTGATCCAATTTAGCCATCTCCTGGCATGAATAAGAACTTGTGTCCCGTTAGTTAAGTTCCACCCGCTTATGTTAACCCATATTATGGTTTCTAGTGGTAAAGTTATCTGAGCATTCTGAAGAAAACTTGTGCTAAATTCTATCTTACGTTTCCCAAGCTGAAGTGGTTCCATACTTTGCTGTCTTCCATGCATGTTTGTGGCAAATCGATCACGAACAGCAAGATTGCATCGTGACATTCTACTTCTACTAGCAAATATGCCTGTGCATTGTAGCGGGAGAAACAAACTCTCGTGCAACCCTAATGAGTTCCCACCTTTTCAATTTATACCATCGTCGATGGTGGTCACTTGTCCATCTATTTATGACAAACGTGATAAATCTCAAGGCGGTGTGTTTGGTCATCACATTTTAGCTGGACAAATTGTATAATGTAAACATGGCTAAGCAAAATTTGTAACATGAGGTTCAAAAAGGAACAAAGATCGTTCTCAAGGCGGTGAGTTTGGTCAGTAGTTGCCAAGCGCCTCCAGTGTGCATGTTGTGTTGCCAACCAATTCAACACCAATATGTGCATGAATGCCACACGCCACGCCCTCAAATCACTATTCAAACACACTCACATGTAGGTTAATTACCACACCTATTTGTTCCTTCTTTTAATTCCAATTCCTTTCTGTGCCCAATTATTTAATCGAGGTCCTCTCTCTCCATCGGCACATCCAGCCATAGAATTCCTAACCCACAACTCATTTAATTAATGGGATTTTTCCTTCATCCAATTTAATTATCTGCATATTTGTTTATTGATTCTCGAGGAGGCTCCTTGTTTTTCCAGGCAACTAACGGAGGCATTTCAATGGGCGAGAATTTATGTAAAGAAGCTAGGTGGGATTATCTAATTTGCATTGTCCTTATACTCTACATGGGTAATCGTGAGATTGAATCCCCATGCAACTATATTTTTCGGCCTAGAAAAGACCGCGGAATTTTTTTCAGGCCAAAACAGGCAGCGGGATTTTTTTGGCCCAAAAATGGCAGCGAGGCGAGAGCCGGACTGAGCCCAAACGAAAGCTTGTCCTTATGTCTTGGTGGACAATCTTTTTTGGGCCAAGGTTGGAGCATGGGCGAGCAACGGGATATGACCCTTCTCTCCAAGAATTAGTACCATCATAAAAAGAAAAATAATCTAAAAATATATAATATAGGTGAATGTACGAGTTTTTCTATATGAGGCATGTTGCGTCAAGTTATCATGGAAACACACCGAAGAGGAGCAGACGAGTAACTGGACTGGCCCACTTTAGACGTGAGTGAGCGATTGGTAGAATCCGGTTTTGGCAACCTCATGGAAGAATCCTGACGAGTAACTACTGGATTTTCAAGTTTTTTATTTTTTCCCTTATTCTTTTTTTCTTTTCATTTTTCCGGTTTCTTTTTTTCTCTCTTCCTTTTCTCCTTTTGTGTTTTCTATTTCCCTTTTTAAAAATGTTCAGGATTTAAAAAAAATCATAGATTTCAAAAAATATTTATGCGTTTTATAAATAGTTCAGAACTTCCGAAAAATGTTCCCGTTTAAAAAAATCAAAAATACTAAATATGTTTGCTTATTTGTTAAGAAAATTTAAACTGTTCACACTTTTCCAAAATTATGTTAAAGTTCGAATATTGTTGCTAATTTCAATATTTTCGATAAATTCAGAAAATATTCAAGATTTTTAAAAATGTTCCAGCTTCCAAAAGTTGTTTGCAGATAAAAAACAAATGTTTGCCTCTTTCAAATTTTGTTCTAAGTTTCACAAAATGCCCATTTACAAAAAATGTTCGTTGTTTCAAAAAATGTGCCGTGTATTTTGAAATATGTTCGGAATTTTCAAAATTTGTTCGAATTTAAAAATATTTGATATATTAAAAGTGTTCATGTTTTGTCAATAAATGTTCAGAATTTCTAACGACCTAGTTGCAGTATGAAAATATATTCTTAGGTTCAACTCACTCGCTGAGGCAAACGGCTTCTGTATATCCATAGTAAGACATGGACAACGATCATTGTCATCTATCATTTGTAAATATAAGCCAAATACAGACGCAACACAGACATAATCACCTGCGGATCATTGCGGAAAACATCATTCAGATAGTTCACCTAAGTTCTCTATTGCATTGGTATTTGCCCTTTTACGGATCAATCATAGACTATGTTGTTCATAAGTTGCTTCCCTTCTTGGATCCAGTTGGTCTTTGTGCCAAGGGTGCAACGGTCATCTATTCTTATTCATGTTGATGCCCTTTTGGCATGATTTATAAAACAAACATTTATTAGACGTGTTGCTCATGGCTAACTTCCTAGTCGTAGTTCTACTTTGCGCTAATGGCGCAACCGGTCATCCAGTGTTGTTAAAACTTAATAGAGGCGGAGGCGAGTAGCTTAAGGCATATTAGGTGCTACATGTGAGATTTTCAAGAGGCCCAAGTTGGGCAATTCTTTAACCCAAAAACTTGGCATACCCTATTTAGCACTGAAGGCGCCCATTAATGTGTGTTTTGCAAACCGGCACACAACATCCTCCGCGCCTGGGCCAGCCCATTTCCTTTTCTTTTATTTCTATTAAAATAGGAAAAATTAGTGCGCGGCAACGGAATCAAACCAAGGACCTTAAGTTCACAAAGCACGCACCAACTACGACATCGCACCACCTTTGGCTGAAAACTTTGTTTTCTCCTTTCTTATTTCTCAAGCTTCCAAAACTGGTTTTTATTTTTTTTCTCTAAATTGTAACGGTTTGGTCGGTTTTTCTTTTCAATTTTGTTTGCATTTTCTTTTGCAAATGCGTGAACTTTTTTCAAGTATCATAATTTTGGTTTTAAAAATTGATTTGTTTTCCAAATTCGTGGACTTTTCAAAACTTGATGTACTTTTTTTAAAATTCTTTTACGTTCTTAAAATTTGACAAAGTTTTTCCATGATTGATGAACTTTTTTCAAAACCAATGAACTTTTTTTCAAAAACGCTGAACTTTTCTCAAAATTGATGAACTTTTTTCCAAATCGATGAACTTTTTCAAAATCAATGAACTCTTTTTCAAATTTGTGAACTTTTCTTCTAAATCAACGATCTTTTTTCAAAATTTAGTGATCTTTTCCCAAAATTGATGAACTTTTTTTTGAATATAACAAACTTTTTCAAATTTTCTAACTTTTTTACCATGCTGGTGAACTTTTTATTTGCAAATCTATATGTTTTTAGAAAAGCAAATAAGTTTTATTTTTTCAAATGGTCTATATGGGTATTTTAATGTTGTATTAAAAGAATTATTAACTCACAGTGTTTTTAAATTATGGACAACTAGGTAGTCTTGGTCCAGGTGGTTGGTCGGCCCAGACTTTGGCGATGATGGTGACCATGTAGGTTCGAATACCACCTCTCCCACATTTATCCTAAATTGTCTTTTCTTTTCATATCTATTTTTTTAGGATGTTTCCAGGCCGTCCCCCAAGCGTCGCGTGCGAGCGCCAGGAGCCCTAGGCGGCGTGAAAGCGCTGAATAGGAGCTTTTATGCTACAAGCATGGTAGTGAATATCTTGGAATTTGGCCCTAAAACTCAAATGGAAGGAGTAGCTAATTGTAAGTAAAGGCACAAAAGGCCCAAAGCAAGTTTCAATTATTACTTTCACAAAATATTATGTATTAGATGACCAGATCTACTCCCTCTTATGGAGTAGCTGACATGTTCCCTAGTAGAGTATTGGCATGTAACCATATTGACCATTAAATGTTTATAAATGTAATTATTAAATGTTTTTAAATGTAATCAATGGTCGCTAAATGATTTGGTTGCAATTAATAACCAAACGGATGTATCCACAATTGTGTCATACATTGCAATAAAACTTTATTAGATTTAACGCCTTATTAGTTGCTCAATGCTCTCGAGTGAGGATGTGGATGTGCTGACATAGCAGCGATTTAATGGTTCCACTTTCCTAATTTGTTTGGAAGTGTTTTAGTGGTTCTAAATAAGGATGTGAATACGCGCATATAGCAAAACATATAATTATCGGTTCCAAAAATATTAATGTGCTCGCTAACAATCAATATTATATAAAACTGCCATCTTTACAAATTGTGTATGTTACTATTTACTAAAGATTTGTATGATCCATCCATACACAAAAAGCAACGGTTATGTATTAATCGCTACTAAATTTGGATGTATGGATAAGGATGAACTTTAATACCTTCCATGTCATGCAAAAAATTATTGATCACCAAAGTTTCTCTGTACATTATTCCAAAAGTGTCTCTGACAATTGGACCTAACATGACTACACATAGATGAAACTCTTTTGAGTGAACTATGTAGTATTAGTCAAACCCTCTTGTGGAAAATGGACAAGTTTTATGGTCCTTGGGGTGATAATTTTGTTTATAAATGTCCACTTCTATATAAGGGAAATACATCTCCCACTAATATGTCGTTAGCCAACGGTTTCAGTAAATCCTGTAGATCCTTTTGGTTCCTACTTATAGTAGTAGGTTTGTTTGTCATTATAGGATTTGGTATGCCGAGGAGGGGTAGGCGGTTGGGTATCGCTTATGTCCATGACGACAAAGAGCGTGATGTCACCTTCTTCAAGCGGCGCGGCGGTTTATTCAAGAGCGCTGCCGACCTCAATGCCATCACTGGTGCTAGGGTTGCTGTCATCCTGGAGACATGAAATAAGAAAATGTACTCATTCGGGACGCCATCAACTAGCCCCATTGTCGATGTTTTTTTGTCAGCAGCACCGCTAGGAAATCGACTCAGTGAGAAGGAAACAAGTGCCAAGATTGCCCGACTACAAAGTGAGGTGGCTCGGCTTGATATGGAGCATGGGATGGAGGATAAGAGAAATCAACTCTCCATCCAGCACGTGAAACAAATCCAAGAACAATACCCAGGTATGGTGGCAAACCTTATCTTCTCAAAGGAACAAGATCTCAACCTGGAAGATGCTAAAAAGCTCTTCAATGAACTCTCTCGTGTCCATGAAGACACTAGACGCCGGCTGCCTAAATTGCATCATAGCTACAAAGCCATAACTGGTGGTGCAAGCGTGATTCAAAATATGCTACCATCAAGCGGTCCACCACCGAAGAGCTTGAAGACTATCCCTTCATCAGTGCACTCAATGTGGGATCACCATCTTCCGCAACACCATATGCCTTCCACTCCACCAATATCACCACCAGATCACAACGTGGAACCAGTTTTTCCTCGGGCACGACAAATGTTCCATGTTGCATCAACAACATCAGCACCATAGTTTGCTTCCCAGCTACAAGGCATACCTAATCAGGTACAGGATCTGCCTGCAACAGATTTGCATGTCGAGGACTATATAAGCCCTTGCGACACAGTGCACACTAGTGCAGAACCGGGCAATAGCACCGGTTAGTAAGGCCCTTTAGTGCCGGTTTAGGAACCGGCACTAAAGTGTGGGCACTAAAGGCCCCCCCCTTTTAGTACCGGTTCAGCACGAACCGGTGCTAAAGGGCAACCACGTGGCACCAGCCAGCTCCGGGGGCCGGGAGCCCTTTAGTACCGGTTGGTAACACCAACCGGTACTAAAATGTTTGGTTTTTTTTTTAGTTTTATGATTTCTTTTTCATTTAATTTTGTGTTTTCCATTTTAATTCTTTTTCGTTTCACCCGCATATATATATATATATAATAACTCATGCATGCTCGCATCATACATCATCATATATAATAACAAGTCCTACTAGCTAATTAATCAAGCATCATCATACAACTTCTACTCGTTATTAATAATAAGTCATATGATCATCATCCTCATAGTCATGGAACCCAACCCTACATAATTGTTCTTAGCACATGATCATCAAGTATCAGGTAGGATCGGACCTGAACACACTTAAGGTAAAATAACATAAAACAATATAGACCCTGACTCTCCATTATGAAGAATGGAGATCATCCTGTCTCCAATTCTTGCACCTCGCTTCCTTTTGCTTCCAAGAAGCTCCTTACGACTGTCCATACATTTTTTCCATCCTTTGATTGTCATGTCTCCACTTCTTTTAGAAATCCGGTATGGACAGTTGAGATTCGTAGGATGATCTGAATATATGTTCAAAACACGAAGGCTGCCGCCATTTTGATACATCAAATGAGGCACACAATCCTCTGGGATAAGCTGTTGAAAAACATAGTAATAACTTCGTAGTTAGGAATGATGTACTAGTTTTAGAAGTATGCAAAAAGATGCACGGATGTCGTAATAGTAAAAAAACTTACCAGGGTATCTCCATGGTAATTACGGTAGTTCAACATGTGCACTAGTGGCACGTATTGACCATAATGTTGAGGAGTTCGATTGTAGATATTTTAATTCTCAATATCATTACAAAATCCAACCAGATGAGTTTTCTCCTTGTAAGTTAACTCAGAGCCATCGGTGTAGTAAGTTCTATCTACCATCTTCTGCACATTCTTTGATACTTCAAAATAAGCTGTCAATGGAAATAAGCTGTCAACTATTTTGAAATGAACAATATAAGTTCTATTAATAATTAACTATGTTTGAGAAACTCACATAGCGGTAGAACTGGAGGAGTATCAACAAGGACCCAAATGTCCATATTGTCTTGCTCGATTTCAGGATCACCAAGATCCATGGTGACAAGCATACCCTCATTAAAACCATACAATTTGCAAAATGCTTCCCAATTTTTGCAACCAAAATGGGTTATGCTCTCAGCATTATACAACTTTACTTCAAAATCCACATCATGATGGGTCCTTACGTGAATTTTCTTCGTTTCAAAATTTTCATGGTCTTCTTCAAAATCCATCCTCTCCAAGACATAGCGTCTTGCATGGCATGGGATCAACTATACTCGAATTGTAAAAGATGAAAATTACACATTGAAATAGTTGAAGTCATGCTTAATTATGAAAAAAAAACACTTGTCGTCGTTGCGTACCGTTTCAACTTCGAAGGTCTCCTCGATCTTAATGCTGAAGCGCCGACCATCGTCCAGGTGAGGCCTGTCGCACTCACCTCGATCGTCGTGGCACCAGTCGCACTCCCCCGAGAGACTTTCGTCGTCCGATGATGACATTTCCTATACGTTCATAATTCAAAGACTAAATTAGATCATTATTATTCAACTAATCATATGCATATGCCTTGCATATAGTGCTCTCCAATTTGAGCATTCAATAAGAAAAATCAAATCGCAAAATAAAGTAGTATTCAAATTAGGATGCCTTCAATTATAAGAAAAACTACATCATCTCCATGTGTCCGTACATCGAATATTATCAGTAATACACGTCGAATACTATATATCATACATATCGCCAGTACAGCTAGAACCGTAGCGCCCGACGGGTATCGACGCGGGCGGTGGACACCCAAAGGGAAGGAACCATCATAGGATCATAGCTCCAGTGAGATCCCTGAAGAACCTGCCAGGTATTCTCGAATCTGCCCTCCAACGCAACCATGTAGCGACGGACGTGCTGGTCCTCCTCGCTTACACAGTGACGTACCACCTCCGCGGTGTCCGGAAGCCTCGGCACCGTCACTGGCCCACGCGACCGCCACCAAACGAGGATCGGGTCAACGACGGGCTGTCTCCTCACCAAGCTACGCCCCCCGGAAGGTAGCGCCTCCCAGTACCACCCCGCCGGAGCAAAGTCCCGGACATGGCCCATCTGGTTAAGCAGGTGTCGTGCTCCGCCGACTCGACGACGAGGATGCGGGATAAGCATCGTCCACGTCGATGCGGGAATAATTGCTTTAACTAAAAAAAGAAACTAATTCTATTAATTTTCTTGCTAAAAATAAACTACTTCAACTAGTTCAACTACTAAGCACTTACTATAAATAGAATAATGTAGTATATACTTACTCAAAGTAAACAAGTTGCCCTCTAACTAAGTCCATTAAACACTTTCTAAGTAGTACTAATTACTAAAAGTTATCGGGGAGGGGGGTATATCGACAACGACATACCCGATAACAAAAATATGAACATAATAAAAATTCTATGAACAAAATTCATAAAAATTCTATGAAAAAATTCTATGAACTAGTTATATTAATTATTGAACTAGTTCTAACCTCTAGTTCGACATTAATCTAACATTCGACATTAATCTAGTACGTATGTGTGTATGTGTGTGTGTATGCGTGTGTGGTATATGTGTGTGTGTGTGCGGCCCGCCGCCCCGTACGCTGCCGCCCCGTACGTACGAGCGGGGGCGCCGGCGTACGGGGCGGGGGCAGCGGCGTACGGGGCGGGGGCGCCGGCGTTCGGGGAGGCGGCGGGGACGGATGGCGGCGCGCGGCATTCGGGGCGGACGGCGGCGCGGCGGCCGGGTACGCGCGAGGAGAGAGAGCGAGATACGTACGGACAGCGGCGTTCGGGGCGGACGGCGAAGACGACGGACGGCGGCGCGGCGGCGTTCGGGGCGGCGGCGGGGACGACGACGACGACGACGAGCGACGGGCGGCGATGACGGGAGCGGCGCGCGAGAGGTTGACGAGAAAGAAGTGGAGATGTAACTGAAATTTCGTAAGTGCTGTATATATAGGGTGAGCCTTTAGTACCGGTTGGAGCCACCAACTGGTACTAAAGGCCGGTGAGCCTTTAGTACCGGTTGGAGCCACCAACCGGTACTAAAGGCCAACTTGTTGGTGGCTCCAACCGGTACTAAAGGGTGGTCTTTAGTGCCGGTTGGAGCCACCAACCGGTACTAAAGGCCTCGCGCTGCCTGCACAAAGTTTAGTCCCACCTTGCCGGGCGAAGGGCAGCCGCACTGGTTTATAAACCCAGCCGCAGCTGCCCTTTCGAACTCCTCTGTATAACAGGCTTGTGGGCCTAAACTCTGCGCGCTGCCCTGTGAGTCTGCTGGGCCTTTAAGGCCTGTAATTGCACGCCCATGGCCTAGCAGGCCCACAGGGCAGCGCCCCAATTTTTTATTTGTTTTTCTTTTCTGCTTTATTTTCTTCTATTTATTTCTGAGTAGTTTTTTTATATAATTTTTTTCTTTTCTGCAAAACTTGATGGTCAAAGTCTGGAGTTATAACCAAAGTTTAAAAAAAAGAAATGCCGACGTGTAGTGTAATAAGTCCGGAGTTGTAATAAGTTATTAAAAATAAAAAGAGGTGCAATGCTTCGTTAATTTGCTTCAAGCCTTTCGGAATAGTGTAAACTGCACTATGCGTAGCTCCGTGCAATCTACCATAATCCTGAAGGCTTGAAGCTAAGCAACGTGAGCATTGAGCCTCTTCTTCATCGTCTCTGCACTCAGGGCTTATAAACCGCTCCTAGTCCCTCTCTCTTGGTGAGGTGGGACTAAAAAACAGTTTACTAAGAAACTGTAGTACTGGTCACCCTTTAGTACCGGTTGGAGCCACCAACCGATACTAAAGGTGGTGCTATGCCTGCACAAAATTTAGTGTCATTTAGTTCAAAACAAATCATTGAATGCATGAAAAATAGCAAATGAAGGCAGAAATGGTTGAAAGTTGATGGCGTCGCTTTGAATGGTGACAAAATTTTTGGAGTTGTAATAAGTTTAAAAAAATGAAATGCCTTTGTAACAGATGAGTTTAATTTCGTCAGAAACAAGAATACTTTGAAAGAGATTGTCCAGTTTGTAAAGAAGTGCATCCAGTTTTAGCCGTAAGCCTCTCTACTTTCTTGCACATGCTATGTGGATGAAATGATGATACCATGCCAAGTTTCAACTTTTCCAGAGTTCATTTGTAGTGCTTTTCAATTTCCAGGTCATTTAGTTCTCAAAACAAATCATTGAATGCATGAAAAATAGCAAATGAAGGCAGAAATGGTTGAAAATTGATGGCGTCGCTTTGAATGGTGCATACTGAATGCACAAATTTTTTGGAGTTGTAATAAGTTTAAAAAATGAAATGCCTTTGTAACAGATGAGTTTAATTTCATCAGAAACCTGAATACTTCAAAAGAGATTGTCCAGTTCGTAAACGAAGTGCATCCAGTTTTAGCCGTAAGCTTCTCTACTTTCTTGCACATGCTATGTGGGTGAAATGATGATACCATGCCAAGTTTCAACTTTTCCAGAGTTCATTTGTAGTTCTTTTCAATTTCCAGGTCATTTAGTTCTCAAAACAAATAATTGAATGCATGAAAAATAGCAAATGAAGGCAGAAATGGTTGAAAGTTGATGGCGTCGCTTTGAATGGTGCATACTGAATGCACAAAAATTCTGGAGTTGTAATAAGTTTAAAAAAATGAAATGCCTTTGTAACAGATGAGTTTAATTTCGTCAGAAACCTGAATACTTCGAAAGAGATTGTCCAGTTTGTAAACGAAGTGCATCCAGTTTTAGCCGTAAGCCTCTCTACTTTCTTGCACATGCTATGTGGGTGAAATGATGATACCATGCCAAGTTTCAACTTTTCCAGAGTTCATTTGTAGTGCTTTTCAATTTCCAGGTCATTTAGTTCTCAAAACAAATCATTGAATGCTTAAAAAATAGCAAATGAAGGCAAAAATAGTTGAAAGTTGATGGCGTCGCTTTGAATGGTGCATAATGAATGCACAAAAATTCTGGAGTTGTAATAAGTTTAAAAAATGAAATGCCTTTGTAACAGATGAGTTTAATTTCGTCAGAAACCTGAATACTTCGAAAGAGATTGTCCAGTTTGTAAACGAAGTGCATCCAGTTTTAGCCGTAAGCCTCTGTACTTTCTTGCACATGCTATGTGGGTGAAATGATGATACCATGCCAAGTTTCAACTTTTTCAGAGTTCATTTGTAGTGCTTTTCAATTTCCAGGTCATTTAGTTCTCAAAACAAATCATTGAATGCATGAAAAATAGCAAATGAAGGCAGAAATGGTTGAAAGTTGATGGCGTCGCTTTGAATGGTGCATACTGGACGCAAAAAACATAAGAGCATTTACATCATGATCTTATATTTTTTATAGTCTAAATTGTCAATATGATCTTATAACATAAAAAATACTTTGATCATCAATGATCTTTGTGTGTACAATCTGAATTGTCAATATGAGTCATCAACGATTTATAAACCGATGAAGACTCATACTGCGGCCACAAATTCTACACATAGAGTTCAATGAAGACCAAGTGCTTGTGATAGTTTGAGAAATAGCATATTTAAGGTGGTAAAAGGCTTGTTAGGGGAGCGAGGTGGGACTAAAAACAGCCTGCCACAACGTCATTAGTATCGGTTCGTGGTTCGAACCGGCACTAAATGGTAAAGGTGGGGCCATAGCCTGACCGCAGGCTGACACAGCCTCTTTAGTACCGGTTCGTGGGACGAACCGATACTAAAGGTTCTCCACGAACCGGCACTAATATACACATTAGTGCCGACTCTAATTCAAACCGGCACTAATGTGCTTCACGTTTGACCCTTTTTCTACTAGTGGCACCCACCACAAAACAGTGCAAGCCCTATCTCAACAACTGAGCATAATATGGAAGCCTCTCCACTATTGGTCTACTCCAGTGGCAACGATTTTGTTGGTGATGACCCATTTGGCCATGACCAATGGGGTTTTGCTCTACCAGATCAACAACTCTACAATAGATTTCTAGGGATGGATGGTTACTTGGGCTATAATGGTACCGATGTAGGACAATCTTCTATGGGTAATGGTGGATTGGTTGATGCTCCTCCAGAATCTTCTCCTGGCAAATAAGATGCCGATGCTCGTATAGAGTATGGTGGACTTCCTTAGATGCTAGTTAGCAATTACATTTTAGTGCGACTTTGAAATTAAATCTAGTTACATTTTCATTTGTAAAATTGTTATCATTTGGACCATTTACTAAGCCCCATTCAAGGTAATAATATGCATGTTCGGTATTCCATGTCTGAGATCATGAAGATTGTTTTATTTATGTGTCTCTTATTGTTTTCATAATAATCAGACATTTTATTTTTCTTGTTGAGATGATATGATCTTATAGATGAAAGAAGGGAACCTGGATAAAGAATAAATACTCTCTTCGAATATTGCAATCAAACCATTAAGGATGGCAACGGGTGGAGTTCGGACCGGGTTGAACAATATAAAATCCATATCCATATCCATGAAGACAGCCTCTACCCACGCAAGAAAAAACCCACGGGCGAAATAGTGTGTCCATGTCCAAACCTAATGGTATCCATAGTGTCCGCTCAAGACATATACATAAGACAAAACACAACGTTCACATAAACTCTCACGTTCTTGACCTCATGGCAGGTTAGGCTTCACTTATGGAAATCAACGTCCATTAATAACCTAACCTCATTTAGTATTTTTCTTCCTTGGGAACAAGGTAGACCTTCCCAGATTGTCAATTTTTAATGAATCTTAATCATTGACATCCCTTTTGATTGAAATAACTGATTTTGTAAAACATAATTACTAATTACATTTCGTAAGTATAGATCATGTCATGTGTCCAAAAGTGAATTGTTTACTGATTTTCTACAGCCATCAACTAACTACCGAATTGTCCACCGCTATAAATCTACACTCCAATTACTACTCATAATTTTTAGAAATATTTGCAAAAACTCATGAACAAGCATGTGTTGCACATCCGCGTACAGGAACACCAGGCGTAGCTCGAAAAACGTTCTTATATCATGGGACGAAAAGAGTAGGAACATGAAAATTAGCTCGAATGCTGCCTTGCTGCATCCCCATGCCATTGTGCTCTTGTTCTTGCGTGCATGCGCGCTCTGCACGAGGCGTGCTCTACATTGTCGTGCTCACTGCACTGTCTTGCCGTTCACTGGCTTGCGTTAGCCCACTGCTGCACCTTGGGGTCAATGTGTGGAGATAGAGGATTCGAGGTGATATGGAGCTGCGTTGTCGCAGGCCAGTTGCGCTAGCTGCTGCAGTGCTCCACCATACGTGGAGGTAGTGGCTGACTGTGTTGGCCATCTCTAGGGCTGCAAGAGGAGTAAGTTGAGGAGACTAAAATGATGCTTAACAATGAGTCATCTAACGAGGTGATAAAAGGATGATAAAGGGCGTTGGAGATTGAATGTCAACTAATAAAGGGTACGGTGGGATTTGTGCAATTTTTTTTGCATGTTTTATATAAGAAAGGGTAAAATAACAGTGGGACATGTGACTATGGAATAGGGATAGCAGAATATTGCATGTTAAGTCGGACTATCGGATCAGGTTTGGATATACCCACGGATACAAGACTATGTCCAGGCTCTACCCACGAGTAACCGGGTCAGGTTTGGATGCCGCCCATGGACGTAAAAGCATATCCTAACCATGTCCACTACTAGGAAAAGGCCTACTAGTGGCGCACCTGTTTTGCCTACTAATGGCGCACTATAGGTGCGCCACTAGCACCACGCCATTAGAATTTCTTACTAATGGCGCACCACTAGTGCGCCATTAGTATCTGGTATACTAATGGCGCACCACGCAGTGCACCATTAGTATAGCCCACGGTGCGCCATTAGTATGCCTCCGAGGGGGCCATATTTACCCATGTGCTTTGGCATTCTAATGAAGCACCGGTGGATGATTCACCATTAGTGTGCTCTGGCTTACTAATGGTGCACTATGTGGTGGTGCGCCACTAGTATGAATATTAGAGATTTTTTTCTTTTCTGATATTTTCACAGGTTACAAAATATATTATTGGATAGAATATAGACAACACCACACAGCAATAGCAGATTCATCGAATACAATAGAAGATTAGTCTCCGAATACAATTCATCATATTAGTCTCCGAATTCAAAAGACCGAACAAAGATAGAACATTACAAGTCTCGAGACCGCGAGTAGCGAGTTTGTCTTCACATTACAAGTCGATATCGATCATCTAAACTACCATCACATAGAAGAGAGCTGCGGTCATCACGATGAGCATCATCGTGATGAAACTGGTCTTCATCCGGTTCCTCCAACGCTCCCTCCTTTCTCTCTCGCTAGATAGCGCGCGTATCTAGACTCCGCCTCCTCCCTAGTGGTGTACCCTTTGTAACTGTTACTGCTGGAACAGTGAACCTGTCTCCGACACTCCTCCCAGTCGTCGTAGACTCTGGGAACCTTACCCTTGTACACGACATACGACGACATCTCTATGCACTAGCCAAACAAAACGTTAGTAGCAATTCACATACAATACATAAGCAATATATAAGTATGCAACAAAAGGATCGGAAGAGAAAAGCAAGACATTAATAGCACGATTCGTGGTCCTACTAATAAATAGCATCGATTACATCTAAGTTGAACGACTGTCCAAACCAAAGAGACATACAAGTTCATTAAAGTTTAATTACAACATGAGCCAATCGATGTTTCAGAACTACACATAGCATCACTACTTTCGACTCGACTCAAGGGACCGGAGCGCGGATGAATTCGCCGTCTCTCGTGATGGTCATGAAATCGCGGGCGTTGTCAGCCTGCATTTGTAGCATTTTGTCTATCTCACTGTTGGACGGTTGATGTCTGACGTTGAACTGCCCCGAGGTATGAAGGACATCTTGATGGATGATTTCCGCAAACTCCGACTGGATGCGAAAGAATTCTTGTTTGATGTCCGCATCCTGGATTGCCGACAAGCTCGCGGCCCAATCTTTGAGATTATTTGGTAGCAGAAGGTGATTATGGTCCCGTAGGATCGCCGCATGTGATGGAGGGCGTAGTAGGCATCCTTCTCACCGCTAAGCGGCTGCTTGACGCAGCAGAACATCGTATTGTGGGTGAACACGTGCTTGCCGTACCTACGAACTGGCCTAGTGAAGGTGCCTCCAGATTTGGCGTAGCTGGGGAGAACATCATCAAGAACTTTCTTGATATTTGTGTAGTCTTTCTTCGACTGACGGTCCGAGTCGAAATACGTGGCCATGGAATATTTTGGGCTTAAGAGGATGAGTGTGCAATGTGTGTCACTGCACAAAACACGGAATGTTAGAAAAGAAAAATGTTTGAAATCTAAGAAATCATATGTTACGGGGCGGTGAGGGGATGACTTACTCGGGAAAGTAAGGCACGAGGAAGTTATCCTTATCTGGGTTTGCCAGAATGACGCCTTCGAGGTAAGAACTCGCGACTTGCCGGTCCCCAGCGCTGCCCAAGATCTTGGCACGCATGTAGAAGGGGTCGACTATCACGATGTCCGGGGTCTTGTCTCTAATGATCCGCATCTCCATACTCAGCGAAAATAGCCGAACGAAGGTGTAGTGCAGCGGATGAAGGTTAAACATAGCGAAGATGTCATCAAACCGCAGGACGATCGTACCCCCGATGGAGTTATCCACAAAGCCCTTGCCCTCTGGCACCTTGGCCACGAAAACTGGGTATGCCACATCATTCTCGGAGAGACGCCGCTTCTCCAAAGAAAGAACACTGTCATGCAGACTCCGCATAGCACCGGTTGCAGCATTGAGCATATTAGTCGGTAGCATCGGCCTACCCGCCACATGCACCTTCCTCGAGATATTCTTAGGTGAAGGTGGCCCGTCCTGAGCACGATCGTACTCGGTGCCGGCTGGCTCGCACCCTTGTTACTCTTTCTTTTCCGTCCCTTCTTCTGCTGCTGTAATGGGACCGAGTTCTGCTCACAGACTACCTTCTTGAGTGTGTTGGGGCTGATAATATTTCGCACCTCGGCTATCTGAGGCTCGGTGAAGTCGGCAGCTGGAGGCGTCTCCTGAAAACTGAACGCTAGACGACGCCTGTTGCAATTGGGTTTCTCCGTGGTACCAGTTAGATCACGATCGTCTTTTGTAGGGTTGGGTTATTGAGAAGGAGGCCCCAAGAATTCGTCATAGTACCCATGTTCGGCAAAGTACTTATCGACGTTGGTAAATGTACCGTCATCGTTGTTATCGTCGACCGGATCATGTGCCATATGCATGTTCGGATCCTATGCCATAGGGATGTCCGGTAGCGTTGCGGCGGTCTTGCCATGGCTTGGCGCCGGCACGACTGGCGGTGTTGTCTTTGGGGTGGTGTCCCCCGTCCCCAAACGAATCTGGCTCTTCGGCCAAAGCAGGGGACAACTTAGGCAGGCGCTGAGGGTCATCACATCATCTTCGTCGGCCCCGGCGGGTCGAATCAGAGGTAACAACTCGTCACAGCCTGGCAGCACCCGAACCAGTTGAACCCTATACACGATGGGTGGCATTGAGTTTCCGTGGAACACGGGGTTGCCCGGTTGAACGATTCTGCCCTTGGCGACATCGACCAACTCGTCGTTCACGAAGTGAAGGAGAGTGCACGAAACGTCGGCGGTGCCCTGCGAAAACATGTAGGGCGTCAGGGATGCCCAGTCAAAGGCAAGGAGATGAAGTCCTCGGCCGAGAGGCTTAATTAGTTACCGTGATGGCGTCAGGCTCGGCTAATGTCGAGGCACCGCCAACAGCGGGCGTGCAACTGACGGACGTGCCGCTTGATGCCGAGGTGCCGGCCGGCGTACACCCGGGTGCATTAAGCTCCAATGCTCGTGCCGACGTTGGAGACACCAATACCGCCTCCGCCGGAGACACCAATGGCACCGCCTGCGCGTTGTGCGAGCTGCTGGCCGTGAAGCTGGGAATCGGGGGCGGCCCCTGTTGGCCGCCTGCAATCCACGTCGTCAGCCCATGAATCAAGGAAGGCACAATGGCGGTGAGCATCGATCCCAGTTGTTGTTGCACTTGCTCTTGGAAAATCTCCGGAATCCACGCCACTTGTGCCTTGAGTTCTTGAAGCTCGCGCGACTGGCTTTCCGAGCTGGTCCTTCTCTCCTTTCGCCCACCAGCGTTATAGTATGACGACCATTTTTTGGACAAGCCTTTGCCGGCCACACGACCAGCTGACGACGGCTTACTGAGCTTATCCTTATTTTTCATTACGTTCAACGCCCTATTTAGAGTGTTGTCCCAAGGGGTGCTCTGAGCCAACCCCACGCTACTGCTTTCGGTCTCCCGCGGAAGGAATGTGAACCATTTAGAAATTTGGCTTCATTAATTAGAATGCAACCATATGGAGCTAATTACGTGGGGGGTGTATTCCTTACCAGAACAAGCTCAAGCGCCCTGGTCTTCGGATGTGGTAAGCTCCTTTGTTACCAGGTCCTCCTTGTACCGGGCCCTGACATAGTTCCTGGTCTGCTTGTCACAGTATTTCTCGAAGCGGGGCGGTAGGCCTTGCTCGGCACGCTCCGCGTCCTCCTTGTCCCATATAGGCTCCGCCACTCTGTAACCGCCAAGACCGAGTTTATTTCCCCTGAGTTCAACTCCCGCATTTCTTTCCCCCACTGACTTGATTCAGAGGTTGCGCTGCTCTCGCACTTGATCTTGAACTCCTTGTAGTCATCTTCGCTGATCGAAGGATTTTTCACCTTGATCTTCTCATAACTATCACCTTTGTCAATCATTCTTTCACCGCGCTTCTCCAAGTAGACAGGGCCGTGCTCATCCTCGTGAGGGCGGCACTGTTCACTTTATTCCCTGAGAGGCGTGTGTTTTCAAATTCAGCAGGGAACTTGTATCGTTCGTGCAGCTTCGTGAAGAGGAGGTTGCGCAAATTCCCTCGGTCCTTATGCTTTAGGTTCTCGGTGTTGATCGAGACGGTGCTCCGGAGAATGCACCCGAGCTGAACCGAGTACCCCTTGACTATTTATTTGGGCGCCGTTGGATGCCCGTCGGAGTTCACTTCAGTAAATTCCTCCTTGACGGTGTGGAGCACGTTCGGGCGCCGGTCCTTCCGTTGCCTCTTCGGTTGGCTGCCATCTGTGTGTGCGCTGCCATCATCAGTGGTGGCATCCTCGGCGGCACCATCAGTGGTGGCATCCTCGGCGGCACCATCAGTGATATCATCCCCGACGCCACTAGGGGTTGTGTAGTTAGGATCGGTGTCTTCCGCGGCGTCCTCATAGCGGTGAGGTTCTTCCTCCATCTCCTGGGACAGCTCCCAGAATGCCTTTCCGCCCGAACCGCCGGCCTCATCGTTATGGGCCATGTTTCGCTCTAAATAGGAAAAAAGTTTGGTCAAAAAGTTGGTTATTGTCAAGGAACAAGATCTCATCATTTAGGGTTTGTGAGGAATTATCATGGTCTCATCATTTAGGGTTTGTCGACACCGAGGCATCCTAAAAGCTAAGGTTTTATTATTTAGGGTTTGTCGACGCCGAGGCATCCTAAAAGCCTAAGCTTTCATCATTTAGGTTCTTATCGACACCGAGGCACCCTAAAAGCCAAGGTTTTATCATTTAGGGTTTGTCGACGCTGAGGCACCCTAAATGCTAAGTTAAGTTTTCATCATTTAGGGTTTATCGATGCCGAGACATCCTAGGTTGACTGATATATATGGGTATCTTCTAATAATATACCCTATCAAGAAAAGGGAAGGAGAATTTCTAAGTTGGACCTAATCACTTGGCTCTATTGCCACCTATGGCGGTTGCTTTTTCGTCTGTCCACACATGAATTCATCATATGTGTTTAATGTAGCAAGAATAAAGGGGCAGTTGATCCTACTTAATATAAGTACTAAGATACCCCGGCCCATGCATTAGTCGCAAGTACCCCATATGTCCTATTTTTAGCAAAGTCATGCTAAAATTCACGAAAAATTTCAGCATGACCTTTGCTGAAAATAGGACATATGGAGTACCCGAATTTGCCAGAACGGAAGTTAATCGACATTTCGGCAAACTCAATGGTATCTCGAGGTACCTGCAAAATCATTACCCCACCCCCGCCCAGCTGCAACCCCACAACTCCCCATAATGTCATCACGACACGATGGTCGGAGACAAAAACCCCCAATATCATCAAAATACTCCAGTTATGAAGTAAATTTCCTGAAGTGTTCCAGGAGTAGAACCTGAAGTGTACTCAGTGGCTTCACCTATGTGCATAAAAATCATAAAAATTCAAAATCATTTGTAACCTGATCACTCGGACCACACCACATGCCACAGCATACATAGTACATAGAGTTGACAATTCAGTTGCAATCATGTAGTAATGGATTGTTCTACCTAGCAGGTTGTTGGAAATGGATTGTTCTACCTAGCAGGTTGTTGGCAATTCAGTTGCTTTTTCATTAGGACTGGCAACAAGACATGGTCAAATTTCAATTAAGATTATCTGTTGGTTCAAGACTAGCAACAAGACTTGTTCTACAAAATCAATTATCTGTTGAGTAGTTCTTGTGCTCATCCAGTAGCAACATCTTTCATACATGATTAGTAGTCATGTACCAAATTTTTATTTAAACTGAATTTGCAAATCACCAAGAGCTCTACTAGTTTCAGACTAGATTTACACTAAATACACTAGAGTATTTGACCAGTAGTTAGTTACATTTACACTAGACTGAAGAAATTGCTGCATCACTAGGCCGAAGAAATTGTGTTGTCAGTTAGGGACTGAAGAAAATGTGTTGCAGATTTTGATTTGCTTGCCGATCTTCGGTTAACTCCATAGAAGAGTTTTGTACTGATTCGGTTAACTGACAGCAAGTAACAGCATGTTCTAACAGCAACAGTTTCAGAGTACTACTCCAAAATCCTCCTAGTTGTAGCTTACCTACATGGTTGAATTCAAATAACTGCAGTGGCCTTCAGTGATTGAGAGCTTAAAATTTCCAACAATATGAACAAACAAAGTAAAAAGGATCAGTATCTCATTTCAGCTGATTTATTCTTCATAAGCATAGGCTTTGTTTGTTGGAAACTAGCCTATGAAACTGAAATTTAACAGTAAACTGAATTACTGTCATTTAACAGTAAACTGAATTTTAAACTGAGTACTGGAGTAAACTTGTTGTAGTACAAATTTATGCATTACTCCATATTTTTTGAAATACCTACTGCTATGAGCTATGTCAACAGGGCTACTCCAGTGCACATCACTGCCCAGAGCAAACTGAAACCCATTCTTCTCTCTCTACCCAAGGCTGTATATGTCTGGAGGGGATTGTGAGGGATTACATCCTCTACAAGTCAAAATCCACCTCAATCCCCTCCAATCCCCTTGTGGGAGGGATTAACCGAACAAGCTGTTAACTATGGTGGAAGGCTAATATATATGAATGCAGTTTTATCAATCCTACCCACCTTTGGGGCAACAATGTGTGCCCACCTGATTGTGTAAACTACACCTTTTAGTTGTGAGGTGCTCAACATAAAGGATATTATGGGTGCACCAGATAATCTATCAGCCATATATTGATAAGAACGATTGTTGTTGCCTATGAAGCACAACACAGATGTATGGCGTGAACAAATTCAATCTACAATGATACTGAAGCATCTAGAAGATCAAAGTAATCATGTCAAATTGCAAAAAAATTCATTTGTTTAAGAATGTTTGGCACTTTAACTAGAATCATGCATTGGTGCAAAGTTGCTCCTGTACACTATAACATCTGAAAGATGGAGATCACAAAGTGTTCTTACTCCATCTAGCAAACGAGCCATTTATATGACAAAGTAAAACAAAGTGAAGTTGGACACCATGGATACTGAGCATTTTGAAGAGGTTATGGATGAATTTGCGAGGGTGCAAAGCTGTACTCAAGCCTGGACGGGGGATTGTTTCCGGCGGAGGAAACTGCCGGAGGTAATTCTTTGCAGGTCTGATTTCTACCAGTGCCAAAAATATACATTGTCTAATGGATCGATGGGTTGGATCGAGGAAAAAAATGGGGGTGAGGGGGAAGATGGAATCGGGGGCTCTGTACCTGCGGCTGGAGGATGGCGACGTCGATGAACTCGAGGGCGGGGGCACCGGATGCTCCTCTCGTTGATGGGGGAGGGGAGGGGCTGGAGGCAAACCCTAGCCGCCAAGCGCACGAGTGCTACGGCTAGGTGGAGTAACCTCTGCCGGAGATGACAGAGCAGGTGGCCGGCGTCGTGGTTTGTGAGGAGGAGGTGGCCGGCGTCGTGGTTGGTGAGGATAGCGCGAGGAAGAGCGCCCCGTGCGTGATGACGGTCTGCTTGTGTCGGCAAGGCGGCGCTGCCTCCGAGGAGGTGGTTGGTGCCTTGGTGGCCGGCGGCGGCGGAGGCCTGGAGGATGGAGGGAGAGATGGAATCGGGGGCTTGAGAGATGTGATCGATTGGGGGAAGAAAGGGGATTGGCGATTTTAGTGGGGGATGATTACTAATGGCGCACCCCCTGGCGGTGCGCCATTAGAATGTTTTTTTTATAGCAATGGCGCACCCCCGAGCGGTGCGCCATAAGTAATCTTTTTTTTAGATAGCAATGGCGCACCACCCAGAGGTGCGCCATAAGTAACTTTTTTTTGCATAGCAATGGTGCACCAGCCAGCAGTTCGCCATAAGTAATTTATTATTATTATTATTTTTTGTTGCATCTAATAATTTTTTAGAAAATGCATATGAATATGAAACAATAATAAATTTTTATAAAAACAGTAATAATTTTTTAAAAATATCATCAAATTTGTTATTTTAAAATATCATCAAATTTGTTATTTGAAAATATAATCAAATTTTTTGTTTTGGATTTTTAGTTGCATTCATTTGTGACGGTGGAGCGGGGGAGGGTGCGGGGGTGCTCGGCTGCGAGGGGGATCTGGCGAGGAGGATAGCGATCGAGATGGAGAGGGGTCGAGATCGAGTGTCCTCATGAATTCAAAAAGTGCCCATGAAATTTAAAAATATTCATGAGTTCAAAAAGTGCCCATGAAATACAATCGAGAAATGAAGGCTACAGTTCAAATACAATCGATCTTAGCTAGATATCTGTTCACAATCTTCTTGCCCTTCTTTTTCGCAAATGGAGTTCTTCTGTGGAACGGACGTTGTTTAGGTAGGGTGGTCCTGCTTCTTCTTGTGGTGTATGCTGCTACTTCATCGTCGTCGTCATGTTCCATCTTCGGGTCGCCGTACTTGTCGAAGTCTTGCTCATTGGCGACTCCATCCATTCCGATGATCTTCCTTTTGCCTCTCCCCACGACAACACGACTGGGCTTTGACGGGTCGGTAATGAAGAAGCATTGGTCCACTTGGGAAGCCAGTACCCGTGGCTCATTTTTCGCGGTGACGTTTGCGCCCGCGGTCTTGGATTTGGCTTCGGGTATAACCATGGTGGTGAAATACCGGTCTTCTTTTAGGACGCTCTTGGCCCATCTTACACGGAACATCGGGACCTTCTCTCCAGCGTAGCTCAACTCCCAGATATCCTCGATCCTTCCGTAGTATCTGTCCTTGTCGTTATCGGTGTAGGATTCCATCGTTACCCCGGAGTTCTGATAACCATCGCTCTTCATGTCCTTGTCCTCGGTGTAGAATGTGTAGCTGTTGATATCGTACGCCTCATAGGTCATCAAGTTGTGCTCGGTGCCCTGTGACAAGGCGAATATGAGTTGTTCTTCCGCAGAAGAATCCTCATGTAAAGGGTACGACAGAAGCTTCTGCTTGAACCAACGCGTGAAACATGAGTTGTGCTCTTTGATTATATCTTCGTCCGTCATCTGTTGGCCACGGTCATTGTACGTCTTCTCAATAAAGGTTTTGTGCTCCACCACCCAAGGATCGACCACGTCTATGTTCTTGTAGCGCGACTAGGTTTGCTCTTTGAAAGTCGGCGAGTCGACCCTCGAAGTCGACATGCATTTCGTGGCGACCCTAGCGGTGACCCCACCCAGCGAGCCTGCCGAGGTGCCTGTTGACAGGTAGACCAACGGGGTTCTCGATGCCTAGATAATTCATGCAGTAGGAGATGCACTCTTTGGTCAGAAAGCCCCTGGCTATGCTTCCCTCTGGACGTGACATGTTGCGAACGTATCCTTTGATGACACCATTCATCCTTTCGAACGGCATCATGTTGTGCAGGAACGTCGGCCGGAGTTGGATGATATCCTCCACGATATGGACCAGTGGATGCTCCATAACATCGAAGAATGCAGGTGGGAAGTACATCTCAAGCTCGCATAGTATCACCACGATCTCTTCCTGTAGCCTTCTGAGTTGCCTCACGCCAACCGACTTCCGAGAGATGACGTCGAAAAAGTTGCATAGGCCAAATAGCGTTTCACGGACGTGCGTGTCCATGATCCCACGGATTGCAACTGGAAGTATCTGCGTCATCAGCACGTGACAGTCGTGACTTCATCCCGCTGAACTTCTGCTTCGCTGGGTCGAGGTATCTTCTTATCTTCCCCGCGTAACCATAAGGAAGTTTTACTCCTACGAGGCAGGTGAAAAACTGCTCGATCTCCTCCTGACTTAGAGTGAAGCACGCGAGAGGGTAGTCATTTCTGGTCTTCTTGGCCTTTTTGCCTCTGCGACGACTTTCCGTGTCCTGCTTCGCCTCATCATCATCATCATTAGCGTGAAGCTCCTCCCTGATGCCCATTGATTTCAAGTCTGCCCTTGCTTTCGGCCCATCTTTGGTCCTCTCTGGCATGTTGAGCAGGGTACCAACACTACTGGAATCAGCTACTTTGCCATCTGCCAGCTCTTTGCCGTCAGCTAGCAGACGTCAAAGAAGCTCTTTGCCATCAGCTACCCAAAAGCAGACTGCAAAGAACTGGCTGATGGCAAAGACCTTCTTTGCCATCAGCCAGTTCTTTGCCGTCTGCTAGCAGACGGCAAATATTCTTTGCCGTCGGCTAGCAGACGGCAAAGAGGGAGGGGCCCCACTGACGAGCTGCTTAAAAAAACTTAACGGCCCCCCTCTTTGCCGTCTGCTAGCAGACGGCAAAGAGCAAAAAAGCGGACGGCAAAGGGGGGCGGACGGCAAAGAATTAACATATCTAACGGCCGCACCCCACCCCGCCCCTTTGTCTCTGTTTCCCTCCCTCTTCACACGCCCGCCGCCGCCCCCACCACTCGCCGCCGCCCCGTCGCCCCACCATCCCGCCACCCCACCGGCCCCCCGCCCCCGTGCCACCTGGCCCCGTCGCCCCCGCCGCCCTGCCGTCTCGGCGCCACCGCGCCCCCCCGCGCCCCACCGCCCCGGCCCCGTGGCCACTGCCGCTCGGTGCCGTCGCCCCACCACCCGGCGCCCCACTGGCCCCCCGCCCCGTCGCCCCCGCCGCCCTGCCGTCTCGGCGCCGCCGCGCCCCCCCCCTCGTGCCCGGCCCCGTCGCCACTGCCGCCCGGCGCCGCTGCCCTAGGCCGCCCCGCCCCCCTCCTCCACCGACCACCTCCTCCACCGGCCCTGCCGCAGGTGAGCTCAACCTCCTCTTTTTTTTTCCTTTTTTCTGTTTTTTTAGTTTTAGGTTTATGTTTAGTTTAGATTTAGATTTAGTTTTAGTTTTAGTTTTAGGTTTAGTTTTAGTTTTAGGTTTAGTTTTAGGTTTAGATTTAGTTTTTTCCTTTTTTGTTTTTTTTGTTTTAGGTTCATGTTTAGTTTAGATTTAGTTTTAGTTTTAGTTTTACATTTAGGTTTAGTTTTAGGTTTAGGTTTAGGTTTATTTACTTTTAGGTAAGAAGAAGAAGAAGAAAAAAGAGGAGAGGAGGAGAAGAAGAAGAGGACAAAGGAAAGGAAGAAGAAGAAGAGGAGGAGGAGAAGAAACAAGAGGAAGAGGAAGAAGAAGAAGAAAAAAGAGGAGATGAGGAGAAGAAGAAGAGGAAAAAGGAAAGGAGGAGGAGGAGGAGGAAGAAGAAGAAGAAGAAGAAGAAGAAGAAGAAGAAGAAAGAAGAAGAAGAAGAAGAAGAAGAAGAAGAAGAAGAAGAAGAAGAAGAAGAAGAAGAAGAGAGAAGAAGAAGAAGAAGAAGAAGAAGAAGAAGAAGAAGAAGAAGAAGAAGAAGAAGAAGAAGAAGAAGAAGAAGAAGAAGAAAGAAGAAGAAGAAGAAGAAGAAGAAGAAGAAGAAGAAGAAGAAGAAGAAGAAGAAGAAGAAGAAGAAGAAGAAGAAGAAGAAGAAGAAGAAGAAGAAGAAGAAGAAGAAGAAGAAGAAGAAGAAGAAGAAGAAGAAGAAGAAGAAGAAGAAGAAGAAGAAGAAGAAGAAGAAGAAGAAGAAGAAGAAGAAGAAGAAGAAGAAAGAAGAAGAAGAAGAAGAAGAAGAAGAAGAAGAAGAAGAAGAAAGAAGAAGAAGAAGAAGAAGAAGAAGAAGAAGAAGAAGAAGAAGAAGAAGAAGAAGAAGAAGAAGAAGAAGAAGAAGAAGAAAGAAGAAGAAGAAGAAGAAGAAGAAGAAGAAGAAGAAGAAGAAGAAGAAGAAGAAGAAGAGAAGAAGAAGAAGAAGAAGAAGAAGAAGAAGAAGAAGAAGAAGAAGAAGAAGAAGAAGAAGAAGAAGGAGGAGGAGGAGGAGGAGGAGGAGGAGGAGGAGGAGGAGAAGAAGAAGAAGAAGAAGAAGAAGAAGAAGAAGAAGAAGAAGAAGAAGAAGAAGAAGAAGAAGAAGAAGAAGAAGAAGAAGAAGAAGAAGAAGAAGAAGAAGAAGAAGAAGAAGAAGAAGAAGAAGAAGAAGAAGAAGAAGAAGAAGAAGAAGAAGAAGAAGAAGAAGAAGAAGAAGAAGAAGAAGAAGAAGAAGAAGAAGAAGAAGAAGAAGAAGAAGAAGGAAAAAAAGGAAGAAAAGGAAGAAGAGGAAGAAGAAGAAAAGGAAAAAAGAGGGGAAAAAATCCCGACCCCGACCCGGCACCCCGACACGACACCCCGACCCCACCCCGACCCCCGAGACCCCGACCCCGACACCCCGACCCCGACCCCGACCCCGAGCCTGACCCGACACCGACACGGCACCCCGACCGACACCCCGACCCCGAGACCCCGACCCCGAGCCTGACCCGACACCCCGACCCTGAGCCTGACCCGACACCCCGACCCCGACAACCGACCCCCTGACCCCCTGACCCCGACACCCCGACCCCGACACGACACACCGACCCCCCGACCCCGAAACAGCACCCCGACCCCGACACGGCACCTCGACACCGACATGACACCCCGACCCCCTGACCCCGAAACAGCACCCCGACCCCGACACGGCACCCCGACGACACGACACCCCGACCCCCGACACCTCCCGAAAAGGTGTTCTTTGGCCTTCCAGAGGCCGACGGGGTCATATATTTGTGGATTATTAGTTATGTCATATATTTTTTGATTTTGTTATGAAAAACATCATATATAATTGTGTTGATCAAGTAGTTTTAAATGTGCAGTTGTTTCATCGCTGCGAGGTTTGGTGTTCGACGACCTCGCTGTGCGTTTGACGAGCTCTGCCCCTTCGTTTGTGGGTGAGCACAAATGACATGTCCTCCTCCCCCATTAATTATTTGATCTATTCCGATGAAACTTGATAGCTAGCTATATATGTGTCTTGAATCATCAGTATGCGTAACCAATATGTGTCTCCCGTTCGAAAGCGTCATAGTTATAAATATGCATGCGTTTGCATATTTATAACCTTGATTCTTTCGAATTGTCCAACGCTATCCATGGACAGCCCGAGTATGTGTAGATTGGGTTCGTTTTCCCATATGCTTTGCTCCGGATCCGACGCATAAATTTCGTTAGTGCCTCCCCTGTTGTTCTCCGGGTACACATCCTCTCTGTTTATTGCAGAGACGTGTATCAGGAGAACAGCGGGGAGGTGCTGCCGAAATTTTGCATCGGATCCGGAGCATAGCATGGGAAAATGAACCCAATCTACACATACACGGGTGGGATTAGGACCTATCATTACCTATTTGAGTGTAGGTTGCATGGACGTAATAAAATTGACAAAGTAGATGAACTGATGAATATATACATGGTGAATTACATATATAATTGTTGTGTGTCCAGTAGCTCTGAAAGTCAAGACGAGTGATCGGGCGTGGATGTATACCGGTCACACTGGTCAGAACAAATGGAGAGCTGAATGGTTCACAAAAACCAAGGGGTTTGTGCAAGCCGCATTTGCAAATGGCCAGAGGAAAACCTGGTGCCCCTGTTTCCGGTGCGGCAATTGGGAAAAGAGGACAGAGGCTGAAATGGGCAAATACCTGTAGAAGAGTGGTTTTACGCCCGATTATACGGTGTGGACATTTCATGGTGAGTCTGCCCAACATGACCGAGCTGAGGTGGATCGTCGTCGCACCGACGAGCATGGTACCGGGATGGAAAACATGGTGCAAGACTATGATGATGCTCGGGATTCGGACGAGGAGATGGAGGAATCTGCAAAGGCCTTCAATGAAATGTTGGAGTCTTCAAAATGTCTGCTCCACGAGCACACTGAGCTTTGTCGGTTGGATGCCATCTCACAAGTAATGGCTCTGAAGGCTCGGTTCAACTTGGGCAGAGAATGCTATGACACAATTATGACAGTATTTGGACGCTTTCTACCCAAAGGCCATGTAATGCCTGCAAACCTGTACCAGTCGGACAAAATCCTCCGTGCACTGAAGATGCCCTATGAGAAGATACATGCATGTGAGAAGGGATGTGCCTTATTTAGGCTTGACTATGCAGACTTGAACTATTGTCCCATTTGCAAGTCTTCCAGGTATATTGTGGTAGACAACGGTATGGGTGAGAAGACACAGACCAAAATCCCCGTTAGTGTTCTTTGGTATATGCCAATCGTACCAAGACTTCAACGTCTTTTCATGGTCAAAGAGACGGCCAGACAGATGACATGGCACAAAATAGGCAAAAGAACCGAACTAGTTGCAGATGGGAATCTGATGATGGTACACACATAGGATGGTGTTGTGTGGATTTTTTTTGATGAATTACATGCTAACAAAGCGGCAGATCCGAGGCATCCTCCAGTCGGCATCAACACGTATGGGTTCAGTGTGTTTGGTATGACGGCAGCCCAATACAGTTGTTGGCCCGTATTTGTCTTTCCACTCAATCTCCCCCCGAACAGATTATGCAAACAAAGAACATTTTCCTGACGTTGATAATTCCAGGGCCCAACTATTCGGGGAAATATATGAATGTGTACATGAAGCCGCTTAAGGACGAATTGCAAGAAGCCTGGGATAATGGGTTCAAGACATACGACGCCTATAGCAAACAGAACTTCATAATGCGTGTCTGGTACATGTACTCGACGCATGACTTGCCGGCGTATGCGCTATTCATTGGCTGGTGTGTGCATGGAAGGTTCCCGTGCCCCACATGCAAGGGAGCTCTTGAGTTTCGTTGGCTTCAGGCCGGTCGCAAGTTTTCTTGCTTCGACATGCATAGATAGTTCCTGGATCCTCGCCATAAGTTCAGGAAAGACAAGAAGAACTTCATCAGAGGTAGAGTTGTCAAAACTCTGCACCACGTGCATTGACAGGCCAACAGACCCTGGATCAGTTAAACGCTCTCGAGCCAGATCCACAACGTCCAGGGTACTTCAAGGGGTATAATACTAAGCATGCGTGGACTCACAAAACATGCTTATGGGATCTGCCTTACTTCAAAGACCTCCTTTGTCCACACAACATCGACGTGATGCACACTAAGAAGAATATCGCCGAGGCACTTTTTGGTACATTGTTAGGCATAGATGGGAAGTCAAAGGATAATACTAAGGCTAGAGTCGATCTGGAGGCGCTATGTGATAGGCCGTTACAAAACATGAAAGAACCGAAAGGAAAGCAGAACTGGACGAAGCCAAAGGCATGGTTCAATCTTGGAAGGCCAGCTATGAGGGAAATTATCTTGTGGGTGCAACAGCAGTTGATGTTCCCCGATGGGTATGCAGCGAATCCAAAGAGGGGAGCGAATCTTGATAAATTGAAGATATTTGGTCTCAAGAGTCATGATTGGCACATATGGATTGAGCGGGTAATGCCGGTGATGTTGCGTGGCTTCATCCCTGAGGATGAATGGCTAGTACTGGCAGAACTCAGCTATTTCTTCCGTGTTCTTTTTGCGAAAGAACTATCTCCTGGCGTGCTAGAAGAAATGGAAGAGTTGGCGCCGGAGTTGATCTGCAAGTTAGAGAAGATCTTTCCACCGGGCTTCTTTAATCCAATGCAGCATTTGATTTTGCATCTCCCGACCGAGGCAAGATTGGGGGTGGGGGCGTGCAAAATCGTTGGTGCTACCCAACTGACAGGATGCAGAAGACGCTTCGAGAAAAATGTAAAAATAAACGTAGAATTGAAGCATCGATGGCTGAGGCATTCATCACAGAGGAGGCGGAAAACTTCGTAACAGCACACTACGAAGCCAAAATCGTCATTTGCATAATCCAAAGCCTCGGTACAATGCTGACGACCCTAAAAAGGGTGGATCCAACCTCAGCCTATTCAAATGGAATCTCGCACCAACTAGTGTTTCACATCCAGTATCTTTGGATAACGAAGAATGGCGGACCATTTCGTTGTATATCTTCAACAACCTGATAGAAGTGTGGCCGTACATCGAGTAAGTTCTCGGTACATTGTTTCGCAACTTCTATTTCCTTTGAACTGCTCTTATTCCTGGATATGTCATACAGTCGATACGTCGCCATATTCTTGTATGGAGCGGAGATCCAAAAGGATTCCGTCGAAGAGTATGAGCTTCTCGCAAAGCAAGGAGGCGGCTATCCCGGTTTCATCTCTTGGTTCAAACAAACGGTAATTTCTATTAGACAATTTCATTTCATTCGCTAATTTGTGCGTAATGCAACAATCCTTTCATATTAAACTTGTAGGCTAATTCAGAGTCTATGGACACCGAATTAAGACAAGTCGCTAATGGTTTTGACTATAAGGTCCGTTCATTTGACAAGTACGACATCAACGGGTATCGCTTTCGTACCTATGGCAAAGAGCTATCTATGGCCGACCGAAAGTCTACAAATTGTTGTGTATCTGCTATCGGCGAAGGAGGTACCGAGTATTATGGGAGAGTTGAAGCAATTTATGAACTTCTGTTCTATGGTGAAAACCCACCGAATGTCGTAGTCTTCAAATGTTATTGGTTTCAGCCGAAGGAGACTAGAAGGACTCATGAACATATAGGGCTAGTTGAAATCAACCAAAGCACCCATTTAGATGTTCCTGATGTCTATATTACGGCTCAACAGGCGACCCAAGTATTATATCTACCGTGGGCCTGCCAAACTAATCCAAATCTGAAAGGTTGCGATGTCGTTTATGAAGTGCCGCCATGTGCTAGACTTTCTCCCCCAAAGTAAGAGGATCATGAACCTCACATTAACCCAGACACATGTGAAGGAGAATTCTTCCAAGGGACACGTCTTTCCAAAAAGCGTTTCAAGAACCGCTATACTTCACCCCAAAACATTGAAGTAGACAGCGACAGTGAATCAGACATCACCCAAGAGGAGGAACAAGAAGAGCCGGAACAAGAAGAGGTTACTTCTGCGGATGACCTGTCAATGCTTGACTGATTACGTCAAGGTGGCCTTGCACATGTTGATGCCAATGAACCCTATGAGCCCATCATTGATTATAGTGATGATGATTATGCATTTATTGATGATACTGATCGAGATTATTAGTAGTGTCAGGTATTCAATTTTTTTATGTTGTACTTGATGATGATACACTTAAGTGATATACATATTATTATTCATGTCGTTACTTTTTTATGTTGTACTAATTTCGTTTATTCTTTGTCATGGCAGGTGTTGAAAGATGGTGGGCGCTGGTCGGGAGAGCGCCGAGGCCCCTTCTTCGTCGGCGCGTGGTGCGAGGTCTTCCATTCCACACGCACGTCTCCGCCGAGCATTGCTGGACAGTATGGCGACACCGCCGGGCCCTTCTTTGTCGACTGCGGTGCCCAGCAGGGGACGAGGTAAGAAGAAGAGAGGAGGTGGAGCACGTGGTCGCGGGAGAGGAGGTAGGGTGACTCCTTCGGTGCCTTCCTCGCTGCCAACCCCAGCTGTTTCACCTGAGCACGTGGCTTCTAGGGTGGACTCGTCCGAGGAGGAGGCTACACGAACTCCGGTCCACGAGCCTCAGGTCCACGGGTCTTCGGCCCACGAGCCTTGGGTCGACGGACCTTCGGCCCACGAGAGTTGGTCCCACGACACCCCGGAGGAGCACACGTCTGGATGGGGTACCTGGTCCGGTCAGCCTGAGGAGCCGAGTGGCCATGCTGATGATGGCGGGGAGCTGAGTGGCCATGCTGATGATGGCGGGGAGCCGATTGATATTGAGGAGGAGGGGGGCAACGTCTACCAGCGTGGTGCTACACGGCTCCCGTCCGTGCCGGCGACCCGCGAGCAGAGGTGGTTGATTTTCCCTGATGGGGAGAGGTAAGTGCATTTAATCTTTTTGTACCTTCTGCATTCATGTTTCTTCAAATAACTAATGCGTTGGCCTTGTCATGCTGCAGGGGTTGGGACCACCATGAAAGTGTCCGCCGGCCCAACTCCGTCCTTGGAGTTCTGATTTGGCAAAACTTCCCGGGGTTTGTCACGTTGCCTAGTGAGGGTCGGCTTCCAGAGGTTGGATTTAGTTGGGAGCACTACTTGGCTGCCCCGGCCCCGCCGGGTGAGATTATCGACGGTGTCTTGTGCAAGACGAGGGCAGACGTGGTGATCAGAAAGTTTTGGGTAATTTCTCCTTTACACAATTAAAAATCTTCAACTAGCTAGTTATTAATTGTACTAATCAATATTGTCTCATTTGATTGCAGACATTCTACAGGTGTGAGGAGGGATACGAGGAGGAGGCGGCATATGTTATCAACAAGGAGTGCAAGCACCTACTTCAGAACTTACGGCATGAGGTTCGGGTGCAGGCTGTTCGAGACTACTACACCGAGTGTGGTATCAAGAAGCCCAAGCAGGAGTGCTGCGATAAGTTCTTGAGTAAGGAGCAGTACATGAAGGTAATTCTTAAGGCCTTGTACTTACTTCCTTCATTTAGTAATTATAGCTGTAGCGCTCAATTTTCTATTTGCTAACTTAGGCCCCTCCGAGATGGTGTGCGGATCGGATGGATTGTTGGGAGGTGTTGGTCAATGCGTGGTGCGCAAAAGAATGGCGGGCCACCCACAACGAGGCCAAGGACAAATGTGCCCAAATGGAAGGTGTGCCACACCACCAAGGCAGCTCCAACTTATTTCAGTACGGGCGGAATTGGGTATGTGGTTTGCTTCATGATTCATGCAATTCATTCATCATGCTAGCTTTAGCCCTTTAATTACTAATTTACTTTGTTTCTCTCTTTCAGGCACGCTACAATAAGGCGGATAAGGTGCCAGAGGTGTACGACCTGTATGCCATGGCCCACACTGGCCCTTACAAGAAAGTCAAGGCATTCTCTGCGTCTGACCTCGATGATCCAAAGAACTTCACCAACATCTCCGCCCACGACAAGCTCGTGCAATATAGAGATCAGGGGAAGGCGAGGAAAGGGGAGGACTTTAACCCGAGCCAGGGTCCCATTGATACAGAGCTGCTGATGATATCTGGTGGCGGGAGGTCCCATGGCTCCATAGCCATGGGAGATGGACTTATCCGTTGTCCTAGCACTCTCCCGGAGATCAAGGCGCGCGAGTCGAGCTCCGCTCCTGAGATAAGGCCTCGTGAACGGCCAGTCCAACTCGCCTTCAAGGTTAGTTATCTTTATCCATTACATTGTGTGCGCTTCCATCAATGATTACAAATGGTCATGTGAGTGGTGTTGTAGGCTGCTATACAGAGTGAGAGAGATAGAACAGAGAAACTTCTGGCGGAGGCGGCGGAGAGGCAGCGGGAGTTGGAGGAGAGGACGACAAAGATGTTGGAGGAGGAGAGGGCACGGAATGACATGCAGGCAAGGGCCATGTACGAGCTCCTTGTGGTAAGTTTCTTCTGCAGATTACTTGCTAGTCTAAACATTTGAGTTTCATTACTAACTAGTATGACTCTGTTGTGAAAACCAAATGTGCAGTCTGTGTGCGAGAAGTCCGGTCAGACCGCTCCGCCGATGTCAGTGATTGCTCCTGGGAGCACGGTGAGTTTAATTTGAATGGAAATTACTTGCTAGTCTTAACATTTGAGTGTCATAATGCTAACGAGACATTGGAAATGATCTTTGGTGCAGCTTAACTCCAGAAAAGCATCGCACGATCCTTCTCCAGCTACCGGCGCGAGCCAGCCCGCTCCTACACCTCCCTGATCACGGTAAGTTTCTCCAGTGTTTTTCTTAACAAATGCATAAAGACCTAGACTTAGCTTTATTTCCTCCAATATGCTTACCGTAATGACCTAGAGTTAGCGTCTTTTCCTCCAAAATGACTTAATAAGCTTACTGACCTCATAAACCATCCATTTTACCTAAGTTAGCTCTAAAACAATATGTACTTAGCTTACTTATGTCAAAAATTGCAAAATTAGCTTAGTTAGCTCATAAACGATCCATTTTACCTAAGTTAGCTCTAAAATGACTCATTTTACCTTAGTTAGCTTACAAGTGATCCAATTTATCCAAGTTAGCTCTAAAATGACCCATTTTACGTAGATTAGCTCCTAAATGATCCATTTTACCTACGTTAGCTTTAAAATGACCCATTTCACCTAGGTTAGCTCCAAAATGACGCATTTCACCTAAGTTAGCTCAAAAACGATCCATTTCACCTTAGTTAGCTAAAAACGTGGCATTTCACCTTAGTTAGCTCATAAACGACCCACTTCAACTAAGTTAGCTCCAAAATGATCCATTTCACCTAGGTTAGCTCATAAATGACCCATTTCACCTAGGTTAGCTCATAAACGACCCATTTCACCTAGGTTAGCTCATAAACGACCCATTTCACCTAGGTTAGCTCATAAACGACCCATTTCACCTAGGTTAGCTCATAAACGACCCATTTCACCTAGGTTAGCTCATAAACGATCCATTTCACCTAGGTTAGCTCATAAACGATCCATTTCACCTAACTTAGCTCATAAACGATCCATTTCACCTAAGATAGCTCATAAACGATCCATTTCACCTAGGTTAGCTAATAAACGATCCATTTCACCTAAGTTAGCTCATAAATGATCTATTTCAACTAATTTAGCTCATAAATGATCCAGTTCACCTAAGTTAGCTAATAAATGGCATAGACTTCTTCTTCTAGTCTTCTTCTTCTTCTATTCTTTTTCTTCTAGTCTAATTCTTCTTCTAGTCTTCTTTTTCTAACTTTCTTATTTGTCATTTTGCAGGTTTCATTCACTTCACGGAAGCCAGCTTGCTATGATGGATTGCTTGTTTTTTCCTTTGATGCACTTCTTGTATTCTGCTTGCTTGCTATGATGGAATTAACTTGCTATGATGAAACTAGATTGCTATGATGAAACTTTGCATATTGTAATATGTATGGATCGATGGAACTATGTGCAACCTACTATGTATGGATGGATGGATATATATGTGCTGGATATTTATTATGTTGGATATATATGTGCTGGATATTTATTGTGAAAGAGTCATGTGATATATTTGCTGTGACAATTGTTCGATATAAGAAAAACAGAATCAAAAAGAGGCAGTGCAGGCTCTTTGTCGTCCGCGGCAGACGGCAAAGACCCCTCTGCCGTCGGTGGCAGACGGCAAAGGGGGCACGTGGCGCCCACCTGTGCTTCCTGAGAGATGGGCCATTTGGCAAATTTGCCTACCGTGGCGGACGACAAAGCTAAGCTGATGGCAAAGACTTTGCCTTTGCCGTCCGACGTGGCAGACGGCAAAACACAGCGGGCACTGACGCATTGCTGACATCAAATGGCGGACGGCAAAGAGGCGCTCAAATTTGTCGTCCGCTGGCGGACGGCAAAGGCCGCCGTTAGCCGCCTAACGGACTAACGCTGGCGGACGTCCAGTATTTTGCCCTCCCTCCTCTTTGCCGTCTGTCGCTGTAGGAAAAGGACTCTTTGCCGTCCGCCATAAAAAGCAGACGGCAAAGGACCTGTTTGCCGACCCAGTCTTTGCCGTCCCTGTTTGCCGTCCGTCGTCCGTGCCTTTATCGTCCGCCGTGGCAGACGGCAAAATACTAGACTTTTGTAGTGCAAGCAGACACTCGCACACGTTCTTCGTGATATGCATGACATCAAGGCTGTGAGGCACACGATGGATCTTCCAGTACGGCAAGTCCCAGAAAACATACCTCGTTTTCCATACCTTCAGCAGCGGCTCTGGAGCCTTTCGCTTCTTTCCCGGCTCTGGCGCCTTTTGCTTCTTTCCCGGTAGTGGGCAATCTTTCCAATTTTTCAACAACTCGTCTATTTCCTCGCCGCTCCTCGTACGCGGGCGTCTTCGGGATTCGGTTTCACCATCGAACAGATCCTTGCGTTTTTCCACGGGTCATCGTCGTGAAGCCACCTTCGATATCCGATGAACACGGTTTTCGAAGACCTGGGATCTCTATCTAGATGGCGATACGTTGTGTCATCCATGCACCTGACGCATCCAGAAAATCCGTGGACCACCCGCCCTGCGAGATATCCGTAACCGAGATAGTCGTGCACCGTCGTGAGTAGTGCGGCTCTCATAGGGAAATATTCTTTCTCTGCGGCGTCCCACGTATTGGCTGGCGTTTTCCACAGCGTGTCTAGCTCCTCTTTCAGCAGCCCCAGGTACATATTGATGTCGTTCCGTGGTTGTTTTCGCCCTTCAATTAGCATACGCATGTGAATGTACTTCCTCTTCATGCACAACCAGGGGGGAAGGTTGTACATCCACACAAACATAGGCCAGGTGCTATGTGTGCTTCTCTGGCTGCCAAATGGATTGACTCCATCGGTGCTCACGCCCAGCATGATGTTCCTTGGATCGTTCCCAAATTCTGGGTCTTCGAAGTTCAACGCTTGCCACTGGCTCGCATCCTTAGGGTGACTCAGCATCTTGTCTCTTTTATTTATCTCCGGATCATTTCCGTCATCTTCTCGCTTCTTCTCCTCCCTATCCGCATGCCAACGCAGAAGCTTTGCTACGTTAGGGTCCGCGAAATACCGCTGCAGACAAGGAGTGATCGGAAAGTACCACACCACTTTTGGAGGAGCTTTCTTCCTCTTCTTGTATCGAGTGACGCCGCACACCGGACATATGGTAGACTCCGCGTGCTCGTCCCGATAAATGATGCAATTGCTCATGCACACATGGTATTTCACGTGCGGTAAATCCAGAGGACACATGATTTTCTTCGCCTCCTCGAAACTGGTCGGGCACTTGTTCCCCTTGGGAAGACGTTCGTGCCAGAATGACATGTTCTCGTCGAAGCATGCGTCGATCATTTTGTGTTTTACCTTCATCTCCAGAGCCATGAGCGTTACTTTCAGGCGGGTATCCTCGGGCCTGCATTCTTCATACAATGGAGTAACCGCGTCTATCTCCAGTTGATCCAGCTTGGTTTTCTCTCAGCGGCAGCTCTTGCGTTATCCGTCTTCTTGAGAAACAACTCTTGAATATGAGGGTCCTGCACCCAGCCTCCATCGTCGTCTACTCCGGCATCTTCATCTTCATGATCATGCCCTTCGTCTTGATCTTCCTCATCATCATGTCCGGCATCTTCTACATGATGACTATATACAGCATCACCGTCGTGATCATGTCCTAGAGATTCTTCGTCTTCTCGCCCGCCCTCGCCGCGGTGGTTGTTTGCTGCCCTTCCTCATTTCTTGCCCGACCCCCATGGACGACTTCATAGTCATCTTCATCACCTTGCCACCGATAGCCATCCATGAAACCACGCAAGAGCAGGTGGTCCCGCACCTGCCTGGAATCCGGGTCCGCAATAAGGCTCTTTAGCTTGCATCTTCGACATGTGTTGGGGGTTGGATGCGACATATGCCAAAGGATGGCTTATCATGGTGGGGGCGAGTAGGACGTCGCCAGTGCCTGGAAGCGGGATGAGGCGTAGACATGCACGCCGGCGAATCTTACCCAGCTTCGGGGCTCTTCGAGGAGATAATACCCCTACTGCTGCTCTACGGGGTCTCCGCATGATCACTATGGTGATATGTGTACAAAGTTGCTCCTCGAGCTGTGTTCTGGAGGTAGGATAGGGCAAGGCTAGCTCTCTCCCTTTCGTGCTTCTAGTCTAGTGGTAAAAGGATCGAACCCTTTGCATGGGTGATCCGGGGGGTTTATATAGGCCTACCCCCCGGGGGTACAATGGTAATCCGGCTGGGCGCGGGTCCCAGCCGTCTGTCTCTCAGGTCGCCGTCTTCTCCGCCGACTCCTGGGGCCCGCCGCTGGTGGGCCCCGTCGACTGACTTGGTCACTGTAGCCGCGCCTTGGATGACGCTGACTTGGTCGTGGGGTCGTGGCAACAGTGCCGCCGCCTGGCGGGCGATCACTGTCGCCACTCCCCGTCTTATCTGGTTAATGGCGTGCGGGCCCCGCGGGAGGTGCGGGCCGACTCTCGGAGGCCGACTCCCACGAGGTCCGTCTTCGGGTGCTCTCGCCGTCTTTCGTTCCCCCGCTGACTAGTGGGACCCGTCGTCTCTGGGCCGTACGGGCGGGCCATCGTGGGAACAGGGTTTCGCCGCCGGGGCGAACGTCAGGGCCAGCATGGCAACAGTGCCGCGCCGGACGGAGATCTCCTCCGGTACGATGTACTGTGGCCATACCTGCCCTTGGTAATCAGGGTAGGGGTGGGCCGTACTCCGGCCATCCCTGGTCTCGTCCTTCTTCTCGAAGGCAGAGGGCGGTGAAGTTACTGGCCGACTCCCCATAGTCGGCTTCACCAACTGGGAGTCGGCTTATGTCGCAGCCGTCTCTGGGATTCGGCCGTGAGTGGGTAGTCGGCGATGCTGCAGCCGACTCCCAGAGTCAGCCCTTTGCCTTGGGATCTTTGAGGGGCGAAGCCTGCCCCGATGTCTTGAAAGGTTCTGGGTCTCGGGTTAGCCTACCCGTGGCCCATTACTCCGACAGTAGTCCCCGAAGCTGGTGAGGCGCCGAGGGAGACATGTCGAGGAGCCTCATCAGTTTCTTCCTCCGAGTGGATGGATCTGAGGCTTGCCTGCCGTCTTCCTCCGAGTGGACCATGGGGAGGTGATCTTATTCAGGTCGTCTCCGACAAGCCGACTATGGGAAGCCGGACTCGTCGAAGGTCGTCTTGCTCTTCAAAGAGTTTGAAAGTCTTGGCGGGATTCAGACGGCGTGCTTGATAAGCTACACGGCCGCCGCCCGCCGCGGACCTGCCAAGGGACGCCACGTGGCCGGGCCAGTCTGCCAGCCCACGCGCGCGACAGGACAGGCCCGCGGGTGGTGCCCGCCATTACCGCGCCTCGGCCTTCGAGCGGATCCGTTGTAGCCGCGCGGGCGGTTGAGCTTCTCAGCGCAGTAAATGCGCGTGGTAACTTCCGTCGTAAATCGTGGGGGTCGTGGGGGCGTGGGCGTAGTTAATCCCACGATGCCCCCTCGGCTTCTCAGCCCGCCGGTCTATAAGTAGGCGGGGGGAGCGGGGAGGCGAAGCACGCGCGCCCGCTCTCCCCTGCTTCCTTTGCTTATTTCTTCTTTCTTCTTTCCCCCACCGCTGCTGCGCCGAACTGCGCCCCGCTTGCGGCGATGAGCTCTTCCTCCGCCGCCGCGCCCGCCGCCGTGCGCTCCGGCGTGTGGGACGGTTCCGAGATCGACGACGACATGATCGACTTCCTCCGCAAGACGCGTCGCCTCCCCGGCGCGCACCTCGTGCAGGCCCGTGCCCCGCCACCGACGGAGGTGACGCCGGCGCAGGGGGAGGGCGAGCAGCTCGTGTTCCGCTCCCACCTCATGCACGGCCTGGGGCTGCCGGCGAGCGGGTTCTTCCGTTCGTTCTTGGAGTTTCATGGCCTCCAGCCGCACCACCTCACCCCAAACACGGTGGTGCTGCTGGCGGCTTTTACTGCTTTGTGCGAGGGCTTCCTTGGCGTTCTCCCCACCATCGAGCTGTGGGGAGAGTTCTTTCAGTCCAAGCTCGGCACGCATGTCGCCGGCGTGCCAGCCCAATGCGGTGCCTTTATTGCAATACGGAGGACGACGGCCGACAACCCATTCCCCGCCATCCAACTAATCAAGTCGGTGAAGATGTGGCAGCGCTCTTACTTCTATGTGAAGAGCGTCGCCCCAGACGGCGACTGGGTTAATCTGCCGCCATACGAAGCCGGCGCGCCGGCTGGGAGGCAGCCCAGCTGGTCCTACCGCGCCAGGATGCTGACCCCGGTTGGAGCCGCCGCTATGGCGCGACTTCGAGTGCTGACGCAGTCGGCCGGTCTGACCAGGGCCGACTTGCTGGCCGCCTTCGTGGCGCGCCGACTCCTCCCGCTCCAAAGCCGGCCTCATCTAATCTGTCAGATGAGCGGCCACCGGGACCCCAGTCGGATGTGCACCAAGGACATGCCCCACGCGGAGGTGGCGAACACGGTGAACTACATCGCGAACTGCGGCCTCTCGGAGGATTGGCAGTTCGGCATGGAGCCGTACTCGCGCGCCAACCCTCCGCCAGTGGTAAGTTGTTCTTCTTCTTATTCTTTACAGCCGAATCCGACTCTTGATCTTTATTATTTTTATTTTTGACTCAGAATCCTCTCATTCATCCCTCGTCCAGCGCCGTGGGGCCGCCCCGCCAGCTCGCTCCCGATCGCGCGGAGAGCGACATCGACGACCCTGACCTGGGGGCAGCGGCGATGGAGGCCGACGCCGAAGGAGGCGACGAAGGAGAGGAAGGCAGCCTCAGGCCCTCGGCCACCTTTGCCGACTGGCCTGCCGGCGAAGACGGGGAAGTCGCCCCGCGCCATCAATCAAGGCTAGACGGCGCGAGGAAGCGCCGGGCCGGGCCGAGTTCCCTTGGAGGCCGGGAGAAGAAGTTTAAGGGGGCAGCCGCCGCGACCAAGCGGGAAGAGGCGGTCGCGAGGGCCCAACGCTTCCGTAAGGAAGCGAAGAAGACACCGCTATCCTCCGGGTAAGCGTTTCTGCTTCTTTGTCTTGTTTTATCTTCTGGTGGATTTGGTCCGGGTCCTTACGCGTCTTCCCTGTTCTAGAGCTCTTCTCACCCTTGGGAGGGTCGCCGCCGCCTCCATCAGGGGCTCGATGGAGTCGTCCGCCATGACTCGGCGTATTGACCCTGCTGCCGACCTCCGGGAAGCGACGGAGCGGAACGCGCAGGAGAAGCGCGACAAGGACGAAGCCGCCCGCCGGGAGAAGGCGGAGGCTGAGAAGGCGGCCGCCTCCGCCCAGAAAGGGCTGGAGGGAGCCGAAGCCGCCGCCGCGGCCAAAGAGCAGGACGAAGAAGCCGCGCGCCGCCAGTCGGCGCTGTTCGTCGTCCCATTGAACTCGGCGCAGCCTCCGGAATATACGGAGCAGTCTGGGGAAGTCAGCGGGGAGCACCCCATCGTGGAGAGGTAGAGCGGCGAGACCCCCGGTCTGGACACGGCGGTGCCGCCACCACCGCCCCCGCTGCCATCGGGAAGCGCGAGGGATGGACAGCCGGCGGACCCGCCGGTGCCGCCGACTACGGACGAAGCCATGGCGAATTTTCTTCTCCAAGTCGCCTCGCCGACGCGCCGCCGCCTGGAGAAGGCGACTTCAGCGCCGCACCCTCTGGAGACCGGAGCAACCAGCTCGGCCGCGCCAGACGTCGAGGTGATGAGCGCTGCACCCGTCGGGTGGGTGCGAGGAGGCGGCACAGGCCCGCTGAACCAGGCGCTCCTGGACGTCCAGGCGAAGCTGCGAGCCGAAAGCGACGCCCTCCAGAACTGCACCAAGGCGCATCTGGCGTCGCGAGCGGCCGTCCGGGTATGTTGCTTCCGACTTTGTTTTTTCTTGCTCTTCTCTGTGGGGGCGCGCCAGCGCACCCACTGGGTGTAGTCCCTGAGTTCCGGGCCGGCTGCTGAGAAGGCGGGTCGGAACTCTATTGTGAGCTCTAAGTGCTTATTCTTGTTTGAAATGCTTATCGTAGGACTACCACAACCTCCGGGTCCCCGTCTTCAACCGCAATGTTGAAGAGCTGGGCAGGCGGACTGCCGACTTGTCGGAGAGCCGGAGTGAGTTTCCTTTTTCGCGGGGACGCGTTGGCGCACCCGCGGGCTGTAGTCCCCGAGATTCGGGCCGACTGCTGCGCAGTCGGGCCGGATCTTCTTGGCGACCTTCTTTGATGACTTGTGTCATTTTTCTTCTTTCTTCAGAGGCCAACGCCGTTCTTCAGCAGCAGCTGGGCGAAGCCAACACCGCCTTGCGCGCTAAGGAGATGGAATGCGGCAAGCTCGTTACGGAGCGCGACCTGCTTGCTGCGCAGCTGGCGGAGTAGAAGGAGTTGCTCAAGAAGGCGCAGGAGGAGGCGAAGGAGAGAGAGACTGGACTCCAAGCCGAGTTCGAGGCCGAACGTTCCTCCTGGACCGATAAGGAGGCGATGCTGACCTCCGGCTTCCATGAGATTGAAGATATCGTTGATGGTAAGTTTTCTTTACTCGCTTTCTTTGAGCAGCCGACTATGGGTCGGGCCGACTCTTGCTTTTTCTGACTTGCTTCTTTTTCCGTCTTGGTAGACTTCTTCCCGGGCCATGCGCAAACTGCCGTTCAAGCCATCGAGGCAGATCGTGAGGCGCGGAGGACGGCCGGCGAGGAGGTTTCTGCCAACGCCCCCCGGACTCTTGATGAATAGCTTCCGAGCATCGAGGCTCGCCTGCGGCCGGCTCACCGGATGCTGCGCCGGCTTCAACGTGCCGGCGCCCAAGCGATTGCTGCCTTGTGGCCAGAGATGCCGATTCTGCGCACTCCCAGCCGGACTGCCGACTGGCTGGAGGTCGCAGCGGGCCGTCTGGAGGCTTGGAAAGGCTCCTCGTCACGTGCCGGAGCGCGTTGTGCCTTGGAGTTCATCAAGGCGTGGTATCCAGTACGTCAACCCGAATGTCTTCGTTCCCGAGCGAGCTGACAACGGCGAGGAGGCGCCGCCGCAGTGGTTTGGGATGAACCCGAACTATGGCGAGGACTCGGCGGAGGTGATCGGCTCCAGTGTCGAGGAGGGAGGCGAGGTGGAGGTCGGAGACGAGATGGAGGCGCCAGAAGTCGGAGCGGGCGATCAGCCTCAGCCCGGCCGTGCCTCCAACAACGAGCCGTGCCCAACTGCGCCGACTACCGCTGGAGGTGATCAAGCCGAGTCTGCCCAGCCGGCCGCCCCAACGTCCGACACCGCCATCTCTTCCGAGCCCCCAAACCCGTCTGCTGCTTCATAGGCCGCCGCCTTGTCTTATTTATCTGCTTAGTAGTTTCTCGAAGAACTTTGTTAATTCGCACAATTCCACCCGCGGGGTGTATTTTGAACTTCCGTTCGAGGATTCGGCCAATGGCCTTTGTGATGTAAATATTTATCTGGGTTCTATCATTTCTTGCTTATTGCTCTTTTGGTTTTTCCCTTTGCCGCCTTCCCTTAGATGTCGTCTTTGCCAGTCGGACAGCCGCTCCGCGAACTGCCGCTGGATCAAATACTTGGCTACTTTTGGGAAGGCAGGTACTCAGCCATTCTAGAGTTTCTTTAGCAAGTCGGATAGAAAACAGCAAGCCGACTACTCGGAGTCGGTTTTGCGAGGAACGGCTGGAAAGCCGGCTCGAGCTATGTTTGTGCTTTGAGTCCTTAGCCATTCTTCGTGTGGGCGCCCATTCTTCCTTACTCCTGCCCGCTGGGCAGTCCTTCTGCGAGCTGCGACTTCTAACAGGAGACGGCTTAGGTACCGCACACTACTTGTCCGACTGCAGGAAGCGTTTTCATAGCGCGGGACGGCGAGTCCCCGGGCTGACTAGTCGAGCCCGATGCCAAGTGGCATAACAAAGAGTAGCATACTCGAAAGCATAATACTTATCATACAGATACAAAAGGGGCAGTCCCCGAGTCCGTCTGGGGGGGCCAGAGTCTTGGTACTTTAATACAAAGGGGTAGCATGGTACATACTGCATTAACTGTAAAATCTTCGAAGAAGATTCGCGTTCCATGGTCGCTCCGTCTCTTTGCCGGAGTCGTCCCTCTTCCGTGCTCGGGGCTTCTGAGCGTCGATCAGGTAGTAGGAGTCGTTGCCTAGCACCTTGCTGATGATGAAGGGGCCTTCCCAAGGTGCCGACAACTTGTGCTGGCCGGCTGTTCGCTGGATCAGCCGGAGCACAAGGTCGCCCTCTTGGAAGGATCTTGGCCTGACCTTCCTGTTGTAGTAGTGATGTAGGCTCTGCTGGTAGATGCTGGACCGGCTGAGTACCAACAGCCGGCCCTCTTCCAGCAGATCGACACTATCTTGTCATGCTTCTTCTGCCTCTTTCGCAGTGTACATCGTGACTTGTGGGGAGTCGAACTCTATATCCGTTGGGATGACGGCTTCAGCACCGTAGACGAGGAAGAAGGGTGTGAAGCCGGTCGACTTGTTTGGAGTCGTGCGCAGACTCCAGAGGACGGCTGGCAACTCGTCAAGCCAACAGCCGGCCGAACGCTCCAGTGGTTCGACCAACCGAGGCTTGATGCCGGACAGGATGAGGCCATTTGCCTGCTCCACCTGCCCGTTTGACTGTGGATGGGCAAAGGACGCTAAGTCCAGTCGGATGCCCTGCGTCGCGCAGAAACGGGCCAAGGCGCCTTTGGCAAAGTTGGTGCCGTTGTCGGTAATGATGTTGTGCGGTATGCCATACCGAATTGTGATGTCTGAGATGAAAGTCACGGCAGTCGGACCATTCAATTTCTTGATGGGCTTCACTTCTATCCACTTGGTGAACTTGTCCATCGCGACAAGTAGATGAGTTAGGCCGCCTCGTGCCGTCTTGAAGGGTCCCACCATATCCTGGCCCCAAACTGCAAAGGGCCAGGCGATGGGGATAGTCTTGAGTGCTGAAGCCGGCTGATGTGGCTTGGAGCGGAACTTATGGCACCCCTTGCGTTTCTGGACCAACTCTTTGGCCTCTTCGAGGGCAGTTGTCCAGAAGAACCCATGCCGGAAAGCTTTGGCGACGAGTGCCCTCGAGGCCGCATGGTGACCGCACTCGCCCTGATGGATGTCTCTGAGAATAGCTTGGCCTTGCTCTGGCTCGACGCAGCGCTGGTAGACACCAGTGATGCTGCGCCTGACCAGCTCTCTGTTGATTATGGTGTATGCTGCCGCTCGGCGTTGTATTTGCCGAGCTAAGGTTTCATCAGTTGGTAGCTCCTTGTTCACCAAGAATTTGAGGATGGGCTGGGCCCATGAGGGTGCTGCTATTTCTTCGACTGCCAGAACCGCGACTTGGACGAGGGCGGCTTGGCTGGGAGGCGGCGGGCTGGAGTCCGCGGCCGCTTGCTGGATCAGTGAAGTCCCCGGGCCGACTTGTGCACTCCCCGGGCCGAGTTCTGGAGTCTTTTCTCTGGTCGCCGCAGTCCCCGGGCCGAGTTCTGAAGTCCCCGGGCCGGCTTTGACTGCGGCGTTCCTGGAGTCATCTGCGAGGGTTTTTGCGCCGTCTGCTTGGGCTTTGGAGCCGGATCCGACTTCTTCTGGAGGAGCCGGCACAAAAATGGAGTCTGACTCTGGTGAAGGCTTGATGGATGGCTTGAGGAGGCGCTGAAGAGCGACGCCAGATGGTATTGCTTGGCGAGTGGAGCCGATTCGTGCCAAAGTATCTGCTAGGTTGTTGTCGTTTCTTGGCACATGGAGGAACTCGCACCCCTCGAAATATCCGCTGAGTTGCTGCACGAGGAAGCGGTAACTTTCCATGTTTGTGTCCTTGGCGTGCCAGTCGCCAGATGATTGCTGGACCACCAAGTCGGAGTCGCCATAACACAGGATCCGGCGAATGCCAAGTTCTTTGGCAAGCCGGAGCCCGTGAATGAGCGCCTCATATTCAGCGACGTTGTTGGAGGCGGTGAAATGGATCTGCAGTGCATACTGGAGCTTGTCGCCTTTAGGAGAGGTGAGGACAACGCCGGCTCCCAAGCCGGTGCGCATCTTGGAGCCGTCGAAATGCATCCGCCAATGGGTGGACTCGGGCGCTGGCGGCAGGTACTGGGTCTCGGCCCAGTCGACGAGGAAGTTGGCCAGTGCTTGTGACATGATGGCGGTGCGGGGTTGATAGTAGATTGTGTAGGGCGCCAAATCTATGGCCCACTTGGCCACTCGGCCGGACGCATCTCGGCTTCCAATGATTTCTGCTAATGGGGCCGTGCAGACCACGGTGATTGGATGTTCTTGGAAGTAAGGCTTCAGCTTCTTGGCGGCAAAGTGCACACCGTAACACATCTTCTGGTAGTGGGGGTAGTTTTGCTTGGAGGTCGACAGTACTTCACTCAGGTAATACACCGGTCTCTGGACTGGTAGTGCCTTGCCTTCCTCCTTGCGTTCTACCACAATGACTGTGCTGACCACTCGGCTAGTGGCGGCGATGTACAAGAGCATGGGCTCTTTGGGAGTCGGAGCCGCCAACACAGGGGGAGTAACCAACATCTTCTTCAGCTGCAGAAAGGCCTCATCCGCCTTGTGATTCCACTCGAAAAAATTGGTCTTCTTCATGAGCTGGTACAAAGGGAGAGCTTTCTCGCCCAGCCAACTGATGAAACGGCTGATGGATGCCAGGCAGCCAGTGAACTTTTGCACATCCAACAGTCGGCTAGGTACCTCCATCCTCTCGATGGCCTTGATCTTCACAGGGTTGCACTCTATGCCGCGTTCAGAGACCAGGAAGCCGAGTAGCTGGCCGGCTGGTACTCCGAAAACGCACTTCTCGGGGTTAAGCTTGATCTGGAATCGGCGTAGGTTCTCAAAGGTCTCCTTCAGGTCTTCCAGCAGAGTTCCGCGCTTTTCCTTCTTCACCACCACATCATCCACGTAAACGTGGGCATTTCGGCCGAGTTGCTTGAGGAGGCACTTCTGCATGCAACGCTGAAAGGTGGCGCCGGCGTTCCTCAAGCCGAACGTCATGGTCAGGTAGCAGAAGGCTCCAAACGGGGTGATGAAGGCGGTCTTTAATCTATCTACCGGGTTCAGCTTGATCTGGTGATATCCTGAATAGGCATCTAAGGAGCTCAATAGCTCGCATCCGGCTGTGGAGTCTATCACCCGATCGATTCTCGGCATAGCAAACGGGTCCTTGGGGCAGGCTTTTTTGAGGCTTGTGTAGTCAATACACATTCGCCACTGCTTGTTCTTCTTCAGTACTAAAACTGGGTTTGCTAGCCACTCTGGGAAAAATAATTCCATGATAAAGCCGGCTGCAAGGAGCCGGGCTATCTCTTCACCAACAACTCTTCTTTTCTCTTCTGACAGGCGGCGCAAGGGCTGCCTGACGGGCTTCACATCAGACCGGACATGTAACTTGTGCTCGGCGAATTCCGTCGGTACACCTGGCATGTCTTTGGGGGACCATACGAAGATGTCCCGATTCTCACGGAGGAAATCGACGAGCTCGCCTTCCTATTTGCTGTCAGGGTTTGCACCTATGACAGCGTACCTCTCCGGGTGCTCTGGGTCCAAGGGTATCTTCTTCGTTTCCTTTACTGGCTTGAACGAGCCCTCAGCTTCCGACTCCTTGGGGTTGGGGGACATCTCAGGCTGCTTGCCGGCCATCGCCACAACCCGATCAAGAAGCCGCTTCTCTGCTGCAATAACCAGGGACTCGGCCAGCCGACTGCTCTCGGTCGCGCAAGCAGACGACTTCCTGTAGTCGCCGGCCATAGTCAGAATTCCCTTGGAACTCGGCATCTTCATCTTGAGGTAGGCGTAGTGGGGGACCGCCATGAACTTGGCCAAAGCAGGTCGGCCAAGCAGCGCATGGTACGGGCTTTCGAGGTCAACCACTTCAAACCAGACTGGCTCTCGGCGGAAATGTTCCTTATCTCCGAAAAGGACGTCTATCAGAATCTTGCCGATTGGGGAGCAGGAAAGGCCAGGGACAATCCCATGGAATACGATCCGGCTGCTCTGGAGCTGTCTTTGCTTGATTCCCAGCTTCTCCATTGTATCTTTATACAGGATGTTGATACTGCTACCTCCATCTATCAGAACTCGCGAGAAGCGAGCTGCCCGCCTATCAGTGGCAAAGGTGGCTTCCAGGACCAAGGCATAGGAACCTGGATTCGGCATCACCTCTGGGTGATCAACTCTGCTCCAAATGATAGGCTTCTCGGACCAGTGCATGAACTCTGGAGTATCTGACGCTACTGCGTTAACTTCTTGTTGCTGCAGCCGCCTGCTGCGCCTGTCATCTGCCACACTGGTAAACACTACGTAGGCTCCATGCTCTTCCGGGTACTCGTCTTGTACTGCGCCGACTGGCCTGACAGCCGGCTGCTGGGGTGGAGGCGGAGGCGGCTGCCCAGCAGGTGGAGGAGGCACCAGGCCGTCTCCCTTGGCAATCCTGGTGAGCCAGTGGCACTTTCTGGTGGTGTGGTTCGACGGCTTCGCGCCGCTGTGGAACTTGCGGGGACCATCTAGAGTCTGCTCGTAGGAGAAAGCCGGCAACCAGTTGGACTTGCCGCCCTTCTGCCGCTTGGGTGGAGGCTGTCCCTCCGGTTGTTGATCTTCAACTGTTGCGACCTGCCGGCTACTGGAAGCCGGCTGCAGGGCCTTGCGCTTGTGATCGTTCCGCTATTGCCGCCGACTGGCGTCTCCAACCGGAGTTCTGGGAGCTTGAGGGGCCACTTTGCCGGCCGTGCCGACTTGGTTCTCCGTCTTCATAGAAGAGTTGGCCGTGGCGTACTTGTCTGCTATGATCAGCAGCTCGTTCAGGGTCTCAGGCTCATCACAGAGGAGCTTATGCTTGAGGAGGGTGCCTTCTCTGCACCCGGCGGTGAGTACTCGATGGCCTGCACCTCGTGCACGCCCTCGCAGGAGTTTCGGAGCTCGGCCCAATGCGTGAGGTAGTCGCGAGTCGATTCGTTGGGGCCTTGCACGCACAAAGAGAGCTGGCGAGGCTTGGGAGTTCGCTTGTACGTGCTCGTGAAGTTGCGGACGAAAGCCTCGGTGAAGTCGACCCAGCTGTTGATGCTGCGGGGTTTCAGGCTGTTCAACCATGTCCGGGCCGTGCCCTGGAGCATGAGTGGAACGTTGGAACGTACTTCAAGGCAACACGCTTGTTGCCGTTTGCTATGCTGACGGCAGTGGAGTAGTCAACCAGCCAGTCCTCCGGCTTCACGGAGCCGGTGTACTTGGGAGTGTCTCTAGGGAGAGTGAACCCTTTGGGGAAGGGCTCATCTCGGATGCGGGGGCCGAAGCACGGCGGCCCCAACTCGTCTTCTTCTTCCAGCGCCAGGGATCGGTGGAGTCGGTCGATTCGGTGGCGGGCATCATTCTCTCCGACTCCCTCTCGGCGGCCGAGGCGGCCTCCAAGAGTCGGATGCTCAACGGGCGGCGGGGAGACTCGTCTTTCTCTGCGGGGTGGAGGAGGCACATAGTCGTCCTGCCGCTCCACTGCTCTCGGGCGGCCGTCTTGGTCGCGCTCGATGGTGATGTGAGTCCGAGTGCGGCTCGCAGCCGGCTCCTTGTCTTTTCTTCCGCAGACGCCGCCAGTCGGCGTCCGAGACGTCGCGCCCTGATCTCGGCGGGGTGGCAGGTCGTCGTGCTGTTGCTGCGGCCCCTCGGTTCGGCAACCGGCCGCGTTCTGCGTGCCAGCCGCGTCGAGGAGTCGCTGGACTCGCTCCGTCATCAGTCGGCGCTCTTCGCCCTCGAGGTTGTCCAACTCATCCGCTGCCGCCTGGGCAGCTCGAATGTTCTAGGCGGGTGTGGCGTATACGGGGCGATTGGCCTCGAACATGCTGGCGATGTCCGCGCCGCGCTGCCGGACCGCGCCTAGGCGGCTAGGCCCCGCTGGGGCTGGCGAGCCGCCCATGGCGCGATCCATCTCACGCTGGTAGGCTTCTGACAAGCGTCTCATACTTGCCAACTTCTTCGCGCCTTCGACGAGTTGGAGGCGGCGTGCCTCCAGCGTCTCGGCATCAGCGTCCTCTGGAATGGGCGCATCCAGGTCTTGCATTGCCGCATCAAGCGGGTCGTGGGTTCTTCCGTCGGAGTGCTCGCTGTGGCCGATGACGAGCACTTCTGTGACAGTGCTTCCGCCGCTCTCCGCGCGAGGGAGCGGCTCGTCGTAGACCACCACGTTGGTGGGAAAGGCGTCGAGCGATGCGGTGTCGGAGTCGACCAGCATCGGGTCAGTGGAGCCTACGGACTCCAGGTCGGCGGCGGGCTCGCCGGCAACATGGAGTTCGTCGAGGAGGCAGGCGAGGAGGCTCTCGGGGCCGCCGATGCCTGCGTCGGATGCAGGCTCGTCGGAGATGCTAACCTCGCCGACAAGATCGGCGAGGCAGCTGGCCGCGCAGGCGGTCTCAGCGCCGTGTAGCGCGTCGGCGCAAACTCCCTCTGGCGTGCCGGGCTGGCTGCGCTCGCCAGGGAGGAAAAGGGTTCCCGTCCAGAACAGATCTCCGAATGACGGTGCACCTCGCCCCACGGTGGGCGCCAAATGTCGGGGGTTGGATGCGACATATGCCAAAGCATGGCTTATCATGGTGGGGGCGAGTAGGACGTCGCCGGTGCCTGGAAGCGGGATGAGGCTTAGACATGCACGCCGGCGAATCTTACCCAACTTCGGGGCTCTCCGAGGAGATAATACCCCTACTGCTGCTCTGCGGGGTCTCCGCATGATCACTATGGTGATATGTGTACAAAGTTGCTCCTCGAGTTGTGTTCTGGAGGTAGGAGAGGGCAAGGCTAGATCTCTCCCTTTCGTGCTTCTGGTCTAGTGGTAAAAGGATCGAATGCTTTGCATGGGTGATCCGGGGGGTTTATATAGGCCTACCCCCGGGGGTACAATGGTAATCCGGATGGGCGCGGGTCCCAGCCGTCTGTCTCTCAGGTCGCCGTCTTCTCCGCCGACTCCTGGGGCCCGCCGCTGGTGGGCCCCGTCGACTGACTTGGTCACTGTAGTCGCGCCTTGGATGACGCTGACTTGGTCGTGGGGTCGTGGCAACAGTGCCGCCGCCTGGCGGGCGATCACTGTCGCCACTCCCCGTCTTATCTGGTTAATGGCGTGCGGGCCCCGCGGGAGGTGCGGGCCGACTCTCGGAGGCCGACTCCCACGAGGTCCGTCTTCGGGTGCTCTCGCCGTCTTTCGTTCCCCCGCTGACTAGTGGGACCCGCCGTCTCTGGGCCGTACGGGCGGGCCATCGTGGGAACAGGGTTTCGCCGCCCGGGCGAATGTCAGGGCCAGCATGGCAACAGTTTCGTGCCGGACGGAGATCTCCTCCGGTACGACGTACTGTGGCCATACCTGCCCTTGGTAATCAGGGTAGGGGTGGGCCGTACTCCGGCCATCCCTGGTCTCGTCCTTCTTCTCAAAGGCAGAGGGCGGTGAAGTTACTGGCCGACTCCCCATAGTCGGCTTCACCAACTGGGAGTCGGCTTATGTCGCAGCCGTCTCTGGGATTCGGCCGTGAGTGGGTAGTCGGCGATGCTGCAGCCGACTCCCAGAGTCAACCCTTTGTCTTGGGATCTTTGAGGGGCGAAGCCTGCCCCAATGTCTTGAAAGGTTCCGGGTCTCGGGTTAGCCTACCCGTGGCCCATTACTCCGACAACATGGACATCTTATCTCCGTCTCGTTCTTTTGAAGCATCTCGGCCTTCGCGGAGCTCAAAAACCTATTCACGATGCCTTCGGTCATCGCGCGAACCATGGTCACCTGCGGGGTAGAGCAAAACGGTATTTTAGAACCAAGAACAAATTTGGCATGACTTTCCCTAAAAATAGGACCAAAAGAATGCATAGTGTCAAAATTCTCGTCAAAACGGAAATGAATCAACATTCCGGCAAAATATTGGCATCTATCGCATTTCAAATACCGGTACCTGCAAACACAAACATATATGCAACACCACAAACATACATAGATCTAGGTAGGCCATAAAAGTGCATGTGCACGTTGTTGGAGGGAGAAAAAAAATAGATCTACAACATAAAGATAGCTTTCCCCTTACTTACCTATCAAAAAAGGTAATTTAACCACTTAATTTGGATGAATTTATGGTGCAAATGAGGTGAGGAGGAGGAGGCAGCCGACACTAGCTTGGAGGAGGAGGTGGAGAGAATGAAGTGGGGAAAGTGAGTGTGTAGGTGTGGCTGTCCAAAATATCTAGCTGGTCCCAGGTTACTAATGGCGCACCACCCACAAATGCGCCATTAGTAACCCTGGTTACTAATGGCGCACCAGCTTGAGGTGCGCCATTAGTAGTTTTGCAAAAAAAAAAGTAGTGGCGCACTGTGTGGCAGGTGCGCCATTACTAGTTTAACTAGTAATAACTAGTAATGGCGCACTGTGCCCTGGTGCGCCTTTAGTATTTTTGGAAAAAAATTGTTACTAGTGGCGCACCGTGGGTCTGGTGCGCCATTAGTGTCTACCACAGTAATGGCGCACCGTGCGCCATTACTATATAGTAGTGGCGCACCACATGTCTGGTGCGCCATTAGTGACCATATTATCTATAGCCCTTTTCCTAGTAATGGTCAATTCTAGTCGAATATCCATAAGTATATATGTCCATGGGTAAAATTCAACAAAAAATAGTAGCTATGATCATAAAATAGATTGAAAGATAGTACAAATATGAATTCCCTCTCAAGAGACAAGCATCGAATACTTCTTTTGATTGCATAAGACTAACAGAATAATAACAACCCAATATAAGATTAACTTAGAATTATGCTAAATAACTGCTTCGCTTAATAGATGCCAATGCATCTTGTCATTAAATTAAAACGACAGTCTACGAAGACATGGCAACAACTACATTTACGCATCAGTAACGACATAAAAGGCGCCCCAAGTATAGAGATCTCAATGAATATATTGTAAAATGGTTTTTTTTTCAAACATGCATATTGGCATTAGCTCTACTCATTAAGTACTATGCGACAAAGTTAGGAAGATGTGATGACCGCCCCATATGGACACGCCCAGTTAATTAACACAAGTACCAACATTTTTATACAAGAACAACCTAAATCTTGAAGTCGCGTATACCTAAATCTTGAAGTCGCGTATATGGACAGCCATGCTTGGTAGATTAAATGCATGCCACAAAAGCACAAATCCAAGGCCACGCCTATGTGTGTGCAGCCCGCGCGATGGCATAGGGCACCCAGTTTTCAGGAGCCCAAAGTTTGAACGCCTTAGATCATCAGGCCCAATAATCCCTAGCACATACAATATATTTTTCCCTGATGAACAACAGAGGTCCTACATGACGTATGTTGTGTCAAAATGACGGCCTCCGGCAAAAGGGTGCTTCCTCATGGCAAGCCAACTCAATATCGGTAGCGCTACATCACTTTTTGTTTCTGCGTCTGATTTTAGAGTTTTCCTAAAAAAGTTGCAATTGGTTTTGTTTTTTTTTGCAAAAACATGAATATTTCTTAATTTCTAAAAGTAGATTTTTTTCTATTTTTAAATGAAAATTCCAAACAATTTTTGAAATTCCTGAACATTTTTTAAACTACGATTGCTTTTGAAATTCCTTTTTTTAAGTATGAACAGATCTTAAAATCAACGGGCATTTTTTGGATAAAGCAAACAATTTGGGAAATTCCAAATATTTTTCTAATGTTTCGAAGAAATTTTTAAAATAAATGATTTTTTAAAACAAGAACAGAATTTTAAATTATAAACTTTTTAACAATATATTTTTTACAAAGTTGAACACTTCTTTAGTTATTGAAGAATAATCATCAGAAAAAAAAGTTAAGAAACCATTAAAAAACCAAATCAGGCCAGACCAGAACCTGCTAGAATGTCTAAAAAACCGGATCTTTGGAAAGTACAATAAACTAAAATGGGTCGGCCCATCTCACTATGTCTTAAGCAGCTCCCTTTGGTCGACAATCAGTCGCAGTAAGCGTCATATGTGATTCACCCTAAATAGCAGCCTAGTTCCAGATGTTGATTACTGCCCAGTTCCTCTTGTAACAGCGACCATCGGTCGGCGGTAAGGCCCATTGGTTTTTTTCCTGCAACACTGAACAGGCCTGCTTGTTCTTCAACGCTTTCGTCCCTCCGTCTCCGCAAAGCAGAACAGGCTTCGACGCTTGGTGCCTTCGTCTCGGCGGAATAGGGTTCCGCTACTGTCGCAAGGTACAACCTCTTCCTAGTAACCCTTTAATAACCACTAGTAAGTATGCACGTGCAATGCACGTCTAGATCAAACCATGAAATTCGTGTGAGTATCTATTTCTGAAATCATATTGAGATTAATTAACTTCCATGTAACGTTAACTCTCTTGTGTGAAATGAAGCTTACTGTATACTACTCCCTCCATTCACAAATATATCAGTACAGAGGGTGTTTTGTTTACAACAACACATGAAAAATAGTGATAAATTCATGTAACGACCATAGAGATTTGTATAATAAAAGTGAATGAAAAAAGTGTCTGCATGAAGCAATACAATCTTGCACATAGCATTGGCCTTGTTTCACAGGAGTTGTGCAGGTCATCTTCCTTATTAGGAACATTTGGCTTCAGGCCTTCAACGCTTCACCCCAAATCATTTTCTTTAGTTCTAACCAATGAGAACTTCAATTACAAGGATATAATAAAGTGATGGCGGGACTCAACAAATGTATCATGCAGTGAATGATTCGTAGTGTGCTTCATCCAGAGCATGCAAGTTTAATTAATTAATTAAACCAAGGAAGCATCATCCTGAAAGCTAGCTTGGTCTAAACAAACACTTAACAAAGGAAATCTTAAAATCGTGCAAAAATCTAGTTAGCATGATGCGCACCTATGCAGAATCTGAGATGAACGGGAGCACAAGATATCTGCCCGAAACCGTCTCGTATATGTCTCCCAATGTCCCACTCTCCTCAGTGAACCCAGTTGCAAGTGTTTCCTCAAAAGATTTAGAACCTTTCCTGAGACCAGTCTGGAAGCGAAAGGACAGTTTATTGAACACCTGACATGATAGTCCAAAGTGCATACCAAATGGGACAAAATATCAGTTGTCACATAATTTCCATCTTCCAAGTTGGAAAATATGAAATGCTCAATTTAAGCAAGAACAAGTAATAAACAATGCCCAATGCAAGTTATAAAGCTAAAGAAAGTATTAAACAATAGTTGTGGGTGTTCGGCTGCAAGCCAAAGCTTCAGACGGTGAAAACTCAGTTACATGTCTAAAGCTGGAGATACATGAGAGTAACAAACCTTAACAATGATGTCAGACTTGGCTTCAACCAAAGAATCTTTCAGGTTCTGGGCCGTGTGGTGGACACCGGCGGCTTCAGAAGAGGAGGGCGAAGGGGATCGGGGCGTGGGGACGAAGAACAAAATAAGTGGGAGGTGGGTGGTGAGGGGCGCAGGAGGTTACCGTGATTTTAGGGACACGTGATTTACATACGAGGAAGTTTTCGCAATGGGGCAGGGAAATTTTCGTCCGCCAGAAGATTCCTCCACCTATTTAATTGCTATCTGCACCTAGGTAGGTCCTTAGATTAATCTGATATGTTATAGTTAATTGATTTAGATAATCAGATGGACATAATTAGCCTGTGCCAGACCCTCAAAAGCACCCCAAAAATATTTCGTGAGCCAGCGCACAGACTTACAAACTTGAACCAAAGTCGTAGAACAGAACAAATATGTGTTAAATCCATCACTCAATTTTATCACACCGATTGATGTGTATATTCAAGTTGTGTCTTAAGTTGATAGACATGTAAATCCCGAGCAAAGTGAAGCTGGGACTGAACCAGAGAGCACCATCTGATGACTCCGTTCTGCTTGACGCCCTTGAATGCCTCGGGGAGCAGTGGGAAGAAGTTCCGCCCGCCCCTCACGATGTACTATAGGGAACAACACACACAAAACAAATTGTCAAACCCAATCCCGAGGAGGGATAACAATAGCGATGGTGTGGCAGTGGTCGTGCATACCTCCTCGTGTCAGGCGAGGGAGACCGTTACAAATGTAAAAATAACCTTGCTTAATCAAGAACATGGTACTTTGAACAGATTAATCATCGACTAAAGTGTTCCACAAGCTCCTGACCTGATTAGCCATTGTGAAGCTGTGTGCATTCCTCAATGCAATCTCTCAGAGGGTGATCGATCCAGAAATCATACCAAGGCTAAGGAGTGATGTGGCGCAATGTCTTGGCAGTTTTGAGCTGGTGTTCCCACCATCCTTCTTCAATATCATGACGCACGTCCTAGTTCATCTAGTCGACGAGGTTGTCATTCTGTTCCCCGTATTTTTACACAATATGTTCCCCTTTGAGAGGTTCATGGGAGTCCTAAAGAAATATGTTCGTAACCGTGCTAGGCCAGAAGGAAGCATCTCCATGGGCCATCAAACAGAGGATGTCATTGGTTTTGTGTTGACTTCATTCCCGGCCTTAAGAAGATTGGTCTCCCTAAATCGCGGTATGAGGGGAGACTGACTGGAAAAGGCACGCTAGGAGGGGACACAATAATATGCAGGGACGGGCATTCTTGGTCTCAAGCACACTACACAGTTCTATAGAACTCTACCTTGGTGACCCCGTATGTCGATGAACACAAGAACAATCCGCGCTCCAAACACCCGGAGAAGTGTGATGACTTGATTACATGTGAACACATCAAGACTTTCGGCAGTTGGTTGGAAACACGTCTCAGAGGTGACAACACTGTTTCTGATGAGCTGTACTTATTGTCCAGGGGACCATCTTCGACTGTATTGACTTACAAAGGATACGAGATAAATGAGAATACATTTTACACGATCGCCCGAGATCAAAGAGCTCCAACCAAAACAACAGTGTCCGCTTTGATGCAACAACCAGGAGAGGAAAGGACACATATTATGGTTACATAGTGGACATATGGGAACTTGACTACAGACATGATTTTAAGGTCCTTTTTTAAGTGCAAATGGGTCAATCTGCCATGGGGCGGGGTACAGGTAGACCCACAGTACGGAATGACAACAGTGGATCTAAACAATCTTGGGTACACAGACAAACCATTCGTCCTAGCCAATGATGTGGCGCAGGTTTTCTATGTGAAGGACATGTCTACCAAACCGAGAAAAAAAAGATAAGGAACCGAATACATCATACGATGAGCCAAAGCGCCACATAGTTCTTTTAGGAAAAAAGAGACATCGTGGGAGTGGAGGGCAAGAGACAGACATGTCCGAGATTATGAAAAGTTTCATGAAATTCCTCCCTTCAAAGTCAAGGCTGACCCAAGCATCCTGTTCAACAATGAAGATTATCCATGGTTGCGGCGCAATAAGCAAAGGACACAAGCAAAGAAAAAGTGAAGACTTTCTCTCCACAACTATTATGATGATGCCTTTGATATAGAATATCCATGTAACAAATGATTTTCCGTATGAAACTCTGATACTTCGAAAGAGATTGTCCGTTTTGTACACGAAGTGCATCCAGTTTTTGTCGTAACCCTCTCAACTTTTTAGCACATGCTATGTGGGTGAAATGATGATACCATGCCAACTTTTAACCTTCTCAGAGTTCATTTGAAGTGCTTTTCATTTTCAGGGTCATATAGCTCAAAAAATCAGTAAATGCATAAAAAATAACAAATGAAGTCAGAAAGTGTTGAAAATTGATGATGTGGCTTTGAATGGTGCATTTTGAAAACACAAAAAGTCTGGAGTTCAAATAAGTTCAAAAAAAATGAAATCCCTTTGTAACAGATGAGCTTTCATCCGAAACTCTGATACTTCGAAAGAGATTGTCCATTTTGTACACGAAGTGCATCCAGTTTTTGTCGTAACCCTCTCAACTTTTTAGCACATGCTATTTGGGTGAAATGATGATACCATGCCAACTTTCAACCTTTTCAGAGTTCATTTGTAGTGCTTTTCATTTTCAGGGTCATATAGCTCAAAAAATCTACCATGCCAACTTTTAACCTTCTCAGAGTTCATTTGAAGTGCTTTTCATTTTCAGGGTCATATAGCTCAAAAAATCAGTAAATGCATAAAAAATAACAAATGAAGTCAGAAAGTGTTGAAAATTGATGATGTGGCTTTGAATGGTGCATTTTGAAAACACAAAAAGTCTGGAGTTCAAATAAGTTCAAAAAAAATGAAATCCCTTTGTAACAGATGAGCTTTCATCCGAAACTCTGATACTTCGAAAGAGATTGTCCATTTTGTACACGAAGTGCATCCAGTTTTTGTCGTAACCCTCTCAACTTTTTAGCACATGCTATTTGGGTGAAATGATGATACCATGCCAACTTTCAACCTTTTCAGAGTTCATTTGTAGTGCTTTTCATTTTCAGGGTCATATAGCTCAAAAAATCAGTAAATGCATGAAAAATAACAAATAAAGTCAGAAATGGTTGAACATTGATGACGTGGCTTTGAATGGTGCATTTTGAACACACAAAAAGTCTGGAGTTCAAATAAGTTCAAAAAAATGAAATCCCTTTGTAACAGATGAGTTTTCGTCTGAAACCCTGATACTTCAAAAGAGATTGTCCATTTTGTACACGAAGTGCATCTAGTTTTTGCCGTAACCCTCTCAACTTTTTAACACATGCTATGTGGGTGAAATGATGATACCATGCCAAGTTTCAACCTCTTTAGAGTTCATCTGAAGTGCTTTTCAATTTCAGGGTCATTTAGCTCAACGAATGAACTAATATAAAAAAGAATGATCTGGAAAACTTTTATGAAACTCTAATAGCAAAAGTAATTAACTAAAAGAAAGAACTAGAAAACTTTAATGAAACTCTAATAGAAAAAAGAATGAACTAGAAAACTTTAATGAAACTCTAATAGCAAAAGGAATCAACTAAAAAGTTCTATAAACCTCTAGTATTATTGAAACTAAAATTATATAAAATTTATGCAACTAAAATTATCAAAGTATTTTTTGTTCAAAACATTAGAAGCAAAAAGAATTTTCATAAAGAACTTTTTTTGTTAGAAACTTTAATAGCAAAAAGAATTATCATAAATATTTCTTTTGTTAGAAACTAAAATAACAAAAATTGTTTTTGAATATAATGATAAAACACAGTAATATTAAATAATATAGTGAAGTTAATCACAAACTAGTGATCACACAAATTTCAAAGAATTCAAATTTAAACTATTCAAATTGAAAAATTAATGGCACTAACAGAAAGTTTATAATTTTTATTACCTAAAATCAAAAAGAATAACTGAAAAACTAGTAAGTATTTTGCTGTAAGTAGAGACAAAATAAAGTAAATAAAACAAAAGGTAAAAAAAACTGGAATATTTTTAAAAAAATGCCGCTTACTGGGCCACCACTGCCTGCATACGACTAGAAACCCGCTAGTTGGGCCAGGATACGACTATAAACCACTCCGAGCCCCTCTCAACTAGCGAGTGGGAGTAAAGTTTTGGCCGCGGCACCAACACCCCCGGTTGGTCCCGGTTGGTGCCACCAACCGGGACTAAAGGGGGGCATTGGTCCCGATTGGTGCCATGAACCGGACCGTTGCTATGGCTATATAAGCCAGCACTTAGGAAATTTTCAGATTTCCATCCCCAGTTCGTGCCTGACGCCCCAGCCTTCGACGCCGTCGCCGCGCCGCCCCTGCTTCCGATGCCGTCGCCGCGCCCCTGCCCCGAGCCCTCATCGTCGCGCACGCCCCTACCCACGACGCCGTCGCCGCGCCGCCCCTGCCCCGAGCCCCGTCGCCGCGCTGTCCGCAGCCCCAACGCCGTCCGATGCCGCCCCTGCCCCAAGTCACGTCGCCGCGCCGTCTGCCGCCCCGACGCCGTCTGACATCGCCCCTGCCCCGAGCCCCGTCGTCGCGCAGTCCGCCGCCCCGACGCCGTCCGACGCCGCCCCTGCCCCGAACCCCGTCGCCGCGCCGTCCGCCGCCCCGACGCCGCCGTCCGCGCCACCCCGCCGCTGACGCCCACCGCCCCGACGCCTCCTCTGTGAGCACCGGCTGCCATGCCCTACCCCGCCGCCGCCGTTGCTTTTTTTATATAACATGCTTTTATGTTTATATGTATGTATGTTTGTATGTATGTATGTTTATATGTATGGAAAAGAGAGGAAGAAGGAAGAAGAGGGAAGAAAAAAGGAAGAAGGAAGAAGGGAAGAAAAAGAAGGAGGGGAAAAGGGGGAGAAAAAAGAGAAGAAGAGGAGAAAAAAATATGTATTAACCCCCTTCTTCAAATTAGACGTGGCAGATGCGGGATGAACTCCTACGACAAGATCGCATGAAAGCAATTCAAGAGGAATTGGCGGGATTCTTTCTTGATCACGTCATCAATAAAGCCGGAGAATACCATGTGGAAGTTGAATACAGATATTAGGGGATTGTAAGGGATCTTATATTGTATATATGTAGCCAATAGCGTCAGACAGATATACGAAAACTTGTTGTTCGACCAATCTCTCGGAGAAGGAGAGGTCGATATCACTTCTCTCTGTATGCATATGTTCATGACGATCTTCTGTACTTAAAGGTTCATCTATATACTTACTAGCTAGCGTGTCGAGTCCTCTCTATACGTATAGTACGTAGCGTCGACCAAGAGTCCTCTCTATACGTATAGTACGTAGCGTCGACCAAGCACGGAGATAAGAGAGGACACTTCTCTAGCTAACACAATATATGAAACACCTAAATAACCCTACAAAACCCCCCAAAACCCCCACCCCCTCAGAAAAAAAACAAAAACCCAAGCCCCTGAACTGCTGACGCGTGAACACTTATTGGTCCCGGTTGATGCTACCAACCGGGACAAAAGGCCCCCCCCTGCCTGGGCAAGGCCCATTTTCCATGTGGAGCCCATTTTGTCCCGGTTCATGGGCAAACCGGGACTAAAGGTTCTGGGCTTTAGTACCAACCCCTTAGTCCCGGTTCCCCAACCGGGATAAATGGGCCTTATGAACCGGGACAAATGGATGCGGATTTTCGTGCTGAACATTTTGATATATTATACGTTTTTTCCCGACATCGTATGCGAAAGTTATAGCCGTTTTACTTTTTCATAACATTTTTTTGCAAAACATGTCCATATTTAAGTTTTTTAATTTTCCTAACTAGTAGATGTAGTAATATAACTACATCTCAAAGGATTTTATTTTATGAAGTTTTTATCATTTTCTTTTGTTTTTTTCAAAACTAAAATGGCGATACACGGGGGGGGGGGGGGGTAGGGTCAAATCTTTAGTCCCGGTTTGAGATACGAAAAGGGACTAAATGGTGCGACGCCCTTTAGTCCCGGTTCGTGTCTCAAGCCGGGACTAAAGGGCCCATTTGAACCGGGACTAACGCCTTTAGCCGCTCGAACCAGGACTAATGCTCATATTAGTCCCGGTTCATAATGCAACCGGGACTAATGTGTATATTGAGCTATGACCAAAGCCCTCTTTTCTACTAGTGTAGGTTCAGTGATGACAGATATATGTCAACTATGGGTGTTGGCTCCAACGGTTCTCATTGGTCTCAAACCAATGAAGTGCATAAAGATGATCATGAATATGAAGTGGATGAGGAGGGTGAGGGTTTAGTCGATGCACTATAAGGAAGGGCATGCAACTACACCATGGACGAAGCCATTTTGCTACGCAAGACATGGTTGAATGTGTCGGTGGATGCCACTGTTGGGATGGACCAAACTAGAGATACACATTGGTTTCAGATGAAGGAGTTCTTTGATTCATACAACAAGAGTGGAATTGAGCGCACTGATAGATCTCTTCGCTCCCGGTGGTCGACGATCAACAAAGACTGTTAAAAGTGGGCTGCGACAAAGACGTCGGTTGACAAGATAAACCCAAGTGGCACTGATGATAGAGATAGGGTAAGCGTCATTTCTTTATGTTCCATGTTCATGCTTCATCTTTTGTGTTTTAAGTAGTAACTTATTCTTTTGTTTGTAGCTCAATATTGCACAAAACTTTTTTCGAGGAGAAGAGAAGAAGACCAAGAAAGGCAAGGTTAAGGAAGGGAGAGCATTTGTGTTGCCCCATTGCTACAAAGTGTTGAAGGATGAAGAGAAATGGAAGAGCCGTGATGTCATAGAGGAGAAGAGGATTGCATGTGCAAAATAGAGTGTTATGAAAATACAAGAATCTGCAAAATTAGATGTTTGATTCTATGGAATAGGAAAAACACAAAAATCATTTATGTATGGTCAAATTAAGGTAAAAAATAACCTAAAGTAAGACGAAGTTAATGTTATGCTGCTTATGGCCTTTTTCCCCTTCTTCTCTTTGGAAAATGTAAAGGAAGTGGTTTGAATGGATTGTAAATTCATTAGTTTTCCTGTGAAACTCAATCTAAAGGAAAACAAACAATCGGTTTTTGTGATCCATTACTTTGAATTCAATAAATTAGTAGTGTGATCATCAATTTTTTATTTGTTGTACGTATTATTATTCTCCACGACTTTTCATATGAGTCAATGAGACTGAGCAGAAAATTTGGACCAAGGCTAAAATGGACCAAAGCAACGTAACCTTTTTACTTTTTGCGCAAAGTGTAACTTTTTTTCTGTTCAGTGCACTGCTCCGCCCACGGTAAAACGGATTAAATGCCTCGGTAGATACACATTACATGAGGCTGGGCAGGCACTCGATTGCGATAGCAGCATACAGTGCGATGACGTTGCATGGTGGCATGGCCTTGGAGGTTGCGTCGTGGTGACATCTCTTTTTCTTGGGTTGGAGGCTGGCGCTTCGATCCTGGTGCCCCATCAAGCCTTGAGCAGATTGGGTTGGAGTCCATGGGGAAACCTCCCAGGTTTAGGTTTCCCACTTGCGCAACCAGCTCGCATCTGGTGCTCCACATAACTTTCCTCCGCGTCCGACGCTCCGAGCGCCTACCTCGCCATCGGCATTCTGCCAATCTGCCCGCGCCACTGAGATGGCAACCCACAGCCCGCCCAGCCCCAAGCGCAAGCGCGATTCCGAGCCCCCTCCCGCGCCCACCTCCCTCATGTCCCTCGGCGACGACATGCTCGCCGAGATCCTCAGCCGCCTCCCGTCGCTGCCCTCGCTCGCAAGCGCCGCCTTTGCCAGCCCGCGACTGTACAGCGTCGCCTCATCCCCTGCCGTCTCCAACTGCTTCCTTTCCCGAGCTTCCCTACTAGGATACTTCGTGTCGGTCGCCGGTGGCGCCGCCCCCATCTTCCACCGCGCGCTCCTCCGCCGCGACCGCCACCTCGCTGCCGTCGTCCGCCGCGGCGACTTCCATCTCACGTTTTTCGAGGAGTATAAATGGCGCCTCATGGACTGCCGCCACGGCCTCCTACTCCTCAGAAGCGACCGTCACTTGGTGGTGTTCGACCCCGTCTCCAGCTCACGACTGCGCATAACCCACAAGAGCATCTCCAGCAACTCGTTCCACTGCTTCCTCCCGGCCTGCAGCGGCGGTCCGACCTTATTCCGTGTGCTCTCCCTGGAGAACCAGAGCGGCAGGGTGCACGCACACGTTTACATCTCCCGGACGGGCGAGTGGTGCTCCCACTCGCCGTCGCCCAAAGGCATTACTGTACCGAGGAGTGGCCACCGCGTGTACCTCAAGTGGCCCATGCACGGCAGTGGCCGCATCTATTGGATCAGCCAGGGCCAGCTCACCTCCCTCGATGTCGGCTCCATGGAGTTCTCCCACGTCGACCTCCCGGAGAAGGTGTCCTCTGATCCGCGGTCGTACGCCGTAGGGGACGCGGAGGACGGCACAACCTGCCTCGTGGACATCTCATCAGTTTCCAATGAACTCATCCTGGGGGTATGGTTCCTCAAGGAGGACAACACCTGGGAGCTACAGTGGGAGGTGGATGCCTCGAAATGGAGTCTACATGGCGGCAGTGTGAAAAAGGTTTGCAATTTGACCGCCGGCGTCGTGCTGCTCTGCATGGGCTTTGAGAATCGCGGCCTCCACTACATTGCCTTCCGCCTCAAGCACGCCGGCCGTTTGGAGTTGGAGGCTGACTTCTTCACATCTGATGGATGGGTGCATCCCTATTTCATGACATGGCCACGCCCCAGCCTAAAGGTGCGCCAAATTAGTTTCTCCTCTCATTTTCTTTGCACATTTATTTCCTGCAAAGCATCTTTTTCTAGAGCCAGTAGTACTTAATTATAACATTTTGCTAATAATCACTTGTTTGTGAATTGGTCGGCTCTTTTTTTTGTTAGCTAATACTCCATTTATTGGTTGTTGATCTAGTGACTAATGTATATTTCAGAGTTGGGGCCCTTTCTTAACTAAGCCAAGCTAATGTTACTCGGCCGGGCCATCAATGTTGAGAATTGTATACAATGTAGTTTTTGTTGCCTATGATCGAGGCTATGACCATGTCAATGACGAAAATTTCGTCCCAATCTTAAAAACTACTCATTGGTGTTTTCCCATCGATACAATGTTTTATTTTGTGAGTGCGATACAATATTTTTACCCCTTCTCTTCACAGCTTCTCTCCAAATTGGCTGACAAAAGTTAAAAATTCTCAAGTTGTTTTAGCTACTGTCAAGGTATAGCAGCCCATACCATAACTGTGACCAGAGCAGTTTTGCTGACTTAGAGCGGCCAAGTAATAGCTTGAAGTACCTGACTTGGCCACTCTGAACCGCCGGATCATAGGTGAGTGGTCCAAATCGTTTCACTGTACATGAGCATGAAATCTAAGTCGTTGATCTGAAATCAGTTGGCTCACAAGTGACCAGGTCAGCGACACCTTACACTTCAAGTTAGTGGATCCCCAGCAAACTGCAACCACACAGTCAGGGAAACACGAAATGGTTGCAATGAAATGATATACTGGCAGTTTTAACTTGAATCGCATTTGGGAGTCTCTGATTTAGTACCTCCATCTTACTAGAACTTGTGTGATTTTGTCTTTTGATATTTGCCATTTTCAGGCTGGTGGATCCAAGAGGAAGAAAAAAAGTCTCAAGGATCAAGAAGCTGGTGGCTCGACAAAGAAGAAGAAAACAAGCCTGAAAGTTCAAGTAGCTGGCAGCTCCAAGAAGATTTAACAAGTCTAAAGTGCTAAGGGTCTGAATGCATTGCTTATGCATTCGAGTCTTCTGATAGTAATAGTTGTTTAGCGGGTGTACTTTTGGTTCTGGCCTCCTGGCTTTGCACTGCTAAGTTATTTGATCCAGTTAGCCATCTCCTGGCATTGAACAAGAACTTGTGGTCCTGTTAGTTAAGTTCCACCCACTTTTGTTAATCCAAATCATGGTTTCTAGTGGTAATGTTATGTGAGCATTCTGAAGGAAACTTGTGCCAAATTTTGTCCTACGTTTCTCAACCTAAAGTGGTTTCATATTTTGTTGTCTTCCATGCATGTTTCTGGCAAATCGGTCATGACAGCAAGATTGCATCATGACATTCTAGTTCTGCTACAAATATGCTGATGTGTTGCAACAGAAGAACAAGCTCTTGTGCACCTGTAACGAGTTGCCACGTTTCCTCTTTGTACCATCGTTGATAATGCTCACGTGTCCATTTATTTATGACAAATGTGATAAGTCTCAAGGAGGTGTGTTTGGTCATCATATTTTACCATGGACAAATTATATAATATAAATATGGGTTCAAAAGGAACAAAGATCAGTCTTAAGTCGGTGAGTTTGGTCAGTTGTCAAGCGCCTCTTTCGAATGGTAACCAAGGTAATATATTTCTACTAGTAATGTTTCTTTTTTTTCGAGAAAACTTCCGATCTATTTGTAATGTCATGGCAGTACAAAGAACAGAGAATTAATAAACATTACATGCATGTCTGTAGATCACCTAGCAATGACTACAAGTACTGGAGTAAGCCGAATGTGCGCCGTCGTCATCACCCCTCCCTCACTGCCAAGCATGCTATAGTAGACAGTCAGGAAGACCTCGTGATAAGGCCCCATAAAACCAGCGCACAAGAACAACAACCATCGTCGGTGAAGAGAAGTATAGATCGAGAGGATCCAACCCGCAGACACACGAATAAAGACGAACAAAGCCTGGATCCAGGCGGATCCATCGACGACTAGCACCGACCGAATCCCACGAGATATGTCGGAGACACACCTCCGCGTGCCCTCCGATGATTCTAGAAATATCATCGAAACAGGGATCAGGCGGGGAGAACCTTATTCAATCTTCAAGGAGCCATCGCTGTTCGTCTTTCTGAATAGGACACAAACCCTATAGGACCTCACAAAAACGACAAGAAAAATAGCAAGATCCCTCCCTCCGGCAAGAGTCCGGGTCCACCACGATTCCATATGGCCCTAGGGCCACTGGAGACGAGGCGGACATGAGATGGCGCAGGTGGGGTGGGGTGTGAGGAATCCTAAGTCCTTTCTTGAAAAGGGAGGCAACGACCACGCCTCGTTTTCTAGTGGTAAAGTTATGTGAGAATTCTAAAGAAAACTTGTGCCAAATGATCTCTTACGTTTCCCAAGCTGAATTGATTTCATATTTTGTTGTTTTCCTTGCATGTTTGTGGCAAATCGGTCAAGAACAACAAATTGCATCATGGCATTCTAGTTTTGTAACTCTAACAAGGCATACTAATGCGGGTCATTACTCCTATAAAGGATGTTGGAGTACCTGTGATGCGGAGCATCCTATGGTCATCCCCATGGATCTACCATCGTCTCACCAAGTGCAAAGAGGACCTATGACATGAGCACGAGCACGAGCTCTCGAGAGCGAGGTGACTTCTTTCCTTGGTGATATCACATATGATCCACTCGAGACATGGCTACTACCTAAGTCCGAAATGTTGTGCATGATTAGGTACCAAGAGAACCCTCCCGAATATGCTTGTGAAGACGGACAAGTTCCCAAGTTCATGGATGAAGAGAACCAACGGAAGGAGTCAAGAACAACTCCCAGGACCTGGAAATCCGCCCCCTGGAACATCACCCACATCAGCCGCCCAGCCGCCAAGCACCTACAGGCCCCGGACATCCGACCCAGCCCGTAAATCCGGCCAGAAGCCCGGAAATCAGGTGCCCCCTATCCAGAGAGCACCGAGGCCGACCTCGCCAGCCCGGACATCCGGCACCCCATCCCGGACATCCGGCCCGACGCCCGGACGTCCAGCCCCGTCTGTCTGCGCATAGTAAAGGGCCGAGGCCCGTGTACCGCTTTGCCCACCTAGACTATATATACTCCTTCTCCTCCCTCTTTCTATGGTTAGCAAAGGATTAGCTCAATTTAGAGATAGAGCTTTGCTCATCCCCTTGGTTACTTCTCCGCCGGAGTTCACGACCTCTACGAAGAAGATGCCCCAAGCGGAGTCAAGACACCTAACGGGAAGAGCTCAAGACCTCCTCACGGAGAAGAACGTGCTACTTGTATCGCCCCTTGTTGATCATGGATCTTGTATCTCTTTGTGTTTCGAGGATCTAGCATATGTGTGACCGAATCTTGTTGGTTTGAGTGATTCTCTCGTGTTCCGCCTCGTGATTTCTCCTCGTGTTCATCGCGGTATCCACTCCTTTCGTGAAACATCGGCCATCTAGCTAGGTTCCACCCTACATCATCTTGGTATCATGAGCCACGTTGATCACGATTTTGGAGCCTCCCCATCTTCGTTTTCTTGCCTTGTTTTGTTGATTTTGTCCCAAATTCGAAAATTCCCCACAAAAATAGCCCCCCAATTTTTTTTGATTTGTTGCTGTGATGAAGTTTTGTTGGATTTGATCCGCGGATTTCGTGTGTTGCAAGTAGATCTACCTTTCCCCCATCCTTTCCTCAATTTCCATCCATAAAATCTCTCGAATTTTGCCCCAGAATTTCGATTTCCCAGCGAGTTCATCAAGTTCATCCACGGATCCTGAGACCGGACATTCGGCCCGACCCCCGGACATCCGGCCATCAAGCCCGGACATCCGGCCCCTGACAGTATCACTTCCTTCCACCGCACCGTTTACCACCCAACTCTCGCCAAATTTTGATCTGGTGCCCACTTACACTTCCGCATATCATCACCGCTTTCTGCAAATACCACCATTGCTTAACCGCTACCAACTCTGACAATTTTGACACGTTTTGCTTTGAGATTTTGAGTTGCGGTTTCTGTTTCCTAACGTGTTTCGGCTACTTAGGGACGGTTCGACATCAACATCACCACCAGTCATCTTTGCCACGGACTCGTCATCGACAACAACCGCTCAACAATTTTGACACGCTCAACCGTAAGCAAGGACTGTAATCTCGACGACATCTTGGTCTACGCCTTGCCATTACATTGATAACCACCATAGCCCAATTTTGAGTATCTTGCCTATCGAGGCTAGCCTTTGAGTATTGCCGGCAACGTCACTTGTGCACATTAGTGATCATACTTCCCATTGCATACTTACCATATCATCTTGGTATATATATCTTGGTATCATCTTTTGTGTCACAAAGTTGTCATCGCATACGCAATTGCTATCTTGGTTCGTGAAGTTTTGCATGAGAAAAGAGCTCCAAAGACAAAGAGCCAAACAAGCTTTTAAGCAAAAAAGAAAAGTTAAGCAAAGAGCTTTTAAGCAAGAACCATATCATCATACTACATTAAGATTGTCATACTCGATCATCTTGGATCATATCATCGGAATACCATACATATAGCATACTTGGGATAGAAGTCGTTGCATTTTTGCTTAATAGGTTGTACACAAGTTTCGTATCCGCCTATTGTGCAATCGTGCTAGCGTCTCTCCAGTGTTGTGCAACAAGAGCATTTTCGGATTCCACATTTTGGCTCAATCCTTGGTTGCGAGACCCCATTTATCTATCAGTGTGTGTGTTCCCGTGTACCATATCTTGCTATTGGTCTACTTGTTGCATTTGCAAATTTGTGAATCATTTCCAACATTATTGAAGCTCACTAACAATTGCATCAAATTTTGTGCCATCATCCTAACCGAGCTCCACTATAAGCTTTTACTTGTGTAGGTGTGAGAACCGACAAGAATTGGTACCAATTATGGTATTTCCTTGTTACACATTTGAGTGATCATTGATCCATCTTGAACATCGGTCAAGGTACATTTGATATAAGTTCTTCTCTTTCTCCCACTCGCATATTTGCTTTGAATGATGGATAGGCCAAGTTCTTCTACCAACCCACTCTTCATCAAGCAAGACAACGACATGACCTCCTACGTCACCAAGAGCCACCTCTTTGGTGCACAACGAGCTTTACATCAAGAACAGCAAGCAATGAGCAACCACATCGACCATCTCGCCACCGACTTACGCCTCTCCAAGCAACGTACAAGAGACTACTTCGACAACAAGCTCAACGAACAAAAACAAGAGAGCAATGCAAGAATGGATAAGATTCATGCCTTTTTGGTCAACCGCTCTTCTACCTCTTCATCCTACTCAAGATGGAGCCGCTCGAGTCGACACTCCGACGACACTATCTCCGGCTCAAGTACTCTGACATCGAACACTCTTTGACAAGCCGCGCGCCAAGATCGTCAAGCAAATCACAATCCTCTACACGACACCAATCATCAATAGCAACTTCGAGCGCAAGAACATCGACATCGTCAAAACCAAGCTACATTCGCGCAAGCACACGAACGGCAACGTCTACGCCAACAAGAGGAAGAACGAGCGATACTACACCAAGACAAGCAAGATGACGAGGCACAACATCAAGAACAACTGCGGTGAGAAGCAAAAGCACTTGAGGCGCAACGTGCACTCCACGACACAAGCTGCATCGTTGCCGCACGCAACCACCATAGGCGCGAACAAGAAGAAGCACTTCACGATGAAGTTCAAGAGAGTATTTATCAATCACGTGTGCATCGTGAAGTTCCTCAAGCTCCTCCACAAGCTTGAAAAGAACATCAAGTTCACCAAGAGCAAGAAGACAATGGAAATCCTCCACGACAAGAGAAAGTTTAGGCAGACAATCCTCCTCGTCAAGGACGTCATCACCCTCGACGCCGACATAATGAAGAGCAACGCTAGGCAAGCTAAAGTTCACCATGCCCAAGTTTTCCAGAAGCAATGATCCCGAAGATTACCTTTCATGGGCATTGAAGGTTGACAAGATCTTCCGCTTGCACAACTATGATCAAGAGAAGAAGATCACTATGGCATCCCTTGAGTTCCAAGATTACGTCTTCATTTGGTCGGAACAAGTCATTGAGCGCCGAGAGCCAAGACGTGAACCATCCATCATAACTTGGGCGCAAATGAAGGATGTCATGAGAGCACGTTTCGTGCCTACCTACTACAACCACGACCTCTTCAAGAAACTCTAACTCCTCAAGAAAGGAACCAACACTACTGGGGAAAACCTTACCAGTAGTGCTGGTTTTTGAGCTACCAGTAGCGCGGGCGCCAGCGCTACTGCTACGGCGCTACAGCTATTTTGTACCAGTAGCGCTTGTTTAGGCCAGTGCTACTGGTAAGTTCAGATACTAGTAGTGACACTGGAAAGCGCTACTGGTTTGTTGGTAATATTTTGGCCCGCGCCACTGCTAAAATTTATGTTTTTTTTCGCATTTTGGCGCTGTACATGTTTAAACAGATATATCTTTTATACAATCATGAACTAGTTTGTTTAAATAGCATATTCATTACCACTTGTCATCACCACCAAACAATGTTCGTCAATGAGACATCATATAACAAGTTGGTCACTAGTTATAATCACAACTCATCATCATCATCAACACTAACACATTATAGCACATAATAACACATTCTAGCTATGACCTACTCCTCTCATAGGACCTACTGTACCCTCTCTTAGGTAAAATATCATAAAACAAGATAGGCATTGACTCTCCATTAAGGAAAATGAACTCTCCATAATAAAGAACGGAGATCATCCTGTCTCCAAGTCTTGTCCTACGCACAATGTTGCTTCCCAGTAGCTCTCTACGATGGTCGAAACATTTTTTGAAATCATTTATTATCATGGCTTCCTTGCTTTTAGAAATCCGGTATGGACAGGAGTGATGTGGATACTGCGGCTGACCTGACCATGGTGGCCGTAAGCTCATAACATAACCGCGACCTCTCGGCAACATCAGATGAGGCACACAATCCATCGGGATTTTCTGTTCAAAAACATAGTAATAACTTTGTAGTTAGAAATGTAGTTTAGTTTTAGAAGAATTTATGCAAAAGATGCACAGATGTCGTAATAGTAGAAAATCTTACCATGTTATCTCCATTGATGTTACCGTAGTTCAACACATGCACTAGTGGCACGTATTGACCATAATGTGGAGGAGTTTGATAATAGCTTGTAATTCTCAAGATCAGTAAAAAAATGCGATAAGACCATCTTTCTCCTTATAAGTTAATTGTGCATCATTGTAGTATTAGGTTCTGTCTACCATTTTCCGTACATTTTTTGAAGAATGAAAATAAGCTGTCAATGGAAATAAGTTGTCAAATATTTTGAAATAAACAATATAAATTACTTAATCAATATGTTTGAGAAACTCACACAATGGTAGAACTAGAAGCGTGTCAACAAGGACCCAAATGGTCATATTCTTTTCGTCGATGTCAGGATCACCAAGATCGAAGGTGAGAAGCATACCCTCATGAAAATCATACGCCTTGCAAAGGGCTTCCCAATTCAGGCAACCAAAATTGGATGAGTTCCAAGAATTGTATAGGTTTACAGCAAAATCGTAACCATGATGGGTCCTTAGTTGAATTATCTTTGTCTCCATGCTTTCATGATCTTCAAAACTCATCTTCTCCAAGACATAGCATCTTGCATGGCATGGGATAAGCTAATCGAATTGTAAAATACGGAAATTACACATTGAAGAAGCAGAGAAGTCATGCAAAAAATAACAAAAAACACTTGTCGTCGTTGCGTACCGTTTCAACATCGAAGGTCTCTTGGAGCTTGACGCTGAAGCGCCGACCTTCTACCAGGTGAGGCTTGTCACACAGACCGCGCTCATCTTTGCAGTATTCGCACATAGCGAATTCCCTTTCGTCGTTAGGCATTTCCTAATAGGTAATTAATAATCCATCATCGAATACATATATAGTAGTTTGTAGCAAAGATCATCATATAACAACTAAAACACCTAATTTTTTTAGTTTGTATTAGTTTGTAGCAAAGATCATCATCGAATCTAGTTTGTAGCAAGATCATCATATAATCCATCATCTAATACATATATAGTAGTTTGTAGCACACACCACACTCATCTTTTGCATTCGATAAGCAAATAACTAATAGGTAATTAATAATCCATCATCAAATACATATATAGTAGTTTGTAGCAAAGATCATCATGTAATATCACTTATACATCTCGAATAATAGCTCCTCTAGGTTCAGTGGGCCGCGGTGGACACCCAAAGAGAAGGAACCATCACAGGGTAATAACTTCGGTGAGATCCCCAAAGAATCTGCCAGGTATTGGAGAACCTGCCGTCCGCCAACGCAACCATGTAGCGCTGGACGTGTGCGTCCTCCTCCGTGACACAGTGTTTTACCACCTGCGCGGGGGACTCAAGCCTCTGCACCGATGCAGGCCCACGTGACCGCCACCAAAGAAGCTTCGGATCGACGACGGGCTGGCTCCTCACTAAGTTGCGCTCACCAGAAGGTAGCACAACCCAGTACCAGCCCGGCGGAGCCCAATCCCGGACATGGCCCCTCGGCTGAAGCAGGAGTCCTCCGCCGAGTCGACGACGAGGATGCAGGATAGGCATCGTCGACATCGAGAACAAAATGCCTAATTATGAAAACAAAATTAATAAACACTTAGCAAAATTCGGCATGACCTTTGCTAAAAGCAGGACATATCGAGCGCCTGGAATTTGCCAGAACGTAAACGAATCGACATTTCTGGCAAAACATAGGCCACTTGGAAAAATATGACATGTCCAAAATGTGATATGTTCAAAATATGACATGTACACTGCAAATTTGCATATAACAGGAAACATTGCTTTAACTAAAAAAATAACAACAATTTCTTTAACTAAAAAAGTACCTAGAATTCTGTTAACTACACCTAAAACAACTAAAATTCTGTTCACTATAGCTAAAACAACTAAAAAACCTAAAATTCTGTTAACTACACCTAAAACACCTAAATTCTATTAACTACACCTAATTAAAAACCTAGCTAAATTTTTGTCCTAACTTTAAAACGTAGCTAAATTTAAAAACCTAGGGTTCATACGAATTAACTAGGGTTCATACCTAATCTGTCCTAGCTAGGGTTCGATCATAACCTACATTATTCTAAGAACCTACATTTTTCAACTATATAGGATTCAAAATAACTACTCTCTAATAACTATAACTATGGAGCGAGGGAGGGAGGAGGAGGAAGGAGGGAGGAGTACCTCTCGGTGGAGGAGGGCCAGCGCGGGGGTGGGGGCGGCGGGGGAGGATGGCCGGTGCGAGGGGGGCAGCTGGAAGGGAGGAGGGTCAGCGCGGGGAAGGGCGGCCGACGGGGGAAGAGGGCCCGCGCGGGGGAGGGCGGCCGGAGTAGGACACGGGGGCGGCGGCCGGATCGGGGGATTGAGGGATTCGATCTGTGAGTGTGAGTGTGTGAGTGAGTGAGAGGGCAGGGGCGCAAGGGCCGGCACGGGAGGAAGCAGAGGTGGGCTTAGCGGCAGCACGGGGGAGGAGGCCCATCGCTATAGCTAAAGCCGCAACAGGGGTCCGAGAGCGTGGCCATCAACAACAGCGCTGGCCGGGAAATCCCGCACTACTACTAACGTGCGCTTAGAGCGCTGGCATTGTCCGGCGCTACTGCTAAATAGCAGTAGCGTGGGATCTCTAACCAACGCTACTGCTAAATGTCTACCTATAAGCATTTTCCTAGCAGTGCAAGAGCGTTGAAGAGTACTACAAGGAAATGGAGATTGCCATGATACAAGCCAATGTCACGGAAGATGATGAGCAAACTATGGCACGTTTCTTGAATGGACTCAGTCATCCCATCAAGAAGATCGCCGACTTTCAACCATACTCGAACCTCATCGAGCTAGTGCACCAAGCTACCAAAGCGGAACGTCAAGTGCAAGATGACTTCAAGTATGCCAAGTTTTCATCCAAGTCCTATGGTTTCTCCAACAACCAAGCGTCAACGACTCCAACACCTTCTACCTCAACCAAGCCATCTACATGCAACGGTGACAAGTCAAGTTACAAGAAAACTTCGACAACCTCAAGTCGTCCTCCTACTACAAGCAACTTCAAGCAAAGAGCTTCATCATCATCTACTCCAACCGATGAGACCATCAAGACAAGTTCCTTCAAATGCTTCACATGCGGCGGCCGAGACCACAAGTCCTTTTAGTGTATCAACAACCACACCATGATCTTCAACGACGATGGTACATACGACTCCATGAGTGAAGGAGAAATGGAAACCCTTGAGAAAGTGGCCATGCACCGACAAGTGAACGAGGATGAAGATGATCAAGTCTTTTGTGACGAAGATTCGAGCCCCACTCTTGTTGCCTCCAAGGTCTTGACACTTCAACATCAACAAGATGAAGACCAAAGATGCCATATCTTCCATACCAAGGCCGGCATTAATGGAAATTCCGTGAAGGTCATCATCGATGGAGGGAGTTGTCATAACTTGGCAAGTGAAGAGCTATGCTCCAAGCTCCAATTGGTCAACCCGCATCCTTACAAAGTCCAATGACTAAGCTACTCTAGCACTATCCAAGTCGAGCATATGGTGCAAGTTTCCTTCAAGATCGGAGCTTACGAAGACACTTTGGAGTGTGATGTCGTTCCGATGTCCGTTTGCCACCACCTCCTTGGACGACCATGGCAATTTGACCAAGGCGTCATCCACAACGGACGGACCAATCACTATAGCTTCAGGATGAAAGGAAAGGAGTATTGCTACGACCTATGTCTCTAAGTCCAGTGATCGCCGACAAGAAAGCCACCCATCCTGGAGAGAATAGTGAGAGAGCGAACCACCACAAAGAGAGTGAGAGCCACAAGCCCAAATTGAGGTCCTCCACGATGAGCGACAAGAAAAATCTAGTCCTATTTGCCACCAAAAGTGAGATGAAAGAAATGTGTGAGAACCCATCAAGTGTCATGCACTATGTCCTTTTGTGCAAGGACGAAGCACCAAAAACTAACAATTCTCACAATCTACCTTTAGTGTTATCTTCTCTATTGCAGGAATTCCAAGACGTTTTCCCTGATGAGCTACCTCCGGGTCTACCTCCACTATGAGGCATCGAACACCGCATCGACCTCATCCCCGGAGCACCCCTTCCTAACAAGGCTCCCTACCGCATCAACCCCGAGGAAACTAAGGAGATCCAACGGCAAGTACAACAACTCATCGACAACGACCATGTACGAGAAAGTTTGAGCCCTTGTGCCGTCCTGGTAATCCTTGTTCCCAAGAAAGGTGGTACATATTGCATGTGTTCCGATTGTCGTCCTATCAATGCTATTACCGTGCGTTATCGTTACCCCATTCCACGCCTAGATAATATGCTTGATGAGCTTAGCGGAGCCACAATTTTTTCTAAAATTGATCTTAAAAGTGGATACTATATATCAAATGCGCATCCAAGAAGGTGATGAGGAAACTGCATTTAAGACCAAATTTGGCTTATATGAATGGCTTGTTATGCCTATGGGTTTATCCGAAGCACCCGACACTTTCATGCGAGTCATGCATTTTGTTCTTCGACCTTATATTGGTGTATTTGTTGTGGTCTATTTTGACGATATTCTTGTGTTTAGAAAATCTCTCAAAGATCATGTCACCCATCTTAGAACCGTGTTGCAAACTCTTAGAAAAGAGCGCCTTTATGCTAATATGGACAAATGCCTTTTTGGTGTTGATAAGCTTGTTTTCTTGGGTTTTGTTGTGTCTTCTAAGGGTGTTCATGTTCATGAATCTAAGATCAATGCTATTAAAACTTGGCCCCAACCAACCAACTTGCAACAAGTGCGTAGCTTCCTTGGTTTAGCCGGTTTCTACCATAGATTTGTTAAGGAATTTAGCACCATTGCATCTCCTTCACATGCTTTGATTAAGAAAAAATGCACCCTTTGTTTGGGGATCATCTCAAGATAGCGCATTCAATGAGCTTAAGAATTTGCTTACTCATGCTCTCGTGCTTGCATTACCCAACTTTGACAAACCCTTTGAAATTAATTGCGATGCTAGTGGTCATGGCATAGGAGGTGTGTTAACGCAAGAGAAACGCCCAATTGCTTACTTTACCAAAAAACTTTCTGGAGCGCAACTCAATTACCCCATCTATGACAGAGATATATGCTTTAGTGGGATTTTTACATGAATGGGAACATTATCTTCGCCCTCATGAATTTGTCATTCATACCGACCATGAAACACTTAAATACCTTAAGGGTCAAACTAAGTTGAACAAGCGTCATGCTAGGTAGAGTTAGTCCATTGAGTCATTTCCTTATGTCATCAAATATATCAAAGGTAAGGAAAATGTTGTGGCGGATGCTCTTTCTCACATATGCATGCTTGTCTCCAAACTTGAATTGAATATCATTGGTTTTGAGCACATTAAAGACTTGTATGCGCATGATCCTACTTTTGCTATTCCATATGCCAAATATTTGACGCATACATCTTGGGAATGCTATTACATCAAAGATGATTATCTTATGAGAGATAACAAACTTTTAATCCCCAAGTCTTCTCTTCGTTTGTTACTTTTGCAAGAATCTCATGGAGGATGACTAATGGGACACTTTGGACGCGACAAGTCATTCGGTACACTCTCCAGGAACTATTTTTGGCCCAAGATGTTCCGCGACGTCTCACGCTTCACCAACCGATGCTCTACATGTCGCAAAGCTAAGTCTAAAGCTCAATCTCATGGCCTTTATATGCCACTTCCAATGCCATATCACCCATGGGAATACATTAGCATGGATTTTGTCCTTGGGTTTCCTAGAACTAGAAATGGCAAAGATTCCGTGTTTGTTATTGTGGACCGATTCTCTAAGATGGCTCACTTCATTCCATGCAACAGGATAGACGATGCCTCACATGTTGCAAATCTCTTTTGTCGAGAAATACTACGTCTCCATGGAGTACCCAAGATGATTGTCTCGGGCCGCAGCATCAAGTTCTTGAGTTACTTTTGGAAGACCTTATGCACCAAGATCGGAATCAAGCTATTGTTCTCTTTGGTATACCACCCTCAAACCGACGGCCAAACAGAGGTGACCAACCATACACTCTCCACTCTCCTACGTGTGTTGATCAAGAAGAACATCAAGGAGTGGGAGGAGTGCCTACCCATCGCCAAGTATGCCTACAACCGAGCAAGACATTCGACTACCGGCAAGTCCCCCATCGAGGTCGTCTACGGTTTCAACCTGTTGTCCCCATTGGACATTCTTCCTCTACCACTACAAGAGCGCATCAACATGGACGCGAGTGCCCGAGTGAACTACCTCAAGAAGATCCATGAATATACAAGGCACACCATCAAGCGCCAAGTACAACGACTCGCGACCAAGCTCAACTTCAACAAGCAACCCATGGTATTCAACATTGGAGATCTTGTGTGGCAACACCTTCGCAAGGACCGCTCCCCCAACGAACGCAAGTCCTAACTTCTACCACTAGCCGATGGACCCTTCAAGGTGCTTGAACGCTACAACAACAACGCATACACGATCAACATACCACACGACAAGTACTCCGGAGTGACATCTTCAACGTCAAAGATCTCTCTCTCTCTCTCTACCATGGTGATGAAGATTTTGATCCGAGGTCGGATCTTTCCCAAGGGAGGGGAGATGATGCGGAGCATCCTATGGTCATCCCCATGGACCTACCATTGTCTCACCAAGTGCCAAGAGGCCTTATGACACAAGCACGAGCTAGAGCTCTCGAGAGCGAGGTGACTTCTTTCCTTATTGATATCACATATGATCCACTTGAGACATGGCTACTACCTAAGTCCGGAATGTTGTGCATGATTAGGTACCAAGAGAACCCTCCCGAAGATGAAGGTGAAGACGGAAAAGTCCCCAGGTTCATGGATGAAGAGTACCAATGGAAGGAGTCAAGAACAGTTCCTAAGACCCGGACATCCGGACATGACCCCGGACATCCGGCCCCTGGAACATCACCCATAGAAGCCGCCCAACCGCCAAGTACCTACAGGCCCCGGACATCCGGCCACAGCCCGGAAATCCGGCCAGAAGCCCGGAAATCCGGCGCCCCCTATCCAGAGAGCACCGAGGCCAACCTCGCCCGCCCAGACATCCGGCCCCCCAGCCCGGGCATCCGGCCCCTCAGGAAGGCCCAGACATCCAGCCCAACGCCCGGACGTCCGGCCCCGTCTGTCTGCGCACAGTAAAGGGCCGAGGTCCGTGTACCCCTTCGCCCACCTAGACTATATATACTCCTTCTCCCTCTTTCTAGGGTTAGCAAAGGATTACCTCAATTTAGAGACAGAGCTTTGCTCATCCCCTTGGTTACTTCTCCACCGGAGTTCACAACCTCTACGGAGAAGATCCCACAAGCGGATACAAGACCCCTAACGGGAAGACCACAAGACCTCCTCATGGAGAAGAATATGCTACTTGTATCGTCCCTTGTTGATTATGGATCTTATATCTCTTTGTGTTTCGAGGATCTAGCATATGTGTGACCGAATCTTGTTGGTTTGAGTGATTCTCTCGTATTTCCCCTCGCGATTTATCCTCGTGTTCTTCGTGTTCATCGCGGGATCCACTCCTTTCATGAAAGATCGGCCATCTAGGATTCCACCCTACATCAACCTGCCTCCTAGGTGCTTCCACGGGTGAGATTCACCTCCACACTTTGTGTTTCCTGATGGCGTGCTGCCGGGGCCTCTCGGGGGCTCTCCATGTTGTCCGATCTGTCCGGACAATGAGCACCCGGGCGACCCACTTCGGGAGCCCATCCCGGGAGAACCACAGGTGCACAAATGGCCTCCTCATGTAGTGAATTTTGTCGCGCTCACGTGTGCCCTTTCGAGTGCTCGCCCACATCCAATGGGGAGGCCGGGCCTCCTGTCAGCATATTTGGCACCCGCCAGGCACCCTCTCCCACGCTACTCTGTACGCGATGGGAAGGCTGGTAGACCTGTGAGTGTCGAAATGCACCATGTGGATTCAGTTGACATTTTTTGTTGTGACCACATGATTCGTCTTGTGCGTTTCGTGGTGTGCTCATCCGTTAGCCTGTGTCAGATTCGGTCATGCCATGTACACTGCTATTCCTGTAGGAGTTGTTGGATTCCCCGAGGAGGAAAGGTGATGTAGCACAGCATCAGAAAGTATTTCTCTCAGCTAAGAATCAAGGTTTATCGAATCAGTAGGAGTCAGCAAACTAACAACGTAAACATCACCTGCACACAAACAAATCAAAGTGCTTGCGCCCAACATGGCAAGGGGGTTGTTAGGCCCTTGTCTTGCTAGTTATAAGATTAAAAGCAAATAGATAGTGACAGAGCATTACTACATGAAGGTCCTAACGTGACACATGTATAGGAGACCATTCGATCAAACCATGTGCGATGCATGAATCGCAAATGGTACGGTAATAAAACAGTCAGCAATTAAATGAGCTATGTGCGATGGCGGATCCATCAAGCATGATTCAGAAAAGAGTTGTGTGTGTGATACATGGCATACTGTTAGTCCATACAAGTTGTTTATGATGGGACAACACCACAGAAACGGTTAGCCAGATGAAGTTGTGTGCAATAGACGACATACAGGTCATTCCAATGAACTATTTGTGATAAACCAAACCAACAAAAAGGGTTAGCAAGATCAATTGTGTGCGATAGACGGCATACATGTCACTTGGATGAATTGTTTGCGGTGAGAGAAAACAACATAAATGATTAACCAGATCAAGGTGTGTGCGATAGACGACATACATGTCACTCGAATCAACTATTTGCGATGAGCCAAAACAACATAAATGATTTGACTTAACTAGATGTGTATTATACCTGGCAAATAGTAGTAATCAGAATTATGGAGGAAGCCCGATAACACATTTGGTTCCTACTAATAATTTGTGTGTGTTGTGGGCAAACGCTTGCTGGTATATAATTTTCAGCGATTGATGAAATCATCACTGATAGGTTCCGTAGTTTAGTTTGTGCGATTTGATTTGCTCTATCTGCACAACATCAATACTTTGTCTAAAGAACAAAAACATACATACTTATATGAACATGATTGCATAATCAAATTAAACATCCAATTACATCAATGACTATACACAACATTTGCACAAACCTTGGTAAACAATTAAACTCATACTAAACTAGGAGAAACAATCATCTAATCATCTACTTCTTCACTAAAATTTTCTCTATTTTGTGACGTTTCACTTGTGTCACGTATAACCCTTTTTCGTCACGGAAAATACACTCGTGATGTTCTCTGGCTGTCACCCCACCGTCACCGAAGCGCGTCATGGAAAATAAAATTTTGACAGTACCACATTTTTTCTCGCACAAGATCGCATTTTAAGTGGCAGGCCCAAAATGTCACTGATTGTCGTTTTCGTTGACGGCCCAGATTATCGCCTATGATGCCCAATCTATCACCTAAGATCTTTTTGGCGACGATAATCCCGTCACCAGTGATCGGTCCGCTAGTTTGATCGGTCAAAGATTCTGACAGGTGGGGCAAGTAGTTGTTGACGTGGATGCTACCATGTGGTCCCCCATCGGTTTTATCGCAAACGGTCCCACCATTAATAAGTCGCACGTTAATTTGACTGGTTAATGGTGCTAGCATATGTGCCATGAAAATGCTGACGTGTCTACTTACATATGGGACCAGGCATTCTATTTTCAATGACGATGTGTTGTCTTACCGGTCAATGATTCTAACATGTGGTCCCATTGTTGTGCTGACGTGGATGACAATTATGTCTTCCATAACCGTCATTGCAGTATGTAGGCGTGGTCAATTTGTTTTATGTATTGCAAATGGCGGGCATATTTGATAAAAACTGACAGTATATATACGTTTGAGGCATATCAACATACCCAAGCTTAATCCTGCTCGTCCTCGAGTAGGTAGATAATAAAACAAAGATAATTTTTATGTGTAGAGATACCTAGCGTAAACTTGATCAAATGATGTAATGTGTTTGTGAAATCAAGATAAAAGTGATTCAAAGCAATGATCTATAATTGATAACACGCAAGTAACATCGAAATGTGCAAACAAAATTATTCTTGCTTTTCATGGTTCGGTGTTTTCATGTAATACCAACCAATACTATTATGTATCATATTCATTGTTCCAATTACTCAAGACTATCATATTTAAACATCTTATCATAACACAACCCCGTGCTTCAGTCAAGTAACGAAATCCATGAAAGCCCTTTTCAACTACTCAACACTTTGCTTAATGCCTGAGCTACAAGCCTTGGTCTTCGCACTTAGATGAAAAATAGAATGATGATGGAGCTTTTATAAGAAGACAAAAGGTAAGAAAGTATCACACTAATGCATCTTATCGTTCGGCAATGGATAGGCCTTATAATTGATATATAGTGGGAGGAATAGAGATTGCGATGCAACGGAATCACTAGTATATGAAAGTTCTCAATATGAACTAAGTGTGTGTGCATCCAACTCCTTTCTCCTGGCCTCAAACATTTGAAGAAGCTCATCATTGGAATATGCAAGTCATGTTCTATAATGTAAAGGATCCCACTACTATGAAAATTAAAAATATGATAACTCTCTATATGAAGTACATGGTGCTACTTTGAAGCACATGTTTGTATAATGGATAGTAGTGTGCCACTCTCTCCTTTTTCCCTTATTTCTTGGTGAGCCCTTTCTGGCCTTTTTTCTTGGGATCTTTGGCCTCTTTTCATTTTTTATCTCACAGATGGAGGCACACTTTAAATGGCATCACACTTTTACTTACTAATAACTCATAAATGATGACTGATGACCCACTAGTATAAGGGATCACAACAATCTTCGAGGCTAGTATTTCACCGAAATTTATTGATTCGACATAGGAGAGCTAAAAGAATATTTTTAAGCCTTAGCAGTTGAGTCGTCAATTCAACCACACCTGAGAATCACTTCCTTGCAGCAATTTATTAGTAGCACAATAATATTATAGTAGTGATAACAAAGTAACAGTAGCAATAGAATTTTTTAACCAACTTAGTAGTAGTAACTTGAGCAAAGACAATAGTATTAAAGCGTAGGCATGGAGTAGAGATTGATATTCAGTTGAGATTCAATATGTAACTGTCACAACCTAGAGTGCCGCTGGAGGCACAAGGCTTCCGGCACGCGCCTCACGCGCCACCACAAGCACATGTGGGTCAGCGCGCGCCACCTGAGGCATGGGTGCGCGGTGTGAATGTCACGCCGTCGGAACTTGTTGAGCATGTCGTCCCTGTTACGACCTTCCCAAAACTCTCGGCAACCTCAAGCGTTCCATTGGCCGTCGAGATGACATTGAAGTTTGTTGCGGGGGAAGGGGAGTCCCTCCACCGCGTACCCATCGGCATTATGTGCCACGTCCTCGATAGGCGTGTAAACCGGCAACATGAGGATGTCGTAGGAGTTGAGCTCTTCCGCCTCTAGCATGTCGTACGCTTCCACGACTGGTTTTGCATGTCGGAGGACATCGTCGGGTGAAGCCGGCTGAAGAGAAGTGCATCGAGGAGGACGGAAGGCAGAATACTGTGCCAGGGGGAGGGAGAAGTGGTGTGGCGGGAGAGGGCGACCGCGGATGGGTTTTATAGTCGGCTGGCGGGTGAGGCCGGTGGTTGGTGTAACACTGACACTTATCCGGTACGGTGCAACGGCGCGTAGCGTCACTGACCGCGGTGGTCCACGCCACATCGGACGCGACAGGTTAAACTGACCGCACGTGACCCGTCCAACTGCCTGTTGATACGTCTCCAACGTATCTATAATTTTTTATTGTTCCATGATATTATATTATCTGTTTTGGATGTTTTATATGCATTAATATGCTATTTCGTATGACTTTTGGGACTAACCTATTAACATAGAGACCAGTTCCAGTTTTTGTTTTTCCTTGTTTTAGGGTTTCACACAAAAGGAAGACCAAATGGAGTCCAAACGTAATAAAACTTTTGCGATGATTTTTCTTGGACCAGAAGACATCCAGGGGACTTGGAGTGCAAGTTAGAGAAACCACGAGGCGGCCATAAGGACGGAGGGCGCGCCCAGGGGGTAGGACGCGCCCCCACCCTTGTGGGCCCCTCGTGACTCCACAGACCTACTTCTTCCTCCCATATATTCTCATATATCCCAAAACCAACAGAGGGAGCCATGAAAACACTTTTCAACCATCGCAACCTTGTGTACCCATGTGATCCCATCTAGGGGCCTTTTCCAGCATCCTTCCGGAGGGGGATTCGGTCATGGAGGGCTTCTACATCAACACCATTGCCCTTCCAATGAAGCATGAGTAGCTTACCTCAGACCTACGGGTCCATAGCTAGTAGCTTGATGGCTTCTTCTCTCTCTTTGATTCTCAATACCATGTTATCTTCGATGTTCTTGGAGATCTATTCGATGTAATATCTTTTTGCAGTGTGTTTGCCGAGATCCGATGAATTGTGGATTTATGATCATCTTATCTATGAATATTATTTGAATCTTCTCTGAATTTTTATATGCATGATTTGATATATTTGCAAGTCTCTTCGAACTATCGATTTGGTTTGGCCAACTAGATTGGTTTTTCTTGCAATGGGAGAAGTGCTTAGCTTTGGGTTCAATCTTGAAGTATCCTTTCCCAGTGATAGTAGGGGCAACAAGGCACGTATTGAATTGTTTCCATCAAGGATAACAAGATGGGGTTTTCATCATATTGCTTGAGTTTATGCCGCTACATCATGCCATCTTACTTAAAGAGTTACTCTGTTCTTATGAACTTAATAGTCTAGATGCAGGTAGGATCCTGTCGATGTGTGGAGTAATAGTAGTAGATGCAGGCAGGAGTCGGTCTACTTGATACGGGCGTGATGCCTATATTCATGATCATTGCCTTAGATATCGTCATAACTTTGTGATTTTCTATCAATTGCTCGGCAGTACTTTGTTCACCCACCGTAATATTTTCTATCATGAGAGAAGCCTCTAGTGAAACCTATGGACCCCGTGTCTATTTTCCATCATATAAGTTTCTGATCTACAATTTTAGTTTCCAATCTACTCTTTTTGCGATCTTTTACTTTCCAATCTATGAACCAAAAATACCAAAAATATTTACTTTACCGTTTATCTATCTCTATCAGATCTCACTTTTGCAAGTAACCGTGAAGGGATTGACAACCCCTTTATCGCATTGGGTGCAAGTTGTTGATTGTTTTTGCAGGTATTCGGTGACTTGTGCGTTGTCTCCTCCTGGATTGATACCTTGGTTCTCAAACTGAGGGAAATACTTACTCTACTTTCTTGCATCACCCTTTCCTCTTCAAGGGAAAAACCAACACAAGCTCAAGAGGTAGGAGGAAGAATTTCTAGCGCCGATGCCGGGGAGATCTACGCCAAGCCAAGGCATACCAAGTACCCATCATAAACACTCATGTCTTGCATTACATTATTTGCCATTCTCCACTCATTTTCCTCTCCCCCACTTCTAAAATGATTTTCGAAAAGATTTGCCTTTTGTTCGCCCCTCTTGCGTTTGGTTTCTTTGCTTGCTTTTTGTGTGCTCGTGTGCTGGATTGCTTGCTTTGTCACGATGACATAGGACAATACCAAATTGTGTGACTTTTCCAACACCAATAATAATGATTTTATTAGTACTCTGATTGCTCCGGCTACTAATGCGGAATCTTGTGAAATTAATACCGCTTTGCTGAATCTTGTTATGAAAGATCAATTTTCTGGGCTTCCCAATGAAGATGCCGCATCCCATCTTAATAATTTTGTTGATTTGTGTGATATGCAAAAGAAAAGAGATGTGGATAATGATATTGTTAAATTGAAGCTATTTCCGTTCTCGCTTAGGGATCGTGCTAAAACTTGGTTTTCATCTTTGCCGAAAAATAGTATTGATTTATGGAATAAGTGTAAAGATGCTTTTATTGTCAAGTATTTTTCTCCCGCTAAGATCATCTCCCTTAGGAATGATATTATGAATTTTAAGCAACTTGATCATGAACATGTTGCACAATCTTGGGAGGGGACAAAAATGATGATACGAAATTTCCCTACTCATGGTTTAAATTTATGGATGATTATACAAAAAATATATGCCGGGTCGAATTTTGTTTCTAGAAATCTTCTAAATTTGGCCGCAAGAGGCACTTTTATGGAAATTACTTTAGGAGAAGCTGCTAAACTCTTAGATAATATTATGGTTAATTATTCTCAATGGTATACCGAAAGATCTTCCACTAGTAAAAAAGTGCATGTGATTGAAGAGATTAATGTTTTGAGTGGAAAGATGGATGAGGTTATGAAATTGTTTGCTAGCAAGAGTGCTCCTATTGATCCTAATGATATGCCTTTATCTACTTTGATTGAGAATAATAATGAATCTATGGATGTTAAATTTGTTGGTGGGAACAATTATGGTAATAACGTGTATAGAGGTAATTTTAATCCTAGGCCGTTTCCTAGTAATTCCTCTAATAATTATGGTAATTCCTACAACAATTATTATGGAAATTATAATAAGTTGCCCTCTGATTTTGAGAATACTGGTAAAGAATTTATGAGTTTGCAAAAGAATTTCAATGCTTTGATTGAAAAAAGATTGCTTAAGATTGATGATTTGCCTAGGAATGTGGATAGAGTTTCTCTTGATGTTGATTCTTTGAAACTTAGATCTGTTCCAACCAAGCATGATATAAACGAGTCTCTCAAAGCCATGATAATTTCCATTGATGAGTGTAAGGAAAGAACCGCTAAGATGCATGCTAAAAAAGATTGGTTTATAAAACCATGTTCTTCTAGTTTCTGTGAAAATAATGATGAAGATCTTAAAGTAATTGATGTGACTCCTATTGAATCTTTGTTTTCCAATATAAATCTTGATAAAGATGGGACTGGAGATGAGTCAACTTTAGTTAAAAGGCGTCCCAAGGATTCGGAGTTTTTAGATCTTGATGCAAACACTACTAGGGAAAAGCCTAGCAGTAGCGCGGGTTTTAGGTATATTAGTAGCGCGGGTGCCCGCACTACCGATACGACGCTACAGCTAATAGGTAGTAGTAGCGCGGGTGCCACCCGCGCTACTACTATGTCCGTTAGTAGTAGTGTGGATACCACCCGCACTACTACTAACTAGTGGTTCTTTGATTTTTTTTAAAAAAAATTGAAATTGTTTCCCGAATTTTCAAATTTCTGAATTATTTTAACCTCTAATCTCTAATCACCCCACATAGCTGCTCAATATAATCTCTAATCTATAATCACCCCTCATCATTCCAAATCATCTAACTTCTTGAACGGTCACCCATCCTCTCACTACCCTAGCCTGAGCACGCTTAACTTTAGGGCTCTATTCTCCCTCGTTTCCAAGTCTGCACTTATTGTTTTCCTCACAATAGTAAGATGTCAATCCTATTAACCCTCAGGAGTTTAGCTTGAGCATGAAGTCACACATTTCACTAATTGAGTTTGAAACTATTCTTCTAAAAAACAATAATTATTTAGTAACACTAATATTTCTTGAATAAGTAGTTTGACCATTGTTTGACCACAGTTTGACTAGATTTGACCATAATTCAAAAAAACTGAAATAATTATTTAGTAACACTAATATTCTTAAGTAATTATTTAGTAACACTAATACTTCTTGAATAAGTAGTTTGACCGTAGTTTTACCAGATTTAACAAAAATAAAAAAAAACTAAAATTTGAGCATAACTTTTTTCCTTTTAGAATTTGAGGATTCTAAAAATTTGCAAACAAGCCGAAGGCGGTCAAAACCGGATGCGGATTTTTGTGCTGAACATTTTAATATATTATACGCTTTTTCTGACATCATATACAAAAGTTATAGCCGTTTTACATTTTCCCTACACTTTTTGCAAAATATGTCCAAATTTAAGTTTTTAAATTTTCCTAACTAGTACATGTAGGAATATAACTACATCTCGAAGGATTTTAATTTTTGAAGTTTTTATCATTTTCTTTGGTTTTTACAAAACTGAAAAGGCGATCCACGGGGGGGAGGGGTAGTGTTCGAAAATGGGACCTTTAGTTCCGGTTTGAAAATGGGTTGCATCCATCAGAGATCTGGCCATCGTCATGGACGGCGCTCTGTTGGATCTTCCTCTCCTTCCAGCAGTGGAGGAGGAGGAGGAGGAGGAGGAAGGAGGGGCAGCGGAGGAGGAGGAGGAGGAAGGAGGGGCTACGGTGGAAGAGGAGGTCACCGGATTTGAGGGAGACGTCACGGAAGAGGACGAGGGAGATGAGTGATTTGGACGAGGAGATATGGATTTCAGGGCTGTTAAAAAACCCATTACTTAGTAGTAGCGCGGGTATTTACCCCTCGCTACTACTATGGCATGTCCCGGAGGGGCACGGTTGAGACCGCTTAGTAGTAGCGAGGGTTAAAATCCGGCACTACTACTATCAACTTAGTAGTAGCGAGGGTTAAAAACCCGCGCTACTACTATGGCATGTCCCAGGGGCACGGTAGAGACCGCTTAGTAGTAGCGAGGGTTAAAAACCAGCGCTACTACTATCAACTTAGTAGTAGCAAGGTTTAAAAACCCGTGCTACTAGTAAGTAGCAGTAGCGAGGGTTTTTAACCCGCGCTGCTAGTAAGTGTCTGTGTATAAGCTTTTCCCTAGCAGTGAAAAATTGATAAAAGTGGGATAGGAGAGGTCAAAACTTTAAGTAGCGATGAACCCACTCTTTTGGATCTCAAGGAATTTAATTATGGTAATTGTTCTTTAATAGATTGTATTTCCTTGTTGCAATCCATGCTGAATTTTCCTCATGCTTATAATCAAAATTAAGCTTTTACTAAACATATGGTTGATGCTATGATGCAATCTTTTGAAGAAAAGCTTGAACTGGAAGTTTCTATCCGTAGAAATCTTTATGATGAGTGAGTGGGAACCTACTATTAAGATTACGATTAAAGATTATGAGTGCCATGCTTTGTGTTATTTGGGTTCTAGCGTCTCTACGATTCCAAAAACTTTATGTGATGTGTTAGGTTTCCGTGAATTCGATGATTGTTCTTTAAATTTGCATCTTGTTGATTCCACTATTAAGAAACCTGTGGGGAGGATTAATGATGTTCTTATTATTGCAAATAGGAATTATGTGTCTGTAGACTTCATTGTTCTTTATATAGATTGCAATCCTACATGTCCTATTATTCTTGATAAACCTTTCCATAGAACGATTGGAGCAATTATTGGTATGAAAGAAAGAAACATTAGATTTCAATTTCGTTTAAGGAAAGGCATGAAACACTTTCCAAGAAAGTAAATTAAATTTCCTTATGAATCTATTATGATTGCCACTTATGGATTGCATACCAAAGATGATAATACCTAGATCTATTCGTGTTTTTATGCCTAGCTAAGGGCGTTAAACAATAGCGCTTGTTGGGAGGCAACCCAATTTTATTTTTGTTTTTGCTTTTTAGGTTCTGTTTTGCATTAAATAATTCATCTAGCCTCCGGTTAGATGTGGTTTTGTGTTTTAATTAGTGTTCGTGCCAAGTAAGACCTTTGGGATTGCTTACGATGATAGTTGATTTGATCCTGCTGAAAAACGGAAACTTTTGCGCTCAGGAAAACAATTCGTATTTTTTTTACTGAAGCATAGAAAAACTCTGAATTTTTTACACAAGATCGATATTCGAATTTCCTGTGTTGTCCTAATTTTTAGAATTTTTGGAGTTATAAAAGTATTAGAACAATTTGGATCTTCGCAGATTGTTCTGTTTTTTGACAGATTCTGTTCTGTGTGTTCTTTGCTTATTTTGATGAATCTATGGCTAGTATCGGGGGTATGAACCATGGAAAAGTTGGAATGCAATAGATATTACAACAATATAAATAAAGAATGAGTTCACAACAGTACCAAAAGTGTCGTTTTATTTTCTTATACTAAAGGAGCTTATGAGTTTTTTTGTTGAGTTTTGTGTTGTGAAGTTTTCAAGTTTTGGGTAGGATTTTATGGACTATACAATAAGGAGTGGCAAGAGCATAACCTTTGGGATGCCCAAGGCACCCCAAGGTAATATTCAAGTATAACCAAGAGCCTAAGCTTAGGGATGCCCCGAAAGGCATCCCCTCTTTCGTCTTCGTCTATCGGTAACTTACTTGAGGCTATATTTTTATTCACCACAGGATTAGTGTTTTGCTTGGAGCGTATTGTATGATTTGAGCCTTTGCTTTTTAGTTCGCCACAATCATCCTTACTGTACACACCTTTTGAGAGAGACATGCATGAGTCGTGACTTATTAGAGTACTCTATGTGCTTCACTTATATCTTTTGAGCTAGGCAATTTTGCTCTAGTGCTTCACTTATATATTTTTAGAGCACGTCGGTGGTTTTATTTTATACAAACTAATGAACTCTCATGCTTCACTTATATTGTTTTGAGAGTCTCTAAACAGCATGGTAATTTGCTTTGGTTATAAATTTAGTCCTAATATGATAGGCATCCAAGAGGGGTATGATAAAAACTTTCATATAAAGTGCATTGAATACTATGGGAAGTTTGATTCTTTATGATTGTTTTGAGATATGAAGGTGGTGATATTAGAGTCATGCTAGTAAGTAGTTGTGAATTTTAGATATACTTGTGCTAAAGTTTGTGATTGTCGTAGCATGCACGTATGGTGAACCGTTATGTGATGAAATCGGAGCATGATTTATTTATTGATTGTCTTCCTTACGAGTGGCGGTCGGGGACGAGCGATGGTCTTTTCCTACCAATCTATCCCCCTAGGGCATGTGCGTAGTACTTCCTTTCGATAACTAATAGATTTTTGCAATAAGTATATGAGTTCTTTATGACTAATGTTGAGTCCATGGATTATACGCACTGTCACCCTTCCACCTTTGCTTGCCTCTCTATAACCGCACAACTTTTGCCGGTACCATAAACCCACCATATACCTTCCAACAGCCACCATACCTACCTATTATGGCATTTCCATAGTCATTCCGAGATATATTGCCATGCAACTATCCACCGTTCCGTTCATTATGACACGCTCCATCATTGTCATATTGCTTTGCATGATCATGTAGTTGACATCGTATTTGTGGCAAAGCCACCTTTCATAATTCTTTCAAGCATGTCACTCTTGATTCATTGCACATTCCGGTACACCGCCGGAGGCATTCACATAGAGTCATATTTTGTTCTATGTATCAAGTTGTACTTTTTTGAGTTGTATGTAAATAAAAGTGTGATGATCTTCATTATTAGAGCATTGTCCCATGTGAGGAAAGGATGATGGAGTCTATGATTCCCCCACAAGTCCGGATGAGACTCCGGACGAAAAAAAAGAGGCAAAAAAATGAGAGAAGGCCCAAATAAAAAAATAAAATGAGAGAAAAGAGAGAAGGGGCAATGCTACTATCCTTTTTCCACACTTGTGCTTCAAAGTAGCACCATGATCTTCATGATAGAGAGTCTCCTATTTTGTAACTTTGATATACTAGTGGGAATTTTTCGTTACAGAACTTGGCTTGTATATTCCAATGATGGGCTTCCTCAAAATGCCCTAGGTCTTTGTGAGCAAGCAAGTTGGATGCACACCCACCTAGTTTCTTTTTGAGCTTTCATAAACTTATAGGTCTTGTGCATCCGTTGTATGGCAATCCCTACTCACTCACATTGATATCTATTAATGGGCATCTCCATAGCCCGTTGATACGCCTAGTTGATGTGAGACCATCTCCTTCTTTTTGTCTTCTCCACAACCACCCTCTATTCCACCTATGGTGTTATGTCCATGGCTCACGCTCATGTATTGCGTGGAAGTTGAAAAAGGTTGAGAACATCAAAAGTATGAAACAATTGCTTGGCTTGTCATCGGGGTTGTGCATGATTTAAATATTATTATGTGATGAAGATGGATCATAGCCAAACTATATGATTTTGTAGGGATAAGCTTTTTTGGCCATGAAATTTTGAGAAGACATATTTGCCTTGTTAGTATGCTTGAAGTATTACTATTTTATGTCAACATTAAACTTTTGTTTTGAATCATACGGATCTGAACATTCATGCCACAACAAAAGAAATTACAAGGATAAATAAACTAGGTAGCATTCCACATCAAAAAATTGGTTTTTATCATTTACCTACTCGAGGATGAGCAAGAATTAAGCTTGGGGATGCTTGATACGTCTCCAACGTATCTATAATTTTTGATTGTTCCATGCTATTATATTATCTGTTTTGGATGTTTTATATGCATTAATATGCTATTTTATATGATTTTTGGGACTAACCTATTAACCTAGAGCCTAGTGCCAGTTTCTGGTTTTTTTCCTTGTTTTACAGTTTCGCAGAAAAGGAATACCAAACGGAGTCCAAACGGAATAAAACTTTAGCGATGATTTTTCTTGGATCAGAAGACATCCACAGGACTTGGAGTGCAAGTCAGAGAAGCCACGAGGCGGCCACAAGGACGGAGGGCACGCCCAATGGGGTAGGACGCGCCACCAACCGTTGTGGGCCCCTCGTGAGTCCACCAACCTACTTCTTCCTCCTATATATTCTCATATATCCCAAAACCAACAGAAGGAGCCACGAAAACACTTCTCCACCGCCACAACCTTCTGTAACCATGAGATCCCATCTAGGGGCCTTCTCCGGCGTCCTGCCAGAGGGGGATTCGATCATGGAGGGCTTCTCATCAACACCATTGCCCTTCCGATGAAGTGTGAGTAGTTTACCTTAGTAGTTTACCTCAGACCTACGGGTCCATAACTAGTAGCTAGATGGCTTCTTCTCTCTCTTTGATTCTCAATACCATGTTCTCCTCGATGTTCTTGGAGATCTATTCGATGTAATACCTTTTTGCGGTGTGTTTGCCGAGATCCGATGAATTGTGGAATTATGATCAGCTTATCTATGAATATTATTTGAATCTTCTCTGAATTGTTATATGCATGATTTGATATCTTTGCAATTCTCTTCGAACTATCGATTTGGTTTGGCCAACAAGATTGGTTTTTCTTGCAATGGGAGAAGTGCATAGCTTTGGGTTCAATCTTGCGGTGTCCTTTTCCAATGATAGTAGGGGTAGCGAGGCATGTTTTGAATTGTTGCCATCGAGGATAACAAGATGGGGTTTTCATCATATTGCTTGAGTTTATACTGCTGCACCATGTCATCTTACTTGAAGCGTTACTCTGTTCTTATGAACTTAATAATCTAGATGCAGGCAGGAGTCGGCCGATGTGTGGAGTAACACTACTAGGGAAAATCCTAGCAGCAACGCGGGTTCTAGGTATATTAGTAGCAAGGGGACCGGCGCTACTAATAAGGCGCTACAGCTAACCCGTAGCAGCAGCGCATGCACGCCTGTGCTCCTGCTATACAATAGTAGCAGCGTGCTGCGTGGAAGCTCGCTACTGCTACTGTCACGCTGCTGCTAACTTTTCTCCACTCGCTACTGCTAATTTTAGTAGTTTTTGATTTTTTTCTGCATATTTGTTTTGTATTTGAACAGGCTTTATACAAGAATCTTTAGCAGATACAAATGTCATCATGATACACATACAAATGGCTGCGAGACCACAAATGTAATCATAGCAGATACATACAAATAGTCTCATCATAATCATCATCCAACACAAAGTGGTATCTCGTCATCATCTCAAAAATAGCGATACATGCAATTCTCGAATACTTGCAACTACAATGTCATCCATCTAAACAACGGTATACGCGAGAAGAGCTATCACTATGAGTGAGAGCGGAACTATACAGTACATGAGGCGGCAGTTACGAGTCCTCTCTCGTGCTAGCATGAACCTCAAGTAACTAGCTTCTCCTTCTTGTCTGCTTTTGAAGCCTATATGGCTGGCGCCCGAGACGCCATTCACTTGTGCCTGACACTCAGGCCACTTGTTGTACACCCCCGGAACCTTCACTTTGTACACGACATAGCACTGCCATCTCGCCATCAAGAAACTAGGTACTTGTTAGAGATGCATCTTCATCAAGAGGATGTACAATCATATGCAACAAAATATACTAGAGCAACACGGGAAAGAAAGGGTTAGCAACTAGATGCAACATATAGTACGCAAACTAATTAACTAGAGGTACGCAAGTCATCGTACCCAAACTAACAAAGTAGCACTACGTAAGTTCGGCAGGGACCGTGGGCATCACAAAGTTTCATCGCTACAGAAAGTATACATGTTCAACCGATACATATCATAATCATCGGCATCGTAAATCACTAGAAGTTTGATCCTTCCATATCATCGAGGATGGACCCTAGCTTCTTGAACGACGTGAGGTCATGACGTTGCATGCCTATGCGAGTTCGGACGTCAGCTCACGATATAGGGCCGTGGAGGAACATCCCATTCTCATCGACGACTTCTTTCATGATGATCATCGCAATGTCCCTTTGGATGCGAAAGAAGTCATCTCTAAGTTTATAATCCGCTTCTCCATGAGATTCTACCCACTTGTGGATATGATCATCATTTTTGCTTGTCATGCGAAGCTTTTGGTGATCTGTGCTGAACTCAATCATGAGATGGAGGATGTAGAATCCATCTTTCTTGCTTGGTTTTGGGAGATGGATGCAGCAGAAGTTAGTTTTATGCGCGAAACCCATTTTCTTGTTCCTTTGTTTCCTGATCTGCATGTGGCCACCTCTAATGCTGAAGCCTTGGAGAGCATCATATAGAATATTCATTATGTGGGTGTAGTCCTTCTTCTCGTAGTCTCTGGAAGGGTCGAAATACACAGTGTGGAAGACTAGCGGGTAAAGAACGATAAGGACGGCGCGCCCGTTGCTGCAGGGAAAAGACACCTCAAATTATTCTCCATATGAGCGAGAAGGAATGATTGAAATGTACGAAAGGGTTGTACGGAACTGACTTACTTTGGATGATAAGGCAGGAGGACAAATTCCTGGTCCTTATTCTGTACCATGAAGTTTTGGAGGTAGTCCGTAGAAGTTTCACGCTCAAAGTCGCCGAGACTCAAGAAAGACTCGTGCATGTAGTATGAATCCGTAACACAGATTTGCGAGACTACTTATCTCTTCATGACGGAGCTCATATGTAGCGCAAAAAGGCGAACGATTGTAAAATCGAGCCGCCTTGTCAAAAACATCTCAAAGATATGGTCAAAACGCAGGAAGAACACCTCCGCGGGCAGTGTGTCGACATAGCACTTCTCCTCAGGCACACGAGCCGCGTATGTTGGATATCCTGGATCCTTCGAGGCTAGTAGGCTTTTCTCAGTCGACAACACATGGTCGTGCAGCCTCCTGAGATCCCCTGATAGTGCCTCCAGCGGTTTCGGCGGTAGCATCGGCTCGCCCGTGAGATGGAACATGGCCGCACCTTTCACGGGTACACGCTCTTCAGAATCCATCATCTGGCTGTTATGTGCTGTGGCTTGCTTGGAGCCAGCTATCTTCCCCGATCTCTTCCTCTACTTTTTCCTGGGCACACCTTCCAGACCCTTCCTTAACCCCTGCCCCAGTGTTCTCGGGCTAAGCACTGTACGACCCCCGGCTAGTTGAGCCTGTGTTGAGGCGGCATCTTCAGGCGTGTCCGGTGAGGATTTCATGAAGAGAGAATTTTTGCAATCCCTGCTACGACCTTCCTGCCCGGGCAGATCATCCATATGCTCATTAGCACGCTGATAGCCCAATTCATCATATGGTTGACTCATCATATCTAAGTCACACTCATACATGTTTGTATTGAGGAAAGCCATTGGGTTGACCTCCGTCTCATCATCCATTCTCTGTTCTACAGGACCGATTACATCAGCCAGTACTATTACACCCCCTTCATCACGTCGTCCGACGCTCTCACCCAGCATTACATGAGCTGGTAATTGCGTAGGCTGGGTGGTGGTCTCTGCACATGCTTGTTGATGTGTGGTTATTGGTGTGCTCTCGGTCGGCTCCAGACGAATAAGATTCTTCGACCATAGCAGCACCCAACCCTTGCAGCTTCCAATCCGCGGTGGGGTCTCGTCGTCCTCTCCCACATGTTGTACTGGAGTAGGCAAATCCTCATGCCCTGATTTCACACTAGACAAGTTAGCCCTGAAGTGCCCAGCAGGAATCGGCTGGTTGTGGAACGTGGCTTGCAAGGGGTTCATTATCATCCCCTTTCCCACGTCCACCTTCTGGCCTTTGATCAAGTAGAGTATGGTGCACGGGGTTTCTTCGGCCTGCAAACACATGTCTGTGGCGTAAAACATCCGAAAGGCAACGAAAATGGAATATATATATATATATACATATATATATATATATATATATATATATATATATGTATATATATATATATATATATATATATATATTGGTGCGACATGTAATTACCGCGAGGGAGTCGAGCTCAGCCAAAGACGAAGGCCCACCTAGCGCGTCCGAGACTGAGGACGGGCTGCTATGAGCGGGAGCGACTGCGAGAGGAGGCCCGGTTGCGTGAGCAAGTGATGGTGCGGTGGTGTTGTTGTTCACAGAGTTGCTCCCAACGAAACTGGGCAACGGGAAATCATGTACCGTCTTGTCTGGATTTTCCTTCGTCCAATTGATGATAGCTGGAACCAAGTTAGTAGCGAAATCATTTCTGCAGGCAGTTAAAGCTGCATTGACTGTCTGCTGTAGCAACTCATTTTTCTCCTCGGCTGTTTTTTCGCATCCTTAGCTGCTTTTTTCTCGACCGCACTCGTGTGCCTGAGGATCCTTAGCTGCTTTTTTCGCATCCTTAGTTGCTTTTTTCGCATCCTTATCCGCGGGCAGTTTTTTTCGCATCCTTAGCTGCTTTTTTCTCCTCGGCTGTTTTTTTCACATGGAAGGTGTTTTTGTTGGAAATATGCCCTAGAGGCAATAATAAATTGATTATTATTATATTTCCTTGTTCATGATAATCGTTTATTATCCATGCTAGAATTGTATTGATAGGAAACTCAGATACATGTGTGGATACATAGACAACACCATGTCCCTAGTAAGCCTCTAGTTGACTAGCTCGTTGATCAATAGATGGTTACGGTTTCCTGACCATGGACATTGGATGTCATTGATAACGGGATCACATCATTAGAAGAATGATGTGATGGACAAGACCCAATCCTAAGCCTAGCACAAGATCATGTAGTTCGTATGCTAAAGTTTTTGCAAATGTCAAGTATCATTTCCTTAGACCATGAGATTGTGCAACTCCCGGATACCGTAAGAATGCTTTGGGTGTACCAAACGTCACAACGTAACTGGGTGACTATAAAGGTGCACTACGGGTATCTCCGAAAGTGTCTGTTGGGTTGGCACGAATCGAGACTGGGATTTGTCACTCCGTGTGACAGAGAGGTATCTCTGGGCCCACTCGGTAGGACATCATCATAATGTGCACAATGTGATCGAGGAGTTGATCACGGGATGATGTGTTACGGAACGAGTAAAAGAGACTTGCCGGTAACGAGATTGAACAAGGTATTGGGATACCGACGATCGAATCTCGGGCAAGTATAATACCGATAGACAAAGGGAATTGTATACGGGATTGATTAAGTCCTTGACATCGTGGTTCATCCGATGGGATCATCGTGGAACATGTGGGATCCAACATGGGTATCCAGATCCCGCTGTTGGTTATTGACCGGAGAACGTCTCGGTCATGTCTGCATGTCTCCCGAACCCGTAGGGTCTACACACTTAAGGTTCGATGACGCTAGGGTTATAAAGGAAGATTGTATGTGGTTACCGAATGTTGTTCGGAGTCCCGGATGAGATCCCGGACGTCACGAGGAGTTCCGGAATGGTCCGGAGGTAAATATTTATATATGGGAAGTCCTGTTTTGGTCACCGGAACAGTTTCAGGGTTTATCGGTAGTGTACCGGGACCACCGGAGGTGTCCGGGGGTCCACCAAGTGGGGCCACAAGCCCCGGAGGCTTGCGTGGGCCAAGTGTGGGAGGGGACCAGCCCCAAGTGGGCTGGTGCCCCCCCCCCCCCACAAGTGCCCAAGGCGCAAGGGAGAGGAGAAGGGGGCAAACCCTAGGGCAGATGGGCCCTAAGGCCCATGCTCCCTGCGCCTCCCTCTCCTCCCCTCTTGGCCACCTCCCCCTTCCCCATCTAGGGCTGCCGCCCCCCTAGAGGGGGCGCACCCTCCTCCCTCTCCCCTATATATAGTGAGGCCTAGGGCTGCCCATAACACACGTGATTCGATCTCTCTCTCTCGTTGGTGCAGCCCTGCGTCTCTTCTTCCTCCTCTCTTGCGGTGCTTGGCGAAGCCCTGCTGGATTGCCACGCTCCTCCATCATCACCACGCCGTTGTGATGCTGCTGGATGGAGTCTTCCTCAACCTCTCCCTCTCTCCTTGCTGGATCAAGGCATGGGAGACGTCACTGGGCTGTACGTGTGTTGAACGCGGAGGTACCGTCCGTTCGGCACTAGGATCATTGGTGATCTAAATCACGACGAGTACGACTCCATCAACCCCGTTCACTTGAACGCTTCCGCTTAGCGATCTACAAGGGTATGTAGATGCACTCTCCTTCCCCTCGTTGCTGGTTTCTCCATAGATAGATCTTGGTGACACATAGGAAAATTTTGAATTTCTGCTACGTTCCCAACAGTGGCTTCATGAGCTAGGTCTATTGCGTAGATTCTTTGCACGAGTAGAACACAAAGTAGTTGTGGGCGTTGATTTTGTTCAATATGCTTACCGTTACTAGTCAATCTTGATTCGGCGGCATTGTGGGATGAAGCGGCCCGGACCGACCTTACACGTACACTTACGTGAGACAGGTTCCACCGACTGACATGCACTAGTTGCATAAGGTGGCTAGCGGGTGCCAGTCTCTCCCACTTTAGTCGGATCGGATTCGATGAAAAGGGTCCTTATGAAGGGTAAATAGCAATTGACATATCACGTTGTGGTTTTGCGTAGGTAAGAAACGTTCTTGCTAGAAACCCATAGCAGCCACGTAAAACATGCAAACAACAATTAGAGGACGTCTAACTTGTTTTTGCAGGGTATGCTATGTGATGTGATATGGCCAAAAAGGATGTGATGAATGATATATGTGATGTATGAGATGATCATGTTCTTGTAATAGGAATCACGACTTGCATGTCGATGAGTATGACAACCGGCAGGAGCCATAGGAGTTGTCTTAATTTATTTATGACCTGCGTGTCAACATAAACGTCATGTAATTACTTTACTTTATTGCTAACCGTTAACTGTAGTAGTAGAAGTAATAGTTGACGTGACAACTTCATGAAGACACGATGATGGAGATCATGATGATGGAGATCATGGTGTCATGCCGGTGACGACGATGATCATGGAGCCCTGAAGATGGAGATCAAAAGGAGCAAAGTGATGATGGCCATATCATGTCACTATTTGATTGCATGTGATGTTTATCATGTTTTTGCATCTTATTTGCTTAGAACGACGGTAGTAAATAAGATGATCCCTCATTAAAATTTCAAGAAAGTGTTCTCCCTAACTGTGCACCGTTGCGAAAGTTCGTCGTTTCGAAGCACCACGTGATGATCGGGTGTGATAGATTCTTACGTTCACATACGACGGGTGTAAGCCAGATTTACACACGCGAAACACTTAGGTTGACTTGACGAGCCTAGCATGTACAGACATGGCCTCGGAACACAAGAGACCGAAAGGTCGAGCATGAGTCGTATGGTAGATACGATCAACATGAAGATGTTCACCGATGATGACTAGTCCGTCTCACGTGATGATCGGACACGGCCTAGTTGACTCGGATCATGTAATCACTTAGATGACTAGAGGGATGTCTATCTGAGTGGGAGTTCATAAGATGAACTTAATTATCCTGAACATAGTCAAAAGATCTTTGCAAATTATGTCATAAGCTCGCGCTTTAGTTCTACTGTTTTAGATATGTTCCTAGAGAAAATATAGTTGAAAGTTGATAGTAGCAATTATGCGGACAGTAGAAGGCTTGTGTCCTTAATGCACCGCTCGGTGTGCTGGACCTCGAACGTGGTCTGTGGATGTTGCGAACATCTGACATACACGTTTTGATGACTACATGATAGTTCGGTAATGATAAATGGTTTAGAATTGAGGCACCGAAGACATTTTTGAAATGTCGCGGAACATATGAGATGTTTCGAGGGCTAAAATTGGGATTTCAGGCTCGTGACCACGTCAAGAGGTATAAGACCTCCGACGATTTTCTTAGCCTGCAAACTAAGGGAGAAAAGCTCAATCGTTGAGCCTGTGCTCAGATTGTCTGGGTACAACAATCACTTGAATTGAGTGGGATTTGATCTTCCAGATAAGATAGTGATGTTTCACCAAAGTCATTGCCACCAAGCTGCGAGAGCTTCGTGATGAACTATAACATATCAGGGATAGATATGATGATCCTTGAAATGTTCGCGATGTTTGACACCGCGAAAGTAGAAATCAAGAAGGAGCATCAACTGTTGATGGTTAGTGAAACCACTAGTTTCAAGAAGGGTAAGGGCAAGAAGGGATACTTCATGAAATGGCAAATCAGCTGCTGCTCTAGTGGAGAAACCCAAGATTGAACCCAAACCCGAGACTAAGTGCTTCTGTAATGAGGGGAACAGCTACTGGAGCAGTATTACCCTAGATACTTGGTAGATGAGAAGGCTGTCGATAGAAGTATATTGGATATACATTATGTGAATGTGTACTTTACTAGTACTCCTAGTAGCATCAGGGTATTAGATACCGGTTCGGTTGCTAAGTGTTAGTAACTCGAAATAAAAGCTACAGAATAAATGGAGACTAGCTGAAGGTGAGCTGACGAGATGTGTTGGAAGTGCTTCCAAGGTTGATATGATCAAGCATCGCACGCTCCCTCTACCATCGAGATTGGTGTTAAACCTAAATAACTGTTATTTGGTGTTTGCGTTGAGCATAGACATGATTGGATTATGTCTATCGCAATACGGTTATTCGTTTAAGGAGAATAAAGGTTACTCTATTTATTTGAATAATACCTTCAATGGTCTTGCACCTAAACTGAATGGTTTATTGAATCTCGATCATAGTGATACACATGTTCATGCCAAAAGATATAAGATAGTAATGATAGTACCACCTACTTGTGGCACTGCCATGTAAGTCATATTGGTATAAAACGCATGAAGAAGCTCCATGTTGATGGATCTTTGGACTCACTCATTTTTTTGAAAAAGGATTGAGTAATGTGAACCATGTCTATTGGTATATATGCATGAAGAAACTCCATGCAGATGCACCGTTTGGACTCACTTGATTTTGAATCACTTGAGACATGCAGATCATACCACATGGGCAAGATGACTGAAAGCTTCGGTTTCAGTAAAATGGAACAAGAAAGCAACTTGTTGGAAGTAACACATTTTGATGTGTGCAGTCCAATGAGTGCTTAGGCACGCAGTGGATATCGTTATGCTCTTACTTCACAGATGATTTGAGTAGGTACTGAGTATATTTACTTGATGAAACACAAGTCTGAATTATTGAATGGTTCAAGTAATTTCAGAATGAAGTTGAATATCGTCGTGACAAGAGGATAAAATATCTATGATATGATCATAGAGATGAATATCTGAGTTGCGAGTTTGGTACACAATTTAGACATTGTGGAAATTGTTTCACGACTAGTACCGCCTGGAACACCATAGTGTGATGGTGTGTCCGAACATCATAACTGCACCCTATTGGATATGATGCATACCATGATGTCTCTTATCGAATTACCACTATCGTTCATGGGTTAGGCATTGGAGACAACCGCACTCACTTTAAATAGCGCACCACGTAATTCCAATGAGATGACACCGTATGAACTATGGTTTAGAGAAACCTAAGCTGTCATTTCTTAAAAGTTTGGGGCTGCGACGCTTATATGGAAAAGTTTCAGGCTGATAAGCTCGAACCCAAAGCGGATAACTGCATCTTCATAGGACACCCAAAACAGTTGGGTATACCTCCTGTCTCAGATCCGAAAGCAATAGGGATTGTTTCTCGAATCGGGTCCTTTCTCGAGGAAAAGTTTCTCTCGAAAGAATTGAGTGGGAGGATGGTGGAGACTTGATGAGGTTATTGAACCGTCACTTCAACTAGTGTGTAGCAGGGCACAGGAATTGTTCCTATGGCACCTACACCAATTGAAGTAGAAGCTTATGATAGTGATCATGAGACTTCGGATCAAGTCACTCCCAAACCTCGTAGGATGACAAGGATGCGTACTACTTCAGAGTGGTACGTAATCCTGTCTTGGAAGTCATGTTGCTAGACAATAATGAACCTACAAGCTATGGAGAAGCGATGGTGGGCCCGGATTCCAATGAATGGCTCGAGGCCATAAAATCCGAGAGAGGATCCATGTATGAAAACAAAGTATAGACTTTGGAAGAACTACTTGATGGTCGTAAGGCTGTTAGGTACATATGGATTTTAAAAGGAAGACGAACAATGATGGTAAATGTCACCATTAAGAAAGCTCTACTTGTCATTAAAATGTTTTCCGACAAGTTCAAGGAGTTGACTACGATGAGATTTTCTCACCCATAGCGATGCTAAAAGTCTGTTTGAATTATGTTAGCGATTACTGCATTATTTATGAAATTGTGCAGATAGGATGTCAAAACATTGTTTCCTCGACGATTTTCTTGAGGAAAGGTTGTATGTGATACAACCAGAAGATTTTTGTCAATCCTGAAAGATGCTAACAAGTATGCAAAGCTCCAGCAATCCTTCTAAGGACTGGAGTAAGCATCTCGGAGTTGGAATGTACACTTTGATGAGATGATCAAAGATTTTAGGTTTATACAAAGTTTATGAGAAACTTGTATTTCCAAAGAAGTGAGTGGGAGCACTATAGAATTTCTGATGAGTATATGTCGTTGACATATTGTTTATCAGAAATGATGTAGAATTTCTGGAAAGCATATAGGGTTATTTGAAAAGTGTTTTTCAATGGAAAACCTGGATTAAGCTACTTGAACATTGAGCATCAAGATCTATAAGGATAGATCAAAATCGCTTAATAGTATTTTCAAATAAATACATATCATGACAAGATTTTGAAGGAATTCAAAATAGATCAGCAAAGAAGGAGTTCTTGGCTGTATTACACGCGTGAGTATTGAGTAAGACTCAAGACCTGACCGCGGCAGAAGAGAGAGAAAGGACGAAGGTCGTCCCCTATGCTTAGACATAGGCTCTACAGTATGCTATGTTGTGTACCGCACCTGAAGTGTGCCAAACCATGAGTCAGTCAAGGGGTACAAGTGTGATCTAGAAATGGATCACAGGACAACGATCAAGGTTATCCTTAGTAACTAGTGGACTGAGGAATTTTCTCGATTATGGAGGTGGTAAAAGAGTTCGTCGTAAAGGGTTACGCCGATGCAAACTTTGACACTGATCCAGATTATTCTAAGTAGTAAACTGGATTCATATAGTAGAACAGTTATTTGGAATAGCTCCAAATAGAGCGTGGAAACTGCATCTAGGAGATGACATAGAGATTTGTAAAGCACACACGGATCTGAAAGGTTCAGACCCGTTGACTATAACATCTCTCACAAGCATAACATGATCAAACCCAGAACTCTTGGGTGTTAGTCACATAGGGATGTGACCTTGAGTGTTAATCACATATCGATGTGAACTAGATTATTGACTCTAGTGCAAGTGGGAGACTGTTGGAAATATGCCCTAGAGGCAATAATAAATTGATTATTATTATATTTCCTTGTTCATGATAATCGTTTATTATCCATGCTAGAATTGTATTGATAGGAAACTCAGATACATGTGTGGATACATAGACAACACCATGTCCCTAGTAAGCCTCTAGTTGACTAGCTCGTTGATCAATAGATGGTTACGGTTTCCTGACCATGGACATTGGATGTCATTGATAACGGGATCACATCATTAGAAGAATGATGTGATGGACAAGACCCAATCCTAAGCCTAGCACAAGATCATGTAGTTCGTATGCTAAAGTTTTTGCAAATGTCAAGTATCATTTCCTTAGACCATGAGATTGTGCAACTCCCAGATACCGTAAGAATGCTTTGGGTGTACCAAACGTCACAACGTAACTGGGTGACTATAAAGGTGCACTACGGGTATCTCCGAAAGTGTCTGTTGGGTTGGCACGAATCGAGACTGGGATTTGTCACTCCGTGTGACAGAGAGGTATCTCTGGGCCCACTCGGTAGGACATCATCATAATGTGCACAATGTGATCAAGGAGTTGATCACGGGATGATGTGTTACGGAACGAGTAAAAGAGACTTGCCGGTAACGAGATTGAACAAGGTATTGGGATACCGACGATCGAATCTCGGGCAAGTATAATACCGATAGACAAAGGGAATTGTATACGGGATTGATTAAGTCCTTGACATCGTGGTTCATCCGATGAGATCATCGTGGAACATGTGGGAGCCAACATGGGTATCCAGATCCCGCTGTTGGTTATTGACCGGAGAACGTCTCGGTCATGTCTGCATGTCTCCCGAACCCGTAGGGTCTACACACTTAAGGTTCGATGACGCTAGGGTTATAAAGGAAGCTTGTATGTGGTTACCGAATGTTGTTCGGAGTCCCGGATGAGATCCCGGACGTCACGAGGAGTTCCGGAATGGTCCGGAGGTAAAGATTTATATATGGGAAGTCCTGTTTTGGTCGCCGGAACAGTTTCAGGGTTTATCGGTAGTGTACCGGGACCACCGGAGGTGTCCGGGGGTCCACCAAGTGGGGCCACAAGCCCCGGAGGCTTGCGTGGGCCAAGTGTGGGAGGGGACCAGCCCCAAGTGGGCTGGTGCGCCCCCCCGCCACAAGTGCCCAAGGCGCAAGGGAGAGGAGAAGGGGGCAAACCCTAGGGCAGATGGGCCCTAAGGCCCATGCTCCCTGCGCCTCCCTCTCCTCCCCTCTTGGCCACCTCCCCCTTCCCCATCTAGGGCTGCCGCCCCCCTAGGGGTGGGAACCCTAGAGGGGGCGCACCCTCCTCCCTCTCCCCTATATATAGTGAGGCCTAGGGCTGCCCATAACACACGTGATTCGATCTCTCTCTCGTTGGTGCAGCCCTGCGTCTCTTCTTCCTCCTCTCTTGCGGTGCTTGGCGAAGCCCTGCTGGATTACCACGCTCCTCCATCATCACCACGCCGTTGTGATGCTGCTGGATGGAGTCTTCCTCAACCTCTCCCTCTCTCCTTGCTGGATCAAGGCATGGGAGACGTCACTGGGCTGTACGTGTGTTGAACGCGGAGGTGTCGTCCGTTCGGCACTAGGATCATCGGTGATCTGAATCACGACGAGTACGACTCCATCAACCCCGTTCACTTGAACGCTTCCGCTTAGCGATCTACAAGGGTATGTAGATGCACTCTCCTTCCCCTCGTTGCTGGTTTCTCCATAGATAGATCTTGGTGACACGTAGGAAAATTTTGAATTTCTGCTACGTTCCCCATCAGTTTTACAACGAGGGCCCGGAGGCCAAGAAGCAGAAAAATAAGCAAAAAAAGATGTCCGCCTGACTAAACTTCTTTTTCTGCTTCTTGGCCTCCGGGCCCTCGTTGTAAAACACCTTCAATGTGGCGCCGTCTCCAGCGCCGTGCACACGACCATATTGCGGCCGCTGGCCCAAAGGGAGTCCCTTAAGTTCGTTCAAGGCCCGGTTGAGAGGGGTGTCCCACTTGGGCCTCATCGGAGAAGTAGGGCTTTCGGCTGCAAGCTGGTGTTGCTTCTCTTGCAGAAGGAGCGTGAACCATTTAGGAATGTTTAGTCGACTAGATCTAGAGCTAAATGTAAGGTGGTAAAAGAATAATTACCAGTAGTCTAATCAATTTCCTCATGATCTGGTCCGTGTAAAAAACCTTCCTTTCCTTGTCCCACTTGTAGCGTGCCCTGATGAAGTCACGCTCCAAGGGGTTGGTGAACTTCGCGAAGGGGTCTGGGATACCCGCGGCTTCACATTCCGTGTCCTCCCTATCCCATATGGGCCTTTTACAGGTAGCCATGGCTTCCGAGGCGATGCTTCCCCATGTTCCTTTGCTGAAGGCCCTTGAATTACGCAGCCTTAGCCTTGGATGCCTCAGTAGCGCAAGTGTCCTTGAACTTTTCGAACTCCTCTTCCGTAAGCGTCGGATTTTCCTCCAGAATCTTGGACAGGGGTTCCTCAGCCTCAATAGGTCGTTTCACCCTCCCTTTCCAGGAGGCCAAATCATTGCTGAACATGCCCATGGCATGATTGTTAATCTTTTTCATCTTCGGATGATCCCACGGTTGTTCTATGTTATTATCCTGGTCGGGGAACTTGAATCTCTTGTGCAACTTCGTCAGGAGCAACCGCGTCAAACATTCTTTACTCCTTAAGTCATCGTCGTTGATGCTCGCGCATTCCCGTAGGATGCATCCTACTTGGTTCCCATAGCACTTGCGAGGTTCTTCCGGCTTTAATGGCTCAAACTTGCCTGGTGCCATCTTTGTGATCACCAGTCGTCCAATCCCTAGTTTGTTAGGTTTTCGTATCCTCTGCTTCTTCTGCTTCTTCTTTTCAGTAGCGGCATCGGCGCCGATACCTTCCCCGTCGGTATCTTCCCCGCCGGTACCTTCCCCGCCGGTCTCGGCGCTGCCATCGGTGCCGGCGCCGTCGGTGTTGATGTCGGCGTCAGTACCATCATCGAGGCCGACCTGCAGACCTTGACTTTGCAATTGCTTAGCAGTCAAATAGTCGAGGTACTCTTGTTCACCCTCATAATCCATCTCGTCTGCATCTTGGTCAGAAGGCCGAGTTTCTTCGTTGTTCGACATGTTTCCTATGATTAAGTCTCCTCGTTTAATTCTAGAACTATGAAAAAAAATGAGAAATGACATAATTGCCGGAATGTCGTTTCCCAGCAACTCCCAGCACTCGATATGCCTACTATCTAGCACATATCATGCCAAAATTCACGGAAAATTTCAGCATGACCTTTGCTAAAAAATGGACATATCGAGCGCCTGAAATTCACCGGAACGGAAATGAATCAAAATTCCGGCGTAACATAGGCCACTCGGATCATTTACCCCGCACATAATCATCATGTCCAAAATGACATGTCCAAATTCCAAATATGACATGTCCAAAACATCACATGTCCACTTCAAAATTGCATATAAAAGGAAGAAAAATATAGAACTTGAAGAAAAAACCTAGCTAAATTCTTAACTAAATATATAACCTAATTAACCATCTGCCCTAACTAAAACCTAAGTAAATTCACCAAAAAAATCTAGGTACCAGAGAGAGGAGGAACGGTGGGGGGCTTACAGAGGGTGCAGGCTCGACGACGGCCAAGGTTGGGAGGGGTCGGGGTAGGGGTCGAGTGCCGGGGCCGGGGTCGGGGTCGGTCGGGGTTGGGGTTGGGGTCGGGGTCGGGCTGGGTCGGGGTCAGGTGCCGGGGCCGGAGCCGGCGCCGGGGTCGGTCGGGGTCGGCCTCGGGGGCGAGCGCAGAGGCGCGGCGAGGGCAGGGCTCCGGCGGCGCGACAGGGGAAGAGAGAGTGTGGGGATTTGGGGGAAAAGAGGCGGGGTGAAGGGAGGAGTGGGGATTTTGTGGGTTAAGTGGGCATAGCAATAGCGCGTTTAGGCAAAACGCGCTATAGCTACTCCAGGTAGCTATAGCAGTTTGGTGTAGAAACCGCTACTGCTATCTTGACTAGTTGTAGCTCTTTTCTCACAAAAGCGCTGCTGCTATAACCAGTACCTATATAACAGTTTTCCTGCTTGTTTCCTTCTATTTTCTTTTCCTTTATTGTCTCTCACTTTTCTTTTCTTTTTTCTGAGAGCAGTGAACGAAGGGAAGGCGATATATATTGCATCATTTGACGGTTAAATATGTATACAAAATAGGAACATATATATTACATCATTGGACCCATGCATAATAATGGCTAAGTGTGTATACAAAATAGGAACATATATATTACATCATTTGACCGATAACATATGGTTCCTCAGCGTTGACGTTTTCGTTTTTGAGTCAGCTTCTTTCCCTTCTTGTTCGTTCAAAAATAATTGAGCCCCTCATTGTGACTTTGCCTTTTCCATGGAGTGCGGATTTTCTTAGGTAATGCAGTATTGATTCTTCTTTTGACGTATACTTCATCATCATCGTCATCTTCCCTCATTGGGTTGCCGTACTGATCGTAGTCTTCCTCGTTGGCGACTCCATCCATTCCAATGATGTTCATTTTGCCTCTCCTCACGGCAACACGGCTGGGATTGCGCGGGTCGGTTATGAAGAAGCATTGTGTCATGTGCTTAGCGTGTACCCATGGCTCATTTTTTGTGATAGCGTTCGCGGTAGCGCTCTTGGCGTCGGGTATAGTCATGGTAGTGAAATTCCAGTTTTCTCTTTCAACATTCTTAGCCCATCTGACACGGAACATCGTCGTATTGTGCAGTCCAGAGTAGTCAAGCTCCCAGATCTCCTCGACCCTTCCATAAAATCTTTCAGTTGCGCCGTTGTCACTGCAGGTCATGCATTCCATAGTCACCCCTGAGTTCTGATCATAACTGTCCATATCTTTGGCCTCAGTGTAGAACGTGTATCCGTTGATACCGTATGCCTGATAGGTTACGAGGTTGGGCGAGGAGCCATGTGCTAAGGCATATATGAGCAATCCGTCCTTAGAGCCCTCCTCTGGGGGATTAGCAATAATATGCTCTTTGAACCAATGCAGGAAAGTGGAGTTGTGCTCTCTAGTAACTTCGGCGTCCGTCCTGCATACCCCCGGTCACGATACTTCTTTGCGATAATTTCTTTGTGCAGTGCCATGAAAGGATCTACCTCATCTAGGTGTTGTAGCAGTACCAAGTTTGCTCTGTCAAAGTCGCTGCGTCGATCTGAGTATGCCACGTGCAGTTCCCTGCGACCGTTGGAGTGACCTTCTCCTTCGAGCCTCCCATCGTGCTTGTTAACGGGCAAACCAACACTAACACCAGGCGGCTGGTCTGCGCCATATAGAAAATTCTCGCAGAAAGAGATGCACTCTTGTGTCAGATAGCCCTGGACGATGCTTCCATCCGGACGGGACATGTTGCGAACGAATCCTTTGATGATCCCATTCACCCTCTCAAACGGCATCATGTTGTGCAGAAATGACGGCCCCGGGTCTATTATGTCGTCCACAATATGGACACACAGATGCACCATCATGTCAAAGAACGCGGGCAGGAAGTACATCTCAAGCTTATTCAGTATCACAACGATCTCTTCCTATAGCCTTCGGAGCTGCTTCACACTGATCGACTTTCAAGAGATGACGTCGAAAAAGTTGCAGAGACCAATAAGCGTGTCACGGACGTGCTTGTCCATTTATCCCTCTAAGGGAAACAGGTAGTATATGCGTCACATCACATGACAGTCATGGGACTTCATCCTGCTAAACTTTTCTTGTCCGTGTCTAGATATCTGCTTATCTTGCCACAGTAACCGAAACTAACTTTGACTCCGGTAAGGCACTTAAAGAATTGATCGATCTCAGCCTGACTTAAGGCTAGCCAGATTTAGAGAAGAGTTTAGTCTTCTCCAATATAGGGTTAAAGACAACAAGAAAGAGTTCATCTTCTTGCTTTTAGACTCCCTACCCTCTGATTAATTGTAATCTTTAGATCTTTTATACCCCCACTCCAAAGAGAGATGGGGTGAGACATGTACATGATGTAACTACTCCTGTAAATGTGCTATGATTATTAATATATGACAGTGGGAGCCTCTCCCACTGCCCCAGTTCCTTAAAAAAAGCAAGAAGGGGGGCAATAATCCTCTTTCTTTATTTTCTTGCCCTTCTTCTCCCACGCCTATGTCTCCGTCTCTGTCTTGTCTGACTTTTTACGAGGCGGCATGTGCAGATCTTCCCTGATATTCAAATCTTGCAAGTCTTTTCATGCCTCGTCCCATCCTTGGTCTTATCTGGCATGTTCATCAGTGTCACGAGCAAGCTCTCAAGGACATTCTTACAGATATGCATTTGATCAAGGCAATGAGGTGTATCTAGTTTGTGCAAGTACTCCAAGTCCCAGAACACAGACCTCGTCTTCCATACCTTCAGCAGCGGCTCCGGCGCCTTTTTCATTGTCCTTCCCAGCGCGGGGTACTCCTTTCAATTTTTCAACAGCTCATCGATTTCGGCGCCGCTCCGCTTACGTGGAGGTCCTCGATGCTCAACGTGACCATTGAATAGATCTCCACGGTTTCCCCATGGGTCATCCTGTTCGAGCCATCTTTGATGCCCCATGTACACGATTTTCCCAGATCCGCCATCTTTCCTTGACGTTAGCTGCTGAGACGTCGTATCATCCATGCATCGCGTGCATCCGCCATATCCATGGCACACTTGGCCTGCGACATATCCATAACCAAGATAGTCGTGCACCGTCGTGATCAGCGTGGCTCTCATGTAGAAATATTCGCCTTTGCTGGCGTCCCATGTCTTGGCCAATGTTTTCCATAACATGTCTAACTCCTCTTGAAGTAGCCCCAGATAAAAATTAATATTATTTCCTGGTTGCTTCGACCCTTGAATAAGCATGCTCATGTGAATGTACTTCGACTTCATGCACAACCAGGGGGAGGTTGTACATCCATACAAACACGGGCCATGTGCTATGGTTGGTGTTCTGGTTGCCAAATGGATTCATGCCATCGGTACACGCGCCTAGCACGATGTTCCTTGCATCACATTCGAAATACCGATAGAAGCTGTTCAATGCTCTCCACTGGCTTCCATCCTTGACGTGTCTCAGCTTCGGATCATCTTCATCATCGGGCTTCTTCCTCTCCGCGTGCCAGCGCATTAGCTTTGCTTCCTTGGGGTGTATGAAATACCGCTGGAGATGGGGAGTGATCGGTAAGTACCATACAACTTTCTTGGGACATTTCATCCCGGCGTTCTTGTATCGAGAAGCATTGCACACCAGACAACTTGTTTTTTCCGCGTGCTCCTTCCGAAAAATTATGCAATCGTCGATGCATGCATGGTATCTAACATGCGGCATATCAAGAGGGCACACGATCTTCTTGGCCTGATCAACACTAGTAGGACATAGATTCCCCGCGGGAAGAACATCCTTTAGGTACTTGAGATGCTCATCGAGGCTAGTGTCGGTCCATTAGTTTTTAGCCTTCCTCTTCGGGAGTTGGAGCGTGAAACTCAAGTGGGTCACCTCAAGATTGCAACCATCATACAATGGACTGTTCGAGTCTACCACCAGTTGCTCCAGCTTAGCCTCCTCTCTAGAAGCAGCTCTCTCAATACTCGTCTCCTTGCAAAGCAGTGCTTGAACATGAGGGTCCCGCACGATTGATCTTAGTACCAACGAACTCTGCTGCGTGGAGTCCATGCTCTCTCCGCCGCCATGTCCGGCCCCTTCTCCTCCGCCATGTCCGGCCCCTTCTCCGCTGCCATGTCCGGCCTCTTTCCCGTCGCCATTATCGATCATCTCTTCGTCTTGCCCCGTGTCTTCATTGCCTGCCTCGTCGGCGTCCTCAACATCGTCATCCTCATCTTTAATTATCCACCGAGTATAGCCATCCATGAAACCAGTCATGAGCAGGTGCGCTTCGACATGACCATCGTCATAGGGGTCGAGCCAAACTATTCCTTTGCATTTTCGACACGGACATAAAACCTCTGTCCGGTTATTTTCTTTCATGTCCTGCACCACCGACCGCAACCACCTGTCCACCATCGTTCCACCGACCATCATGAACTTCTACACGGTAATAATAAACAAATTGATTATAAAAATGCGTGCATGCATCAAATTCATACAAAAATTCGGCATGACCTTCCCTAAAAATAGGACATATAGATCTAGAGTTTGCCCGGAATTCGCCAAAACGGAAATAAATCGATATTTCGGCAAAACATAGGCAACTCAAAAGCACAATTTGGCGTCAACTCATGCCACACACACAATTTCCATTATATTGTCCAATTATAATATAACACACACATACACATATTTCCATTTTGCAAAAGCATGAAATTTTAATCACCTCTATCTCAAGATCGAGCACACGGTGGAGATGATGATGTATGGAGATCAAAAGTGCACAAAGCTCTTCTTGACAAAGATAGATCTAGTTAGGGGGAAAATAGGTCACTTAACTAAATGCTACATCTACCTAGCTAGCTAATTTGGGAGGAGACAACTTCAACTAGTGGAGGGGGAAGGAAAAAGAGAAAGGAGATGCATTAATGGAGGTGGTGCAGTTAGCTAGGAGTAATGAAGAGAGAGAAAGGTAGGTAGAAGAGGGAGAGTAATGGGGGAGAAATTTTGAGGAAGAAGAAGAGCGAGAGAGGGAGGATGTGGGAGGTAGGGGAAAGGTAGGAGAGGAGATGGGGGAGGGGAGGACGGGTGGGAAAAGGTGGTGGGGTGCTGCGAACTAGCAGTAGCGCGGGAGGAAAAACGCGCTACTGATAAGAGCATAGCAGCAGCGCGCTTTTCTCACACGCGCTACTGCTAAACGGGGCCAACCGTGTGGACAATTTCAAAATTAGCAGCAGAGACTTGAGTAAAAAGCGCGCTACTACTATTGCATTAGCACTAGCGCACACCATGACTCCGCGCTGCTGCTAAACTTAGGTTGTTGGTTACTGTCGGTCAATTTTTGTAGCAGCGCGGTTTAGCCCTCACGCGCTACTGCTAAATTTGCATCAGTAGCGTGTTTTTCTTAACCGCGCTACTGCTAATTAGCAGTAGCGCTTCTTTTTGTGCCGCGCTGCTGCTAAGATTCTGTGTATAAGGTTTTCCCCAGTAGTGTAATAGTAGTAGATGCAGGCAGGAGTCGGTCTACTTGATACAGACGTGATGCCTATATTCATGATCATTGCCTTAGATATCGTCATAACTTTGCGTTTTTCTATCAGATCTCAGTTTTGCAAGTAACCATGAAGTGATTGATAACCCCTTTATCGCGTTGGGTGCAAGTTGTTGATTGTTTGTGCAGGTATTCAGTGACTTGTGCGTTGTCTCCTACTGGATTGATACCTTGGTTATCAAACTGAGGAAAATACTTACTCTACTTTGCTACATCAGTCTTTCCTCTTCAAGGGAAAAACCAACGCAAACTCAAGAGGTAGCACCCGTCAACTCGCCACGCGGTGCGACGCAACGCTAGCGTACGTATTTGTACGTACTTGGAGCAGACGTGCGTGTGTTGCCGCGGTTTGGCGTATAAGATCTTTTCTAAAAGGGACGATCCTGTCTTTTTTATGAAGGGGTATGGGTATCTTTGTCGTTGATGTGTTTAGAGCACCTCCAACACGCCGACCCATTTCTTCTGCGCATGTCCGTTTGGGTCATTGCAGACACAAAACTCGGCCCAACGCGCCGACCCAAAGGGAGGCGCGTCCGCATTTTGTCCGCTTGCCAACCCATTCCCGGCACAATTCTTAGTATGATTTGCGTTGGTGCCGACACAAAATGGATGCGCGTGACGCACCCCTACTCCCCCTGGCTTGCTACTCTGTGGCACAATGACCACCATTTCCCTTCACTTTACTAAAACCTCCCGCCCGCTCGTGCTCCCAGCCGCTCGTCATGCACGACGCCCTCGATGCCGCCGCCGGCCTTGCCTCCCTCTTCTCGTCCTGCCTCACCTCCGTCCCCTCCGGCAAAGGCAAGCCCCCACCCCCCTCCCCCGCAAGACCTCCGGAGCACATACTCTCCGCTATTTGCCGAGACGTGTATCTGGACAACAACAGGGAGGTGCTATCATAATTTTGTCTCAAAATGGTGTAGAGCATGGAGAACATACTCAATCTACACATCCTCGGGTGGGATTAGGACCTATCATTACTTAATAGAGATGTAGGTGGATTCAATGTCGTTGGCATAGTAAAGTCGTTAGCATAGCGTGACATATGCCTACAGCGCCCGTCGGCATATACGTGGGAACGGAGACTCGGTGGATGACGGGCTCTTGACGTCGTCATATCTATGCCGACGGCCCTAATGGCGGTCGTCGACATAGCTATGCCGACGGCCAAGCCGACGACATAGTCTTGGTCCACGTCATCGATATGCGGCATGTGCCACATCATCGATCCGAGGCATGTCGGTTGGGCACACCTCATCGATCCGGGGGCACAGCTATGACAATGCACGGAATGATGGTGAGACCATTGTTAATGAAAATGACATACTTATGCTACAAAAGTTCCTCGAAGACGTTGACGACGAGGAAGAGCCTCCACCTTCGTCAGACAACAAAGATGATATGCGTGATAGTGATGATGAGACCGATCGAGGAATCGGTTACAACAGTGATGATTCGTATGGGTTCTAGCATATGTACGTTTCATGTCTTTTTTCTATGGTTTATTAATATGCCTTTTTATGCTTATTTATTAATGTGTTTTATTCCTTATTATTATGCTTTTTTCTTCATTATTAATGTATTGATTGTTTATTCTCTTTTCAATGCAGGTTAGAGGAACATGGGCAAGGGGAAGGCTGACGGCACGGGTTTCCTAGCCAAGGTCGTTAGCATGGCTAGTCGGAGTGCTCAACCCCATACTCTTCCCCCCTCCCGACTACTTGAGGTCGACTCCTCACAGGGAGGTCGAGGGAGAGGTGCCCTTAGATGAGTAGGGGGTGGGGGAGAGCCCCTAGAGGGGGAGGGCGTGAGGGGAGAGCCCCTAGAGGGGGTCGGGGCGAGAAATAGCGCTCCCTCACCGACTTAGGGGTGCTATCTTCGAGGCCCTCCTCTAGTGAGGTACCCTCTACCAAGGAGGAGGAGGAGGAGGTTGGGTAGGGGACGAGGAGGCAGGCGAGCAGGATGGTGGTGGCAGCGAGGGGGTTGTCAATAAGATGGTGGTTGCAGCCTCTCCTCCCTCGCCTCGTCCGGCCTCACCTCTGTCCCCTCCGGCAAAGGCAACCACCACAAGACCGCCGCGCCACCCAAGAAGAAGCAGCTGACGCCTGAGGAGTGGGCCGTGCAGTCGGCCAAGAGGAAGGACCAGCGGCACGCGGCAGATGCAAGGGATGAAGCAGCAGCCATCGCCGCCCTCAGCATCGCCACACGGCAGGAGGAAACCAACGCCCTAGTCACCGCAGCAACGAGGGAGGCCCTAATATACCTAGGTTTAAACCCTGGCCATCATGTGCTCATCAGCGCCGCCGTGACTGCGGCCAGCACGGGCTTGTCTGCATTTCCTCTAGTGGTGCTACCAGAGTCGTCGCGCGCGTCTGCCATGCACCCGATTCCCGACTTCCACGTCTATCCACAAGCCTCCCGCTTCTTCGGGGAGTGCTCACCGAAGGTGAGCGTGGTGGCACCGTCCACGCCCATGCCTGCACCTGTGGTCATTAGCCTCAACGCCACACCTGTGGCTGGTGCATCATCCTTCGAAGGGGTGAGGAAACGCCCGCGGGAGATGCCAGCCGACGTGCTCCCCGGAGCCCGCAACCTGTTCAATAGAATGCCACCAGCCGGCGACGATGAAACGGCCAACCGTTTCATCATCGAGAACATCATCTCCGAAGGTGGTGCGGCAACCGCTGGCTCCGCTAGCGGTGACGCCGCGGCTTCCTGCGATCGTAATGAGACCTAAAGCCAAGACAGTTGAGCGCCATTTATGTCGGCGGCCTATGATCAAGCTGGTATGCACGACGCCTTCATGGAAGATTAGGTCACCTGGGAAGCTTCCCACTCGACCACGAGTTCCCGGAGGACTACGACCTCGAGGAAGTGGATGAGATGGACATCGACGGGGAGCCTTTGTTCGAGGACGAGCTTGCCAACCAAGCCGCTGGGGTGAAGTCGAAGCGCAAGAGCAAGGGGACGAAGGCATACATGTTGTCCTAGGACAAGCTCCTTTGTGAGTGTTGGAGGGACATTAGGCAAGACCCCAAGGTCGGCGCCGAACAAATGGCATCAACCTTTTGGATATATGTCCATCGTGAGTTCCATGAACGCAAGAAGTTTGCGTTGTACCAAATGCATAGCAAGTGTGGGTGGGTGTCCCATTCAAAGCGATGGAGGGTGATACAACAAGAGCGCAACAAGTTTTGTGGCACCATTGAGAGCATCAAGGCACGCCCCGTGAGCGGCATCGACATGCAAGACATGGCATACATGCGCCCCTCTCTGTTTCCAATCCCGTTATGCTTGCATGTCCATTTGCATATCCATTTTCCCATATGTTTGTATGCTCTTCATTTGTAGGCATTCTAAGCTTTGGAGGCATTCAAAGTCCAACATGACGGCAAGTCCTTCAGCCTCTCCCATTGTTGGAGAGGAGAAGTTCAAGGCGCAATACAGCACCCTCATGGTGCGTAGGGAAGGCAGCAGTGGAGGATATTGGCGAGGGCGAAAAGCCACGACCGCGAGGGAAGACCAACTTCAAGAAGGAGGACAAGCGGGATGCAGCGTCGATTGCCTTGCTTGCAATTGTGGAGGGCATGATGAGTAAGAAGGACTCGAGAGAGGAGAAGCGTCGGCAAGACAGGGAAGAGCAAATGAACGCCTTCATGGAGATCCAAAGGAGGAGGCTTGAGATGGAGGCGGAGAAGAAAGTCAGAATGCTTGAGATGGAGGCAGAGAAGCAAGCCAAGATGCTCGAGATCGAGGCTGCTAATGCCAAGACCAAGGCGAAAGAAGTGGCGCTCGCTAGCATGATGACGTGGGTGGAGATCATGAAGGTGAACACCGTGTCACCCAGAAAGGGGTCATGGTTCGAGAAGATGCAGGCCGACATGCTCAAGTTCAACGATGAGTGATCTATGGTGGAGAGCGCCATCCTTTTTTTGTAAGCCGGCAAGTGTGTTGGCATGACTACGGCCGAGATGGCATGGTCGAATTCTCATCTCTTTCATATGCTGGCATGTGTGTCGGCCGCTGACAAGTGCGCTATTGTGAACTGTGTGATGATTTTTTTTAGGCTGACATTGTACGCCGCTGGCATTGGTGCCGGCATGAACTTTAGGCGATGGCATGGGCGTTGGCATGATGTATAGCCGTAAGTCATTTAAATTTATACATGGACATAAAATGGGTCAAGCGGATTGGGCGCACTGCCAACCTAAAAGTAAAACAGGGCGGATGCCGAGACGTACAAGGAATGAATAAAATCACCGTCTCTTTGGGTCGGCGCATTAAAGTTGCTCTTACCGGTGAACCGAAAGTGGTTTGATCTTTTAATTAGTGTCGGGCGCAAATTGCTAATCCTTTCCAGAGCTGTAAACAAGAAATGTACTATTAGGTTGGATTCAGTGCAATGGACCGAAGCTAGGTAAAATAACATCTTTTGTTTCACTGGGCTGGTCTGCGGTAAAACGCATCAAATGCCGTGGTCACGTCTGGGGTGTGCCGTGCTGCCTCGTTTGTGGACTCGATTGCGCTCCTAGCCTAGCAGCTAGGCATCAGTAGGAGTAGTAGCTGCAGTGCGATGCGACATTGCATTGTGGCAGGCCATGGCGTGTTGGAGCCTCCCTGTTTTGACCACATTTTTGAGAAACCTCCCAGCTTTCCCACCGCGCCTACTCTGCTCTGGATTGGCAAGCATGGACGGTGCTTGCTCCTGGACATAACTCCTGGCAAGCATGGATCTTATCTCCCCGGCCCCATGGCTCGCTCCACATAACTCCTCCTCCTCCCAGGCTCCGAGCACCTCGCCACCGCCATTCCGCCTACGCCGCTGAGATGACAACCAACAGCCCGCCCGGCCCCAAGCGCAAGCGCGATTCCGAGCCCACCTCCCTCGTGTCCCTCGGCGACGACATGCTCGCCGAGATCCTCAGCCGCCTCCCGTCGCTGCCCTCCTCGCCAGCGCCGCCCTCGCCAGCCCGCGGCTGTGCGGCGTCGCCTCCTCCCCTGCCGTCTTGAACCCCTTCCTTTCCCGGGCTCCGTTACTCGGCTACTTCGTGTCGGTCGCCGACGGCGCCGTCCCCACCTTCCACCGCGCGCTCCTCCGCCGCGACCGCCACCTCGCCGCCGTCATCCGCCGCGGCGACTTCCATCTCACGGATCTCGAATACGATGGGCGCCTCATGGACTGCCGCCACGGCCTCTTACTCCTCAGTAGCCGCCTTCAGTTGGTGGTGTTCGACCCCGTCTACCGCTCACGACTGCATATACCTCTTACTCCTCGATGTTCTTGGAGATCTATTCGATGTAATACCTTTTTGCGGTGTGTTTGCCGAGATCCGATGAATTGTGGAATTATGATCAGCTTATCTATGAATATTATTTGAATCTTCTCTGAATTGTTATATGCATGATTTGATATCTTTGCAATTCTCTTCGAACTATCGATTTGGTTTGGCCAACAAGATTGGTTTTTCTTGCAATGGGAGAAGTGCATAGCTTTGGGTTCAATCTTGCGGTGTCCTTTTCCAATGATAGTAGGGGTAGCGAGGCATGTTTTGAATTGTTGCCATCGAGGATAACAAGATGGGGTTTTCATCATATTGCTTGAGTTTATACTGCTGCACCATGTCATCTTACTTGAAGCGTTACTCTGTTCTTATGAACTTAATAATCTAGATGCAGGCAGGAGTCGGCCGATGTGTGGAGTAACACTACTAGGGAAAATCCTAGCAGCAACGCGGGTTCTAGGTATATTAGTAGCAAGGGGACCGGCGCTACTAATAAGGCGCTACAGCTAACCCGTAGCAGCAGCGCATGCACGCCTGTGCTCCTGCTATACAATAGTAGCAGCGTGCTGCGTGGAAGCTCGCTACTGCTACTGTCACGCTGCTGCTAACTTTTCTCCACTCGCTACTGCTAATTTTAGTAGTTTTTGATTTTTTTCTGCATATTTGTTTTGTATTTGAACAGGCTTTATACAAGAATCTTTAGCAGATACAAATGTCATCATGATACACATACAAATGGCTGCGAGACCACAAATGTAATCATAGCAGATACATACAAATAGTCTCATCATAATCATCATCCAACACAAAGTGGTATCTCGTCATCATCTCAAAAATAGCGATACATGCAATTCTCGAATACTTGCAACTACAATGTCATCCATCTAAACAACGGTATACGCGAGAAGAGCTATCACTATGAGTGAGAGCGGAACTATACAGTACATGAGGCGGCAGTTACGAGTCCTCTCTCGTGCTAGCATGAACCTCAAGTAACTAGCTTCTCCTTCTTGTCTGCTTTTGAAGCCTATATGGCTGGCGCCCGAGACGCCATTCACTTGTGCCTGACACTCAGGCCACTTGTTGTACACCCCCGGAACCTTCACTTTGTACACGACATAGCACTGCCATCTCGCCATCAAGAAACTAGGTACTTGTTAGAGATGCATCTTCATCAAGAGGATGTACAATCATATGCAACAAAATATACTAGAGCAACACGGGAAAGAAAGGGTTAGCAACTAGATGCAACATATAGTACGCAAACTAATTAACTAGAGGTACGCAAGTCATCGTACCCAAACTAACAAAGTAGCACTACGTAAGTTCGGCAGGGACCGTGGGCATCACAAAGTTTCATCGCTACAGAAAGTATACATGTTCAACCGATACATATCATAATCATCGGCATCGTAAATCACTAGAAGTTTGATCCTTCCATATCATCGAGGATGGACCCTAGCTTCTTGAACGACGTGAGGTCATGACGTTGCATGCCTATGCGAGTTCGGACGTCAGCTCACGATATAGGGCCGTGGAGGAACATCCCATTCTCATCGACGACTTCTTTCATGATGATCATCGCAATGTCCCTTTGGATGCGAAAGAAGTCATCTCTAAGTTTATAATCCGCTTCTCCATGAGATTCTACCCACTTGTGGATATGATCATCATTTTTGCTTGTCATGCGAAGCTTTTGGTGATCTGTGCTGAACTCAATCATGAGATGGAGGATGTAGAATCCATCTTTCTTGCTTGGTTTTGGGAGATGGATGCAGCAGAAGTTAGTTTTATGCGCGAAACCCATTTTCTTGTTCCTTTGTTTCCTGATCTGCATGTGGCCACCTCTAATGCTGAAGCCTTGGAGAGCATCATATAGAATATTCATTATGTGGGTGTAGTCCTTCTTCTCGTAGTCTCTGGAAGGGTCGAAATACACAGTGTGGAAGACTAGCGGGTAAAGAACGATAAGGACGGCGCGCCCGTTGCTGCAGGGAAAAGACACCTCAAATTATTCTCCATATGAGCGAGAAGGAATGATTGAAATGTACGAAAGGGTTGTACGGAACTGACTTACTTTGGATGATAAGGCAGGAGGACAAATTCCTGGTCCTTATTCTGTACCATGAAGTTTTGGAGGTAGTCCGTAGAAGTTTCACGCTCAAAGTCGCCGAGACTCAAGAAAGACTCGTGCATGTAGTATGAATCCGTAACACAGATTTGCGAGACTACTTATCTCTTCATGACGGAGCTCATATGTAGCGCAAAAAGGCGAACGATTGTAAAATCGAGCCGCCTTGTCAAAAACATCTCAAAGATATGGTCAAAACGCAGGAAGAACACCTCCGCGGGCAGTGTGTCGACATAGCACTTCTCCTCAGGCACACGAGCCGCGTATGTTGGATATCCTGGATCCTTCGAGGCTAGTAGGCTTTTCTCAGTCGACAACACATGGTCGTGCAGCCTCCTGAGATCCCCTGATAGTGCCTCCAGCGGTTTCGGCGGTAGCATCGGCTCGCCCGTGAGATGGAACATGGCCGCACCTTTCACGGGTACACGCTCTTCAGAATCCATCATCTGGCTGTTATGTGCTGTGGCTTGCTTGGAGCCAGCTATCTTCCCCGATCTCTTCCTCTACTTTTTCCTGGGCACACCTTCCAGACCCTTCCTTAACCCCTGCCCCAGTGTTCTCGGGCTAAGCACTGTACGACCCCCGGCTAGTTGAGCCTGTGTTGAGGCGGCATCTTCAGGCGTGTCCGGTGAGGATTTCATGAAGAGAGAATTTTTGCAATCCCTGCTACGACCTTCCTGCCCGGGCAGATCATCCATATGCTCATTAGCACGCTGATAGCCCAATTCATCATATGGTTGACTCATCATATCTAAGTCACACTCATACATGTTTGTATTGAGGAAAGCCATTGGGTTGACCTCCGTCTCATCATCCATTCTCTGTTCTACAGGACCGATTACATCAGCCAGTACTATTACACCCCCTTCATCACGTCGTCCGACGCTCTCACCCAGCATTACATGAGCTGGTAATTGCGTAGGCTGGGTGGTGGTCTCTGCACATGCTTGTTGATGTGTGGTTATTGGTGTGCTCTCGGTCGGCTCCAGACGAATAAGATTCTTCGACCATAGCAGCACCCAACCCTTGCAGCTTCCAATCCGCGGTGGGGTCTCGTCGTCCTCTCCCACATGTTGTACTGGAGTAGGCAAATCCTCATGCCCTGATTTCACACTAGACAAGTTAGCCCTGAAGTGCCCAGCAGGAATCGGCTGGTTGTGGAACGTGGCTTGCAAGGGGTTCATTATCATCCCCTTTCCCACGTCCACCTTCTGGCCTTTGATCAAGTAGAGTATGGTGCACGGGGTTTCTTCGGCCTGCAAACACATGTCTGTGGCGTAAAACATCCGAAAGGCAACGAAAATGGAATATATATATATATATATACATATATATATATATATATATGTATATATATATATATATATATATATATATATTGGTGCGACATGTAATTACCGCGAGGGAGTCGAGCTCAGCCAAAGACGAAGGCCCACCTAGCGCGTCCGAGACTGAGGACGGGCTGCTATGAGCGGGAGCGACTGCGAGAGGAGGCCCGGTTGCGTGAGCAAGTGATGGTGCGGTGGTGTTGTTGTTCACAGAGTTGCTCCCAACGAAACTGGGCAACGGGAAATCATGTACCGTCTTGTCTGGATTTTCCTTCGTCCAATTGATGATAGCTGGAACCAAGTTAGTAGCGAAATCATTTCTGCAGGCAGTTAAAGCTGCATTGACTGTCTGCTGTAGCAACTCATTTTTCTCCTCGGCTGTTTTTTCGCATCCTTAGCTGCTTTTTTCTCGACCGCACTCGTGTGCCTGAGGATCCTTAGCTGCTTTTTTCGCATCCTTAGTTGCTTTTTTCGCATCCTTATCCGCGGGCAGTTTTTTTCGCATCCTTAGCTGCTTTTTTCTCCTCGGCTGTTTTTTTCACATGGAAGGTGTTTTTGTTGGAAATATGCCCTAGAGGCAATAATAAATTGATTATTATTATATTTCCTTGTTCATGATAATCGTTTATTATCCATGCTAGAATTGTATTGATAGGAAACTCAGATACATGTGTGGATACATAGACAACACCATGTCCCTAGTAAGCCTCTAGTTGACTAGCTCGTTGATCAATAGATGGTTACGGTTTCCTGACCATGGACATTGGATGTCATTGATAACGGGATCACATCATTAGAAGAATGATGTGATGGACAAGACCCAATCCTAAGCCTAGCACAAGATCATGTAGTTCGTATGCTAAAGTTTTTGCAAATGTCAAGTATCATTTCCTTAGACCATGAGATTGTGCAACTCCCGGATACCGTAAGAATGCTTTGGGTGTACCAAACGTCACAACGTAACTGGGTGACTATAAAGGTGCACTACGGGTATCTCCGAAAGTGTCTGTTGGGTTGGCACGAATCGAGACTGGGATTTGTCACTCCGTGTGACAGAGAGGTATCTCTGGGCCCACTCGGTAGGACATCATCATAATGTGCACAATGTGATCGAGGAGTTGATCACGGGATGATGTGTTACGGAACGAGTAAAAGAGACTTGCCGGTAACGAGATTGAACAAGGTATTGGGATACCGACGATCGAATCTCGGGCAAGTATAATACCGATAGACAAAGGGAATTGTATACGGGATTGATTGAGTCCTTGACATCGTGGTTCATCCGATGGGATCATCGTGGAACATGTGGGATCCAACATGGGTATCCAGATCCCGCTGTTGGTTATTGACCGGAGAACGTCTCGGTCATGTCTGCATGTCTCCCGAACCCGTAGGGTCTACACACTTAAGGTTCGATGACGCTAGGGTTATAAAGGAAGATTGTATGTGGTTACCGAATGTTGTTCGGAGTCCCGGATGAGATCCCGGACGTCACGAGGAGTTCCGGAATGGTCCGGAGGTAAATATTTATATATGGGAAGTCCTGTTTTGGTCACCGGAACAGTTTCAGGGTTTATCGGTAGTGTACCGGGACCACCGGAGGTGTCCGGGGGTCCACCAAGTGGGGCCACAAGCCCCGGAGGCTTGCGTGGGCCAAGTGTGGGAGGGGACCAGCCCCAAGTGGGCTGGTGCCCCCCCCCCCACAAGTGCCCAAGGCGCAAGGGAGAGGAGAAGGGGGCAAACCCTAGGGCAGATGGGCCCTAAGGCCCATGCTCCCTGCGCCTCCCTCTCCTCCCCTCTTGGCCACCTCCCCCTTCCCCATCTAGGGCTGCCGCCCCCCTAGAGGGGGCGCACCCTCCTCCCTCTCCCCTATATATAGTGAGGCCTAGGGCTGCCCATAACACACGTGATTCGATCTCTCTCTCTCGTTGGTGCAGCCCTGCGTCTCTTCTTCCTCCTCTCTTGCGGTGCTTGGCGAAGCCCTGCTGGATTGCCACGCTCCTCCATCATCACCACGCCGTTGTGATGCTGCTGGATGGAGTCTTCCTCAACCTCTCCCTCTCTCCTTGCTGGATCAAGGCATGGGAGACGTCACTGGGCTGTACGTGTGTTGAACGCGGAGGTACCGTCCGTTCGGCACTAGGATCATTGGTGATCTAAATCACGACGAGTACGACTCCATCAACCCCGTTCACTTGAACGCTTCCGCTTAGCGATCTACAAGGGTATGTAGATGCACTCTCCTTCCCCTCGTTGCTGGTTTCTCCATAGATAGATCTTGGTGACACATAGGAAAATTTTGAATTTCTGCTACGTTCCCAACAGTGGCTTCATGAGCTAGGTCTATTGCGTAGATTCTTTGCACGAGTAGAACACAAAGTAGTTGTGGGCGTTGATTTTGTTCAATATGCTTACCGTTACTAGTCAATCTTGATTCGGCGGCATTGTGGGATGAAGCGGCCCGGACCGACCTTACACGTACACTTACGTGAGACAGGTTCCACCGACTGACATGCACTAGTTGCATAAGGTGGCTAGCGGGTGCCAGTCTCTCCCACTTTAGTCGGATCGGATTCGATGAAAAGGGTCCTTATGAAGGGTAAATAGCAATTGACATATCACGTTGTGGTTTTGCGTAGGTAAGAAACGTTCTTGCTAGAAACCCATAGCAGCCACGTAAAACATGCAAACAACAATTAGAGGACGTCTAACTTGTTTTTGCAGGGTATGCTATGTGATGTGATATGGCCAAAAAGGATGTGATGAATGATATATGTGATGTATGAGATGATCATGTTCTTGTAATAGGAATCACGACTTGCATGTCGATGAGTATGACAACCGGCAGGAGCCATAGGAGTTGTCTTAATTTATTTATGACCTGCGTGTCAACATAAACGTCATGTAATTACTTTACTTTATTGCTAACCGTTAACTGTAGTAGTAGAAGTAATAGTTGACGTGACAACTTCATGAAGACACGATGATGGAGATCATGATGATGGAGATCATGGTGTCATGCCGGTGACGACGATGATCATGGAGCCCTGAAGATGGAGATCAAAAGGAGCAAAGTGATGATGGCCATATCATGTCACTATTTGATTGCATGTGATGTTTATCATGTTTTTGCATCTTATTTGCTTAGAACGACGGTAGTAAATAAGATGATCCCTCATTAAAATTTCAAGAAAGTGTTCTCCCTAACTGTGCACCGTTGCGAAAGTTCGTCGTTTCGAAGCACCACGTGATGATCGGGTGTGATAGATTCTTACGTTCACATACGACGGGTGTAAGCCAGATTTACACACGCGAAACACTTAGGTTGACTTGACGAGCCTAGCATGTACAGACATGGCCTCGGAACACAAGAGACCGAAAGGTCGAGCATGAGTCGTATGGTAGATACGATCAACATGAAGATGTTCACCGATGATGACTAGTCCGTCTCACGTGATGATCGGACACGGCCTAGTTGACTCGGATCATGTAATCACTTAGATGACTAGAGGGATGTCTATCTGAGTGGGAGTTCATAAGATGAACTTAATTATCCTGAACATAGTCAAAAGATCTTTGCAAATTATGTCATAAGCTCGCGCTTTAGTTCTACTGTTTTAGATATGTTCCTAGAGAAAATATAGTTGAAAGTTGATAGTAGCAATTATGCGGACAGTAGAAGGCTTGTGTCCTTAATGCACCGCTCGGTGTGCTGGACCTCGAACGTGGTCTGTGGATGTTGCGAACATCTGACATACACGTTTTGATGACTACATGATAGTTCGGTAATGATAAATGGTTTAGAATTGAGGCACCGAAGACATTTTTGAAATGTCGCGGAACATATGAGATGTTTCGAGGGCTAAAATTGGGATTTCAGGCTCGTGACCACGTCAAGAGGTATAAGACCTCCGACGATTTTCTTAGCCTGCAAACTAAGGGAGAAAAGCTCAATCGTTGAGCCTGTGCTCAGATTGTCTGGGTACAACAATCACTTGAATTGAGTGGGATTTGATCTTCCAGATAAGATAGTGATGTTTCACCAAAGTCATTGCCACCAAGCTGCGAGAGCTTCGTGATGAACTATAACATATCAGGGATAGATATGATGATCCTTGAAATGTTCGCGATGTTTGACACCGCGAAAGTAGAAATCAAGAAGGAGCATCAACTGTTGATGGTTAGTGAAACCACTAGTTTCAAGAAGGGTAAGGGCAAGAAGGGATACTTCATGAAATGGCAAATCAGCTGCTGCTCTAGTGGAGAAACCCAAGATTGAACCCAAACCCGAGACTAAGTGCTTCTGTAATGAGGGGAACAGCTACTGGAGCAGTATTACCCTAGATACTTGGTAGATGAGAAGGCTGTCGATAGAAGTATATTGGATATACATTATGTGAATGTGTACTTTACTAGTACTCCTAGTAGCATCAGGGTATTAGATACCGGTTCGGTTGCTAAGTGTTAGTAACTCGAAATAAAAGCTACAGAATAAATGGAGACTAGCTGAAGGTGAGCTGACGAGATGTGTTGGAAGTGCTTCCAAGGTTGATATGATCAAGCATCGCACGCTCCCTCTACCATCGAGATTGGTGTTAAACCTAAATAACTGTTATTTGGTGTTTGCGTTGAGCATAGACATGATTGGATTATGTCTATCGCAATACGGTTATTCGTTTAAGGAGAATAAAGGTTACTCTATTTATTTGAATAATACCTTCAATGGTCTTGCACCTAAACTGAATGGTTTATTGAATCTCGATCATAGTGATACACATGTTCATGCCAAAAGATATAAGATAGTAATGATAGTACCACCTACTTGTGGCACTGCCATGTAAGTCATATTGGTATAAAACGCATGAAGAAGCTCCATGTTGATGGATCTTTGGACTCACTCATTTTTTTGAAAAAGGATTGAGTAATGTGAACCATGTCTATTGGTATATATGCATGAAGAAACTCCATGCAGATGCACCGTTTGGACTCACTTGATTTTGAATCACTTGAGACATGCAGATCATACCACATGGGCAAGATGACTGAAAGCTTCGGTTTCAGTAAAATGGAACAAGAAAGCAACTTGTTGGAAGTAACACATTTTGATGTGTGCAGTCCAATGAGTGCTTAGGCACGCAGTGGATATCGTTATGCTCTTACTTCACAGATGATTTGAGTAGGTACTGAGTATATTTACTTGATGAAACACAAGTCTGAATTATTGAATGGTTCAAGTAATTTCAGAATGAAGTTGAATATCGTCGTGACAAGAGGATAAAATATCTATGATATGATCATAGAGATGAATATCTGAGTTGCGAGTTTGGTACACAATTTAGACATTGTGGAAATTGTTTCACGACTAGTACCGCCTGGAACACCATAGTGTGATGGTGTGTCCGAACATCATAACTGCACCCTATTGGATATGATGCATACCATGATGTCTCTTATCGAATTACCACTATCGTTCATGGGTTAGGCATTGGAGACAACCGCACTCACTTTAAATAGCGCACCACGTAATTCCAATGAGATGACACCGTATGAACTATGGTTTAGAGAAACCTAAGCTGTCATTTCTTAAAAGTTTGGGGCTGCGACGCTTATATGGAAAAGTTTCAGGCTGATAAGCTCGAACCCAAAGCGGATAACTGCATCTTCATAGGACACCCAAAACAGTTGGGTATACCTCCTGTCTCAGATCCGAAAGCAATAGGGATTGTTTCTCGAATCGGGTCCTTTCTCGAGGAAAAGTTTCTCTCGAAAGAATTGAGTGGGAGGATGGTGGAGACTTGATGAGGTTATTGAACCGTCACTTCAACTAGTGTGTAGCAGGGCACAGGAATTGTTCCTATGGCACCTACACCAATTGAAGTAGAAGCTTATGATAGTGATCATGAGACTTCGGATCAAGTCACTCCCAAACCTCGTAGGATGACAAGGATGCGTACTACTTCAGAGTGGTACGTAATCCTGTCTTGGAAGTCATGTTGCTAGACAATAATGAACCTACAAGCTATGGAGAAGCGATGGTGGGCCCGGATTCCAATGAATGGCTCGAGGCCATAAAATCCGAGAGAGGATCCATGTATGAAAACAAAGTATAGACTTTGGAAGAACTACTTGATGGTCGTAAGGCTGTTAGGTACATATGGATTTTAAAAGGAAGACGAACAATGATGGTAAATGTCACCATTAAGAAAGCTCTACTTGTCATTAAAATGTTTTCCGACAAGTTCAAGGAGTTGACTACGATGAGATTTTCTCACCCATAGCGATGCTAAAAGTCTGTTTGAATTATGTTAGCGATTACTGCATTATTTATGAAATTGTGCAGATAGGATGTCAAAACATTGTTTCCTCGACGATTTTCTTGAGGAAAGGTTGTATGTGATACAACCAGAAGATTTTTGTCAATCCTGAAAGATGCTAACAAGTATGCAAAGCTCCAGCAATCCTTCTAAGGACTGGAGTAAGCATCTCGGAGTTGGAATGTACACTTTGATGAGATGATCAAAGATTTTAGGTTTATACAAAGTTTATGAGAAACTTGTATTTCCAAAGAAGTGAGTGGGAGCACTATAGAATTTCTGATGAGTATATGTCGTTGACATATTGTTTATCAGAAATGATGTAGAATTTCTGGAAAGCATATAGGGTTATTTGAAAAGTGTTTTTCAATGGAAAACCTGGATTAAGCTACTTGAACATTGAGCATCAAGATCTATAAGGATAGATCAAAATCGCTTAATAGTATTTTCAAATAAATACATATCATGACAAGATTTTGAAGGAATTCAAAATAGATCAGCAAAGAAGGAGTTCTTGGCTGTATTACACGCGTGAGTATTGAGTAAGACTCAAGACCTGACCGCGGCAGAAGAGAGAGAAAGGACGAAGGTCGTCCCCTATGCTTAGACATAGGCTCTACAGTATGCTATGTTGTGTACCGCACCTGAAGTGTGCCAAACCATGAGTCAGTCAAGGGGTACAAGTGTGATCTAGAAATGGATCACAGGACAACGGTCAAGGTTATCCTTAGTAACTAGTGGACTGAGGAATTTTCTCGATTATGGAGGTGGTAAAAGAGTTCGTCGTAAAGGGTTACGCCGATGCAAACTTTGACACTGATCCAGATTATTCTAAGTAGTAAACTGGATTCATATAGTAGAACAGTTATTTGGAATAGCTCCAAATAGAGCGTGGAAACTGCATCTAGGAGATGACATAGAGATTTGTAAAGCACACACGGATCTGAAAGGTTCAGACCCGTTGACTATAACATCTCTCACAAGCATAACATGATCAAACCCAGAACTCTTGGGTGTTAGTCACATAGGGATGTGACCTTGAGTGTTAATCACATATCGATGTGAACTAGATTATTGACTCTAGTGCAAGTGGGAGACTGTTGGAAATATGCCCTAGAGGCAATAATAAATTGATTATTATTATATTTCCTTGTTCATGATAATCGTTTATTATCCATGCTAGAATTGTATTGATAGGAAACTCAGATACATGTGTGGATACATAGACAACACCATGTCCCTAGTAAGCCTCTAGTTGACTAGCTCGTTGATCAATAGATGGTTACGGTTTCCTGACCATGGACATTGGATGTCATTGATAACGGGATCACATCATTAGAAGAATGATGTGATGGACAAGACCCAATCCTAAGCCTAGCACAAGATCATGTAGTTCGTATGCTAAAGTTTTTGCAAATGTCAAGTATCATTTCCTTAGACCATGAGATTGTGCAACTCCCAGATACCGTAAGAATGCTTTGGGTGTACCAAACGTCACAACGTAACTGGGTGACTATAAAGGTGCACTACGGGTATCTCCGAAAGTGTCTGTTGGGTTGGCACGAATCGAGACTGGGATTTGTCACTCCGTGTGACAGAGAGGTATCTTTGGGCCCACTCGGTAGGACATCATCATAATGTGCACAATGTGATCAAGGAGTTGATCACGGGATGATGTGTTACGGAACGAGTAAAAGAGACTTGCCGGTAACGAGATTGAACAAGGTATTGGGATACCGACGATCGAATCTCGGGCAAGTATAATACCGATAGACAAAGGGAATTGTATACGGGATTGATTAAGTCCTTGACATCGTGGTTCATCCGATGAGATCATCGTGGAACATGTGGGAGCCAACATGGGTATCCAGATCCCGCTGTTGGTTATTGACCGGAGAACGTCTCGGTCATGTCTGCATGTCTCCCGAACCCGTAGGGTCTACACACTTAAGGTTCGATGACGCTAGGGTTATAAAGGAAGCTTGTATGTGGTTACCGAATGTTGTTCGGAGTCCCGGATGAGATCCCGGACGTCACGAGGAGTTCCGGAATGGTCCGGAGGTAAAGATTTATATATGGGAAGTCCTGTTTTGGTCGCCGGAACAGTTTCAGGGTTTATCGGTAGTGTACCGGGACCACCGGAGGTGTCCGGGGGTCCACCAAGTGGGGCCACAAGCCCCGGAGGCTTGCGTGGGCCAAGTGTGGGAGGGGACCAGCCCCAAGTGGGCTGGTGCGCCCCCCCGCCACAAGTGCCCAAGGCGCAAGGGAGAGGAGAAGGGGGCAAACCCTAGGGCAGATGGGCCCTAAGGCCCATGCTCCCTGCGCCTCCCTCTCCTCCCCTCTTGGCCACCTCCCCCTTCCCCATCTAGGGCTGCCGCCCCCCTAGGGGTGGGAACCCTAGAGGGGGCGCACCCTCCTCCCTCTCCCCTATATATAGTGAGGCCTAGGGCTGCCCATAACACACGTGATTCGATCTCTCTCTCGTTGGTGCAGCCCTGCGTCTCTTCTTCCTCCTCTCTTGCGGTGCTTGGCGAAGCCCTGCTGGATTACCACGCTCCTCCATCATCACCACGCCGTTGTGATGCTGCTGGATGGAGTCTTCCTCAACCTCTCCCTCTCTCCTTGCTGGATCAAGGCATGGGAGACGTCACTGGGCTGTACGTGTGTTGAACGCGGAGGTGTCGTCCGTTCGGCACTAGGATCATCGGTGATCTGAATCACGACGAGTACGACTCCATCAACCCCGTTCACTTGAACGCTTCCGCTTAGCGATCTACAAGGGTATGTAGATGCACTCTCCTTCCCCTCGTTGCTGGTTTCTCCATAGATAGATCTTGGTGACACGTAGGAAAATTTTGAATTTCTGCTACGTTCCCCATCAGTTTTACAACGAGGGCCCGGAGGCCAAGAAGCAGAAAAATAAGCAAAAAAAGATGTCCGCCTGACTAAACTTCTTTTTCTGCTTCTTGGCCTCCGGGCCCTCGTTGTAAAACACCTTCAATGTGGCGCCGTCTCCAGCGCCGTGCACACGACCATATTGCGGCCGCTGGCCCAAAGGGAGTCCCTTAAGTTCGTTCAAGGCCCGGTTGAGAGGGGTGTCCCACTTGGGCCTCATCGGAGAAGTAGGGCTTTCGGCTGCAAGCTGGTGTTGCTTCTCTTGCAGAAGGAGCGTGAACCATTTAGGAATGTTTAGTCGACTAGATCTAGAGCTAAATGTAAGGTGGTAAAAGAATAATTACCAGTAGTCTAATCAATTTCCTCATGATCTGGTCCGTGTAAAAAACCTTCCTTTCCTTGTCCCACTTGTAGCGTGCCCTGATGAAGTCACGCTCCAAGGGGTTGGTGAACTTCGCGAAGGGGTCTGGGATACCCGCGGCTTCACATTCCGTGTCCTCCCTATCCCATATGGGCCTTTTACAGGTAGCCATGGCTTCCGAGGCGATGCTTCCCCATGTTCCTTTGCTGAAGGCCCTTGAATTACGCAGCCTTAGCCTTGGATGCCTCAGTAGCGCAAGTGTCCTTGAACTTTTCGAACTCCTCTTCCGTAAGCGTCGGATTTTCCTCCAGAATCTTGGACAGGGGTTCCTCAGCCTCAATAGGTCGTTTCACCCTCCCTTTCCAGGAGGCCAAATCATTGCTGAACATGCCCATGGCATGATTGTTAATCTTTTTCATCTTCGGATGATCCCACGGTTGTTCTATGTTATTATCCTGGTCGGGGAACTTGAATCTCTTGTGCAACTTCGTCAGGAGCAACCGCGTCAAACATTCTTTACTCCTTAAGTCATCGTCGTTGATGCTCGCGCATTCCCGTAGGATGCATCCTACTTGGTTCCCATAGCACTTGCGAGGTTCTTCCGGCTTTAATGGCTCAAACTTGCCTGGTGCCATCTTTGTGATCACCAGTCGTCCAATCCCTAGTTTGTTAGGTTTTCGTATCCTCTGCTTCTTCTGCTTCTTCTTTTCAGTAGCGGCATCGGCGCCGATACCTTCCCCGTCGGTATCTTCCCCGCCGGTACCTTCCCCGCCGGTCTCGGCGCTGCCATCGGTGCCGGCGCCGTCGGTGTTGATGTCGGCGTCAGTACCATCATCGAGGCCGACCTGCAGACCTTGACTTTGCAATTGCTTAGCAGTCAAATAGTCGAGGTACTCTTGTTCACCCTCATAATCCATCTCGTCTGCATCTTGGTCAGAAGGCCGAGTTTCTTCGTTGTTCGACATGTTTCCTATGATTAAGTCTCCTCGTTTAATTCTAGAACTATGAAAAAAAATGAGAAATGACATAATTGCCGGAATGTCGTTTCCCAGCAACTCCCAGCACTCGATATGCCTACTATCTAGCACATATCATGCCAAAATTCACGGAAAATTTCAGCATGACCTTTGCTAAAAAATGGACATATCGAGCGCCTGAAATTCACCGGAACGGAAATGAATCAAAATTCTGGCGTAACATAGGCCACTCGGATCATTTACCCCGCACATAATCATCATGTCCAAAATGACATGTCCAAATTCCAAATATGACATGTCCAAAACATCACATGTCCACTTCAAAATTGCATATAAAAGGAAGAAAAATATAGAACTTGAAGAAAAAACCTAGCTAAATTCTTAACTAAATATATAACCTAATTAACCATCTGCCCTAACTAAAACCTAAGTAAATTCACCAAAAAAATCTAGGTACCAGAGAGAGGAGGAACGGTGGGGGGCTTACAGAGGGTGCAGGCTCGACGACGGCCAAGGTTGGGAGGGGTCGGGGTAGGGGTCGAGTGCCGGGGCCGGGGTCGGGGTCGGTCGGGGTTGGGGTTGGGGTCGGGGTCGGGCTGGGTCGGGGTCAGGTGCCGGGGCCGGAGCCGGCGCCGGGGTCGGTCGGGGTCGGCCTCGGGGGCGAGCGCAGAGGCGCGGCGAGGGCAGGGCTCCGGCGGCGCGACAGGGGAAGAGAGAGTGTGGGGATTTGGGGGAAAAGAGGCGGGGTGAAGGGAGGAGTGGGGATTTTGTGGGTTAAGTGGGCATAGCAATAGCGCGTTTAGGCAAAACGCGCTATAGCTACTCCAGGTAGCTATAGCAGTTTGGTGTAGAAACCGCTACTGCTATCTTGACTAGCTGTAGCTCTTTTCTCACAAAAGCGCTGCTGCTATAACCAGTACCTATATAACAGTTTTCCTGCTTGTTTCCTTCTATTTTCTTTTCCTTTATTGTCTCTCACTTTTCTTTTCTTTTTTCTGAGAGCAGTGAACGAAGGGAAGGCGATATATATTGCATCATTTGACGGTTAAATATGTATACAAAATAGGAACATATATATTACATCATTGGACCCATGCATAATAATGGCTAAGTGTGTATACAAAATAGGAACATATATATTACATCATTTGACCGATAACATATGGTTCCTTAGCGTTGACGTTTTCGTTTTTGAGTCAGCTTCTTTCCCTTCTTGTTCGTTCAAAAATAATTGAGCCCCTCATTGTGACTTTGCCTTTTCCATGGAGTGCGGATTTTCTTAGGTAATGCAGTATTGATTCTTCTTTTGACGTATACTTCATCATCATCGTCATCTTCCCTCATTGGGTTGCCGTACTGATCGTAGTCTTCCTCGTTGGCGACTCCATCCATTCCAATGATGTTCATTTTGCCTCTCCTCACGGCAACACGGCTGGGATTGCGCGGGTCGGTTATGAAGAAGCATTGTGTCATGTGCTTAGCGTGTACCCATGGCTCATTTTTTGTGATAGCGTTCGCGGTAGCGCTCTTGGCGTCGGGTATAGTCATGGTAGTGAAATTCCAGTTTTCTCTTTCAACATTCTTAGCCCATCTGACACGGAACATCGTCGTATTGTGCAGTCCAGAGTAGTCAAGCTCCCAGATCTCCTCGACCCTTCCATAAAATCTTTCAGTTGCGCCGTTGTCACTGCAGGTCATGCATTCCATAGTCACCCCTGAGTTCTGATCATAACTGTCCATATCTTTGGCCTCAGTGTAGAACGTGTATCCGTTGATACCGTATGCCTGATAGGTTACGAGGTTGGGCGAGGAGCCATGTGCTAAGGCATATATGAGCAATCCGTCCTTAGAGCCCTCCTCTGGGGGATTAGCAATAATATGCTCTTTGAACCAATGCAGGAAAGTGGAGTTGTGCTCTCTAGTAACTTCGGCGTCCGTCCTGCATACCCCCGGTCACGATACTTCTTTGCGATAATTTCTTTGTGCAGTGCCATGAAAGGATCTACCTCATCTAGGTGTTGTAGCAGTACCAAGTTTGCTCTGTCAAAGTCGCTGCGTCGATCTGAGTATGCCACGTGCAGTTCCCTGCGACCGTTGGAGTGACCTTCTCCTTCGAGCCTCCCATCGTGCTTGTTAACGGGCAAACCAACACTAACACCAGGCGGCTGGTCTGCGCCATATAGAAAATTCTCGCAGAAAGAGATGCACTCTTGTGTCAGATAGCCCTGGACGATGCTTCCATCCGGACGGGACATGTTGCGAACGAATCCTTTGATGATCCCATTCACCCTCTCAAACGGCATCATGTTGTGCAGAAATGACGGCCCCGGGTCTATTATGTCGTCCACAATATGGACACACAGATGCACCATCATGTCAAAGAACGCGGGCAGGAAGTACATCTCAAGCTTATTCAGTATCACAACGATCTCTTCCTATAGCCTTCGGAGCTGCTTCACACTGATCGACTTTCAAGAGATGACGTCGAAAAAGTTGCAGAGACCAATAAGCGTGTCACGGACGTGCTTGTCCATTTATCCCTCTAAGGGAAACAGGTAGTATATGCGTCACATCACATGACAGTCATGGGACTTCATCCTGCTAAACTTTTCTTGTCCGTGTCTAGATATCTGCTTATCTTGCCACAGTAACCGAAACTAACTTTGACTCCGGTAAGGCACTTAAAGAATTGATCGATCTCAGCCTGACTTAAGGCTAGCCAGATTTAGAGAAGAGTTTAGTCTTCTCCAATATAGGGTTAAAGACAACAAGAAAGAGTTCATCTTCTTGCTTTTAGACTCCCTACCCTCTGATTAATTGTAATCTTTAGATCTTTTATACCCCCACTCCAAAGAGAGATGGGGTGAGACATGTACATGATGTAACTACTCCTGTAAATGTGCTATGATTATTAATATATGACAGTGGGAGCCTCTCCCACTGCCCCAGTTCCTTAAAAAAAGCAAGAAGGGGGGCAATAATCCTCTTTCTTTATTTTCTTGCCCTTCTTCTCCCACGCCTATGTCTCCGTCTCTGTCTTGTCTGACTTTTTACGAGGCGGCATGTGCAGATCTTCCCTGATATTCAAATCTTGCAAGTCTTTTCATGCCTCGTCCCATCCTTGGTCTTATCTGGCATGTTCATCAGTGTCACGAGCAAGCTCTCAAGGACATTCTTACAGATATGCATTTGATCAAGGCAATGAGGTGTATCTAGTTTGTGCAAGTACTCCAAGTCCCAGAACACAGACCTCGTCTTCCATACCTTCAGCAGCGGCTCCGGCGCCTTTTTCATTGTCCTTCCCAGCGCGGGGTACTCCTTTCAATTTTTCAACAGCTCATCGATTTCGGCGCCGCTCCGCTTACGTGGAGGTCCTCGATGCTCAACGTGACCATTGAATAGATCTCCACGGTTTCCCCATGGGTCATCCTGTTCGAGCCATCTTTGATGCCCCATGTACACGATTTTCCCAGATCCGCCATCTTTCCTTGACGTTAGCTGCTGAGACGTCGTATCATCCATGCATCGCGTGCATCCGCCATATCCATGGCACACTTGGCCTGCGACATATCCATAACCAAGATAGTCGTGCACCGTCGTGATCAGCGTGGCTCTCATGTAGAAATATTCGCCTTTGCTGGCGTCCCATGTCTTGGCCAATGTTTTCCATAACATGTCTAACTCCTCTTGAAGTAGCCCCAGATAAAAATTAATATTATTTCCTGGTTGCTTCGACCCTTGAATAAGCATGCTCATGTGAATGTACTTCGACTTCATGCACAACCAGGGGGAGGTTGTACATCCATACAAACACGGGCCATGTGCTATGGTTGGTGTTCTGGTTGCCAAATGGATTCATGCCATCGGTACACGCGCCTAGCACGATGTTCCTTGCATCACATTCGAAATACCGATAGAAGCTGTTCAATGCTCTCCACTGGCTTCCATCCTTGACGTGTCTCAGCTTCGGATCATCTTCATCATCGGGCTTCTTCCTCTCCGCGTGCCAGCGCATTAGCTTTGCTTCCTTGGGGTGTATGAAATACCGCTGGAGATGGGGAGTGATCGGTAAGTACCATACAACTTTCTTGGGACATTTCATCCCGGCGTTCTTGTATCGAGAAGCATTGCACACCAGACAACTTGTTTTTTCCGCGTGCTCCTTCCGAAAAATTATGCAATCGTCGATGCATGCATGGTATCTAACATGCGGCATATCAAGAGGGCACACGATCTTCTTGGCCTGATCAACACTAGTAGGACATAGATTCCCCGCGGGAAGAACATCCTTTAGGTACTTGAGATGCTCATCGAGGCTAGTGTCGGTCCATTAGTTTTTAGCCTTCCTCTTCGGGAGTTGGAGCGTGAAACTCAAGTGGGTCACCTCAAGATTGCAACCATCATACAATGGACTGTTCGAGTCTACCACCAGTTGCTCCAGCTTAGCCTCCTCTCTAGAAGCAGCTCTCTCAATACTCGTCTCCTTGCAAAGCAGTGCTTGAACATGAGGGTCCCGCACGATTGATCTTAGTACCAACGAACTCTGCTGCGTGGAGTCCATGCTCTCTCCGCCGCCATGTCCGGCCCCTTCTCCTCCGCCATGTCCGGCCCCTTCTCCGCTGCCATGTCCGGCCTCTTTCCCGTCGCCATTATCGATCATCTCTTCGTCTTGCCCCGTGTCTTCATTGCCTGCCTCGTCGGCGTCCTCAACATCGTCATCCTCATCTTTAATTATCCACCGAGTATAGCCATCCATGAAACCAGTCATGAGCAGGTGCGCTTCGACATGACCATCGTCATAGGGGTCGAGCCAAACTATTCCTTTGCATTTTCGACACGGACATAAAACCTCTGTCCGGTTATTTTCTTTCATGTCCTGCACCACCGACCGCAACCACCTGTCCACCATCGTTCCACCGACCATCATGAACTTCTACACGGTAATAATAAACAAATTGATTATAAAAATGCGTGCATGCATCAAATTCATACAAAAATTCGGCATGACCTTCCCTAAAAATAGGACATATAGATCTAGAGTTTGCCCGGAATTCGCCAAAACGGAAATAAATCGATATTTCGGCAAAACATAGGCAACTCAAAAGCACAATTTGGCGTCAACTCATGCCACACACACAATTTCCATTATATTGTCCAATTATAATATAACACACACATACACATATTTCCATTTTGCAAAAGCATGAAATTTTAATCACCTCTATCTCAAGATCGAGCACACGGTGGAGATGATGATGTATGGAGATCAAAAGTGCACAAAGCTCTTCTTGACAAAGATAGATCTAGTTAGGGGGAAAATAGGTCACTTAACTAAATGCTACATCTACCTAGCTAGCTAATTTGGGAGGAGACAACTTCAACTAGTGGAGGGGGAAGGAAAAAGAGAAAGGAGATGCATTAATGGAGGTGGTGCAGTTAGCTAGGAGTAATGAAGAGAGAGAAAGGTAGGTAGAAGAGGGAGAGTAATGGGGGAGAAATTTTGAGGAAGAAGAAGAGCGAGAGAGGGAGGATGTGGGAGGTAGGGGAAAGGTAGGAGAGGAGATGGGGGAGGGGAGGACGGGTGGGAAAAGGTGGTGGGGTGCTGCGAACTAGCAGTAGCGCGGGAGGAAAAACGCGCTACTGATAAGAGCATAGCAGCAGCGCGCTTTTCTCACACGCGCTACTGCTAAACGGGGCCAACCGTGTGGACAATTTCAAAATTAGCAGCAGAGACTTGAGTAAAAAGCGCGCTACTACTATTGCATTAGCACTAGCGCACACCATGACTCCGCGCTGCTGCTAAACTTAGGTTGTTGGTTACTGTCGGTCAATTTTTGTAGCAGCGCGGTTTAGCCCTCACGCGCTACTGCTAAATTTGCATCAGTAGCGTGTTTTTCTTAACCGCGCTACTGCTAATTAGCAGTAGCGCTTCTTTTTGTGCCGCGCTGCTGCTAAGATTCTGTGTATAAGGTTTTCCCCAGTAGTGTAATAGTAGTAGATGCAGGCAGGAGTCGGTCTACTTGATACAGACGTGATGCCTATATTCATGATCATTGCCTTAGATATCGTCATAACTTTGCGTTTTTCTATCAGATCTCAGTTTTGCAAGTAACCATGAAGTGATTGATAACCCCTTTATCGCGTTGGGTGCAAGTTGTTGATTGTTTGTGCAGGTATTCAGTGACTTGTGCGTTGTCTCCTACTGGATTGATACCTTGGTTATCAAACTGAGGAAAATACTTACTCTACTTTGCTACATCAGTCTTTCCTCTTCAAGGGAAAAACCAACGCAAACTCAAGAGGTAGCACCCGTCAACTCGCCACGCGGTGCGACGCAACGCTAGCGTACGTATTTGTACGTACTTGGAGCAGACGTGCGTGTGTTGCCGCGGTTTGGCGTATAAGATCTTTTCTAAAAGGGACGATCCTGTCTTTTTTATGAAGGGGTATGGGTATCTTTGTCGTTGATGTGTTTAGAGCACCTCCAACACGCCGACCCATTTCTTCTGCGCATGTCCGTTTGGGTCATTGCAGACACAAAACTCGGCCCAACGCGCCGACCCAAAGGGAGGCGCGTCCGCATTTTGTCCGCTTGCCAACCCATTCCCGGCACAATTCTTAGTATGATTTGCGTTGGTGCCGACACAAAATGGATGCGCGTGACGCACCCCTACTCCCCCTGGCTTGCTACTCTGTGGCACAATGACCACCATTTCCCTTCACTTTACTAAAACCTCCCGCCCGCTCGTGCTCCCAGCCGCTCGTCATGCACGACGCCCTCGATGCCGCCGCCGGCCTTGCCTCCCTCTTCTCGTCCTGCCTCACCTCCGTCCCCTCCGGCAAAGGCAAGCCCCCACCCCCCTCCCCCGCAAGACCTCCGGAGCACATACTCTCCGCTATTTGCCGAGACGTGTATCTGGACAACAACAGGGAGGTGCTATCATAATTTTGTCTCAAAATGGTGTAGAGCATGGAGAACATACTCAATCTACACATCCTCGGGTGGGATTAGGACCTATCATTACTTAATAGAGATGTAGGTGGATTCAATGTCGTTGGCATAGTAAAGTCGTTAGCATAGCGTGACATATGCCTACAGCGCCCGTCGGCATATACGTGGGAACGGAGACTCGGTGGATGACGGGCTCTTGACGTCGTCATATCTATGCCGACGGCCCTAATGGCGGTCGTCGACATAGCTATGCCGACGGCCAAGCCGACGACATAGTCTTGGTCCACGTCATCGATATGCGGCATGTGCCACATCATCGATCCGAGGCATGTCGGTTGGGCACACCTCATCGATCCGGGGGCACAGCTATGACAATGCACGGAATGATGGTGAGACCATTGTTAATGAAAATGACATACTTATGCTACAAAAGTTCCTCGAAGACGTTGACGACGAGGAAGAGCCTCCACCTTCGTCAGACAACAAAGATGATATGCGTGATAGTGATGATGAGACCGATCGAGGAATCGGTTACAACAGTGATGATTCGTATGGGTTCTAGCATATGTACGTTTCATGTCTTTTTTCTATGGTTTATTAATATGCCTTTTTATGCTTATTTATTAATGTGTTTTATTCCTTATTATTATGCTTTTTTCTTCATTATTAATGTATTGATTGTTTATTCTCTTTTCAATGCAGGTTAGAGGAACATGGGCAAGGGGAAGGCTGACGGCACGGGTTTCCTAGCCAAGGTCGTTAGCATGGCTAGTCGGAGTGCTCAACCCCATACTCTTCCCCCCTCCCGACTACTTGAGGTCGACTCCTCACAGGGAGGTCGAGGGAGAGGTGCCCTTAGATGAGTAGGGGGTGGGGGAGAGCCCCTAGAGGGGGAGGGCGTGAGGGGAGAGCCCCTAGAGGGGGTCGGGGCGAGAAATAGCGCTCCCTCACCGACTTAGGGGTGCTATCTTCGAGGCCCTCCTCTAGTGAGGTACCCTCTACCAAGGAGGAGGAGGAGGAGGTTGGGTAGGGGACGAGGAGGCAGGCGAGCAGGATGGTGGTGGCAGCGAGGGGGTTGTCAATAAGATGGTGGTTGCAGCCTCTCCTCCCTCGCCTCGTCCGGCCTCACCTCTGTCCCCTCCGGCAAAGGCAACCACCACAAGACCGCCGCGCCACCCAAGAAGAAGCAGCTGACGCCTGAGGAGTGGGCCGTGCAGTCGGCCAAGAGGAAGGACCAGCGGCACGCGGCAGATGCAAGGGATGAAGCAGCAGCCATCGCCGCCCTCAGCATCGCCACACGGCAGGAGGAAACCAACGCCCTAGTCACCGCAGCAACGAGGGAGGCCCTAATATACCTAGGTTTAAACCCTGGCCATCATGTGCTCATCAGCGCCGCCGTGACTGCGGCCAGCACGGGCTTGTCTGCATTTCCTCTAGTGGTGCTACCAGAGTCGTCGCGCGCGTCTGCCATGCACCCGATTCCCGACTTCCACGTCTATCCACAAGCCTCCCGCTTCTTCGGGGAGTGCTCACCGAAGGTGAGCGTGGTGGCACCGTCCACGCCCATGCCTGCACCTGTGGTCATTAGCCTCAACGCCACACCTGTGGCTGGTGCATCATCCTTCGAAGGGGTGAGGAAACGCCCGCGGGAGATGCCAGCCGACGTGCTCCCCGGAGCCCGCAACCTGTTCAATAGAATGCCACCAGCCGGCGACGATGAAACGGCCAACCGTTTCATCATCGAGAACATCATCTCCGAAGGTGGTGCGGCAACCGCTGGCTCCGCTAGCGGTGACGCCGCGGCTTCCTGCGATCGTAATGAGACCTAAAGCCAAGACAGTTGAGCGCCATTTATGTCGGCGGCCTATGATCAAGCTGGTATGCACGACGCCTTCATGGAAGATTAGGTCACCTGGGAAGCTTCCCACTCGACCACGAGTTCCCGGAGGACTACGACCTCGAGGAAGTGGATGAGATGGACATCGACGGGGAGCCTTTGTTCGAGGACGAGCTTGCCAACCAAGCCGCTGGGGTGAAGTCGAAGCGCAAGAGCAAGGGGACGAAGGCATACATGTTGTCCTAGGACAAGCTCCTTTGTGAGTGTTGGAGGGACATTAGGCAAGACCCCAAGGTCGGCGCCGAACAAATGGCATCAACCTTTTGGATATATGTCCATCGTGAGTTCCATGAACGCAAGAAGTTTGCGTTGTACCAAATGCATAGCAAGTGTGGGTGGGTGTCCCATTCAAAGCGATGGAGGGTGATACAACAAGAGCGCAACAAGTTTTGTGGCACCATTGAGAGCATCAAGGCACGCCCCGTGAGCGGCATCGACATGCAAGACATGGCATACATGCGCCCCTCTCTGTTTCCAATCCCGTTATGCTTGCATGTCCATTTGCATATCCATTTTCCCATATGTTTGTATGCTCTTCATTTGTAGGCATTCTAAGCTTTGGAGGCATTCAAAGTCCAACATGACGGCAAGTCCTTCAGCCTCTCCCATTGTTGGAGAGGAGAAGTTCAAGGCGCAATACAGCACCCTCATGGTGCGTAGGGAAGGCAGCAGTGGAGGATATTGGCGAGGGCGAAAAGCCACGACCGCGAGGGAAGACCAACTTCAAGAAGGAGGACAAGCGGGATGCAGCGTCGATTGCCTTGCTTGCAATTGTGGAGGGCATGATGAGTAAGAAGGACTCGAGAGAGGAGAAGCGTCGGCAAGACAGGGAAGAGCAAATGAACGCCTTCATGGAGATCCAAAGGAGGAGGCTTGAGATGGAGGCGGAGAAGAAAGTCAGAATGCTTGAGATGGAGGCAGAGAAGCAAGCCAAGATGCTCGAGATCGAGGCTGCTAATGCCAAGACCAAGGCGAAAGAAGTGGCGCTCGCTAGCATGATGACGTGGGTGGAGATCATGAAGGTGAACACCGTGTCACCCAGAAAGGGGTCATGGTTCGAGAAGATGCAGGCCGACATGCTCAAGTTCAACGATGAGTGATCTATGGTGGAGAGCGCCATCCTTTTTTTGTAAGCCGGCAAGTGTGTTGGCATGACTACGGCCGAGATGGCATGGTCGAATTCTCATCTCTTTCATATGCTGGCATGTGTGTCGGCCGCTGACAAGTGCGCTAGTGTGAACTGTGTGATGATTTTTTTTAGGCTGACATTGTACGCCGCTGGCATTGGTGCCGGCATGAACTTTAGGCGATGGCATGGGCGTTGGCATGATGTATAGCCGTAAGTCATTTAAATTTATACATGGACATAAAATGGGTCAAGCGGATTGGGCGCACTGCCAACCTAAAAGTAAAACAGGGCGGATGCCGAGACGTACAAGGAATGAATAAAATCACCGTCTCTTTGGGTCGGCGCATTAAAGTTGCTCTTACCGGTGAACCGAAAGTGGTTTGATCTTTTAATTAGTGTCGGGCGCAAATTGCTAATCCTTTCCAGAGCTGTAAACAAGAAATGTACTATTAGGTTGGATTCAGTGCAATGGACCGAAGCTAGGTAAAATAACATCTTTTGTTTCACTGGGCTGGTCTGCGGTAAAACGCATCAAATGCCGTGGTCACGTCTGGGGTGTGCCGTGCTGCCTCGTTTGTGGACTCGATTGCGCTCCTAGCCTAGCAGCTAGGCATCAGTAGGAGTAGTAGCTGCAGTGCGATGCGACATTGCATTGTGGCAGGCCATGGCGTGTTGGAGCCTCCCTGTTTTGACCACATTTTTGAGAAACCTCCCAGCTTTCCCACCGCGCCTACTCTGCTCTGGATTGGCAAGCATGGACGGTGCTTGCTCCTGGACATAACTCCTGGCAAGCATGGATCTTATCTCCCCGGCCCCATGGCTCGCTCCACATAACTCCTCCTCCTCCCAGGCTCCGAGCACCTCGCCACCGCCATTCCGCCTACGCCGCTGAGATGACAACCAACAGCCCGCCCGGCCCCAAGCGCAAGCGCGATTCCGAGCCCACCTCCCTCGTGTCCCTCGGCGACGACATGCTCGCCGAGATCCTCAGCCGCCTCCCGTCGCTGCCCTCCTCGCCAGCGCCGCCCTCGCCAGCCCGCGGCTGTGCGGCGTCGCCTCCTCCCCTGCCGTCTTGAACCCCTTCCTTTCCCGGGCTCCGTTACTCGGCTACTTCGTGTCGGTCGCCGACGGCGCCGTCCCCACCTTCCACCGCGCGCTCCTCCGCCGCGACCGCCACCTCGCCGCCGTCATCCGCCGCGGCGACTTCCATCTCACGGATCTCGAATACGATGGGCGCCTCATGGACTGCCGCCACGGCCTCTTACTCCTCAGTAGCCGCCTTCAGTTGGTGGTGTTCGACCCCGTCTACCGCTCACGACTGCATATACCTATACCCGAGAAACTCATCTACAGCAGGTCGCTCCTCCACTGCTTCCTGCCGGCTTGCGGCGGCGGTCAATCCTCCTTCAGCGTGCTCTCCATGGAGAAGAAGGGCGGCAGGGTGCGCGCACGCGTCTACAGCTCCCGCACGGGCGAGTGGCGCTCCCACTCGTGGGCGCCCAAAGGTATTAATGGACCGAGGGAATCCAAGCTCGGCTGGCCCATGCACGCCGGCGGGCGCATCTATTGGAGGACCCTTGCGGTAGATCAGCTCACTTCGCTCGACGTCGGCGCCATGGAGTTCTCCCACGTCGAGCTCCCAAATAACCTGCACAATCAGCCACAGTCGGACCCGTACGCCGTAGGGGAAACGGAGGACGGCACAACCTGCCTCGTGGCCATGAGTCGCAATCTCGTCCTGCTAGTATGGTTCCTCATGCAGGAGGACAAGTCCTGGGAGCTACAGTTGGCGGTGGATGCTTCCAAATGGTATCTGCTTCGAGGCCGATTGCAAAAGTTCTGCGATGTGACCGCCGGCGTCGTGCTGCTCTCCATGGGCACCGAGAATGGCGGCCTCCACTATTACGCCTTTCGCCTCAAGAACGCCCTCCGCCCAAGGGCATGGGCACGGAGGATGGCGGTCTTCATGGGCACGGACAATGGCGGCCTTAATGTCCGGGAAGACACCACCAGGCCCGAGTTGGAGGCAGACTTCTTCACATTCGATGCACGGGTGCATCCCTATTTCATGGCATGGCCACGACCCAGCCTAAAGGTGCGCCAAAATAGCTTCTCCTCCCATTTTCTTGCTTGACTGCACATTTATTTCTTGAGAAACATCTTTTACTAGAGGTGGTACTGTTTATTAGAACATTTTGCTGATAATCACTTGTTTGTGGATGTGTATTTAGACAATGGGTGCATATACACCTATGAGCCAAAGTAAATTTCCGATTTCTTAGTTGTTGATCCAGTTACTGATCTTAATTTCAGAAAAGTGGCTAGAACCCACTAACCAAGCTAATGTTACCCGGCCGGGCATCAATGTTAAGAATTGTATACAATGTAGTTTCTGTTGCCTACGAGACAATGACCGTGTCTATTACTGAAAAAAACCATTTACAGTTTTTCCAAGATTGCCTAACTGAAGGATGAAAGTTTCTTCCGAATCGTAGAAACTACTCATTACCCACTAGTGTACACGGTCATTGGTGTTTTCCGCTTCTCTTCACATGTTCTCTCCAAATTGGCTGACAAAAGTTAAAAATTCTCGAGTTGTTTTGTCCACTGTCAAGGTAGAGCAGCCCATACTATAACTGTGACCCGCGCAGCTTGGCTGACTTAGGTTGAGTGGCTAAGTCACAGCTTACAGTCTGTGACTTGGCCACTCTGAATCGCCAGATCGTATGTGAGTGGCCTAAATCATTTCACTATACGTGAGCATCAAATCTGAGTCGTTGATTTGAAATCAGACGGCTCATAAGTGGACAAGTCAGCGAATCCCCGGCAAACTGCAACCCCAGTCAGCCAAACACGAAAATGGTTGCAATAATGATATGTTGGCAGTTTTGAATCGCATTTGGGAGTCTCCAATTCAGTACCTCCATCTTACAACTTACTCCGTATTTGATTTTTTCTTTTGATATTTGCCGTTTTCAGGCTGGTAGCTCTAACACGAAGGAAACAAGTCTGAAGGATCAAGAAGCTGGTGGCTCGAAGAAGAAGAAAACAAGCCTGAAAGATCAAGAAGCTGGCAGCTCCAAGAAGAATTAACAAGTCTAAAACGCTAAGGATCTGAATGCTCATGCATTCGAGTCTTCTGATAGTACTAGTTGTCTAGCGGGTGTACTTTTGGTTCTGGCTCCTGGGTTATTTGATCCAGTTAGCCATCTCCTGGCATGAACAAGAACTTGTGGTCCTGTTAGTTAAGTTCCACCCACTTATGTTAATCCATATCATGGTTTCTGGAGGTAAAGTTATGTGAGCGTTCTGAAGAAAACTTGTGCCAAATTCTGTCCTACGTTTCCCAAGCTGAAGTGGTTTCATATTTTGCTATCTTCCATGCATGTTTGTGGCAAATCGGTCACGACAGCAAGATTGCATCATGACATTCTAGTTTTGCTACGAATACGCCGATGCGTTGCAACGGAAGAATAAACTCTTGTGCACCTGTAATGAGTTGCCTCTTTTCCTCTTTCTACCATCGTCGATGATGGCCACTCGTCCATTTATTTACAACAAACGTGATAAGTCTCAAGGCGGTGTGTTTGGTCATCACATTTTACCATAGACAAATTTTATAATATATATATGGGTTCGAAAGGAACAAAGACCAGTCTTAAGGCAGAAGAGAAATACGCCGTCCCCCGTCCCCCGCGTGGCGACACGGGGGAATCCCAGCCGCCGGCGCTAGCACCTCCCTCCGCCGCCCTCCCCCGCATCGCCGCCGCTGGAGGGCCGGCCGGCGAAGCCGCGCCGGGCCCCAGGAAGGCGGCGGCGGGGCGGATCTGTCCTCTCGCACGCTCCCCCGCCCACTCGCCTCGCATCTCGCGGCGGCTGGCTCCCGCTGGTCCGGCGTGCCCTGGCCGCGCGGATCCGGTTCGCCTCCACCACCTCCAACCCTCCCCGCGTGCGGATCCAGGATTCCCCGGCCGTCATGGGCGCCCCCCTCCATCACCGCAGCGGCTGACCACACTCCTGCCGGTCCAGCGGGGGGTGCGGCGTTCCTTGGCAGCGGCCATGGGCGCCCATCCCCACGGCCCTCCCCTTCCCCCCCCCGCGGCGCGGCCTTCCTTGTCGCCGGCGCTTCGGTTGGGTGCGGGCATGTGGCCGGTTGCGGGGGTGCAAGCAGCCTGCTCGCGCAGGCGTCCCCCCTCCTCCGGCGGCTCTTCCTCCCCCATGATCCAAGGGAACAGCTTTCGTGCGGCGGTGGCGAGGTTCCAGTGGTAGTGGCAGACGAGGGGCGCCTCGTGATGGATTCTTTGCTACGCTGCTCCGGCCCCGGCAGCCTCGACCCCGCGTTCTCCGGTGTTCGATGCTTGCCGGCGTTTCCTCCGGGCGGCTTCGGCCTCGGCGCCAGTAGCTGCGTCCCTTCCAGTTAGCCTGGTTCGCCGAGACGGCCACAGCCACGGCAGCTCGGATCTGCGTCTCTCCAGTCCTAGCTTGCCGGCGTTGCCGGTCGCCGTCGTCCCACCCATTGCGGTGGTCTTCGCTTCGCCGCCGGCCTTACCCTGTACACCTCAAAGCCTCCCCCTTTGGCCTGATCCTTTGTTCGTGGGTTCGGAGGCAGTGCCACCCTCCGGCGGCAGGTGCAGCCCCGCGTATCCAACCAGAGCCGGCTTCCTCATCCTCGACTCCATTATCGGCGGCTATGGGATTGCGCAGCCTCAGGCCAGGGAGAAACCCCTGCTCGGCTTGCCCGTGCTGGCAGCGGCGGCGCCTGCGGGTGTCGCTGTCCTTCTTGGAGGCGCTGCCACGGCCTTTTGGCTACGCCCCTCTTCGAGCTGAGGGGAAACCCTAGGTCTGGCTCCTCCGGACCGGATGGCGACTGCGTCTCGCCGTTGTCTTCCTTCTTGAAGGCGCTATCTTTCTCGCTCGCGGTGTCCCCGGTGTTGGCCTTGGCGATGTGTTTTGCCGCTCTTGGTTTTGGCTTGGTTGGCTTTAGCTGTGTTGTCTCTTCTGTTCGGGCTGAGCACCCCTTGTTTCTCTGCTTCGGGCACCATGTTCACGCCTGTTTGCGTTCGTGTCATGTGTTGTACCATTCACTGTACTTCTTCTATTCCTTCTATCAACGAAATGATATGCAAGCTTTGCGTATTCGCGAAAAAAAGGCAGTGAGTTTGGTCACTTGTCAAGCGCCTCCAGGGTGCATGTTAAAAAAATGAGATTCATGGGCACTAGCAGTCAGGACATATTTTTATAGGAGAAGCCCATCCGGGTAAGATCGTGGAAAATTCGCCTCTGACAGAAGTCGAACTCCGGCCTGCAAGGTGCGCCACAGTGACCTTGCTACTATGCTATTGCCTAGTCCCCTCCAAGATGCATGTTATGTTGCCAACCAATTCAACGCCAATATATCCATGCATGTCACAAGCCACGCCCTCAAAACAATATTCTGTCACCTGCACATGTCGGTTAATTACCACGCCCATTTATTTATTCTTTTAATTTTAGTTCCTTTCGAGCCCATCTATCTATCTATCTATCTATCTATCTATCTATCTATACCTATACTAATTACAGACTTTCTACAAATTTACACGTTAATTAGAAATTACAAGCCGTTTATCTAAGGTGGGACCGAATTATTACGGTGTAGATTTAACCTTCATAAAAAAATAAAAGACACACGAACGTTTCAACCAGCTACTTTCAGACGAAATTAGATTGATTAGAAAGCCCATCTTTAAAGCCAAAAGAGAGGCCCATAGTGCTCTCTCTTCCTCTCCCAGTAAAAAGCAGCAACCTAAAGCAATTGTCACCGGAGAAAAACTAAAGTGTCTCTCCCAATCTCTTGTGTCTCTGTCTCGCTCATGTCTCTCTGTTCATCCCTCATGTCTCTCTTCCTTGCTACATGGAAATCAGATCTGTTTCTCTTTCAAATTGAAGCAAAGAAATTGAGGCTTGGATCCCTACCCACGGCCCTCTCTCTCTCATGTCTCTCTCACGTCTCTCTCTTCCTCCCTCATGTGTTTCTTCCTCCCCAGCCCCCACACGAAAAATAGATCTGTTTCTCACTCAAATTGGAGCAAAGAACTTGGGACATGGATCCCGTGCGCCCACAGGCAAAGAAGTTGGGACACGGCTCCAGGGGGCTTCTATTCCTCATCTAGATCAGGTTTTTCGTCTTAAACTGATCGGTTCTGAATTTATTTATTTTGTTGGTTTATAAATGAATGTACTATCTTTTCAGTAATTGATGTCTCTTTCTCTCTCTCTCAATCTCTCAACTCGCAGATCTGTTTCTCTCTCAAATTAGGGGCAAGGATCCGTGCGACCACAGGCAAAGAAGTTGGTGCTTGGATCCCATGAACTTCTGTTTTTCATCTAGAGATCAGGTTTCTCTCCTCACACTGATCTTTTCTGGTTTATAATTGAATGGGCCGCATCTTCCGTGATATTCTCCTTATATTTGAACTATTAGTGTGTTGATTTAGTACGTATATGGTTAGTATATATTAAATTTTTCTCTAATTTTTCTACTGCATATAAGGATTGCGGCACCGCGCGTCCTGATAGGTGAGGCTACGTTGGCCGGTCACCGCAGTCGTTGGGTCAATGCATTCACGTTTGACAGAAATAATCTCCTGATGTGTCTCATTATGCTCCATATTCCATACCCATGTGTCCAACCATAGTTAAACCATGGATGCATACTTAAGAAACTATATGTACGGCCATGCATGAGAGTACATAGGTATATTCAAGCCGTACAAGCTCACTATGGTTAGTTCTTAATTATGACAGGACCATATACGCTACTGACCCATTTAAATCCATGCCTCCTTTGGTCCCACCTTTCCTCAATTCCCTAAAAAAAGGATGCCAGCATCCAAATGCCCCGGCGCACAAAAATTATTACTTAGGCAGTGCTGCCAAGGCTCAACGTATGCTTTAGATTTATTTGTATCTGTACATAAATAGAAGTAGAAGCATTTTCATGATGAAAACGCCCTTTCAAAATACATCTGTGTATGATGTCTATCTTTTTTTTGCGGAAAGTGTATGATGTCTATCAGTGGTTTTGAAACCAGACTATCAGACATTCGCTTCGTTGTTCAAGAGCAATGGCGGAAAAAGGGGGAGATCGTACTGCTCCATCAGATTCTACAGCCTGAAACATTAGCACTCAGGTCAAATGATCTATGCTTCTATACATCTGATGGTGCTTTTATCTGGAAGGACTGTAAACTTTATGCCAACAGGCCTTTTGTTGTATGGTTGGAATTTATTTTGTTGTGATACAACATTTATGATGCTGCCTCAGGCTGCAGTAATTACGACGCTATTTTTGTATAGTGTAGGTTTATCTTAGTAATCTAACCGGCCGAAAGCTTTGTAGGAGCCCAACAAGCCAAAATTTGTCGGGCCCATTCCAATTGGACTAAAAACGATTACGGGCCGAAATTGGCATGTAGCCCACTAAAAATATCTGGGCCTAAATCAGCATAAGCTTTTATATTTTTCTGGTAGGCCTGTGCCCATAGTGGGCCTTTAATAGGCCTAAACATAATCTGGGCCCTCAAGTAAAAATAGACCGTTTACAGGTATAAATATCTCGAGCCCATAAAATACATGGTCCTTTAATAGACCGAAAGTGAGATTGGGCCTTGATTGTGCCAAATAACCCATTGGACTTTAACAGGCCGAAATTCGGACGGGCCGTAAATGCGCCGACCTAATACACGGGCCTTTAACAGGCCGGAACTTCGGTCGGGCTAGATTATCGTCATTTCTATATGGGCCGTTAATGGGCCCGATATGACGTTGGGCCACATATGGCCCATGGTTTATGTCCGGCTTTAACAGGCCGAAAATGACAACAGGCCAAAAGTGGCCCAAAGCTATAGTGGGCCTCTAATAGGCCGAATGTCAGACATGGCCGAATATGACCCAAATCCTTCACGGTCGTTTATGAGCCGAAAGTTTTGATGGCCTGTAAATGGGCCCAAATGAAGCCGAACCTTTAACAGGGCGGATATACACCGGGCCGTAATTCGGCCCATTTACTTAGCGGACTGTTACGGGCCAGAAGTGACCATGGGCCGTGTTGATGACAAGTTTAGGACAGGCCGTTGACGGGCCGATTGGACAGAGAATGTTGGGCCTTTAGCTGGGCCGGCCCATTATGGTCGGTAGAATCTTGTGGGCCTTTAGCTAGCCCGACCCATTATGGTCCGCAAAATCTTGTGGGCCTTTAGCTGGGCTGGCCTATTATTGTCTGCAAAATCGTGTGGGCCTTTAACTGGGCCGGCCCATTATGGTCCGCTAAATTTTGTGGGCCTTAGCTGGGCCGGCCCATTATGGTCCGCTAAATCTTATGGGCCTTCGGTTGGGCCAGCCCATTTAATCTTTGTGGGCCACTTTTGGGCCGGTCCACGTGTCAACATATCATAGGCCCATCTCGCCCGTTGGATCCGTCAGCCAATTAGAATTTTACACGTGGAAAATCGGCATTGGTCGTGGCTGTTAACGGGTTATCGGATCCAAAATCCGACCCGATAGCTTAACGGCGTTCCGTTACGGTGGATGCCACGCGTCGGTCACCCTTGACGAAAGCACTTCTGTGACGCGCGATTTATCGTCATGGAAGTGGACACTTCCGTGATGATAATTTTGGCAATGTCATGGAACACTTCTACGACTGCACAGGTATGACTATCTTGATTCTGTCATAAATTTGTCATGGATGTACATGCATGACAAAAAAGCGACCTACTGTGACAAACACGTATCATCACGGAAGTGTATTTTTTTTGTAGTGGAGGCATGAGCTTGAGTTGGAGGCTTGGAAGCTATCTTGGGCTTAGATGGATCAGCCCCAAACTTGATAGCATCCCCCATGAGATTCTGTGACTTCTGTGGTGGTGCAGCTAGCACTACTAGGAAAAGGCCTACTAGTGACGCATTGGTTTTGCCTACTAATGGCGCACTACTGGTGCGCCACTAGTACCACGTCACTAGTATTTTTTACTGATGGCGCACCACTGGTGCGCCATTAGTATCTGGTATACTAATGGCGCACCACGCGGTGCGCCATTAGTATAGACCAACATGCGCTATTAGTATGCCTCCCAGGGGGCCATATTTACCCATGTGCTTTGGCATACTAATGGCGCATTATGGTGTGATGCGCCATTAGTATCCTTTGGCATACTAATGGCGCACTGTGTTGTGATGCGCCATTAGTATCCTTTGGCATACTAATGGCGCACTTTGAGGTGATGCGCCATTAGTATGAATATTAAGTTTTATTTTTTTTTACTTTTCTGATTTTTGCACAGGTTACAAAATATATTATTAGACAGAATATAGACAGCACCACACAGCAACAGCAGATTCATCGAATACAATAGAAGATTAGTCTTCGAATACAATTCATCATATTAGTCTCCGAATTCAAAAGACCGAATAAAGATAGAACATTACAAGTCTCGAGACCGCGAGTAGCTAGTTTGTCTTCACATTACAAGTCGATATCGATCATCTAAACTACCATCACATAGAAGAGAGCCGCGTTCATCACGATGAGCATCATCGCGATGGAACTGGTCTTCATCCGGTTCCTCCAACGCTCCCTCCTCTCTCCCTCTAGATAGCGGGCGTATCCAGATTCCGCCTCCGCCCTAGTGGCGTACCCTTTGTAACTGTTATCGCTGAAACGGTGAACCTGTCTCCGACACTCCTCCCAGTCGTCGTAGACTCCGGGAACCTTACCCTTGTACACGACATACGACGACATCTCTATGCACAAGCCAAACAACATACAATACATAAGCAATATATAAGTATGCAACAAAAGGATCGGAAGAGAAAAGAAAGACATTAATAGCACGATTCATGGTCCTACTAATAAATAGCATCGATTACATCTAAGTTGAATGACTGTCCAAACTAAAGAGACATACAAGTTCATTAAAGTTTAATTACAACATGAGCCAATCAATGTTTCAGAACTACACATAGCATCAATACTTTCGACTCGACTCATGGGACCGGAGCGTGGATGAAGCCGCCGTCTGTCGTGATGGTCATGAAATCGCGGGCGTTGTCATCCTGCATTTGTAGCGTTGTGTCTATCTCACTGTTGGACGGTTGATGTCTGAGGTAGAACTGCCCCGAGGTACGAAGGACATCTTGATGGATGTGTTCGGCCAACTCCGACTGGATGCGAAAGAATTCTTATCTGATGTCCGTGTCCTGGATTGCCGACAAGCTCGCGACCCAATCTTTGAGATTATTTGGTAGCAGAAGGTGATTATGGTCCCGTACGATCGCCCGCATGTGATGGAGGGCGTAGTAGGCATCCTTCTGACCGCCGGGCGGTTGCTTGACGCATCTGAACGTCGTATTGTGGGCGAACATGTGCTTGCCGTACCTACGAACTGGCCTGGTGAAGGTGCCTCTAGATTGGGCGTAGCCGGGGAGAACATCATCAAGAACTTTCTTGATATTTGTGTAGTCTATCTTCGACTCACGGTCCGGGTCGAAATACGTGGCCATCAAATATTTCGGGCTTAAGAGGATGAGTGTGCAATGTGTGTCATTGCATAGAACACGAAATGTTAGAAAAAAAGAACGATCGAAATCTAAGAAATCATATGTTACGGGGCGGTGAGGGGATGACTTAATCGGGAAAGTAAGGCACGAGGAAGTTATCCTTATCTGGGTTTGCCAGAATGACACCTTCGAGGTAAGAACTCGCAACTTGCCGACCCCCAGCGCTGCCCAAGATCTTGGCACGCATGTAGAAGGGGTCGACTATCACGATGTCCGGGGTCTTGTCTCTAATGATCTGCATCTCCATACTCAGCGAAAACAACTGAACAAAGGTGTAGTGCAGCGGATGAAGGTTAAACATAGCAAAGATGTCATCAAACCGCAGGACGATCGTACCCCCGATGATGCCATCCACAAAGCCCTTGCCCTCTGGCACCTTGGCCACGAAAACCGGGTATGCCACATCATTCTCTCTGAGATGCCGCTTCTCCAAAGAAAGAACACTGTCATGCAGACTCCGCATAGCACCGGTTGCAGCATTGAGCATATTTGTCGGTAGCATCACCCTACCCTCCACATGCACCCTCCTCGAGATATCCTTAGGTGAAGGTGGCCCGTCGTGAGCATGGATCGTACTCGGTGCCGGCTGGCTCGCATCGGCGCCCTTTTTAGTCTTTCGTTTCCGTCCCTTCTTCTTGATCGGCTGTAATGGGACCGAGTTCTGCTCACAGACCGCCTTCTTGAGCGTGTTGGGGCTAATAATATTTCGCACCTCAGCTATCTGAGGCTCGGTGAAGGCGGGAGCTGGAGGCGTCTCCTGAGAACTGAACGCCATACGACGCCTGTTGCAATTGGGATTCTCCGCCGTACTAGCTAGGTCGCGGTCGTCTTTGTTGGGTTCTTGAGAAGGAGGCCCGCAGAACTCGTCACCGTAACCATGTTCGGCAAAGTACTTATCAACGTTGGTAAATGTACCGTCGTTGTCGTCGTCGTAGTCCGGATCCTGTGCCATATGCATGTCCGGATCCTGTGCCATAGGGATGTCCGGCATGTCCGGTAGCGTTGCGGCATTCTTGCCATGGCTTAGCGCCGGCACGACTGGCGGTCTTGTCTGTGGGGTAGTGTCCCCCACCCCCAAACGAATCTGGCTCTTCGGCCAAAGCAGGGGCCAGATTACGCGGGCGCTAAGGGTCATCTCATCTTCTTCGTCGGCCCCAGCGGGTCGAATCGGAGGTAACAGCTCGTCGCAGCCTGGCAGCAGCCGAACCAGTTCAACCCTATACAATGTGGGTGGCATCGGATTACCGTGGAACACGGGGTTTCCTGGTTGAACAATTCTGCCCTTGGCGACATCGACCAACTCGCCGCCCACGAAGTGCAGGAGAGTGCAAGGAACGTCGGCGGCACCCTGCGAAAACATGTAAGGCGTCAGGGATGCCCAGTAAAAGGCAAGGAGATGAAGTCATCGGCTGAGAGGCTTAGTTACCGTGATGCCGTCGAGCTCAGCTAATGTCGAGGCACCGCCAACGGCGGGCATGCAACTGACGGAGGGGCCGCTTGCTGGCGAGGTGCCGACCGACGTACACCCGGGTGCATTAAGCTCCAATGCCCGTGCCGGCGCCGGAGACATGAATATCGCCTCCACCGGAGACACCAATGGCGCCGCCGGAGACACCAATGGCGCCGCCTGCGCGTTGTGCGAGTTCTGCCATGAAGCTAGGAACCGGGGGAGGCCCCTGTTGGACGCCCGCAATGCACGTCGTCAACCCATGAATCAACGTAGGCACCATGGCGTTGAGCGTCGTTCCTAGTTGTTGTTGCACTTGCTCTTGGACAATCTCCGGAATCCGCGCCACTTGTGCCTTGAGTGCTTCATCCTCGCGCGACTAGCTTTCCGAGCTGGTCTTTTTCTCCTTTCGCCTACCAGCGGTATAGTATGAAGACCATTTTGTGGACAAGCCTTTGCCGGCCACACGACCAACTGACGACGGCTTAGTGAGCTTGTCCTTGTTTTTCATTACGTTCAACGCCCTATTTAAAGGGGTATCGAAAGGGGAGCTCTGAGACGACCCCGCGCTACTGTTTTCATTGTCCTGCGGAAGGAACGTGAACCATTTAGAAATATTGGGGATTAATTAGAATGCAACCATATGGAGCTAATTACGCGGGGGTGTATTCCTTACCAGAACAAGCTCAAGCGCCCTGGTCTTCGGATCCGTGGTAAGCTCCTTTGTTACAGGGTCCTCCTTGTACCGGGCCTTGACAAAGTTCCTGGTCTGCTTGTCACGGTATTTCTCGAAGCGGGGCGGTAGGCCATGCTCGGCACGCTCCGCGTCCTCCTTGTCCCATATAGGCTCCGCCACTCTGTAACCGCCGGGACCGAGTTGGTGGACCCCTAAGTTCAACTCCCGCATTTCTTTCCCCCACTGACTTGATTCGGAGGTTGCGCTGCTCTCGCACTTGATCTTGAACTCCTTGTAGTCATCTTCTCTCATCAAAGGATATGTCGCCTTGATCTTCTCATAACTATCACCTTTTTCAATCATTGCCTTCACCGTGCTTCTCCAAGTGGACAGGGCCGTGCTCATCCTCGTGAGGGCAGCACTTTTCACTTTATTCCTTGAGAGGCGTGTGTTTACAAACTCAGCGGGGAACTTGTATCGTTCGTGCAGCTTTGTGAAGAGGAGGTTGCGCAAATTCCCTCGGTCCTTATGCCTTAGGTTCTCGGTGTTGATCGAGACGGTGCTCCGGAGAATGCACCCGAGCTGAATCGAGTACCCCTTGACTACTTCTTTGGGCGTCGTCGGATGCCCGTCGGAGTTCACTTCAGTAAATTCCTCCTTGACAGTGCCAAGCACGCTCGGGCGCCGGTCCTTCCATTGCCTCTTCGGTTGGCTGCCATCTGTGCGTGCGCTGCCATCATCAGTGGTGGCATCCTCGGCGGCACCATCAGTGGTGTCATCCCCGACGCCACTAGGGGTTGTGTAGTCAGGATCAGTGTCTTCCGCGGCGTCCTCATAGCGGTGAGGTTCTTCCTCCAACTCTTGGGACAGCTCCTAGAATTGCTTGCCGCCCGAACTGCCGGCCTCATCGTTGTGGGCCATGTTTAGCTCTAAATAGGAAAAAAGTTTGGTCAAAAATTTGGTTATTGTCAAGGAACAAGATCATGGTCTCATCATTTAGGGTTTGTCGACACCGAGGCATCCTAAATGCTAAGATTTTATCATTTAGGGTTTGTCGACGCCGAGGCACCCTAAAAGCCTAAGCGTACATCATTTAGGTTCTCATCGACACCGGTTGGGTTTATCATCTAGGGTTTATCGATGCTAAGGAGAATTCTAAGTTGGGCCTAATCACTTGGCTCTATTGCCACCTATGGTTTAATGCAGCAAGAATGGCGGGGCAGTTGATCCTACTTAACTAAGTACTAAGATACCCCGGCCCATGCATTAGTCGCAAGTACCCCATATGTCCTATTTTTTAGCAAAGTCATGATAAAATTCACGAAAAATTTCAGCATGACCTTTGCTAAAAATAGGACATATGGAGTACCCGAATTTGCCGGAACGGAAGTTAATCGACATTCCGGCAAACTCAAGGGCCTCTCAAGGTACCTGCAAATTCATCACGACACAATGGTCGGAGACAAAACCCAGCAAACTAGCAGCAAAGTTACCGACGTGTTTACAGAAATTGTTTTCTGTAAAAGATGATCATCATCTTTGCAAGTCTTTCTCAATGTGATCACAAGTAATTCAGAGGCATCACAATAAAGCAACACCCTGCACTAGCCTAAAAACAAGTGAAGTTTCACCCATATAAGAACAACTTTATAAAATCAGAGAAGTTGCTAATTTTTTTGTATCCTTCATACACACTGGAATACAATGCTTTATAATGTTCCATCATCATTACAGAAATCCAAGAAACACATGGTCTTGAGGATATTCTTTATGACTGATTATTTCAGTTTTACCTGCAGATTTGACCAAAAGACACATGGTCTTTTTAACAGTTTTCACTTTGGACAGAAGTACTGAAAACTACAGTTTGGACATAATTCCTAACACTTTGGTCTTCTAGTTACAAAACAAAACTGACATAATTCTAGATGCCATAACTGAATTTTTTGACAGTAACTCAAGTTTTTGACAGTAGCTCCTAACTGTACCTAACTGAATTTTTTGACAGTAGCTCAAGTTTTTGACAATAGCTCAAGTTTTTTACAGTAGCTCCTAACTGAATTTTCTGCTTAAGGGGGGTTTCTTTCTCTACCAGATCTACTAGGGGGCAAAGTAGAACTGATATTCTTTTGCTGACTTCTAGTACAAGGAATAGAAGAGGAGGTAAATACAATAGACATGTAATTGTAGTGTATTAACAATATAATTTCAATAGATTTATAGTGCAAATTTATAGTAGAATTACAAATATAGTGTGAGCCAGAACCATACTCCAAATGTACTGAAAGACACATTAACTAAGCAAAAAAAGGCAAACTAGCAAACACACACACACACATCCAAAGAGATTTGGTTGCTTCATATATATGACTAAACTAATAGATGAGTTCAGAGGGGGGAGGTTTGGCTAAAACACTACCTGCACTCCACTTAATAGATGAGTACAGTCTGACCTCATGCACTATGCATGAACATTTACAGTAATGATTTTTGACACTAACAACACATATATGAAGTGAACATGTAGTACAAGATCATAAGTTCTGAACATACTAGGTTCACAAATTTGCCAGTCTTATGATCAGCACAATGATCATAAACAAAACATAGCCATTACAAGCTTTGCATCTTATCATACAGTAAGTAGAAACACAAAAGTCATGAAGATCTTCCCCCCATTCCCCGTGTAGAAAAGGATCTAGCTCCCCCTACCTCATTGGAAGTTCATCTTCTGAATGTGGTGTGCATCTCAAAATTAGCATTGCCCACTGCTATTGTGCACTAATGCATACTTGTGTATGTAGCGATAGGCCTCTTATGTTTTTTTTCTTTTCACAAAACAGAGCAGTAGAGTAACGGCCAGTGACATGTCAGAAGTTAATTTTGTGTTGTATCTTCTTTATTAAAAAGTTGTGTGAGATCGTGGCACTAAACTGTTTGTAGATCTAAGCTAAGCTAGTCTGTACTCTGAAGTACAAAACTTAGATGGAGCCTATGACTCTAGGTTTGCCGCTCATCATGTTTGTAACTGCAAATGTTTTCATTTTCTTTGTTATCGTGTACGGTGTTATCTGCTTGCATAAACAACATTCCTATGGATCAAATATTGACCCGAAGTGTGACCCTTTTCCTCTTTTTTTGGAATTTCTATGCAGAGAGCTGCTGCGATCATTCTTCATATGCTTCCGGGAGGCCTCTGCTCACTGACTATAATAATCTCACTAAGATTTGTTAGTAAGCTATGATCCTCAAACATACTTACTTGGCATGCTCTGAAAATTTCAAATACGCTAAGTATCATTGAAACTATACATCATTTGCTGAATTTTTGCTCTACATCACTTGCTCTTTGTAAATTATTGCATATATCTAGTGACTGCCGCCATGGGAGCAAGAAGCCTGCCGCCATGGCCCTAGGGTTTGCAGGGGAGGGGGTGGAGGAGAAGGGAGGAATCACCTGGGGGAGGGGATGGAGGAATGGAGGAAGACGTCGGGGGCGCGGGCGCGGGCGCGGGCGGAGGGGCTTGGGTGGGAGGACGTCGAGGGCGCGGGCGCGGGCGGAGGGGGGACGGCGAGGGAGGCGGCGCTCGGCTCAGCGTTGCGTGGCCTGGCTGAGCTGAGGTAGAGGCGATCATCGTCTTCTCCTCCTCCTCGTCCTCCTCCTGGTCCTCCTCCTCCGGCTCGGGGCGCGGGGGCGCGGGGGCAGCGGCGGCGGACGGACGGCGAGGTCGGTGAAGAGAATGGCGATGGTGCCGCAACGAAGCCGCGTGGTCAGCCGCGGGGGCGCGGGGGCAGCGTGGGTGGAGTCCGGCGGGGGTCGGGGCGGTGGCATCATGGGTCGGGGCAGCGCGCGGGTGGATCTGGCGAGGGAGAGAGGGACGAAGGGGATCTGGCGAGGGAGAGGGAGGAATTAGCTAGGGGGAAGCTTACTAATGGCGCACCCCGCGGCGGTGCGCCATTAGTATGTTTTTTAGATAGCAATGGCGCACCCACCGTCGATGCGCCATTAGAAATCTTTTTTTAGATAGCAATGGCGCACCACCAGACCGGTTGTCGGTGGAAACGACACCTATGGGATCACAAGAATCCCTACTATAGTGGCGGGGTGCGGAGTTGAGAGAAGAGCGGATCAAACAGATAGTACGCGGTTCGTTTATCCAGGTTCGGGCCGCGAGGATGCGTAAAACCCTACTCCTGCTTTGGTGGATGTTTATTTGTGTTCTTGAGTAAGCTATGGGGCATGAGGAGCCCCAAAAAGCCGAATCCCTCTCCTGGTTGCCTCGGGCCTCCTTTTATAGGAAAAAGGGGTTGCCACAGTGGCACACGAGAGGTGGAAAGGGTACAGTGTCGCGAGTTTATCCCTCGCATTATATGACAAGGTGCATTTAATGCGTCTGCTTAGGTGTCCTCTTGCTTTACTGGGGACGGGGGCGGAGCCCGTCCCGTCTGTTGTCGCTCTTCCTTGTGTCGACAGGCGCCCTAGACAGCGGTGCGTGCGATGCCATGTAGGCAGGCAGGCAGCTGAGGTGGCGCGGTGGCGGAGTCTTGATGAAGATCTGCATGCCGCCACGCAGGTGCCTGCCCAGTTGGTTGGGTCGGCAGCTGCATGCGAACGGCTGTGGGGGTTTGATCGGCGTGGGCCTGGCGGTGGCCCTGTAGATGCCCTCGGAAAGGGCCTTGCCGGGGCCCCAGCAAGGGCCTTGCCGTGGCGTCCGTTGTTATCCCCGGCAAGTGCCTTGCCGGGGGCCTCGTGGTTTTCCTCGGCTGGAGTCTCGCCAAGGGTCGTCGTCTTCTGGTGCTCATCTGATCTTGAATGTTTCTTCACAAAGATCTGCATGCCACCACGGAGGCGCCTCCCGAGCCCTTGCCCCAACATGGTGGACCATGGAGGAGGCCATGGACTCAAGGGTGACTTGCTCCATGGGCGTGGGGCGAGCTGCCGCGACAAGGGTCTTGCCGGGGCTGCTAAGGCTACCCGCGGCAAGGATCTTGCCGTGGGGGGGGGGGGAGCCCGCTTCGTCCCTTCACTCTTTGTGGTCTTGGTCTTGGCGTTGCTCCAGTTATCCTAGGCTTCGGTCTTACCCTGGCTTACCTCCCCTGTCCTGCTTGGTGTGGCCGTGGTCGTGGCTCTGTCTGCCCGTGCACAATTACAGGGGTACAAAAAGTGTACCCCTCTTTTTGTACACCGACAGGAGCCCCCGGGCCTGGGCGACACATGAGCGCAACGCGTTGTTGGGCTAGGCCCAGAATGGTGCGCGGGCAGGCGGGGCGGTTTTTACCGCGGTAAGTTTCTTCGCGCGCTGCGCTTCCCGCGACTCGCGCGCGCGGCGTGGCGTGGGTAGGCGTGCGTGACGTGGGCGGCATGCGTGAGGTCGGTTCCCGTACGCAGGCGTCACGTCATAGTAATGGGGCGGGTCGCGCCTAACCCATAACCGGAGGGAGGCATGGAGGCGCGGCCCATTTACTGAATGGGGTCGAGGCTCGGTCTTCGAGGTGTCAACTCCCACGAGGGGTGGGAAGAGGTCGCCTCACCAGTCCCCTCAGTTCTGCATTCCTTCCACGCGGCTCCCATGCGCTTGGGGTGGCAAACGGTGGAGGCGGGAAACTGGGCCGTCGCTGGTTGGGGCAGCGGGTCGGTCCGGGTTCCCTGCGCCTCCTACGCCTTGATTGGCCGAGCAGGGCGGCCGAGCCCCACCCCCGTTCCTCTATAAAGAGTGGGAGGGGGCGTCATCCCACACTTCTCCATCTTCTTCTTCCTTCTGCTTCTGCTCCTCTCCCTCATTCGTTATGGAGAAAGGAAATCCCGGTCCTTCGACGGTGACAGCGAGGATTGCTGCTCGACAATGCGTCCCTCCTCCTCCTGCGCCTGCGGTGGCAGAGCCGGCCGCGAGGGGAAGGGGGAGGGGGCGAGGCCGCAGCGCTGGGGGAAGAGGAGGACGGGGTGGCGCGCCGGCCTCGCCCCCGCCAGCGGTCCTTCCTCCGATGGAGGGCCATGTCGGGGACGACCCCTGCGAGCTCTTCGTCAGGCTGCGCCGGCCGCCGCGTCGTCGCCTTCGCCTCCCGACCCCATTTGCACGGGAGATGCAGCTGGATCTGCCGCAGTCGTTGCGGCTGCACATGAGGGGCTGCGGGATCAGCGGCACGCGGGTCCACATCGACTTCCCCGCTCCTCATGTGATGTATCTCCGTCGGGGATGGAAGACATTTTCTCGTATCCACAGCTTGACGGATGGGCTCACTCTCCACTTTAAGCTAATGGAGGGTGCCTCCTTTCCGTCAAGGTCTTCGGGCACTTCGGGACTCGTGCAAGGTGCTGCGTGGAGAGTTCTTCTGATGACGAAGACTCCTCCTCGAGCGAGAGTGGCGAGGAGGACAGCGACATCGACGACGAGGGTGGTAGGCGGCAGGATGACGGGTCCGACTAGGTGTCGGGCGCCGCTCCGAGTGGTACCGGCGACCCCATCATCTGTGTTGCCGGCGCCTTGAACTTCTCGGGGTCGTCTCCTTGGGCGGCTGGTGTTGGGAGGCTGCGGAAGAGGAAGAGGGTGGGCGGCAAGGCCGTCAACTCATAGTACGCGGGCACCGACGCCTTCGACTTGTGCTGACGTCCTGCCGTCTCGTCTTCGAGCTCTGCCTCTGGCGCCGTCACCACCATCCAGCCCCCGGACGGCCACCAAGATGTTCTCTTGGTGTCTTCTGCCACTCGTAGCTCGCCTAGGCGCCCCTTTTGCCCTTCTCGCCTCTTTGACCTGCCTCCTGAGGAAAGGGACAGGAAAGGGATTACGGGCACCTTATCTCTTTTCAGTTTGTAAGCCTTTGGGCCTTTGTTGAATTTAAAACTTGTAATCCCCTTGTTCATGTTTTTCATTCCCTACGGACTGTACCTGAGCAGGATGTTTTTTAATGAAAAAGGGATGTTTGCTGGGTTAGTTGTCCATGGGCGGAACCCACAACAAGGAATAAATCCTTGGTATCTCTAAGATAAACATTTTTTTTGCCCGGCAACAGGCCTTGCCGTCCCCCCGCTTTACTCGACCTTTCTCACGCCCTTGGCGGAGGCAGGGATGAAGTGGGTTTAGGCTCCTTGTTTTTCCCTTCCGCGGCCGCGACTACGACTAAACTCGGCCCCAGGAACGAGCCCTAGGGCCTAGAGTTAGGGGAGCATGGTAGCCCAAGGGTAAAACGAGGTTTCACATACCTCAGTCCATAAGAAAATGCATGATAAGGGATGGAGAACTTATCTGAGCCTGCAGCCCCCGGCAACCTAGGCTTGCCGCGGGTGAATCTTCGCTCTTGTAGCCCCTGGCAATAATGGCTTGCCGGGTTCCCGATGCCGATCCGTCCCCCTTCTCCCAAGGTAGTTCGACAAGGATACTTATGTGTCCTGTGAACCAAAGAAGACAGAGAAGAACATATAGACGCGGACTCGACCTCTAAGCTAGGGGTTAGCCGCTACTAAGCACTATCGACCCTAACCAAGGACGAGACTCGACCTAGCATGCATGCTATAACTTAGGGCGCCAGCGCTTCATTTATTTATGCTCAGGGTCTGCGCCTCGCTTTGTACAAAGGGTTACATGCCTCACCGGCAAGGCTTGTACAAAAGGTGGCTTGCCGGGGGGCCCGGCATGCCACGCCTTATGGGTAAAACTTGTGAAGATGCTCAATGTTCCAGGAGTTGCTCACTGGGATGGCATCTTCGGTCTCCAGGCGGACTGCGCTGGGCCTGGTGACTCGTATTACCTGATAAGGGCCTTCCCACTTCGGCGTCAACTTGTTGGTATTCTTGGCCGATTGAACGGGCCACAGAACAAGGTCGCCGTCCTCAAAGCTTCAGGCATGAACCTTGCGGCTGTGGTAGCGGCGCAAGGCTTGCTGGTAGCGTGCTACTCTCACAGCCGCCCGAAGACGATCTTCCTCAAGGAGCGTAGCGTCATCTTGGCGCAACGACTCTTGCTCAAGCTCATCATAAGCGAGCACTCGAGGCGACCCGTATATGAGTTCTGTGGGGAGAATTGCTTATGCCCCGTATACCAGGGCAAAGGGTGTCTGGCCGGTGGCTCGATTTGGTGTCGTTCTGATCGACCAAAGAACCGCCGGCAACTCATCAATCCAGCGCCTTCCACTCTTGTGCAGCCTGTCAAAGGTCTTTGTCCTTAAGCCTCGCAGCACTTCTGCGTTTGCCCTCTCAGCTTGACCGTTGCTTTGCGGGTGAGCCACAGAAGCGAAACATACTTTGCTGCCAAGGTCCTGGATGTACTGCATGAACGTGCGGCTTGTGAACTGCGTGCCGTTGTCGGTGATGACCCTGTTGGGTACACCGAAACGGCACACTAGCCCGTTGAGGAACTTGACGGCTGACTGGGCTGTAACTTTCCTCACTGCTTCCACCTCTGGCCACTTTGTGAACTTGTTGATTGCCACGTACAAGTACTCAAAGCCCCCGACAGCGCGGGGGAAGGGGCCCAGTATGTCGAGCCCCCCCAGACCGAGAAGGGCCAGGAGAGAGGAATGGTTTGAAGGGCTTGAGCTGGCTGATGAAGCTTCTTTGAATGGAACTGACACGCTTCACACTTGGTGACTAGCGTCGTCGCGTCCTGGAGTGCAGTGGGCCAGAAGATGCCTTGCCAAAACGCCTTGCCGGCAAGGGCTCTTGACCCTATGTGGGATCCACATATGCCCCCATGTATCTCTGCCAACAGCCCCAGTCCTTCCTCTCGAGGGATACACTTCAATTTCACACCGTTCGACCTTTTCCTGTACAGGACGTCATCGACGAACTGATACATGGCAGACCGGCAGGCTACTTTTTCCTCTTCTCCCTGCTCCTCAGGGAATTCCCCTGTTTGGAGGAATCGGACGGTAGGTTGTGCCCATGCCGGAGCCTGAGGCTCGACGAAAAGGACCAAAGGCATTTTTTCCATCGGAAGGGTGGCCGTCTCTACGGCAAGAGCTTGACGCTCTGCCATAGCCGATCGCCCTACGATGGGCTCAGTGTCTCCGGCAACATCTTTGCCGGCAGCTCCGGGGAGCTCGGCAGGAAAGTACTTGCCGGGCCCTGATTTCCTTCTCTTCCTCTGCCCTGCTGATGGGTCAACGGATGGCTGAGTTAACTGGAGCACAAAGGTACCTGGTTCCACAGGCAGCTTGAGGGCAGCGCGCTTCGACAGGTAATCGGCGATGTCATTCTCCGCTCGGGGAACGTGCTCTGCCTATATACCGTCAAAGCGCTTTTCCAGTTTTCTCACTTCATCTACGTAGGCCTTCATCAACGGGCTCTGGTAGTCTTTGTTGGCGACGACGACAAGGCTTCGGATGGTAGCTCTCCATTCATCGAGTTTCCCTGTAGCGGGAGGAAAGTCGAGGAGCAACTGCGCGCGCGCCAGGGCCTCTGCCGGTGTCGGCGGCAGCGAAACCTGCACGGACCGCGACGCGCTTCGACTTCTAACTATGTTAGAAGGAGCTCTATCACAGTCCCGCGGTCGCGCTCCATTTTCGCCGGTGCTTCGGTGAGCGGGCAGGTCTTCTGCGTCCTGGGAGTGGTGCTCGGGGCTCATCCCGCGGCGGCGTCCGGGATCTTCATCGCAACGACGCCATTCGTCGCGTGCAGCTTGAGAGGAGTGCGCCGTAGGCGCTGGCGTGGGAGTCTTTGAGGCCAGGCGGCGCGACGACGCTTCTGGTAGGCCCCGAGCCGCCTGTGGAGGGCCTGGCTCCATTTTTAGATTTGGCGACGTGCGGCTCATCACCGAGCACGCGAATATCGGCGCCTCCCAAGCTCCGGCTGCTGAGGTGGTGTTGGTGCTGGCGAGCTGCACCCCGGGTCCTCTCCGCGACCGGTCCGCTGCTCGCCCGCGTCGGGACGGGCCGTCCGGCCCTCGACGGGCCGACCGTCACCGTCGCCTTCTTCTTGGGCGCCATGGTGATGAAGAAGCGCTGAACTAGCCGCTAAAGCCGATTCTCACAACCGCACTCCTCCTACCTGGCGCGCCATAGATGTCGGTGGAAATGACACCTATGGGATCACAAGAATCCCTACTACAGTGGCGGGGTGCGGAGTTGAGAGAAGAGCGGATCAAATAGATAGTACGCGGTTCGTTTATCCAGGTTCGGGCCACGAGGATGCGTAAAACCCTACTCCTGCTTTGGTGGATGTTTATTTGTGTTCTTGAGCTAGCTATGGGGCGTGAGGAGTACCAAAAAGCCGAATCCCTCATCTGGTTGCCTCGGGCCTCCTTTTATAGGAAAAAGGGGTTGCCACAGTGGCACACAGGAGGTGGAAAGGGTACAGTGTTGCGAGTTTATCCCTCGCATTATATGACAAGACTCATTTAATGCATCTGCTTAGGTGTCCTCTTGCTTTACTGGGGACGGGGGCGGAGCCCGTCCCGTCCGTCGCCGCTCTTCCTTGTGTCGACACGCGCCCTGGCTAGCGGTGCGTGCGATGCCATGTAGGCAGCTAAGGTGGCGCGGTGGCGGAGTCTTGAGGAAGATCTGCATGCCGCCACGCTGGTGCCTGCCCAGTTGGTTGGGTCGGCAGCTGCATGCGAACAGCGGTGGGGGTTCGATCGGTGTGGGCCTGGCGGTGGCCCTGTAGATGCCCTCGGCAAGGGCCTTGCCGTGGCGTCCGCTGTTGTCCCCGGCAAGGTGCTTGCCCGGGGCCTCGTGGTTTTCCTCGGCTGGAGTCTCGCCATGGGTCGTGATCTTCTGGTGCTCATATGATCTTGAATGTTTCTTCACAAAGATCTGCATGCCACCACGGAGGTGCCTCCCGAGCCCTTGCCCCAACATGGTGGACCATGGAGGAGGCCGTGGACTCAAGGGTGACTTGCTCCGTGGGCGTGGGGCGAGCTGCCGCGGCAAGGGTCTTGCCGGGGCTACTAAGGCTACCCCCGGCAAGGATCTTGCCGGGGGGAGCCCGCTTCATCCCTTCGCTCTTTGTGGTCTTGGTCTTTTGGCCTTGTTCCAGTTATCTTGGGCTTCGGTCTTACCCTGGCTTACCTCCCCTGTCCTGCTTGGTGCGGCCGTGGCCGTGGCTCTGTCTGCCCGTGCACAGTTATAGGGGTACGAAAAGTGTACCCCTCTTTTTGTACACCGACACCGGTGCACCATTAGTATGTTTTTTTATTTTTTTAAAAATGAATATGAATATGAAACAGTAATATTTTTTTTATAAAAACAGTAATAATTGTTGCTTAACAACAATTGTAGTCTACACTTTATTATTATTATTTTTAGAAAATGAATATGAATATGAAATAGTAGGGCCATGGAGCGGGGGAGGGTGCGGGGGGTGCTTGTCGGCGGCGGTGGAGCGGGGGAGGGTGCGGTGGGTCGTCGGCGGCGGTGGAGCGGGGGAGGGTGCGGGGGTGCTCGTCGTCGGCGGTGGAGCGGGGGAGGGTGCAGGGGGTGCTCGTCGGCGGCGGTGGAGCGGGGGAAGGTGTGGGGGGTTCTCGTCGGCGGCGGTGGAGCGGGGGAGGGTGCGGGGGGTGCTCGTCAGCGGCGGTGCAGAGGGGGAGGGTGCGGGGGTGCTCGTCGGCGGCGGTGGAGCGGGGGAGGGTGCGGGGGGTGCTCGTCGGCGGCGGTGGAGCGGGAAGGGTGCGGGGGTGCTCGTCGGCGGCGGTGGAGCGGGGAAGGGTGCGGTGGGTCGTCGGCGGCGGTGGAGTTCAAAAAGTGCCCATAAAATTTAAAAATATTCATGATATCAAAAAGTGCCCATGAAATACAATCGAGAAATGAAGACTACGATTTAAATACAATCGATCTTAGCTAGCTATCTGTTCACAATCTTCTTGCCCTTCTTTTTCGCAAATGGAGTTCTTCTGTGGAACGGACGTCCTTTAGGTAGGGTGGTCCTACTTCTTCTTGTGGTGTATGCTGCTACTTCATCGTCATCGTCATGTTCCATCTTCGGGTCGCCGTACTTGTCAAAGTCTTGCTCATTGGCTACTCCATCCATTCCGATGATCTTCCTTTTGCCTCTCCTCAAGACAACACGACTGGGCTTTGGCGGGTCGGTAATGAAGAAGCATTGGTCCACTTGGGAAGCTAGTACCCATGGCTCATTTTTTGCGGTGACGTTTGCGCCCGCGGTCTTGGATTTGGCTTCGGGTATAACCATGGTGGTGAAATACCGGTCTTCTTTTATGATGTTCTTGGCCCATCTGACATGGAACATCGGGACCTTCTCTCCAGCGTAGCTCAGCTCCCAGATCTCCTCGATCCTTCTGTAGTATCTGTCCTTGTCGTTACCGGTGTAGGATTCCATCGATACCCCGGAGTTCTGATAACCATCGCTCTTCATGTCCTTTCCCTCGGTGTAGAATGTGTAGCAGTTGATATCGTACGCCTCATACGTCATCAGGTTGTGCTCGGCGCCCTGTGACAAGGAGAATATGAGTTGTTCTTCCGCGGAAGAATCCTCATGTAAAGGGTACGACAGAAGGTTCTGCTTGAACCAACGCGTGAAACATGAGTTGTGCTCTTTGATTATATCTCCGTCCGTCCTCTGTTGGCCTCGGTCATTGTACATCTTCTTAATAAAGGTTTTGTGCTCTACCACCCAAGGATCGACCACGTCTATGTGTTGTAGCGCGACTAGGTTTGCTCTTTCAAAGTCGGCGAGTCGACCCTCGAAGTCGACATGCATTTCGCGGTGACCCTCGCGGTGACCCCATCCAGCGAGCCTGCCGAGGTGCCTGTTGACGGCAGACCAACAAGGTTCTCGATGCCTAGATAATTCATGCAGTAGGAGATGCACTCTTCGGTCAGAAAGCCCCTGGCTATGCTCCCCTCTGGACGTGACATGTAGCGAACGTATCCTTTGATGACACCATTCATCCTTTCGAACGGCATCATGCTGTGCAGGAACATCGGCCCGAGTTGGATGATATCCTCCATGATATGGACCAGCAGATGCACCATAACGTCGAAGAATGCAGGCGGGAAGTACATCTCAAGCTCGCATAGTATCACCATGATCTCTTCCTGTAGCCTTCTGAGTTGCCTCACGCCAACCGACTTCCGAGAGATGACGTCGAAAAAGTTGCATAGGCCAAATAGCGTTTCACGGATGTGTGCGTCCATGATCCCACGGATTGCAACTGGAAGTATCTGCGTCATCAGCACGTGATAGTCGTGAGACTTCATCCTGCTGAACTTCTGCTTCGGTGGGTCTGGGTATCTGCTTATCTTCCCCGCGTAACCGTAAGGAAGTTTTACTCCTACAAGGCAGGTGAAAAACTGCTCAATCTCCTCCTGACTTAGAGTGAAGCACGCGGGAGGGTAGTCATTTCCAGTCTTCTTGGCCTTTTTGCCTTTGCGACGACTTTCTGTGTCCTGCTTCGCCTCATCATCATCATCATTAGCGTGAAGCTCCTGCCTGATGCCCATTGATTTCAAGTCTGCCCTTGCTTTCGACCCATCTTTGGTCCTCTCTGGCATGTTGAGCAAGGTACCAAGCAGACTCTCGCACAAGTTCTTCGTGATATGCATGACATCAAGGCTGTGAGGCACACGGTGGATCTTCCAGTACGACAAGTCCTAGAAAACAGACCTCGTTTTCCATACCTTCAGCAGCGGCTCTGGCGCCTTTCGCTTCTTTTCCGGCTCTAGCGCCTTTTGCTTCTTTCCCAGCAGTGGGCAATCTTTCCAATTTTTTAGCAGCTCGTCTATTTCCTCGTCGCTCCTCGTACGCGGGCGTCTTCGGGGTTCGGTTTCACCATCGAAAAGATCCTTGCGTTTCCTCCACGGGTGATCGTCACGAAGCCACCTTCGATGTCCCATGAACACGGTTTTCGAAGACCCGGGATCTCTATCTAGCTAGCGATACGTTGTGTCATCCATGCACCTGACGCATCCAGAAAATCCGTGGACCACCTGCCCCGCGAGATATCCGTAACTGAGATAGTCGTGCACCGTCGTGAGCAGTGCGGCTCTCATAGGAAAATATTCTTTCTCTACGGCGTCCCACGCATTGGCTGGCGTTTCCACAGCGTGTCTAGCTCCTTTTTCAGTAGCCCCAGATACAGATTGATGTCGTTCCCTGGTTGTTTCGGCCCTTCAATTAGCATACTCATGTGAATGTACTTCCTCTTCATGCACAACCAGGGGGGAAGGTTGTACATCCACACAAACACAGGCCAGGTGCTATGTGTGCTTCTCTGGCTGCCAAACGGATTGACTCCATCGGTGCTCGTGTGTAGCACGATGTTCCTTGGATCCTTCCCAAATTCTGGGTGTTCGAAGTTCAACGCTTGCCACTGGCTCCCATCCTTACGGCGACTCAGCATCTTGTCTTTTTATTTATCTCCGGATCATTTCCGTCATCTTCTTGCTTCTTCTCCTCCCTATCCGCGTGCCAACACAGGAGCTTTGCTACCTTAGGGTCCGCGAAATACGCTGCAGACGAGGAGTGATCGGAAAGTACCACACCACTTTTCGAGGAGCTTTCTTCCTCTTCATGTATCGAGTGACGCCGCACACCGGACATATGGTAGACTCCGCGTGCTCGTCCCAATAAATGATGCAATTGTGCATGCACACATGGTATTTCACGTGCGGTAAATCCAGCGGACACACGATTTTCTTCGCCTCCTCGAAACTGGTAGGGCACTTGTTCCCCATGGGAAGACGTTCGTGCCAGAAGACATGTTCTCGTCGAAGCATGCGTCGGTCATTTTGTGTTTTACCTTCATCTCCAGAGCCATGAGCGTTACTTTCAGGCGGGTATCCTCGGGCCTGCATCCTTCATACAATGGAGTAACCGCGTCTATCTCCAGTTGATCCAGCTTGGCTTTCTCTCAGGCGGCAGCTCTTGCGTTATCCGTCTGCTTGAGAAGCAGCTCTTGAATATGAGGGTCCTGCACCCAGCCCATCGATGGTCCATCGTCGTCTGCTCCGCCGGCATCTTCATCTTCATGATCATGCCCTTCGTCTGCTCCGGCATCTTCCTCATCATCATGTCCGGCATCTTCTATATGATGACTGTGTACATCATCACCGTCGTGATCATGTCCTGGAGATTCTTCGTCTTCTCGCCCGCCCGAGCTGCGGTGGTTCTCTTGCTGCCCTTCCTCATTTCTTGCCCGACCCCCATGGACGACTTCATAGTCATCTTCATCACCTTGCCTCCAATAGCCATTCATGAAACCACGCAAGAGCAGGTGGTCCCGCACCTGCCCGGAATCCAGGTCCGCAATAAGGCTCTTCAGCTTGCATCTTCAACACGGACATCTTATCTCCGTCTCGTTCTTTTGAAGCATCTCGGCCTTGGCGGAGCTCAAAAACCTATTCACGATGCCTTCAGTCATCGTGCGGGCCATGGTCGCTTGCAGGGTAGAGCAAAACGATATTTTAGAACCAAGAAAAAATTTGGCATGACTTTCCCTAAAAATAGGAACAAAAAGAATGCATAGTGCCAAAATTCTCGCCGAAACGGAAATGAATCAACATTCCGGCAAAATATTGGCAACTATCGCATTTCAAATACCGGTACCTGCAAACACAAACATATATGCAACATCACAAACATATGGAACACCACAAACATACATAGATCTAGCTAGGCCACAAAAAGTGCATGTGCACGTTGTTGGAGCGAGCTAGGGAGAAAAAAAGTAGATCTACAACATAAAGATAGCTTTCCCCTTACTTACCTATCAAAAAAAGGTAATTTAACCGCTTAATTTTGATGAATCTATGGTGCAAATGAGGTGAGGAGGAGGAAGCGGCCGACAAGCTTGGAGAAGGAGGTGGAGGGAATGAAGTGGGGAAAGTGAGTGTGTAGGTGTGACTGTCCAAAATATCTAGCTGGTCCCAGGTTACTAATGGCGCACCACCCACCCATGCGCCATTAGTAACCCAATATACTAATGGCGCACCTGCTGGCCATGCACCACCCACCCATGCGCCATTAGTAACCCAATATACTAATGGCGCACCCGCTGGTCCGGCGTGCCCTGGCCGCGCGGATCCGGTTCGCCTCCACCACCTCCAACCCTCCCCGCGCGCGGATCCAGGATTCCCCGGCCGTCATGGGCGCCCCCCTCCATCACCGCAGCGGCTGACCACACTCCTGCCGGTCCAGCGGGGGGTGCGGCGTTCCTTGGCAGCGGCCATGGGCGCCCATCCCCACGGCCCTCCCCTCCCCCCCCCGCGGCGCGGCCTTCCTTGTCGTCGGCGCTTCGGTTGGGTGCGGGCATGTGGCCGGTTGCGGGGGTGCAAGCAGCCTGCTCGCGCAAGCGTCCCCCCTCCTCCGGCGGCTCTTCCTCCCCCATGATCCAAGGTAACAGCTTTCGTGCGGCGGTGGCGAGGTTCCAGTGGTAGTGGCAGACGAGGGGCGCCTCGTGATGGATTCTTTGCTGCGCTGCTCCGACCCCGACAGCCTCGACCCCGCGTTCTCCGGTGTTCGATGCTTGCCGGCGTTTCCTCCGGGCGGCTTCGGCCTCGGCGCCAGTAGCTGCGTCCCTTCCAGTTAGCCTGGTTCGCCGAGACGGCCACAGCCACGGCAGCTCGGATCTGCGTCTCTCCAGTCCTAGCTTGCCGGCGTTGCCGGTCGCCGTCGTCCCACCCATTGCGGTGGTCTTCGCTTCGCCGCCGGCCTTACCCTGTACACCTCAAAGCCTCCCCCTTTGGCCTGATCCTTTGTTCGTGGGTTCGGAGGCAGTGCCACCCTCCGGCGGCAGGTGCAGCCCCGCGTATCCAACCAGAGCCGGCTTCCTCATCCTCGACTCCATTATCGGCGGCTATGGGATTGCGCAGCCTCAGGCCAGGGAGAAACCCCTGCTCGGCTTGCCCGTGCTGGCAGCGGCGGCGCCTGCGGGTGTCGTTGTCCTTCTTGGAGGCGCTGCCACGGCCTTTTGGCTACGCCCCTCTTCGAGCTCAAGGGAAACCCTAGGTCTGGCTCCTCCGGACCGGATGGCGACTGCGTCTCGCCGTTGTCTTCCTTCTTGAAGGCGCTATCTTTCTCGCTCGCGGTGTCCCCGGTGTTGGCCTCGGCGATGTGTTTTGCCGCTCTTGGTTTTGGCTTGGTTGGCTTTAGCTGTGTTGTCTCTTCTGTTCGGGCTGAGCACCCCTTGTTTCTCTGCTTCGGGCACCATGTTCACGCCTGTTTGCGTTCGTGTCATGTGTTGTACCATTCACTGTACTTCTTCTATTCCTTCTATCAACGAAATGATATGCAAGCTTTGCGTATTCGCGAAAAAAAGGCAGTGAGTTTGGTCACTTGTCAAGCGCCTCCAAGGTGCATGTTAAAAAAATGAGATTCATGGGCACTAGCAGTCAGGACATATTTTTATAGGAGAAGCCCATCCGGGTAAGATCGTGGAAAATTCGCCTCTGACAGAAGTCGAACTCCGGCCTGCAAGGTGCGCCACAGTGACCTTGCTACTATGCTATTGCCTAGTCCCCTCCAAGATGCATGTTATGTTGCCAACCAATTCAACGCCAATATATCCATGCATGTCACAAGCCACGCCCTCAAAACAATATTCTGTCACCCGCACATGTCGGTTAATTACCACGCCCATTTATTTATTCTTTTAATTTTAATTCCTTTCGAGCCCATCTATCTATCTATCTATCTATCTATCTATCTATCTATCTATCTATCTATCTATCTATACCTATACTAATTACAGACTTTCTACAAATTTACACGTTAATTAGAAATTACAAGCCGTTTATCTAAGGTGGGACCGAATTATTACGGTGTAGATTTAACCTTCATAAAAAAATAAAAGACACACGAACGTTTCAACCAGCTACTTTCAGACGAAATTAGATTGATTAGAAAGCCCATCTTTAAAACCAAAAGAGAGGCCCATAGTGCTCTCTCTTCCTCTCCCAGTAAAAAGCAGCAACCTAAAGCAATTGTCACCGGAGAAAAACTAAAGTGTCTCTCCCAATCTCTTGTGTCTCTGTCTCGCTCATGTCTCTCTGTTCATCCCTCATGTCTCTCTTCCTTGCTACATGGAAATCAGATCTGTTTCTCTTTCAAATTGAAGCAAAGAAATTGAGGCTTGGATCCCTACCCACGGCCCTCTCTCTCTCATGTCTCTCTCACGTCTCTCTCTTCCTCCCTCATGTGTTTCTTCCTCCCCAGCCCCCACACGAAAAATAGATCTGTTTCTCACTCAAATTGGAGCAAAGAACTTGGGACATGGATCCCGTGCGCCCACAGGCAAAGAAGTTGGGACACGGCTCCAGGGGGCTTCTATTCCTCATCTAGATCAGGTTTTTCGTCTTAAACTGATCGGTTCTGAATTTATTTATTTTGTTGGTTTATAAATGAATGTACTATCTTTTCAGTAATTGATGTCTCTTTCTCTCTCTCTCAATCTCTCAACTCGCAGATCTGTTTCTCTCTCAAATTAGGGGCAAGGATCCGTGCGACCACAGGCAAAGAAGTTGGTGCTTGGATCCCATGAACTTCTGTTTTTCATCTAGAGATCAGGTTTCTCTCCTCACACTGATCTTTTCTGGTTTATAATTGAATGGGCCGCATCTTCCGTGATATTCTCCTTATATTTGAACTATTAGTGTGTTGATTTAGTACGTATATGGTTAGTATATATTAAATTTTTCTCTAATTTTTCTACTGCATATAAGGATTGCGGCACCGCGCGTCCTGATAGGTGAGGCTACGTTGGCCGGTCACCGCAGTCGTTGGGTCAATGCATTCACGTTTGACAGAAATAATCTCCTGATGTGTCTCATTATGCTCCATATTCCATACCCATGTGTCCAACCATAGTTAAACCATGGATGCATACTTAAGAAACTATATGTACGGCCATGCATGAGAGTACATAGGTATATTCAAGCCGTACAAGCTCACTATGGTTAGTTCTTAATTATGACAGGACCATATACGCTACTGACCCATTTAAATCCATGCCTCCTTTGGTCCCACCTTTCCTCAATTCCCTAAAAAAAGGATGCCAGCATCCAAATGCCCCGGCGCACAAAAATTATTACTTAGGCAGTGCTGCCAAGGCTCAACGTATGCTTTAGATTTATTTGTATCTGTACATAAATAGAAGTAGAAGCATTTTCATGATGAAAACGCCCTTTCAAAATACATCTGTGTATGATGTCTATCTTTTTTTTGCGGAAAGTGTATGATGTCTATCAGTGGTTTTGAAACCAGACTATCAGACATTCGCTTCGTTGTTCAAGAGCAATGGCGGAAAAAGGGGGAGATCGTACTGCTCCATCAGATTCTACAGCCTGAAACATTAGCACTCAGGTCAAATGATCTATGCTTCTATACATCTGATGGTGCTTTTATCTGGAAGGACTGTAAACTTTATGCCAACAGGCCTTTTGTTGTATGGTTGGAATTTATTTTGTTGTGATACAACATTTATGATGCTGCCTCAGGCTGCAGTAATTACGACGCTATTTTTGTATAGTGTAGGTTTATCTTAGTAATCTAACCGGCCGAAAGCTTTGTAGGAGCCCAACAAGCCAAAATTTGTCGGGCCCATTCCAATTGGACTAAAAACGATTACGGGCCGAAATTGGCATGTAGCCCACTAAAAATATCTGGGCCTAAATCAGCATAAGCTTTTATATTTTTCTGGTAGGCCTGTGCCCATAGTGGGCCTTTAATAGGCCTAAACATAATCTGGGCCCTCAAGTAAAAATAGACCGTTTACAGGTATAAATATCTCGAGCCCATAAAATACATGGTCCTTTAATAGACCGAAAGTGAGATTGGGCCTTGATTGTGCCAAATAACCCATTGGACTTTAACAGGCCGAAATTCGGACGGGCCGTAAATGCGCCGACCTAATACACGGGCCTTTAACAGGCCGGAACTTCGGTCGGGCTAGATTATCGTCATTTCTATATGGGCCGTTAATGGGCCCGATATGACGTTGGGCCACATATGGCCCATGGTTTATGTCCGGCTTTAACAGGCCGAAAATGACAACAGGCCAAAAGTGGCCCAAAGCTATAGTGGGCCTCTAATAGGCCGAATGTCAGACATGGCCGAATATGACCCAAATCCTTCACGGTCGTTTATGAGCCGAAAGTTTTGATGGCCTGTAAATGGGCCCAAATGAAGCCGAACCTTTAACAGGGCGGATATACACCGGGCCGTAATTCGGCCCATTTACTTAGCGGACTGTTACGGGCCAGAAGTGACCATGGGCCGTGTTGATGACAAGTTTAGGACAGGCCGTTGACGGGCCGATTGGACAGAGAATGTTGGGCCTTTAGCTGGGCCGGCCCATTATGGTCGGTAGAATCTTGTGGGCCTTTAGCTAGCCCGACCCATTATGGTCCGCAAAATCTTGTGGGCCTTTAGCTGGGCTGGCCTATTATTGTCTGCAAAATCGTGTGGGCCTTTAACTGGGCCGGCCCATTATGGTCCGCTAAATTTTGTGGGCCTTAGCTGGGCCGGCCCATTATGGTCCGCTAAATCTTATGGGCCTTCGGTTGGGCCAGCCCATTTAATCTTTGTGGGCCACTTTTGGGCCGGTCCACGTGTCAACATATCATAGGCCCATCTCGCCCGTTGGATCCGTCAGCCAATTAGAATTTTACACGTGGAAAATCGGCATTGGTCGTGGCTGTTAACGGGTTATCGGATCCAAAATCCGACCCGATAGCTTAACGGCGTTCCGTTACGGTGGATGCCACGCGTCGGTCACCCTTGACGAAAGCACTTCTGTGACGCGCGATTTATCGTCATGGAAGTGGACACTTCCGTGATGATAATTTTGGCAATGTCATGGAACACTTCTACGACTGCACAGGTATGACTATCTTGATTCTGTCATAAATTTGTCATGGATGTACATGCATGACAAAAAAGCGACCTACTGTGACAAACACGTATCATCACGGAAGTGTATTTTTTTTGTAGTGGAGGCATGAGCTTGAGTTGGAGGCTTGGAAGCTATCTTGGGCTTAGATGGATCAGCCCCAAACTTGATAGCATCCCCCATGAGATTCTGTGACTTCTGTGGTGGTGCAGCTAGCACTACTAGGAAAAGGCCTACTAGTGGCGCATTGGTTTTTGCCTACTAATGGCGCACTACCGGTGCGCCACTAGTACCACGCCACTAGTATTTTTTACTGATGGCGCACCACTGGTGCGCCATTAGTATCTGATATACTAATGGCGCACCACGCGGTGCGCCATTAGTATAGACCAACATGCGCCATTAGTATGCCTCCCAGGGGGCCATATTTACCCATGTGCTTTGGCATACTAATGGCGCATTATGGTGTGATGCGCCATTAGTATCCTTTGGCATACTAATGGCGCACTGTGTTGTGATGCGCCATTAGTATCCTTTGGCATACTAATGGCGCACTTTGAGGTGATGCGCCATTAGTATGAATATTAAGTTTTATTTTTTTTTACTTTTCTGATTTTTGCATAGGTTACAAAATATATTATTAGACAGAATATAGACAGCACCACACAGCAACAGCAGATTCATCGAATACAATAGAAGATTAATCTTCGAATACAATTCATCATATTAGTCTCCGAATTCAAAAGACCGAATAAAGATAGAACATTACAAGTCTCGAGACCGCGAGTAGCTAGTTTGTCTTCACATTACAAGTCGATATCGATCATCTAAACTACCATCACATAGAAGAGAGCCGCGTTCATCACGATGAGCATCATCGCGATGGAACTGGTCTTCATCCGGTTCCTCCAACGCTCCCTCCTCTCTCCCTCTAGATAGCGGGCGTATCCAGATTCCGCCTCCGCCCTAGTGGCGTACCCTTTGTAACTGTTATCGCTGAAACGGTGAACCTGTCTCCGACACTCCTCCCAGTCGTCGTAGACTCCGGGAACCTTACCCTTGTACACGACATACGACGACATCTCTATGCACAAGCCAAACAACATACAATACATAAGCAATATATAAGTATGCAACAAAAGGATCGGAAGAGAAAAGAAAGACATTAATAGCACGATTCATGGTCCTACTAATAAATAGCATCGATTACATCTAAGTTGAATGACTGTCCAAACTAAAGAGACATACAAGTTCATTAAAGTTTAATTACAACATGAGCCAATCAATGTTTCAGAACTACACATAGCATCAATACTTTCGACTCGACTCATGGGACCGGAGCGTGGATGAAGCCGCCGTCTGTCGTGATGGTCATGAAATCGCGGGCGTTGTCATCCTGCATTTGTAGCGTTGTGTCTATCTCACTGTTGGACGGTTGATGTCTGAGGTAGAACTGCCCCGAGGTACGAAGGACATCTTGATGGATGTGTTCGGCCAACTCCGACTGGATGCGAAAGAATTCTTATCTGATGTCCGTGTCCTGGATTGCCGACAAGCTCGCGACCCAATATTTGAGATTATTTGGTAGCAGAAGGTGATTATGGTCCCGTACGATCGCCCGCATGTGATGGAGGGCGTAGTAGGCATCCTTCTGACCGCCGGGCGGTTGCTTGACGCATCTGAACGTCGTATTGTGGGCGAACATGTGCTTGCCGTACCTACGAACTGGCCTGGTGAAGGTGCCTCTAGATTGGGCGTAGCCGGGGAGAACATCATCAAGAACTTTCTTGATATTTGTGTAGTCTATCTTCGACTCACGGTCCGGGTCGAAATACGTGGCCATCAAATATTTCGGGTTTAAGAGGATGATTGTGCAATGTGTGTCATTGCACAGAACACGGAATGTTAGAAAAAAAGAACGATCGAAATCTAAGAAATCATATGTTACGGGGCGGTGAGGGGATGACTTAATCGGGAAAGTAAGGCACGAGGAAGTTATCCTTATCTGGGTTTGCCAGAATGACACCTTCGAGGTAAGAACTCGCAACTTGCCGATCCCCAGCGCTGCCCAAGATCTTGGCACGCATGTAGAAGGGGTCGACTATCACGATGTCCGGGGTCTTGTCTCTAATGATCTGCATCTCCATACTCAGCGAAAACAACTGAACAAAGGTGTAGTGCAGCGGATGAAGGTTAAACATAGCAAAGATGTCATCAAACCGCAGGACGATCGTACCCCCGATGATGCCATCCACAAAGCCCTTGCCCTCTGGCACCTTGGCCACGAAAACCGGGTATGCCACATCATTCTCTCTGAGATGCCGCTTCTCCAAAGAAAGAACACTATCATGCAGACTCCGCATAGCACCGGTTGCAGCATTGAGCATATTTGTCGGTAGCATCACCCTACCCTCCACATGCACCCTCCTCGAGATATCCTTAGGTGAAGGTGGCCCGTCGTGAGCATGGATCGTACTCGGTGCCGGCTGGCTCGCATCGGCGCCCTTTTTAGTCTTTCGTTTCCGTCCCTTCTTCTTGATCGGCTGTAATGGGACCGAGTTCTGCTCACAGACCGCCTTCTTGAGCGTGTTGGGGCTAATAATATTTCGCACCTCAGCTATCTGAGGCTCGGTGAAGGCGGGAGCTGGAGGCGTCTCCTGAGAACTAAACGCCATACGACGCCTGTTGCAATTGGGATTCTCCGCCGTACTAGCTAGGTCGCGGTCGTCTTTGTTGGGTTCTTGAGAAGGAGGCCCGCAGAACTCGTCACCGTAACCATGTTCGGCAAAGTACTTATCAACGTTGGTAAATGTACCGTCGTTGTCGTCGTCGTAGTCCGGATCCTGTGCCATATGCATGTCCGGATCCTGTGCCATAGGGATGTCCGGCATGTCCGGTAGCGTTGCGGCATTCTTGCCATGGCTTAGCGCCGGCACGACTGGCGGTCTTGTCTGTGGGGTAGTGTCCCCCACCCCCAAACGAATCTGGCTCTTCGGCCAAAGCAGGGGCCAGATTACGCGGGCGCTAAGGGTCATCTCATCTTCTTCGTCGGCCCCAGCGGGTCGAATCGGAGGTAACAGCTCGTCGCAGCCTGGCAGCAGCCGAACCAGTTCAACCCTATACAATGTGGGTGGCATCGGATTACCGTGGAACACGGGGTTTCCTGGTTGAACAATTCTGCCCTTGGCGACATCGACCAACTCGCCGCCCACGAAGTGCAGGAGAGTGCAAGGAACGTCGGCGGCGCCCTGCGAAAACATGTAAGGCGTCAGGGATGCCCAGTAAAAGGCAAGGAGATGAAGTCATCGGCTGAGAGGCTTAGTTACCGTGATGCCGTCGAGCTCAGCTAATGTCGAGGCACCGCCAACGGCGGGCATGCAACTGACGGAGGGGCCGCTTGCTGGCGAGGTGCCGACCGGCGTACACCCGGGTGCATTAAGCTCCAATGCCCGTGCCGGCGCCGGAGACATGAATATCGCCTCCACCGGAGACACCAATGGCGCCGCCGGAGACACCAATGGCGCCGCCTGCGCGTTGTGCGAGTTCTGGCCATGAAGCTAGGAACCGGGGGAGGCCCCTGTTGGACGCCCGCAATGCACGTCGTCAGCCCATGAATCAACGTAGGCACCATGGCTTTGAGCGTCGTTCCTAGTTGTTGTTGCACTTGCTCTTGGACAATCTCTGGAATCCGCGCCACTTGTGCCTTGAGTGCTTCATCCTCGCGCGACTAGCTTTCCGAGCTGGTCTTTTTCTCCTTTCGCCTACCAGCGGTATAGTATGAAGACCATTTTGTGGACAAGCCTTTGCCGGCCACACGACCAACTGACGACGGCTTAGTGAGCTTGTCCTTGTTTTTCATTACGTTCAACGCCCTATTTAAAGGGGTGTTGAAAGGGGAGCTCTGAGACGACCCCGCGCTACTGTTTTCATTGTCCTGCGGAAGGAACGTGAACCATTTAGAAATATTGGGGATTAATTAGAATGCAACCATATGGAGCTAATTACGCGGGGGTGTATTCCTTACCAGAACAAGCTCAAGCGCCCTGGTCTTCGGATCCGTGGTAAGCTCCTTTGTTACAGGGTCCTCCTTGTACCGGGCCTTGACAAAGTTCCTGGTCTGCTTGTCACGGTATTTCTCGAAGCGGGGCGGTAGGCCATGCTCGGCACGCTCCGCGTCCTCCTTGTCCCATATAGGCTCCGCCACTCTGTAACCGCCGGGACCGAGTTGGTGGACCCCTAAGTTCAACTCCCGCATTTCTTTCCCCCACTGACTTGATTCGGAGGTTGCGCTGCTCTCGCACTTGATCTTGAACTCGTTGTAGTCATCTTCTCTCATCAAAGGATATGTCGCCTTGATCTTCTCATAACTATCACCTTTTTCAATCATTGCCTTCACCGTGCTTCTCCAAGTGGACAGGGCCGTGCTCATCCTCGTGAGGGCAGCACTGTTCACTTTATTCCCTGAGAGGCGTGTGTTTACAAACTCAGCGGGGAACTTGTATCGTTCGTGCAGCTTCGTGAAGAGGAGGTTGCGCAAATTCCCTCGGTCCTTATGCCTTAGGTTCTCGGTGTTGATCGAGACGGTGCTCCGGAGAATGCACCCGAGCTGAATCGAGTACCCCTTGACTACTTATTTGGGCGTCGTCGGATGCCCGTCGGAGTTCACTTCAGTAAATTCCTCCTTGACAGTGCCAAGCACGCTCGGGCGCCGGTCCTTCCATTGCCTCTTCGGTTGGCTGCCATCTGTGCGTGCGCTGCCATCATCAGTGGTGGCATCCTCGGCGGCACCATCAGTGGTGTCATCCCCGACGCCACTAGGGGTTGTGTAGTCAGGATCAGTGTCTTCCGCGGCGTCCTCATAGCGGTGAGGTTCTTCCTCCAACTCTTGGGACAGCTCCTAGAATTGCTTGCCGCCCGAACTGCCAGCCTCATCGTTGTGGGCCATGTTTAGCTCTAAATAGGAAAAAAGTTTGGTCAAAAAGTTGGTTATTGTCAAGGAACAAGATCATGGTCTCATCATTTAGGGTTTGTCGACACCGAGGCATCCTAAATGCTAAGATTTTATCATTTAGGGTTTGTCGACGCCAAGGCACCCTAAAAGCCTAAGCGTACATCATTTAGGTTCTCATCGACACCGGTTGGGTTTATCATCTAGGGTTTATCGATGCTAAGGAGAATTCTAAGTTGGGCCTAATCACTTGGCTCTATTGCCACCTATGGTTTAATGCAGCAAGAATGGCGGGGCAGTTGATCCTACTTAACTAAGTACTAAGATAGCCCGGCCCATGCATTAGTCGCAAGTACCCCATATGTCCTATTTTTTTAGCAAAGTCATGATAAAATTCACAAAAATTTCAGCATGACCTTTGCTAAAAATAGGACATATGGAGTACCCGAATTTGCCGGAACGGAAGTTAATCGACATTCCGGCAAACTCAAGGGCCTCTCAAGGTACCTGCAAATTCATCACGACACAATGGTCGGAGACAAAACCCAGCAAACTAGCAGCAAAGTTACCGACGTGTTTACAGAAATTGTTTTCTGTAAAAGATGATCATCATCTTTGCAAGTCTTTCTCAATGTGATCACAAGTAATTCAGAGGCATCACAATAAAGCAACACCCTGCACTAGCCTAAAAACAAGTGAAGTTTCACCCATATAAGAACAACTTTATAAAATCAGAGAAGTTGCTAATTTTTTTGTATCCTTCATACACACTGGAGTACAATGCTTTATAATGTTCCATCATCATTACAGAAATCCAAGAAACACATGGTCTTGAGGATATTCTTTATGACTGATTATTTCAGTTTTACCTGCAGATTTTGACCAAAAGACACATGGTCTTTTTAACAGTTTTCACTTTGGACAGAAGTACTGAAAACTACAGTTTGGACATAATTCCTAACACTTTGGTCTTCTAGTTACAAAACAAAACTGACATAATTCTAGATGCCATAACTGAATTTTTTGACAGTAACTCAAGTTTTTGACAGTAGCTCCTAACTGTACCTAACTGAATTTTTTGACAGTAGCTCAAGTTTTTGACAATAGCTCAAGTTTTTTACAGTAGCTCCTAACTGAATTTTCTGCTTAAGGGGGGTTTCTTTCTCTACCAGATCTACTAGGGGGCAAAGTAGAACTGATATTCTTTTGCTGACTTCTAGTACAAGGAATAGAAGAGGAGGTAAATACAATAGACATGTAATTGTAGTGTATTAACAATATAATTTCAATAGATTTATAGTGCAAATTTATAGTAGAATTACAAATATAGTGTGAGCCAGAACCATACTCCAAATGTACTGAAAGACACATTAACTAAGCAAAAAAAGGCAAACTAGCAAACACACACACACACACATCCAAAGAGATTTGGTTGCTTCATATATATGACTAAACTAATAGATGAGTTCAGAGGGGGGAGGTTTGGCTAAAACACTACCTGCACTCCACTTAATAGATGAGTACAATCTGACCTCATGCACTATGCATGAACATTTACAGTAATGATTTTTGACACTAACAACACATATATGAAGTGAACATGTAGTACAAGAGCATAAGTTCTGAACATACTAGGTTCACAAATTTGCCAGTCTTATGATCAGCACAATGATCATAAACAAAACATAGCCATTACAAGCTTTGCATCTTATCATACAGTAAGTAGAAACACAAAAGTCATGAAGATCTTCCCCCCATTCCCCGTGTAGAAAAGGATCTAGCTCCCCCTACCTCATTGGAAGTTCATCTTCTGAATGTGGTGTGCATCTCAAAATTAGCATTGCCCACTGCTATTGTGCACTAATGGATACTTGTGTATGTAGCGATAGGCCTCTTATGTTTTTTTTCTTTTCACAAAACAGAGCAGTAGAGTAACGGCCAGTGACATGTCAGAAGTTAATTTTGTGTTGTATCTTCTTTATTAAAAAGTTGTGTGAGATCGTGGCACTAAACTGTTTGTAGATCTAAGCTAAGCTAGTCTGTACTCTGAAGTACAAAACTTAGATGGAGCCTATGACTCTAGGTTTGCCGCTCATCATGTTTGTAACTGCAAATGTTTTCATTTTCTCTGTTATCGTCTACGGTGTTATCTGCTTGCATAAACAACATTCCTATGGATCGAATATTGACCCGAAGTGTGACCCTTTTCCTCTTTTTTTGGAATTTCTGTGCAGAGAGCTGCTGCGATCATTCTTCATATGCTTCCGGGAGGCCTCTGCTCACTGACTATAATAATCTCACTAAGATTTGTTAGTAAGCTATGATCCTCAAACATACTTACTTGGCATGCTCTGAAAATTTCAAATACGCTAAGTATCATTGAAACTATACATCATTTGCTGAATTTTTGCTCTACATCACTTGCTCTTTGTAAATTATTGCATATATCTAGTGACTGCCGCCATGGGAGCAAGAAGCCTGCCGCCATGGCCCTAGGGTTTGCAGGGGAGGGGGTGGAGGAGAAGGGAGGAATCACCTGGGGGAGGGGATGGAGGAATGGAGGAAGACGTCGGGGGCGCGGGCGCGGGCGCGGGCGGAGGGGCTTGGGTGGGAGGACGTCGAGGGCGCGGGCGCGGGCGCAGGGGGGACGGCGAGGGAGGCGTCGCTCGGCTCAGCGTTGCGTGGCCTGGCTCAGCTGAGGTAGAGGCGGTCGTCGTCTTCTCCTCCTCCTCGTCCTCCTCCTGGTCCTCCTCCTCCGGCTCGGGGCGCGGGGGCGCGGGGGCAGCGGCGGCGGACGGACGGCGAGGTCGGTGAAGAGAATGGCGATGGTGCCACAACGAAGCCGCGTGGTCAGCCGCGGGGGCGCGGGGGCAGCATGGGTGGAGTCCGGCGGGGGTCGGGGCGGCGGCATCATGGGTCGGGGCAGCGCGCGGGTGGATCTGGCGAGGGAGAGAGGGACGAAGGGGATCTGGCGAGGGAGAGGGAGGAATTAGCTAGGGGGAAGCTTACTAATGGCGCACCCCGCGGCGGTGCGCCATTAGTATGTTTTTTAGATAGCAATGGCGCACCCACCGTCGATGCGCCATTAGAAATCTTTTTTTAGATAGCAATGGCGCACCACCAGACCGGTTGTCGGTGGAAACGACACCTATGGGATCACAAGAATCCCTACTATAGTGGCGGGGTGCGGAGTTGAGAGAAGAGCGGATCAAACAGATAGTACGCGGTTCATTTATCCAGGTTCGGGCCGCGAGGATGCGTAAAACCCTACTCCTGCTTTGGTGGATGTTTATTTGTGTTCTTGAGTAAGCTATGGGGCATGAGGAGTCCCAAAAAGCCGAATCCCTCTCCTGGTTGCCTCGGGCCTCCTTTTATAGGAAAAAGGGGTTGCCACAGTGGCACACGAGAGGTGGAAAGGGTACAGTGTCGCGAGTTTATCCCTCGCATTATATGACAAGGTGCATTTAATGCGTCTGCTTAGGTGTCCTCTTGCTTTACTGGGGACGGGGGCGGAGCCCGTCCCATCTGTCGTCGCTCTTCCTTGTGTCGAAAGGCGCCCTAGCCAGCGGTGCGTGCGATGCCATGTAGGCAGGCAGGCAGCTGAGGTGGCGCGGTGGCGGAGTCTTGACGAAGATCTGCATGCCGCCACGCAGGTGCCTGCCCAGTTGGTTGGGTCGGCAGCTGCATGCGAACGGCTGTGGGGGTTTGATCGGCGTGGGCCTGGCTGTGGCCCTGTAGATGCCCTCGGCAAGGGCCTTGCCGGGGCCCCAGCAAGGGCCTTGCCGTGGCGTCCGTTGTTATCCCCGGCAAGTGCCTTGCCGGGGGCCTCGTGGTTTTCCTCGGCTGGAGTCTCGCCAAGGGTCGTCGTCTTCTGGTGCTCATCTGATCTTGAATGTTTCTTCACAAAGATCTGCATGCCACCACGGAGGCGCCTCCCGAGCCCTTGCCCCAACATGGTGGACCATGGAGGAGGCCATGGACTCAAGGGTGACTTGCTCCATGGGCGTGGGGCGAGCTGCCGCGACAAGGGTCTTGCCGGGGCTGCTAAGGCTACCCGCGGCAAGGATCTTGCCGTGGGGGGGGGGAGCCCGCTTCGTCTCTTCGCTCTTTGTGGTCTTGGTCTTGGTGTTGCTCCAGTTATCCTAGGCTTCGGTCTTACCCTGGCTTACCTCCCCTGTCCTGCTTGGTGTGGCCGTGGTCGTGGCTCTGTCTGCCCGTGCACAGTTACAGGGGTACAAAAAGTGTACCCCTCTTTTTGTACACCGACAGGAGCCCCCGGGCCTGGGCGACACATGAGCGCAACGCGTTGTTGGGCTAGGCCCAGAATGGTGCGCGGGCAGGCGGGGCGGTTTTTACCGCGGTAAGTTTCTTCGCGCGCTGCGCTTCCCGCGACTCGCGCGCGCGGCGTGGCGTGGGTAGGCGTGCGTGACGTGGGCGGCATGCGTGAGGTCGGTTCCCGTACGCAGGCGTCACGTCATAGTAATGGGGCGGGTCGCGCCTAACCCATAACCGGAGGGAGGCATGGAGGCGCGGCCCATTTACTGAATGGGGTCGAGGCGCGGTCTTCGAGGTGTCAACTCCCACGAGGGGTGGGAAGAGGTCGCCTCACCAGTCCCCTCAGTTCTGCATTCCTTCCACGCGGCTCCCATGCGCTTGGGGTGGCAAACGGTGGAGGCGGGAAACTGGGCCGTCGCTGGTTGGGGCAGCGGGTCGGTCCGGGTTCCCTGCGCCTCCTACGCCTTGATTGGCCGAGCAGGGCGGCCGAGCCCCACCCCCGTTCCTCTATAAAGAGTGGGAGGGGGCGTCATCCCACACTTCTCCATCTTCTTCTTCCTTCTGCTTCTGCTCCTCTCCCTCATTCGTTATGGAGAAAGGAAATCCCGGTCCTTCGACGGTGACAGCGAGGATTGCTGCTCGACAATGCGTCCCTCCTCCTCCTGCGCCTGCGGTGGCAGAGCCGGCCGCGAGGGGAAGGGGGAGGGGGCAAGGCCGCAGCGCTGGGGGAAGAGGAGGACGGGGTGGCGCGCCGGCCTCGCCCCCGCCAGCGGTCCTTCCTCCGATGGAGGGCCATGTCGGGGACGACCCCTGCGAGCTCTTCGTCAGGCTGCGCCGGCCGCCGCGTCGTCGCCTTCGCCTCCCGACCCCATTTGCGCGGGAGATGGAGCTGGATCTGCCGCAGTCGTTGCGGCTGCACATGAGGGGCTGCGGGATCAGCGGCACGCGGGTCCACGTCGACTTCCCCGCTCCTCATGTGATGTATCTCCGTCGGGGATGGAAGACATTTTCTCGTATCCACAGCTTGACGGATGGGCTCACTCTCCACTTTAAGCTAATGGAGGGTGCCTCCTTTCCGTCAAGGTCTTCGGGCACTTCGGGACTCGTGCAAGGTGCTGCGTGGAGAGTTCTTCTGATGACGAAGACTCCTCCTCGAGCGAGAGTGGCGAGGAGGACAGCGACATCGACGACGAGGGTGGTAGGCGGCAGGATGACGGGTCCGACTAGGTGTCGGGCGCCGCTCCGAGTGGTACCGGCGACCCCATCATCTGTGTTGCCGGCGCCTTGAACTTCTCGGGGTCGTCTCCTTGGGCGGCTGGTGTTGGGAGGCTGCGGAAGAGGAAGAGGGTGGGCGGCAAGGCCGTCAACTCATAGTACGCGGGCAACGACGCCTTCGACTTGTGCTGACGTCCTGCCGTCTCGTCTTCGAGCTCTGCCTCTGGCGCCGTCACCACCATCCAGCCCCCGGACGGCCACCAAGATGTTCTCTTGGTGTCTTCTGCCACTCGTAGCTTGCCTAGGCGCCCCTTTTGCCCTTCTCGCCTCTTTGACCTGCCTCCTGAGGAAAGGGACAGGAAAGGGATTACGGGCACCTTATCTCTTTTCAGTTTGTAAGCCTTTGGGCCTTTGTTGAATTTAAAACTTGTAATCCCCTTGTTCATGTTTTTCATTCCCTACGGACTGTACCTGAGCAGGATGTTTTTTAATGAAAAAGGGATGTTTGCTGGGTTAGTTGTCCATGGGCGGAACCCACAACAAGGAATAAATCCTTGGTATCTCTAAGATAAACATTTTTTTTGCCCGGCAACAGGCCTTGCCGTCCCCCCGCTTTACTCGACCTTTCTCACGCCCTTGGCGGAGGCAGGGATGAAGTGGGTTTAGGCTCCTTGTTTTTCCCTTCCGCGGCCGCGACTACGACTAAACTCGGCCCCAGGAACGAGCCCTAGGGCCTAGAGTTAGGGGAGCATGGTAGCCCAAGGGTAAACGAGGTTTCACATACCTCAGTCCATAAGAAAATGCATGATAAGGGATGGAGAACTTATCTGAGCCTGCAGCCCCCGGCAACCTAGGCTTGCCGCGGGTGAATCTTCGCTCTTGTAGCCCCTGGCAATAATGGCTTGCCGGGTTCCCGATGCCGATCCGTCCCCCTTCTCCCAAGGTAGTTCGACAAGGATACTTATGTGTCCTGTGAACCAAAGAAGACAGAGAAGAACATATAGACGCGGACTCGACCTCTAAGCTAGGGGTTAGCCGCTACTAAGCACTATCGACCCTAACCAAGGACGAGACTCGACCTAGCATGCATGCTATAACTTAGGGCGCCAGCGCTTCATTTATTTATGCTCAGGGTCTGCGCCTGGCTTTGTACAAAGGGTTACATGCCTCACCGGCAAGGCTTGTACAAAAGGTGGCTTGCCGGGGGGCCCGGCATGCCACGCCTTATGGGTAAAACTTGTGAAGATGCTCAATGTTCCAGGAGTTGCTCACTGGGATGGCATCTTCGGTCTCCAGGCGGACTGCGCTGGGCCTGGTGACTCGTATTACCTGATAAGGGCCTTCCCACTTCGGCGTCAACTTGTTGGTATTCTTGGCCGATTGAACGGGCCACAGAACAAGGTCGCCGTCCTCAAAGCTTCGGGCATGAACCTTGCGGCTGTGGTAGCGGCGCAAGGCTTGCTGGTAGCGTGCTACTCTCACAGCCACCCGAAGACGATCTTCCTCAAGGAGCGTAGCGTCATCTTGGCGCAACGACTCTTGCTCAAGCTCATCATAAGCGAGCACTCGAGGCGACCCGTATATGAGTTCTGTGGGGAGAATTGCTTATGCCCCGTATACCAGGGCAAAGGGTGTCTGGCCGGTGGCTCGATTTGGTGTCGTTCTGATCGACCAAAGAACCGCCGGCAACTCATCAATCCAGCGCCTTCCACTCTTGTGCATCCTGTCAAAGGTCTTTGTCCTTAAGCCTCGCAGCACTTCTGCGTTTGCCCTCTCAGCTTGACCGTTGCTTTGCGGGTGAGCCACAGAAGCGAAACATACTTTGCTGCCAAGGTCCTGGATGTACTGCATGAACGTGCGGCTTGTGAACTGCGTGCCGTTGTCGGTGATGACCCTGCTGGGTACACCGAAACGGCACACTAGCCCGTTGAGGAACTTGACGGCTGACTGGGCTGTAACTTTCCTCACTGCTTCCACCTCTGGCCACTTTGTGAACTTGTTGATTGCCACGTACAAGTACTCAAAGCCCCCGACAGCGCGGGGGAAGGGGCCCAGTATGTCGAGCCCCCCCAGACCGAGAAGGGCCAGGAGAGAGGAATGCTTTGAAGGTCTTGAGCTGGCTGATGAAGCTTCTTTGAATGGAACTGACACGCTTCACACTTGGTGACTAGCGTCGTCGCGTCCTGGAGGGCAGCGGGCCAGAAGAAGCCTTGACAAAACGCCTTGCCGGCAAGGGCTCTTGACCCTATGTGGGATCCACATATGCCCCCATGTATCTCTGCCAACAGCCCCAGTCCTTCCTCTCGAGGGATACACTTCAATTTCACACTGTTCGACCTTTTCCTGTACAGGACGTCATCGACGAACTGATACATGGCAGACCGGCAGGCTACTTTTTCCTCTTCTCTCTGCTCCTCAGGGAATTCCCCTGTTTGGAGGAATCGGACGGTAGGTTGTGCCCATGCCGGAGCCTGAGGCTCGACGAAAAGGACCAAAGGCATTTTTTCCATCGGAAGGGTGGCCGTCTCTACGGCAAGAGCTTGACGCTCTGCCATAGCCGATCGCCCTACGATGGGCTCAGTGTCTCCGGCAACATCTTTGCCGGCAACTCCGGGGAGCTCGGCAGGAAAGTACTTGCCGGGCCCTGATTTCCTTCTCTTCCTCTGCCCTGCTGATGGGTCAACGGATGGCTGAGTTAACTGGAGCACAAAGGTACCTGGTTCCACAGGCAGCTTGAGGGCAGCGCGCTTCGACAGGTAATCGGCGATGTCATTCCCCGCTCGGGGAACGTGCTCTGCCAATATACCGTCAAAGCGCTTTTCCAGTTTTCTCACTTCATCTACGTAGGCCTTCATCAACGGGCTCTGGTAGTCTTTGTTGGCGACGACGACAAGGCTTCGGATGGTAGCTCTCCATTCATCGAGTTTCCCTGTAGCAGGAGGAAAGTCGAGGAGCAACTGCGCGCGCGCCAGGGCCTCTGCCGGTGTCGGCGGCAGCGAAACCTGCACGGACCGCGACGCGCTTCGACTTCTAACTATGTTAGAAGGAGCTCTATCACAGTCCCGCGGTCGCGCTCCATTTTCGCCGGTGCTTCGGTGAGCGGGCAGGTCTTCTGCGTCCTGGGAGTGGTGCTCGGGGCTCTTCCCGCGGCGGCGTCCGGGATCTTCGTCGCAACGACGCCATTCGTCGCGTGCAGCTTGAGAGGAGTGCGCCGTAGGCGCTGGCGTGGGAGTCTTTGAGGCCAGGCGGCGCGACGACGCTTCTGGTAGGCCCCGAGCCGCCTGTGGAGGGCCTGGCTCCATTTTTAGATTTGGCGACGTGCGGCTCATCACCGAGCACGCGAATATCGGCGCCTCCCAAGCTCCGGCTGCTGAGGTGGTGTTGGTGCTGGCGAGCTGCACCCCGGGTCCCCTCCGCGACCGGTCCGCTGCTCGCCCGCGTCGGGACGGGCCGTCCGGCCCCCGACGGGCCGACCATCACCGTCGCCTTCTTCTTGGGCGCCATGGTGATGAAGAAGCGCTGAACTAGCCGCTAAAGCCGATTCTCACAACTGCACTCCCCCTACCTGGCGCGCCATAGATGTCGGTGGAAACGACACCTATGGGATCACAAGAATCCCTACTACAGTGGCGGGGTGCGGAGTTGAGAGAAGAGCCGATCAAATAGATAGTACGCGGTTCGTTTATCCAGGTTCGGGCCACGAGGATGCGTAAAACCCTACTCCTGCTTTGGTGGATGTTTATTTGTGTTCTTGAGCTAGCTATGGGGCGTGAGGAGTATCAAAAAGCCGAATCCCTCATCTGGTTGCCTCGGGCCTCCTTTTATAGGAAAAAGGGGTTGCCACAGTGGCACACAGGAGGTGGAAAGGGTACAGTGTTGCGAGTTTATCCCTCGCATTATATGACAAGACTCATTTAATGCATCTGCTTAGGTGTCCTCTTGCTTTACTGGGGACGGGGGCGGAGCCCGTCCCGTCCGTCGCCGCTCTTCCTTGTGTCGACACGCGCCCTGGCTAGCGGTGCGTGCGATGCCATGTAGGCAGCTGAGGTGGCGCGGTGGCGGAGTCTTGAGGAAGATCTGCATGCCGCCACGCTGGTGCCTGCCCAGTTGGTTGGGTCGGCAGCTGCATGCGAACAGCGGTGGGGGTTCGATCGGTGTGGGCCTGGCGGTGGCCCTGTAGATGCCCTCGGCAAGGGCCTTGCCGTGGCGTCCGCTGTTGTCCCCGGCAAGGTGCTTGCCGGGGGCCTCGTGGTTTTCCTCGGCTGGAGTCTCGCCATGGGTCGTGATCTTCTGGTGCTCATATGATCTTGAATGTTTCTTCACAAAGATCTGCATGCCACCACGGAGGTGCCTCCCGAGCCCTTGCCCCAACATGGTGGACCATGGAGGAGGCCGTGGACTCAAGGGTGACTTGCTCCGTGGGCGTGGGGCGAGCTGCCGCGGCAAGGGTCTTGCCGGGGCTGCTAAGGCTGCCCCCGGCAAGGATCTTGCCGGGGGGAGCCCGCTTCATCCCTTCGCTCTTTGTGGTCTTGGTATTTTGGCCTTGTTCCAGTTATCTTGGGCTTCGGTCTTACCCTGGCTTACCTCCCCTGTCCTGCTTGGTGCGGCCGTGGCCGTGGCTCTGTCTGCCCGTGCACAGTTATAGGGGTACGAAAAGTGTACCCCTCTTTTTGTACACCGACACCGGTGCACCATTAGTATGTTTTTTTATTTTTTAAAAAATGAATATGAATATGAAACAGTAATATTTTTTTTATAAAAACAGTAATAATTGTTGCTTAACAACAATTGTAGTCTACACTTTATTATTATTATTTTTAGAAAATGAATATGAATATGAAATAGTAGGGCCATGGAGCGGGGGAGGGTGCGGGGGGTGCTTGTCGGCGGCGGTGGAGCGGGGGAGGGTGCGGTGGGTCGTCGGCGGCGGTGGAGCGGGGGAGGGTGCGGGGGTGCTCGTCGGCGGCGGTGGAGCGGGGGAGGGTGCGGGGGGTGCTCGTCGGCGGCGGTGGAGCGGGGGAAGGTGTGGGGGGTTCTCGTCGGCGGCGGTGGAGCGGGGGAGGGTGCGGGGGGTGCTCGTCAGCGGCGGTGCAGAGGGGGAGGGTGCGGGGGTGCTCGTCGGCGGCGGTGGAGCGGGGGAGGGTGCGGGGGGTGCTCGTCGGCGGCGGTGGAGCGGGAAGGGTGCGGGGGTGCTCGTCGGCGGCGGTGGAGCGGGGAAGGGTGCGGTGGGTCGTCGGCGGCGGTGGAGTTCAAAAAGTGCCCATGAAATTTAAAAATATTCATGATATCAAAAAGTGCCCATGAAATACAATCGAGAAATGAAGACTACGATTTAAATACAATCGATCTTAGCTAGCTATCTGTTCACAATCTTCTTGCCCTTCTTTTTCGCAAATGGAGTTCTTCTGTGGAACGGACGTCCTTTAGGTAGGGTGGTCCTACTTCTTCTTGTGGTGTATGCTGCTACTTCATCGTCATCGTCATGTTCCATCTTCGGGTCGCCGTACTTGTCAAAGTCTTGCTCATTGGCTACTCCATCCATTCCGATGATCTTCCTTTTGCCTCTCCTCAAGACAACACGACTGGGCTTTGGCGGGTCGGTAATGAAGAAGCATTGGTCCACTTGGGAAGCTAGTACCCATGGCTCATTTTTTGCGGTGACGTTTGCGCCCGCGGTCTTGGATTTGGCTTCGGGTATAACCATGGTGGTGAAATACCGGTCTTCTTTTATGATGTTCTTGGCCCATCTGACACGGAACATCGGGACCTTCTCTCCAGCGTAGCTCAGCTCCCAGATCTCCTCGATCCTTCTGTAGTATCTGTCCTTGTCGTTACCGGTGTAGGATTCCATCGATACCCCGGAGTTCTGATAACCATCGCTCTTCATGTCCTTTCCCTCGGTGTAGAATGTGTAGCAGTTGATATCGTACGCCTCATACGTCATCAGGTTGTGCTCGGCGCCCTGTGACAAGGAGAATATGAGTTGTTCTTCCGCGGAAGAATCCTCATGTAAAGGGTACGACAGAAGGTTCTGCTTGAACCAACGCGTGAAACATGAGTTGTGCTCTTTGATTATATCTCCGTCCGTCCTCTGTTGGCCTCGGTCATTGTACATCTTCTTAATAAAGGTTTTGTGCTCTACCACCCAAGGATCGACCACGTCTATGTGTTGTAGCGTGACTAGGTTTGCTCTTTCAAAGTCAGCGAGTCGACCCTCGAAGTTGACATGCATTTCGCGGCGACCCTCGCGGTGACCCCATCCAGCGAGCCTGCCGAGGTGCCTGTTGACGGCAGACCAACAGGGTTCTCGATGCCTAGATAATTCATGCAGTAGGAGATGCACTCTTCGGTCAGAAAGCCCCTGGCTATGCTCCCCTCTGGACGTGACATGTAGCGAACGTATCCTTTGATGACACCATTCATCCTTTCGAACGGCATCATGCTGTGCAGGAACATCGACCCGAGTTGGATGATATCCTCCATGATATGGACCAGCAGATGCACCATAACGTCGAAGAATGCAGGCGGGAAGTACATCTCAAGCTCGCATAGTATCACCATGATCTCTTCCTGTAGCCTTCTGAGTTGCCTCACGCCAACCGACTTTCGAGAGATGACGTCGAAAAAGTTGCATAGGCCAAATAGCGTTTCACGGATGTGTGCGTCCATGATCCCACGGATTGCAACTGGAAGTATCTGCGTCATCAGCACGTGATAGTCATGAGACTTCATCCTGCTGAACTTCTGCTTCGGTGGGTCTGGGTATCTGCTTATCTTCCCCGCGTAACCGTAAGGAAGTTTTACTCCTACAAGGCAGGTGAAAAACTGCTCAATCTCCTCCTGACTTAGAGTGAAGCACGCGGGAGGGTAGTCATTTCCAGTCTTCTTGGCCTTTTTGCCTTTGCGACGACTTTCTGTGTCCTGCTTCGCCTCATCATCATCATCATTAGCGTGAAGCTCCTGCCTGATGCCCATTGATTTCAAGTCTGCCCTTGCTTTCGGCCCATCTTTGGTCCTCTCTGGCATGTTGAGCAAGGTACCAAGCAGACTCTCGCACAAGTTCTTCGTGATATGCATGACATCAAGGCTGTGAGGCACACGGTGGATCTTCCAGTACGACAAGTCCTAGAAAACAGACCTCGTTTTCCATACCTACAGCAGCGGCTCTGGCGCCTTTCGCTTCTTTCCCGGCTCTAGCGCCTTTTGCTTCTTTCCCAGCAGTGGGCAATCTTTCCAATTTTTTAGCAGCTCGTCTATTTCCTCGTCGCTCCTCGTACGCGGGCGTCTTCGGGGTTCGGTTTCACCATCGAAAAGATCCTTGCGTTTCCTCCACGGGTCATCGTCACGAAGCCACCTTCGATGTCCCATGAACACGGTTTTCGAAGACCCGGGATCTCTATCTAGCTAGCGATACGTTGTGTCATCCATGCACCTGACGCATCCAGAAAATCCGTGGACCACCTGCCCCGCGAGATATCCGTAACTGAGATAGTCGTGCACCGTCGTGAGCAGTGCGGCTCTCATAGGGAAATATTCTTTCTCTACGGCGTCCCACGCATTGGCTGGCGTTTCCACAGCGTGTCTAGCTCCTTTTTCAGTAGCCCCAGATACAGATTGATGTCGTTCCCTGGTTGTTTCGGCCCTTCAATTAGCATACTCATGTGAATGTACTTCCTCTTCATGCACAACCAGGGGGGAAGGTTGTACATCCACACAAACACAGGCCAGGTGCTATGTGTGCTTCTCTGGCTGCCAAACGGATTGACTCCATCGGTGCTCGTGCGTAGCACGATGTTCCTTGGATCCTTCCCAAATTCTGGGTGTTCGAAGTTCAACGCTTGCCACTGGCTCCCATCCTTATGGCGACTCAGCATCTTGTCTTTTTATTTATCTCCGGATCATTTCCGTCATCTTCTTGCTTCTTCTCCTCCCTATCCGCGTGCCAACACAGGAGCTTTGCTACCTTAGGGTCCGCGAAATACGCTGCAGACGAGGAGTGATCGGAAAGTACCACACAACTTTTCGAGGAGCTTTCTTCCTCTTCATGTATCGAGTGACGCCGCACACCGGACATATGGTAGACTCCGCGTGCTCGTCCCAATAAATGATGCAATTGTGCATGCACACATGGTATTTCACGTGCGGTAAATCCAGCGGACACACGATTTTCTTCGCCTCCTCGAAACTGGTAGGGCACTTGTTCCCCATGGGAAGACGTTCGTGCCAGAAGACATGTTCTCGTCGAAGCATGCGTCGGTCATTTTGTGTTTTACCTTCATCTCCAGAGCCATGAGCGTTACTTTCAGGCGGGTATCCTCGGGCCTGCATCCTTCATACAATGGAGTAACCGCGTCTATCTCCAGTTGATCCAGCTTGGCTTTCTCTCGGGCGGCAGCTCTTGCGTTATCCGTCTGCTTGAGAAGCAGCTCTTGAATATGAGGGTCCTGCACCCAGCCCATCGATGGTCCATCGTCGTCTGCTCCGCCGGCATCTTCATCTTCATGATCATGCCCTTCGTCTGCTCCGGCATCTTCCTCATCATCATGTCCGGCATCTTCTATATGATGATTGTGTACATCATCACCGTCGTGATCATGTCCTGGAGATTCTTCGTCTTCTCGCCCGCCCGAGCTGCGGTGGTTCTCTTGCTGCCCTTCCTCATTTCTTGCCCGACCCCCATGGACGACTTCATAGTCATCTTCATCACCTTGCCTCCAATAGCCATTCATGAAACCACGCAAGAGCAGGTGGTCCCGCACCTGCCCGGAATCCAGGTCCGCAATAAGGCTCTTCAGCTTGCATCTTCAACACGGACATCTTATCTCCGTCTCGTTCTTTTGAAGCATCTCGGCCTTGGCGGAGCTCAAAAACCTATTCACGATGCCTTCAGTCATCGTGCGGGCCATGGTCGCTTGCAGGGTAGAGCAAAACGATATTTTAGAACCAAGAAAAAATTTGGCATGACTTTCCCTAAAAATAGGAACAAAAAGAATGCATAGTGCCAAAATTCTCGCCGAAACGGAAATGAATCAACATTCCGGCAAAATATTGGCAACTATCGCATCTCAAATACCGGTACCTGCAAACACAAACATATATGCAACATCACAAACATATGGAACACCACAAACATACATAGATCTAGCTAGGCCACAAAAAGTGCATGTGCACGTTGTTGGAGCGAGCTAGGGAGAAAAAAAGTAGATCTACAACATAAAGATAGCTTTCCCCTTACTTACCTATCAAAAAAAAGGTAATTTAACCGCTTAATTTTGATGAATCTATGGTGCAAATGAGGTGAGGAGGAGGAAGCGGCCGACAAGCTTGGAGAAGGAGGTGGAGGGAATGAAGTGGGAAAAGTGAGTGTGTAGGTGTGACTGTCCAAAATATCTAGCTGGTCCGAGGTTACTAATGGCGCACCACCCACCCATGCGCCATTAGTAACCCAATATACTAATGGCGCACCTGCTGGCCGTGCGCCATTAGTAGTTTTGCAAAAAATAATATATATATATATATATGTGTATATATATATATATATATATATATATATATATATATATATATATATATACACACACACACACTAATGGCGCACCGCGACATAGTGCGCCATTACTAGTTGAAACTAGTAATGGCACAATAGGCCACGGTGCGCGATTAGTAGTTTTGCAAAAAAAAGAATAAAAAAATACAGTAGTGGTGCACTGTGTGGCTGGTGCGCCATTACTAGTTAGAACTAGTAATGGTGCACTTTGCCCGGATGCGCCATTAGTATGTTTGGAAAAATGAAAAAAAAATTGTTACTAGTGGCGCACCGTGTGTCTGGTGCGCCATTAGTGTCTTCCACACTAATGGCGCACCGACACATGATGCGCCATTAGTATATAGTAGTGGCGCACCACATGTCTGGTGCGCCATTAGTGTCAATTTCATCTATAGCCCTTTTCCTAGTAGTGTAGCTCTTCCTCCTCCTCATCTTCATATGGATCCTTCATCATAGATGATCTTCCAATAACTCTGGCCATAGTCTTCTTGACTCTTTCCTTTCTCTTCTTTCCTCTAGCAGCCTCTTTCTCTCTTGGTTCAAGAGTGAACTTCATGGTTTCCTGAATTAAGGCTCTTGCTTTTGACACAGGAACTCTCTTGGCAGGAGCCTTCTTATGCATTCCAGGCTTGATGGCAGCAACAACAGCTTGCTCCTTCTTGAGAACTTTCTTCTTTGAGGTCACCTCCTCATCAACAACAAAGTCCTCATTAACAACAAAGTCCTCATCTTCAGATTCTGAGGATTTCTTCTTCCTTTGCCTAGTAGTAGCCTTAGGCAAATTGCTTGGTGTGCTTCTGCTTCCATCATCATAGCTACTTGAGGGACTAGTGCCCTCACTGAGATTCACCAGCTCCTCTGACCTGTTCTGACTGTCACTTCCTTCTGACATCTTTGAAACTGACACTGTGAATAGATAGGTATAGGTAGAATGGATGAGCATCACAAAGCACAGCTAATTTTGCAAAAAATTGAGATAAAAACTTAATTTTAGTTTTCTACAGAAAGCATTTCAGAGCTATCGATATGACAAACTCGGTGACACTGAAGCACATCCAGAGTCTAAACATGCAATTTCGTCAGACCGATATGCAGTTCGGTGACTCCGAGATGCTAGGGTTTCACAGAGAAAGTGAACTCGGTCACACTGATTTGTACACTTCGGTCAGACCAAGTAGTACATGTGCAATGGCCTGAGCCAAATCGATGAGACCGAATTCTTCAGATCGGTCGGTCCGAGATGAGTTCGGTGGAAACCTAACCCTAAGTTTTTGCATCAAATCTATTCTAGAGGAAGTTTTCGGTGGATAGATTGATCTCAGTCATGGCAAGAAGCTAGGCACTGATCTTTATGCAAGAATCAGAGTTAGAGAAAGAACAAAGAGTTCGAGTCCGTACCCTAACTTGGCGGCGAACTCGCTACGGCAACAACGGCAATGGAGATTCCCGTTGATGGTGGTGGAGACAAGTGGCGGGAGGACGCTAGCGACGACGGAGACGATCCGGAGACCAGGAGGGCGGTAGAGCTGGGTAAGTGCGGTTGGGTGTTTGAAGAAATTTCCAAACTTCAACCTGCGGAGTATATATACTTAGTCACTGTCGGTGTGACCGAGTGGAATGACTCGGTGGCATAGAGATGTAGAATCACAAGCGGTTACTGCAACTCGGTGAGACCAAACTGTTCTAATCGGTTGCACCGAGGTGAAAACCTAGATCAACTCAATGATTTCGGTCGGACCAAAGGGAAAGGATCGGTCAGACCAAAAGCCATTAAGAGGTTTTGGAAGTTTAAGCCCTTGATGGATCGATGGCTTCGAGTGCTCCTCACCTGGAGGGTCTGAATTCAAGCTTGTTCAAACTTTGTGATGTAGCATGAATAGATTTCGAGACGAGAAAATTATAGATAGCTAAAGGGAGTTCTTAGGCATTCTTGTCCATCCATTTGGCAAAATAAAAGACCAAACAATCAAATCAACAAATGGATGTCCTCAAATGGAGACAATTATGCAACCAACATGCTCACACAATAAGATAGCAAATGAAATATGTGGCAAAGCATGCACAAACACTCCAGTATCTATCAAGCAATTGGCGATGGCTAGATCTTCTATATATGAGTATATTGACCGATGAGTCAAATTAGAACATTTGATCGTAGACCATACTCATCGTTTAAGCATAAGTGGGGTTACCACTTTTACATAAAGCATTGTTTTGTTCACACTATTAGAGTTTCTTTAGCTCAATCATTAGAGCAAAGCTTCCCCTAGATGTGATATCCCCCCTAGGAGGGATGAACTAACCTTGGGTTTTCTCGATGATGACTTCATGTAGATCTTGAAGATGTGGATGCTCAATGTTGATATAGATCATTTGGAGCAATCCATTGGAGTGAGTTGCACTTTCAATACCTACACGGGTTAGTCCCACAAGGAACATGCAAGAATATCCATAGACATAGAGTGAAATACACATATGATGATGTCCATGAAAACATTAGGTTGCCTTGTTGTGTAACCAACAAGAGGGTTTGTGACCCCTTAAACTAGTGCAAGATATGAAAGTTGATTGCACTTGTCCTCGCCAAAATGAATATGAGTAAAGTATTTTGGCGGAGTCACCCTCAAGAACTCTCTAGTTCTTCTTCTTTGGGATCCACATCAACTTGATGGGAATCCATGGAGTTGTAGTTGTACTTGATGAAGTAGAACTTGATGTAGTCTTGGTAACCCACTTGACCAAGGCCTTTGGAGCTTCTTCAAATGAATCAATCTCTTCTTGAAGTTTGTCCTTGCCTTTTAACTTGTGGTATTGTGGTAGAAGATTATCTTGATCTTGTGTTCCCTTGAAAGAAGTGGAGTCATATATACTTCTCTTGTTGAGGAACAAACTTCGTCTTGGGGTATTGATCTTCTTCCCACTCAACTCCATTGGCATTGAACTTGCATTCAAAACCAACACCTTGATTCTTCCGGTGCCTTCCTTACTTGCGTACAATTTCCTCAAATTACTTAATTCCGGCAAGGCTCTTGTAAACACCTTTCTCTATAATTCCCTTCAATAAGCTATTTTCTTGCTCAAGTATAACTTGGCTAAGAGAATCATTAGTGGAATCAACAGAACTACTAGAAGCATCAATATTGGATTTAGCGTGATTATTTTTACTACTAGAAGAAGAATCTTTCTTGCTCTTGTTGCTAGATTTTACTTGTGGTGTGTAAGTAGACAAGAGTAAACTCTTGGCAATGTAAGAAGATCTTTTCTTACGAAGATCATCATTGATTGCTTTTAAGAACCCATGCTCTTGCTCTAGATTGAGCTTTTCAAAGCATACCTTCTCATGAGTCTTTAAAATCTCTCGATGATCCTTTAAGGTAGTTTTATGAGCTAACTTAAGAGTGTTTAGTTCTTTAGTTAGACACTCATTCTCCTTCTTATCATTGTCATTCATTTCATCTTGATTAGCATGATTAATAGAAATTTCATCATATTTCTCATCACTAGTGTTGTCAACAAGTAAATCATCATCACCTAGCAAATCATCTTCATCACTATTGAAATCAACATACTCGGGGTGTGATACCATGGGGCCTTCAGCCATGAAGCATCTTCCAATCCCTTCATTTGGTGAATCGAATATGTTGTAGGAATTGGATGACACAAGTGCAAGACCAGCAACACCTTCATCTTGAGTATATTCGGAGTGGAGTGATAACTTCTCTCGGAGTTGTTGTCGGAGTCAGAACTGGATACCCGTTCACCAACATGAGCTTGATGTCTTCGTCCTGTGTAGCTCTTTGATGACTTGTCCTTCCTTTCTGAATCCTTGATTCTACGAGAGGGTCTTCGTTCATAACAATCATCTCTACTCCTTCTCTCTCTTGGTGGTGATTCCTCTCTATTACTTCTCCTTTTAGGTGAGTCTTCTCTTCTTTTGTAGGGAGCCGTACACTCACTAGAGTAGTGTCCAGGTCTTCTACAATTGTAGCAATTGCGATCACGACTAGAAGATCTTTTGTCATTGTAAGACCTTGACTTGGAACTTCTCTCTTTGATTCTAATCTTGTAGAACTTGTTGAAGTTCTTCACCATTACGCTCAATTCTTCATTGAAGACTTGTTTCTCACTTGAAGTTGTAGGAGTATCACATGAAGCTTCGTAAGCACCACTAGACTTGTTGTGAAGCTCTTCCTTATACTTGAGTGACATCTCATGAGCAACAATTCTACCAATGACTTCCGTTAGCTTGAGATCTTTGTAATTGTGCATCATTTGGATCAATGTGCACACGGTGTCATAATTTCCATCCAAGGCTCTTAGGATCTTCTTGATGATGAATCTGTCGGTCATCTCTTCGCTCCCTAAGCCGGCAATCTCATTTGTGACGAGAGCAAGCCTAGAGTACATTTCAACGACTCCTTCACCATCCTTCATTTTGAACTTGTCAAGTTGACTTTGAAGCACATCCAATTTGGATTCCTTCACGGACTCGGTACCTTCGTGCATATCAACCAAAGTGTCCCAAATTTCCTTTGCATTCTCAAGACGATTGATTTTCTTGAATTCTTCGGGGCACAATCCGTTGAAAAGAATGTCGCAAGCTTGAGCATTGTATTGAAACATCCTCAATTCTTCCGCTGACGCTTCATGACCCGGTTCTCTTTCATCCTCGAAGTATTCACCTTGAAAACCAATATGCACAATAGCCCAAACGGCGGGGTTATGACCAAGAATATGCATTTTCATCTTATGCTTCCAAATAGCAAAATTAGTACCATAAAAGTAAGGACCACTACGGTGGTAATTTTCCCTTGCTAGACGCCATACTCTCCTAGGCTGTGAAACCAAGGCTATGATCACCAAAGCTATGCAAAACAAGGAAAATGGAGACCAAAGCTCTGATTCCACTTGTAGGATCGGAAGTAGGTCTAGAGGGGGGTGATTAGACTAATTGACCAAATAAAAATCTAGGCTTTTCCCAATTTTAAGTCTTGGCAGATTTTAGCAACTTAACACAAGTCAAGCAATCAACTTACACATGAAATTATAAGAGTGTAGCAGCGGAAACTAAAACATTGCATATGAAGGTAAATGTAAGGGTTTGGAGAAGGCAAACGCAATGTAGACACTCGGATTTTTGGCGTGGTTCCGATAGGTGGTGCTATCATACGTCCATGTTGATGGAGACTTCAACCCACGAAGGATAACGGTTGCCCAAGTCCACGAAGGGTCCACGAAGAAGCAACCTTGTCTATGCCACCATTGCCATCGCTCACGAAGGACTTGCCTCACTCAGGTAGATCTTCACGAAGTAGGCGATCTCCTTGCCCTTACAAACTCCTTGGTTCAACTCCACAATCTTGTCGGAGGCTCCCAAGTGACACCTAACCAATCTAGGAGACACCACTCTCCAAAAGGTAATTGATGGTGTGTTGACGATGAACTCCTTGCTCTTGTGCTTCAAATGATAGTCTCCCCAACACTCAACTCTCTCTCTCACACATAGATTTGGCTATGGTGGAAAGATGCTTTGAGTGGAAAGCAACTTGGGGAAGGCTAGAGATCAAGATTCTTGTGGTTGGATTGGAATGTCTCGGCCTCAACACATGAGTAGGTGGTTCTCTCTCAGAAAATGAGTAGTGGAACTGTAGGCATGTTCAGATGGCTCTCTCTTGAATAGAGAAGGGGGTGGAGGGGTATATATAGCCTCCACACAAAATCCAACCGTTACACACGTTTGACCCAACTCGGTCAGACCGAATAAGAGAACTCGGTGAGACCGATTCAGTTCAAAATGTGAATGTTAGGAATCTCGGTGGGACATATATGATCAACTCGGTGGGACCGATGTGCAAGGGTCAGGTAAAACCTCAACTAAGTGTGACCGATTGCATGAACTTGGTGAGACCGATTACAACAATGAGTTAACAGAGAATTGGTCAGGCAAACTCGGTGGGACCGATCGCTCATTTAGGTAAGAGTGAAATGTTACGAAGGGAAACAGAGAGTTTGCATTGCAAACTCAGTGGGACCAATCGCTCACTTCGGTAAGACCGAAACGTTACGAAGGGAAACAGAGAGTTTGCAACACCATCTCAGTGAGACCGAGATACCTATCGGTGAGACCGAATTGACTAGGGTTTCTGGCTGTGGCTATGTCAAAAGAACTCGGTGGCGCCAGATAGATAAAATCGGTGGGGCCGAGTTTGACTTTAGGTTTTGGACATATTTGGAAGTGAGAAAGTGGTTGAGGTGTTTGGAGCATATCACTAAGCATTTTGAGCAAGTATACCAATAAGAAACACCTCATCCCCTTTTAATAGTATTGGCTTTTCCTATGGACTCAATGTGATCTTGGATCACTAAAATAGAAATGAAGAGTCTTGAGCCATAGCCAATCTTTGTCCTTAGGATTTTGAGGGGTCCACATCTCTAGTCCATGCCATGCTAATCATTGAACTTTCTGATATATTTAACTTGAATGGATATTAGTTCAATGAGCTATATGCTGTTATGAATTATCAAAACCACTCGGGGTTTAGTTGCACTTTCAGTTACACACGTTTCCTCTCCATGAACCATGTCAGATTATGATGTATATCACATATGCTGTGCTTTATAGATCGTGTGTGTCGTAATGACTTGCAGACCGTAATTTCACCCTAATTTAATTGATGTTATTTAAAATTGTACCTAATTTGAATTTGAAATTAGGCTATAGCTTTATTCATATCCATCAGGTTCAAACAAAAAATGCATTATTCGATTGACAGGTACATATGTTCAATAACTACATAAGCACCAAATAAAGAATGATGAACCTGGGTTGTATACTTGTACTATTATAGATGGTAAAGAAAGAGGCGAGAGACATTCTGGTTGTTGAACAAGGTGAAGTGGAATGGCCCTATTGTGCTCTCCTTAATGTAGAAGGCATGCAAGACTCTAGACCCACCCCTTGTGATGGCTGGCCGCCAATCATGTAATTTGAGAGGCAATCTTGAGTAAACTGCTTCAGTATCCACTGCAAAGGAAAAATATTCAGACATTGTCATCTAACACAACTCATTATGGGCAGTAAAAAGAAGGCTACAGAGTTCTTACCTATCATCCTGCAGTTCACTGTTATCTTGCATAAAGTTTAAAAAGTTAGTTCAATTGACAACTTTTGACCCATTCTAATAACATATTTTTATCAGTTTCCTCACTTGATGCTGGTTCGTGAGTATCTCGTTGCCCCATACGCAGAAAGGGTCGAAGTGTGGGTCTTTGGCAATGACATATGTACCTAAGAGCACTAAGTTAATATTAGAAGCTAAGCAACAATTGCAAAATGATTTAGTACACCACTCCCTCCATCCCATTATATAAGATCTTATTACATGTATATCTAGACATCATCAAGACATTAAGGTAACACTCTTCCTTGTTGCTATGTAGCCTAGGATTGCATATTTAGTCATTCAGTACAATGCATGTTGCTATGTAGCCTCAGTGTCGGTGTGAGACGACACCTATGGGATCACAAGAATCCCTAATACGGTTGCCGGGGCGCGGGGTTGTGAGAAGAGCAGGATTAACAGTCAGCACAAGGATCGTTTACCCAGGTTCAGGCCGCGAGGGTGCATAAAACCCTAGTCCTGCTTTGGTGGATGTATTGAGTGTTATTGAGCTCTCAAACTAGCTACGTGCGCTGTGTTGTTCAAAAGAGCCAAATCCCCCTCCAGTACGCCATGGGCCTCCTTTTATAGTCGAAAGGGGTTGCCACAGTGGCAGAAAGGAGGTGGAAAGGTCTACAGTACTGTGAGCTTATCGCCCGTATTACAGAACAAGATGCATTTAATGCGTCGCTTAGGTGTCACCTAGCTTTATCGGGGACGGGAACGAGGCCCATCCCGTCCGTCGCCGCTCCTCCTCGTTTCGACACGCGCCCTGGCCAGCGACGCATGCGGTGCCATGTAGGCAGGCAGGGAGCTAAGGTGGCTCGGTGGTAGGGTCTTCACGAAGATCTACATGCCGCCACGCAGGCGCTTGCTGATCTGGCCTGGAAGCTGCATGTTGCCCCGCAGGTGCCTGCCTAGCTGGTCACGCTGGCAGCTGCAAGCTAAGGGCGATGGAAACTTGGCTGGTGCGGGCCTGGCAGTGGCCCCGCTGATGTCCTCGGCAAGGGCCTTGCCGGGGGCCCAGCAAGGGTCTTGTCGTGGCGCGCACACTACAAAAAAAATACACTTCTGTGATGATATGTGTTTGTCACAGTAGCTCGCTTTTTTTGTCATGCATGTACATCCATGACAAATTTATGACAGAATCAAGATAGTCATACCTGTGCTGTCGTAGAAGTGTTCCATGACATTACCAAAATTATCATCACGGAAGTGTCCACTTCCATGATGATAAATCGCGCGTCACAGCAGTGCTTTCGTCAAGGATGACCGACATGTGGCATCCACCATAACGGAACGCCGTTAAGCTATCGAGTCGAGTTTTGGATCCGATAACCCGTTAACAGCCCCGACCAATGGGGATTTTCCACGTGTAAAATCATCATTGGCTAGACGAAACACGTGTCGGCTCGTCGTCGGGACAGATGTCATCCACTCACTGGACAGAAGGCGCCTATGATACGTTGACATGTGGCACGGCCCAACAGTGGCCCATTCCTGTGAAAAGGCCGACCCGTTTGACTTGGTCAAAAGCTGGCGGGCCGGCCCGTTTGACTTGGTCAAAAGCTGGCAGGCCGGCCCATGGAAAGCCTGTTAACGGCCTGTTCGCATATAGCCCATTTACAGCCCGCTAACCCAAGGCCCGTTACGCCTATCCGAATTAGGCCCAGTAGCGTCATCTGGGCCGTCCACTATGATTCCAGCCCGTTTTCACTTCTAGCCCATGTATAGCCCATGACGTCTTTCGGCCCATATGAGGCCCTTTGTAACTCTTGGCCCACTAGCGACCCGTGCTGAAACTGGCCCGTAATGAATAGTGTATTACTTTACACCCATTAATGGCCCGTGGTGAAACTGGCCTGCAATGAACAATGTATCACTTTATACCCATTAACGACCCGTTATTCCGTTGAGCCGTTTCCAGCCCAAGTTAACTTTCGGCCGTCTTAGGGCCCATTTATTCTTGGGCTCATTTGCAACATTCGGTTACTTACGGCCCGTTACTGTCAATTTCTGCTTGTGGGCCAAATTCAGCCCGTCGTTACAGTTGGCCCGTTTGTGGACCGTTAGTCTGTTGGGCCATTTTCATAGCATCACCAAATACGGCCTATTAACGGCCCGTTATAGTTAGCCCATAAAACGTACGATTTCCATTAAAGGCCCGTCTACGGCCCATTAAAGACCCGTACAAGACCCATAAATGAGCCAGCGGCCCATGGATCCTACGAGACTTACAAGGCCCATGGATCCTACGAGACGTAGAAGGCCCATGGATTCGACGGCCCATGAAGGGCCATGGTCGTGCGAATTGGCCCACGTTTGAACGATATAGCATATTCAAAGAATTATCCTACTCAATACTATCACCTCTAAAAAGCCTACACTATTACAACAAAGAGTTCAAGGCATAGAAAGGTAGAATAATCCTACACAATACAATAAAGAAATTACAGACGATTATTCCCACTAGGCATTATGGTTCGGCACGGGTGATAATAAAGATACACAAACAACAAATTACATACACTGGGCAAATACAGCTCATACATCATGGACGTGCATCAACTTAACTCCATTTGAACTATAATCTCTTCAGAAAATAGGATTGGCCAGATTCAGATAGCACAAATTTTAGTCTGCAAAATCTCCAATTCCTTCATGGTTACCTCAGTGTCTTGTTTCATTTTTTTGACTCCTGCATCTAATACCTACATGTCCAGTCTCAACTTGTTGATTATACGTTGACAATCATGTACACGTTGTCCTGCCACCTCTAATTGATGCTCGAGAACATCAGCACATTCCAATTCCAATCCATAATCATTCGGTAACGGCCATGCCGCACTGCTCGCAGATCTTTGTGTTGATGTCACTTCATCCTGAAATGTTTCTGTAAGTACACATGACTAGGGCAAAAATATAGTTACAACAGTGAAGCAAACAAGACACTATTTTGTACTACATGGCAAAACAGGACTAACAATAATGTTACACTTCACTTTAAAAAAATGTTACACGTCATGAAGCATAAGCAGGTGATATTTTAAAAACTATAAAAAGATAGTCTGTGCAACCTGCATACAGAAATCCCTCTTAGCTCACCAAAGGAGCATGATGTTGGGGCCCAATCGAAAACACAGACAAGTTACAAATTTAGACAGCACGTTGCGTATAAGTAAGCAAGCACTTGGCCATTTTGTGCCTCATTTAAAGTCTTAGGGAGCATAATGAACAACAAAGGGTTTCATACAAACATACTACAACAGGCAAAACTATGCAATCATTAGCGTAGTATAAACTAGATTGTGTGCCTCATGCAATAATATTTGGTTAATAGACTTCAAAGCTTCAGGCACACTTCGGCAGAGTAATTAAATGGTAAGGCCTTTAATTATACAACTAATAGTGATAGAAGTACCGAACGTCATGCATGATTATTTGGGCATCTCATTAACTGAGGACAAATAAAGCAATTGAAAAGAGAAAATTAACTATGCCTGAAACAAAAAAGGAATTAATTGAGTTGCATACAGTGACTTACCTTAGTAGGTTGAAGAGGCTCAGCGTAGCTCCTACTTCTTTTGCAAGGCTCCTTCCTAACATCTTGTACTTGGAAATCCTCAATCTTATCTTCATTGGACCCCCTCTGCAAGGTGACACAAACTAGTTACTCGTCTCCTTGGAAGATAAATATGCATCCTTTCCAGTCTGTGACCACAAAAGGATGAGATTATAACAAAACAACACCACATAATGAAACATGCCGCATCTCTTGCACTTGCACACAATGAAATGAGCATTTACTATGTCTACACTATGTAAAAACTAGGCATACCTTCGAACTGGATCTCCAGGTAATCTTGGAGAGCCTACTGTAGTGTACAGCCAAACCTTTATGTCACGTATGTTAGACAAGCCCCCACTATAGTAGCCCTTAGTGTTTAAAACGTTGACAAGCTCTGTTAGAGTGTTAGATCAAGAACAACAAGTAATCAAAGCAAACAGTCCTAGTATGGCTGGCTGATGCAAACAAGCAATTGAACAAATGTGTGAGAAAATCTTACATATCAAGAAAAGAAGCAAAGAAGGAGGCTTAAAGACCATCACTTGACTGACCAGATTTAAGGGGCATTTAAACATCATGTGCAACGTATGAACTAACATAAACATTGCATATTCCAGATTCTACAATGGAATGCAAATGTATTAGGTTATGCCATGTATGATGATGCCTAAATGTACAGATAGCAGGCAAGAGTGATTCATCATTGCACGCACAATTGAATTGCAGGTTAAGGGCCAGTTCGATTCCGTCTTTTCAGGGCATATTGTCAAAATAAGCCATAAAATATGTAAAGAAGTCATTTTTGAGTTATGGGCTTGGGCTTAACTAATTTCGCTTTGGAGGGGGGTGTTTCAGGTTGAACCTCACTAAAAATTAAAGGGAAGGGGAATAGTGAAATGACTCTGTTGTCTGCCTATATTACACTCAAAATGCAACTGTTGACGCCTGTGTCACACCTGACCCTCAAGTAAAAACAAACACGCAAGCATTCATTGCCCTGCCCGCTTGTATCTCCTCTCCCCTTTCCCTCTACCTCGATCCCCTGCCTGGAGCACTAGGGTTCCTCCAGCAAGCCATCGCCACTGGTCCCATCTGGCCTTGTCCTCGACGATGCTATGTCCAGCTAGGCTACATGGCCGACGGCTAGGGGCAAATCTCCCTGGCTTCTCCTCCCTCTGGCGCCGCCCCTCATTCTCATGGTCTCCAGCAGCTGCTCCACTGTGGTTTGTCCAACGCAGTGCTCCGGCGGGCGCTGCACAACAACGGCTGATGCCACACTGCGGCAGAAGGCACCTTATTCCCCCTCCCCTCCTCCTAGGCCATGGCCTTGAGGTGCTGTTGAAGGATGAGCTCATCCTACAAGGTGAGGATATCCTCTGATTTTTTGCCAAATTTTCATTCTGATCCACTATACGATGAATTGCTATGAGCTGCTTCTGCATCTGCTATATGATGCATTGCTATGAGCTGCTCCTGCTGCTACTATATGATGAATTGCTATGAGCTGCTGCTGCTGTATGATGAGTTTCTATGAGCTGCTGCTGCTATATGATGAATTGCTATGAGCTGCTGCTGCTATATGATGAGTTGCTACAAGCTGCTCCTGCTGCTGCTATATGATGAGTTGCTACAAGCTACTCCTGCTGCTGCTATATGATGAATTTCTATGAGCTACTCCTGCTGCTGCTATATGATGAATTGCTATGAGCTGCTCCTGCTGCTGCTATATGATGGATTGCTATGAGCTGCTGCTGGTATATGATGAATTGCAGACTGCTGCTGCTGTATGATGAGTTGCTATGAGTTGCTGCTGCTATATGACGCTTTCAGGTGGTGGTGCTATACGATAATAATCAGCCACTTGGACCATCAAATGTCAATAAATAATTATTCTTCATTTAAATGTGGGTCATGCGTTTTTCGTTTAAATTAGGCAATGGGATCTCTATGGAAAACATTGACCAAAGTAGATTGTGCCAAGTAGATGGTATCTTTGTATTTGCATTTTGAGCAAATAGTGATGGTCTGTTTTCCTATCATATTAATTACTGCACTGGGTTCAATTTGTGATGTTTGTAAGTCAAATTAATTTCCATATGGGCAGCAAAATGAAAAAAATATAATGCAATCTAGACTTTCCACTGATCATACCAAAGATAAGCTGAAAACGCAATGAAAAGAACTAGTTGGCTTATTACATGGAGCTTATATTCACATGTGCTTATTTTCTTAGGATAACTCGTAATAACTGTCCCTAAGAAACTTGGCTAATAGAACTGGCATACAAATAACATGTCACGATGATTGCAATGGAGGAGTGACGTACCATAGCACACTGTATAGGCTCACCGCTGCCTCCTTTTTTTGCGATGTTCCATGAAATTGCCACATACATCTTGTACTTCTTCATTGTGTAACCCTATCTTTAAGTTGACATGGCTAATTTCAGACATCTCTACATGATACTACACTGCATATCCCTTGCGCATATTTAAACCACCAATTAACGATTGTGTGCGTACCATAAACTAGCCATGACTCTGTATGCTGGACTAGCAGGCACTCTAAGGGAGCCTAATGTAGTGCACGGGTATTCCTACATGCCACCTACGATTTTGTGTAATGTACTGCTCCTGTTCCTAAATATATGTCTTTGTAGAGATTCTAGTATGGACCACATACAGATGTATATAGATGCATTTTCGAGTGTAGATTCACTCATTTTGCTCCGTATGTAGCCTATAGTGGAATCTCTAGAAAGACTTATATTTAGGAATGGAGGTACGAGGTAGTATCTTGTATGACAACTACATATCTAATTTAGCATCCAGTAGTAGAAATCATTGTCTGCACAAAGGGATTACTGGTCAAAAATCCTAGCAAAGCACGCTGGCAGGCACAGAACAATACAAGAGAGAGAGAGACGCGCTTACAAGATCATAGCAATGCCTTAGTCCAGGATCTTGGTTGGCCAAGCTGTTAGATCCAGAAGAAACATCGTCCTTGTAGTTTTTGCCAGCTGCATAACAGATAACAGCGACCGGTTAGTATATTTGAAGTACATCGGGCAGGTGATGCTGGATGGGTTTAAAGGTGACAAGTACCTAGGCCGTGGCGGGTGCTTGGCATATCTCCAGACTGTGGGAATCAGGTTAGAAACGTCGAGGGTGATGACGCTGCGCTGACTGTCGGGGTCCGGTAAGGAGATCTAGAACCGTTGAGTAGGGTGTTTGTGGAGCGGCTCCGGTAGGGTGGACTACGGTGTGCGAAGAGGATCTATGGCCGTGGACGAGGGCGTAGGTGAAGCTGCTCCGGTGGTTGGGTTAAGGATGGTGTCAACGATGCGGATCTGCGGCCGTGGACGGGGCGTCAGAAGCTGCTCCGGTGGTTGGGTTAAGGGTGGTGTCGACGATGCGGATCTGCGGCCGTGGATGGGGCATCAGAAGCTGCTCCGGTAGGTTGGATGAGGGTGCGAGGAAGCGGATCCGAGGCCGTGGACTTGTGAGTTGGCAAAGTGGCCCCGGTAGGGTTGAGAATGGTATAGGCAAAGCTACTCCGGTAGGGTTGAGGAAGTTGTTGGTGAAGCGGCTCCGGTAGGGTTGAGGAAGGTGTCGGCGAAGAGGATCAGAGGCCGTCGACGGGGGCGTCGGTGGGGCGGCTCCGGGGGGTGTGGACGAAGCGTGTTTGGTGGGGAGTACGAATGAGCCGCTGCAGATGCGCGGCGGTTGACGAGAGTACCGGCGAAGCAGATCCAGCGCCGTGGACAAGGCCGACATTGAATGGGCTGTGGTACAGTGGTGGATGAGCAGTCTACTTGTTTCTAGTGGAGGTGGGAGGGGTAGATGCGGCCGCAGAAGCAGATCCGGCGAGGTGGACGCTGCTGGCAGTGAATGGGCTATGGTACGCCGGTGGATGAGCAGTCTAGGGTTTTGAGAGGGGAGGGGAGAAAGGGCAGTGAAGTATGGACGGCGTGATGTAAGATGCTCTGGTGCTGTGGTGTTAGTCGTTTTTGCGGGAGGGGAGAGGAAATGGGGGTGCCGTGTAGTGGGGGAACCGGAAGTTACCAAAGCAGCCCTGACCTATCATGTAGACGAGGGCGGTATTGTAACTGTTGGTCTCCGTGCACCAAGGACAAAAGGGGGATTTCGCATGCTAAAGACTAAGGTGGCGGAAATTTTAGAAGGAGGCGGGAGATTTTGCCGCCCGAGGGATTGTTCGTATCCAGTTTCAACTAATTTTGGACCGTGCTAGCGGGGAGGTAATGCTAGACTGTGTACACGGGGCACACGTCAGCAGTTAATAACTGGTGTGAAGTCCACCCCAGAAAAAAGACAATAACTCGGGATGATGCGCCGATAATTTGGACGTTCACACGGGCGCGGCCAATCGTACGGGTGTAGTGGCGCATTCACAAAAAAAGGGATCAAACGCTCAGCCTATGTATTTCTCGTGTAAATTGATAATTTAGTGCCATTGGTTATTTACTTTAAACATAATGCATTGACGTGCTAGTGTAGAGGCGCACAAAAAGAAATGGATATTGTAGTCAGCTACTTAAAAGTGTTACCTCATATGATTACATAGCCTCCATTTCATAAATTGCGTACCCGTTGAATTCATATATGAATATTACATATATTACTTCAGAATAGAAACTTAAATCATCCAAGACTAATGAATTTGAATGCAAGAGTAACAATGGTACATGTTCATGATAGCTACATTGGTTGTTTGAAGAAACATCACTGTAACTTTGGCATGCACAACTAAAAAGGCTTATTTAAATAGAAAAAAATGTGATATGTGAGTGTCCAATCTTTATAGCATTAAATCGATATTGTACCTTTGGCCACGATAGGAAGTAGCTATTGACTTATGTTCAAGCGATGCATGTCCACGATCGCTAGATAGTGATACGTGAATGAATTGTGCAATCTCTCTCACACGCATACATATCTCATTTCCCTGTGGGCATCGGAATCACACACGTGCACTTCGTGTATTTCTCTCCCTCCATCAGGGTTAAATTCATCTTTCTACCCCGTCCTACAAGTCTCTCACACAGAAACACACACGCTCTATGTCTAACATGCCCACCCCTTTAATTCCGCCCACCCACAGCCACTAATGTCTCTCACACATATGCTATCTACCTATCCCTTAATATAGCTAGATTTGTGTCACACAAACTCCTTCTCCCTACTAGCAAGATGCCCATGCGTTGCACGGAACATCAAGATGCATTTCTATGATAAGTTTATCTTGTGGGAGAAAAGGATGAACGAGGGAATGCCTTATTTGCAAATGCGGAGAGGGGTGTGGGTATCTTTTTGTAAAATTGCCATAGTTCCCTTCCGGTCTGTCGGATATAAATCGGATGGCCTATATTGCAGGATGGCAGGAACACCATCATCACCAACTCTGTTTTTTATAAGAGTAGAGATATGTGAGTGTCGCTGCCCCCCCCCCCCACACCCACACATCCCAACACCGAAGGAGTAGGGTGACACCTCGGTTTTGATACTAATCTATCGACTGGCTTCTCTCTCAAACATACACACACACACACACACACACACTACCCGGCACCGAAGGAGTAGGGTGGCACATTGATCTTGATAATAATCTATCTACTCCTCTATCAAACACACACACACACACACACACACACACACACTCTCGCTAGTTGTGCCTCTCTGCCTACCACGCACACTCTCAATACATCTTTCTCTCCCTCCCCCCAACAATGACAACAGAAGGGTGACAACTCGATCTGATCATAATCTGTCAATTGGTTTCTCTCTCAAGCATTGTGTCTCGGTGCCTCGCTCGGTAGCCCCCTCGATATGTAGACTTCTCGCGCGTGCACAACTGTAGTGACGATGACGCTGAACCCGGTGTTCCCTGTTTTTACCAGCCTCATGTGATAGTTTTCACCCTGTTTTCTGTTAATTAACAAGGTAACCTTTTCTTTGTTACTACTACTGAATCTGAAATCATTCGGGGCAGACATAAAATATATCACTTCAACCCAATTATCGCAGCAACTATTTTAAAAGAAGTTAGCTAGATGCCCGTGCGTTGCACGGAACATCAAGATGCATTTGTATGAGTAGTTTATCTTGTGAGAGAAAAGGTTGAACGAGGGAAGGCCTTATTTGCGAACGTGGACAAACGTGTGGGTATATTTTTGCAAAATTGCCATAGTTTCTTTCCTATCCGTCAGATATAAATCCGACGGCCTATATTGTAGGATGGCACGCACACCATCATCACCAACTCTTTTTCTACTCCCTCCATCCGAAAATACTAGTCATCAAAATGGATAAAAAGAGATGTATCTAAAACTAAAATACGTCTAGATACATTTCCTTTTATCCATTTTGATGACAAGTATTTCCTGACGGAGGGAGTATTTGTCTTTTTAGAGATTTCAACAAGTGACTATGACCGGACCTTACCAACATACTCAAAATAGTAGTCCATAATTTTGATGTTACCCTCTTTTCTTGGCGGTGCAGTGCCATCTGGATACCTCATAAATAAATCAAGGACAAATCTGACCCCTTCCTGAAAAGACATACGGAGCAAAATGAGTGAATCTACACTCTAAAATATGTCTACATACACATCTGTATGTGATAGTCCATTTGAAATCTGAAAAAGACAAATATTTAGGAACGGATGGAGTATATATAAGAGTAGACATGGAGATATATCTCCAGCATGGTCTACAACAAAAATGTGCTGGGCTGGTTAACGCCCGATGCTCGCAACACAAAGACATGAGTTCAAATTCTGTCTTTTAACTTTATATTTTTATATTATATATTACTCTACTTATTTAATATATACTTCTTTCGCTACTGTACTGATAGTGGTACCCACACAGTACTTAGAAAACAAGATTAAGGATGAACTTGTTTCATTTTAACTTTCTGTACGAAGCTGTAGCCACCCTGCAAGTCACGTGTACAATGTACATGCAATTAACTTTTTATGGAGGGACAATCATACAGGCAATTAACTCAAATGGATTGGATGTCACCAACATAAAGAGCATCTCCAACGGCAGCCAGCAAATTTCCTCCCGCTTCCTTAAGCGGAGGACGACATCAAACGCCAACGGCATACATTTTTACAACTCTAATCAACTAGATGAAATTCGTGCAAACACGGACTGATTTCATATAAGCATGAAGGATTTCGTATAAAAAGTCGGATCTTCATATAAACATGATGGATTTCATTACATTTACATGAACTAAGAGGTGCCAATCCGGCTCTCTTGTATAATTAATACTCCCTCCGTCCAGAAATACTTTTCCTAGAAATGGATGTATCTAGACTTATTTTAGTTCTAAATGGCCGCCCGCGGATCCCTTTGTCTTCCTCATGTTCGTCAGACACTTGCGGGGTCGACGAAGGTCCTCGGAAGAGACGAAGAAGCAAAGAAACCACCTGAATCCGCGGTCGTCGCCTCGGCGGTGGCCTTCATGGGTCCCAAGTGGCGGCGGCCTCCCGTGTTCTACTCCTGCTCGATGATGGCAGCGGACACGGAGAAGCTAGCCACCTTCTCCTCGGTCTCCACGCACCTGGCTTCTGTCTCTGCCTGCATGGCGCTGCCGCAGGCACGAGAGGCGCGCCCACAGACACGGGAGGCCCGGCCAGCGCAGACACTGGTGGCGTGGTACGACGCGGCAGCGACGGCGCCCATACCGGCGTGCTCGCTGCCGTGCCGGCGTGGAGCAACTCGCCACTCCTCATCGAGCTGAACTGGAGCGGCGAGTTGCTGAACCACGCGCCTGCTTGGGGCGGCAACTGGCTCCGTCGGGCCAAGCGAGGTTGGTGAAGCACAGAGCGGCCTCGCCCATATCCGGAGGGCTCGGCGGGCCACCCAGCCGAGTAATATGCCGGTGAACGACTCATCGGAAGCAATCGAAAGAGTGGAGAAAATGGTGAAGGAGGAGATGGGGAAGCGGCGGAGGGGTGCGATTCTTGCCCGCTGTTTGTCTGGCCTCGTGTAAATAGAGGGCGGACGGTAGGAGCTTGGTCGGCATCTGGCCTCGTTTAAACTGAGGGCGGACGGGAGCAGCTCGGCCGGTGTTGCGTTTAATTCCGGCCCGCTCATGAACGGACATGTGGTCGGAGTAGGATTCTCGGTTTGCATGCGTGTTTAACAAAGGGGTTTATTGAGGCGCCAGGCGTGCAGCGGGCGGTGCAGTACTATTCAATTTGACAGCAGTAATGAGCCGGCAAATCACAAAGGCCCTCGCCTCTCGTGAAACCGACCGAGCTAGACTGCCCTGCCCTCTAGCCTTTTAAAAAATGTATATACTCCACTTATGTACAGTAGTACTATTAAAAAGGCTTGTCACAATAATGGTGTCCAGCATAAGTGCACAACCCACCCCTCAAATAAAACTAAGCACCCTGGAATTCTTTGATAAAACCAAGCACCCTGAAATTCTTTGACAGCTAAAGTGCTGGCTATATGATGTTGGCCATATATATTGTACGTATATAATGTGAAGAAACGAGTGGTTTTCGTAAGATGACTTAATACTCACACGGGCATCGAGGGCAGCATATTTTATCCGCTCATACGTCAAGGGATAATTCTCCAATCCGGACGACCTTAATGCCACCGTCTCGTCACCCTTCTGAAGATTTGTACCGAGCACAAAATTTGCTACGTCGAATAGGGATGGTGTCTGTTTATCACAAACTTGTACAGGAATTTTGATTCTGGTTTATAGGTCAGCGATGCTTTTCAAATCAAGGTTGTATGGCTCCAGCTTCTGTTTGTCCCCTTAGATGCCTGCCCCATAGAAGTATACGTCCTCCCGAGACAAGAAATTGTGAAGCTCACCTAGTATGGAGGGTGAGTGTATGATGTGGTACACCAAAACATCATCTTTGAGGCACAGCTGAAGGACGACGGCGCGATGGATCTTCCCAGGGGCACGCTCCGTGTACTATGCATCGAGACCGATGACCCTCGTCTCTACCTTTTCGAGGGAGTTGGATACATTGTTGATCCACTGCCGGACAACCCTTGGGTGGACGGTGACAGTGGCAACTATGCGCATCGAGCCTTCGACGAGGACATGTTGGACGCTAAAAACCTGCATCTCGATCTCTATCGCCATTTGGAACAGCTGGAACGAAGGGCTATGGTTTGGAGAATTAGGATTAGATGGCTAGTCTAACTGAAGTAGTAGATGATTTTTTAAAAAGGTTAAAACAATGTGAACGAAGTTGGGTTTGGATGCAAACGAAGACGAAGGGGAGGTGAAGAAGCCGAGGAGAATCAGTTCCCAATGGAGAAGTAAATGGGAGAAGTGGCGTGCAAGCAGTTGATTAGATGACTAGGTAGACTAAACGAAAAGGCTATGCGGGTAGACTGATGAGTCGTACCTGTTCGTGTACGTGCCCATCCTTCCTAATAGGTGGGACCAATGCAAACAGATAAAAAAATGTGTCCCAGTTTTTTTTTGAGCGCGTGAGTGCGAGACTCAACATTCTCTGGTTAAGGAATACTCCCTCCGTTTAGGTGAGTATAAGTCACCTTATGAAAATCAGTGTTTCCCAAAACCTTTAGGCATGGAGCATTAACTTCCTGCTCGATCCCCTCCCAGCCTCGTTAGCCAGCGTTCTCTTCCTCTGCTGCCGCGTTCTACCTTTCCATTTTTCCTCTTCTCAAGTTTGGAACGATCTGCATGCCGTCCTTGATGCACCAGAACGACCACTGCATGCATCGCGGCAGAGCGTTGATTGGGCATGCACGAGAATTTGGTTCTGCTCACAGTATGGATGATACCTGAATAATGAATTGAACATGCATGCTAGCACGGGAGACTTATTTACGCTATACAATACTGGAGTACACTTGATGGTCAAAATATTATTCATCCGGTCCTCACAGTTAAGTGACAACACCCTGCGCCCGACACTAGTCCAGGCGGCGTGTTCGGGTTACCAAAGTCAGCCTCACCTTGTGCACAGTGCAGTCTATCACCACCGCTGTACAGCACATTGGCGGATCGCCTTGTCTCCCTCTCCGCTCCCATAGAACCACTCCATCTACATCTCCTTCTTCGTCTCCATCTCACTGTGCCCCCGTGTACCGTCGCCTCACTCGCCTCCCCTGGTACCACTATTCCCTCGCTAGCCGCTCCAGCACCGACATCCTTCTCCCCCGTAAATCAAGCCCCCTTCCAAACTCCACCATGGCCGAACGCGAACCGCGCAACATCCATATGAGCCGCGATTGGAGCAATCTCTCGAGTGACATCCTCGACCTCTGTTGTTCGTGTATGGATATGTTGAGCGCCCTGCGGCTGGCTGCATGCTCGAGGGACATGCACACGGCCATCGTAGAAGCGAGGCCTAAGGTTTACAAGACACCCTGCTTGCTGCTATCTGGTCTTGCGAGATTGGCTCACCATGATACGGAGGCGTGCATGATGCCCCTCGACTTCAATCCGATCTCCATTAGCCGAAACTTCTTTGCAGGTATGTAGTGGGTCGCCGTACATCATTTCCCTCGACATCGATCCGATCACCATCGCCCGAAACTTCTTGGCAGGTATGTACTGGGTCGGCATGAACTCCCACTGGATGGCTGCCTTCAGAGAAGACGGTAAAAAGTTGGTGCTCGTGAACTTCCAGACCTCCCATGAGATTATCCTTCCTCCATTGTATTATATAGAGTATTACCATCGCGGTCCAAGTCATCTTGATTACTACGTCAGTTGGGCAGACCTTGTTTTGCAGAAGATTGTAATCTGCCAAGTGCCCACACGACATGTGAATTCGCAGACTTCAAGATAATTGCCTTGTTCGACCGCGGACTCGCCTATCTTTATGCCGGTGCCTTTTTAGCTGGAGACAACTCGACTCGCAGTGGATCACCGTCAAAGCTGATACACACTTCTGTGATGCTATTGAACACAATGGCATCATCTACGCGATCGACAAAGCAGATGGCACCACGTATTGTTGGGACGGCGCGTGTAAGTTGTTTCCTCTCATGTTAATGATGACGCCATGACACTGTTTGAACTTTTTGTGATGATTGGCATATCTCTATTTCAGCAGAATTTGAGTAGAACTATGGCAATGTATTAGAGATGCCGTAAATCAGCTATATTTGCAATGAGTTAATTCATGCGATTGTGGCCATGTCAGTACAGCCAATTTGTACCCTGAATAATCAAATGGTTATGAATATATGGATATTATCCTTATTTTACAGTAATCTATACACTACTACTAAATATGTGTGTGTATCAATAGCCATGTTAGTTTCCTCATTTTCATGATGTAGAAACATGCACCACACTGTTGGTTTCATCTAACCATACATTAAGGAAGTAAATGTGCATATGGAGAACTCTATATTTGGAAGTAGTGAAATCCTGCAATGCTTACCATGTGTACATACCTATATTCGCCCTTCAGCAATCAATGGCTAGAATAATATCCTCACAAAATATTTGCCCACAGAACACGAGTATATAACAATGCATGGTCTGTTAGTTACCTTGAAGAATTTGTTTGTGAGGATAGAACATGATTACATAACATGCATGACATGGTAGTTTCCTGTGAACATTCGATTGCGAGATAACATGAGTATAACCATGCATGGCACTTCTATATTTTCGAACCGAGTATACATTTCCCTGTATTTTCCTCCCAGTTCCAACAGGGACATATCAATGTTGTTTCTTGCATTATCCTACTCATACTCTGAACAATGCTGATCTTGCATTAAGAATGCCTGTCCTTTTTGATATGATGCAGTGTCCCTACAGTTACTTCCCTTTGTAATCACACCACCTTTGCCAAAAACAGGGAAGCACAACTGGTTCCTCGCTCGATCAGACGACGACAAAAGACTGATGATCATTCGGACACATGAGCCGGAAAAGTATATTGCAAAAATCCCACTGTATACAAGCATCGTGTAATACGTGAGTATCCGGACAGTGGCTGTTACGTCCATGAGCAGGATACCAGCTTGTTGGGGCCTTTAGGATTTTTTAGTTGGAGGCGGGTAAACAGCCCTGGTTCACACTTTCTATTTCTCGGACTCAATTATCCGATTGACCAGGAGATCACCGTTAGCAAGGACCTTGATGGCAGAGAGGCTATGTTTGCTATGGAAAACTGTGTCTACACGGCGAGCCCCAGGAGTTCGGGAGCAAACTCCCCTGATTGTCAACGATACAACCTGCAGCCAAAAGAAGGTGAGAATGACAAAGGCGTCCGGATTAACTTTGATCCTTGGATGTCTCAATTACGACAGGCAGTGATGTGGTTCGAGCATTCAGGTTGATAGGTATTTGGGCTATTGCATCGAAAGGGTCGAGTACTAGTGTCTTCGGATCACTGGTCGCTGAACCGGGGCTGCAAATTATGATTGTGTTGGATCATCTCTTCGAATGACTTTGTTGTCTTTGCTTCTTCTTCTGGATAGGTAGTTCTTTCTTTTGTTATGCATATTCCTTGTCATTTGGTCATCCTCGTCTATGTCACTCTTACTATGTAATAGTTGCTTCTGTTTAGAATGTCATTCTCGTCTGGATCACGAGAGTCTGAGCGCTGCAGATGGGTGCATTTTGGTGGTGTAGCAAGACTTCTTATGAACTATCATGTCTTGCTGTTTATGTCAGCAGTAGTCACTAGTCAGTGTTTGAATGTTGTATATATCGTTGTTTCAAACTATTTATTGTATCGAACTACTGGTGGGCTAAATGAGGGCATCACCATTCTGTAGTGTTCAGAGTATATCTCCTTTTTTCAAGTTATATAATTCGAGCTCAGTGTCTTTTCGATGACGTACACTTATTTGGGCCAGTGAGGTGTCGTTGAATATGGGTCGAGTAGTAACGCAATGCCAAACAGGTCAATTATGACTCTCAGGCCGGGATCTCAAAAGATCCTGAAAAAAAGGCCGAGCTCTCCAAAAAAGAAAGAATAAGGACTCTTAGGCCGACATGTGGGCGCCACCGGTGTTTTCGTGCGCTTGCACGCCGAGAGCATATTGGCGCGTGCTCGAAATTCATGCTACCTTTTCATCCCCAGTCTCCCGCCCGTCCCCCACCTCTGGAATCTCGATTCCTACTCCAGTTCCCCCAAATCCCCCTCCTGTACTCCCTGTACTCAAGCGCACTATCATGTCGCCGGTCAACACGGATCTCCGAGCCGGAGATCCTGAGGTCCGTCCTGCCTTCGGTCGCTGCGTGCTATCGCTCAACAGTGGCATGGCGACGCTTGATGACCAGCTTGCCGGCAAAGTGCTGATGGTAACCATCAACGGCGACCGGCCTCCCGTCTCGCCGGATGACCTTGTCAAAGCTCTTGGCATTGCGCACGGCATCCAAATAAGTGACTTGCTCGTCGAAGTCTGTCCGCCACCGGCTGATTTCTTTGTCAGGTTCCGGACAACTTTCGACTGCAGTCGTGTGTTCGAATCTTCCCGGCGTTTGTTCTGCGATGGTGCGCTGGTGAGCTTTGATCGATGGCACCCATGATGGAGATCGGTGCCCTCTAAGCTTGAGTTTTTAACAAAGCTTACCTTCCATGGCATGCCTCGACGTTCTTGGAACAACGAGTCCATGAACGAGCTTATCAACGACCTTGGATGTGAGCTCGTAAGTATGTTTGTTCCTCCAGACAGCTGGTCTCTGACGGTTATGGCATGGATGAAGAAGCCGTCCACCATACCGAAGGTGATTGGTGTTGAGATACCGATGCAGGAACCGGGGTTGTACTACTCATCGCCACCAAGGCCGCCGCGAACCACGTTAGGGATGTACCTGTATCGAGTGTTCGTGCATTTCGAAGAAGTGGTCAATCCATCAATCGAAGTCCTGCCGCCGCCGATGGTGCCAGGGTCCGTCGACGACGTCCATTACAGGAGTGAACGTCAGACTTTCCCCGTATTGCTCGGACGATGGATGGCACAGGGCCTATTCCATCGCGCGGTGGAGGCCACTGCTTCTTTGGGAGAAGAGGCAGGGCTGGCTGCCTGGATGTGCTCTAATTTGAGGTAACAACTGAATCTTGTAAGATACTAGTTAAATCCGAGCTATGGGTGTGAAGCACGGATATGCCAGTACATTTGATTGTGATCTGTTCTAATTTTGTACCTGAACTTTTTTTAGAAAGGGATGTACGTCAACTTAATGTGCTAGCAGAACTTATTGTGTTGTCTGTCTGTTTTCTTTGCACATCATTCAAGATATTTCCCCATCATTGATAAAGACAATGAACCGTTATGTACGACTTCGTTGGTTTAACCATAGCCCTTCCCGTAGCGATCCATTGCTTCCATCCTGATTGTGCCGCCTGTGTGAAATTTGTGTATGCAAGTTCAGTTTGCTATGATGTTCTATATGATTGTGTCAACTATATAAGTTTTTACTGAGCATCAGCAATGCATATGGCTGAAAGATGTATTTATGAGCATCGGCCGATGGCTCTCTCTCTCTCTCTCTCTCTCTCACACACACACACACACACACACACACACACACACGCACAAGTGGGACCCGTTGAATTATTTATTTGCTCGTGACAGCTTTTAATTAGGTTCCACTGTAATCTAACTTTTTTCTTAAGTTATTAATTGAGCTCAGTGACTTCAAAAAGTTGTACAGAAGCATTGTTTGGGCCTTTCCGGCGTCGCTGAATGTGGGCTGAGTAACCATGTTAGGTTGTACTGTACTATAGAGGCCTTTTTTCGCTATTTTTTTAAATAATACATTTTTTATTAATTTTCATAAATATTACGCTCGCTAAAAAAATTTCAAAAATAATACACCGTCGGCCCGCTGCAGGCCGACTGGGCCTAGTCGGCCCACAGCAGGCCGATTGGATTCCAGTCGGCCTACAGCTGGCCGACTGGCCCTTGTCGGCCCACTGTGGGCCGACTGGAGCTAATTGGCTCGCTGTGGGCTAATTGTTTTTGCAAAAGTGTTAATCATGTATTTAAAAATATGTGTATTGTGACCTCCTCCGCTCGCTGTGGGCCCACTGTTGACTAAAAAATATGTTTTAAAAAGTGTTAATCATGTATTTAAAAATTGTTAAATGTGTGTATAAAAAATGTTCCTTATCTATACAAAAAAAATTTAAATGTGTGTATACAAAATAGCTTTTTTTCAACATCAGCAATGCTTCTTCAATCTCTGGTCTTCTTGCTCCAGCCGCCCAAAGCAGCGCCGGTCATGTCGCGTGCTCCTGCCTCCCGTGGCCGGCTGTGATGCCGCGGAGGCCTCACCGCCCCGTACTACTCCCACCGCTGGCCAGGCCATCCCTCTACTCACCCACACCCCCTGTTATTCTGCGGCGACGGCAGCCTCACACCGCAGCCGAACCAGTGAACCCTCGTACTCCTCTCCGCGCGGGCTTCCACTGCTGCGTCTTCCCCAGCTCCGCGTCGTCCCCTTCCTAGGCCTCGCCGTCGTCCAGACCACCGCCCTGGTGCTCTTGGCGCGGCGTGGTCAACGTGGTCAACGACCGACTTCCATAGGAAGAGTACTGTACGTGGAGAGGCTGACAGCTGGGTCCACGGCAGCCGCAAGGAAGTGCCTCCTTATTACGCGCAAAATAATTATTCCTCCACTTGACAGCGGGGACCCACCGGACGGGCCACCGTATTTCGAGAAAAAAATGATTCGCCCCCTGACTGCTGGGACCCACGAGCTACATCTTCGCACGCAAGGAAGTGCGTCCAAAAAAATGATTCGCCCCCCTGACTGCTGGGACCCACCAGCCCCCCGACTGCTGGGACCCACCAGCTACACCTTCGCACGCAAGGAAGTGCGTCCGGGCAAAAAAACAAAATGATTCGCCCCCTGAGTGCTCAGACCCACCAGCTACATCTTCGCAGGCAAGGAAGTGCGTGACAGTCGGGACCCACTTGGTCGAAGCGCACGTAGCATTGTCATTCTGGTCGCGAACGTGTATGTACATATATACTGGTGGATGTAGAGGCGCGCACGTGTCGTAGTAGAGGCGCGTACGTGTCGTAGTAGAGGCGCGCACGTAGCATGTACACGTACGTACATCGGCGATGGTGCAAGAAAGAAAATACGACCACGTACATACATACGGGCAGGGTCTCGAACACCTACTCGCGCATACGTACGGCCAGGGCTCGTGTACATAGCTGGGTCAGAACGGAGAAACAACGTCGTTGTCGTGTTCATGGGGAGGCAACGGAATGCGTCGGGTTCATGGGGAGGCAACGGAATGCGTCGTGTTCATCGGGAGGACTTGGACGGAACAGGCGATGGAAACGAGGCCTGGCGTACCGCACAACCGAGGAAACGGACCTCCTACGTTCGGAACGTGGTCCTGTTGATCGGGAGGGGGTCTGGCGTACCGCAAAACGGAGGAAATGGACCTCTTACAGTCGGAACGGGGTCCTGTTGATCAGGAGGGGTGTGGCGTACCGCAAAACGGAGGAAACGGACTTGTGTTGAAGCGCTACGATCGAAATGGGGGTCCTGTTCATCGAGAGGGGTGTGGCGTACCGCAAAACGGGACTCCACGAGCTACTGTTCATCCACCGTCGACCTCCTCCAGCCTCCACGGGCTCCTGTTCATCCAGCCTCCACCGTGTGCTACTCCACCGGCTACTGTTCAACCACCCCTCCACCGTCTACTGTTCATCCAGCCCTCCACACCACGGGGTCCTGTTCAACCACCCCTCCACGGGCACCCCTCCACACCGTCTACTATTCATCCTGTCCTCCACGGGGTGGTCCTGTTCATCCAGCCCTCCACAGGGTCCTGTTCATCCAGTCCCAACCGGCTCGATCGACGAGGGTCCTGTTCATCCAGAGGCAACACCACGGGGTCCTGTTCATCCACCCCCACCGGGAACTGTTCATCCACCCCCCCCCCCCCCCGCGCAACACTCACTATTCATCCAGAGGCAGCATCGATCGACTTCAGTTAGCAGCAGTAGCAAAGGAATCGCTCGATCGGGTTCAGTTAACAGCCAACGATCGATTGCTCGGGTTCAGTAACGCGTAGCTTGCAGTGCAATCGCTCGGGTTCAGTTAGAGCCCAGTGCCTCGCTCGGGTTCAGTTAGAGCCAACGCCTCGCACACCCACGCGTACATGTACGAGAGAAACTCGCATCGCCCGGCCCCCGGCCTCCCACCGTAACCGGGAATTCCCCGAAATTTTTCTCCCCCTTGCTTCTCCCATGGTTTTTTCTGTCATGGACGGCCCAAAGAATGTCATGCAACTGCGTCTCCAGCCCGCCCAGGACGAAAAGCCCATTTTCTGTCATGTTTTTTTGTCATAGAAGTTGGAGCCCACCACATCTATGATGATACTGGGTTTTGTCACAATTATCGTCATAGAAGTGTCATATGTATGACAGAAAAAAATTTAGTTCGGCCCAAAATGTCACGGATGTGTCTTTTTTTTGTAGTGGTAGTCGTCCCCGGCAAGGATCTTGCCGGGGGTCTTGTGGCTTTCCTCGGCAAGGATCCCACCGGGGATCGCCGTCTTCTGATCCTCATCCGATCTTATGTGTTTATGATCTTGACAAAGATCTGCATGCCACCACGGAGGTGCCTCCCGAGCCCTGGTCCCAACGTAGTTGGTTGGGTTGGAACTTGTGGACTCAAGGGCGGCTCGCTCTGTCGGTGTTTTGGGCAAGTTGCCCCGGCAAGGCTCTTGCCGGGGCCGCGGAGGCCCCGGCAAGAGCTCTTGCCGGGGGACTCCACTTTTCCCCTTTGTTGCCTTGTGTTGGCCTTGGCATTGCCTCTGACCATCTTGTGCCTCTGGCTTCTCTCCGGTTTCCCTCCTTTGCACTGCTACGTGTAGCTGCGACGCGTGGCTCTGACTGTCCGTGCACAAGCAAAGGGGTCAAAAGGAGGGCCCCTACTTTTGTACACCGCCAGGAGCCCCGGGCCTGGGCACACATAGGCGCGACACGTTGTTGGGCCAGGCCCAAAATGGCGCGCGGGCAGTCGGGGCGGGATTTTACCGTAGTAATTTTCCGTCTCCTGCGCTTCCCCACAGCCCGCGTTGAACGCGCGACATGGGGGGTCATGCATGACGTAGGGGCATGCGTGGGGCGGTTCCCGCACACATGCGTCACATCGCAGTTAATGGGAAAGGAGGAGGCCCATGCCTTCCCCGTAAAAAGGAATAACCGCGAGCACGCTGCTCACTTTGCCCCATTCTCTACGTCTTCTCCAATCTCAGAGCCGCCACCCTGCTACGTCTCGAGCTAGCGTTGGTTTTCCCCGAAGAGGAGGGGGTGATGCAGCACAGTAGCGTAAGTATTTCCCTCAGTTTTTGAGAACCAAGGTATTAATCCAATAGGAGGTCACGCGCAAGTCCCTTGTACCTGCACAAAACGGTAGCAACTCGCAACCAACGCTTAGGGGTTGTCAATCCCTTCACAGTCACTTACGAGAGTGAGATCTGATAGAGATAATATTTTTGGTATTTTTGGTATAAGGATGCAAAGTGAAAAGTAAAAGCAAAACAAGTAAAATAAAGTAATGGAGATTGATATGATGAGAATAGACCCGGGGGCCATAGGTTTCACTAGTGGCTTCTCTCAAGAGCATAGATATTCTACGGTGGGTGAACAAATTACTGTTGAGCAATTGATAGAATTGAGCATAGTTATGATGTTATCTAGGTATGATCATGTATATAGGCATCACGTCCGTGACAAGTAGACCGACTCCTGCCTGCATCTACTACTATTACTCCACTCATCGACCGCTATCCAGCATGCATCTAGAGTATTAAGTTAAAAACAGAGTAACGCCTTAAGCAAGATGACATGATGTAGAGGAATAAATTCATGGAATATGATAAATATCCCATCTTGTTATCCTCGATGGCAACAATACAATACGTGCCTTGCAACTCTTTCTGTCACTGAGTAAGGACACCGCAAGATTGAACCCAAAGCTAAGCACTTCTCCCATTGCAAGAACTACCAATCTAGTGTGCCAAACCACGGAAAATTCGAAGAGACTTGCAAAGATAACTCAATCATACATAAAAGAATTCAGAGAAGATTCAAATATTATTCATAGATAAGTTGGATCATAAACCCACAATTCATCAGTCTCAACAAACACACCGCAAAAAGAAGATTACATCGAATAGATCTCCACGAGAGAGGGGGAGAACATTGTATTGAGATCCAAAAAGAGAGAAGAAGCCATCTAGATACTAGCTATGGACCCGAAGGTCTGAAGTAAACTACTCACACTTCATCGGAAGGGCTATGGTGTTGATGTAGAAGCCCTCCATGATGGATGCCCTCTCCAGCGGAGCTCCGGAACAGGCCCCAAGATGGGATCTCGTGGATACAGGAAGTTGCGGCGGTGGAATTAGGTTTTTGGCTCCGTCTCTGGTCTAATGGGGGTACGTAGGTATATATTAGGAGGAAGGAGCACATCGGCGGAGCTCCGAGGGGCCCACGAGATAGGGGGGCGCGCCCGGGGGGGCGCGCCCTCCACCCTCGTGACCTCCCCGGAAACTTCTTGGAGTAGGGTCCAAGTCTCCTGGATCACGTTCGGTGAGAAGATCACGTCCCCGAAGGTTCCATTCCGTTTGGACTCCATTTGATATTCCGTTTCCTCGAAATACTGAAATAGGCAAAAAAACAGCAATTCTGGGCTGGGCCTCCGGTTAATAGGTTAGTCCCAAAAATAATATAAAAGTGGAAAATAAAGCCCAATATAGTCCAAAACAGTAGATAAAGTAGCATGGAGCAATCAAAAATTATAGATACGTTGGCGACGTATCAGGCATCCCCAAGCTTAATTAATTCCTGCTCGTCCTCGAGTAGGTAAATGATAAAAATAGAATTTTTGATGCAGAGTGATACTTTGGCATAATTTCAATGTAATTCTTCTTACTTGTGATATGAATATTCAGATCCGAAAGATTTAAGACAAAAGTTCATATTGACACAAAAATAATAATACTTCAAGCGTACTAATCAAACAATTATGTCATCTCAAAATAACATGGCCAAAGGAAGTTCATCCCTACAAAATCATAGTTAGGCTATGCTTCATTTTCGTCACACAAAGATGTTCCCTACTTCTATACCCCCGATGACAAGCCAAGCAATTGTTTCATACTCAAATAATCTCAAACCTTTTCAACCTTCACGCAATACATGAGCGCAAGCCATGGACATAGCACTATGGGTGGTATAGAATATGATGATGGGGATTGTGTGGAGAAGACAAAAAAGGATAAAGTCTCACATCAACGAGGCTAATCAATGAGCTATGGAGATGCCCATCAATTGATGTTAATGCAAGGAATAGGGATTTCCATGCAACGGATGCACTAGAGCTAAGAATGCTCAACAAAAGAAAACTAGTGGGTGTGCATCCAACTTGCTTGCTCATGAAGACCTAGGGCATTTTGAGGAAGCCCATCGTTGGAATATACAAGCCAAGTTCTATAATGAAAAATTCCCACTAGTATGAACAAGACAACTTATGAGACTCACTATATGAAAATCATGGTGCTACTTTGAAGCACAATATATGAGACTCACTACATGAAGAACAAGGTGCTACTTTGAAGCACAAGTGTGGAAAAAGAGATAGTAGCATTACCCTTTTTATTTTCTCCTTTTTTTGGGCCTTTCTTTTTTTCTTTTTGGCCTTTCTCTTTTTTTTGATTGGGCAATGCTCTAATAATGATGATCATCACACTTCTATTGATTACAACATAATGATTACAACCTGATACTAGAACAAGATATGACTCTATATGAATGCCTCCGGTGGTGTACCGGGATGGTGCAATGAATCAAGAGTGACATGTATGAAAAATAATGCATGGTGGCTTTGCCACAAATACGATGTCAACTACAAGATAATGCAATGGCAATATGACAAAAGTAAAGCATGTCATGATGATGATGATGATGGTGGAAGTTGCATGGCAATATATCTCGGAATGGCTATGGAAATGCCATGATAGGTAGGTATGGTGGCTGTTTTGAGGAAGATATAGGGAGGTTTATGTGTGAAAGAGCGTATCATACCACGGGGTTTGGATGCACCGGCGAAGTTTGCACCAACTCTCAATGTGAGAAAGGGCAATGCACGGTACCGAAGAGGCTAGCAAATGGCGGAAAGGTAAAAGACTCAACATTAGTCAAAAGAACTCATATACTTATTGCAAAAATTTAGAAGTCATCAAAAATCAAGTACTATGCGCATGCTCCTAGGGGGATAGATTGGTAGAAAAAGACCATCGCTCGTCCCCGACTGCCACTCATAAGGATGCACAAGCCAGGTACACTTCATGCTTCAAATTTGTTACACAACTTTAACCATACGTGCATGCTACGAGACTTGCTAACTTCAACACAAGAATTTCTCAAATTCACAACTACTCAACTAGCACGACTATGATATTATCACCTCCATATCTCAAAACAATTATCAAGCATCAAACTTATCTTAGTATTCAACCCACTAAAAAGAAAGTTTCACATATCTTGAATACCAAGTATATTAACATTAAGCAAATTACCATGCTATTAACGACTCTCAAATAATCTAAGTGAAGCATGAGAGATCATGTTTCTTTAAAACAAACCACCACCGTGCTCTAAAAGATCTAAGTGAAGCACTAGAGCAAAAATTATCACGCTCAAAAAGATATAAGTGAAGCACATAGAGTAAACTATCAAGCTCAAAAGATATAAGTGAAGCACATAGAGTATTCTAAAAAATTTAAATTCATGCATGGCTCTCTCAAAAGGTGTGTACAGCAAGGATGATTGTGGTGGACTAACAAGCAAAGACACAAATAATACAATACGCTCCAAGCAAAACACATATCGTGTGGTGAATAAAAATATAGCTCCAAGTAAATTACCGATGGAAGTGGACGAAAGAGGGGATGCCTTCCGGGGCATCCCCAAGCTTTGACTTTTTGGTGTCCTTGGATTATCTTGGGGGTGCCATGGGCATCCCCAAGCTTAGGCTCTTGCCACTCCTTGTTCCATAATCCATCAAAAGAATTCACCCAAAACTTGAAAACTTCACAACACAAAACTCAATAGAAATCTCGTGAGCTCCGTTAGAGAAAGAAAACAAAAGACTACTTTAAGGTACTGCAGTGAACTTGTTCTTTATTTGTATTGGTGTTAAACCTACTGTATTCCAACTTCTGTATGGTTTATAAATTATTTTACTAGCCATAGATTCATCAAAATAAGCAAACAACACACGCAAAACAGAATCTGTCAAAAACAGAACAGTCTGTAGTAATCTGTTACTAACGCAAAATTCTGGAACCTGAAAAATTTACCAAAATTAGACGACCTAGGCAATTTTTTTATTGGTCAGCAGCAATTGGAATCACTTATTTTATCATGTTCTGGTGATTTTTAACAATTCGGGCACTGAGCGCAAAGATTCTGGAAATTACAGCAAGATCAAATAACTATCTTCCAAGAAGATCTAATAGGTTTAACTTGGCACAAACACTAATTAAAAGATTAAACCACATCTAAACAGAATCTAGATGGATTATTTATTCGTAAACAGAACCAAAAACAAAGAACACAAAATAAAATTGAGTTGCCTCCCAACAAGCGCTATCGTTTAATGCCCCTAGCTAGGCATAAAAGCAAGGATAGATCTAGGTATTGTCATCTTTAATTTTCAACTTTTTAGTGGAGTCATGCTCGAATCCAGGGGGTTCTTCCCTCTTCCCTTCATACTCGGAAATTTTTAGTTCTAAAGAATCCAACCGTTTATTGCAAAGAGTAATCAACATATTCATACGGTTAAGATTTCCGCTAATATTTTTAAGAGGCTCAAGAGACTTTTGTAAAATCTTTGTTACTTCGCAAATCTTCTCAAACACTTGGGTTTCTTCCTGGGTAGGATGAGATCCTCCCTTTTGGGGTGGTGTTCCCACTATTCCCTCTATAATCTCATGCGCAATACCGGGATCAATATTAATGAAATTTCCCTTGGCCATGCAATCCAAGAGTTGTCTATGCGTCATGTTTAACCCAACATAAAAATTGCGAAGAAGAATTCTAAAGTTCACCTCTAGGGTGCACTTACGATAAGATTCCATCATCCTATACCAAGCATCTTTTAAGTTTTCTCCTTGCCGTTGCTTGAAGTGAAGAACTTCAAACTCGGGAGACATAGGAGCGGATAAGGAATTCGACATAGCGACAGGTAAGCAAACTAACACACGAGCAAACAAAAGGCAAAGGGAAAAATAGGAGGAGATTGGGAAAGAGAGGGCGAATAAAACGGCAAGGGTGAAGTGGGGGAGAGGAAAACGAGAGGCAAATGGCAAATAATGTAATGCGAGAGATAGAGATTGTGATGGGTACTTGGTATGTTGACTTTTGCGTAGGCCTCCCCAGCAACGGCGCCAGAAATCCTTCTTGCTACGTCTCGAGCTAGCGTTGGTTTTCCCCGAAGAGGAGGGGGTGATGCAGCACAGTAGCGTAAGTATTTCCCTCAGTTTTGAGAACCAAGGTATCAATCCAGCAGGAGGTCACGCGCAAGTCCCTTATACCTGCACAAAACGGTAGCAACTCGCAACCAACGCTTAGGGGTTGTCAATCCCTTCACAGTCACTTACGAGAGTGAGATCTGATAGAGATAATATGTTTGGTATTTTTGGTATAAGGATGCAAAGTGAAACGTAAAAGAAAAACAAGTAAAATAAAGTAATGGACATTGATATGATGAGAATAGACCCCGGGGCCATAGTTTCACTAGTGGCTTCTCTCAAGAGCATAGATATTCTACGGTGGGTGAACAAGTTACTGTTGAGCAATTGATAGAATTAAGCATAGTTATGAGGTTATCTAGGTATGATCATGTATATAGGCATCACGTCCGTGACAAGTAGACCGACTCCTGCCTGCATCTACTACTATTACTCCACTCATCGACCGCTATCCAGCATGCATCTAGAGTATTAAGTTAAAAACAGAGTAACGCCTTAAGCAAGATGACATGATGTAGATGAATAAATTCATGCAATATGATAAATACCCCACCTTGTTATCCTCGATGGCAACAATACAATACGTGCCTTGCAACTCTTTCTATCACTGAGTAAGGACACCGCAAGATTGAACCCAAAGCTAAGCACTTCTCCCATTGCAAGAACTACCAATCTAGTTGGCCAAACCAAACGGATAATTCGACGAGACTTGCAAAGATAACTCAATCATACATAAAAGAATTCACAGAAGATTCAAATATTATTCATAGATAAGTTGGATCATAAACCCACAATTCATTGGTCTCAACAAACACACCGCAAAAAGAAGATTACATCGAATAGATCTCCACGAGAGAGGGGGAGAACATTGTATTGAGATCCAAAAAGAGAGAAGAAGCCATCTAGCTACTAGCTATGGACCCGAAGGTCTGAAGTAAACTATTCACACTTCATCGGAAGGGCTATGGTGTTGATGTAGAAGCCCTCCGTGATGGATGCCCTCTCCGGTGGAGCTCCGAAACAGGCCCCAAGATGGGATCTCATGGATACAGGAAGTTGTGGCGGTGGAATTAGGTTTTTGGCTCCGTCTCTGGTCCAATGGGGGTACGTAGGTATATATAGGCGGAAGGAGCACGTCGGTGGAGCTCCGAGGGGCCCACGAGGCAGGGGGCGCGCCCAGGGGGGCGCCCTCCACCCTCGTGACCTCCCCGGAAACTTCTTGGAGTAGGGTCCAAGTCTCCTGGATCACGTTCAGTGAGAAGATCACATCCCCGAAGGTTTCATTCCGTTTGGACTCCGTTTGATATTCTGTTTCCTCGAATTACTGAAATAGGCAAAAAACAACAATTCTGGGCTGGGCCTCCGGTTAATAGGTTAGTCCCAAAAATAATATAAAAGTGGAAAATAAAGCCCAATATAGTCCAAAACAGTAGATAAAGTAGCATGGAGCAATCAAAAATTATAGATACGTTGGAGACGTATCACGCCCCCTTTCTTCATCCTTCTCGAGCTCTTGCCTTCGCTTGCCGCTGTTGCGCCTTCGCCATCCTCAGCCCCTTGCTTCTCGCAGCCGCCATGGCTCCCAAATTCACCAAGGGCAAGGGAGTGGCCAAAGATGCCGGGGCGACGGAGCCGCCGGAGAGTGAGCAGGCGGCGCGGCTGACGCAGCTCGCCTACTTCCCCTCGACGGTCGACGTGATCGAGTTGCGGGATTACTTCAAGCCCCTGTGGGGGGTGAATACGGGGGGGGGGGGGAGACGATGGGGCATGCAGCCTCACGCGTTATCCCCGCCAACTGCGCCGAGGCCGCCCCAAATCGGTACCCTTTCTTCATTGACTACTTCTCCTGCGGGCTCTGTCCTCCCTTCTCCAACTTCTTCAATGATGTCATGCACACCTACGGCTTCCATCTTTTGGATTTTACTCCGAATGTCGTGGCGTGCATGGCTCTTTTCGCGCACCTCTGCGAGGGCTTCGTCGGGGTGCACCCGAACAGGGCGCTCTTCCGCCACTACTTCTTCCCTCGGACCCAACCGGGGGGCGCCATTTCCGGGTGCGTTGCCTGGATCCCAAGGGCCAAAGGGGCGTACCCGGAGGGCACCATGAAGGAGAGGTGGGACGAATAGCGGGGCCGGTGGTGCTGGATTGAAGAGATGGACCTGAGGGAGTCCTGGACTAAGGGGTCCTCGGGCAACCGACCTGTTATCCATGGGCCGGACTGATGGGCTGTGAAGACACGAATACCGAAGACTATACCCGTGTCCGGATTGGACTCTACTTGGCGTGGAAGGCAAGTTAGGCAGATGATTATGAAGATTCCCTCTTATGTAACCGACCCCGTGTAACCCTAGATCTCTCCGGTGTCTATATAAACCGGAGAGCATAGTCTGGATAGGATAGTTTCATTACCATACACTCATAGGCTAGACTTCTAGGGTTTAGCCATTACGATCTCGTGGTAGATCAACTCTTGTAACACTCATATTCATAAAGATCAATCAAGCAGGAAGTAGGGTATTACCTCCATAGAGAGGGCCTGAACCTGGGTAAACATCATGTCCCCTGTCTTCTGTTACCATCGATCCTGGACGCACAGTTCGGGACCCCCTACCCGAGATCCGCCGATTTTGACACCGACATTGGTGATTTCATTGAGAGTTCCACTGTGTCGTCGACAAAATGATTCGTTGGCCCCTTCGATCGTCAGTAATGATGCCGTCCAGGGAGAAACCTTTTCCCCGGAAAAATCTTTGTGTTCGGCGGCTTCGTACTGCGGGCCAACTCTCTTGGCCGTCTGGAGCAGGACAATAGCTACGCCCCTGGCCATCAGGTCAGGTTTGGAAGCTTGAACTACGTCGCGGATATTGCTACCTCTTGAGCACTGCGTTGGTTTTCCTTTGAAGAGGAAAGGGTGATGCAGCAAAGTAGCATAAGTATTTCCCTCGGTTTTTGAGAACCAAGGTATCAATCCAATAGGAGGCTACGCGCGAGTCCCTCGCACCTACACAAACAAATAAATCCTCGCAACCAACGCGATAAGGGGTTGTCAATCCCTACACGGTCACTTACGAGAGTGAGATCTGATAGATATGATAAGATAATATTTTTGGTATTTTTATGATAAAGATGCAAAGTAAAATAAAAGGCAATGAAAATAGTAAGATGACATGATGTAGACGGATAAATTCATGTAATATGATAAAAAACATCATGTTATCCTCGATGGCATCAATACAATACGTGCCTTGCTGCCCCTACTGTCACTGGGAAAGGACACCGCAAGATTGAACCCAAAGCTAAGCACTTCTCCCATTGCAAGAAAGATCAATCTAGTAGGCCAAACCAAATTGATAATTCGAAGAGACTTGCAAATATAACCAATCATACATAAAAGAATTCAGAAGATTCAAATATTGTTCATAGATAAACTTGATCATAAATCCACAATTCATCGGTCTCAACAAACACAGCGCAAAAGAAGATTACATCGAATAGATCTCCAAAAGAGAGGGGGAAAACATTGTATAGAGATCCAAAAAGAGAGAAGAAGCCATCTAGCTAATAACTATGGACCCGAAGGTCTGAGCTAAACTACTCACACACCATCGGAGAGTCTATGGTGTTGATGTGTAGAAGCCCTCTGTGATCAATGCCAGCTCCGGTGGAGCTCCGGAACAGGCCCCAAGATGGGATCTCGTGGGTACAGAAGGTTGCGACGCTGGAATTAGGTTTTTGGCTCCGTATCTGGTAGTTTAGGGGTACGTAGGTATATAGGAGGAAGGAGTACGTCCATGGAGCAACATGGGGCCCACCAGGGTGGAGGGCATGCCTGGGGAGGGGGGGGGGGTTGGCGCGCCCCCTACCTCGTGGCTTCCTGGTAGCATTCTTGGCGTAGGGTCCAAGTCCTCTGGATCATGTTCGTTCCGAAAATCACGTTCCCGGAGGTTTCATTCCGTTTGGACTTCGTTTGATATTCTTTTTCTGCGAAACTCTGAAATAGGCAAAAACAACAATTCTGGGCTGGGCCTCCGGTTAATAGGTTAGTCCCAAAAATAATATAAAAGTGAATAATAAAGCCCAATAATGTCCAAAACAGAATATAATATAGCATGGAACAATAAAAAATTATAGATACGTTGGAGACGTATCAGATATCCGTGGAGACTCGATCTTCGATGGATTTGAGACCACGGTGATTGCTCCCCTTCTCTCCGATGAACATGACTTAAATCAGTCATCGGAGCACACCCAGGAGATGGATCCTGTTGCTGCAAATGCCTCAGTACCGAAGCAAATCATACCCTTCGAGGTCATAAAGTCCGCGGCGTTGGAGCCGCACACGGACTCGACATCCTGCAATGCTTGCGTCGACGGAACTCCGGACTCGTATCGGGCTACATGTTCCGGATTAAGTGCGCCTGCGGACACCGAGCTGGATCGGTTATTGATTTTCGAATATAGCGCCACATACATCTTCCAGCATTCGCCTTTGGGTGAGGTACTAAATTGTCTGAAGAACTTGTCCTTGGAAGAAGACTCACATCCGAACTATGTTCGGTTCGAGCTAGAGGCGGACGACGACGAATTTTGCTTCCCACACGCCACCCACTTCATAGCCACCGTTGATGACTTAACCGACATGCTTGACTATGGCTCCGAAGACATCGACGGTATGGACAACGATGCCGACAGGGAGCAAGGCCAAGACCCGCCATTCACTTGACGTTGTACGGCCACCTCTTCATACGATGTGTACATGGTGGATACACCTAAAGGATCTGGCAATGATAAAGAAGAGCCAGATAAGACCAAACCCTCGGAGACGCAGTCCAAGCGCCGGCGCCCCAAGCACCGGCGCCCCAAGCGCCATTCTAAGCCTCATTGATCAAAGGATGGCAACACTGGCATCGGAGAAAATAGTACTCCAGGCAACGCCGAAAACAATGAAGACCCTATCGATGCAGCATCCGAACAGGAGGAATATGACAACACACAAGACAACCCTGATGAACAGGCCATAGAAGATAACTCGGAGGACGATAGTTACCATCCACCCTCCGAAGAGGAGATAAGCCTCGGCAACGAAGATTTCATCGTACCCGAGGACCCTCTGGAGCAGGAGCGCTTTAAGCTTCAACTCATAGCCACTGTAAGGAGCCTGAAAAAGAAGCAGCAGCAGCTTCAAGCTGAACAAGATCTGCTCATCGACAGATGGACTGATATCTTGACAGCGAAAGAATGCTGCCTCAAGCGCCCTACCAAGAGCTACCCAAAACGCAGACTGCTACCTCAATTCGATGAGGAGGCACCCGAGCACACATCTCCCTCACGTAATGAGGAACGGCCACCACGTGGTCGAGACAGGACGGCCGACCGGACACCACACGGTCGGGATAAAGCGGCAACTCAGGCCGAACATCAGCCTGCCCAACCGCCCCGCAAAAATAAAGACGGAAGAGTTCAGGGTCACATATATGACCTCCGGCAAATCCTAGACGAAAGAACTTGACACACAAGACCGATCTACGGATCGTGAGGGCGTGCCTCGAGGCACGAGGAAGGCTACCTATTCGGACGTGATAAATCTAACCACGCCCGGGCTAAACACCGCAGACGGACTACATCAGAACTATGCCATGATGCGGCCCGATATAGAGGCGCCACACACCCTCTCTGCCTCACGGATGAAGTACTGGATCATGAATTCCCTGAGGGGTTCAAGCCCGTCAATATGGAATCATACGACGGCACAACCGATCCAGCAGTATGGATCGAGGACTTTATCCTCCATATCCACATGGCTCGAGGAGATGATCTCCACGCCATTAAATACATCCCACTAAAGCTCCAAGTCCGGTCAACGGAAGAAGCCCCACAAAAGAAAGAATGAAGGACCTTCCAGCCTAGACCGCATACTCGATCGTCCGTGCCACATACACGGCACCCCGGATAAGCAAGCAAATCATTCCAACAGGGATCGTTGGGTTTTCAAGCAGGCTGGCAAGCTAAATTCCGAAAACAAAGAAAAGGGATTACAAAGCGAGGACGAGGACGAAGAGCCCCTGCAGCCGAACACGGGAGGGCAGAATAAATTTCCCAATCAAGTCAAACATGATACACGCTACACACATCCCCATAAGGGAGCGCAAGCGAGCACTCACGGACGTCTACACGGTAGAACCAGTCGCCCCAAAGTTCAATCCGTGGTCGTCATTCTTGATCACCTTCGATCGATGAGACCACCCAACTAGCATCCGCCACGGCAGTTCAGCCGCACTAGTACCGGACCCAATTATTGATGGGTTTCACCTAACACGAGTCGTGATGGACGGTGGTAGCAGCCTTAACCTACTCTATCAAGACACGGTGCGGAAGATGGGAATTGACGCCTCACGAATCAAATCAACAAAGACTACCTTCAAAGGAGTCATACTAGGCGTTGAGGCCCGCTGTACGGGATCAATCACGCTAGAAGTGGTCTTCGGCTCTCCGGACAATTTCTGAAGTGAGGAGTTAATCTTTGACATCGAATCATTCCGCAGCGGCTACCATGCACTGCTCGGATGAACAGCGTTTGCTAGATTCAACGCAGTGCCACACTACGCTTATCTCAAGCTCAAGATGCCTGGCCCACACGGCGTCATAACAGTCAATGGCAACACGGAACGCTCCCTCTGAACAAAGGAGCACACCGTCACCCTAGCAGCAGAGGTACAGAGCGGCCTTCTCAGTTAGCACAATAGTGTGGCTGCTGAGCCCCTGGACACGATCAAGAAGTTCCGAACTACACTGCAGCAGGACAGCAAGGCTCGTCAAGAGCTCGAGTAGCAATTTGGCCTCTGTCCCAGTCCCAATGAAGTAGTGGCATTCGTACCACGCGTACATAATTACGCACTCGAAATTCCATGGATATCGACGGAGGCTCGTGCTAACCCGGGATCTACAGTTCGGCTAAACCAACCCCGGACATAGTTTTTCCTTTCTGTTTCAGGTTCCTTTTTCACCAAGCCTGATCACCAGCCCCTTCGAAGGATCGGCATACAAAGGGGGCATGCAGCATAGGTGTGCAGGGTAACCTCCTTACGTTCTTCTTGACGATATTTTTACTTATTTCCCAGGACCCGCACGCTGCTCCCTCTTGATCTCGACATGTTAAATAGTCTGGGTGCTTATCGCACTATTTGTATAAGATACGCCTCGACGTATCCATTCAGCTATAATAAAAATGGTGTGCGGCCCCGTTTTTGTGGGTTTTGCCCCTTACTCCATTTCACTTCGATCTGCTTATTAGCTACATCGGTACTCTATTGTATGTTTCCTATTCGCCAAGGGCTGCTTATCACCCCGCAATACGGCAGCAAAGTCCGAATACTTCTTATATATAAGTTCGGCACCCGGAATTTAGCATTATATGCATTGGCTCTGAATGATGTCTTTGGTCAATAGGTGGGTTGCCCCGCTCCTGTGCTTGCTATCCTACGTTCCGCTCTATCGGCTAGGATAGTAAAGGGAGAACTACTGTGATTGTGCCCTGGCCTTGACTGGATGAGCACCTCAGTAGAGAAAGCCGAAAATTAACTATCATGATACGGCGAGAGCCGGTCAGCCGTTCGAGGGTTACAAAATCGTTGGAGATTTTTTCCGCGCCACGCGAAGGATCGGCACTTCCCGATCCCCGGCTTGTACCAGGGGATGCGCACTTGCTTAATTATAAAACTCCTATGGCTAAGTGAGGGTGTTTAAGCCGTATAGTCTGTTTGCCTTGTTCGTTGCGCTAAACAACTCCTTCAAGGACCATATAATTGGGTCAAGATTGTTTAGATCCCATCCCGAACACCTCCGTACTAATTACGTGAGGGCAGAAGCCGACGACTGGCCAACCTTCAGATTGCATATAACACGGCCGCATAGGAGGAAATATTTAAAGCATAACGAAATTACATTACAAAACAAAGCTTTGTCTTTATAATACAAGGAAAAGGACAACACGAATGTATTGATTCAAAAATAACATCCTGCAAACATTGAGCTGCCACAAGTCGAGACCCTTCTATGACATCAACAAAATATTTCTCGGGTGTGCGGTGCTCCTTGCCCTCCGGCGGTCTGCTGGCCACTTCAACAGCGTTCATCTTCGCCCACCACATCTTGCAGCGAGCGAAGGCCATACGGGCGCCTTCAATACATAAAGAGCGCTTGATGACGTCCAGCCGCCGACAGGCTTCCACTAGCCGCCTCAAAAGTCCGAAGTAGCTGTCGGGCATAGCTTCGGCGGGCCATAGCCGGATTGTTAAATCCTTCATGGCTAGTTCGGCCACCCTGTGCAGGTCCACCAGTTACTTCAGCTGATCGGTGAAGGACACGGGATGCTCTGGCGTCGCATACTGCGTCCAGAATAGCTTCTCCATTGAACTCCCTCCTTCGGCTTGGTAGAACTGTGCAGCGTCTGATACGCTACGTGGTAAATCCGCAAAAGCCCCTGGGGAACTCCGAACCCGGGTTAGTAAAAGGTATTGCTTCTCCGCATACTTGCTTTACATTTTAAAAGCCTTACCCTCTGTGATCTTCCTAGCCTCCTGGGTCTCCTGGAGGGCGGCCCGAGCATCATTCCGTGCGGTCTCCATGCTCTGACGAGCCTTGGAGAGTTTGGCGCTTTGAGCCGACGCATTATTCTCAAACATCTCACATTTTTCACTGCGTCTTGGAGCTCCCATTGGACCTCCTTGACTCGGGCCTTTAGCTTTTTTCGAGCGACTTGCTGCTCGACGGCCTTCCCCTCGGCTTCGGCCAGAGCCTTTTTCAGGGCCTCCACCTCAGTTGCAGCTCCTGCACATATTTCGACATTACGGTCAGTTTGCAACGCTTGTTTTTTCTGAACGCACAACAAGACGTTAGCCACCTTGCTTCTCCTGAAGCCGCATAGTAACCTCGCCGAGCTCGTTCTCGGTCCGCTCCAGCCTCTGCTTCAGTTCAATGACTTCGGCAGCATGTGAGGTTGCGGCCAACAGCGACGCCTGCTTATGCATACGTATCACGTTAGTCTCCTACAATAAATGATTGATCCTCCGTCCGGTTCTTGTAGCCGAACACCGGACAGTGTCTCAGGGGCTACTGACTGCATGGGATTCTTTCTCTTTCTATATCACTTACCTCAAAACCTGTTAACAGGCTGCCACAGGCCTCATTCAGTCCGCTCTTGGCAGACTGAACTTTCCCGATCACCGCACCCATAAGGACATGGTGCTCGTCCACGACGGAGGCGCTTCGCAGCGCCCCCATCAGATCATCCGACGCACCTGGATGGATAGGAGCCACCGGTGGATGAGGCACACCCCCCTTTGAAGGGAGCTGCCCGCCCGACTCCAGAGCCATAAGGGGCTCCGGAAGCGTATTCGGCTATGGGCCGATCTGGATACGACCCTCTTCACCAGTCCCCATGGGGATCGTCTCCTCCAGGTGCCCGGCAGTGGAGGCTTCGCCTCGTGGCGCCTCCCGGACAGCGTCCTGGCTCCCCCACGGTTCGGATCGGCCCTCCGGGACAGCACTTCGGTGTCATCTCTGGCCCCGGGGGAATAAGCAGGCGGTGGCGACTGGCTCGCCATCTCTGACAGAGCCAACGAACTCGCAGACGAGGATCGCTGGATTAGGTCGCGGGCCGGACTACAATAGTACAGCTAACTATATCAAAATAACAGATAGAAAGGGCTAGATGTGTGCATAAATGAGCCATGTCACTTACGACGTGGCCTGGGTCTTTGTGCAGGGGCACCGTTCCGGACTGCTGTCCACATCCCATGCAGTGTTGGCCGCCGGAGTGCCCTTCCCCTTTTTGGGCGCTTCCGCCTCTAGGGGCGCTGAAGCTGCCCTCTTCTTCTTCTTCCTCTCTTCAGGGGGAGGATCATTTCCTTCCTCCTCCTCTTCTGCCTCGTCATCATCCTCAGGGACGGAGGAATGGGTCTCGTCATCTTCGGACGGCACGTCTGAAGTGCCCTTACGACGGGGGCCACTCTTGGTCCCTTTGACCTTCCCTTTGGCCTTCTTCTTGGCCTTCTTTTTCGGCGCCTTATATGGTGCTAGCACCAGCATCTTCGCTAAGCGCGGGGTGACTAGTTCCTCAGGCAGCAAAGCTGGACACTGGATCCGCTTCGCCCTCTCCGTCCAGTCCTGAAAGAGCGATAATAAAAGCTCAGGCGTCGCCCTAGCAACAAACAGGCAGCGAATACATTAAAAGAGACATACCTCATTGGTAGGATGACTAGCGTTGTGTCCGCGATCTGAATCTGCGGTCGGCGGTTTTTCGTTACCCATAAAGAAAAACTTCCACGCGTCCCTGTGAGTAGTCTCGAAGAGCCTCACCAAGGTATGGTGCTTCTTCGGATTGAACTCCCGCAAAGGGCGGCTTCGGCGTTGGCACTGGAGAATTCGGCGAACTAACATCACCTGGATTACATCTACATGCTTGACGTTCTTGGTTATCATGCTTTGAACGCGCGTCTGCAGCGCTATTACCTCGTTGGACGAACCCCAATTGGGACTCTTCTCAACCCAAGAAGTGAGCCGCATAGGAGCACCAGAGCGGAATTCGGCAGCCATGACCCAGGAGGTGTCGCGGGGTTGTAAGATATAGAACCATTGTTTTTTCCACTCCTTCACTGTCTCCACAAAAATACCTTTCGGCCGGGAGACGTTGGGTAGCTTGCTCACCATGGCTCCTCCGCACTCTGCGTGCTGTCCGTCTACCACCTTCGGCTTCACGTTGAAGACTTTGAGCCACAACCCGAAGTGGGGGTGGATGCGGAAGAAGGCCTCGCACACGACAATAAACGCCAAGATGTTGAGGAAGGAATTCCGGGATAGATCATGGAAATCTACCCCGTAGTAATACATTAGCCCGCGGACGAAAGGGTGGAGTGGAAACCCAAGCCCGTGGAAGAAATGAGGGGGAAATACTACCCTCTTGTTGGGCTCCGGCGTGGGGACGATTTGTCCCTCGGCCGACAAGCGGTGGGCAATTCCCTTCGCCAAATATCCGGCCACCCGATGCTCAGTAATGTCCTCGTCCTTGACGGAGGAGACCAGCCACTTGCGCTGACCACCGGATCCGGACATGGTTGCTTGAGTAGAAATGAGATGAAAACTTGGGCGCTGGAGCTCGAGATCGGTAAGGCAGAGATGGAGAGAAAGCGTAAGAAGAGGAAGAGGGGATCATTATCCTCTTATAAAGGCAGCAAACATTAAACGCCTTGTTGGGGATATTACTACTGGGCGTAAACCGGCCTACCTGGGTCGGGTTAACTTCATCTGTAGTTCAAAGGTGTTAAAGCCCAAAGAGGCAGATAAGGGCCCAAGGCCTGTAGTCGGTTTAAGACCTGTAGCCGTAAACCGGCTTTATATGTAAACTTGTATTGTAAGTTAGGAATAAGGAGAGACCAACCCGGATACGAGTACGAACCAGAGATTGGGACTCTGTGAACCGACGGGCGTCACCCGTGTATATAAGGGGACGACCCGGCGGCGGTTCAAGGGACACAACAACAACTCGAGACTTAGGCGAAGCTTGTTTGCTCCCTAGTCATCGAAACCCCCATCAATCCATCACAACTAGACGTAGGCTTTTACCTTCATCGAAGGGGCCGAACTAGTATAAACTCTCTGCGTCCTTGTGTCCGATTTAACCCCTTCAAGCTAACCCGTTGCGATGGCTCCACGACTAAGTCCTTTCACTAGGACATCTTCCGTGACAAAACCACGACAGTTGGCGCCCACCGTGGGGCTATCGCACGACGGTTTCAAGTTCTTGGAGGGCCGTTTTGAAGGACTCGAGGGCTACGCTGTGGGCCGGATGACTAAAAGTCGTCGCGGAAGGCTCTACATCGACGATGCAGGCTGGGGCCCCGAGGCCGGCTCAATTGAGTACGGGTACCGGGTCCCCTTTTGTGGCATACACGTTTTCATCGGCAAGATCGGTGAACCGGGCCCTGAGCAGGACATCTGCACCGACCTCATCGAGACGGCTCAGCGTGCGCGGTCTACCCAGGTGAAACCGGCCGTGAAGCGTGCCTTCCTGGGAGTCATCCAAGGAGGAAGTTATGAGGACGGATCAGAATCTGGTGGCGAGACCGTCGTTTACTCTGGCGACGAGTCATCAACCGGAGAAACCGAATCTCTTTATCAATTGCAAAATGGCCGGATTGGGGGCTGTTCCGATGGCGATAGTATTCCGGACCCCTCTGATCTGCCCAACCAGGTTGGAATATTCATGGCCGGTACACAGGCCGCGCTTCATTCTTCGATCGCTGCGACAATGATCTCCAGTTCAGTAGCGGCGACGGCTGCTGGGGCAGGAGGCTCTGTCCGCCCGCCGGCTCAAGTTTTATCGGATCTGTTCGATGCGTTGGTTGCACTCATGGCAGAGGCTAACCCGGCGGATCAGGGCGCCCACAACACGGAGATTGCAAAAGTGAGGGAGCAAATCACTCAGGCTAAGGCGGACCTAGTAGCTGAAGATGCCAGGATGATTGCAGAGCGGGCCACTTTAGATGCACAGGCCTACAGGCTCATGTTGGACCAGAACGCGTCGCAGGAAGTTATGAGGAGGAAGTACCGATCTCGTCTGCCTTCGGTCTTCGATGCCAGAGACCTCTTCAACACCCCCGGAGCGGGAACCAGTAATCCGCCAGTGGTAAACCGGACGGAAGCGCCTGGGACGGGCGCGCCGGTCCAGCCCGTTTAATAGATCTGCCCCGTCATAATACTGGTGTGCCTCAGGCTGTGCCAACGCCTCCGGGTGACTACTCCAACCCGATGGACAACCTTGTTGCGGCTGCTGCACGGCTGGAGGCCATTCCAATTGAAGGTGATTCGCCGCAGGCGGTAGAGACGCGCCGGGTCAAGGAGCTCCTTAGGACAGCTTTGGTCCAGCAGGAAGCATATTCATACAGCCGCGACCGGATCCACTCAACCCCTCGTCCGAGCCGGAGCTATAGCAGGCATATGGATGAACCGGCCGTGTCAAGTAATGCACGGCGAGGAGCGCCCCGTGGTAACAATCCGGAGTTAGCGGCACTGTATCAAGATCATCAGCTTACGCCGGTTCGCCCAACCACCATGGTCGAACCTGGAGTTACCTCTAGTTCTTTGGGGGTGCCTTGCCTTTTTCCCCCTTTACGCAATGTGCGCCTGCCCAAGGATTTCAAGGGCCCGCGCAAGGTACCAAATTATACGGCGGATCAACCTCCAGAGAAATGGGTGGAGAGCTATGAGATGGCCATGGAGATGCTTGATGTGGATGATGCTTGAAGGAACGGACCGTACATGGTTAAAAAGCTTACCGGCCAATTCTATCAGTTCATGGGCCCAGTTACGAGCCTGGTTTATTAGTAATTTCAAAGACACGTGTAAGTAGCCGATGTCGATAGTGGACCTAGCTGCCTGTGTCCAGGAGGAAGGAGAATCAACGACGCATTGGGTGCACCGGGTCTTGCAAGTTCTGCATTCATCAGACCACATCAACGCTGACACCGCAGTTATAACCCTGGAAGGCAATTGCCGGTTTGGGCCCCTAAAGCTGAAATTAGGGCGGATGAAGCGCCACTGCACTGACATAGGGACTCTCATGGGCGCTTTGGTAAAGTATGCTGATTCTGATAGTACCAAGGATCCCGAGTCTGATGATGAGAAGACAGGGAAGGGAAAGAAGAACGGCAGCTCCAAAGGTCAGCAACATCACTCGATAGGTAATGGTGGCGGAGGCAAGCGCAAAGCGGATGGCAACATGGACTTCGTGGCTAATACCAACGCGCAGGACAAGGGCCAGCGACGCAAGGGTAAACCGCAGAATCGCAGTGGAGCGCCTAACCCTAACCCGGACCGCCTAAATTATCTGTTGAACCAGCCCTGTCCGAAGCATGGGACGAAGGAGGTGCCGGCAAACCACCTTTGGAAGGATTGTTACATTATGCAGGAGTTCATAAATTCTAATGCTTTCCGGTATGATCACGGCTCTAGCGGTGGCTCAGGATCTGGGCCGGGTTACGGTGGAGGAAATTCCGGTTCAGGATTTAATGGTAATCCTGGCGGACATAGTAATCAGAATAATCAGAGTAGCCAGGGTGGTTACAACCAGCAGCAGCAACAGTCAGGTTACCAGAGCAACCCAAAGCAGTTGAATAGTGGGCAGTACCATGTCTTCACCACTAGCTTAGACAAGCGAGACCGGAAGGTTCAGAAGCGGGCAGTCAACTCTGTTGAACCAGCTGTGCCCCGTTACTTACGGTGGTCCGAGCAGCCAATCATATGGAGCAGAGAGGATCACCCACCCCGGGTTGATAACCTGGGTCAGCTAGCATTGGTGGTGGCTCCTCAAGTGGGAGGTTATAAGTTCACCAAGGTACTCATGGATGGAGGGAGCAGCATTAATATCTTGTACTATGAGACCTTCCGTCGTATGGGGCTGACAGATAAAAATCTCAAACCGTCCAATACGGTGTTCCATGGTGTGGTACCTGGCAAATTAGCATATCCTGTTGGTAAGATAGCTCTGGAAGTGGCCTTTGGAGATGATCATGATTTCAGGACGGAGACGCTGACGTTTGAAGTGGTAAAGATCCAAAGTCCGTATCACGCTCTGTTTGGGCAAACGGCCTACGCCAAGTTCATGGCACGGCCTTGTTATGTGTACTTGCAGCTCAAGATGCCGGGTCACAAGGGGACAATAACGGTTCATGGAAGCCGTCGAGTCGCTTTGGAGTGCGAGGAAGGAGATGCGGCCTACGCAGAGTCGGTTTGTGCCACCGAGGAGCTGAAATTTTATAAAGACAATGTTGATCCGGCAGATATGACTCCATTGAAAAAGCCAACTACGGAGCATGATCCGGCCTTGAAGTTCAAATCGGCAGCTGAGACTAAGCTTGTTGACTTCGTGCCTGGCGATTCGTCCAAGCAGTTCAGCATCAGTGCCAATTTGGATCCGAAATAGGAAAGCGCGCTCATCGAGTTCATCCATGAGAATCGGGACATTTTTGCATGGAAGCCTTCTGACATGCCAGGTGTACCGTGGCAACTCGCTGAGCACACTCTTAATGTGGATCCTAAATACAAACCGGTGAAACAGTTCCTCCGCCGATTTTACGAAGAAAGATGCAAAGCTATTGGAGAAGAGGTAGCCAGGCCTTTGGCAGCTAGTTTTATTGTTGAAGTTTTTCACCCTGAGTGGCTTGCTAATCCGGTGCTGGTCCTTAAGAAAAACGAGACCTGGCGTATGTGTATGGATTACACAGACCTTAATAAGGCTTGTCCAGTAGATCCTTTTGCCCTCCCCCGTATTGATCAAATCATTGATGCCACGGCGGGTTGCGAGCGTTTGAGTTTTTTGGATGCATATTCTGGTTATCATCAGATTAAAATGGCAGTTAAGGACCAGGAGAAGACGGCATTCATCACTCCCTTTGGAGCCTTCTGCTATGTGTCTATGCCCTTTGGGCTCAAGAGTGCCCATGCAACCTATCAACGGTGTGTACAAAATTGCCTTCATAAGCAGATTGGCCGTAATGTACATGCTTACGTGGATGGCATTGTGGTTAAGTCAAGGAAGAAGGAGACTCTGGTTGACGATTTGAAGGAAACCTTTGGTAACCTGAGGACGTACAAGATGATGCTCAATCCGGCCAAATGTGTTTTTGGTGTACCGGCAGGCAAGTTATTGGGTTTTCTGGTGTCCAACAGGGGAATTGAGGCTAATCCGGAGAAGATCACAGCCATCACCTCCCTGCCTAAACCGAAGTGTATCAATGACATTCAACGTTTGGCTGGTCGGATTGCCACGTTGAGCCGGTTTATCAGCCGCCTTGGTGAGATGGCAATTCCTTTGTATCAGATGTTGAAGAAGACGGATCAGTTCGTCTGGAGTTCTGCTGCTGATCAGGCATTTGAGGACATAAAGCGGCAATTGGCCAACCCGCCTGTGCTTGCCGCTCCCGTTGACAAGGAGCCGCTACTGCTATATGTTGCTGCTAACGCTCGCGCAGTCAGTGTGGCTATTGTAGTGGAGCGGAAGGAGGCAGGCAAGGAGCATCCGGTTCATCGTCCGGTTTACTATATCAGTGAGGTGCTTATTGAATCCAAGCAAAGGTATCCACATTGGCAGAAGCTGGTATATGGAGTTTTCATGGCAAGCCGGAAGCTGAAGCAGTATTTCCAAGGGCACCCCATCACAGTGGTCAGTTCTGCTCCCTTAGGCGATATCATCCAGAACCGGGAAGCGACTGGCCGGATTGCCAAGTGGGCTAGAGAGCTTGGGCCGCACGGGTTGAAGTACGTGCCCTGAACGGCGGTGAAATCTCAAGCACTTGTTCATTTCATCAAATGATTGGACGGAGTTGCAAGCACCTGAAGAGAAGCCAGATCACACATATTGGACCATCCATTTTGACGGATCCAGACAATTGGAGGGCTCAAGGGCTGGAGTCGTATTAACTTCCCCACGAGGTGACAAGTTCTGTTACGTCCTCCGCTTAATGTTCCCTTTTACTAACAATGCAGCTGAGTATGAAGCCTTGCTCCATGGTATCCGGATGGCTAAGGAGATGAATTTAAGCCGGGTTAAGTGCTTCGATGACTCGGACCTAGTGGCTCAACAGGTGTCCGACCACTACTAGGAAAAGGGCTATAGATGGAATGGACACTAATGGCGCACTGTACATGTGGTGCGGCATTACTAAATACTAATGGCGCACCACACCCCACTGTGCGCCATTAGTAAAAAAAAATTTAAATTTTTTTCAAAACTTCTAATGGCGCACTGTGGGGGTAGTGCGCCATTACTAGTTATAAGTACTAATGGCGCACGTAGCAGATAGTGCGCCATTACTGTAAATTTTTTTTATTCTTTTTTTTGCAAAACTACTAATGGCGCATATTATCACAGTGCGCCATTACTAGTTTAAACTAGTAATGGCACACTATTGCAAGGTGCGCCATTAGTATATATATTTATTTATTTTACTTTTTTGCAAAACTACTAATGGCGCACCACCTACTTGTGCGCCATTAGTAACCAGGGTTACTAATGGCGCATTGGCTGGTGGTGCGCCATTAGTAACCTGGGACCCCAACAAGATATTTTGGACAGCCCCACACTTACCCACTCACTTTCCCCACTTCATTCCCTCCACCTCCTTCTCCAAGCTTTCGGCCATCTCCTCCTCCTCACCTCATTTCCACCATAGATTCATCAAAATTAAGTGGTGAAATTACCTTTTTTTGATAGGTAAGTAAGGGAAAGCTATCTTCATGATGTAGATCTACTTTTTTTCTCCCTAGCTCGCTCCAAAAACGTGCACATGCACTTTTTGTGGCCTAGCTAGATCTATGTATGTTTGTGGTTTTGCATGTGTTTGTGGTGTTGCATATATGTTTGTGTTTGAACGTACCGGTATTTGAAATGCGATAGTTGCCAATATTTTGCCGGGATGTTTTGATTCATTTCCGTTTCTGCGAGAATTTTGGCACTATGCATTCTTTTTGGTCCTATTTTTAGGGAAGGTCATGCCAAATTTTTTCTTGGTTCTAAAATATCATTTTGCTCTACCCCGCAGGCGACCATGGTCCGCACGATGACTGAAGGCATCGTGAATAGGTTTTTGAGCTCCGCGAAGGCCGAGATGCTTCAAAAGAACGAGATGGAGATAAGATGTCCGTGTCGAAGATGCAAGCTGAAGAGCCTTATTGCGGACCCGGATTCCGGGCAGGTGCGGGACCACCTGCTCTTGCGTGGTTTCATGGATGGCTATCGGTGGCAAGGTGATGAAGATGACTATGAAGTCGTCCATGGCCGGGGCCGGGCAAGAAATGAGGAAGGGCAACAAGACAAGTACCACCGCGGCGAGGGCGGGCGAGAAGACGAAGAATCTCCAGGACATGATCACGACGGTGATGCTGTACACAGTCATCATGTAGAAGATGTCGTACATGATGATGAGGAAGATCAAGACGAAGGGCATGATCATGAAGATGAAGATGCCGGAGCAGACGACGATGCAGGCTGGGTGCAGGACCCTCATATTCAAGAGTTGCTTCTCAAGCAGACGGATAACGCAAGAGCTGCCGCCCGAGAGAAAGCCAAGCTGGATCAACTGGAGATAGACGCGGTTACTCCATTGTATGAAGGATGCAGGCCCGAGGATACCCGCCTGAAAGTAACGCTCATGGCTCTGGAGATGAAGGTAAAACACAAAATGACCGACGCATGCTTCGACGAGAACATGTCATTCTGGCACGAACGTCTTCCCAAGGGGAACAAGTGCCCGACTAGTTTCGAGGAGGCAAAGAAAATCGTGTGTCCTCTGGATTTACCGCACATGAAATACCATGTGTGCATGAACAATTGTATCATTTATCGGGACGAGCACACGGAGTCTACCATATGTCCGGTGTGTGGCGTCACTCGATACAAGAAGAGGAAGAAAGCTCCTCGAAAATCGGTGTGGTACTTTCCGATCACTCCTCGTCTGCAGCGGTATTTCGCGGACCTTAAGGTAGCAAAGCTCCTGCGTTGGCACGCGGATAGGGAGGAGAAGAAGCGGGAAGATGACGGAAATGATCCGGAGATAAATAAAAAAGACAAGATGCTGAGTCACCCTAAGGATGCGAGCCAGTGGCAAGCGTTGAACTTCGAATACCCAGAATTTGGGAAGGATCCAAGGAACATCGTGCTGGGTGCGAGCACCGATGGAGTCAATCCGTTTGGCATCCAAAGAAGCACACATAGCACCTGGCCTGTGTTTGTGTGGATGTACAACCTTCCCCCCTGGTTGTGCATGAAGACGAAGTACATTCACATGAGTGTGCTAATTGAAGGGCCGAAACAACCAGGGAACGACATCAATCTGTATCTGGGGCTGCTGAAGGAGGAGCTAGACACACTGTGGAAAACGCCAGCCAATACGTGGGACGCCGCAGAGAAAGAATATTTCCCTATGAGAGCCGCACTGCTCACGACGGTGCACGACTATCTCGGTTACGGATATCTCGCGGGGCAGGTAGTCCACGGATTTTCTGGATGCGTAAGGTGCATGGATGACACAACGTATCGCCAGCTAGACAGAGATCCTGGGTCTTCGAAAACCGTGTTCATGGGACATCGAAGGTGGCTTCGCGACGATGACCCGTGGAGGAAACGCAAGGCTCAGTTCGATGGTGAAACCGAACCCTGAAAACGCCCGTGTACGAGGAGCGGCGAGGAAATAGACAAGCTGTTGAAAAATTGGAAAGACTGCCCACTGCCGGGAAAGAAGCAAAAGGCGCCAGAGCCGGGAAAGAAGCGAAAGGCGCCAGAGCCGCTGCTGAAGGTATGGAAAACGAGGTCTGTTTTCTAGGACTTGCCGTACTGGATGATCCACCGTGTGCCTCACAGCCTTGATGTCATGCATATCACGAAGAACGTGTGCGAGAGTCTGCTTGGTACCCTGCTCAACATGCCAGAGAGGACCAAAGATGGGCCGAAAGCAAGGGCAGACTTGAAATCAACGGGCATCAGGCAGGAGCTTCACGCTAATGATGATGATGATGATGATGATGATGATGACGATGATGATGATGATGATGATGAGGCGAAGCAGGACACAGAAAGTCGTCGCAAAGGCAAAAATGCCAAGAAGACTGGAAATGACTACCCTCCCGCGTGCTTCACTCTAAGTCAGGAGGAGATTGAGCAGTTTTTCACCTGCCTTGTAGGAGTAAAACTTCCTTACGGTTACGCGGGGAAGATAAGCAGATACCCAGACCCACCGAAGCAGAAGTTCAGCAGGATGAAGTCTCACGACTATCACGTGCTGATGACGCAGATACTTCCAGTTGCAATCCGTGGGATCATGGACGCACACATCCGTGAAACGCTATTTGGCCTATGCAACTTTTTCGACGTCATCTCTCGGAAGTCGGTTGGCGTGAGGCAACTCAGAAGGCTACAGGAAGAGATCATGGTGATACTATGCGAGCTTGAGATGTACTTCCCGCCTGCATTCTTCGACGTTATGGTGCATCTGCTGGTCCATATCATGGAGGATATCATCCAACTCGGGCCGATGTTCCTGCACAGCATGATGCCGTTCGAAAGGATGAATGGTGTCATCAAAGGATACGTTCGCTACATGTCACGTCCAGAGGGGAGCATAGCCAGGGGCTTTCTGACCGAAGAGTGCATCTCCTACTGCATGAATTATCTAGGCATCGAGAACCCTGTTGGTCTGCCGTCAACAGGCACCTCGGCAGGCTCGCTGGATGGGGTCACCGCGAGGGTCACCGCGAAATGCATGTCGACTTCGAGGGTCGACTCGCCGACTTTGAAAGAGCAAACCTAGTCGCGCTACAACACATAGACGTGGTCGATCCTTGGGTGGTAGAGCACAAAACCTTTATTAAGAAGACGTACAATGACCGAGGCCAACAGAGGACGAACGGAGATATACTCAAAGAGCACAACTCATGTTTCACGCGTTGATTCAAGAAGAAGCTTCTGTCGTACCCTTTACATGAGGATTCTTCTGCGGAAGAACAACTCATATTCGCCTTGTCACAGGGCGCCGAGCACAACCTGATGACCTATGAGGCGTACGATATCAACGGCTACACATTCTACACCGAGGACAAGGACATGAAGAGCGATGGTTATCAGAACTCCGGGGTAACGATGGAATCCTACACCGGTAACGACAAGGACAGATACTACGGAAGGATCGAGGAGATCTGGGAGCTGAGCTACGCTGGAGAGAAGGTCCCGATGTTTCGTGTCAGATGGGCCAAGAGCGTCCAAAAAGAAGACCGGTATTTCACCACCATGGTTATACCCGAAGGCAAATCCAAGACCGCGGGAGCAAACGTCACTGCGAAAAATGATCCATGGGTACTGGCTTCCCAAGTGGACCAATGCTTCTTCATTACCGACCCGTCAAAGCCCAGTCGTGTTGTCGTGAGGAGAGGCAAAAGGAAGATCATCGGAATGGATGGAGTAGCCAATGAGCAAGACTTCGACAAGTACAGCGACCCGAAGATCGAACATGACGACGACGATGAAGTAGCAGCACACACCACAAGAAGAAGCAGGACCACCCTACCTAAAGGACGTCCGTTCCACATAAGAACTCCGTTTGCGAAAAAGAAGGGCAAGAAGATTGTGAACAGATAGCTAGCTAAGATCGATTGTATTTAAATCGTAGTCTTCATTTCTCAATTGTATTTCATAGGCACTTTTTGATATCATGAATATTTTTAAATTTCATGGGCACTTTTTGAATTCATGAGGACACTTGATCTCGATTCCCCCTCCATCTTGATCTCGATCCCCCTCCATCTCGATCGCACCCGCACCCTCCCGCGCTAGCTCCACCCACCGCAACCCTCCCCCGCTCCACCGCCGCCGACGAGAGCACCCGGCCCCCCGCACCCGCACTTTTTGAACATATTTTTTAAAAAAATTGTTACTGTTTTTATAAAAAATATTATTGTTATGATTTAAACAAGTTTGGACATATTTAAACACAAATAAATATAAAAACAGCATTTAAAATGCATAAAAAAATATTGGGGAGCCTGGGAATCGAACCTAGGACCTCCTGGTGTGTGCTGCGTGCTGACCAGTCGGGCTAGTGGGTGTGTTCTGTTGTAGATAGGTTTAGGTTGTTGATATGGCTCGTGGGCTAGATTAAAACAAAATTCTAATGGTGCACCGATGGGTGGTGCGCCATTAGAATAGTCGTAATTATGGCGCACCAGGGGGTGGTGCGCCATTAGAAAGCTTCCCTCCACCTATTCCCCTCTGGCCTCTCTCCCTCCCTTGCCAGATCCCCCACTCGACCTAACCGTACGCCACCGCCCCGCCTTGCTCGCCGCTGCCCCGCCTTGCTCCGCCCCCTCCGTCCGCCGTTCCTGCACACCGTCGGCGACGCCGCCGCCTCTCCTTCCCTGCCTTCTTCTCCCCTCTCCTTTCCCGCGACTGTGACCAGACGCGAAGAAGCCGTACGTCCCCTCCCTCCCTTTCCCCTAGCTTCTCCTCCTCCTGCTCTCATCGCCCGTGCCTTCTTCTGCTCGAACGTCAAGAAGGCGGCCCCTTCCTCCGGATCGCCGCCCACAGCCTCCTCGACGCCGGCACCCGAGAAGGTTGTGTCGGCGCCCCCTGCCGCCCTCGCGCCGGACTCGCCGCCCGCGCCCAAGCCCAGGCCCGCTCCCACGCCCTACGAGGCGCACCACCGGCAGACCAAGTCCCAGACGTCCCCGTCCCCGCCGCTGCCGGACTACGCGTCGCCCCCGCCGCCCAAGCCCAAGCCGGAGCCCAGGCTATCCTAGCTCGAGGTATCCCCCTTTTTCTTCTCACTAAATTGTCAAAATTAACAAATGTTCACAAATCTTTAGATTTTGCTCTCTAAATGTCAGTTAACAAATTCTTATTCTTACTGTAAAGCTGCATTTTACTCCATCTCTCTCCAAACTGTCAACTGAATTTCGCTCACTGAAATTTGACAGTGGAGTACTGTCCAAACTTTGCTGTCAAACTGAAATGTGTTATGAAGTAGATATAGATAGGCTTTCTGCATTTTGTCACATTTGCTTCAAGTAGATAGGCTTTGCTTTGAATGCTTCTGATAATCTGAATGTTGCTGCTGGATAAGAAATAGACAAGTTTGGAACTTCTCTCTCTTGTGAGCTTTGCTGTCAAACTAAATGTTGCTGAATAAGAAATGAACTACAAGTTTGGGACTTCTCTTATGAAACACAAGCTGCTTCATCTTTTGCTTTGGATTAGATGGAATAACATGATCACGATGTTTCTTTTTAATCAGTAAACCTAGGTGTTCGTCACCTGTGGCCTTAAGATCGATAGAAATATATGTTGCTATTTTCTGTTGATTCTTTCTGGCCAGTTCATTCATGATTTAGGGCTTGATGTATGGAGGCTTGTCTACTTGCTGCTAATACAACATAATATTTGATATGAGCAGGGTGAACAACCTTTAGGTCCCGGGAATCTACTCAAGGCTGCAGACACTTCTTGTCTCACTTCTTTTATCATTGGTATAATAATCATATTAAGGAGTTTCTATAAGTTCATTGTTCTTATAAGCATCAGGACTTTTTTTAATGGAAATTTACAGTATGTTTGAGGGTGAACATTAAGCAATGTTTGTTGTCAAACAAATTAAGAATCTTTTTAATTTATGTATTTACTATTTTTTGGTTTTACCGATCAAGATGGTGTATTTGAGCTCGGGAGCAGAGACTCCACGTCCTGAACTCCTGATTTGTCCCTCTATGCATGTTGTGCATATACTATTTGCCTATTTGGTAAAAAAATAGTTTAGTTGCCTATTTGGTATGCTTGTCATGTCACTTGTAGTACAAGCTTAGTTAGGAGTACTCCATCTAGTAGTAATTAATTTGTGTGGCTGTGGAAGTCACTTGCTTTGGCATAGTAATGTTTTTATTCCAGTATTATTTTGTGGTGGTGTGGGTAGCAAGGTGCATGCTACTTGTGATGATGCTACTTGTGATCTTCTGAAATGTCGACCCATTGGGGACTTCATTACGCGGGGATAATGATTTTGCAGGTACCCCGAGAGGCCCTTGAGTTTGCCGGAATGTCGATTAACTTCCGTTCCGGCAAATTCGGGTACTCCATATGTCCTATTTTCAGCAAAGGTCATGCTGAAATTTTCCGTGAATTTTAGCATGACTTTGCTAAAAATAGGACATATGGGGTACTTGCGACTAATGCATGGGCCGGGGTATCTTAGTACTTAGTTAGGTAGGATCAATTGCCCTGCCATTCTTGCTGCATTAAACGATAGGTGGCAATAGAGCCAAGTGATTAGGCCCAACTTAGAATTCTCCTTAGCATCGATAAACCCTAGATGATAAACCCAACATAGGTGGCAATAGAGCCAAGTGATTAGTGCCAAGTGATTAGGCCCAACCTAGGGTGCCTCGGCATCGATAAACCCTAAATGATGAAAACTTAACTTGGCTGCCCCGGATGCCTCGGTGTCGATGAGAACCTAAATGATGTACGCTTAGGCTTTTAGGGTGCCTCGGTGTCGACAAACCATAAATGATGAAACCATGATCTTGTTCCTTTACAATAACCAACTTTTTGACCAAACTTTTTTCCTATTTAGAGCGAAACATGGCCCACAACGATGAGGCCGGTGGTTCGGGTCGCAAGCCATTCTGGGAGCTGTCCTAGGAGATGGAGGAACAACCTCACCGCTATGAGGACACCGCGGAAGACACCGATCCTGATTACACAACCCCTAGTGGCGTCGGGGATGACACCACTGATGGTGCCGCCGAGGATGCCACCACTGATGATGGCGGCGCACACACAGATGGCAGCCAACCGAAGAAGCAAAGGAAGGACCGGCGCCCGAATGCGCTCCGCACCGTCAAGGAGGAATTCACTCAAGTGGACTCTGAAGGGAATCCAACGGAGCCCAAACATATAGTCAAGGGGTACTCGGTTCAGCTCGGGTGCATTCTCCAGAGCACCGTCTCGATCAACACCGAGAACCTTAGGCATAAGGACCGAGGGAATTTGCGCAACCTCCTCTTCACGAAGCTGCACGAACGATACAAGTTCCCCGCCGAATTTGAAAACACACGCCTCTCAGGTAATAAAGTGAACAATGCCGCCCTCACGAAGATGAGCACGGCCCTGTCTACTTGGAGAAGCGCGGTGAAGAGAATGATTGATAAAGGTGATAGTTATGACAAGATTAAGGCGAAATCCTTTGATGAGCGAAGACGAGTACAAGGAGTTCAAGATCAAGTGCAAGAGCCCCGCAACCTCCGAATCAAGTCAGTGGGGGAAAGAAATGCGGGAGTTGAACTTAGGGGAACACAAACTCGGTCCCGGCAGTTACAGAGTGGCGGAGCCTATATGGGACAAGGAGGACGCGGAGCGTGCCGAGCAAGGCCTACCGCCCCGCTTCGAGATATACAACGGTGACAAGCAGACTAGGAACTATGTCAAGGCCCGGTACAAGGAGGACCCGATAACAAAGGAGCTTACCATGGATCCGAAGACCAGGGCGCTTGAGCTTCTTCTGGTAAGGAATACACCCCCGCTTAATTAGCTCCATATGGTTGCACTCTAATTAATCCCCAATATTTCTAAATGGTTCACGTTCCTTTCGCAGGACAATGAAAGCAGTAGCGCGGGGTCCTCTAAGAGCTCCCCTTTCGACACCCCTTTAAATAGGGCATTGAATGTAATGAAAAACAAGGAGAAGCTCAATAAGCCGACGTCAGCTGGTCGTGTGGCCGGCAAAGGCTTGTCCACAAAATGGGGGGTCATACTATACCGCTGGTGTGCGGAAGGAGAAAAAGACCAGCTCAGAAAGCCAGACGTGCGAGGTTGAAGAACTCAAGGCACAAGTGGCGTGTATTCCGGAGCTTGTCCAAGAGCAAGTGCAACAATAACTTGGAACGAAGCTCAACGCCATGGTGCCTACGTTGATTCATAGGCTGATAACATGGATTGCGGGCGGCCAACAGGGGCCTCCCCCGGTTCCCAGCTTCACGTCCAGCAACTCGCACAGCGCGCAGGCGGCGCCATTGGTGTCTCCAGCGGCGACGCCATTGGTGTCTCCGGCGGAGGCGGTATTCGTGTCTCCGGCGCCGGCACGGGCATTGGAGCTTAATGCACCTGGGTGTACGCCGGCCGGCACCTCGCCAGCAAGCACCCCCTCCGTCAGTTGCACGCCTGCCGTTGGCGGTGCCTCGACATTAGCCGAGCTCGACGGCATCACGGTAACTAAGCCTCTCGGCCGATGACTTCATCTCCTTGCCTTTGACTGGGCATCCCTGACGCCCTGTACATGTTTTCGCAGGGCACCGCCGACGTTCCTTGCACTCTTCTGCACTTCGTGGGTGCCGAGTTGGTCGATGTCGCCAAGGGCAGAATCGTTCAACTGGGCAACCCCATGTTCCACGGTAATCCGATGCCACCCACAATGTATAGGGTTGAAGTGGTTCGGGTGCTGCCAGGCTGCAACGAGTTGTTACCTCCGGTTCAACCCGCTGGGGCCCACGAAGAAGATGAGATGACCCTCAGCACCTGCGTAAACTGGCCCCTGCTTTGGCCGAAGAGCCAGATTCGTTTGGGGGCGGGGGACACCACCCCACAGACAAGACCGCCAGTCGTGTCGGCGCCAAGCCATGGCAAGAACGCCGCAACGCTACCTGACCTGCCGGACATCCCTATGCCACAGGATCCGGACAGCCCTATGGCACAGGATCCGGACGGCGACGACAACGACGACGGTACATTTACCAAAGTTGATAAGTACTTTGCCGAACATGGGTATGTTGACGAGTTCTGCGGGCCTCTTTCTCAAGAACCCAACCAAGACGACTGCGATCTAGCTGGTACGGCGGAGAAATCCAATTGCAACAGGCGTCGTCTGGCGTTCAGTTCTCAGGACACGCCTCCAGCTCCCGCCTTCACCGAGCCTCAGATAGCTGAGGTGTGAAATATTATCAGCCCCAACACGCTCAAGAAGGCGGTTTATGAGCAAAACTCGGTCCCATTACAGGAGATCAAGAAGAAGGGACGGAAACGAAAGACTAACAAGGGCGCCGGTGCGAGCCAGCCGGCACCGAGTTCGATCCGTGCTCAGGACGGGCCACCTTCACCTAAGGATATCTCGAGGAGGGTGCATGTGGCGGGTAGGGCGATGCTACCGCCAAATATGCTGAATGCTGCAACCGGTGCTATGCGGAGTCTGCACGACAGTGTTCTTTCTTTGGAGAAGCGGCGTCTCAGAGAGAAGGATGTGGCATACCCGATTTTCGTGGCCAAGGTGCCAGAGGGAAAGGGCTTTGTGGATGGCGACATCGGGGGTACGATCGTCCTGCGGTTTGATGACATCTTTGCTATGTTTAACCTTCATCCGTTGCACTACACCTTCGTTCGGCTGTTTTCGCTGAGCATGCAGATGCGGATCATTAGAGACAAGACCCCGGACATCGTGATAGTCGACCCCTTCTACATGCGTGCCAAGCACTTGAGCAGCGCTGGGGACCGCCAAGTTGCGAGTTCACTCCTCGAAGGCGTCATTCTGGCAAACGCAGATAAGGATAACTTCCTTGTGCCTTACTTTCCCGAGTAAGTCATCCCTTAACCGCCCCGTAACATATGATTTCTTAGATTTCGATCGTTCTTTTTTTTCTAACATTCCATGTTCTGTGCAGTGACACACATTGCACACGCATCTTCTTAAGCCCGAAATATTCCATGGCCACGTATTTAGACCCGAACCGTAACTCCAACATAGACTACACAAATGTCAAGTAAGTGCTTGATGATGTTCTCCCCGGCTACGCCAAATCTGGAGGCACCTTCACCAGGCCAGTTTGTAAGTACGACAAGCACATGTTCTCACACAATACGAAGTTCTGCTGCCTCAAGCAGCCGCCTGGCGGTCAGAAGGATGCCTACTACGCCCTCCATCACATGCGGGCGATCGTAAGGGACCATCATCAACTTCTGCTACCAGATAATCTCAAAGATTGGGCCGCGAGCTAGTCGGCAGTCCAGGATGCGGACCTCAGACAAGAATTCTTTCGCTTCCAGTCGGAGTTTGCGGACATCATCCATCAAGATGTCCTTCATACCTTGGGGCACTTCTTCCTTAGATATCAACCTTCCAACAGTGAGATAGATGGAACGCTACAAATGCAGGGTGACAATGACCGCGATTTCATGACCATCACGACAGACGGCGGCTTCATCGACGCTCCTGTTCGATGAGTCGAGTCGATAGTAGTGATGTGTAGTTCTGAAACATTGATTGGCTCATGTTGTAATTATACTTTAATGTATTCGTATGTCTCTTTGGTTTGGACAGTCGTTCAACTTAGATGTAATCGATGCTATTTATTAGTAGGACCATGAATCGTGCTATTAATGTCTTGTTTTTCTCTTCTGATCCTTTTGTTGCATACTTACATATTGCTTAATTATGTATTGTCTGTTGTTTGGCTTGTTCATAGAGATGCCATCATATGTCGTGTACAAGGGTAAGGTTCCCGGAGTCTACGATGACTAGGAGGAGTGTCGGAGACAGGTTCACCGTTTCAGCGGTAACAGTTACAAAGGGTACACCACTAGGGCGGAGGCCGAATCTAGATACGGCCGCTATCTAGCGGGAGAGAGGAGGGAGCGTTGGAGGAACCGGATGAGGACCAGTTTGATCGCGATGATGCTCATCGTGATGACCACAGCTCTCTTCTATGTGATGGTAGTTTAGATGATTGATATCGACTTGTAATGTGAAGGCTAAATTGATACTCGCGGTCTTTAGACTTGTAATGTTTTATCTTTGTCCGGTCTTTTGAATTCGGAGACTAATATGATGAATTGTATTCGGAGATTATTGTATTTGATGAATCTGATGTTCTTGTGTGCTGCTGTCTATATTTTGTCCCATAATATATTTTGTAACCTGTGCAAAAATCAGAAAAGCAAAAAAAAAACCCTAATATTCACACTAATGGCGCACCACACAAGACACTAATGGCACACTGTGATCATCACAGTAATGGCGCATTGGCTCCCGGTGCGACATTAGAGTGCCAAAGCACATGGGTACATATGGCCCCTTGGGAGGCACTCTAATGGCGCACCAGTGGTGCGCCATTAGAACACCAGATACTAATGGCGCACCAGTGGTGCGCCATTAGAATTTAATTATAATGGCGTGATGCCAGTGGTGCACCAGCAGTGCGCCATTAGAAGGCAAATCCGGTGCGCCACTAGCATGCCTTTTCCTAGTAGTGGGCACTTGGGATTCCAAGGACCCACTCATGACTGCATATCGTCGTGAGGTGGATATTGTTGCAGGTCACTTCAAGGGGTATCAGGTGGACCACGTGGACCGTCGGAAGAATGAAGCGGCGGACGCTTTGAGCCGGTTGGGCTCTCAACGTAAACCGGCCCCGCCTAATGTTTTTCTTGATGTGCTACACAACCCGTCGGTCAAGCTCCCTAGTGAAGCGGATTTGGCTATTCCTGATCCGGAGGCTCAATTGGTGGCATCTCTACACGTCATTCCGGATTGGACGCTTCCTTATCTTGCATACATGAACCGGGGCGAGCTACCAGAGGACGAAACCTTGGCCCGGAAGATAATCCGGTGATCCAAGTCTATGACTATTGTTAATGGCGAATTGCATCATTGCAGTGTGTCAGGGGCGTTTCAACGCTGCGTGTCTCCTAAGGAAGGCTGTGAAATTTTGCGTGAGATCCACGAAGGAGATTGTGGTCATCACGCCGGTTCAAAGTCTTTGGTGGCTAAAGCGTTCCGCCATGGTTTTTATTGGTTAACTGCTCATGCTGATGCGGAGGATCTGGTCAGACGATGTGACGGTTGGCAAAAGTTTTCAAGACGCGCTGATGTGCCGGGTCAAGAATTGAGGATGATTTCGATTACTTGGCCGTTTGCAACTTGGGGGCTGGATATGGTTGGGCCTTTCAAAAGGTCCAAGGATAAGAAGACCCACCTCCTGGTGGCGGTTGACAAGTTTACAAAGTGGGTGGAGGCAGAACCTGTTAGCAAGTGTGATGCGGCCACGGCGGTTCAGTTCATCAAAAAGGTGATTTTCCGGTTTGGCTTTCCAGATAGTATCATCACAGATAATGGTACCAATTTGTCGAAGGGGGCCATGAAGGAGTTCTGTTAACGTGAGCACATCCGGCTTGATGTTTCATCAGTAGCCCACCCACAGTCCAATGGTCAAGCCGAAAGAGCTAATCAAGAAATCTTGAGAGGCATCAAACTGCGACTTATGGTTCCTTTGCAGAGGACACCGGGTTGTTCGGTAGAAGAGCTACCATATGTGTTATGGAGTATCAGTACTGCGCCCAACAGATCCACAGGATACACACCGTTCTTCATGGTCTACGGAGCGGAGGCGGTTCTTCCCAGTGATATCCGTCATGACTCACCTTGTGTAGCGGCTTATGTTGAAGCGGACAACGAGACGGCACGACAAGATGCTTTGGACCTGTTGGATGAGAAGCGTGACATACCAGCTGCCCGCCCGGCGATTTACCAACATGATCTTCGTCGTTATCACAGTCGCCGAGTCAGAACCAGAACCTTTCAAGAAGGAGATTTGGTGCTTCGGCTCATTCAAGATCAGACTGATATGCATAAATTATCCCCACCTTGGGAGGGACCTTTCGTGGTCAGCAAGAATCTGCACAACAGGTCATACTATCTGATTGATATTCGAGAGCATAAAGACTCACGTACATCCGAGGAGGAGACTAACAGGCCGTGGAACATAGCTCATCTTCGGCCTTACTATACCTGAGCCATCGGCTCCACTTATGTACATATTATGACAAGTGTATATATTATGATTAATATAATAAACCGGAGCCTCAGCTAAAGCGGGGTATATGTTCTTTTACATCATGCGTGGTTACATGGAGCTGTTCTGTCTTAAAGCGGCCTCCGGTTTACCCCTTAAAAGTTTTATAAACATCACTTGGGGGCTTGGTCGTGTCCGAACCAATGCAACACCCTTTGATAGGCGAAAGCCACCAGATCACTTGGGGACATGGTCAAGTCTGAACCAGTCACGCCTCTTGATCGGCCTAAGGCCATAGAATCACTTGGGGGCTTGGTCGAACCCGAACCATTGCCACGCCTCTTGATCGACATACTACCACGATTTCATTTGGGGACCTGGACCATAGCTACACCTATTGGGAGCTTGGTCGTGTCCGACCATGGTAACACCATCTGATCGGCTCAATAAAAGCCTCTTTTTGCAAACGGTTTTATCATTGCCTTTGCTTCCAACATTTTTCTTACTATTGCTTTGCGTTTTTTAAACCGGCAACATTTTAAACCGGTTCAAACTGTCAATCGACGGAACACGGTCCATTTTTAATCCGGAGATTATTTGCCAGTTTTGACTTTTTCTGATAACATCCCATTATGGAGTAACAGGGTGTTTTTCATAACCCGGCATGGTTTACATGGTAAACCGGCATTTTATACACAAGAGCTGTTTTTCTCCGTGGATAGTTTAGGTTTATATACCTCCGTTTCAAGATTGGCTAAAGCCAACTTCATGCCCATCGATGGCAGGTATTTTGTATCACAAAGTTTGATCATCTACCTCAATTTCATTGCATATATATATATAAAGGTTATAAACCGGCTGGCGGTACAGCCGCCGCGGCAGTTTAAGATTTTGTGATTGCAGGAAATATAGATTGAAGGTTTCGCCCATGCAAACAAAAGTATCAGTGCCTATGCACGAAGGCATCTCAGAAGCAGGAGTATTGGCTATCCTATTACAAGGAAACATGGTGCCCAAATAACATCATTGTTTTCTTTGCGGAATATAACAAAGCAGCCATTTAAACCGGCCTCCGGTTCAAGCTTGGTCACTGCCCTGATCTGATGGTTGTGGGTCCTCCTCGCTGCTTCAGCTTCTTCTTCCCTACCTAGTGGCTGGAAATCAACAGTGGTCCAGTCGATTCCCATTAGGGCTTGAAAGACAGCTTCCTCATGGATCAGTGACGACGGTTCAATATCAGGAGCGTAAGTATGCTTACGGATTGGAGGGATCAGATTCTCCGCTTCAGGAATCGGTGCAGCCACTCGTTTATTCTGGTTGTTATATTGAGCTTGATAATGCGACAAGTCTGCCTCTTCCGCCAATTGGCAAGCTAGAGGGCACACTGCCCGGTTTATCGCTCTTAGGTCATCCTCATTGAACTCCGAACCATCTTCCTTCAAACTGGGATAACCTTGAGCTGCCTCAACAGGATCGAAATCCGGTACCCATGCTTTTGCCCGGATTAAGGCATTGATGGCACCGGTTCGAGCAGCAGATATCTTCAGCTCTACAATACGGGCGGGAAGCATTGACAACCTCTTAAGGGTATCTTGAATTAAAGAGGGCACCGGATTGTTATGTGATGCAGTAGAGATGATCCGCTGCGCTCCAGTATACAGCTGTTCGATTAATGTATAGGCAGCCTTCAATTGTTACAGAAGTCCGAACATCTGACCCCAAGTGACCAATGCGTGTACCTACAACATTACAAAGAGTTCACAAACCGGACCTATCATAGGAAGGCCAAATTGTTACAGAAGTCAAAGGAAGTTTACCAAAGATGGCGGCAATCATGGCATGCACTTGCCGCTTTACGCTGGTTAGCTCATCTACCACCGGTTTAAGGGCAGCTTCAGCAGTTTCAGTTTTCTTGGTCAAAACCGGTCTTCTCAGTGGCCCAATCCGCCCACTCTTTGTTGAAGCCCTCCTTCAGCTGTTCCATGACGCTTAAAGCGCTGGTCAACTCCTCTTTCGCCTTTGAGGTTTCATCTTGTTGGGATTTCAAATTTTCTTGAAGATCGGCGAGTTGGCTTTCTTTGGTTTTCAGCTCTGCCTGCATACAGACAGTCATATAATTTAACAAACGGTACAAGAATTGAAGTACCAACCACATAACAAGCTAATGCATATTTGATCTTCATCTGTCAATTGATTGCAAAGTCCCAAGCTCAATACAAGTATTCAACTTGGCACTTGGGGGCTAATGCATATTTGATCTTCATCTGTCAATTAATTGCAAAGTCCCAAGCTCAATACAAGTATTCAACTTGGCACTTGGGGGCTAATGCATGTTTGCTCAAATAAGTTCTGATTCTGCCATATTAAACTACTTAAGTGCCCGGTTTAACTATATTAAGTTGAACCGGCCCTTGGGGGCTATATTAGTGAATTTCGAGGCATTCAGATTTATATTAATAAGTCCCGGTTTGAAAGAGGATTGCAAAACCGGCCCTTGGGGGCTAGGAGAGTTAACAAAAATGAAGTATCCAAGCAGGAAACAACACATGGAAGTTACCTCAAATTTTTCCTTCATCATATTCACCAGGCCGGCTTCATAGTCACGACTGGTGTACAGCCGGTTCAAGTAGCCGGAATGAAGATCTTGGGTATTCAAAGCAGTGTAAGTCGCCAGATCAACATTCCACTTGACCTTGCTCATAGTAGCGAATTCTTCTTTGGCAGTATGCCTGGATAAGGCGACCGGATTACTTGGTTCCGTACGGCCAATGCCAGTAATCACAACATCATCATCCTTGGCATCACCGGTTTGACCAGGGGCAGTTGGTTTGCTGGTAGGCCGGATTGGACTGGTGGATTCCTTAATCCGGATGGGGCTTCCGGGCTGGTCAGCAGGCCTTTCTTCGGCAATAACATCATCACCTTGCCATGGGGGGTCGTTGGGTATATCTTCGTGAATGACTGCTTCAGGATCCGGTGTTCTACCCGGTTCAGGAACGGCATCCTCCTCGGTCGCTTTATCCAGGCGGGCCTTCTTGCTTGGCCTAGGCTTGGCCCTACAAGGAGTGATCAAAATCAAATACAACATATGTTCCAACATGATGTATCAGAAATATTATGATAAGTATAGCTTACCCAAGCACCATCTTGAGTGGTGGCAGCTGAGTAGCTGATGACTCGCCGGAGGATGAGTGGGAAGTAACCTGATAATCGGAGTCAGACGGATTAAGAGGTTGACGATAACAGCCCGCTTTAGGACAAGCACTGACAAGCAAATTAGAGACCTCTGAACGACGTTTCCGAACCGGACTGTTCGGTAAACCGGCGGAGGTAACTACCTGGCCGCTGTGCCGGGTTGTGCGGCGAGCTTCGTGCTGTTGGGTCTTCATAAGAAATTTGGGATCTAAGTAAGCAAGAGGATGAGAAAATTTAACGTTCCAATTTGTCTGGCGGATTTTTAGTGAAGGCAAAGGGTTCGAATCAGAAGAGAGAGTAATTACCTCTGCAGCATCAGCGTGACTAGCTTCGGCATCACCCTGACAAATATTATCATCAATAAGGCGTGTGAAAAGTAGGCCAAGTGAATCAAGTTCTACCTCAAGGTCCGGATTACCCTCATCGTCATCAGCAGGCGGATCAGAGGATGCAGTGGTTTTCCTCTTATGAGGAGGCCTCTTAATGACTTTGGTTTTTGGCCGGGTTGGTCTTTCCGGTTTGTCTGGTTTCTCCTGCGGAAGCTTCTTGCTCCAAAACGGATCATTGCCCTGTTTTCAACAGATATTGGTGTCAAATAATAGACAGATATAGCAATGTTAGGGTCAATGAAAGGTTAAATTAAAAACTTACAGCTGGCGGTTTGTTGGTGGCGCAGAAAGGAAGCAGGCCGGTTCGGGCACAGATGTGTTCCGGTTCGTTCAAAATTTTCTTCACAGCTTCTGTGACTTCTTCGTCGGTGAGCTGGATGTTCGTGTGTCGCACTGGGTCGTCAACACTTCCCGTATATTCGCACATCAAACCGGAGCGTTGACTAAGGGGCAGTATGCTCCATGATATCCAACAACGAGCGAGATCAACCCCTGTTTAACCGTTGGCCATAAAGGCTCTGAGTTTAGACAGTTGAGGAGCGTATTTACTCCTCTCCTTGGCAGTTAACCTTTGTGGAAAGGGGTGCGTATTGCTAAGCCGCTCCAGACGAAAGCCAGGCAAGGGATTTTCATTAGCAGGGGAGGTGTCTTTGCAATAGAACCATGATTGATTCCATTCTTGAGGATGGCTATGCAGTTTTGCGTGAGGGTAAGTGACCTCTTTCCTTCTCTGAATCGCCATACCACCCAATTCCATATTGGAACCATCAGTAAATTATGTGCGGCGGTTTAGATAACAATCTCTGAATAACTCGACTATGGTTTCCTCTTGAAAGAACTCCTCACAGAGTACTTGGAAATGGCATATGTTGGTGACAGAATTGGGGCCAGTATCTTGCGGACGGAGCTGGAAATTGGCCAAGACATCCCGGTAGAATTTTGAACCGGGCGGATTAAAACCTCGGGCTAAGTGGTCTGCGAAAACGACAACCTCTCCCTCTTGAGGTGTGGGAGGACATTCTTTGCCAGGGACCCTCCAATGGATGATGTTTTTGCTGCTTAAAGCGCCAGTCAGGACTAAGTTGTTTAGTTGAGTTTCTGTGACGCGAGAAGGAGCCTAGTTGCACTCATATACTTGTTTGGCCATGGTGGAGTCTACAAAATAAGTGATTCCGGTTCAAGATTGTGTTGAGTAAAAGTATACACCAGTATGAACAATGTTAAACCGGAGGTAACTATATCTAAACCGGAGTTCTATGAAGCGGCATCGTATGACTAAACGAGTCTGGCGGTTCAACAAGGGGACTAATGGTATATACCGGTTTATTAATTTTTTTCTACATTGAGTTAAACCGCCTGATCTAAGCATTGAAAGCAACTGAGGTTGCGGATGGCTAAGTATGAAGAAACAGATTTCACAAGGTCTTATTACAGCAATGGATCTGAAACAAGTTCAGAAAAGAAGACAAAATATTCAAAGACTTAAAGCAGAGCGGAAGTGAATCAATGGGCAGAATATATAGATGAGATCTATGGACTCGAGCATGAAACTACAGGCGGATGCTAAAAGCTATTGCTAATCAGAGTAGGGTTTCATAGATCTATCCAGGAGTCTGGGTACGAGCATGAACAAATGATGAACACGGCAAGAACACGAAACCCTAAGAATAGATCTATGCTAAGAAGAACAGAAAGCTTACCAGAATTGAAGAAGATGCGGAAAGCTACCGTAGTGCTCTGGTACGTTCAGGTTGATGCAGCGGCCCAAGACGGTGCAGAGGTCAACGGCGGCGGCGGAGCTCCGAGGCTGGCGACGCGAGGAAGACGAAGAGAAAGGGGACGATGGGGAGAAAAGAAATGACCCTTCGGTCTTATTTATAAGGCAAGAGACACGTGTTAGGCGCATGAATCAAGGAACCACAAATCTTGGAGACGGAGTTGTCGCCTCGGTTATAGCAGATTCATTGAACAAAGAAGATATCATGAATGTTATCTTTATGATGACATCATGCCGGTTTACAGCAACCAGAGAAGGTGACATCATGGCGGTTCAACAACGACAAGAAGATGTTGAAGACAAAGATTTTTTTCTAAGGATTGACATGAACCCGTTCAAATCAATCTGGGGCCTAATGTTGGGGAGAACCAAATCCAAGTTGGTGAAGATCATGATTTGGGCTGGCACGGGGATCGTTTGATCGATTTCCTTGATTTGATCGCTACTTAATGGGCGTGCGCTCAAAGGATACAAACAGGGATTCGCAAACAACTACTGGGCGTAAACCGGCCTACCTGGGCCGGGTTAACTTCATCAGTAGTTCAAAGGTGTTAAAGCCCAAAGAAGCAGATAAGGGCCCAAGGCCTGTAGTCGGTTTAAGACCTGTAGCCGTAAACCGGCTTTATATGTAAACTTGTATTGTAAGTTAGGAATAAGGAGAGACCAACCCGGATACGAGTATGAACCGGAGATCGGGACTCTATGAACCGACGGGCGTCACCCGTGTATATAAGGGGACGACCCGGCGGCGGTTCAAGGGACACAACAACAACTCGAGACTTAGGCGAAGCTTGTTTGCTCGCTAGTCATCGAAACCCCCATCAATCCATCACAACTAGACGTAGGCTTTTACCTTCATCGAAGGGGCCGAACTGGTATAAACTCTCTGCGTCCTTGTGTCCGATTTAACCCCTTCAAGCTAACCCGTTGCGATGGCTCCACGACTAAGTCCTTTCACTAGGACATCTGCCGTGACAAAACCACGGCACGCCTCCTCGCTCGCCTTAAGATTCGCATATTCCCAAGGGTTGTGCAAACGTCACGGTTGGGTTACCCATGCCCGCATTGATGTGAATCCCGCAATAAGGGGACATGATCTCCGCTTCGACAAGTCGTTTCAATAGCAACCGTGTCTTGAAACGTGGGACAAGCGGTTCGAAATTATGACCGAACGGACGTAATGCAGAAAGCGGTTAACGGATGGAACTCGTGTAAAATATATATATTCTCTCTGCGATTATGCATGGTGTTTGACAGGTCCGGATACAATCATTACATCTGAAGACCGTCTTCAAGTTCGGAAAAAGGGGAACCCGCCTTGCAATGCCGAAGACAATCTGCGAGCTGGACTCCTCATCATTGAAGCCAGGTTCAGGGGCTACTGAGGAAGTCCTGGACTAAGGGGTCCTCGGGAAACCGACCTGTTATCCCTGGGACAGACTGAAGGGCTGTGAAGACACAAAGACCGAAGACTATACCCGTGTCCAGATTGGACTCTACTTAACGTGGAAGGCAAGCTAGGACATATTCATGTAACCGACCTCGTGTAACCCTAGATCTCTCCGGTGTCTATATAAACCGGAGAGCATAGTCCGGATAGGACAGATTCATTACCATACACTCATAGGCTAGACTTCTAGGGTTTAGCCATTACGATCTCGTGGTAGATCAACTCTTGTAACACTCATATTCATCAAGATCAATCAAGCAGGAAGTAGGGTAATACCTCCATAGAGAGGGCCCGAACCTGGGTAAACATCGTGCCCCCTGTCTCCTATTACCGTCGATCTTGGACGCACAGTTCGGGACCCGCTATCCGAGATCCGCTGATTTTGACACCGACAGGACTCGCAAGATTTCTGTCAGGTTCGCAAGGCGCCGCCAGTTCGGTGGAGCGACTAGTGTGATGTTGATGCCGACGACGCGAAGCTCACGGTCGCCACCACCAGGATCCTTTGCCTCACCGAGGCCGGGCTCACCCTCGAGGTGATCAAGGCGGATTTAACAAGGGGAGGCTGGCCTGGCTTTTCAAGAACGCCGCCGACATCATGAGGCTCCGCCCCGGCCTCGACCACAACCTTACAGTGATGAGACACGCCCATCTCTCACAACGGCTCTTCCAGCTTGACGTGAATCGTGATGGCGAGGTCGAGCGGTCCGGCAAGGCCGCGAGGGCCGCCGCGAAGGCCGGCAAGGTCGCTAAGGGGCCCCTATTCAGGTTGCCGGCGGGAGTGGTCCCACTGAGCAACAACTCTCGCTGGACCGACATCATCGCCATGATGCCGGACTTCAACGCGCACGGCCTCGACCCGAGATGGGTCGATCCGGAGGAACTTCAAGTGCAGGAGTTATCCGACACCTTGCATGAGGAGTACGTCACTACTGAGCTGTGGCTCGTCCAGGAAACCTCCCAGGTGGAGCTGGACTACATCACGGCGAGGGCGGCGGAGGCGAAGCTCGCCGACGAGGCCGGCAGTGCCGGTGACCTAGAGGACAAGGCGGCAACGGAAGCGGAGGAGAAGGAGCTCGCCTAGTGGGCGGAGGCCGCCGGGGAGGCCAGCAGCGCCGGCACCGGGGCTCCTCTCGTCGAGGATGTGGTCGGCGAGTTGTTGTAGGAGGAGGCCGAGGAGGAGGAAGCCACGACCGTCGACCCCCCAGCCGCGGGGAGAGGGCGGGTCCTGCGGCGGGTCACCTCTGGCGAGCCGGTCCGGCCCGGCAGGGCCGCGCAGCTGCGGCAGGCCCAGGAGAGATCTGCGCGCCAGACGAGGGCTGCGGCAACGAAGAAAGTGGTGAGGGCCATGGTGGAAAAGAAGAAGGCATCCGCTTCTTCCTCGGCCAAGCGCGTTCAGACGCCACCTCCTTCCCCTCCTCCGGCAAATGTGGATGCGGAGGTCACTTTCGACTTCAGATCCCTCGGCCCGAGGAGGAAGAGGAAGGCAACAGAGGAGGAGGAGGAGGAGGAGTGGGAGGAGTAAGCTTTTATTCTCCCTTTTTGTCTCCTCCATTTCCTCAAACGGTGCCCCTTGTCTTGAATCTTCTTCATTTTGCAGGGACGTGGAGACACTGGTGATACGTCTCCAATGTATCTATAATTTTTAATTGCTCCATGCTATATTATTACTGTTTTGGACCATACTGGGCTTTATTTTCCACTTTTATAATATTTTTGGGACTAACCTATTAACCGGAGGCCTAGCCCAGAATTGCTGTTTTTTTTTCCTATTTCAGTGTTTCGAAGAAACGGAATATCAAACGGAGTCCAAACGGAATGAAGCCTCGTGGGCCCCCCTTTGCTCCACCGACGTACTCCTTCCTCCTATATATACCTACGTACCCCCAAACGATCAGATACGGAGCCAGAAACCTAATTCCACCGCCGCAACCTTCTGTACCCACGAGATCCCATCTTCGGGCCTGTTCCGGAGCTCCGCCGGAGAGGGCATCCACCACGGAGGGCTTATACATCATCATAGCCCCTCGGATGAAGTGTGAGTAGTTTACCTCAGACCTTCAGGTCCATATAGTAGCTAGATGTTCTCCCCCTCTCTCGTGGAGATCTATTCGATGTAATATTCTTTTTGCGGTGTGTTTGTTGAGACCGATGAATTGTGGGTTTATGATCAAGTCTATCTATGAACAATATTTGAACCTTCTCTGAATTCTTTTATGTATGATTGGTTATCTTTGCAAGTCTCTTTGAATTATCAGTTTGGTTTGACCTACTAGATTGGTTTTTCTTGCAATGGGAGAAGTTCTTTTCTTTGGGTTCAATCTTGCGGTGTCCTTTCCCAGTGACAGTAGGGGCAGCAAGGCACGTATAGTATTGTTGCCATCGAGGATAACAAGATGGGTGTTTTATCATATTGCATGAAACTATCCCTCTACATCATGTCATCTTGCTTAAGGCGTTACTCTGTTTTTAACTTGATACTCTAGATGCATGCTGGATAGCGGTCAATGATTGGAGTAATAGTAGTAGATGCAGGCAGGAGTCGGTCCAATTGTTTCGGATGTGATGCCTATATACATGATCATACCTAGATATTCTCATAACTATGCTCAATTCTGTCAATTGCTCAACAGTAATTTGTTCACCCACCGTAGAATACTTATGCTCTTGAGAGAAGCCACTAGTGAAATCTATGGCCCCCATGTCTATTCTCATCATATCAATCTCCAATCACTTTATTATTGTTTTTCTTTTTACTTTACCTTTTATTTTTACTTTGCATCTTTATATCAAAAATACCAAAAATATTATCTATCATCTCTATCAGATCTCACTCTTGTAAGTGACCGTGACGGGATTGACAACCCCTAATCGCGTTGGTTGCGTTGAGCTATTTGTTTTGTGTAGGTACGAGGGACTCGCGCGTAGCCTCCTACTGGATTGATACCTTGGTTCTCAAAAACTGAGGGAAATACTTACTCTACTCTGCTGCATCACCCTTTCCTCTTCAAGGAAATCCAACGCAGTGCTCAAGAGGTAGCAGCTGGCCTAGAGGGTGAAGAGGGCCAGGACCTCGATGAGGGCCAGCCCCCGGCGGGCGCGTCCGGCACACCACTGGTGTTGTTGAGCAGTCCGGACAGCAGCCCCCGGCACAGTCCCTAGCGTAAGTTCACCACTCACCCCTCGTCGACGTGTGTCAGGGGTATGACACTTTGGTGCTGACCTTGCCGTGGATGTAGGAGGGGAGCAAAAACAGGAGGAGCCACATAGGGCTACTTGCAGCACGCCTCCCCCATCGACTACACCACCTCTAGGGGCGTCCCCGGCAAGGGCGCCAAGCACGGAGCCCATGCACACGGAGGAAGAGAACTCGGGTGCCAGTTGCTTCACCTCGGCGCCAAATGTTGGCAGGGAGGGTGAGGGAGTCCTGGATTAGGGGGTCCTCGGACAGCTGGACTATATCCTTTGGCCTGACTATTGGACTATGAAGATACAATATTGAAGACTTCGTCCCGTGTCCGGATGGGACTCTCCTTGGCGTGGAAGGCAAGCTTGGCAATACGGATATGTAGATCTCCTCCCTTGTAACCGACTCTGTGTAACCCTAGGCCCCTCCGGTGTCTATAAACTGGAGGGGTTAGTCCGTAGGACAACAACAATCATACCATAGGCTAGCTTCTAGGGTTTAGCCTCTATGATCTCGTGGTAGATCAACTCTTGTAATACTCATATCATGATGATCAATCAAGCAGGAAGTAGGGTATTACCTCCATCGAGAGGGCCCGAACCTGGGTAAACATCGTGTCCCCCGCCTCCTGTTACCATCCGCCTTAGACGCACAGTTCGGGACCCCCTACCCGAGATCCGCCGGTTTTGACACCGACATTGGTGCTTTCATTGAGAGTTCCACTGTGTCGTCACCGTAAGGCTTGATGGCTCCTTCGATCATCGGTAACGATACGATCCAGGGTGAGGTTTTCCTCCCCGGACAGATCTTCATATTCGGCGGCTTCGTACTGCGGGCCAACTTACTTGGCCATCTAGAGCAGATCGAGAGCTACGCCCCTGGCCATCAGGTCAGGTTTGGAAACTTGAACTATACTGCCGACATCTGCGGAGACTTGATCTTCGACAGATTCGAGCCCATGTCAGGTGCGCCGCACAGTTACGACGAGCATGACCTAGCTCTGCCGTCGGGTAGTGTTTGGGAGATCACAGCTGCAACTACTCTAGCCCTCAATCCGGAACAGATTGCGCCGTCCGAAGACGCGTGGATGGACCCCGCCACGAAGGTCGCGCACTCGGCGGCGATAGAGCTGAATGCCGACTTCACTTCCTATGAGACCCGTGTTGCCGGACACTTGGATTCGTCCATGGCCACAGCCTTCAAGCCACCTGCGTCCGTGCCTATCGAATCTGATTGGGCACCGATCATGGAGTTTACCTCCGCGGATATCTTTCAACACTCGCCACTAGGCGACATGCTAAACTCATTGAATTCTCTCTCCTTTTCAGGAGACCCTTGGTCGAACTATGTCCGGCTAGAATGGGATGCGGACGACGAAGAAATTCGCTCCCCACCCACCACCCACTTAGTAGCCACTGTCGACAATTTAACCGACATGCTCGATTTCGGCTCCGAAGACGTCGACGATATGGACGACGATGGAGGAGACGGATAGGAACCACCGCCCACAGGGCGCTGGACTGCCACCTCATCATATGATATATACATGGTGGACACCTGTGACGCCCGGATAATTAAGCTACAATAATGTAACGCCCCGGATGTAACTTGCCATATTTGTATTCCAACTCTTGCCATTTTCAGCATTGTGATAAGATATTTCCTTCCGTGGTTGGGTTTCCCTTCGTTTCGCATTTTGTTCATGTCATGCATTTCATATCATGTCATCATGTGCATCGCAGTCGCATACGTGTTCGTCTCATAAATCCGAGCATTTTCCCCGTTGTCCGTTTTGCAATCCGGCGCTCCTATGTCCCCCGACGTCCCCTTTTACATTTCTTTGTGAGCGGGTATTAAACATTCTCGGAATGGACCAAGGTTTGTCAAGCGGCCTCGGTATAGCACCGGTAGACCGCCTGTCAAGTTTCGGGTCAATCGGAGTTCGTTTGGTACTCCAACGGTTAACCGGGTAACCGTGAAGGCCTCGTGTGTGTTGGAGCCCAACACCCCTTCAAAACAGCCCAATAACCCATCTAAGACACTCCCATGTCCACCGCTGTTCGATCACGATCGCGTGGCCGAGAACCGCACTCCATTTGGAGCTTCCTAGCCCCCTCTACCTATAAATATGTGCCCCCTCCTCCAAATTCGGGTCCAAATCGCCCTAACCCTAGCTCCCCGTCGCCCCCGCGCCGCCGGACGTGTCCAGTCCGCGCCGGACGGATTCCGCCGCCGCCTGCGGCCAATCGCCGCCTGCCACGTGGCCGCCCCGCACGCCGGCCACCGCGCGCCCGCCCGCGGCGCGCTCGGCCCGGGGAAGGCCCCCGCGGCCCAGCCGCAGCGCCCGCCGCATGGCCCCGTGCTCGGTCACCTCCTCCTCCGCGACGCCGCCCGCCGCCTCCGCCACCGGCGCCGTCCGCCGCGCCCGCGCCGCTCCGCCGCTCGCCGCCTTCGCCGCCCGCCGCCGTGCGCCCGCGCCGTCCCGGCGCCGTCCGCGCCTCCCTCCGCCAGATCCGGCTCGGGGACGGCCGGATCCGCCTCCGCCGCCGCCTCCCCGAGCTTCTCCGGCGAGCCACGCCGGCCAACCTCGGTTTACGCGCTGTTGGGTTGACTTCTTCCCCCTCAAAATAGTTCTAAGTCCCGTGTTTTTAATATTATCATGCCATGTTCATCGTGCCGTAACTTTGCATCCATAGCTCCGTTTCGTGCGTATAATATGTCAAATTGTTCAACTCGACGGGTACATCATTTTATTCCATTGCATCATTTTCATTTAAGGACGTCTTGATGCCCGAAATGCTGTTAGAATTGGGCTATGTGATGTTAGTTCCTGATTCTTATCTGAACATGCACTTTTGTTATTTTTGCCATGATTGATGTGTACCTCCTATGAAGTTGGGTCCTACATGAGTTTGGTAATATGCCATGTTACCTTTCCAGAGAATTGTGACATGTATTTTTTTGATCTTTGTGGTGACTAGCACAAGCAAGCAAACTAGGGCACTTGATGTTGCTGATTTCAGAGACTTAGTAATTTCACGAAGTCCCTGACTGCTGTTATTTTCATGCCATGTATTCATGTTGTTTTCGAGACATCTATGAATATTTTGAGCATGATCAGTAAGGGTGTTTTGAACTTGAGGATTCGCTCTATCAATCCATGCCTTTTTTTGTATTTATGGAGTGCCATAGCTTGAGTTAATCGAGCTCTACTTTTGCTTCAAAATGTTGCTGGCAGATTGTTTACATGTTATTCGATTTTGCCAAGCTTGGTGTAGTTGATCCTGACATGTTATGATGTTGTTTTTGCCATGTATAGTTCCTATGCCATGTCTTCTTGATGTATGTATGCTTAGTTTATCATGCAATGCTCTGTACTGAGTGCATCGAGCTCGTGAACATGCCTACTCGTTATCTGTTTTGACATGCCCAGTTTTTCTGCTAAGTCTGAAACCTGTAACGAAACTTTCTTAATTGACATGGGTGTAATCATATTTTTCTGATCCTTTTGGGTTTATGGTCACTAAGGGACATTTGTCAAGTTCTTTGAGTACATTCATGCCATGCCTTATTTTGCTATGTTCTGTTCCTGTAGCGTGTTGTTTTGTTGCTCTAAACATGTCATCCTGATGTTAGTTTCTGCTATGTTGTTATTTTCACTAAGTATGTGAACCTGTTATCTTTTGCACTTTTGCCATGCTTGTTTGAACTTGTTATGATGTGATTTAGCCGTAGCTCAGTGTTCATCTTTTGTCAAGCATCTTGAGTAAATTACTGCCATATGATTTTTTGATATGTTTGGGTGCAGTAGCTTAATTTCTTGTTGCTTGCTAAGTAGCATCATGCTGCTAATGACAGATTATCGTCATTCTTGTATTGCTTGTCATTTGCAAACCGTGCATCCGATTCCGGTGATCTTTATATCGATTTCAACCGAAATCACCTCACCTATCCAGTGGCATACTTGGTTTGCAGAGATTATGCCTTGTTCATCTTTGTCCTTCCGGAGCACGCATATGCATTGCTTATCACATCTCGCATAACATGCCATGTTTTGCATCATGTTGCTTGCGTGCATCGTGATTGATGTTTGTCCCCTTTGCTTGTGTTCTTGCTTTGGATAGAGCCGGGAGACGAGCACGTGAACAAGGAACCTGTTGAGAACGCTTTCGAGGACCAAGCTTTCGACAACTCTGAGAACCTTGCTTGCAAGATGACCATACCCTCGAAATCACTTCTATCTTTGCTTGCTAGATGCTCGCTCTTTTGCTATGCCTATGTTGCGATACCTACCACTTGCTATATCATGCCTCCTATATTGCCATGTCAACCCCTAACCATCCATGTCCTAGCAAACCGTTGATTGGCTATGTTACTGCTTTGCTCAGCCCCTCTTATAGCGTTGCTAGTTGCAGGTGAAGATGAAGTTTGTTCCTTGTTGGAACATGGACTTGTTGTTCCTTGTTGGAGCATGTTTACTTGTTGGGATATCACAATACCTCTTATTTAATTAACGCATCTATATACTTGGTAAAGGGTGGAAGGCTCGGCCTTTTGCCTGGTGTTTTGTTCCACTATTGCCACCCTAGTTTCCGTCATACCGGTGTTATGTTCCCGGATTTTGCGTTCCTTACACGGTTGGGTGATTTATGGGACCCCCTTGACAGTTCGCTTTGAATAAGACTCTTCCAGCATGGCCCAACATTGGTTTGACCATTTGCCACCTAAGCCTTTTTCCCTTGGGTTCTGCAGACTCAAGGGTCATCTTTATTTTTAACCCCCGGGCCAGTTCTCCTTCGATTGCTGGTCCAACCGAGCGATGTCCGGCGCCCCTTGGGCAACCAGGGTCTATGCCAACCCGACGTCTTGCTCATCCGGTGTGCCCTGAGACCGAGATATGTGCAGCTCCTATCAGGATTTGTCGGCACAATCGGGCGGCTTTGCTGGGCTTGTTTTATTGCTGTCGAAATGTCTTGTAGTCCGGGATTCCGAGATTGATCGGGTCTTCCCGGTAGAAGGAATATCCTTCGTTGACCGTGAGAGCTTATAATGGGCTAAGTTGGGACACCCCTGCAGGGTATTATCTTTCGAAAGCCGTGCCCGCGGTTATGAGGCAGATGGGAATTTGTTGATGTGCGGTTGTAGAAAACCCGAAGTTGACCTGAACTAAAACACATCAACCGCGTGTGTAACCGTGATGGTCTCTTCTCGGCGGGGTCCGGGAAGTGAACACGGTGTTGGAGTTATGTTTGACGTAGGTTGTTCTAGGATCACTTCTTGATCACTTCTAGCTTCACGACCGTGCTTTGCTTTCCCTTCTCGCTGTCTTTTGCGTTGTAGCCACCATATATGCTAGTCACTTGCTGCAGCTCCACCTCACTATCCTTTCCTACCTATAAGCTTAAATAGTCTTGATCTCGCGGGTGTGAGATTGCTGAGTCCCCGTGACTCACAGATTCTACAACAACAGTTGCAGGTACCAACGATGCCAGTGCAGATGACGCGACCGAGCTCACTTGGGAGTTCGACGAGGAACGTGGCCGTTACTATGTGTCTTTTCCAGATGATCAGTAGTGGAGCCCAGTTGGGGTGATCCGGGGATCTATGTAGCATTTGGGGTAGTCTTTTTTCATTTTGGTACCGTAGTCGGACCTTGAGTGTAATTTGGATGATGAATGTTTATTTATGTATTGTGTGAAGTGGCGATTGTAAGCCAACTATGTATCTTTTTCCCTTATGTATTACATGGGTTGTGTGAAGATTACCTCATTTGCGACATTGCTGTCAATGCGGTTATGCCTCTAAGTCGTGCCTCGACACGTGGGAGATATAGCCGCATCGAGGGCGTTACAAATAAACCTCTGCTAAAGATGCCACGTCACCTTTGTTACTGTGGCCAATCTCGCGTTAGTTCGAAACTGGTTCGAGTCCAAATTAAAAAAAAGTCAAACAAACAATAAGAGTTTTCAAATGTCGAAACTAAAATGTTCTAAAAGTGACAAATACATCATATGTAATATTGGCGAAGAAGCCAAGTCTTTATAAAATGTTTAAATGCATTAAACTAATTAAAACAGTAGCTAAAACCATTAATTAAATGCCTCTGGTATTTTGTCGAATATTAAACTATATTATTTTGGGATGAAACATTTTGTGGTTGTGACATAATTTGTAACAACAATTTAGGTGCCACTTTTGTATTTTATTGAAACTAAAATAAATTGGAAGTTAAAAGAAAACAGGAGATAAATAAAAGAAAAGAAAATACATAAAAAAAAGAGACTGAGGCAAGAAGCCTCCCTTCTCCCAATGGGCTTCGGCCTAACTAGCCTCTGGGCCACCAGGCCGGCCCACCCAACTCCCCATATCCTCCCCTGTCAGCCGAAACCCTAGGGCAACCACTCCCACTCCCCCCACGACACCCCTCCCTCTCCCCTCCCGATCCAATCGGGATCGAGGCAAAACCCCCCACTCCCCTCGCTCCTCGCCCCCTCTGCCCAATCTGGATCGGGGCCCGACGCGCCCACGACCGCGCCTCGGCGCTCGAGGCTACCGCCGCCCGGATCGACACCTCCCTGGAGCTCCCCGCTCGCCAACGCCCCCGTCGCCTCACCTCACGGACCGCTCCGCCGCTCGACGTCGCCGGCATCAACTCATCGTCGACCCCGCCGCCCTACCGTTCGTCGGACCTCCCCGCCGGACTGCCCATCCCCGTGTCTTCCTCGCTGGCTCCACCGAGCCTCGGCGCCCCAGATCCCCTGCAACGGGGGTGAGCAACGACTCCCCCTCCTCCTCTTCCTTCTCGTCGTCACGCGCCCCGCTAGCTCACCCCCACGCCGCACTTGCTGCTTCCCCGCGGCTCGCGCAACGCTGCCTGCTGCTTCGCACACGCCAACGGCCACCGCGTACGCCATGCCTACTCGGCCACGCCGGCGACCCGCCCGCGCGGCCCCTCTCCTCCCTGCCGCCCGCATCCCCTACTGCAGCTGCGCCCTGCACGCGCCTCACTCGCGCATGCGCCTCGCTCGCGCACGCCCGCGCTCGCGCATGGCCTCGCCCCGCTACGGCTCGCGCCCCGCACCACCCCCGCGCCTAATCCCAACGGCCTCGCTACGCACCGCTCGTTCCAGGTCACAACACACCGTTGCTTGCCTGCAGCGCCCGCCCCGCTCATCCCGCCGGCACCGGCGCCGCCCTCCGCTCGAGCCGCCGCCGCTGCCTCCGGTCGCCACAACCACCCACGCACGCGCCTAGCTGCGCCGTTCCGTCTAGCCCGCCGCACTCCGCCTACCTCCGCCGCGGCCATGCGCCTCTCCAGCCACGGCCAGCGGGCCGCCCTTCTCCCCTCGCCCCGCAATGTCGCTGCCTTGGCCGCCGGCGCCCAGGCGCGCCGATGGCCACGCCGAGCCAGCGTCCGGGCTTGCCCCTGTCGGGCGCCCACGCACCCGTTAGCTTCCGTGCCTGTTAAGGCCCTTGGCCCTATGACATGCGGGGCCGCCCCCCAGAACGTTTTCATAAAAAAAGGAATAAATAATAATAATACTAAATAAATAATGAAATTAATTAATTAATTAATTAATTAACTTAATTAATTCTAATTAAATTAACTAGTTAGTGTGAATTAACCTAATGGTTAATTAACCTAATTAACTACTGTTAATTAGTTAGTTAATTAGTATGACAATGGGGCCCACCCCCTAATTAATTTTAATCAATTTAATTAATTTGTTTAATTAAATGTGTCACTGCCCAGTGGGGCCCACTGGTCAGATTGACCAGTCAACCTTGTTGACTGCTGACGTCAGCATGACATCATGCTGATGTCATTAATTCTTTTCGAATTAATTAATTAATTAAATTCCAAAAATTAATAAAATCTTTAGAAAATCATATCTTTTAATCCGTAACTCGGATTAAAATATTTTCAAAACGAAAGTTGCTCAGAACGACGAGACAAACCCGGATACGCAGCCCGTTTGTCCACTACACATTCCTAACATATCAAACTCGCAACTTTCCCCCCTCCGGCTCCTCTGCTCGAAAACGCGAAACCCCGGGAAGACTTTCCCGGATGTTTCCCCCCCTTCACCGGTATCATCCAATACCGCGTTAGGGCACCTCTAACACCGTTACTTGTCATGTCATGCATCACTATGCATCTGCTTGTTTAAATATTCATTGTTTCTTCCGCCTCTTCTTCCGTTAGACACCGAGACCGACGCTGCTGCTGCCCCGTTCGACTACGGAGTTGACGATCCCTCTCTCTTCCCAGAGCAACCAGGCAAGCCCCCCCTTGATCACCAGATATCGCCTACTCTGATCTATACTGCTTGCATTAGAGTAGTGTAGCATGTTACTGCTTTCAGTTAATCCTATACTGCTGCATAGCATGTCGTTGCTACTACTGTTGTTACCTTTACCTGCTATCCTACTGCTTAGTATAGGATGCTAGTGTTCCATCAGTGGCCCTACACTCTTGTCTGTCTGCCATGCTATACTACTGGGCTGTGATCACCTCGTGAGGTGATCATGGATATATACTATACTTTAAACATGATACATGTGGTGACCAAAGTCGGGTTGGCTCGAGGAGTACCCGCGAGTGATTCACGGATTGGGGGCTGAAAGGACCTTTGTCCCGACGGCCCTCTGTGTGGATCTTTGTGGCGGAGCGGCAGGGCAGTTCGGGGCTACCTGGGTGAGAGGTGAGCCTAGCCCTGTCGGCGTTCGCGGATACTTAACACGCTTAACGAGATCTGGGTATTTGATCTGAGTCTGGCCATTTGGTCTATACGCACTAACCAACTACGCGGGGAAGATATGGGCACTCGGCGTCGTGGTATCAGCCGAAGCACTTTTGACGTCAGCGACTGAGTGGCGCGCGCCGCATTGTATCGTAAGCTCGCACTTGTATTAAGGGGGCTAGATCTGCTTCCGGCCGCGTACGCAACGTGCAGGTGTGCTCAGGGCGATGGGCCCAGACCCCTGCGCGCATAGGTTTTGACCGGCGTGCTGACCGCTCTGTTGTGCCTAGGTGGGGCTGCGACGTGTTGATCTTCCGAGGCCGGGCATGACCCAGGAAAGTGTGCCCGGCCAAATGGGATCAAGCGTGTTGGGTTATGTGGTGCACCCCTGCAGGGAAGTTTATCTATTCAAATAGTCGTGTCCCTCGGTAAAAGGACGACCCGGAGTTGTACCTTGACCTTATGACAACTAGAATCGGATACTTAATAAAACACACCCTTCCAAGTGCTAGATACAACCCGGTGATCGCTCTCTAACAGGGCATCGAGGAGGGGATCGCCGGGTAGGATTATGCTATGCGATGCTACTTGGAGGACTTCAGTCTACTCTCTTCTATATGCTGCAAGACGGAGGCGACCAGAAGCGTAGTCTTCGATAAGACTAGCTATCCCCCTCTTATTCTGGCATTCTGCAGTTTAGTCCACTGATATGGCCCTTTTAGACATATATCCATGCATATGTAGTGTAGCTCCTTGCTTGCGAGTACTTTGGATGAGTACTCACGGTTGCTTTCTCCTTCTTTTCCCCCTATCCCTTCTACCTGGTTGTTGCAACCAGATGTTGGAGCCCAGGATCCAGACGCCACCGTCGACGACACTCCTACTACACCGGAGGTGCCTACTACTACGTGCAGCCCGCTGGCGACGACCGAGAGTAGTTTAGGAGGATCCCAGGCAGCAGGCCTGCGCCTCTTTCGATCTGTATCCCAGTTTGTGCTAGCCTTCTTAAGGAAAACTTGTTTAACTTATGTCTGTACTCAGATATTGTTGCTTCCGCTGACTCGTCTATGATCGAGCACTTGTATTCGAGCCCTCGAGGCCCCTGGCTTGTATTATGATGCTTGTATGACTATTTTTTATTTGTAGAGTTGTGTTGTGATATCTTCCTGTGAGTCCCTGATCTTGATCGTACACATTTGCGTGCATGATTAGTGTACGATTGAATCGGGGGCGTCACAAGTTGGTATCAGAGCCGACTGCCTGTAGGAATCCCCCTTCCACACTCCTTGGCCGAAGTCGAGTCTAGACATTGCAAAAACTTTTACTAACATGGTTGTGTGCCTTACGGGCCCACGTCGCCATTGGGTGGTAGTTGGATCTTTTTATTCCTCGATCTTTACTCTGGGACTCTGAACTCTCTTCTATTTGGGTTAAGTGATTTTGCTAAAATCTAACTTTAGGTTCTCGAAAACACTTTTCCCCGGAGAGCCCCTTCAGTCGAGATGATCGTCGGCTGCACCAGAAGATTTCGAAGTTACTCTCCGATGCTCTTTTGAGACCTTGTGCCCGCTGCTTTTGCAGTTCCCTACCATCGAAATATCCCTATCGATAAATACATACACTTGCCATTCTTACTTTTATTCCCAGTTGATCTTGTTATTACAAGATACCCTGAAAACCTGTATTGATCCGAGAATATTTTGTGCCTACTGCCTTGCAGTTCCTTGCCACCTAAATACCCCTACGGATAATTTCTCGCCCTTATCGAGTATCCGCTCATCCCCAGTTGTTCATGTGTTTCACAATGGTCTTCGAAATACTAATTGATCCTCCAAAAAAATCCCTAGTAGCTTATTGCTCTGCAATACTTGCCTGCTTGCATTATGGGTGCTTTCCATATGTCTGGCAATATTCGTTAGTACCCTTAGGCACCGTCATTTTGATCCTATTGATGCAACATGTGTGCAAACGCACACAATCATCAATTGACCCTTATAAATATCTTTCTGGGTCAGATGTCATTTTGAACATGAGCTGGTTCTCAACCAATCCAATTGTCGTCGATTGTACCCCTATGCTTACTCAACTTATCCATCTTTAATCAGAGCGTTTGCTTCTGATCCATTGATTTGGAAATCATAATTCCTTTGCGTTTGAGCTTTGGATTACTCAGTTGTTTCTATAAGCCAATGCCCTTATATTGTTTTTCTTCCTCTGATTGTGTGTCGGTGCTCACATCAGCTCAGTTATGGACTTTCAGATCCTTTGTTGAATTTATTGTCCGACAATGTCCTTCATATTCAATAACCTTGTGAGCCTTTCCGCGGGTATGAAATGCCTTTGGTAAATTGTATCCTCTGCTTTGTCAACCATGCTCTACTTTTGAGCTTGTACTATTTACTCCGTAATTTGTGGTATAGGTTTCTAAGATGACTGATGGGTTGTACCAACGCCTTCCCTAATCTGTGTGATCCCGAAAGATTTGATGGGTCATACTTATCTGGTATTGCACTAGGTAAAACTTTCAACAACTATTGTCATTTTCTAAACGCGAAAAGTGAATGAAAGGTTGTGCATTAAAGAAGTGGGAGTCTACCTTGAACTTTGTGTTCATGCCCATGGACCTGATGTGGAACTTATCATGGAAGCTTCATGCAAAATATTTAATCCTTTGGGCAATTCTTTCGGTGTCATTAAATTGGATCCCTTGCAGCTATGGTTCCGACCATATTGTTCTTCTTTGATCACATTTCTCGTGCAAGTTTAAGCACATGACTTCTGCAGAGCAATACCCAATCAAACCTCTAATTTGATCTGTCGCCGAGTATTACCCCCGGGTATCTCGAGATTATCACCGAACTGCATAACCTCTTATGAGTTCTTCATTAAGTACTACATCCTCACAGATTCCAATTTTTTCACGGGCTCCGAGTTATTAAACACTCAAAGACACCGATAACTGAATCGAGTCCGCATTACGGTTCAAAACCTCTTACTAATATTCTTACTTACGAGTTTGTACTCAATCATGTCATTCCTAGCCTGCTCGGCTATATCTATTCGTGTTGATTTTAACTGTGCTACCGGGTCCTTCTTCCGGAGCACAACTTTCGACCGCAAGCTAAGCTTACGTCGATCTTCCTCGTAATACCATTTCACCTTGAGCATCAAGCTTGATTTAGGATTTGTGTCGTACCATGGTTCCAATAACTTTTTGCTTCATCATTCCGTTGACTTGATGTCATCGCCGATCAGTTACATCTTCTCGAAACCTCTCGACAAATGTGTCATGATCATCACCAACATTCCGAGGTCTTAAGATATCTATCGAATTATTGATGAGAAATAGCATCCTTTGCCCTCGATGATTTGGGTTATCATCGACAACATTATTGCATTCCCTCCAACACAAAACTTGATCCTGTTTTGTGTTGTACCTTGAGTTCCTTGCTATCCAACTTATGTTATGTTCTACCACGGAGTATTACCATCTTTGATGTCAAGAATGTTGTGAGGATTACTCCACCTCTTAAGAATTCTTGCTATGATGATACTTCTCACCATCACCATTCTTTCTTGGTCCTCGTGTTGATTCCAACCGGGGTACCAACAAGTGAGCGGTGCAGTTTGGATTCTGCCCTTCTAGCAACCCTATTGCTTGAAGTTAATGGTCGGTTGTTCATTGTTAGACTATTGATTATTGAATCACCATTCCGACGTTGGCCGAGCAACCCAGCCCATATTTCGGGTGCACCTTTCAACCAATGTTTAATTATGTATGTTTTCCTCAAGCATAAATCATTGTATCATTTGATCTGACAAATGATATCTCCTTGTTCACATAATTGTGGAAATCCACCTTTAGGGAAATCTCGATGAATTGTCGCTGAGTCCATCAGCTACTTCCTCATCCTCTCCTTGGTTTAATGATGAACTCTTGTTTCAAAACTCGCTTCCATAATTCTTTTCCCGAGAATCTACAATGTTATCTCGTCTATTTGTGTTGCACCTCTTCTTCCTAGGCATCCCGAGTCCGAGGTATCCTAACACCGATCAGATCTGATGGTTGGGACATTTTTCCAAGAGTTATAACAATGGTCTTTATGTGACCCGGTAAGGTGATGTCATGCCGAGTACACCTGGCCGGAGGACCTACTGTTATAGTTTTCTTTTTAACAAGGTTAACCATTTTTCCATGAGGAAATTGAATGCCCTTTTTTATAAGTTTATCCTAATGGATCCTTCGTGTATCCGAAGTCCGACCTTTGCTTGAAGACCATGTCAGTGCTATCTCGAAGCATGTATGTGGTACTCCTATCATCGATAAGAACACTTGAAGCACAATGCTAAATTTTCTTAATCAAATTATCCAAACATCGTTGTATGGATAATGTCATGAAATTTCTCTCCCTTACCTAAAAGGTTGTCTACATTATATCCTGTCATGGATATCATGCTCTGCTTGTCCTTGGCAAGGGTATACCCCTGGTATATGTGTCAAACACATTATCCTTTCCATTGTTCTGTTTGATCTGATGATCACATTTTCCTTCCATTGGTTTGTTTAAACCTCCTTGTGATCTATAATATATAAGTAGTAATATTCTCCTACTTATGTAAACCCCTCGGTGTACAGTTCTGTCCGCAAGACCCTATTACTATTGTTGATGACATTCCGGTAGCCACCGATGGACGAGGACTTTGCCTATTAGTCCGCCTCGTTCAACAAGTGGGAAAATGGTTATCTTCGTCCCTCGCCCTTGGTACCAACGTTGCCGACATAACTGATAGGCTACCCTCTGACATGTCTTGCTATCATGACCGTGCAAGATGTCAACGCCCTTCCTACTTTTAACCACATGGTGGGCCCATAACCCAAAGTTCCACATGATCGAAACCTGACTCTCCTATACCCATGTTTCCAAAGTTATTCATCGTGCTTGGCTTCGTATTTAATTCACGGGCCACATTCCTATTGCTCTATTCTGGTATCAGAAGCAATACTTACTCTCGCTGCTCTGAACCCCTTTCTCACTCTGGTTCAGACTTCGAGCAACTATCTATCTGCTTGGAACCTCTTATTGTTCCTTCGTACCTTACTCTGGATGTATTTTATATGTTCAACTCGAGAGATAATCTTATGCTCATTCATGGGTTAACCCCAGATTGTTCCCCTCATAAGCATTCTGTCATAGCCGAGTTGTCCCTTACCTATTCGTAAGTACGTTGGAGTTCCCGAAGAAAAGGACGAGTTCACCATGATGACCTGAAGTAGAGAAATGAAGATGTCAATGTAAGGGATCGACCTCTTTCGGGAAGAGCAACCAAGGCCGAGAAGATCCGTTAGAATTTCGTAACTAGACCTTTTCCCCCTTCTCTACCTCTTAAATCTCGGGACGAGATTTCTTGTAGTGGAGGAGAATTGTGACGCCCGGATAATCAAGCTACAATAAACCTCTGCTAAAAATGCCACGTCACCTTTGTTACTGTGGCTAATCTCGCGTTAGTTCGAAACCGGTTCGAGTCCAAGTTAAAAAAAAGTCAAACAAATAATAAGAGTTTTCAAATGTGGAAACTAAAATGTTCTAAAAGTGACAAATAAATCATATGTAATATTGGTGAAGAAGCCAAGTCTTTATAAAATGTTTAAATGCATTAAACTAATTAAAACAGTAGCTAAAACCATTAATAAAATGCCTTTCGTATTTTGTAGAATATTAAACTATATTATTTTGGGATGAAACATTTTGTGGTTGTGACATAATTTGTAACAACAATTTAGGTGCCACTTTGGTATTTTATTGAAACTAAAATAAATTGGAAGTTAAAAGAAAACAGGAGATAAATAAAAGAAAAGAAAATACATAAAAAAAGAGACTGAGGCAAGAAGCCTCCCTTCTCCCAATGGGCTTCGGCCTAACTAGCCTCTGGGCCACCAGGCCGGCCCACCCAACTCCCCATATCCTCCCCTGTCAGCCGAAACCCTAGGGCAACCACTCCCACTCCCCCCACGACACCCCTCCCTCTCCCCTCCCGATCCAATCGGGATCGAGGCGAAACCCCCCACTCCCCTCACTCCTCGCCCCCTCTGCCCGATCTGGATCGGGGCCCGACGCGCCCACGACCGCGCCTCGGCGCTCGAGGCTACCGCCGCCCGGATCGACACCTCCCCGGAGCTCCCCGCTCGCCAAGGCCCCGTCGCCTCACCTCACGGACCGCTCCGCCGCTCGACGTCGCCGGCATCAACTCATCGTCGACCCCGCCGCCCTGCCGTTCGTCGGACCTCCCCGTCGGACTGCCCATCCCCGTGTCTCCCTTGCCGGCTCCACCGAGCCTCGCCGCCCCAGATCCCCTGCAACGGGGGTGAGCAACAACTCCCCCTCCTCCTCTTCCTCCCCGTCGTCACGCGCCCCGCTAGCTCACCCCCACGCCGCACTTGCTGCTTCCCCGCGGCTCGCGCAACGTTGCCTGCTGCTTCGCACACGCCAACGGCCACCGCGTACGCCATGCCTACTCGGCCACGCCGGCGACCCGCCCGCGCGGCCCCTCTCCTCTCTGCCGCCCGCATCCCCTACTGCAGCTGCGCCCTGCACGCGCCTCGCTCGCGCATGCGTCTCGCTCGCGCACGCCCGCGCTCGCGCATGGCCTCGCCCCGCTACGGCTCCCGCCCCGCACCACCCCTGCGCCTAATCCCAACGGCCTCGCTACGCACCGCTCGTTCCAGGTCACAACACACCGTTGCTTGCCTGCGGCGCTAGCCCTCCGGAACAGGCAGCAGATGGAGAATCAGAGGATGACAATTACATCCCTCTCTCCGAACACGAGGTGAGCCTCGGCGATGAAGAATTTATCGTTCCTGAGGATCCCGTCGAGCAGGAGCGCTTCAAGCGCCGGCTTACAGCCACAGCAAACAGCCTGGAGAAAAAGCAATAACAGCTTCGAGTTGATCAAGATCTGCTAGCGGATAGATGGACTGAAGTCCTGGCGGCCGAGGAATACGAAATCGAACGCCCAACCAAGAGTTACCCAAAGCGCAGGTTGCCACCCCAACTCGAGGAAGAAGCATTAAAACCTGTGTATGATGTGGCTGATCGGCCACCTCATGGCCGAGACAGAGGGGCATATCAGCCCGAAGTCCAGCCGGCACCCCGTCGCCAGACTAACAAAAACAACAAGGCCCGGGGCAACACGCGGGACCTACGGGACGTATTGGAAAACAAAGCAGGACATACAAGATCGATCTATGGATCACGGGGTCGTGCCAAAACGTGTGACGATGACCGTCACGCCGGATACACGAAAAGCAAATTCGGCCGGGCCGAATATAGCAGACAAGACTCGTATGAACTGCATCATGACATAGCCCGGCACAGAGGCGCCGCACACCCCCTATGCTTCACCGATGAAGTAATGGATCATGAATTCCCAGAAGGATTCAAACCCGTGAACATCAAGTCACACGATGGCACAACAGACCCCGCGGTATGGATCGAGGATTTCCTCCTCCGCATCCACATGGCCCGCGGTGATGATCTACATGCCATCAAGTACCTCCCACTAAAACTCAAAGGACCAGCTCGGCATTGGTTGAATAGCCTGCTAGCAAACTCCATTGGCAGTTGGGAGAATTTGGAAGATGCATTCCTTGACAACTTGCAGGGCACTTATGTGCGACCACCAGATGCTGATGACTTGAGCCACATAAACCAACAGCCAGGGGAATCGGCCAGGAAATTCTGGACCCGGTTCCTAACTAAAAAGAACCATATTGTCGATTTTCCGGATGCCGAGGCCTTAGCGGCATTTAAACATAACATCCGGGACGAGTGGCTCGCCCGACACCTCGGCCAAGAGAAGCCAAAGTCCATGGCAGCCCTCACGACACTTATGACCTGCTTTTGCGCTCGCAAGGACAGCTACCTGGCTCGCAGCAACAACACATCAAGAAATCCTGGCAATTCAGTTGCCAAAGATACTAACGGTAGACCATGCCGCAATAGACACAAGCACCGCAACAACGGAGATAACGCCGAAGAAACGGCAGTCAATGCTGGATTCAATGTCTCTAAATCCGGTCAGCGGAAAAAGCCGTTCAAAAGAAGCAATTCGGGCCCGTCCAGTTTGGACCGCTTACTCAATCGCTCGTGTCAAATTCACGGCACCCCCGATAAGCGATGCAATCACACCAATAGAGAATGATGGGTGTTCAAGCAGGCCGGCAAGTTGAATGCCGAAAACAAGGACAAGGGGCTGCATAGCGACGACGAGGAGGAGCCTCGGCCGCCGAACACAGGAGGACAGAAGAGGTTCCCTCCACAAATGAAAACGGTGCACATGATATACGCAACCCATATTCCCAAGAGGGAAGGGAAGCGTGCACTAAGGGACATCTATGCGATGGAGCCAGTTGCCCCAAAGTTCAACCCATGGTCCTCTCGTCCGATCACATTCGATCGCAGGGTCCACCCCACTAGTATCCGTCATGGTGGATCTGCCACATTGGTCCTTGACCCCATCATTGTCGGATTTCACCTCACTCGAGTCCTTATGGACGGCGGCAGCAACCTGAACCAGCTCTATCAGGATACAATGTGCAAAATGGGCATAGACCCTTCGAGGATCAAACCCACCAAAACCACTGAGGGAGTCCTGGATTAGGGGGTGTCCGGATAGCCGGACTATAACCGTTGGCCGGACTCCTAGACTATGAAGATACAAGATTGAAGACTTCGTCCCGTGTCCGGATGGGACTTTCCTTGGCGTGGAAGGCAAGCTTGGCGATATGGACATGTAGATCTCCTTCCGTTGTAACCGACTCTGTGTAACCCTAACCCTCTCCGGTGTCTATAAAAACCGGAGGGTTTTAGTCTGTAGGACGAATAACAATCATACCATAGGCTAGCTTCTAGAGTTTAGCCTCTCTGATCTCGTGGTAGATCTACTCTTGTACTGCCCATATCATCAATATTAATCAAGCAGGAGTAGGGTTTTACCTCCATCGAGAGGGCCCGAACCTGGGTAAAAACATCGTGTCCCTTGTCTCCTATTACCATCCGCCTGGACGCACAGTTCGGGACCCCCTACCCGAGATCCGCCGGTTTTGACACCGACATTGGTGCTTTCATTGAGAGTTCCTCTGTGTCGTGACTTGTAGGCCCGATGGCTCCTCCGATCATCAACGGCGATGCGGTCTAGGGTGAGACTTTTCTTCCCGGACAGATCTTCGTATTCGGTGGCTTTGCACTACGGGCGAATTCGCTTGGCCACCTAGAGCAGATTGAAAGCTACGCCCCTGGCCGCCAGGTCAGATTTGGAAGCTTGAACTACACGGCTGATATCCGCGGAGACTAGATCTTCAACGGATTTGAGCCACAGTCGGGCATGCAGCACTGTCACGAAGGGCATGATCTAGCTCTACCGCCGAACAGTGCCCTGGAGGCCGCACCCGTGTCCGCTCCGACCCTTAGCTCGGAGCCGACTGCACCAATCGAGGAATGGTGGCTGGACACCGCCTCGGGGGCTGCAATCTCTACGGCGATCGAGCCGAACACCAGCCTTGTCCTCTGCGAAGCCCATGACTCCAAGGTGCCGGACTCCTCTTGGACTCCGAGCCCCCCGCGCCCTTGCCAATCGAATCCGGTTGGGCGCCGATCATGGAATTCACCGCCGCGGATATCTTTCAGCACTCGCCCTTTGGCGATATTCTGAATTCACTAAGGTCTCTCTCTTTGTCAGGAGAGTCCTGGCCGGATTATGGCCAATAAGATTGGGATGCGGACGACGAAGATATTCGATGCCCACCCACCACCCACTTCATAGCCACTGTCGATGATTAAACCGACATGCTAGACTTCAACTCCGAAGACATCGACGGTATGGACGACGATGTAGGAGACGAGCAGGAACCAGTGCCTATAGGGCACTGGAAAGCCACCTCGTCATATGACATATATATGGTGGATACACCCAAAGAAGGCAATGGTGACGGAACAACAGGGGATGACCCCTCCATGAAGCAACCAAAGCGTCGGCGTCAACGGCACCGCTCTAAGTCCCGCCAAAGCAAAAACGGTGAAACCGGCACCGGAGACAATAACACCCCGGACAGTGCCGAAGACAACTCCCTCCAGCAAGATTCAACGCAGGAGGATGGAGAAGCCAGCCCTCCTGAGAAGGCGGCAGACATACAGGAAGAGGATGACAATTACATGCCTCCCTCCAAAGACGAGGCAGGCCTCGGCGACGACGAATTTGTCGATCCCGAGGATCCCGCCGAACAAGAGCGCTTTAAGAACAGGCTTATGGCCACGGCGAGTAGCCTCAAGAAAAAAACAGCAGCAGCTTAGAGTTGATCAATACTTGCTAGCCGATAGATGGACTGAAGTCCTGGCGACCAAAGAGTATGAACTCGAACGCCCCTCCAAGAGCTACCCAAAGCGCAGGCTGCTACCCCGATTAGAGGAGGAAGCACCTAAACTTACATCACCAGCGCATGACGCGGTCGATCGGCCACCTCGTGGCCATGGCAAAGAGGCCTCACGGCCCTCCGCTCAATCCGTACCCCGGCGTCGCTCAAAAAATACCAAGGCACGGGGAAACGCACTAGACCTGCGCGATATGCTGGAGGACAAGGCAAGGCGAACAAGATCGATCTACGGATCACGTGGGCGCCCCACGACTCGAGACGATAACCGTCACGCCGGATACACCAAATCTGGCCGGGCCGAACACAGCAGACAAAGCTCATTTGAGCTACGTCGTGATATAGCCCAGTACAGAGGCGCCGCACACCCATTATGCTTCATGGATGAAGTAATGGATCATCAGATCCCAGAGGGTTTCAAACCCGTAAACATCGAATCATACGATGGCACAGCAGATCCTGCGGTGTGGATCGAGGATTATCTCCTTCATATCCACATGGCCCGCAGCGATGATCTACACGCCATCAAATACCTCCCACTAAAGCTTAAAGGACCAGCTTGGCATTGGCTCAACAGCTTGCCAGCAGAATCAATTGGGTGTTGGGAGGACATGGAAGCTGCATTCCTCGACAATTTCCAAGGCACCTATGTGCGACCACCAGACGCCGATGATCTAAGCCACATAATTCAGCAGACAGAGGAATCGGCCAGACAATTCTGGACACGGTTCCTGACCAAGAAAAATCTGATCGTCGGCTGTCCGGATGCAGAGGCCCTAGCAGCCTTCAAACATAACATCCGTGATGCCCGGCACCTAGGACAGGAAAAGCCGAAATCCATGGCCGCCCTCACGACACTCATGACCCGCTTTTGCATGGGAGAAGACAGCTGGCTAGCTCGTAGTAATAACATGACCAAGAGCCCTGGTAATTCGGATACCAAGGACAGCAATGGCAGGTCGCGTTGCAACAAGCACAAGCGCCGCATTAACGGCGACAGTGCTGAGGATACGACAGTTAATGCCGGATTCAGAGGCTCTAAACCCGGTGAGCGGAAAAATTCATTCAAGAGAAATACTCCGGGCCCGTCCAGTTTGGACAGAATACGCGATCGCTCGTGCCAGATACATGGCACCCCCGAAAAGCCAACCAATCACACCAACAGGGACTGTTGGGTGTTCAAGCAGGCAGGCAAGTTACATGCCAAAAACAGAGACAAAGGGGCTGCATAGCGATGACGAGGAGGAGCCCCGGCCGCCGAACAATAGTGGACAGAAGGGTTTCCCCCCACAAGTGCGGACGGTGAACATGGTATACGCAACCCACATTCCCAAGCGGGAGCGGAAGCGTGCACTCAGGGACGTATATGTGTTAGAGCCAGTCCCCCCAAAGTTCAACCCATGGTCCTCCTGCCCGATCACTTTTGATCGCAGGGACCACCCCACTAGCATACGGCATGGCGGATTCGCCGCATTGGTTCTTGACCAAATCATTGACGGATTTCACCTCACTAGAGTCCTTATGGACGGCGGCAGCAGCCTGAACCTGCTTTATCAGGATACAGTGCGGAAAATGGGCAAAGATCCCTCAAGGATTAAACCCACAAAAACGACCTTTAAAGGCGTCATATCAGGTGTAGAGGCCAACTGTACTGGCTCAGTTACACTCGAAGTGGTCTTCGGATCCCCGGATAATTTCCGAAGCGAGGAGTTAATCTTCGACATAGTCCCGTTCCGCAGTGGCTATCATGCACTTCTCGGACGAACCGCATTTGCAAAATTCAACGCGGTGCCGCACTACGCATACCTCAAGCTCAAGATGCCAGGCCCTCGAGGAGTCATTATGGTCAATGGAAACACCGAACGCTCTCTCCGAATGGAGGAGCATACGGTGGCGCTGGCAGCGGAAGTACAGAGCAGCCTCTCAAGGCAATTCTCCAGTCCGGCTTTTAAACGTCCGGACACCGTCAAGCGCGCCCGGAGTAACCTACAACAAGACCGCCTGGCACGTTCCGAGCAAGCGTAGCGATACAGCCCCAACCCCAGCCCTCACGAAACTGCGAAATCAGTACCACGCGTACATGACTATGCCCTGAAAATTCCATGGGCACAGGGGGAGGGGCACGGCCACGGCATGCCCTAAATACAGCTCAACCGCACCAGGGGCTCCCGATTTCGTCACTTTTTCTTACTTTGAGGACTCCATCATCCGGAAGGTCTCTATAACGAGGAAAATACCTGTCTTACATATCATCTCGCAGCTCACCCCCGGAGGGGGACATGTCAAATAGTCCCATCTCTTGCTTATCGCATTATTTGTATCGTTCTGCTTTTACAGCAGCATTTTAAAATAAACAATGCTTAGCTTCAGCCTATTACTGCATTCTCAATTCATTTCTTTTTTAAATATATATGTTCAGTTATGACATTTAGCACCCGTACACTTTGGTACGGCTAACACGCCAGGGGCTCAAGCACCCCATAACATGGCGTGAGAAGTCCGAACACTTTCACAAGTGCGGCCCTCCGATCTTATAGCATTATATGCATCAGCTCTGAATCATGTCTTTGGTCAATAGTTGGGTTTGCCCGGCTCCCATGTTTTGGTACCTTACGTTCCGCTATATCGGCTAAGGTAGCGCTGGGAGAACTACTGCAATCGTGCCCCAGTTGAGCTGGGCCTAAGCACCTCAGTAGAGAAAGCTAAAACTGACTGTCATGATAGGGCGAGAGCTGGTCGCTGTTCGGGAAGGTTTCGAGTCCTTAAAGACTTATGCCGCTTAGAGCGAGGAGCCGGCTTTGTCTGGCCTAGGCGTGTATAGCGCCTCAAACTCGGTCTTCCGAATACTAGGGGCTTCACCAAAATTTAAAATTATAGAATGCTATGGCTAAGTAAGAGTGATAACGCATTATAGTCCGATTGCCTTGTTCGTTGCGCTGAGCACCTCCCTCAAAGGACCCAAGAATGGGAAAAAGAGTGCTCAGGTTTATCCCGAACAACCCAGCACTCGTGGCATGGGGGCAAAAGCCGACGACTCGCCATCTCTCAAATGTAATAAACGGCCGCACAGAAGGTAATATTTTAAATTAAACAAGCGTTGCATAGCGCATATGAACAAGTTTTCAGCGCACAGGATAAAACGACCAAAGTTTCACTCAAATATTACATCTTTCGAGCATTCATCCGCCACAAGGCGGGCACCCTTCAAGACACCCTCGTAATACATCTCGGGGTGGCGATGCTCCTTGCCCTGTGGTGGCCCGTCCTTCACAAGCTTTACGGCATCCAATTAGCCCCAGTACACCTTAGCACGAGCAAGGGCCCTACGGGCACCCTCGATACAGACGACCTCAAGCCTCGGACAGGGGTCCACCAGCCGCCTCACCAGCCCGAAGTAGCTCCTCCCAGGCAGGGCCTCTCCAGGCCATAGCCGAACTATAAAGCCCTTCAGGGCCTGTTCGGCCACCTTGTGGAGCTCGACGAGTTGCTTCAACTGGTCGCTCAGAGGCACCGGGTGTCCGGCCTCATCGTACTGAGACCAGAACCCTTCTCCATCGAGCTGCCCTCCTCGGCTCGATAGAAGGCGGCAGCATCGGACACGCTGCAGGGCAAATCTGTGAATGCTCCTGGAGAGCTCCGGATTCTGGTAAGTAACAAATAATTCACTTTCACATGCTTGCTTTGCATAAAGAAAGCCTTACCCGCCACTATCTTCTTCATCGCCTCAACTTCTTGGAGGGCCTTCTGGGCTTCGGCCTTGGCACTTTCAATTGTCGCCGCGAGCTCGGACTCTCGCGTCTTTGAGTCAAGCTCCAAACTCTCATGTTTTTTCATGAGAGCCTGGAGCTCTTGCCGCACCTCGCCAACCTGCGCCTCATGCTTCTCCCGCTCGGTGCGCTCCGTGGACGCCTTCTTTTCGGCCTCAGACAGCGCCTGCTTAAGGGTTGCCACTTCAGTTTTGGCCCCTACAATAGCCACATTAATCCTGTCATTTTCTTGCAACTGCACCTTTTATATATATTTAAAAAAGGTATCTCTTACCTTCTTTGTCCTCGAGCTGCTTCTTGCCAAGGCCGAGCTCTTGCTCGGACCGCTCGAGGTTCTGCTTCAGCGTGTCCACCTCTGCAGTCAATGCGGCGGACGCCAGCAGTGAAGCCTGCATACGCATATTGACTTACTTTTGTTAGACTTCTGCGAATGTTATTAGATCCTCTATTCGGCTTTTCTTTCCGAACGCCAAACACAGCATCAGGGGCTACTGTCTATGCGGTAATATTTTTACATATTTTTTACATACCTCAAAGCCCATCAACAAGCAGGCACAGGCTTCGGTCAGCCCGCCCTTAGCAGAATGAACCTTCTGAATCGTCGCACTCATAATAGTGCGGTGCTCCTCATCGATGGAGGCGCTGTTAAGCACCTCCAGCAAGTTATCCGGTGCCTCCGGTTGGGCGGAGGTCACCGGCGTTGTAGGCTTGCAGTTCTTCTTAGGGGGCCGCCTGCCGGACTCCGGAACCTTTGAAGGTTCCCGAGCGGTGTCCGACCTAGGGCCGGACTCGGAGCCCTTGGGGGTTTTGTCCCCTGGGCACCGGGAGTCCGGGAGGTCGCCTTGCGGCGCCTCCGGGGCCACCTCCTCCTGGCTTGGAGCCTCCTGGGACAACACCTCAGCGTTATCCATAGGGTGAGGGGAGGAGGCGGCCGGAAGTGAAGTACTTTTCACATCCGACGATTCCAGGGAACCGCTCGACGACGTGTCAAGCCCGTCTTTGGGCAAACTACATAAATATATTCGGTGTCAGGAAAAGCTATGCAATAAAGGAATGCCATGAGTCATTCTGGTATCCGAACACTTACGATTTCGCCAGGGGCCTGGCCCTGTGTGGCCACTCCTCTTCGCCGTTGTCGGCGTTGGTCGAGTAGTACGGAAGAAGGGTTTTCCCCTTCTTGGACCCTCCGGCCTCCCCAGTTGGGGCGGCCTTCCTTTTCTTTCCTCTCCCCGCTGGAGGGGGAGAGGCCTCTTCTTCCTCCTCCTGGTCTTCACGGGAGGAGTGCGTCTTGGAGTCGTCGGATGACGACTCCGACACCACCAGATGCCGGGAACTCTTTTGAGTTCCCGTGGCCTTCTTCTTGGCCTTCTTCTCCAGCACCACGTAGGGTGCCGAAACCAGCAGCCCTGTCAAGTGGGCGTCCGCTGGGTCTTCAGGCAAAGGAGCCGGACAGTAGATCTATCCGGACGTCTCCTGCCAATCCTGCTAAAGGTAAGGGAGTTTAGATCCCGCATAAAGTCAAACTATGAAAAATAAATATCATATAAAAGGTAAAAACAGCTTACCGCGCTGGCTTGACGTTGCGCGCTGAAACCGCGATCCTTAGTAGCGGATGCGGGAGCTTCGGCACCCTTGAATAGCACCTTCCAGGCATCTTCGTACGTTGTGTCGAAGAGCCTGCTCAGGGTTTGGTGCTGGGCCGGATTGAACTCCCACAAGCTGAAAGCTCGTTGTTGGCATGGGAGTATCCGGGGATGAGCATGACCTAGACTACATTGACAAGCTTGAGCTTCTTGTTCACCAGGGTTTGGAAGCATGTTTGGAGTCCGGTCAGCTCTCCCTTTTTGCCCCATGATAGGCCCGTCTCCTTCCAGGAGGTGAGCCGCGTAGGAGCTCCGGACCGGAACTCGGGGGCTGCGACCCATTTAGGGTCACGCGGCTCGGTGATGTAGGACCACCCCGCTTGCCACCCCTTTAAGGTCTCCTAGAAAGAGCCCTCGAGCCATAGGACGTTGGGCATTTTGCCCACCATGGCACCTCCGCACTCCGCCTGGCAGGGGCGCACTACCTTCGGCTTGTCGTTAAAGGTCTTCAGCCATAAACCGAAGTGGGGTGGGATGCAGAGGAAGGCCTCGCACACGACGATGAACGCCTAGATGTTGAGGATGAAGTTTGGGGCCAGATCGTGGAAATCTAGGCCGTAGTAGAACATGAGACCCCGGACAAATGGGTGGAGAGGAAAACCTAGTCCGCGGAGGAAATGGGTGAGGAACACCACCCTCTCATGGGGCCTTGGGGTGGGAAGGGTCTGCCCCTTTTCGGGAAGCCGGTGCGCGATGTCGTTAGACACGTATCCGGCCTTCATCAGCTTTTTGATGTGTCCCTCCGTTACGGAGGAGACCATGCACTTGCCTCCCGCTCCGGACATGGCTGGAGAAGGTTGAGGTGGGGAGTGCGAACTTGGGCGCTGGAGCTCGAGTATGCGAAAATGGATGAGCAAAGGAGGAAGAAGGCATAGGTGAAAAGGTGGATCCTTATCCCCTTATATGGGCGGACGAAACTGCGTGCCCCCACCAGCCTGGTAAAACTCGCTTATCTCCCAAGCGCCGTAATCAATGGCGCGGTTGGGTTACCCACGCCCGTATTGATGAGAATCCTGGAATAAGGGGACACGATCTCTGCTTCGACAAGACGTGCCAAGGAAACCGCCTCGCTAAACACGCTGAGGTGGGACAACAAAACGAATAAAGACTTGGCCATGGTGTGATGTTACACTACGGGGTACGTCAGCAGATTAGATTTGTGTAAATGTTATTCTCTCTATGGCAATATGTGGAACTTATTTTGCAGAGCCGGACACTATCCTTGTGTTCCTAATCTTCTACGAAGTATTCAGAGGAGGATCCCGCCTTGCAATGCCAAAGACAATTTGCGCGCCGAACTCGTCGTCATTGAAGCCTGGTTCAGGGGCTACTGAGGGAGTCCTGGATTAGGGGGTGTCCCAATAGCCGGACTATAACCGTTAGCCGGACTCCTGGAATATGAAGATACAAGATTGAAGACTTCGTCCCGTGTCCGGATGGAACTTTCCTTGGCGTGGAAGGCAAGCTTGGCGATACGGATATGTAGATCTCCTTCCATTGTAACCAACTCTGTGTAACCCTAACCCTCTCCGGTGTCTATATAAACCGGAGGGTTTTATTCTGTAGGACGAACAACAATCATACCATAGGCTAGCTTCTAGGGTTTAGCCTCTCTGATCTCGTCGTAGATCTACTCTTGTACTACCCATATCATCAATATTAATCAAGCAGGAGTAGGGTTTTACCTCCATCGAGAGGGCCCGAACCTGGGTAAAAACATCGTGTCCCTTGTCTCCTGTTACCATCCGCCTAGACGCATAGTTCAGGACCCCCTACCCGAGATCCGCCGGTTTTGACACCGACAACCACCTTTAAAGGTGTAATCCCAGGTGTAGAGGCCTGTTGCACGGGCTCAATCACACTGGAAGTGGTCTTCAGATCTCCGGACAACTTTTGAAGCGAGGAGTTAATCTTCGATATCGTCCCCTTTCGCAGCGGCTATCACGCACTGCTGGGACGAACCGCATTTGCCAGATTCAATGCGGTACCGCATTATGCACACCTCAAACAAAATGCCAGGACCACGCAGGGTTATAACAGTTAATGGAAACACAAAGCGCTCGCTCCGCACGGAGGAGCACACTGCGGCCCACGCAGCGGAAGCGCAAAGCAGCCTTATTAGGCAAACTGCCAATTTGGGGAAAAAGACTTCGGACACCTTCAAGCGAGTCCGAAGTACCCCGAAGGAGGATCGGCAGGCACGTTTTGAGCTCGACTAGCAATTCAGCCTCCGTCCTAGTCCCGGTCAAGTGGCGAAATTTGCGCCGCGCGTACATAACTACGCACTCAAGATACCATGGGCATAGGCGGAGGCACCACTACGGCACGTCCCACAATGCGGCTCAACCACCCCAGGGGTTGTATACCTTTATCAATTTCTCTCTTTCAGGACCTTACTCTCTGGAAGCCCTTTCCAACAGTCTAATTGTTGGACCCATCGCGGTAAGGAAATACCAAGGAAGCAAGACGCTCTGGCGTACAAGGGAATCCCTAGGTGATCTCTGATAACGATCAAAATACCTGTTTTACATACCCGTACGCAGCTTGCCCTTGGATAGGACATGTCAAATGGTCCTATTTTTTTGCTTATTGCACTACTTGTATCCGTACGCTTTGACAACAATGCATAGAGTTAGCCTATTATTGCATTCCCCTTTCTGTTTTTTCTTTCTTTTCCTTGTCTACTTATTTATGACAAATTGCACCCGTACATTCTGGTACGACTAGTGCGCCAGGGGCTTCAGTATACCCCATAACACGGCGTGAGAAGTCCGAACACTTTCGATAGTGCAGCACCCCGAACTTATAGCATTATATGCATCAGCTCCGAATCATGTCTTGGGTCAATAGTTGGGTTTGCCCGGCTCCCATGTTTTGGTACCTTACGTTCCGCAACATCGGCTAAGGTAGCACTTGGAGAACTACTGCGATTGTGTCCCAGTTCTTCCAGACGAGCACCTCAGTAGAGAAAGCCAAAAACTGACTATCATGATGAGGCGAGAGCTGGTCGCTGTTCGAGAGGTCTCAAGTCCTTAAATAATTTTTCCGCTTTGGGTGAGGAGTCGGCCTTGTCTTACTTAGGCGTATATAGTGCCCCAAATGCGGCCTTCCGAATACTAGGGGCTTCGCCAAAATTTAAAATTGTAGACTTCTATGGCTAAGTGAGAGTGATAAAGTTTTATAGTCCGATTGCCTGGTTCGTTGTGCTGAACACCTCCTTCGAAGGACTCAAAATTGGGATAAAGATTGCTCAGGTTTATCCCGAACACCTCAGTACTAATTACATGGGGGCAGAAGCCGATGACTGGCCAACTCTCAGATTTTATAAACGGTCGCACAGAAGGTAATGTTTTAAATTAACAAGCGTTGCATAGCGCAAATGAACTTGTTTCATATTACAAGATCACATGAGTACATTCATTCAAATATTACATCCTTAGCACATTCCTCCGCCACAAGGCGAGCACCCTTCAAGACACTATCATAATACTTTTCGGTGTGGCGATGCTCCTTGCCCTCCGGCGGCCCCTCCTTCACCAGCTTTTCGGCGTCCAGCTTCGCCCAGTGCACCTTCGCCCGGGCAAAAGCCCTGCACACACCCTCGATGCAGACGGACCGCTTTATGACTTCAAACCATGGGCAGGCATTCACAAGCCGCCTCACCAGACCGGAGTAGCTATCCTCGCTAGGCCACATCCGGACTATAAGATCCTTCATGGCCTGTTCGATCGCCTTGTGAAGCTCGACCAGTTGCTTCAATTGGTCGCTCAAGGGCATTGGGTGTTCGGTTGTCGCGACCGGTTTTCCGGGCTTTAATTTCCAGAAAATGGCCATCGAGCTCATCAGCCCCAGGATTACTGTTAGCTGATGAGGCATCAACTTGATACAGAAATTCCAAGCAAAAGTACAAAATATGCAGTACAAGACCATTGTGGCCTATGAGTACATCAAATGGTTTCTAGTGGTTGAGGGCGGAAGCAGTTTGTGGATCACCACGGTCTATGGGACTTCATTTCCCACGGGAACAGCTGACCAGGTTAACTCCTATCTTCGCGAGTCTGCTATCACTGTTGCTTTGGTTCCGGGGCTGCCATCACGTCGCTCCTCTCCAAGCAAGCAATCTGGCCAAGACAATAGCCAGGGACAAGCCAGTGAGTACTTTGAATGTACTCGCAAACATAAAGAACACGGGTATAATATAAATAATCAACATGCACGGAAATATTCTATGATCACATCGTCAATCGTAAAATAAAATCTTGATGCATGCAAGCAGGTTATTTATATTCAACCGGAATATGTAATGACAGAATAGTAATAAAATGCACTGATCGGATCTCTGAAGCGACGTCTCGAAAGGATAGTAAAAGTGAGCATGCCTCAGTCGAGCGTCTTAGCGACACCTCATAAAGGGCTTATAAGTAAATGAAATAATAAACATGCCACAGTCAGGCGTCTGAGCGACGCCTCGTAAAGGGCTTATAGATTAAATAAAATAACAAGCCTGCCACAGTCGGGCGTCTGAGCAACTCCACATAAAGGGCTTATAAGGAAATGAAATAATAAACATGCCACAGTCGGACGTCTTAGCGACGCCACATAAAGGGCTTATATGGAAATGAAATAATAAACATGCCACAGTCGGGCGTCTGAGCGACGCCACATAAAGGGCTTATATGGAAATGAAATAATAAACATGCCACAGTCGGGCGTCTGAGCGACGCCACATAAAGGGCTTATGAGGAAAATGAAATAATCATAGTGAATATCTAGGAGGTGGTACCGTTCCAGGGATATTCCTTATTTCAAACAATACAAACGGTTAGTCCATAATGATAACAATCATAACCATCATATATCACAGGTCTTAATCAATATTCGGGTTTAGTGGTTTTTCCTCCGTAGACCGGCACTAAGACCGACACTTGACCCATCCCAGACTGTAATCCTTAACCAAGGACACGGCTATCCGAATAGGTTTAATCTCTCTCCAGAGGGTGTACTCTTTACCCACGAGTAACGGATTCCTTTAGTCCATCGGGACTAATTCCGCCTACGGTCTTTTAATTGAAAACACACCTGACTTGCACACACCAGCTTAACTCACCGGTGTTTGGAATCACCCACGACACCTGTCAAGAAAACTCTAAGTGGGGAGGCTACAACCTCGCGTAGCATGGGATCAAATTTCCATCACGCGCTCTAAGGGGTATCCCCCTCTCGGTCCCAACCGGATACACCCAGGCCCCCGGACCAGGTGGCATGCCTACCGGATGCAGCCGATATCTTCCACCATGGCCTCTCTGTACGGTGTGTGCCAAGACAAGGGTTATCAACTTACTGAACCATACCCCACCTACGGTAGGGACCAGTGGCAGTACGAAATAAGTATGGGGGGTTACCGGAACATAACTCGATCTATGGCCGACTCGGGAGGCTTATGAGTTTCCTGCATGACATGTGTAACAAAATTATTTCAACCAACAAATCAACACTCATTGTACCTTACCATGCCATACCGGATACAACCGTCCCGACGGAGACCGGCGACAAGCTCACGCCCACCAAAGGCAGAGGCTTTTCCCGGATTCCTCTCCAGCATGCATGTAAGGTACATGAGGATGATTACCATCATAAGCATGTACATTTCCAACAGCAAGGAAATCACAAAAATGCTTCCATGCAAATGATCATATCACATGAAATAACAATACTCCGAAATGAGGTGGTGTTATAAACGTGTCAACTATCACATTGAAATATTATTCCGGGGTTCAGGATGCTTGCCTTCAAGGTGTGGAGAGGTGGGGGTGCTCTCCAAAACTTTTTGAAAGTTTTCTTCCTCTCTCCAAAACCCTATTTTCAAAAATATGCAAATAACACATATTTCAAAAACAGTACAAAAAAGTTGTTTGGAAAATTTTCAAATAAAACTTAAAATAAACTAGACATAATTTGAGAGACGTAGGAAAAAGAATCAATTCATTTGGAGTTATATTTAAAAAGTTATAGGCAGTCAAAGTTCTGGTCAAATCTGTTTTTAAAAATATAACAAAAAGAAAACGTTTCAGTCTCGAATACGCTTTCGGTGTAGGGTTACGTACTTTGGGGTTTTACGCTTTCACTTCACACGCGTGGCGGCGAGGTGGGCCACTGACAGTGGGGCCAGGGGGCCCACTGGTCAGGTTTGACTAGTCTTCTCCCTCCTCTTCCTCTGTCCCGAGCGGAGGCGGAACTCTGGCGATCGTCGCCGGCGTTTGGCGGCTCCTCGCGGGGCCTCGAGGGCGGGGATGGATCTTCCACTCAAGGGCGGTTCTCCCGGTGGTCGTCAGGCAGGAGGGGACGGAGGGAGCTGCCGGCGGCGAGCTTCTCGGCGGAGGTGGCCTCCAGAGTAAAGTGCTTTTGGAGCTGCGGTGGCTCCCGATCAAAATCGAGCAGGGGAAAGTGTTCACGGGAGGGAGAGAAGGTTCCTGGTGGAGAGAGTGGAGAGGGGGAGGTCCTAGTGGTGCCAGAATGGCCGGGGCGGTGGCGGCGCAAGGAGTTGCCGGAGACGGGGAAGAAAACCTCCCTGGGTCGAATGCGAGCTAGGGGAGTGCCATTGGGGTGGCCTGAGGTTGCCTGCGTGCGGGAACGGGCTCGGGGCTTCCTTAAATAGGCGAGTCGAGGCGGTTCCGACGATGGCCGGGGATTAGAACGCCGGCGACCACCATTCTGTAGCTGCAGGGCATCGTGGCGAGGCTGGGGATGGCGGCAGGAGCTAGCGGACGAGCAGCTACTCTTCCGAGGGCGAGCTGGCGAGCGGAGGTGGCTTGGGCAGCGCTGGCCACCGCAGGAGTTGTCGGGCGGCGTTGGCGGCTAGCTGCTGGCCTGCCGGAGACGTGGCGAGAGCTGTGGGGCTTGTGGGGGCAGAAGGGGACATGGCGTGCTGGCTACGGTCGGTCACGGACCGGAGTGAGTGCGGGGCTGGACAGGCGGCTCGGGCGCACGTGTGGCTGCAATTGGCGCGCTCTGGGCGCGCCCAGTGCACGCATGGGACATGCTCGACGAATAGCCAGGGCGTGTTAGAGGCCTCGGGTGAGGCTGGGAATTAGCAGACCTAGGTCATGAGTAGCGAGGAGTCTGTTGGACAAGGTAGTCAGGCAAGGGAAGCAAGATCATTGTGCAAGCTAAAACTCATGTCAAAACTGGTCATGCCTACAGGGTGCTCGACAGAATGCCACATGCACCTAGGCATCTCTTGGGGTGGCCAAAACTTCCAGATCAGTGTCTCTTTAGATGAAAGAGGAGGTGGTGAGGTTAGTTTGTAAAAAGAACAAACTTATTAGTGCAAGTTTTGCAAAACTTCAGTTTTGGACAGAAAGAAAAGGGTATGATTGCAAGCACTTAGAGTCATCCAATGGGACAACTCTCCTGGACTTAATTATGTAATTAGTTCTACTCAAAATATGGTTGCTGTACAAGGGTTTGGCAAGGTGCACTACAAGCATGAGAAAGCTCAAGGGCCAAAGAGCAAGCAAGAATATGGTTGTTGTACAAACCATCATGTTGGACCAAAATGAAGATGAGGTTGATCCACTCAAAATTCTCAAATAACATCACCGGGTTTTGCATAAATTTGCATCATATGCTACTAGCAATATCCCATAATTTTGGTGGAGGCTAGAAAGAAGTACTTAAACGGGTTGTAGTGTAAAATTGCCCACTGGACCAGAGAAGGAAATTGGGTGTAGAGCTCAAATTATTTCAAGAATAAAATTTATTTTTGCACAAAAGTGATTTAAAAACATCACATGACATCTCCAAATTTTGGTTGGAATATTAAGTGATTTTATCAAATGGTTGTAGTTCAAATATGGCCATATAACCTTGAAAAATCATTTTTCAAGAAACTAAAGATCATGCAAATTAATTATGTAATTAGTTCTACTAATGAAAGAAAAGTTTTTCTTGAGAGTTTTAAACAAGTCTAAAAACATATTTGAAAAGTTTTCACTTTGGGGAAAACTCCATAATAACAAGGGGGAAAATGGTTCAGAATTAAAAGGAAGCCCAGAAAATAAAAGTTTTAATTTCTGGGAAGATTTTTATTTAATAAAACAAGGCCAAAAAATTTTGGGTGTCACAACAGTACCCCCCTTAAGAAAAATCTCGTCCTCGAGATTTGTTAAAAGCTGTTTTAAGCAAATAATATGCAATAATAAGAAAAGTGGCTATAGTGAGAGGGCAATAAGTGGTGTAAAACCACAGTGTGGACACTGGCGTTGCGTGGAAAAATCTACGGTTCGGGACAAAAACGTGAGATTTTTACGACGGATATAAATTTAGGATATATTCTAAATTTACGAATACGCTGATCGCACCCAAGAGCACAGTGCTCTCTCTGGCTGACAGGTGGAACCAGGGCCCATTGTCGGCCTCTTCTTCTTCCTCTGGCTCTCTCTTCTTCCTCTCTCCCGCGCGCTTTCCCGCGCTTTCTCCACCGGCGACGTCTAGCGCGTAGGGCATCTAGGCCGTACCGTGGTAGTGCACGGCGTGTGTAAGTGCATATAGTGCCCCTTAGTGATTTTGGTGTATTGAAGACTTATAGGTTAAGTATCTAATGTGTTTATGAGTGTACACAGGTCTATAAGTCTATGAGGAGTTTGATATTTACAGAGAAAGTCGACCCCTAAAAATGAAGTTCTTCGACTAAAGACTTTGATATTTTAAAGACTTTCTGAAGACTTTGAAAGTGAAGAAATTGGTGTGACCTTGAAGACTTTGTATTCATTCGAGGAACATGAAGCGTGAAGACTTTTGTTTTCGTAGTTTCATTTTCTCTTTCTTGAGTCATAGGAAACACCGTACTGTTAAAGGGGGTCGAGGAAATACTAAGGAGAAAATTTCCATGTGATGCTCAACTCAAATCCTACACCTACCAATCCCTTCGAGTGAAGCCATTGGAAATCTCATACAGTTCAGTCAATTTCTTCAGTGACAGAGACGCAGTTCTTCTGGTCACTAAGGACTTTGCTCTGACTGAGGAGTTAGGAATTCGCCAGTGCGGATTGCCTACACTGTGAGGAACATGATAGCCCTGAGGAATTTGTACCTCAAATTTCCGACCGTTGTTGTGCTGCGCGCCAGCTGTCCGAAAATATCTTGTCCACCTAACAGTCATATCATTGAAGGGCATTTATGTCTTGTCATGTCGGGCTGCTCCCTAGGCTATAAATAGCCGCCCCCTACAACCACTAGCTGGTTGGCTGCTCCGCGAGAAATTGACACTTATCATTTGAGAGCAACCCATCCTCCGAGGACTTTGAGCGAAAATCATCAAGTGAGGAAAATCCAAAATCCAAACCCAAAACACCTACAAACCCAAAGTGATTGAGCATCACTGAAGAGATTGATCTTGCGTGGATCCGATGCTTGTTACCTTTGAAGACTGTGCTTCTTCCAGACGGTTAGGCGTCAAGGTCTAGAGCATCCAAGAGGAATTGTGGATCGCCGAGTGACCAAGTCTATGAAGGTTTGGAAGTCACCTGAAGACTTACCACGAGTGATTGGGCGAGGACTGTGTGTTCTTAGCTCAAGGAGAATACGGTGAGGACTTGGTGTCCCGAGCTGCGTGCTCAGGACTGGGTGTCCGGGACTGTGTGTCCTCGAATTTAAATACTCAGCTGCTCCAACCAGATGTACAACTGAGACAGCAGTTGGAACTGGTCTACCAAATCATTGTCTTCACCAAGCTTACTGGTTCTATTTCCTCAACTCTTTCATTTCCTCAGTAGTGTGTTGTTTGTTTATCATATCTGTGTTTGAAGACTTTGACTGAAGACTTTCTCAATTTCCTCAGTTCAATTTCTTCAGTCCGTTTGTCTTCATCTTGTGTTATCCTGTGTTTACGCTTTCTGTACTCTGTGTTTGTCTTCATTTCATCATGATGACTATGCTTGAATTCTATTATGTTTTCATCTGAGTACTTATTCCGCTGCTAGTAGTTCTTCGCTAAGGAATTTCCTCACTAGAAAATTCCTCAGTGAAGAATTTCATAAAAATCGCCTATTCACCCCCCCTCTAGTCGATATAACGCACTTTCAATTGGTATCAGAGCAAGGTACTCCCTTGTTCTGTGTGATTTTGGTTTAACCGCCTGGAGTTTTAGTTATGTCGACCGCAGGTATGATCAAGGTCTCTGCTGGGTGTCCTACCTTCGATGGGACGGACTACCCCTACTGGAAGAATAAGATGCGAATGCATCTTGAGGCAATTGATAACGATCTCTGGTACGTTGTGGAAAATGGTGTTCCCTCCGTCACTCCCTCACTGAACGCTACCGATGTGAAGAGATTCAAGCAACTCGACTCCCAAGCGAAGAATATCATATGTGGCCATCTGAGTAAGGGTCAGTATGGTAGAGTGAGTGCTTTGGAAACTGCAAAGCTTATCTGGGATAGGCTATCCAAGGTCAATGAAGGAGTTTCAACTCAGCGTGACTCAAGAGTTGATGTTCTTCTTAATCTCTTCAATCGCTTCAAAAGACTTGACAATGAAAATGTGCAGCAAACCTTCGATCGCCTCACTGACATCTCAAATGAGCTTCAAGCACTTGGTGCCACGGACATCACCGACCATGAGGTGGTGAAGAAATTGCTGAGATCGCTTGATTCCTCATTTGACACTCTGGCACTGATGATACAAGAGCGTGGTGATTACAAGTCACTTGACCCCGCTGATATTCTCGAGAGGCTAAACACTCATGAGTTCCAGCTTGCTGAGAAGAGAGATCTCTACGGTACAAGCTATAGCAGATCACGTGCACTGAAGGCCAAGGTAGTATCTGAGTCCGAACATGAAGACTCTGGTAGCAGCCTTGGTGATCCTGAAGAACCGAGTCGTGATCTAGCACTGCTTGTGAAGAAATTCCAGAAGTTCTCAAGACGTGGTCGCTTTGGAAAACCCTCAAGGAGCAATGATTCCTCATCCAATGACTATAAGAAGAGGCTTTGTCACAAGTGCAGGAAACCAGGACATTACATCCAAGACTGTCCTCAGTGGGAAAAGGAATCAAAGAAGAAGAAATACAAGGATTACAGTTCTGATGATGCGAAGAAAAAGAAGAAGTCCTCAAAATCTTCATCATCAAAATCCTCAAAGTCTTCGTCTCACAAGAAGAGCAGCTCCAAGAAGGCTCGGGCATTCATTGGCAAGGAAATGGACTCTGAGGCTGAATCTGAAGAAAATGAGGAAGAGGAACAATCTGAAGATTCTGAGTCTGGTGTAGCAAGCCTAGCCCTCGCTACTGCATTCGTCAGCAAATCCATCTTCAACACTGAAGAAAGTGAACTCACCAACAAGGCTGATGAAAGCAGTGATGACTACGCTCCCACCTATTGCTTCATGGCAAAGGGTGCCAAGGTACTCAAATACGCCTCCTCTGAATCTAGCGATGATGAATCTGATGAAAATCTTAAGCCTAGCTACTCTAAACTTGCTAAGATTGCTGTGCAACAACAAAAGGCTTTTGAAAAGGTTCAAAACATGCTAGACAAAAGTGATGATATGTTGGGTGAAGAATTGGATCGCACTAAGGCCTTAACTGAAAATCTTCAGAGACTTCAGACCAGGTTTGATAACCTTCAAAATCATCATAACACTCTCTTATCTGATCATGAGAAGCTTTCTTATGAATATCTTCAAAAGAAGCAAGATCTTGAGAAGCTAAGAGAGAGTTATGAAGATCTTTAGAAGGAGCGCGATTCATTACTTGCTCAACAAATCAGCGCTGCTCAGGAAGAATTTATTCCTCCATGTTTAAAATGCATTGAACGAGAATCTGCTAATTCCTCACCTGAATGTTCAAATGCTTCAAATGTTACAAATTCTTCACCTGCCTCTGCTATCACTAATTCCTCATCTGAGGACATTGCTAGTATTACTGACGATGCAAGACTGAAGAAATTGTACATAACATGCATGTACAAAAGCCTCAAAGGGCATCAGACTCTTTGTGATGTGCTTAAAAAGCAGATCCTCAACAGGAACCCTAGGAAAGAGGGTATTTCCTTTGAGAGGAAACTCAATGCTGATGGTACATATTGGAAGCCTGAGCAGTACCCCAAAACCTCATGGGTTGCTGCAAAGGGACCTCCAGTTGATCCATCTAATCTATCTGGCTATACATGTGAATCTTCTCATTCTTCTGATGAGTTTTTTGACTCCAACTATAAACTGTTCAAAAATCAGAATTGTGAAGTATTTGCTAGATATGTTGGCACTAACTGCAGGAACGGTTCTTCTGTGAAGAAAATCTGGGTTCCCAAAAGGCGCCTTGAAAGTCTTCAGGTGAATGTCCTCATGACACCACCTGTGAAGAAAAGGAACCCCAGATCAAATTCTTCATATGGACCAAATTCTTCACATGAGCATTATTCCTCACATGGATCAAAGTCCTCATATGAACATCATCGTGCTAACAACTCTGTTTCGCAGGGAAGAGCCAAGGGCTATGAATATGAGCATTATTCTTCAAATTATTATGTTCATAAGTCCTCGAAGAATTTCTCTGCTTATTCATATGCTTACCCTAACCGCTCTTATGTGAAACGAAATGGTTTGGCTACTATGCCACCATTCTCATATGGAGCTCGCAGAATGATGAACTCTTTGCCACCCCTTCAGATGTGGGTGGTGAAGAAAAAGAACTAATCTCTTCTGCAGGGTCAGGTCTCCAGACGTACGATAACGTCTGAAGAATTTGCTGGGGACCTGACAAAATGCCTGAAAGGACGCAGGCTAACCATGATGAAATGAACCTTCATTTCACATGTCCTCCCTCTGTTTTATCTGTCTACTACTTTATGAAGTTGATCTGATGAATTGTGATATCATATTCTTCACTGCTGAAGTATATGAGGTCGTAAGTTGCACTAATTCATCTGCAGGATGATCAACCCAAAGCCACTGAATGGGTACTTGATAGTGGATGTACAAATCACATGACTGGTGACAAGAATCTGTTAATGGATGCTCCCTTATCAGCGTCACACATGAAGCATATCATCTTCGCTGATAAAAGCAAAAGTCAGGTATTGGGTCTTGGTAAGGGTGCTATCACAAAGGATCGACACATGGACAAAGTCATGCTTGTTGAGTCCTTAGGATATAATCTTATATCTGTCTCAATGCTTTGTGATCTTGATATGGTTGTTGTCTTTGGCAAGTATCGTTGTGTTGTGATTATGGAAGCTGACAATTCCAAAGTCTTCGAAGGCTTTAGGAGAGGAGACTTGTATATTGTTGATTTCTCTGCAGATTCACAACCAGCTGTGTGCCTACTTGCAAAAGCTTCAGAAGGATGGCTATGGCATCGACGACTTGGTCATGCAGGCATGAGGAATTTGAACACGCTTGCGAAGAAGAAACATGTCATTGGCATTGAGAATGTCAAATTCCTCAAGGATCACTTGTGCGGTGCCTGTGAAGCTGGAAAGATGACAAAGGCCAAGCATCCAGCGAAGACTATCATGACCACTACTCGTCCATTTGAATTGCTTCACATGGATCTCTTCGGTCCTAACCATTATTCCTCTGTTTCAAATGAAGCATCTCAATATGGCTTTGTTATTGTTGATGATTACTCTCGTTACACATGGGTACACCTTGTCTCTTACAAAACTGAAGTGCAGGAAGTCTTCAAACGATTTTCCTCGAGGGCTTCAACCAACTTTGGTGTGAAGATTAAGCACATCAGAAGTGACAACGGCACTGAGTTCAAGAATTCGGGTCTCGATGACTACCTTGATGAACTTGGTATTACTCATGAGTTATCTGCTCCTTATACTCCTCAAAAGAATGGCGTCGTGGAGCGCAAGAACAGGACTCTTGCTGAGATGGCTCGCACTATGCTCGATGAGTACAAAACCCCTCGTCGTTTCTGGTTGATGCAATTGATACTGTGTGCCATACCATCAACAGAGTATATCTTCACAAATTCTTCAAGAAGACTGCATATGAACTCCTCACTGTCAAGAAACCTAATGTAAGTTGTTTCAAAGTCTTCGGTGCTAAATGCTGGATTAGAATCCTCATCACAACTCTAAATTTGCACCGAAAGCACATGAAGGTTTTATGCTTGGTTACGGAAAGGACTCGCACACCTATAGAGTCTTCAACAATGTTATTCACAAGATTGTTGAAACTGTAGATGTGCGGTTCGATGAAACTAATGGCTCGCAAAGAGAGCACCTACCTTCTGTGTTAGATGAACCTGCACCTGAGGATTCAATCAAGCACAAGGCTACTGAAGATGTCATTCCTACCGAAGAATCTGCTGAAGAATTCATTCCAGAACGTGAAGAACGTCGAGCTGATGCACCTGAAGAAAATGCTGAGGAAATTGATGGTGAAGAAAATGCTGATCAAATTCCTCAACGACAACCAGCTCACCCTCGCGTTGCAAAAGAAGTGCAAGTGGAGAAGATCATCGATGACATTAGAGCACCAGGTCCTCTCACACACTCAAAAGCTTCGCATCTATCTAACTTTTGTGGGCACTTTGCTTTTGTCTCTATCACAGAGCCCACTAAGGTAGATGGAGCATTTCTGGAGCCTGAGTGGATTCAAGCCATGCAAGAAGAATTACATCAGTTCAAGCTCAACAACGTATGGGAACTTGTCGATCGTCCCGATCCTCGCAAGCCTAACATCATTGGCACAAAGTGGATCTACCGCAACAAGCAAGATGAAAATGGTGTTGTGGTGAGGAATAAGGCATGACTAGTAGCTCAAGGATACACACAGGCTGAAGGAATTGATTTCGATGAAACTTTTGCACCTGTTGCTAGACTTGAGGCTATTCGCATATTGCTTGCTTATGCTAACCATCATGATATCATCTTACACCAAATGGATGTGAAAAGTGCATTCCTCAATGGTAAGCTTGAGGAAGAAGTATATGTTGCTCAACCACCAGGTTTTGAAGATCCAAAGCATCCTGACAAAGTCTTCAGACTTAACAAGGCCCTCTATGGCCTCAAGCAGGCCCCACGGGCGTGCTATGATACACTGAAGAAATTCTTCATGAAGAAAGGCTTCACACCCGGTTCACTCGATCCTACTCTCTTTACTAAATCTTATGATGGTGAACTATTTGTGTGCCAAACATATGTTGATGATATTATCTTTGGATGTACTGACCAACGTTATAGTGATGAATTTGCCTATATGATGAGAGAAGAATATCAAATGTCTATGATGGGAGAGTTGAAATTCTTCTTAGGTCTTCAAATTCGTCAACAGCGCAATGGCATATTCATATCTCAGGATAAATACCTCAAGGATGTCCTAAAGAAATTCGGCATGCAAGATTGCAAAGGCATCAAAATTCCTATGCCCACAAATGGTCAACTATGCACTGATGAAAATGGTACTGACTTCGACCATAAGGTATACCGCTCCATGATTGGTTCTTTATTGTACTTATGTGCATCTAGGCCAGATATAATGCTTAGTGTTTGCATGTGTGCACGATTTCAAGCTGCACTGAAGGAATCACACCATAAGGCTGTGAAGCATATTATTCGATATCTAGCTCACACACCAACACTTGGATTATGGTATCCCAAGGGCTCGGATTTTGATCTCATTGGATATTCAGATTCTGACTATGCTGGTGACCGTGAGGATCGCAAGTCAACATCTGGTACTTGTCATTTCCTCGAACGATCCTTGGTCTGTTGGTCCTCGAAGAAACAGAACTGCGTATCACTATCTACTGCTGAAGCTGAGTACATTGCTGCTGGTTCTTGCTGTGCTCAACTACTATGGATGAAGAAAACGCTCAAGGACTATGGCATCAACGTGAAGAATGTGCCTCTCCTCTGTGACAATGAGAGTGCCATCAAGATTGCTCACAACCCAGTTCAGCACTCAAAGACAAAGCACATTCAAATTCGTCATCATTTTCTTCGTGATCATGTGTTGAAGGGCGACATTTCTATTGAGCATGTGAAGACTGAAGAACAGCTAGCCGATATCTTCACTAAGCCCTTGGATGAGAAGAGATTTTGCAAGTTGCGGTGTGAGCTAAATATCTTAGAATCTTCGAATTTACTTTGAAAAGGCACTCATCCTAACACTTATGCAAAATTGATGACTTAGATGTGCAACACATGAAGAAACGTTTTTTTCAATCAATGAAGAAAAACACTCTAAGTGTGAAGAAATTAATGAAGAATTTGATTCTCAGAACCCTACGACAATTCTACGCGGTGTCTGAAATCATCATTCTTACACGGTGGGTCACGCCACCACAAAAGTTGAAAATCTTCAATTTGAGTTTTTCCTCAACTTTTGAAATTCTTCAGTTTTTCAAATTCTTCAAACTTTACAAAGTCTTCACTTGTGCCGTCGTTTTTCTTCATTGGCTATATATAGCTATTTCTTCAAGTTGGAACTTTTCTGCTAAGTGAATGTGATCGGACCCTTCCCCTCTATGCTATACTCAATCCAATCTATTCACAAATTCTTCATGTGCGTTCTATTTGAAACTCGTTCAAATTCTTCACTGTGTCCTTGTCAGCTGAAGAAATTGCGAACGGAAAGCTAAAACTAATCTTATCCAAACTTTTGGATTTGCCGCTCAAACTGTTCCGCATCCCACGATGGATTATTTTATCCACCCACGATCTCCACCACACAGTACGTGGGTGACACATGTCGCAAGAAGGAGAACGGCCAGGGGCACGTTCGTCCTAAATCTTCGGACGAGCAGTTTTTCACCGCGGCTATAAATACCCCTGTCACCATCCTCACTTCTTTTACCCCGCTCGATCTCACTCCCTCGCTCGAGCTCTCCAAACCCTAGCGCCGTCGCTACTCAATCGTCGCCGGTGAGGAAAAGCTTCACTGCCTTGACCTCATCGCCGTCGTACTCGCGCCGACCGCGGAAATCTTCACCTCCACCGCCGCCGTAGATGTCTTCCTCCGCCAAGTTAGGGCATGGAAAATCTGCATCGACGAACTTCACTGTTCCAACTCCCAGTTCGTTGTGTTCTTCGTTCAGGGTAATTAAAAGCTAATTTTACTGCCCTCGTTGATTCGAAATTTTTCTACAAAATCTTCAAAGGTGTTTTATTCTTCAAATCCTCACACACAAAACACCTCACATGTTATCTGTTCTTGATTCATTTCCCTAAGCATCAAATTCTTCAAAGATTCCTCAATTGTGTGGATCTTCGATCTATACAACTCTGGAACCTAAGATATAAAGCGCTTAGTGAAATTCCTCAAGACGAATCTGGTCAAATTCCTCAACCTTGTTCTTTATGCAAAAACCTCTGAGAACGCATATGACCTCTTCAAATTCCTCGCAACTATACTCTGTTCACAGGTACACATGTCTGCTGCTGAATAATTAGGTTGTCATCAACTTAACTCATTTGCAGCGTTCCTCGAAGAAAAGTTGCATACTTCTTCAGAGAATTCAATTGTTCAAATTCCTCATCTGAAGAAAATGGCTGAAGGTAAACGGCCACAGAAAGGAGGAAAGAAGCCTGAGGTCATGACTACTTTTGAGATCCCAGAGGATATTTACAAAGAGTACTGCACGCCTGATGAAGCCAAGTTTGGCAAAGAAGATAAAAATCAGCGCAAGGTGCGAATCCAGAGGATTGAACGGAGATGGGCACGTGAATGGAGGGAGTACAGATATGTTACTCCTAAGTATATGAAGAAATTCGCACTAAACCCTCCATGCCCAAGAGCCCCATTGGCACCTGGCCATGTGGCTGATCCGACCAGCATCAAATGCGGTGAGGATTTTCCTGAAGAATGGGCCAAGCGCCAAGCCAAACTGACAAGGCAAGCCAGAGATGCAGTGAGGAAATTCAATGAAGACTCTGCTGCTGCTGCTGCTGCTGCTACTGCCACTGAGGGCTAGGTCAAGCCGAAGAAAGCAATGCTAAAGAAGCCCGCTCGCAAGCCAAGTGCTTCATCTTCAATGCCCTCACGGCCAAGTTCCTCAGCTGCGCCCTCACGGCCAGAATCTTCAAAATCTTCAAAGCAAATTCCTCATGCTGCTCCTGCTCCACCAAAGTCCTCAGCACCTGTGCATCTGACCTCATGCCAAAGGACGACTGGCATCTCTATTGCCTCTGGTGTCTCAGCTAGTTCTTCAGCTGCACCAAATTCCTCAGCAAGACCCTCACTGCTGAAGAAAAAGGCTACTGCTGGACGCGTCACTCGCACAAGTCCTCAGTAGAAGCAGGTAGTCTTCACTGTGCCATCTGATGATGATGAAGCTGATGAGGAAGAACTTACTGAAATCATCAGGGACCGACAAGAACGGGCTGCTAAAGCCAAAGGCACACCTGTGCCCCTGCTATTGGATCCAAAGGCGATCCTAGATTATATTGATCTCTGGCATAAGGATCCTCACACACCTATACCTGATTTCAAGCTGACACCTGGTCAAAGTCTCATGCTGACTCACTTCATCCAAGAGGAGAAGTGGAAATATGATAAGGCCAGAGAGATCAAGAAATCCCAGTACCGCAAAGAGAAGCTACTGAAGAAAAATGTTCTCTCAATGAAGCCTGAGGAACTTGTCAAGATGCAGGCTGAGATCAAAGCCCTCAGCGACAAATTTGACTCCTACTATGCTGATTGGCAAGGAGCCAAGGTCAGATTTGTAAGGCTGACTAATACCTTCACCAAGGGTGCAGCCTCAAAGCCACAATTTCCTCAAGCTGAAGCATCTGTTCAGCAAACTGAAGAACATGCCAGCACCGCTGATGAAGTTCAGGCTGCTGAAGAAAATGTTAGTTCCAAGGCTGATGACTCTGCTCCAGCCGTTGATGAAATTGCCAGGGCATCCACTAGTGGTGCGCCTGAAGAAGTTGAAGAAACCAGGGCAACTGCATCAGTTGCGCCTGAAGAAAATCAACCAGATTCCTCAGCTCCACCTGCGCCTACGCCAACTCCAATTTTTTCATGTGCATTAGCTGTGAAGAAAACAAAGGCTGCAGAACGAGCTGCTGTGAAGAAAAGGAAGGCATCAAATGCTTCAGAATCTTCAGCTCCCAAGAAGATGAAGCCGATGACAAGCTCGTTTGCAAATCCCATTGATGTCGTTCCTATCTCCTCCGTGCCATCAAAGGACCTTGTTCCTTTTGGTGAAGATTATGAGATCCCTAGTGGATCAGATGAAGAAACTCAATCTGCTGCTTCGACAGAGCAGATTGATGAAGAAATTGAAGCGGATGCAATCCCTTCAACCCCAATGGTCTCATCACCAATGCCTCAGTTTGATGCTGAAGAGGCTGGTGTTGAAGAAATTGATGATGAAGATGTGGATATTGGAAGCACCACTCCAGTGATGAATGACGACTTTTGGGAAAGTCAGCATCCCAATTCCCCACTCTTCACTCCCCTGCAGCAAATTCCTCACTCCCCTTCCCCAACATTACAATTGGGCTATGAAGAAATTCATCCCACTGCATCTGTGAATGAAGAAACTCCAGCCACTAGCGCTGAAGAAACTGCTGCTGAAACTGACAAGGTGACTGCACCTGAGGAAAATCCTGAAATTCCTCAGCCTGAAGAACCTGAGATCGTGATTCCTGAGGTCGTGATGCAACTCACTAACACTCCTCTGCCAAGGCCAAAGGATCCATTCTCACGCAAACAGAAATTCAAGGCTGAAGACTTCTATGGCGAGCATGTGTTCTTCACTAAATACAATCCATATGACTCTGCTCGCATAAGGAAGAGGCATTTCTGGACTGCCAGCCAAGCAAATTTCTATTCCTCAGTGCTTTACAACAAAGACAAAGTCTTCGATCATGCTCATATTCCTCACGTGGATATGGAGTCTTTCCCGTGCTTCACGCCAGTGCTCAGTGTTCTTCACGATGCTGGGCTGCTCAACTTCTGCACAGATATATGCGACTGGAATGAAGAGCTTATTCTTCAATTCTATGCAACGTTGCACATCACCAGCAACTCTGAAGATATCAATTCATGGGTTTTGGACTGGATGACTGACAACACCCATTATAAGGCCCCTGCATCTGAATTGCTTCGGGTCCTTCCTCTTAGTCCACCCACTGAAGATGCTCGCTGTGTGTACAACGAACCTGAGCTTTCAAATCATTATATGCAAGTGCTAATGAAGCCTTTGAAGCCAGGGCAAGCTCCTAGAACCAATTTCCTCGTCAAGGAATTGATGTATGTGCCAAGGACTGTCTATCGCATTCTGACGAAGACAATGAGTCCCATCAAAGGCCACGACTCGTCTGATGAAGAAGTCGTTGGCATCATGAAGAATCTGCTTTTCAACATCATCCATGGCGTTCCCGTCAACTTCCATGATTTCTTCATGAGGACTCTGGCCAACATTGCTATGTCACCATTTGAGCTGAAGCCTTATGCACCTTGGATAATGAAATTCATCAGGATAAGGTCTTCACTCAACTACAAAGCTGAAACGCTCAACCACTGCAGCTACTTGCCTCCCATTGAAGTCCTCAAACGGACATTTTCCTCAGCTGAAGAAAAAGGCAAGGCCACTGCTGTGATAGATGAAGGCATTCGTCCATTGGATGGCCAATTTCGCAAAGCTGCATCTTACTCCACCAATGATGACTCTGCCACACATGACTCTGCTGCTAACACTGCCAAGCCAAATCCTCAAGCCACAACACCCAGGGTGATGACTGACCGTGAGTTACTCCTCAGTCTTCATCAAAAGGTTGATCGCAATCACAAATGGGTCAAGCGTCACTTTGGTTAAATTCTTCACAACATGACTTCCACACACAATGCAGTGAGGAAAAACCACTACTACCTTCATGAAACCCTCAACCGCACCTGGGTTGTTCTATCTCAAGTGTACAGTGCTGAAGACTTGGAGAAAATGGGTCTCAAAGAAGATTTTGACTGGTTTGCACCTCCTCCGAAGAAATACAAGAAGGTCAAGGTTCCTTCTTTGGTGGCCAGTTCATATTCTTCATCGCGTGAGACTGATGAAAATGAAGACTTGGACGACACTGCAGCAGGCCCTACTTCAATGACCGACCCCAACAACGCTGGCGCTCCTTCATCACCTTGAAAATCTTCAGGGGCGTTAGTCCTCAGATTTTCGATTCTTTTGGTCATTTGATGACAAAGGGGGAGAAATCTGAGTTAGTCTTCAAGCGGGTCTATAATAAGGGTTTATTCGTTTTTTTTAAGTTACAACTCTCGTTCTTCCGAAACTTTTATTGGATCGAGTTGTAATCTTAAGTCCGATGGTGCGCTGATACTTTTGTTGCACTTTGATTTGATACCTTGATGCACTATTCTGCATGCTTATTCCTCGTTAATATTATTGCACGTATGCTGAATTACATCAGGCACCATATTTCATCATGCATTTCAAATTCTTCATATTATATATCAAATGCGTGTATGAATTACAAGATATAGGGGGAGATCTCCATGATTCAACTCTTCAAGTGTGCATTGCTTCAAAAGCAAATTCCTCACTATGCACATCTTCAGGGGGAGTTCTTCTATATCTTGCAATCAAATTCCTCAATATCAGTATTTACACTTCATATATTTATCCCCGTTGAAAACTTAACCTATGTTGTCATCAATCAACAAAAAGGGGGAGATTGTAAGTGCATCTAGTGCCCCTTAGTGATTTTGGTGTATTGAAGACTTATAGGTTAAGTATCTAATGTGTTTATGAGTGTACACAGGTCTATAAGTCTATGAGGAGTTTGGTATTTACAGAGAAAGTCGACCCCTAAAAATGAAGTTCTTCGACTGAAGACTTTGATATTTTAAAGACTTTCTGAAGACTTTGAAACTGAAGAAATTGGTGTGACCTTGAAGACTTTGTATTCATTCGAGGAACATGAAGCGTGAAGACTTTTGTTTTCGTAGTTTCATTTTCTCTTTCTTGAGTCATAGGAAACACCGTACTGTTAAAGGGGGTCGAGGAAATACTAAGGAGAAAATTTCCATGTGATGCTCAACTCAAATCCTACACCAACCACTCCCTTCGAGTGAAGCCATTGGAAATCTCATACAGTTCAGTCAATTTCTTCAGTGACAGAGACGCAGTTCTTCTGGTCACTGAGGACTTTGCTCTGACTGAGGAGTTAGGAATTCGCCAGTGCGGATTGCCTACACTGTGAGGAACATGATAGCCCTGAGGAATTTGTACCTCAAATTTCCGACCGTTGCTGTGCTGCGCGCCAGCTGTCCGAAAATATCTTGTCCACCTAACGGTCATATCATTGAAGGGCATTTATGTCTTATCATGTCGGGCTGCTCCCTAGGCTATAAATAGCTACCCCCTACAACCACTAGCTGGTTGGCTGCTCCGCGAGAACTTGACACTTGTCATTTGAGAGCAACCCATCCTCCGAGGACTTTGAGCGAAAATCATCAAGTGAGGAAAATCCAAACCCCAAACCCAAAACACCTACAAACCCAAAGTGATTGAGCATCACTGAAGAGATTGATCCTGCGTGGATCCGACGCTTGTTACCTTTGAAGACTGTGCTTCTTCCAGATGGTTAGGCGTCAAGGTCTAGAGCATCCAAGAGGAATTGTGGATCGCCGAGTGACCAAGTCTGTGAAGGTTTGGAAGTCACCTAAAGACTTACCACGAGTGATTGGGCGAGGACTGTGTGTTCTTTGCTCAAGGAGAATATGGTGAGGACTTGGTGTCCCGAGCTGCGTGCTCAGGACTGGGTGTCCGGGACTGTGTGTCCTCGAGTTTAAATACTCAGCCGCTCCAACCAGATGTACAACTGAGACAGCAATTGGAACTGGTCTACCAAATCATTGTCTTCACCAAGCTTACTGGTTCTATTTCCTCAACTCTTTCATTTCCTCAGTAGTGTGCTGTTTGTTTATCATATCTGTGTTTGAAGACTTTGACTGAAGACTTTCTCAATTTCCTCAGTTCAATTTCTTCAGTTTGTTTGTCTTCATATTGTGTTATCCTGTGTTTACGCTTTCTGTACTCTGTGTTTGTCTTCATTTCATCATGATGACTATGCTTGAATTCTATTATGTTTTCATCTGAGTACTTATTCCGCTGCTAGTAGTTCTTCGCTAAGGAATTTCCTCACTAGCAAATTCCTCAGTGAAGAATTTCATAAAAATCGCCTATTCACCCCCCCCTCTAGTCGATATAACGCACTTTCAGCGTGCTAGCTGCCGGGGCAGCGTGCACTCACCTCGCGGGCCAGCGTGCTGTCGGCACTGCTCGCGGATTCGACTCCAAACACCGGCGATCGGGCGACGAGCGGCGTTGGTGGACTTCGCCCACCGTACACCGAGCTCGAGCTATAAAATGGCCGAGGTGTTTTCTCTCTTCTTCCTCACACCTGGCCTTGCTTCTCCTTCTCCTCCTTTCTCCAATTTCTACTTTCAAAAGCTCGGGTGGGGCTCCAATGGCGGAGGCGATGCCGGACTGGTTCGCGATCCTGGTATGCGGAGGGCTGGCGACGCTGCTGGGGCTCTCCGTGCTCCTGTGTGCGATGATCCTCGATGATCATTGCGACGCTGCTGCTCGGGTGCTGGTTCTCCGCGGTGGAGGTGGTCACGAGGAGTAGGTGGGGTGTGCCGGGTGCTCACTGTTGTTCGGGAGTGCTTAGTTAGATGTAACACCGTTGCAAAGTTTTGTAACCAGTGTATGTGTTCGAGTGATTACGGTTGTGAGTCTGCGGTCATTGCGCTGTGTGAAATAAAATGATCCATGTCGTGAGAAGGTGCAGATGTGGCAGCTTAGGAAAAGAAAACTCACTCCCGGATTATCCGCGGAAGAAAACAGTATTGCAACAGAATCACTCATATAATTAAAACTAAAGATTTACTCGTTGCGCAAACTCGGGGTACCACGCATAAGTTACATCACATAAATGTTGCATTAATAAACGCAGGAGCGACGTCTATAATGCAAATGGTAACTGGACGGGGTCCCGGGAAAATGTCTCTGGTACTGAGACACACTCTTCTTCTATCGGGGCACGTGTCTCTCCTGGTCGGGCCTTAGTGATCTGCCGATGGCGATCTGAGGATTTAAATCTGCGAGGCTCTGGAGATAACCCATCACGTGTTGGGTTAAAAGCTCTTGAGCGATGACGTACTGGACGAGGTTGGCCAGGACTGGGTCTCTCTCAATTCGTCCACCGGGAAAAGATGTTACTCCTAAGCATGGCTAGGAAATGGTTGTGAGGGTGGTGCACAAGGTGAGAGGTTCTTGGCAAGGTCACACGGTGTCCTCTTTATAGCACTGGAGCTGGGGCATTTTTACCGTGGTGAATGGTAAAGAAAATATCCAGCTCTGCTCCAAGGGTCGGGATCAAGCCACAGATTCACACATTTCACTAAAGTGATGTGTTACTATGGGGGTTGTCGGGAGGTTTTTGGTAACTGTGCCAGGGATAGAAATCTTACACTGCATACTGGCGTATCCAGGCAAGGCTACTTATTAAAATAGAGGTACGACAACAAGCAGCGTTTATCCGCAAGGTCACACGGTTACAAAGAGAGGGTACACTGGGACTCGACACGACTTAGTTGACTTAGTCTACCTTGTTTACATCCATGCGGGCGTGCCTTGTGGATGTTGAGGCTTCTCCACGGGTCTCGCCATCGGAATTAGCTGGAGTGGGTTGAGGGGCTGCAGGCTCGGGGTAGCGATGATGACCATCTCGGGGATTGCTGGCCATAACCCCGTTGGAGTGTGCTCCCAATATGCGACGAAGCACTTCTGGGGTTATCTCAGCACCTTGGCCGAAGGCTGGGGCAGACCTCAGGGACTCGATCGAGTGTCCAAACAGAACGACTGGGTTGTCGGCGTTGGGCTCGTTCTCTTCTCTCGCCGGGGCTCGACGAACCAGCTCTCCACGAGCTGCGATTAGATCAATAGTGATTTGATCGCACAGCTCCTCTAGTGCACTTACATAGCGTACTAGGTGCAACAATGCAGGATCTGTCTCGTGATCTCCGTTGGCAACTTGGGGTGGTCTACCATACCCTTCACGTCTGGGGTAGTAGTGGAACGAGCGACAGTTAACCCTGGGCGACAAGTGCCGGAGATGAACTATAGCTTCTCGAGCAGCTAGCTGTATGGCTTGTGGCTCAAAGTAAGTTGTTCTTCCGGTGAACCTGTAGGGGCGTTCGGGTGCTAGACCCCTACCGTAAATGTGTACAGTGGCCCAGAATTGACGGCTCTCACCGCTTATGGGTCCTTGGTACACAACATATTCTGGGGGCTCTTCTAACGCATAGGCACGACGGGTGAGGTTTGCGAGTATGGTCACAAAGCCTCCAAGGTTGGTTGCTGTGGTCTCATTGTGCACGAGAGGGCCAGGCATTGTGGCTTGGTTTGGGGTAGCGGCTGTGCTGTGCTGGGTTGAGGCTAGCGTGCCCTTTTTATAGGAAAAAGGGACGGAGTCTTCCTTCGTACGCTTGCGAGAAGGGACTATTTAGGGGGCCGGTCACAAGCGCGTGATCGACGGCTAGGTTGGTAGGTTGGGCACCGACTGCCAAAAAGGTGTCGGGTCACTGTGGGGCTATCTTGCATGAGAAGCTTGGCTGGGGTTTGGGTATGGTTCAATGGTTTGGTTTGCCTAAGTTTATTGACCTGGCTAAGATAGGATTAGCCAATGGTCATCCTGGCTCTGATACCAAGTCTGTCGCGGCCGGTTTTCCGGGCTTTAATTTCCAGAAAATGGTCGTCGAGCTCATCAGCCCCAGGATTACTGTTAGCTAATGAGGCATCAACTTGATACAGAAATTCCAAGCAGAAGTACAAAATATGCAGTACAAGACCATTGTAGCCTATGAGTACATCAATTGGTTTCAAGTGGTTGAGGGCGGAAGCGGTTTGTGGATCACCACGGTCTATGGGACTCCATTTCCCACGGGAACAGCTGACCAGGTTAACTCCTATCTTCGCGAGTCTGCTATCATTGTTGCTTTGGTTCCGGGGCTGCCATCACGTCGCTCCTCTCCAAGCAAGCAATCTAGCCAGGACAATAGCCAGGGACAAGCCAGTGAGTACTTTGAATGTACTCGCAAACATTAAGAACACGGGTATAATATAAATAATCAACATGCACGGAAATATTCTATGATCACATCGTCAATCGTAAAATAAAATCTTGATGCATGCAAGCAGGTTATTTATATGCAACCGGAGTATGTAATGACAGAATAGTAATAAAATGCACCGATCGGATGTCTGAAGCGACGTCTCGAAAGGATAGTAAAAGTGAGCATGCCTCAGTCGGGCGTCTTAGCGACACCTCATAAAGGGCTTATAAGTAAATGAAATAATAAACATGCCACAGTCGGGCTTATAAGTAAATGAAATTATAAACATGCCACAGTTGGGCGTCTGAGCGACGCCTCGTAAAGGGCTTATAGATTAAATAAAATAACAAGCCTGCCACAGTCGGGCGTCTGAGCGACGCCACATAAAGGGCTTATAAGGAAATGAAATAATAAACATGCCACAGTCGGAAGTCTGAGCGACGCCACATAAAGGGCTTATATGGAAATGAAATAATAAACATGCCACAGTCGGGCGTCTGAGCGACGCCACATAAAGGGCTTATACGGAAATGAAATAATAAACATGCCATAGTCGGGCGTCTGAGCGACGCCACATAAAGGGCTTATAAGGAAAATGAAATAATCATAGTGAATATCCAGGAGGTGGTACCGTCCCAGGGATATTCCTTATTTCAAACAATACAAACGGTTAGTCCATAATGATAACAATCATAACCATCATATATCACAGGTCTTAATCAATATTCGGGTTTAGTGGTTTTTCCTCCGTAGACCGACACTAAGACCGACACTTGACCCATCCCAGACTGTAATCCTTAACCAAGGACACGGCTATCCGAATATGTTTAATCTCTCTGCAGAGGGTGTACTCTTTACCCACGAGTAACGGATTCCTTTAGTCCATCGGGACTAATTCCGCCTACGGTCTTTTAATTGAAAACACACCTGACTTGCACACACCAGCTTAACTCACCGGTGTCTGGAATCACCCACGACACCTGTCAAGCAAACTCTAAGTGGGGAGGCTACAGCCTCGCATAGCATGGGATCAAATTTCCATCGCGCGCTCTAAGGGGTATCCCCCTCTCGGTCCCAACCGGATACACCCATGCCCCCGGACCAGGTGGCATGCCTACCAAATGCAGCCGGTATCTTCCACCATGGCCTCTCTGTACGGTGTGTGCCAAGACAAGGGTTATCAACTTACTGAACCATACCCCACCTACGGTAGGGACCAGTGGCAGTACGAAATAAGTATGGGGGGTTACCGGAACATAACTCGATCTATGGCCGACTCGGGAGGCTTATGAGTTTCCTGCATGACATGTGTAACAAAATTATTTCAACCAACAAATCAACACTCATTATACCTTACCATGCCATACCGGATACAACCGTCCCGACGGAGACCGGCGACAAGCTCACGCCCACCCAAGGCAGAGGCTTTTCCCTGATTACTCTCCAGCATGCATGTAAGGTACATGAGGATGATTACCATCATAAGCATGTACATTTCCAACAGCAAGGAAATCACAAAAATGCTTCCATGCAAATGATCATATCACATGAAATAACAATACTCCGAAATGAGGTGGTGTTATAAACGTGTCAACTATCACATTGAAATATTATTCCGGGGTTCAGGATGCTTGTCTTCAAGGTGTGGAGAGGTGGGGGTGCTCTCCAAAACTTTTTGAAAGTTTTCTTCCTCTCTCCAAAACCCTATTTTCAAAAATATGCAAATAACACATATTTCAAAAACAGTACAAAAAAGTTGTTTGGAAAATTTTCAAATAAAACTTAAAATAAACTAGACATAATTTGAGAGATGTAGGAAAAAGAATCAATTCATTTGGAGTTATATTTAAAAAGTTATAGGCAGTCAAAGTTCTGGTCAAATCTGTTTTTAAAAATAAAACAAAAAGAAAACGTTTCAGTCTCGAATACGCTTTCGGTGTAGGGTTACGTACGTCGGGGTTTTACGCTTTCACTTAACATGCATGGAGGCAAGGTGGGTCACTGACAGTGGGTCTAGGGGGCCCACTGGTCAGGTTTGACTAGTCTTCTCCCTCCTCTTCCTCTGTCCCGAGCGGAGGCGGAACTCCGGCGATCGTCGCCAGCGATTGGCGGCTCCTCGCGGGGCCTCGAGGGAGGGGATGGATCCGCCACTCAAGGGCGGTTCTCCCGGTGGTCGTCGGGCAGGAGGGGACGTAGGGAGCTGCCGGCGGCGAGCTTCTCGGCGGAGGTGGCCTCGGGAGTAAAGTGCTTTTGGAGCTGCGGTGGCTCCCGATCAAAATCGAGCAGGGGGAAGTGTTCACGGGGGGGAGAGAAGGTTCCTCGTGGAGAGAGTGGAGAGGGGGAGGTCCTAGTGTTGCCAGAATGGCCGGGGCGGTGGCGGCGGCAGGAGTTGCCGGAGACGGGGAAGAAAACCTCCCTGGGTCGAATGCGAGCTAGGGGAGTGCCATTGGGGAGGCCTAAGGTTGCCTGCGTGCGGGAACAGGCTCGGGACTTCCTTAAATAGGCGAGTCGAGGCGGTTCCCACGATGGCCGGGGATAAGAACGCCGGCGACCGCCATTCTGTAGCTGCAGGGCATCGTGGCGAGGCTGGGGATGGCGGCAGGAGCTAGCGAACGAGCAGCTACTGTTCCAAGGGCGAGATGGCGAGCGGAGGTGGCTTGGGCGGCGCTGGCCAGCGCAGGAGCTGTCGGGCGGCGTTGGCGGCTAGTTGCTGGCCTGCCGGAGACGTGGCGAGAGCTGCGGGGCTTGTGGGGGCAGAAGGGGACATGGCGTGCTGGCTACGGTCGGTCACGGACCGGAGTGAGTGCGGGGCGGGACGCGGCGGCTCGGGCGCACGTGTGGCTGCAATTGGCGCGCTCTGGGCACGCCCAGTGCATGCACGGGACGTGCTCGGCGAAAAGCCATGGCGTGTTAGAGGCCTTGGGTGAGGCTGGGAATTAGCAGACCTAGGTCATGAGTAGCGAGGAGTCTGTTGGACAAGGTAGTTAGGCAAGGGAAGCAAGATCATAGTGCAAGCTAAAACTCATGTCAAAACTGGTCATGCCTACAGGGTGCTCGACAGAATGCCACATGCACCTAGGCATCTCTTGGGGTGGCCAAAACTTCCAGATCAGTGTCTCTTTAGATGAAAGAGGAGGTGGTGAGGTTAGTTTGTAAAAAGAACAAACTTATTAGTGCAAGTTTTGCAAAACTTCAGTTTTGGACAGAAAGAAAAGGGTATGATTGCAAGCACTTAGAGTCATCCAATGGGACCACTCTCCTGGACTTAAGGGTTTGGCAAGGTGCACTACAAGCATGAGAAAGCTCAAGGGCCAAAGAGCAAGCAAGAATATGGTTGATGTACAAACCATCATGTTGGACCAAAATGAAGATGAGGTTGATCCACTCAAAATTTTCAAATAACATCACTGGGTTTTTGCATAAATTTACATCATATGCTACTACCAATATCCCATAATTTTGGTGGAGGCTAGAAAGAAGTATTTAAATGGGTTGTAGTGTAAAATTGCCCACTGGACCAGAGAAGGAAATTAGAGCTCAAATTATTTCAAGAATAAAATTTATTTTTGCACAAAAGTGATTTAAAAACATCACATGACTTCTCCAAATTTTGGTTGGAATATTAATTGATTTTATCAAATGGTTGTAGTTCAAATATGGCCATATAACCTTGAAAAATCATTTTTCAAGAAATTAAAGATCAAGCAAATTAATTATGTAATTAGTTCTACTAATGAAAGAAAAGTTTTTCTTGAGAGTTTTAAACAAGTCTAAAAACATATTTGAAAAGTTTTCACTTTGGGGAAAAACTCCATAATAACAAGGGGGAAAATAGTTCAGAATTAAAAGGGAGCCCAGAAAATAAAAGTTTTAATTTCCGGGAAGATTTTTAATTAATAAAACAAGGCCAAAAAATTTTGGGTGTCACATCGGTCCCAATATACTGAGACCAGAACAACTTCTCCGTCGAGCTCCCCTTCTCAGCCCGGTAGAATTCTGCAGCATCCGACACACTGCGGGGTAGATTTGCGAACGCTCCTGGAGAGCTCCGAACTCGGGTAAGTAAAAAGAAAGTTTCCTTCACATGCTTCCTTTGCATAATTAATGCCTTACTCATACGTCTCCGTCGTATCTACTTTTCCAAACACTTTTGCCCTTCGTTTGGACTCTAACTTGCATGATTTGAATGGAACTAACCCGGACTGACGTTGTTTTTAGCAGAATTGCCATGATGTTGTTTTATGTGTAGAAAACAAAATTCTCGGAATGACCTGAAACTTCACGGAACATCTAGTTAAAAATAATAAAAAATTCCTTGCCAAAGATGAAGACCAGGGGGCCCACACCCTGTCCACGAGGGTGGGGGCGCCCCCCCTACCTCGTGGGCCCCCTGGAGCTCCTTCGACTCCAACTCCAACTCTATATATTTGCTTTCGGGGAGAAAAATCAAGGAGAAGAAATCATCGCGTTTTATGATACAAAGCTGCTGCCAAGCCCTAAAACCTCTCGGGAGGGCTGATCTGGAGTCCGTTCGGGGCTCCGGAGAGGGGATTCGTCGCCGTCGTCATCATCAACCATCCTCCATCACCAATTTCACGATGCTCACTGCCGTGCGCGAGTAATTCCATCGTAGGCTTGCTGGACGGGGATGGGTTGGATTAGATCTATCATGTAATCGAGTTAGTTTTGTTAGGGTTTGATCCCTAGTATCCATTATGTTCAAAGATTGATGTTGCTATGACTTTGCTATGCTTAATGCTTGTCACTAGGGCTCGAGTGCCATGATTTCAGATCTGAACCTATTATGTTTTCATGAATATATGTGAGTTCTTGATCCTATCTTGCAAGTCTATAGTCACCTACTATGTGTTATGATCCGGCAACCCCGAAGTGACAATAATCGGGACCACTCCTGGTGATGACCATAGTTTGAGGAGTTCATGTATTCACTATGTGTTAATGCTTTGTTCCGGTTCTCTATTAAAAGGAGGCCTTAATATCCCTTAGTTTCCATTAGGACCCCGCTGCCACGGGAGGGTAGGACAAAAGATGTCATGCAAGTTCTTTTCCATACGCACGTATGACTATATTCGGAATATATGCCTACATTACATTGATGAATTGGAGCTAGTTCTGTGTCACCCTATGTTATGACTATTACATGATGAACCGCATCCGGCATAATTATCCACCACCGGTCCAATGCCTACGAGCTTTCCATCTACTGGTTTACGCTTATTTACTTTCTCGTTGCTACTGTTACAATCACTAAAAAACACCAAAGATATTACTTTTGCTTTCTTACTTTTGTTGCCATTACCACTACTATCATATTACCTTGCTACTAAATACTTTGCTGCAGATATTAAGTTATCCAGGTGTGGTTGAATTGGCAACTCAGCTGCTAATACTTGAGAATATTCTTTGGCTCCCCTTGTGTCGAATCAATAAATTTGGGTTGAATACTCTACCCTCGAAAGCTATTGCGATCCCCTACACTTGTGGGTTATCAAGACTAATTTCAGGCGCCGTTGCCGGGGACCATAGCTCTATTCTTTGAGTCACTTGGGATTTATATCTGCTGGTCACTATGAAGAACTTGAAAGACACTAAGACAACAATTTATCCCTCAACTACGAGGGGAGGTAAGGAACTGCCATCTAGCTCTACACTTGATTCACCTTCTGTTATGAGTAAGCTTGCGACACCTAAACCTGCTTCTGTTCATCGTTCTGATATGTCGCATGTTATTGATGATGCCACTTCTGCTATGCATGATACTTATGATGAAACTACTTCTATGCTTGATAATTATGTGCCACTTGGTGAATTTATTGATGAACAAATTGCAAGGGCTAGAGAGAAAGAAATTATTGAAACTGATATTGTTGATGAAAGTGATGATGAAAATAGGCATGTTATTCCGGAAGGTTATGTTTTTGATATGGAATCTTTTGCCGCTATTCTAGCTTGCAAAGATAGATATGAACTCAAGAGGTTATTAGCTGAATGGAATAAGCAATCTCTTAAAGATAGAATGAAACCTCACCCTGCTTTTGCTACTTCACCTATTTGTGTTGCCGATAAGGATTATGAATTCTCTGTTGATCCTGATATAATTACTTTCGTTGAATCTGATCCTTTTCATGGCTATGAATCTGAAACCGTTGTGGCACATCTTACTAAATTAAATGATATAGCCACCCTGTTTACTAATGATGAGAGATCACGCTACTTTTCCTTAAAATATTTCCGTTCTCATTAAAGGGTGATGCTAAGATATGGTTTAATTCTCTTTATCCTGGTTGTGTGCGTAGTCCCCAGGATATGATTTATTACTTCTCTACTAAATATTTGTCTGCTCATAAGAAACAAGCTGCTTTAAAGGAAATATACAACTTTGTGCAAATTGAAGAAGAGAGTCTCCCACAAGCTTGGGCGAGGCTTCTCAAGTTACTTAATGCTTTGCCTGATCATCCTCTTAAGAAAAATGAAATACTTGATATCTTTTATAATGGACTAACCGATGCTTCCAGAGATTACCTGGATAGTTTTGCTGGTTCTCTTTTCAGGGAAAGAACACCGGATGAAGCTGAAATTCTATTGAATAATATGTTGACAAATAAAAATAATTGGGCACTTCCTGAGCCAGCTCCTGCCCCAATTACTGAGCCTATTCCTAAACCAACTCCGAAGAAGAGAGGTGTTCTATTTCTCAGTCCCGAAGATATGCAAGAGGCAAATAAATCTATGAAAGAAAAAGGTATTAAGGGTGAAGATGTTAGGAATTTACCTCCTATTGAAGAAATACATGGTCTTAATTTACCGCCTGTTGAAGAAACATGTGATCTTGATCTATTACCTATTGAAGAACCTCCCGATCTTGATAACCCGACACAGGTAGTAAAGGTAAATTCTCTCTATAGATATGATAAAGCTGAAGTCCCTCCTACTAAAATTGCTAGCCAATGCTTGGACGAGTTTGATAACTTTATGTTTAAGCAAGAAGATTTCAATGCTTATTTTGGTAGACAATTAAAACAAAATAATTATAGGATTAAACACTTGGGTGATTATATGGCTAATATCAGATGTGAACTTAAACTTGTTAGCAAACATGCTTCTATGGTTACCACTCAAGTAGAACAAGTACTTAAGGCTCAAAATGATTTGCTCAATGAAATAAATAGTAAGAAAAATGATTATTATGTTGGAGTGGCTACTAGAACTGGTAGAATGACTTAGGAACCTTTGTATCCTGAATGCCACCCTAAGAGAATTGAGCAAGATTCTCAGAGAAATAATATTGATGCACCTAGTTCTTCTAAAAGGAAGAAAAAGAAAAACGATAGGACTTTGCAAACTTCTAGTGAACCTATTGCTGAACCACCTAAGAATCCAAATGATATATCTATGTCTGATGCTGAAACACAATCTGGTAATGAACATGAACCCAATGAAAATGTTAATGATGATGTTCATAATTATGCTCAACCTAGTAACGATAATGATGTAGAAATTGAACCTACTGTTGATCTTGATAACCCACAATCAAAGAATCAACTTTATGATAAGAGAGACTTTGTTGCTAGGAAACATCATAAAGAAAGAGAACCATGGGTTCAGAAGCCCATGCTTTTTCCTCCCAAACCATCCAAGAAAAAGGATGATGAGGATTTCGAGCGCTTTGCTGAAATGATTAGACCTATTTTTTTTGCGTATGCGATTAACTGATATGCTCAAAATGAATCCTTATGCTAAGTATATGAAACATATTGTTACAAATAAAAGAAAGATACCGGAAGCTGAAATTTCCACCATGCTTGCTAATTACACTTTTAAGGGTGGAATACCAAAGAAACTTGGAGATCCAGGAGTACCTACTATACCATGCTCCATTAAAAGAAACTATGTTAAAACTGCTTTATGTGATCTTGGAGCCGGTGTTAGTGTTATGCCTCTCTCTTTATATCGTAGACTTGATTTGAATAAGTTGACACCTACTGAAATATCTTTGCAAATGGCTGATAAATCAACTGCTATACCTGTTGGTATTTGTGAGGATGTGCCTGCTGTGGTTGCAAACGTTACTGTTTTAATGAACTTTGTTTTTCTTGATATTCCTGAGGACGATAGTATGTCTATTATTCTTGGAAGACCTTTTCTGAATACTGCAGGGGCTGTTATGGATTGCAATAAAGGCAATGTCACTTTTCATGTTAATGGTAATGAGCATACGGTACACTTTCCGAGGAAACAACCTCAAGTTTATAGTATCAACCCTATTGGCAAAATTCCATCGATTATTATTGGAGGTTTTGAATTTCCTCTTCCTATTGCCAAAAAGAAATATGATATTATTATTATTGGGGATGTGCATATCCCCGTTGAGGTAACATAGTGTTATTCAAAATTTCTCCGATTTCATGTTATTTCGAATGAGTTTGTTAACAAGACCTGATCAACCTTGTTAGTGGATTCCTTTTGGTGAGCATGAGATGGATGAAACTAGAAGGCACAACCTTCTGTACCCTCTTTATACTTTCTGTTATTTAGTTGAAATAAAGTAAAATAGTATTTTTTTTGTCTTTTTTCTGATTTATCCGTGCAATATAAAAATACCCCGAAAATAAAAGTCCTCCAAATGCCATGCAAATTTAATATGATTTTTTAGGATTATTTGAGGATTTATGGTACTGAAAGCACCGCGGGGGGAGCTGCCACCTGGCCATGAGGGTGGAGGGCGCGCCCTACCCCCCAGGGCACACCCCCCTACCTCATGGGCCCACGGTGGCCCTCCTCCACTTATTCCTGCACCCATCCTCTTCTTCTTCCTCCCACAAACACGAATAACCAGCTCAAGCATGAGTTCTAGCTCACTTTGCTATGATTTTCGAACTTCTTGCTCAAAGCACCTCTCACAAAACTGCTTGGGGAGATTGTTCCTTGATTTTTTCAGAAAATAATGAAGAGACTTTTGAGGGGCTCATCGAGATGAAGCTCGAAGGAAAAGCAAAATGAAGAAGCACAGAGGCCCAAATATAATTTGCCTCGCACCACGGAGGTCCGGCCATGTGAATGGCCTTCCGATGATTTATTCAGAGCATTCAGGATTTATGATGATTTCTATTCATTGGCTGAGAACGTTGGCCTCACCGACTTCCTCCGCGACTAACGTCATCAGTATCTCTTACTCACTAATAATTTTGTGCAAAACTTCTACTATTTTCCTAAGGAATCACCTCCTTCAGTAGAGTTTCATTTATATGACGTTGTTAAGAAGATGCCATTAGCTGAATTTTGCAAGGTTTGCAAAATACCCTTCGAGGGTACTTTAGATGAACCACACCGTAAATATGTGGAATAATTTATTAACACCGTCACTGTGGGAGAAACCAGGAAGGTTTCTGATGGAAGAATCACTAGCATAAATTTTCCTGTTTTACGCTACTTTGCCATATTTGCTAGTTGTTGCTTGATTGGTTGCGGAAACTGTGGAAACCTTAGTGTTCCTGATATTATCATTTTGTTCCATGGTTTATTCCGCGATAACACTATTAGTATGGGCGGAATTATTGCTAAATGGTTAAGTTTGAACCGTACAAAAGGCCCCATCTATGGAGGTATTTATGCTTCACGCCTAGCTGCACATTTTAACATACCCATTAGGCTTTATGAGAAAGAAGAAAAATTGTTGCCTAGTGCTTATTTAGATTATAAGAGCATGCTAGCACATGATTTTATTGTTAAGGGCAGGGAAGGAGAGCTTAAATATAAATTGTATTTTAATAAACATCACCCTGAGACTATTACCTTGCCTGCTCCTTCCTTGTTTAATTTTGAAGGGCCGTATCTCGTTACGTGGGCTGCCGTTCAAGCCTACCGGAATCCTGCACCAGCCCCGGAACTGGAACCACAATATGAGCCTCCAAGACAATCTGTTTATTCTTAGGGTCAGGAGGTGGCTGCTAGCCAATGGCAGTCAGAGTCTTCTGCATCTCAGTACGACCCCAGCTACACCTATGGGTATCCGCTAGGCTATCCCTGGCAATAAACCAACTTAGGCCAAAAGCCTAAGCTTGGGGGAGTACGTATTTCTCACCGACATTACATTTATGTTCACACACTCATTGCTAGATGTCGATGCTCATACTCTTTCACTGTAATATCCATGCAATTTTATTTTCTTTTTCCTGTTTTCTTCTTGTGTGTTTAATAAACCTTAAGAAAAACAAAAAAAATAGTAGTAGTTTACTTCTCTGCTATAGTAGTAACAACTAGAAAGAAAACCCAAAAATATTTCCCGTTCTTCTTTTGCTTGTTGGGAGCTTTCCCGTGTAAATAGTTTTTATTTCTTTTCTTTGGGGGTCGATAGGAGAAGACCATGATTAAATTGTTGAAGTGGCTCTTATATGCATTATTGTTGATTTAACCAAGAGCCCATATTGCCTTGTCTTCTCCTGTTTATTGAATGCTAGTAGATTCCAGCTTAGTCCAATGCACGTGCACTCTTATTATTATTCGCATCGTTCGGTCATGCAAGTGAAAGGCAATTATGATGATATATGATGGACTGACTGAGATGAGAAAAGCTGGTATGAACTCGACCTCTCTTGTTTTTGTAAATATGATGAGTTCACCGTTCCTGATTCAGCTTCTTATGAATAAACATGTTTGCAATGACAATTAGAGATCATAGTCGCTCATGCCATGCTTGATTAGCTATGAGTTATAATGGTTTACCTTGCGTGTCAACATGCTATTAAAATGGTTGTGATGTGGTATGATACGGTGGTGTCCTCTTTTGAATGATTTAAGTGACTTGACTTGGCACATGTTCACACATGTAGTTGAAACAAATGAACATAGCCTTCATGATATTTATGTTCATGGTAGATTATATCCTACTCATGCTTGCATCCAATGTCCATTAATTTTAATGCATGTTCATGGCTGTTGTCGCTCTCTAGTTGGTCGCTTCCCATTCTTTTGCTAGCCTTCACTTGTACTAAGCGGGAATACTGCTTGTGCATCCAATCCCTTAAAAACCCCAAAGTTATTCCATATGAGTCCACCATACCTTCCTATATGCGGTATTTACCTGCCGTTCCAAGTAAATTTGTATGTGCCAAACTCTAAACCTTCAAATAAACATTCTGTTTTGTATGCTCGAATAGCTCATGTATCAACTAGGGCTGCCCTTATCTTCCATGTTAGGTAGGTTATTCTCAAGAGGAGTGGACTCCGCTCCTCACTCACGAGAAAATGGCTGGTTACCGGGATGCCTAGTACCATGCTTTATGCAAACTAAATCAAATTAATTGCAAACAAAACTCCCCCAGACTCTTATTAGTTGGAGGCACTCGTTGTTTCGAGCAAGCCATGGATTGATGCTTGACGGTGCAGGGGGAGTATAAACTTTACCATTCTGTTTGGGAACCTCCTATAACGTGTGTAGCATGGAAGATATCGCCATCTCTTAGTTGTTATGTTGACAATGAAAGTATGCCGCTCAAAATATTATTTATCGCTATTTCAAAACCGAGCTCTAGCACCTCTACAAATCTCTGCTTCCCTCTGCGAAGAGCCTATCTATTTACTTTTATGTTGAGTCATCACCCTCTTATTAAAAAGCACTAGCTGGAGAGCACAGCTGTCATTTGCATTCATTACTATTAATTTATATTGGGTATGACTATGATTGGATCTCTTTTACCATGAATTGCAATATCTAGTTAGTCCTTGATCTTTAAAGGTGCTCTGAATTTATGTTTTGCGGTCTCAGAAAGGGCTAGCGAGGTACCATCTTGTTATATCATATTATGATTGTTTTGATGAAGTGTTGTCATCCGAGATTTATTATTATGGCTCGCTAGTAGATTATGCTATTGATATGAGTAAATATGAGACCTGAGAATTATTACAAATATGGTTAGTCATAATCTTTGCTAAAAACTTGAATGCTGGCTTTACATATTTACAACAACAAGAGCAAGAGTTTGTAAAAGTTTTTCTTTATCACTTTCAGTTTGTCAACTGAATTGCTTGAGGACAAGCAAAGGTTTAAGCTTGGGGGAGTTGATACGTCTCCGTCGTATCTACTTTTCCAAACACTTTTGCCCTTGTTTTGGACTCTAACTTGCATGATTTGAATGGAACTAACCCGGACTGACGCTGCTTTCAGCAGAATTGCCATGATGTTGTTTTATGTGCATCAAACAAAAGTTCTCAGAATGTCTGAAACTTCAGGGAACATCTAGTTAAAAATAATACAAAATCCTTGCCAAAGATGAAGACCAGGGGGCCCACACCCTGTCCACGGGGGTGGGGGCACCCCCCTACCTCGTGGGCCCCCTGGAGCTCCTCCGACTCCAACTCCAACTCTATATATTTGCTTTCGGGGAGAAAAATCAAGGAGAAGAAATCATCGCGTTTTACGATACAAAGCTGCCGCCAAGCCCTAAAGCCTCTCGGGAGGGCTGATCTGGAGTCCGTTCGGGGCTCCGAAGAGGGGGATTCGTCGTCGTCATCATCATCAAAATCCTCCATCACCAATTTCATGATGCTCATCGCCGTGCGTGAGTGAATCCATCGTAGGCTTGCTGGACGGTGATGGGTTGGATGAGATCTATCATGTAATCGAGTTAGTTTTGTTAGGGTTTGATCCCTAGTATCCATTATGTTCTGAGATTGATGTTGCTATGACTTTGCTATGCTTAATGATTGTCACTAGGGCCCGAGTGCCATGATTTCAGATCTGAACCTATTATGTTTTCATGAATATATGTGAGTTCTTGATCCTATCTTGCAAGTCTATAGTCACCTACTATGTGTTATGATCCGGCAACCCCGAAGTGACAATAATCGGGACCACTCCCGATGATGACCATAGTTTGAGGAGTTAATGTATTCACTATGTGTTAATGCTTTGTTCCGGTTCTCTATTAAAAGGAGGCCTTAACATCCCTTAGTTTCCATTAGGACCCCGCTGCCACGGGAGGGTAGGACAAAAGATGTCATGCAAGTTCTTTTCCATAAGCATGTATGACTATATTCGGAATGCATGCCTACATTACATTGATGAATTGGAGCTAGTTCTGTTTCACCCTATGTTATGATTGTTACATGATGAACTGCATCCGGCATAATTATCCACCACCGGTCCAATGCCTATGAGCTTCCCATCTACTGGTTTAAGTTTATTTACTTTCTCGTTGCTACTGTTACAATCACTACAAAACACCAAAAATATTACTTTTGCTTTCTTACTTTTGTTACCGTTACCACTACTATCATATTACCTTGCTACTAAATACTTTGCTGCAGATATTAAGTTATTGAGGTGTGGTTGAATTGACAACTCAGCTGCCAATACTTGAGAATATTCTTTGGCTCCCCTTGTGTCGAATCAATAAATTTGGGTTGAATACTCTACCCTCGAAAGTTGTTGCGATCCCCTACACTTGTGGGTTATCACTTACCTGCCGCTATCTTCTTAACCGCCTCAATTTCCCAGAGGTCCTTTTGGGCTTCAGCCGTGGCATGTTGTGCGCTTTCGAGGGCCTTCGCAAGCTCGGACCCTTGCCTCTTAGAGTTAAGCTCCAAGGACTCGTGTTTCTTGACGAGAGCCTGGAGCTCTTGCTGCACCTCGCCTACTCGGTCCTCTTGCTTCTCTCGCTTGATGCGCTCCTTGGCCGCTCTGTCTTCGGCCTTGGATAGCGCCTTCTGTAGGGCTGCCACTTCGGTCGTGGCCCCTAGCAAAATCCATGACAATCCTATTATTTCAAAACCAAATTTTTTTTCTTTATCAATATACAGACGGGGTATCACTTACCTTTGTTCTCTTCGAGCTGCCTCGTGGTAAGGCCGAGCTCTTCCTTGGACCGCTCAAGGTCCCGCTTCAGTACGGAGACCTCCACCATACGTGCGGCAGCGGCCAGCAGTGAAGCCTGCGTATGCACATAGACATATTCTGATTAGAATCTTGTGGTTATTATTTGATCCTCTATTCGGCATTTCTTTGCGAACGCCAAACAGAGCATCAAGGGCTATTGTCTATGCAGTAACATTCTCTTATAATCTGGTTACTCACCTCAAAGCCTGTTAGGAGGCTGGCACAGCTTCAGTCTGTCCGCTCTTTGCGGACTGAACCTTCTTGACTACCGCACTCATAATAGTGCGGTGCTCTTCATCAATGGAAGTGTCGCGAAGCACTTCCAGCAAGTTGTCTGATGCCTCTGGATGAACAGAGGCCATTGGCACAGACGGCTTGCCCCCCTTATCGAGGGGTTGCCTAACAGAATCCGGAACCACTGCAGGTTCCGGCACCGTATTCGGCTTGGGGCTAGACTTGCTGCCCCCGGCGTTAGGGCCCAGGGGAGTCTTGCCCCTCGTGCTCCCAGCACCTGGAATGCCACCTTGGGGCGCCTCCGGAACTGTCTCCCCCTGGTTCAGTTCCCTTTGAGACAACACCTCGGTGTCGTCTGTAGGGCGGGGGCAGGAGGCGGTCGGGAGTGAATCGTTGTTCATATCTGACGGGCCCAAAGAATCATCCGACGAAGATACGTCGATATGGGCTCGGGATGGGCTGCATAATCATGTGTGGCGTGATAAGAAATAGTACAATAAGACGTACCAAGAATTATTATGGTATCCGGATACTTACGACTTCGCCAGGGGCTTGTCCCTGGGTAACCACTCCTCGTCGCTGAAAGCGGCCATCGTGGAGCAGTCCGGGAGGAGGGTCCTTCCCTTGTTGGACCCTTCGGCCTCCCCTGATGGGGCGGCCTTCCTTTTCCTGCCCCCCGGGCTGGGGGGAGAATTTTCCTCTTCCTCGTCCTCGTTTTAGTGGGAGGAGCGCACCTCAGTATTTTTGGACGATGAGTCTGATATAACCTTGCGCCGGAGACCCTTCCTGGTCCCCGTGGCCTTCTTCTTGGCCTTCTTCTCCGGCACCTCATAAGGCGCCGGAACCAGCATCTCCGTTAGGAGAGCATCTGCTGGATCTTAGGGCAGGGGAGCCGGACAATCGATCTGCTCCGCTGTCGCTACCCAGTCCTGTTAAATGGCGTGGAGGCTTAGATCCCGCGCGTGGTTATACTGGGGAAAAGAACATCTTATGAGATAAAGACTTACCGGATTGGCAGGGCGCTTTGCGCTGAGTCCGCGGTCCTCGGTAAGGGGAGGAGGTACCTCGGCACCCTTGAACAGCACCTTCCATACGTCCTTGTGCGTCGTGTCGAAGGGCTCTCATAGCGTCTGGTCCTCGGCTGGGTCGAACTCCCACGAATTGAATGACCGTCTTTGACATGGGAGGATCCGGCGGAAGAGCATGACTTGGACCACGGTGACGAGCTTGATTTTCTTGCTCATCATGTTTTTGACGCATGATTGGAGTCTGGTCAGCTCTACCGAGGAACCCATGATAGGCCCTTCTCTTTCCAGGAGGTGAGCCGCATGGGGATTCCGGATCGAAATTCGGGGGCCGCCACCCAGTTGGTATCGCGCAGCTCGGTGATGTAGAACCACCCCAATTGCCACCCCTTTACGGTCTCCACATAGGAGCCTTCGAGCCAGGTGACGTTGGGCATCTTGCCCACCATAGCGCCTCCGCACTCCGCTTGCTGGCCGACCACCACCTTCGGTTTAACGTTGAAGGTCTTAAGCCACAGGCCGAAGTGGGGCTTGATGCGGAGGAAGGCCTCGCACACGATGATAAATGCCGAGATGTTGAGGATGAATTTGGGGGCCAGATCGTGAAAGTCTAGCCCATAGTAGAACATGAGCCTGCGGACAAATGGGTGGAGGGGAAATCCCAGTCCGCGGACGAAGTGGGTAAGAAATACCACCCTCTCACGGGGTTCTGGAGTAGGGACGATCTGCCCCGCATCTGGCAGCCGATGCGCGATATCCGCGGCTAGGTATGTGGCTCCCCGTAGCTTTGTGATGTCCTCCTCCGTAACGGAGGACACCATCCACTTGCCTCCCGCTTCGGACATGCTTGGAGTGGTTTGAGGAGAAAAACACGAACTTGGGTGCTGGAGCTCGAGTGCGCAAGAACGGATGAGCAAGGAGGAAGTAGGCGTGGGTGAAAAAGATGAATCCTTGTCCCTTTATAAGGGCGGAAGAAACTATGCGCCTCCCCACCTACCTGGTAAACTCACTTAATCCCCAAGTGCCGTAATTGATGGCACGGTTGGGTTACCCACACCCGTATTGATGAGAATCCCGTGATAAGGGGACATGATCTCTGCTTTGACAAGACGTGCCAAGGAAACCGCCTCGCTATATGTGCAGTGGCTGGTTGAGAAAAACGGTTCGAATAATGACCGGGCCGTGGTGTGGTGTCATGCCGCAGAATGTGTCAGGAGATTAGATTTGTGGAAATATTATTCTCTCTATGGTGGTATGTGGAATTTTTTTTGCAGAGCCGGACACTATCCTTGTGTTCGAAATCTTCTATGGAGTATCCGTAGGAGGAACATGCCTTGCAATGTCGAAGACAATCTGCGCGCCGGACTCATCGGCATTGAAGCCTGGTTCAGGGGCTACTGAGGGAGTCCTGGATTAGGGGGTCCTCGGACAGCCGGACTATATCCTTTAACCGGACTGTTGGACTATGAAGATACAAGATTGAAGACTTCGTCCCATGTCCGTATGGGACTCTCCTTCGCGTGGGAGGCAAGCTTGGCAATACGGATATGTAGATCTCCTCCCATGTAACCGACTCTGTGTAACCCTACCCCCTCCGGTGTCTATATAAACCGGAGGGGTTAGTCCGTAGGACAACAACAATCATACCATAGGCTAGCTTCTAGGGTTTAGCCTCTCCGATCTCGTGGTAGATCAACTCTTGTAATACTCATATCATCAAGATCAATCAAGCAGGAAGTAGGGTACTACCTCCATCGAGAGGGCTCGAACATGGGTACACATCGTGTCCCTCGCCTCCTGTTACCATCCGCCTTAGACGCACAGTTCGGGACCCCCTACCCGAGATCTGTCGGTTTTGACACCGACAGAGGGGACTTCTGCTTCTCAGCCCGGCACGGGTAGGTTTCTCGCCTTTCGTCTCCATTTCCTTTTATTTTTCTGAATCTTAACCTTGGCCTTGCCTCATCCTCTCCTTGGTGTTCAGATCCCCCCTCGGCAGGCCTGGAGGACATCGACACCGTCATCGAAGACGTTGCGAAGGCCGCCGAGGCGGAGGCCGAGAGGATCATCACCGAGGAGGCCGCCAAGGGCGCTCCTGATGACGCCACCAAGGAGTCTGCCGGGGAGGCCGGCAAGTCCGCTGCCGAGGAAGAGGTGGTTGATGACCAGCCTTACTCCTCCGCTGCCTCCGGCTCCGGCAGGTACCTGAAGGTGAGTGATGACCTCTTCATCCACCTTACAGGCGCGTCGAGCACCAGGTCTCCCATCGACGGAGATGTTTTTGACGATGAGGTGCTCGCCGCCGCCGGGCTTGAGGTCGTTGACGAGCCGAGCGCTGGTGGCGACGGCTCCCAGGAAGAACGGCTCCTCCATGCAATGGGCGCCAGCTTCCGGAAGCTCTAGGCGCCCCACCGCGCCCGCCTGGACAAGGCTAAGTCCAGGATGGCGGTGGTGGAGAAGGCGGAGGCGGACCTCCAGAAGCGCGTCGTTGAGACGTAGGACTGGTTCTGTTAGGCTCGCGAGGAGCTGAAAGCCGCCCAGGGTGAGCTGGCCAAGCGCGACGTGGAGCTTACCTTAAAGCTGGCCGACATTGAGAAGGCCCAGGAGACAGCGGAAAACCTGGCCGCCGTAGCCGAAGCCGCTCGGACCCAACACCAGGCCGTGCTGAACTCCCAGGAGGAGGAACTTGCCGCGAGTGATGAAAAGCTCGCCGCAACGCTCCGCGGAAAGGATGAAGAGGCGGAGAAGCTCGTCTTGCAGCAGACCCAAGAGCTGGAGCAAAGGCACAGGGAGGCGCTCGATGCCCAGGCTTTGGTACACGCCGACAAGGTGAAAGAGCTGGAGGTGGAGCGGGATGAGCTGAAGGAGCAAGCCCTGAAGCTGTCCAAGGAGAAGGATACGCTCAACAGCGCCCTAACGGAGGTGCAGGGCGTAGCCATTAGTAGGGTCGGGGAGCTCTCCAAAGCCAACAACTCCATCAGAGACCTCAGGCTGAAGCTGGAGGGTCTCGAGAAGATGTTGTCGGAGGCCAAGACCCGGGAGGGGACCCTGACCAAGAACTTGGAGACCGAGAAGAAGCTGCGGAAGAACGAGGCCCTCAACTTCAAGGAGCACGTGGAAGGCGAGAACCGCTGGCTCAATCGCCTCTCCTGCGTTGCCAACCAGGCCTCCGCGCAGCTGGCCATCATGGGGATGTCGGACGTGAATTACGCCCCGGAGCGGAGCGTGAGCGCCAACTGCAGCCTAACCCTGTTCTTTGAGAGGGTCGTTGGTGCCTTGGAGCAGCTTCACGCTAACCGGGCAGCCTCGCTAGCCGATGAGGCCCGCAGGTTTTGCCAGGGCACCGTGACCAAGGTTCTCACCAAGGTGGTGTACTGGAACCCCAACCTTGACTTCGACGCCACGCTGGACAGCTTGCCGGCGGATGTGGACCTCGCGGCGCTCAAGGAGCGTATCAAGCCCATCATCAGCCGCATCAGTGGAATCGAGAGGATAGAAGGCCAACGCCAAGATTAGGCACCCCGTCTCACACTATCTCTGTAGGTTCATGACCAAGACAACGTTTATCTTCAGTTAGAATCGCAGCTAGAATTGATGTAATATAACTCTGCAGTATTTTGATATGACGCATGTTATTTTCCTGTTCAACCTCTCTTTGTATGTTCACCCTACGTTTATCGGGTAGGCTTGCCGGCGCGTAAACCCAGGGCGGCGTCTTGACGACGGATCCCCAATGGCCTACCGGGTGTGCTTGCTGCCGGGCGAACTACCTTGTCGGCCCCAATGCGGCCACTCGAATAGTTGAGCTTGACACGAGTCAGAGTTGAGAGCGTTGCTGGTTGCGGAAGGCTACCCTGCCACTCTTGACGCGGTCGTCTGAGCTGTTGAGCGGACTCGAAACAGAACAAAGGCGTTGCCAATTGCAGGAGGGCCCCTTTGCGTGCAGGTTTTCCATACAAAGAACAAGATCTCTGAGGGGAATAACCTTATATTAAAAGGAAATATTTAAAGTTTGGCATGACTTAGCTTTCTTGTTGTCGCGTCGGCGTCCTTTGCATTTGCATGCGGTGTCGCTCTCTTGGCCGCCTTCTTCTCCGGCGACCATGCCCACGAGAAACTGTCGGGTCGGCTACTAAACCAGATCCTCACAATCACCACTTCTCGCCCCTACCTGGCGCGCCAAAGATGTCGGTGTGAAACGACACCTATGGGATCACAAGAATCCCTACTACGGTTGCCGAGGCGCGGGGTTGTGAGAAGAGCAGGATTAACAGTCAGCAGAAGGATCATTTACCCATGTTCGGGCCGCGAGGGTGCGTAAAACCCTAGTCCTGCTTTGGTGGATGTATTGAGTGTTCTTGAGCTCTTGAACTAGCTACGGGCGATGTGTCATTCAAAAGAGCCGAATCCCCCTCTAGTACGCCATGGGCATCCTTTTATAGTCGAAAGGGGCTGCCACAGTGGCAAACAGGAGGTGGAAAGGTCTACTGTACTGTGAGGTTATCGCCCATATTACAGGACAAGACGCATTTAATGCGTCACTTAGGTGTCCCCTAGCTTTATCGGGGACGGGAACGAGGCCCGTTCCGTCCGTCGCCGCTCCTCCTCATTTCGACACGCGCCCTGGCCAGCGATGAATGCGGTGCCATGTAGGCAGGCAGGTAGCTGAGGTGGCGCGGTGGTAGGGTCTTCACGAAGATCTGCATGTCGCCACGCAGGCGCTTGCTGATCTGGCCTGGAAGTTGCATGTTGCCACGCAGGTGCCTGCCCAGCTGGTCAGGCTGGCAGCTGCATGCTAATGGCGGTGGAAACTTGGCTGGTACGGGCCTAGCAGTGGCTCCGCTGATGTCCTCGGCAAGGGTCTTGTCATGGTGCGAAGTCGTCCCTGGCAAGGATCTTGTCGGGGGTCTTGTGGTTTTCCTCGGCAAGGCCCGCCGGGGATCGCCGTCTTCTCATCCTCATCTGATCTTGTGTGTTTATGATCTTGATAAAGATCTGCATGCCAACACGGAGGTGCCTCCCGAGCCCTGGTCCCAACGTAGTTGGTTGGGTTGGAACCTGTGGACTCAAGGGCGGCTCACTCTGTCGATGTTTTGGGCAGGTTGCCTCGGCAAGGCTCTTGCCGGGGCCGCGGAGGCCGCCCTGGCAAGGGTCTTGCCGGGGGACTCCACTTTTCCCCTTTGTTGCCTTGTGTTCCTGGCCTTGGCGTTGCCTGTGACCATTTTGTGCCTCTGGCTTCTCTCTAGTTTCCCTCCTTTTCCCTGCTACGTCTGGCCGCAGCGCGTGGCTCTGACTGTCCGTGCACAAGTAAAGGGGTCAAAAAGAGGGCCCCTACTTTTGTACACCGACACTCAGATATATTAAATACGACCCTAGTTAACCTACCAATAAATGGGTTACAGATATATTCAGTAAAATGTCCGATTCGATGATTAATCCCTTATCAGCCCCCAGGCTATATGGTACGAGCTACCGATATCCTGAACAATTACATATAAGCAATGCGATGAAACTAACCTTGATGGAAAACATCAATATTCTCAATATTGTACTGTATGAGTACATATAAAGGCATGTTAAGCACAACAGGCTAAACATCAACCAAATATATCCATGGTAGACAACATAATCTAGAAATGATAGCTTGAGTGTGCAGGTTTAAGCACGCTAGTTAAGCAAAACGAGAAGTGGAAATGTGTGTTAACTGCAACATGCATAACATTTAAAAACAAGCAAATATAGTCATTCAAACTGGTATTGTGCAGGTCTAAAGTACACTAGTTATTTTTTTTTAAACAAAAAGGCGTGTTAACTGCAACACCTTAACAACAACGAAATATCATAATTCATAGTGGTATTGTTGAAACTGGTATTGATGAGATTGAACTGCATGACAAATAGTTGCACATATAAAGCATCACATTGTGAAGAACTGAAATAAACAAGACATAAGACCATCTCTAACCGATCCTTTAAAACTTAACAGACTATGGTCCATGAATTTTTGGCCTTTTCTACTCGATCCCCTAAACTTAACATTGTAAACTTCAATTTGATCAAGTTTAAAGCAGGTTCAACCGAAATTATCATGCATTCAAACATAAACATGAATAGTTTTGCATAACCGAACATAAAACATAAATTTAAGCTAAGCTAAACTACTTTCGGTAGAAGTGGACGTCGAGCCAATCCTTCCTCGTCAGGTATGGTGTGCCGCGAGTCGGGTCCGGGCTGGTGCCATTGTCTGGGCCGTTGGGGAAGACACTCCTCCACTCGTCGACGTCGATCTCCTCGTCCTCACCGCCCACCACACCGCCGTCCTCGACGCCTTCGACCTTGTCATCGGAGGAAGAACGATAACCTCGTCCCCCCTCCCCCCGCTCTGACAAAGATCATCCGCTCTGCCTCCACGAGCATCGGGTGCTGCTGGTAGAGCTCTTGCATGTAGGCCTCGTCGGCGGCCTCGACCTCGAGGCGCTCCCACGCCTGGCGGTCCTACCGTGCCATAGCCGAGCTCACCACCACTGGCTCCGATGGGACGAGGTCGACCGAACGTGTGCCAGATGGGAAATTGAGCCTAGCCGCCGAGCCGTGGTAGCGGACCTGCCAGCGGTTGTACTCCATGGCCGCGAGCTCAGCCGTGTCGAAACTACCGAGCCACCGGCGGGTGTGGGTCTCCTGATCCGTAATCTTGGCGACCCACGTCCCCCACCGCTGTTGCCAGACCCCAAGGTAGGATCTCATCGGTGGCCGAGCCCGAGGGAGGACGGGGAAGTCCTAGAACTGGCTTAGGGGCGTGGCGGTGGGCGGATCTAGCGACCGGCGATGACGGATCGATAAAGAGCCCGCGGAGGACGACGGGGACACCTCAGCGGTCGCCTCGCCGGTGTCGGGCGAAGAGGCAGCGATAAACCTCTTTTGGGCCATTGGCTCCTCGAGTTCCCCGGCACACAGGCAGAGGTTGAGGATGGGGCGGCAGGGACGGCAATGGTTTCAAGCGAGGGAGAGGTGGTGTGTGTGTCTATGTGAGCGGAGGTTTATGGGTGTGTGTGGAGGGGGGCAAGGTGGTTGTCGGTGTCAAAACCGGCGGATCTCGGTTAGGGGGTCCTGAACTGTGCGTCTAGGCGGATGGTAACAGGAGACAAGGGACACGATGTTTTTACCCAAGTTCGGGCCCTCTCGATGGAGGTAAAACCCTACTCCTGCTTGATTGATATTGACGATATGGGTAGTACAAGAGTTGATCTACCACGAGATCGAGGAGGCTAAACCCTAAAAGCTAGCCTACAGTATCATTGTTGTCGTCCTACGGACTAAACCCTCCGGTTTATATAGATACCAGAGGGGGCTAGGGTTACACAGAGTCGGTTACCAAGAAGGAGATCTACATATCCGTATTGCCAAGCTTGCCTTGCACTCCAAGGAGAGTCCCATCCGGACACGGGACGAAATCTTGAATCTTGTATGTTCATAGTCCAACACTCCGGCCAAAGGATATAGTCCGGCTATCCGGATACCCCCTAATCCATCCATCGTCGTCATTGAAAGCCTGGTTCGGGGGCTACTGAGGGAGTCCTGGATTAGGGGGTGTCCGGAGGGCCGGACTATACCTTCGGCTGGACTCGTGGACTATGAAGATACAAGATTCAAGACTTCGTCCCATGTCCGGAAGGGACTTTCCTTGGCGTGGAAGGCAAGCTTGGCGATGCGGATATTTAGATCTCCTACCATTGTAACCGACTTTGTGTAACCCTAACCCTCTCCGATGTCTATATAAACTGGGGGGCTTTAGTCCGTAGGAAAACATACAACAATCATACCATAGGCTAGCTTCTAGGGTTTAGCCTCCTCAATCTCGTGGTAGATCTACACTTGTACTACCCATATCATCAATATTAATCAAGCAGGACATAGGGTTTTACCTCCATCGAGAGGGGCCGAACCTGGGTAAAACTTCGTGTCCCTTGTCTCCTGTTACCATCCGCCTAGACGCACAGTTCGGGACCCCCTACCCGAGATCCGCCGGTTTTGACACCGACAGGTAGTCTGGACGAACCGTGTCTGTTGGGTCCCCAATTGCAGACGGTTTCAGCCTGACTTCAAGGCTCCTCGCTACCCCGTGGATAGTATCACGGAGGCTGAACATTTTGTGCTAATGACGAAATGCCAGAACCTGACCTTGAAGGTGGCGGTCGGCTCTGTTGTACTTCATCGAGCTGAGAGGACTTTCCATTGCCGTCCGATTCCACATGGCTATGCTATTGTGACAGTGCATGAAATAATGGAGGGATTTGAGGGGCAGGAGCTTGACTATCCTACAGGTGAAGGGGATATTCATCTGCAAAATGCTTTAAGGAGTACCTATCTATGGCGAAAGGAGTACATAAAGCTTCCAAACTAGACGCTTCAGCAGACTCAGCCGGTTGAGGCCCCTCAGCAGACTCAGCCGGATGAGGCCCCTCAGCAGAGTCCTCTTTCGCCACAGCTGTCTCCGGCGCGTCAGCGGACTCTGTCTCCTCCTCCTCCATCTCCTTCGGCACGTTAGCGCACTCCCCCACCTCAGCAACGGCGGAAGAGAGACGTCGCCACTCCGACGGCTAGCAGTACAACAAGTGGGAAGAAATTCAAATTTGTTCCAAGCCTCAAGCCTCTTCCAAAGTTACCATATGAGAGGACTGGCGAGGAAAATGCGTACATCATGAAAGCCGAAGTGCATGCCCATTTTGAACAGAAACGTCCACCTCCGAAGGAAACAATAGATCCGGTGAAAGCGAAGCGCACTCTGGATGCCCTTAAGCGACCACCACCGCCTCCACCGCAATCCAACTATGACTGTTGTATAGAAAAGACATATGATGAAGCGCGGCGGTCGGGAAGTACTACCAGTGCTGCAAGAGTAGCAAAACGAAGAAGTGGGAAAACAATTCCCCATCTCGGCCTACAGGAGAAGCAATCGTGCCCCCCGCTCAAGGTGTCCAGCGATATCGCTAATCATCCCGGGCTACTGCCCGGTACCACTCTGGGTGATTACGTGGGCGATGATGTACACTTTGAAACAGCTGAGGTAATAGAGATCTTTAGATGCTAGCATGGGAAGCCTCTCGTGAAACCTGATCATCCTCCTCTAACAACGATGATGCGAAGATTGCATGACTGGTACTTGGAAAGCTGCAGGAAGAATGGGACCAATAGTTTGATGGTGATAATTAAAGATGAGCATGACCCCATTGGAGTCGATCTGATGCCTGTTGAATTTGTGGAATTACTTCAGTTATTAAATGAAGAGGCCCTCGACAAACAACTCATGACTTGCTACTGTCTGTAAGTATTACTTCTGTAATTAAGTCTCTAGCTCAGCTCGTTCATTGCATGTATATATAATTATCCTCACTATATTATGTAGATTGAAGATCGTCGAATGCAAAAAAGGAAAAATCTATGACATTGGGTTCATTAGCCCAAATACCGTAAATGAATGGCTAGTTCAAAATGGAGTTGAGGATACTGAGCAAAAGTTGCTAAAATCTTTCCTTTGACATCAAAACAAAGGGAAAATACTCTTTCCTTACAACTTCAAGTGAGTGTTACTGCCTTTTGCATATTCGGTTTCGCTTAATCGAGGTTAAGTTATGTAATTGATGAGTTATGCATGCGCAGGTTCCACTTTATTCTGCTATCCATTAAGCTTGACGGGGGAGTAGTAACTGTCTTAGACTCGAGACGTAAAGATCCCCAGGATTATGCGGATATGACTGCAATGCTCCAGAACGAGCTGGCAGGGTTTGGAAAAAGTTCATCGGAATGGTTCCGGGTCTGCAGAACGAGCTGTGATTTACACACCCCAAAGTAAGTAGTACCAACTAGTTCCCCACATCTCTCATTGATTCTAGTTTCATCAATACCATTTATCATGCTTGATTATTAGTTTGATTGAACTCTATTCTCATAAAGTGCTTGTGGCAGGAAGGCGGAAATAATTTATGTGGATACTCGACCTCTGAGCGGGGCTACTCTGAGAAACAATTTGAAGTACGTAAAAAAATATTCAAAAATTTATTTTATTACCATCAATTGTGTTGAGTTTCATTCATATATATATATATATGTATTGACTCCGTTCTTTAAATTAGACGTAGGAGATGCAGGAAGAACTCCTACCACGTGATCGCATACGAGCAATTCAAGAGGAATTGGCGGGATTCTTTCTTGACCACGTCATACATAAAGACGGAGAATACCATATGAAAATTCAATGGGAGTTTGGCGCTTGATGATGTCAGGGATGTTATATTGTATATATGTAGTAGCGTCAGATAGATATACGAAAACTTGTTCTTCGACCAAGCACGGAGAAAGAGAGGTCACTTCTCTATCTCACTCTCTCTCTCTCTCTCTCTCTCTCTCTCTCTCTCTCTATATATATATATATATATATATATATATATATATATATATATGTTCATGATTACGATGTTGAGTAATTAATGGTTCCTTCATTTGTTTACTAGCTAGCATTGAGTTCTCTCTATATGTAGTAGCTACAGTCGACCAAGCACGGAGAAAGAGACGTCACTTCTCCATATATGTAGTATCTAGCTAAAACAATATGAAACCCCTAAACCCTCCAAAGCCCCTAACCCCCCCCCCCCTTTAAAAAAACCCCAGCGCCTGCAAGCTGCTGATGTGTGGCTGCCTTTTACTCCCGGTTGGTGTTACCAGCCGGGACTAAAGGCCCTCCTGCCTGGGCGCCCCACATCGGCCACGTGGAGCTCCTTTGGTCCCGGTTCGTAAGCCAACCGAGACTAAAGGTTTTGAATATTAGTCCCGTTTGTTTTGTCCTCGTTTCAAAACCAGGACTAAAGGCCCTCTGGAACCGGGACTAGTGCCCTGTTATCTACTAGTGTTTGTTCCTTTTGTATTTTTCTCTTTCATTTCTTTTGGGGTGATTGTGCTGCTTTTGTCCAACACCTATCATTGGTTGGATCGGTGTTGGTTGCTTTGTAATACAAAGTGGGGGAAACCTTTTTCGGCGGTGAACCAAAAGTGTATTGATTTTGAATTAGTGTCGCATGCAAAATGCTAATCCTTTCCGGAGCTGTAAACAAGAAATATACTTTAGGTTGGATTAGTGCTAATGGATGGAAGCTAGGTAAAGTAAGAGAAACTCCAATGCGCCGACTCAAACAGACGGTGTTTTTGTCCGTTTGGGTCGGACGCCCGCTCGATGTCCGCCCTTTTTCTGATTTGGGTCGGCAGTGCGCCCAATGCGTCGGCCCATATTTGCCAGCGTGGCCGGCTGGACACCCTTTTCAACAAATATGCACACATTTTGCATTATTTCAGAAGCAAACATATAGTTTCACAACCAAATATAAAGCATAGTTTGACAACCAAATAAAGCATAGTTTTACAAGCCGAATAAAAATTAAGCTGTCTCGCATAGTTTTACAAGCCGAATAAAAAAGGTACATCTATTGGTTGCCAATATGAGCCAACATATGCTCAACCAAATCATTTTGCAGCTGCATGTGAATATCCCAATCACGCATTTCATGATGAAATTGGGTGAACTCTTCCATATTGCCGCTCATGCATGCTCGGGCACAACATTCTCACCCTGGAAACTGAAACCCTTGATCGTAGATACGTTCCGGGCGCTCATCTTCTACGGTCATATTGTGCATGATCACACAAGCAGTCATCACCTCCCACAGTTTCTTGGTGCTCCAAGTCCTAGCAGGATACCGAAAGATGCCCCATTGAGATTGCAAAACACCAAAGGCACGCTCGAGGTCCTTCCTAGCATTCTCTTTCTCTTGGGCAAATCTTTTCCTCTTCTCTCCGACAGGGTTGGGGATTGTCTTCACAAAAGTGGTCCACTGAGGATAGATACCTTCACCTAGGTAGTATCCTTTTTCGTAGTTGTGGCCGTTGATGGTAACATTCACCAGCGGGTTGTTGCCTTCGGCAAGCTTTGCAAACACCGGCGAGCGTTGAAGAACGTTGATATCATTGTGTGATCCGGCCATGCCGAAGAAAGAGTGCCAGATCCAGAGATCTTGTATGATAGTGCAAGCCTTGACATGGCCCTTATACTGCCCTTGTCAAGCAGAAGGGCACTTCTTCCACTCCCAGTGCATGCAGTCTATACTGCCAAATGTGACACCCCAAAATTTTAACTTTGTTTGTTAATTAAAATTTTGCCAGGAAATTTAAAACTTTTATTTTCTGGACTCCCTTTTTATTTTTGAACCTTTTTCTCCCTTGTTATTATGGAGTTTTTCCACAAAATGAAAAGTTTTCAATTATGTTATTGGACTTGTTTAGCCTCTCAAGAAAAACTTTTCTTTTATTAGTATAACTAATTACATAATTAATTTTCTTGATCTTTATTTTCTTGAAAATTGGTTTTTTCAAGGTTTTATGGCCATATTTGAACTACAACCATTTGATAAATTCACTTAAAATTCCAACCAAAATTTGGAGATGTCATGTGATGTTATTAAATCACTTTTATGCAGAAACATCTTTTATACATGTAATATTTTGAGCTCTATACCCAATTCTCTTCTCTGGTCCAGAGTGCAAATTTGCACTACAGCCTATCTAAATATTTCTTTCTAGCCTTCACCAAAATTATGGGATGTTGGTAATAGCCTATGATTCAACTTTATGCAAAAACCCAATGATGTTATTTGAAAAATATGAGTGTATCAACCTCATTTTCATTTTGTTCCAACTTGATGGTTTGTGCAGCAACCATACTTTTGCTTGCTCCTTGGCTCTTGATTCTTTTTCCTACTTGTAGTCCTCCCTGCAAAACCCTTAAGTCCAGGAGCATGCACCTATTGGATCATTTTTGGTTCATGTAATGATGCCTTTTATCTCCTGACCAGTACTGAAGTTCAGCAAGACTTGCACTATCAAGTTTCTGCATTTGACAAACTAACCTTACCACTCTCTCTTGCATCTAAGGAGACACTGATCTGGAGAATTTGGCCACTCCAAGAAATGCCTAAGTGCCCTTGGCATTTTGTCAAACGCCTTATGGGCATGATCTGTTTTGACATGACTTTTGTCATTGCACTATGAACTTGCACCTCTGATCAAACTAACATGTCCACTAGACTCCCAAAAGCTCCTAACCTAGGTCTGCTAAGTGCCAGCCACACCCAAGCCCGATGGCATGCACTGGCATTTCATCGAGCATGTTCCGTGCGTGCTTTGGGCGCGAGCAGAGCACGTGTTTTGCACGTGCCACGCCCGAGCCGACGCGTCGCACCCCTGGGCTCTGCCCGCCCTGCAGAGCCACACCACTCACTCCCCTTCTCACCGCCACGCGCCAAGAGCCCTCGCCACGTCCCCGACAGGCCAGGAGCTAGCCGCCACGGCCGTCGACAGCCCCTACTCAGTTCAGCGCCGCCCAAGCCTCTCCCGCTCGCCACCTGGCCCCTGGAGCAGCACGAGCTCATCCACAAGCGTGTCCACTAGTGCTCGCCGCCGCCACGACGCCCTAGCTACAGAATGGCGGTCGCCGGCGACCTTATCCGCGGCCACCGTCGGAATCGACCCAGATCACCTATTTAAGGAGCCTCGAGCTCATCTCCGCACGCATGCGACCCCAAGCCATCTCCCTAGGGCCCCCTTTGGCAGCCAAACGACCCGGGGAGGCCTCCTTCCCCATCTCCGGCAACCGCAACCGCCGCCATTGCCCCAGCCCTTCCGGCGCCACCAGGGCCTCCCCCTCTCATTTCTCTTCACCAGGAACCTTCTCATCCTCCCGTGAACCTTTCCCCTGCTCGATTTTGATCGGGAGTCATCGTAGCCCCAAACTCACTTCGCCCCCGAAACCTTCTCCGCCGCGAAGCTCGCCGCCGGCAGCTCACTCCGTCCCCGCCGACCCAACGACCATCGGGAGGACCACCCCGGTCTCACGGATCCATCCAGACCCTCTGGAACCCGCGGGGAGCTGTCGTTCGCCGGCGTTGGTCGCCGTCGCCTTGCCGCCGTTCGGGCAGAGGAAGAGGAGGGAGGGACGAACCGGTTGTCGTGGTTCTAAGTCTGACAGTAGTGTAGGGGGGTAAGTATGGAGAGGCTAGGTCTTAGCTATGTAGAAGTTGTAAACGCACAAAGATGTACGAGTTCAGGCCCTTCTCAGAGGAAGTAAAAGCCCTACGTCTCGGAGCCCGGAAGCGGTCGACTGGATTATATGTGTGAAAATGACAGGGGTGCATTGTGAAGTAGATCACTCGGCAGGACTGCTTCGGCTCCGTAAACCAGAAAGAACGGAGTTCTTCCAGTCGACCGGTTCGGGGTGGTCCTTAATCCCCACAGAACTGACGGAAGCTCGTCGACCCAAGCGCCTGCTGCGTGATTGAGATCACGCATCAGTCGAGGCTTTAGTCCTTTGAGAATCAGACCATTTGCCCTTTCAGCTTGTACATTCGACTGGGGATGTGCAACCGACGCGTAGTCGACTCGTGTGCCTTGAGAGGCACAAAATGCTCTGAGCCTGTCTGAATCGAAGTTTGACCCATTGTCCGTGATGATGCTATGTAGGACTCCATATCTGAATGTTAGCTCCCTGATGAAACTGATAGCAGTGCTACCATCCAGATTCTTGATAGGCTTAGCTTCAATCCACTTGGTAAACTTGTCGACTGCTACAAGCACATGTGTGAATCTGCTCCTGCCTGTTCTCAGTGGTCCAACCATGTCCAGTCCCCAAACAGCGAAGGGCCAGATGAGTGGAATGGTCTTCAGGGCTGATGCTGGCTTGTGCGACATGTTGGAGTAGAACTGGCAGCCTTCACACTTGTCTACTATCTCTTTCGCCATTTCATTTGCTCTAGGCCAGTAGAAACCCGCTCGGTATGCTTTAGCCACAATGGTCCGAGAGGATGCATGGTGACCAAAGGTCCCCGAGTGGATATCGTCAAGGATTATCTGACCTTCTTCTGGCGTTATGCACTTCTGACCGATTCCAGTCGCGCTTTCTCTGTACAAATGTCCCTTTATGACCGTGAAGGCTTTGGATCGACGGACGATCTGTCGAGCCTCTTCTTCGTCTTCTGGGAGTTCTTTCCTCAAGATATACGCAATGTACGGTACTGTCCAGTCGGGAGTGATTGCCAAGACTTCCATGATTAGGTCGACCACAGCAGGAATTTCGACTTCAGTCAGATCTGTGGCACTTTTCGGCTGCGGGGGTTCCTCTGTAAAAGGATCCTCCTGGTCTGATGGCGAGTGGATGTGCTCCAAGAACACATTGCTGGGAATGGCTTCTCTCTTGGAGCCTATCTTTGCCAAATCATCAGTTGCTTGATTTTTCAGTCGGGGGATGTGATGAAGCTCTAACCCCTCGAATTTCTTTTCCAGCTTTCTTACTGCGTTGCAGTAGCAAGTCATAGCTGGGCTTCTGACGTCCCACTCCTTCATCACCAGATTAACCACCAAATCTGAGTCGCCATAGACCATGAGGCGACGGACGCCGAGTGAAATGGCCATGCGCAACCCATACAAAAGTGCTTCATATTTTGCTTCATTGTTGGAGAAATCAAAGTGAATCTGGAGAACGTAGCTGAGCTTATCTCCTCGGGGGGAGACCAATACTACCCCAGCACCGAAACCATTCAGCATCTTAGATCCATCGAAGAACATGGTCCAGTGCTCCGAGTGAACTTGAGTCGGAAGTTGCTGTTCAATCCACTCGGCGACAAAATCTGCAATTGATTGGGACTTGATAGCCTTCTTTGCATCAAACTTGATATCTAAGGGAAGGAGTTCAATCGCCCACTTCGCCACTCGACCAGTTGCATCTCTGTTGTGCAAAATCTCTGACAGTGGAGCGTCGCTGACGACTGTAATGGAATGATCAGAGAAGTAGTGTGAAACCTTCTTCGTGGTCATGTAAATCCCATACACAAGCTTCTGGTAATGAGGATATCTTTTCTTTGAAGGGGTCAAAACTTCAGACACATAATACATTGGGCGTTGAACTCTGAAGGTCTTTCCTTCTTCTTCCCGCTCGACCGTAAGTACTGTACTGACAACTTGTCCCGTGGCTGCAATGTAAAGCAGCAGAGGCTCTTTACTGATTGGGGCAGCAAGCACCGGCTGGGTGGAGAGCAGAGCTTTGAGGTCTGCAAACGCTGCATCAGCTTCTGGAGTCCACTCGAACTTGTCAGACTTCTTTATGAGTCGGTAAAGAGGTAACGCCTTTTCATCGAGACGGGAAATGAATCGACTTACAGCGGCCAAGCAACCTGTAAGCTTCTAGACATCATGCACACGCACGGGATGCTTCATCCGGAGTATGGTGCCAACCTTTTCGGGATTGGCGTCGATTCCCCGTTCGGAAACGAGAAAACCGAGTAACTTTCCACCTGGGACTCCAAATGTGCACTTTGATGGATTGAGCTTGATATCATACCTCCTGAGGTTGGCAAAGGTTTCGGCAAGGTCAGTCAGTAGGTCGGAACCTTTCCGTGACTTGACCACAATATCATCCATGTATGCTTCCACGTTCCGACTGATCTGAGTGAGTAAACACTTCTGAATCATCCTCATGAACGTGGCTCCAGCATTCTTGAGGCCGAAGGGCATGATGACATAGCAGAAGCATCCAAATGGAGTGATGAAATCTGTTTTGATCTCGTCGGGTCCATACAGACGGATCTGATGATACCCTGAATAGGCGTCTAGGAAAGACAAACACTCACACCCCGCGGTCGAGTCGACTATCTGGTCGATGCGGGGGAGAGGGAAATGATCTTTCGGGCAGGCCCGATTGATATGCTTCAAGTCAATGCACATGCGAAGTGACTTGTCCTTCTTGGGGACCATGACAACATTGGCGAGCCACTCGGAGTGGTAAATCTCTCTGATGAACTCCACTGCTAGTAGCCGAGCCACCTCCTCGCCAATGGCTTTCCTCTTCTGGACGGTGGACCGTCGAAGATGTTCTTTCACAGGCTTAAATTTCGGGTCGACTCGCAGACGGTGCTCAGCCAGTCCCCTGGGAACTCCAGGCATGTCAGAGGGCTTCCATGCGAAGATGTCCCAGTTCTCACAGAGGAACTGGATGAGCGCTTCTTCCTATTTGGAGTCGAGCGTCGTTGAGATGTGAGTCGGAGCTGCACTGGGATCGGACGGGTGAATGTGGACTGGCTTTGTCTCGCCGGACGACTGAAATGCTGACTCTGAAGCAGGCTTCTTGGCTCGAAGCAATTCACTCAGATCTGCAGTCTTCTGGTACTCCTGCAACTCGACCACTACCATCTGGGCGTCAGCAATCTTTGAACCCTTCTAAAAACACTCTTATGCTTTCTTCCGGTTGCCCGTGACAGTGATCACACCTCTAGGGCCAAGCATCTTCAATTTGAGATACACGTAACATGGTCGAGCCATGAAGCGTGCATAAGCTGGTCTGCCCAAAATAGCATGATTAAGCACTTTGGAAGTCCACAACCTTGAATGTCAACTTTTCCTTGCGGTAATTCTTCGAATCACCGAAAACCACATCAAGAGCAATCTGGCCGAGTGACTCGGCTTTCTTCCCGAGAATGACTCCATGGAAGCTCATGTTACTGGTACTGAGCCTGGACATCGGAATGCCCATCCCTTTCAACATTTCTGCATACAGAATGTTCAGGCCGCTACCACCATCCATCAGGACTTTGGTTAGTCGAGTGCCTTCGACGACTGGGTTGACCACCAAAGCTTGCCTCCCAGGGGTGGCAATGTGTGTGGGGTGATCGGACTGGTCGAATGTGATGGCAGTCTGAGACCACTTCAGGTAACTGGGTGTTGCCGGGGCAACCATGTTTACCTCACGGTTAATAACTTTCAGTCGACTTTTGCTTTCAACATCAGCAAAAATCATCAAGGTGGAATTGACTTGGGGGTATCCATCGTCACTATCTTCCTTGTCCTCGACTTTGTCCGACTCCTTTTCCTTGTCTTTCGACTGTTTGCCCTGAAACTGCTGGATCAGGAGCCGACACTGTCGCGTGGTATGCTTTGGGTAAATGAGTTTACCCTCTTCGTCTTTCTTGGTGTGAATGTGACACGGAAGATCCAAAACATCATTTCCATCTTGATCTTTAACTTTCTTGGGGTTCCAGGGCCCTTTGGTTTTCCCTTGAATTTTCCCTGGGTTACAGCCAGGGCCTCCCCAGGAGCGGCTGGCTCGGCCTTCCGCTTCTGTTTCCGACTGGAATTGCCTCCGGTTTCCTGGGCGACTGCTTTCTGCTTGCCACTCCGGAGTCGATCTTCATCTTCACCATTAGCGTATTTGGTGGCACTTTCCATCATCCGATTCAGAGACATTTCTCCTGTCCGACCGAACTTCAGATTCAGCTCTCTGTTCTTGATGCCTTCTTTAAAGGGACAAACTGCTTGGTGATCTGGTACATTCTCAACTGTGTGATGCAAAGTGATCCACCTCTGGATGTAATCCCTCAGAGTTTCACTCGGTTTCTGCACGCAAGACCGCAATTCTGTGAGGCCTGCCGGTCGCTTGCATGTTCCTTCAAAGGTCGTGACAAACACTCGGGAGAGGTCCTCCCAAGTGTAGATGTTGCTGGGTGCTAACTGATTCAGCCACGCTCTGGCTGAGCCCTCTAACAGGAGAGGCAAATGCTTCATAGCCACCTCATCATTGCCGCCGCCAATCTGGACAGCCACTCGGTAATCCTCGAGCCAAGTGTCAGGCTTAGACTCGCCGGTGAACTTGCTGACTCCAGTCGCCAACCTGAAGTTGGGAGGAATCACTGCGGCCCTGATGGCTCGACTGAAACACTCTGGCCCCGAAACATGTACTCTGCTGCTGGTAGGCGCATCTCTGTCATGGCCTTCTCGGTGAGCCCTGTTCCTGTCGACCAAACTTTGAACGAGGATGGATCTCGCATCAAAACCTGGTCCCCTGGGGTCGACTGGAATCCTCCGCCCAACACTGTGAGGGCGTCTGTCATCCTGCTGTCGAGGTGCATATGACCCACTCCTCGGGGGAGGGGTTGGCACTCGATGCCGATCATCGCAATCGAGTCGGTGATCATACTGCTCATTTCTTCTGTACTGATCGTGCCGGTCTCCACGTCCCTCACGCCTCGGGGGCGATCTTGGGCTGTGAGCCGACTGCACTGTATCCGCTGCAACGGACCGACTGTGGATCCTATTCCGCGACTGAGAAACAGCGGAATTCTGGTTTCCTGCTGCCCGGAGCAACGCTCTGATCTACAACAAGCCCCTGCCAGCCTCTGACTGGGAGGGCTGAATTGATTCTGCTATTCGGGTCGCGGCTGCCAAATTCTGAACGGGAGTCCGATATACCTGCGTAGGCGGGAAGAGCTGACGTCGACTGGACTCGGGAGCCCGCTGACGCGCTCTCTCGTCGAGTGCTCGCTGGAGATTCTCCAGTCGAGTGCGCTCGGCCAAGTTAGCCAAGCGCGCGTCCTCCAAGGCTCGGGCCTCGGGGGTTTCTCCAATGATAGGAGTGTGGAGTGCATCCATGTTCCGGCGGCGAAGCTCCTCTCGCTGCTGCGACGTGAGAGGCTCGGGGAGATACTCCTCGTGGAGATGTGCCGAGTCGTCCCCACCCGCGCCTCCGTCGGTACGGGGAAAACCGGGAGGGCTGCGTGTCCCATCAATCGCCAGAACCTCCGCTGCAGGGTCACTGCTGTCGCATTCGGATGCGGTCTCTGCGGAGCCAGTCGACAGATCGAACAGGCCGTAGAGAGATTCGTCGGGCTCGATTGCCGTGACTTGAGGGGTGGCCGTCTGGCGAGCCACCGCATGCCTCACCCACCTCTGAAGTCTCGACCGGCCGAAGCGCTTGCGTCGGCGAGAGACAAGGTGGGGAGGTGAAACGGGAGCTGACCGATACTGGGTCGACGGCTGCCGCATGAGGACGCCACGAACACATGCGCGGAAGTGCGTCGCCTCGCGGACGGGGAGCGCGTCGATGTCGAGTGGAGCCTCTTGAAGCCAAGCGGAGTCGTCGGCGATGAACGTGAGCGCGCCGAGACGGATCTCGCGGCCCTCCACCAAAACTCCGCACGAAACCATGATCAAGGAGATCGGAAAAATCGCAACTCCTACAATCAAACGCTAAGATTCCTGCCCCAAGGTGGGCGCCAACTGTCATGGTTCTAAGTCTGACAGTAGTGTAGGGGGGTAAGTATGGAGAGGCTAGGTCTTAGCTATGTAGAAGTTGTAAACGCACAAAGATGTACGAGTTCAGGCCCTTCTCAGAGGAAGTAAAAGCCCTACGTCTCGGAGCCTGGAGGCGGTCGACTGGATTATATGTGTGAAAATGACAGGGGTGTGAACCCTTGATACTGAGGAGGGGGGTGGCTTATATAGAGTTCGCCAACCCTCTTCTGCCCTCAGTAATACAGGGTTTAAGGTACATTAAGGTTGGGCGTTACTGGTAACGCCCCTAATAAAGTGCTATGATGATCATAAAGGCTACTTAATGACCGAACGTTTGCCTGTGGAGTGACTTTAGATCTCCTGGCAGTCGAGTGGTTGACTCAGCGGTCGAGTGATAGCTTCTTGGTCGAGTGTCTTGAACCCGTCGAGTGGGTACCTTCAAGTCGATTGAAAGATGACTTCTTCTAAGTATGTCCTTGGGTAAGGCTCTTAGGACAGGTCCGTGCCCCTACCCTAGGTACATAGATTCATCACCGGTCAAACCTGACCAGTGGGCCAGGCGGGCCCACTGTCAGTGACCCACGCGCGGTCCACGCTGGAGTAAGTGGAGGCGTATTTCCAGAATACGTTTTCGACGTGTACGTATACATTCGAATCGTTTTTCTTTTCTGATTTTTTTAAACAGATTTTGACCACAACTTTGACTGGCTATATCTTTTTAAATAAAACTCCAAATGAATTAATTCTTTTTCCTGCCTCTCTCAAATTCTGTCCAGTTTATTTTAAGATTTATTTGAAAATTTTCCAAACAAATTTTTTGTACTGTTTTTGAAATATGTGTTATTTGCATATTTTTGAAAATAGGATTTTTGGAAGAGAAGGAAGCTTTCAAAAGGTTCTAGGATGCACCCAGCCTCTACACACCTTGAAGGCAAGCATTCTGAACCCCGGAATAATATTTTTAGTGTGTTAGTTGACACGTTTATAACACCACCTTATTCCGGAGTATTGTTATTTCATGTGATATGATCATTTGCATGGATGCATTTTTGTGATTTCCTTGCTGTTGGAAATGAACATACTTGTGATGGTAATCATCCTCACGTGCCTTGCATGCATGCCAGAAAGGAATCCGGGAAAGCCTCTGCCTTGGGTAGGCGTGAGCTTGTCGCCGGTCTCTGTCGGGACGGTTATATCCGGTATGGCATGGTAAGGTATAATGAGTGTTGGTTTGTTGGTTGAAATAATATTTGTTATACATGTCATACAGGGAATTTATAAGCCTCCTGAGTCGGCCGTAGATCGAGTCTTGTTCCGGTAACCCCCATACTTGTTTCGTGCTGCCACTGGTCCCTACCGTAGGTGGGGTATGGTTCAGTAAGTTGTTAACCCTTGTCTTGGCACACACCGTACAGAGAGGCCATGGTGGAAGATATCGGCTACATCCGGTAGGCATGCCACCTGGTCCGGGGGCATGGGTGTATCCGGTTGGGACCGAGAGGGGGATACCCCTTAGAGCGCGCGATAGAAATTTGATCCCATGCTACGCGAGGTTGTAGCCTCCCCACTTAGAGTTTGCTTGATAGGTGTCGTGGGTGATTCCAGACACCGGTGAGTTAAGCTGGTGTGTGCAAGTCAGGTGTGTTTTCAATTAAAAGGCCGTAGACGGAATTAGTCCCGATGGACTAAAGGAATCCGTTACTCGTGGGTAAAGAGTACACCCTCTGCAGAGATTAAACCTATTCGAATAGCCGTGTCCATGGTTAAGGACTACAGTCTGGGATGGGTCAAGTGTTGGTCTTAGTGTCGGTCTTCGGAGGAGAAACTACTAAACCCGAATATTCATTATGACTTGTGATATATGATGGTTATGGTTATTATCATTGTGGACTAACCGTTTGCATTGTTTGAAATAATGAATATCCCTGGGACGGTACCACCTCCTGGATATTCACTATGATTATGTTATTTTATAAGCCCTTTATGTGGCGTCGCTCAGACGCCCGACTGTGACATGTTTGTTATTTCCCTTTCATACAAGCCCTTTCTGTGGTGTCGCTTAGACGCCCGACTGTGGCATGCTTGTTATCTTATTTACTTTACAAGCCCTTTCTATGGTGTCGCTTAGATGCCCGACTGTGGCATACTTGTTATCTTATTTACTTTACAAGCCCTTTCTGTGGTGTCGCTTAGACGCCCGACTGTGGCATGCTTGTTATTTAATTACCTTACAAGCCCTTTATGTGGCGTCGCTAAGACGCCCGACTGAGGCATGCTCATTTTACTATCCTTTCGAGACGTCGCTTCAGACATCCGATCGGTGCATTTTATTACTATTTTGTCATTGCATATTCCAGTTGCATACATAACCTGCTTGCATGCATAAAAGATTTTTATTTATGATTGACGATGTGATCATAGAATATTTCAGAGCATGATTATCAGTGGTTATATTACACTTGTGTTCTTAATGTTTGCGAGTACATTCAAAGTACTCACTGGCTTGTCCCTGGCTATTGTCTTGGCCAGATTGCTTGCTTGGAGAGGAGCGTTGAGATGACAGCCCCGGAAACTAAGCAACGGTGATAGTAGCCTCGCGAAGATAGGAGTAAACCTGGTCAGCTGTTCCTGTGGGAAATGGAGTCCCATAGACCGTGGTGATCCACAAACCGCTTCCGCCATCAACCACTAGAAACCAATTGTTGTACTCATAGACCCGAATGGTCTTGTACCCCATATTTTGTACTTTTGCTTGGAATTTCTGTATCAAGTTGGTGCCTCATCAGCTAACAGTAATCCTGGGGCTGCTGAGCACAACGGCCGCTTTTTGGAAATTAATACCCGGAAAACCGGTCGTGACACCAAACATCCCTGGGAAGCCTCTACTGGCATTCAACGCCACCAAACGGCCTGTATCTTGAGGAGCCAGCTCTCTCAAGTACTTAGGGCCAAACACAGCAATCACTGCCTTGCATAACTTGTACATGAAGTCTAGCCATGTAGTCTCGCTCATACGGACGTACTCATCAATTAGATCACCGGGCACTCCCTAAGCAAGCATCCGGACGGCTACAATTCATTTCTGATAAGATGAGAAGCCAATCTTTCCAACGGCATACTCTTTGCACTCAAAATAGTCATCATATCCAACCACCTCCTCTCTAATACGATTGAAAAGATGTCCACTCATATGAAAACGCCACCGGAATTTCTGATGTTTGAACAACGGGTTAGTTGTGTCAAAGTAGTCCTTCCAAAGAAGGAAATGGCCGCTCTCTCGGTTGCGATTCAACGCTGGAAGGTGCCCCGGGATGGAGCCACGGAACAACTGCCGCTGACTATTAAGGTGGTGATGGACCAACACGGCAGCCAAGATCTCCTCCTCATCATTGGACGAGAAATTGTTGGAGTCGCAAAGGAAATTATGGAAAAGGAACTCATCGGCTGAGTCCATTTTGTACCTTGGCAAACTGTCGAACAGCTTGCGGGCGTCGACAAGGAGCCGGGCGGCGAAGGGAGGCGCGCCTCCTTGGACCAGGTGGCTGGCCTGGAGGCGTTCGACGATCATACCGGCGTCCGACGAGCGTGCCAGCGTCAGGACGAATGAGCTGGCCGGGGCGGCGAGGCGGCTTCCTGCTCGTGGCGGCGGTCGGGAGGTGGCGATGGGAAGCTTCGGTGCCCCGGCGGCGAGACGGTGTTGGCGGCGACGTGGGAGGTGGCGGCCTTAGGGGGTAGATGTGTCGGCACCAGTTGCTGGCAGAGGCACCGAAAAATGAGCGGCAGCGGCGACGCGACGGAGGCGGGCGAGGGTTTGTTGTCGATCTTGGGGTGGGAGAGGATGGCCAATGTGCCACTGACTAGCGGGTCAGAGGGAGGAGTAGGCGAGCGCCGTACGCGTCCGTTTTGTTTCCATGCCGACGTAGATGAGGCTTAAAATGGACTAGGAATGAGTCGGCAGAACGACAAAAATCGGACGCGCGTCTGTCTGAATCGACGCATTGGACCGACTTTTCTTTCTGTCGTGATCCAAACGGACACGCGCGGACGAAGTGGGTGCGCGCGTTGGAGTTGCTCTAAGGCCAACTCCACCGCAAGCCCCTATCCTGTCCGGCCCCGTCCGTTTGGGGTAAAACGGACAAACGAGGAGGCCCAGCGCGCAACGGCCCGGACCCATCTTGTTCGTTTTGTGTCCGGGCCGACCCATTTCGAGCGCAAACTTGCGCCGGGTTTGGGTCGCGGCGGACACCAAATGTACGCGTGTCTCGTCCGCGTCGGGGTCGCGTGGCAGGCGGCCACCTACCTCCCACCCACCCACATCAATGCGCACGAGCGGGCGGCCCCATCTGTCAACCGCACATCGAAGGGTCGCCATCCTTCTTTAAGTGGGAAGCATGGACCGGTCGTCGTCCACACTGCCCCACGCCACCCCGCGGCCTCCTCGAAACCCGACAGCGCCAAACCCTACCCCTCCCTAGTCCTCGAGCTCGCCGGCCGGCCACCACGAAGCCATGGGCTTCTGGAACCGCAAGGGGAAGCACGACCGTGAGGCCGGCTCCTCCTCGTGGCGCCGCCGCGGCTTCGTGAAGAAGGAGGAGCCCGCATCACCGCCGCGCTCCTCCCGTCGAGCCCCCGCGCCGGCCCCCTTGACCATCAACCCTAGGCCCGCCGGCGAGCGCGACCGGCAGTACCTCGCGGCGGACGTGTGCCGGCGGTACTGGGATACGAGGACGCCGGTCCCGTCGAGCGACGTCCACCTCCCCAACGGATGGCACCTCAGCGCCGACCGTGTGCCGATCCCGCCGGTGCCGGCGAGCAGTCGTATGCGTCGCGATGAGATCGAGCGCCGCCGCCTCCTCCTCCCCGACGACCTGTTCTACGACGAGAGGTACGCCCCTGACTCGGTGCTCTGGGACACATGGCTCCAGGACGAGCACGACACGCGCCGCGCGTCCTACTTCGCCGGCACGGTGTCGGGGCCGCGGTGGCCACGCCGGGAGGTGCGCGGGCGTACGCGGGTGTGCGGCCTCACGCCAACGCCGTCGCCTTCCCCGTCTCCGTCACCACCTCCACCTCCTCGCATGACAGCGGAGGAGGAGGCCCGGCTCATGCAGCGTATCATGGAGGACTCCAAGAACACGCACGATGAGCGCCAGTGGCACGGCCTGGAGGAGGCGATGGCACTCTCTGCCGCCGGCGACGTCGCCTTCCCTGAGATGGAGATGGTGTCCGTCAAGGAGGAGGAAAGGAGGGAGGAGGCCATGGAGGTGGAGCCGGTGGCCGCATTCCACCCCGACCTGGTGGGCCAGGGGTGAGGTTGGTCGTGCACCGCAGACGAGATGGCCGACGCCGTGGGCGTGAACTGGTGCCCGACGCCGCCGTGATCACCGGAGCGGGAGGCGTCGCCACGAGAGGAGGTGGTGCAGGCACCTCCCGCCGTCCAGCCCGCCCCCGTCTACCATGCACCGCCGGCCCACCTCTGGACGCCGCCGGCCTACGTGGAGCTCGTCAGCGACGACGACGACGCCGGCAGCCACTGAAGACGGTGACGGCGACAGCATCGACGGGCACGGGCAGGAGCGCGCTGGCGGCGACCGTTTTTTATTTTCCTTTTTATGTTTATTAATTATATGTCAAGTTCGACGTGAAACTGGGTCGTTTTATGGCCGTGATCCCCCCAACTAAGTTTTAAGTTTATTAAACTGCCCTTATTTACTTTTTTACATCATTTTATTTACGTTTTTTTGTTTTTTAAAATCATGTTCAACGCGGACGTTATTTGGGGTGCGGCCGCGCGGTGGGCGCACACACGACCCAACAGACAAAGGCGGACATAGGCAAATCCATCAACGTCTCAAAGGAACAAAATTCGATCAAACCGGACGTCTGTTTGAGGTCGCGCGGTGGAGTTGACCTAACATCTTCTGTTTCGTTGGGCTGGTCTGCTGTAAAACGTCATGGTCCATAGACATCATGTCGGCGGTGTACCGTGCTACCCTCTTTGCGCAATCGATTGCGCTGCTAGCCTAGGAGCTAGGCATCAGTAGGAGTAGTAGCTGCAGTGCGATGCGACGTTGCATGGCTACATGGGGCCATGGCGTGTTGGAGCCTCCCTGTTTGACCACATTTTTGAGAAACCTCCCAGCTTTCCCACTTGTGCGCCTACTCTGGCCTGGATTGGCAACCATGGACGGTGACAGTGCGTGCGTGTTAGCTTAATCCAAACTTATTAGTCTGCAACTCTATGTTGGTTTGTAGTACTAGTATAAGGAAAGCTAGCTTGAGTCGGTTTGCTTTCCTTGTATTAGTGGTGTCCGGTCAGAATTAGTAAGGTGTAATCAGCGTGCTAGTTATTAGATTAGGAAAGTACGGAGTAGTATTTGGAGTAGGAGGAGTCCGGCTAGGATTGTGTTCCCAGGGCAGTACTAGTTTGAGTCTAGCTTTGATTTAGGTGTCGAGACACGAGTAGGTTTGAAACCTTTGGTACAGGTTGGGTGTGTATATATACATAAGGTGTCGCCTAAGTTTTGGTAACCGTGAAGAGAAAATAGAAAAGAAAATAAAAAGAAAAGAGGGCACGACAAGGGCCCGGCTATTAGTTTTTCTGCACGTCTCTATCCTGATTTTATGTGATCGACGGGCAAATTTCCAACAGTGCGCATCTGATGCTTGCTCCTAGATCTTACTCATGGCTCGCTCCACATAAACTCTACTCCACCTCCCAGGCTCCGACCACCTCGCCACTGCCATTCTGCCTGCCTACGCCGCTGAGATGACAACCAACAGCCCGCCCGGCCCCAAGCGCAAGCGCGATTCCGAGCCCACCTCCCTCGTGTCCCTCGGCGACGATATGCTCGCCGAGATCCTCAGCCGCCTCCCGTCGCTGCCCTCGCTCGCCAGCGCCGCCCTCTCCTGCCCGCGGCTGTGCGGCGTCGCCTCCTCCCCTGCCGTCTTGAACCCCTTCCTTTCCCGGGCTCCGTTACTCGGCTACTTCGTGTCCGTCGGCGACGGCGCCGTCCCCGCCTTCCACCGCGCGCTCCTCCGCCGCGACCGCCACCTCGCCGCCATCGTCCGCCGCAGCGACTTCCATCTCACGGATCTCGAATACGATGGGCGCCTCATGGACTGCCGCCACGGCCTCTTACTCCTCAGTAGCCGCCTTCAGTTGGTGGTGTTCGACCCCGTCTACCGCTCACGACTGCATATACCTATACCCGAGAAACTCATCTACAGCAGGTCGCTCCTCCACTGCTTCCTGCCGGCTTGCGGCGGCGGTCAATCCTCCTTCAGCGTGCTCTCCATGGAGAAGAAGGGCGGCAGGGTGCGCGCACGCGTCTACAGCTCCCGCACGGGCGAGTGGCGCTCCCACTCGTGGGCGCCCAAAGGTATTAATGGACCGAGGGAATCCAAGCTCGGCTGGCCCATGCACGCCGGTGGGCGCATCTATTGGAGGAGCATTAAAGGAGATCAGCTCACCTCGCTCGACGTCGGCGCCATGGAGTTCTCCCACGTCGAGCTCCCGGAGAACCTAGACTCCGATCCGTCGTTGTACGCCGTCGGGGAAACGGAGGACGGCACAACGTGTCTCGTGGCCGTGAGTCACAACCTCGTCTTGCAGGTATGGTTCCGCATGGAGGAGGACAAGTCCTGGGAGCTACAGCGGGAGGTGAATGCTTCGAAATGGCATCTGCTTCCAGGCCGAGTGCAGAAGGTCTGCGATGTCACCGCCGGCGTCGTGCTGCTCTCCATGGGCACGGAGAATTGCGGCCTCCACTACTGTGCCTTTCGCCTCAAGAACGCCCTCCAGGAAGGCACCACCACCACCAGGCACCAGTTGGAGGCAGACTTCTTCACATTCGATGCACGGGTGCACCCCTATTTCATGACATGGCCACGCCCCAGCCTAAAGGTGCTTCAAACTAGTTCCTCCTCTCATTTGCTTGCTTGACTGCACATTTACTTCTTGCAAAACATCTGTTCTTATATTATTTGCTACTCGCCAGCAGCTCCTCCCCAGCCTTGTGGAGGCAGTACTGTTTAGTATTAGAACATTTTGCTCACAATGTTTGTGGATTGGTCGGCTCTTTTTTTGTTTACTAATACTCAATTTCTTAGTTGTTGATCTAGTGACTAATGTAAATTTCAGAGCGGTGGTTAGAACCTTTTTTAAACTAAGCCAAGCTAATGTTACCCGGCCGGGGCATCAATGTTAAGAATTGTATACGATGTAGTTTTTGTTGCCTATGAGGCTATGAGTGACCAACTGACCATGTCTATTACTGAAAGGTCTATTTACAGTTTTTCCAAAATTCCCAAACTGAAGGACGAAAAATTCTTCCCAATCGTAAAAACTACTACTACTCATTACCCACTATAGTAGTTACAGTCAAGGTACTTTCCAAACTGAAGGGCGAACATCCATCATACAATGTTTACCCCTTCTCTTCACATGTTCTCTAGTTGTCAAGGTAGAGCAGCCCATACCATAACTGTGACCGGCGCAGCTTAGCTAGAGTGACTGTCACAGCTTACACGTGACCCAGCCACCCTGAACCGCCAGGTCATAGGTGATCTGAAATCGTTTCACTGTACGTGAGCATCAACTCTGAGTCGTTGATCTGAAATCAGACGGCTCACAACATGCCAAGCCAGCGACACCATACACTTCAAGTAAGCGGACCCCCATCAAACTGCAACCAGTCAAACACGAAATGGCTGCAATGAAATGATATATTGGCAGTTTTGAATCACATTTGGGAGTCTCCTATTCAATACCTCCATCTTACAACTTATTTGATTTTGTCTTTGATATTTGCCGTTTTCAGGCTGGTAGCTCTAACACGAAGCAAACAACTCTGAAGGATCAAGAAGCTGGTGGCTTGAAGAAGAAGAAAACAAGCGTGAAAGATCAAGAAGCTGGCTGCTCCAAAAAGAATTAACAAGTCTTAAGCGCTAAGGATCTGAATGCTTATGCATTGGAGTCTTCATTAGTTGTTTAGCGGGTGTACTTTTGGTTCTGGCCTCCTGGGTTTGCACTGCTAAGTTAGTTGATCCAATTAGCCATCTCCTGGCATGAACAAGAACTTATGGTCCTGTTAGTTAAGTTCCACTTATGTCAATCCATATCATGGTTTCTATTGGTAAAGTTATGTGAGCATTCTGAAGAAAACTTGTGCCAAATTCTATCTTACGTTTCCCAAGCTGAAGTGGTTCCATATTTTGCTGCCTTCCATGCCTGTTTGTCGCAAATCGGTCACGAGTAGCAAAAATTGCATCATGACATTCTAGTTCTACTAGAAAATATGCCCGTGCGTTGCAACTGGAGAAACAAACCATCGTGCACCCGTAATGAGTTGTCACTTCTCCACCTATTTATGAAAAACGTGATTAGTCTCAAAGCAGTGTGTTTGGTCATCACATTTTAGCATTGACAAACTGTATGATAAAAGGATTTGGTTGCAATTAATGACCAAAAGGATGTATCTGCAATTGTGTCATACATTGAAATAAAACTTTGTTAGATTTAGCCCCTTATTAATTGCTCAATGCTCTTGAGTGAGGATGTGGATGTGCTCACATAGCAGCGATTTAATGGTTCTACTTCTCTAATTTGTTTGGAAGTGTATTAATGGTCCTAAATAAGGATGTGAATACGCGCGTATAGTAAAACATATAATTATTGGTTCCAAAAAAATGTTGATTTGCTCATATATGAATAGTTTGGCTAACAATCAATATTATATAAAACTACCATCTTTACAAATTGTGTATGTTAATATTTGCTAAAGATTTGCATGAACCACGCATACACAACTAGAAACGGTTATGTATCAATTGCTACTAAGTTTGGATGTATGGATATGGATGAACTTTAATACCTTCCATGTCACACAAAAAATTATTGAGCACCAAAGTTTCTCATAAACTATTCTAAAAGTGTCTCTGACAATTGTGAAGGAAATATGCCCTAGAGGCAATAATAAAGTTATTATTTATTTCCTTATATATCATGATAAATGTTTATTATTCATGCTAGAATTGTATTAACCGGAAACATAATACATGTGTGGATACATAGACAAACAGAGTGTCACTAGTACGCCTCTACTTGACTAGCTTGTTAATCAAAGATGGTTAAGTTTCCTAACCATAGACAAAGGAGTTGTCATTTGATTAACAAGGTCACATCATTAGTTGAATGATCTGATTGACATGACCCATTCCATTAGCTTAGCACCCGATCGTTTAGTATGTTGCTATTGCTTTCTCCATGACTTATACATGTTCCTTTGACTATGAGATTATGCAACTCCCGTTTACCGTAGGAACACTTTGTGTGCTACCAAACGTCACAACGTAACTGGGTGATTATAAAGGAGCTCTACAGGTGTCTCCGGAAGTATTTGTTGGGTTGGCGTATTTCGAGATTAGGATTTGTCACTCCGAATGTCGGAGAGGTATCTCAGGGCCTTCTCGGTAATGCACATCACATAAGCCTTGCAAGCATTGCAACCAATTAGATAGTTGCAAGATGATGTATTACAGAAAGAGTAAAGAGACTTGTCGGTAACGAGATTGAACTAGGTATTGGATACCGACGATCGAATCTCGGGCAAGTAACATACCGATGACAAAGGGAACAACGTATGTTGTTATGCGGTCTGACCGATAAAGATCTTCGTAGAATGTGTAGGAGCCAATATGGGCATCCAGGTCCCGCTATTGGTTATTGACCAGAGATTTGTCTCAGTCATGTCTACACTGTTCTCGAACCGTAGGGTCCGCACGCTTAAGGTTACGATGACAGTTATTATGAGTTTATGCATTTTGATGTAACGAAGTTAGTTCGGAGTCCCGGATGAGATCACGGACATGACGAGGAGTCTCGGAATGGTCGAGACATAAAGATTGATATATTGGACGACTATATTCAGACATCGGAATGGTTCCGAGTGGTTTCGGATAAAACCGGAGTGCCGGAGGGGTTACCGGAACCCCCCCGGGGGAAGTAATGGGCCTTATTGGGCCCGAGGGGAGAGAGAGGGCTGCGGCCAGGAGGTGGCGCGCGCCCCCCCATGGGGAGTCCGAATTGGACAAGGAGGGGGGGCGCGGCCCCCCTTTCCCTCTCCCTCTCCCTCTCTTTCCTTCCCCCTCTCTCTTCCTAGTTGGACTAGGAAAGGGGAGTCCTACTCCCACTAGGAGGAGGACTCCCCCTCCCTTTGGCGCGCCCCATAGGGCCGGCCGGCCTCCCCCCTTGCTCCTTTATATACGGGGGCAGGGGGGCACCCTAGGACACACAAGTTGATCTTCGTGATCGTTCCTCAACCGTGTGCGGTGCCCCCCTCCACCATATTCCATCTCGGTCATATTGTCGCGGTGCTTAGGCGAAGCCCTGCGTCGGTAGTTCATCAAGATCGTCACCACGCCGTCGTGCTGACGTAACTCGTCCCCGAGAGCTTTGCTGGATCGGAGCCCGGAGAACGTCATCGAGCTGTACGTGTGTCAAGAACTCGGAGGCGCCGGAGTAACGGTGCTTGGATCGGTCGGATCGGGAGGACGTACGACTACTTCCTCTACGTTGTGTCAACGCTTCCGCTTCGGTCTACGAGGATACGTAGACAACACTCTCCCCTCTCGTTGCTATGCATCACCATGATCTTGCGTGTGCGTAGGAATTTTTTTGAAATTACTACGTTTCCCAACAGTGGCATCCGAGCCTAGGTTTTTATGGTTTGATGTTTTGCACGAGTAGAACACAAGTGAGTTGTGGACGATATAAGTCATACTGCCTACAAGCATGTCATACTTTGGTTCGGCGGTATTGTTGGATGAAGCGGCCCGGACCGACATTACGCGTATGCTTACGCGAGACTGGTTCTATCGTCGTGCTTTGCACACAGGTGGCTGGCGGGTGTCAGTTTCTCCAACTTTAGTTGAACCGAGTATGGCTACGCCCGGTCCTTGAGAAGGTTAAAACGGAGTCTATTTGACAAACTATCATTGTGGTTTTGATGCGTAGGTGAGATTAGTTCTTGCTTAAGCCCGTAGCAGCCACGTAAAATTTGCAACAAACAAAGTAGAGGACGTCTAACTTGTTTTTGCAGGGCATGTTGTGATGTGATATGGTCAAGACATGATGCTAAATTTTATTGTATGAGATGATCATGTTTTGTAACCGAGTTATCGGCAACCGGCAGGAGCCGTATGGTTGTCGCTTTATTGTATGCAATGCAATCGCCCTGTAATGCTTTACTTTATCACTAAGCGGTAGCGATAGTCGTAGAAGCATAAGATTGGCGAGACGACAACGATGCTACGATGGAGATCAAGGTGTCGCGCCGGTGACGATGGTGATCATGATGGTGCTGCGGAGATGGAGATCACAAGCACAAGATGATGATGGCCATATCATGTCACTTATATTGATTGCATGTGATGTTTATCTTTTTATGCATCTTATCTTGCTTTGATTGACGGTAGCATTATAAGATGATCTCTCACTAAATTATCATAGTAATAGTGTTCTCCCTGAGTATGCACCGTTGCGAAAGTTCTTCGTGCTGAGACACCACGTGATGATCGGGTGTGATAGGCTCTACGTTCAAATACAACGGGTGCAAAATAGTTGCACACGCGGAATACTCAGGTTTAACTTGACGAGCCTAGCATGTAACAGATATGGCCTCGGAACACGGAGACCGAAAGGTCGAGCGTGAATCATATAGTAGATATGATCAACATAGTGATGTTCACCATTGAAACTACTCCATCTCACGTGATGATCGGACATGGTTTAGTTGATTTGGATCACGTGATCACTTAGAGGATTAGAGAGATGTCTATCTAAGTGGGAGTTCTTAAGTAATATGATTAATTGAACTTAAATTTATCATGAACTTAGTCCCTGATAGTATCTTGCTTGTTTATGTTGATTGTAGATAGATGGCTCGTGCTGTTGTTCCGTTGAATTTTAATGCGTTTCTTGAGAAAGCAAAGTTGAAAGATGATGGTAGCAATTACACGGACTGGGTCCGTAACTTGAGGATTATCCTCATTGCTGCACAGAAGAGTTACGTCCTGGAAGCACCGCTGGGTGCCAGGCCTGCTGCTGGAGCAACGCCAGATGTTGTGAACGCCTGGCAGAGCAAAGCTGATGACTACTCAATAGTTCAGTGTGCCATGCTTTACGGCTTAGAACCGGGACTTCAACGACGTTTTGAACATCATGGAGCATATGAGATGTTCCAGGAGTTGAAGTTAATATTCCAACAGAATGCCCGGATTGAGAGATATGAAGTCTCCAATAAGTTCTATAGCTGCAAGATGGAGGAGAATGGTTCTGTCAGTGAACATATACTCAAAATGTCTGGGTATTATAATCACTTGATTCAACTGGGAGTTAAACTTCTGGATGATTGTGTCACTGACAGAATTCTCCAATCACTTCCACCAAGCTACAAAGGCTTCGTGATGAACTATAACATGCAAGGGATGGATAAGACAAGTCCCGAGCTCTTCGCAATGCTAAAGGCTGCGGAGGTAGAAATCAAGAAGGAGCATCAAGTGTTGATGGTCAACAAGACCACTAGTTTCAAGAAAAGGGGCAAAGGGAAGAAGAAGGGGAACTTCAAGAAGAACAGCAAACAAGTTGCTGCTCAAGAAAAGAAACCCAAGTCTGGACCTAAGCCTGAAACTGAGTGCTTCTACTGCAAGCAGACTGGTCACTGGAAGCGGAACTGCCCCAAGTATTTGGCGGATAAGAAGGATGGCAAGGTGAAAAAAGGTATATGTGATATACATGTTATTGATGTGTACCTTACTAATGCTCGTAGTAGCACCTGGGTATTTGATACTGGTTCTATTGCTAATATTTGCAACTCGAAATAGGGACTACGGATTAAGCGAAGATTGGTTAAGGACGAGGTCATGATGCGCGTGGGAAATGGTCCAAAGTCGATGTGATCGCAGTCGGCACGCTACCTCTACATCTACCTTCGGGATTAGTATTAGACCTGAATAATTGTTATCTGGTGCCAGCGTTGAGCATGAACATTATATCTGGATCTTGTTTGATGCGAGACGGTTATTCATTTAAATCAGAGAATAATGGTTGTTCTATTTATATGAGTAATATCTTTTATGGTCATGCACCCTTGAAGAGTGGTCTATTTTTGATGAATCTCGATAGTAGTGATACACATATTCATAGTGTTGAAGCCAAAAGATGCAGAGTTGATAATGATAGTGCAATTTATTTATGGCACTGCCGTTTAGGTCATATCAGTGTAAAACGCATGAAGAAACTCCATACTGATGGACTTTTGGAGCCACTTGATTATGAATCACTTGGCACTTGCGAATCGTGCCTCATGGGCAAGATGACCAAAACACCGTTCTCCGGTACTATGGAGAGAGCAACAGATTTATTGGAGATCATACATACAAATGTATGTGGTCCGATGAATGTTGAGGCTCGTGGTGGATATCGTTATTTTCTCACCTTCACAGATGATTTAAGCAGATATGGTTATGTCTACTTAATGAAACACAAGTCTGAAACATTTGAGAAGTTCAAAGAATTTCAGAGTGAAGTTGAAAATCATCGTAACAAGAAAATAAAGTTTCTACGATCTGATCGTGGAGGAGAATATTTGAGTTACGAGTTTGGTCTACATTTGAAACAATGCAGAATAGTTTCGCAACTCACGCCACCCGGAACACCACAACGCAATGGTGTGTCCGAATGTCGTAATCGTACTTTACTAGATATGGTGCGATCTATGATGTCTCTTACAGATTTACCGCTATCGTTTTGGGGTTATGCTTTAGAGACGGCCGCATTCACGTTAAATAGGACACCGTCGAAATCCGTTGAGACGATGCCTTATGAACTATGGTTTAGCAAGAAACCGAAGTTGTCGTTTCTTAAAGTTTGGGGCAGCGATGCTTATGTGAAAAAGCTTCAACCTGATAAGCTCGAACCCAAATCGGAAAAATGTGTCTTCATAGGATATCCAAAAGAAACTGTTGGATACACCTTCTATCACAGATCCGAAGGCAAGACTTTTGTTGCTAAATTTGGAGTCTTTCTAGAAAAAGAGTTTCTCTCGAAAGAAGTGAGTGGGAGGAAAGTAGAACTTGATGAGGTAAATGTACCTGCTCCCTTATTGGAAAGTAGTACATCACAGAAATCTGTTTCTGGAGCACCTACACCAATTAGTGAGGAAGCTGATGATATTGATCATGAAACTTCAGATCAAGTTACTACAAAACCTCGTAGCTCAACCAGAGTAAGATCCGCACCAGAGTGGTACGGCAATCCCGTTCTGGAAGTCATGCTACTAGATCATGACGAACCTACGAACTATGAAGAAGCGATGGTGAGCCCAAATTCCGCAAAATGGCTAGAAGCCATGAAATCTGAGATGGGATCCATGTATGACAACAAAGTATGGACTTTGGTTGACTTGCCCGAGGGTCGACAAGCAATAGAGAATAAGTGGATCTTTAAGAAGAAGGCTGACGCTGACGGTAATGTTACTGTCTACAAAGCTCGACTTGTCGCAAAAGGTTTTCGACAAGTTCAAGGGATTGACTACGATGAGACCTTCTCACCCGTAGCGATGCTTAAGTCTGTCCGAATCATGTTAGCAATTGCCGCATTTTATGATTATGAAATTTGGCAAATGGATGTAAAGACTGCATTCCTGAATGGATTTCTGGAAGAAGAGTTGTATATGATGCAACCAGAAGGTTTTATCGATCCAAAGGGAGCTAACAAAGTGTGCAAGCTCCAGCGATCCATTTATGGACTGGTGCAAGCATCTCGGAGTTGGAATAAACGCTTTGACAGTGTGATCAAAGCATTTGGGTTTATACAGACTTTTGGAGAAGCCTGTATTTACAAGAAAGTGAGTGGGAGCTCTGTAGCATTTCTGATATTATATGTAGGTGACATATTACTGATTGGAAATGATATAGAATTTCTGGATAGCATAAAGGGATACTTGAATAAGAGTTTTTCAATGAAAGACCTCGGTGAAGCTGCTTACATATTGGGCATTAAGATCTATAGAGATAGATCAAGACGCTTAATTGGACTTTCACAAAGCACATACCTTGACAAAGTTTTGAAGAAGTTCAAAATGGATCAAGCAAAGAAAGGGTTCTTGCCTGTGTTACAAGGTGTGAAGTTGAGTAAGACTCAGTGCCCGACCACTGCAGAAGATAGAGAGAAGATGAAAGATGTTCCCTATGCTTCAGCCATAGGCTCTATCATGTATGCAATGCTGCGTACCAGACCTGATGTATGCCTTGCTATAAGTTTAGCAGGGAGGTACTAAAGTAATCCAGGAGTGGATCACTGGACAGCGGTCAAGAATATCCTGAAGTACCTGAAAAGGACTAAGGAAATGTTTCTCGTATATGGAGGTGACAAAGAGCTCGTCGTAAATGGTTACGTTGATGCAAGCTTTGACACTGATCCGGACGATTCTAAATCGCAAACCGGATACGTATTTACATTAAACGGTGGAGCTGTCAGTTGGTGCAGTTCTAAACAAAGCGTCGTGGCGGGATCTACATGTGAAGCGGAGTACATAGTTGCTTCGGAAGCAGCAAATGAAGGAGTCTGGATGAAGGAGTCCATATCCGATCTAGGTGTCATACCTAGTGCATCGGGTCCAATGAAAATCTTTTGTGACAATACTGGTGCAATTGCCTTGGCAAAGGAATCCAGATTTCACAAGAGAACCAAGCACATCAACAGACGCTTCAATTCCATCCGGGATTTGGTCCAGGTGGGAGACATAGAGATTTGCAAGATACATACGGATCTGAATGTAGCAGACCCGTTGACTAAGCCTCTTCCACGAGCAAAACATGATCAGCACCAAGACTCCATGGGTGTTAGAATCATTACTGTGTAATCTAGATTATTGACTCTAGTGCAAGTGGGAGACTGAAGGAAATATGCCCTAGAGGCAATAATAAAGTTATTATTTATTTCCTTATATATCATGATAAATGTTTATTATTCATGCTAGAATTGTATTAACCGGAAACATAATACATGTGTGGATACATAGACAAACAGAGTGTCACTAGTACGCCTCTACTTGACTAGCTTGTTAATCAAAGATGGTTAAGTTTCCTAACCATAGACAAAGGAGTTGTCATTTGATTAACAAGGTCACATCATTAGTTGAATGATCTAATTGACATGACCCATTCCATTAGCTTAGCACCCGATCGTTTAGTATGTTGCTATTGCTTTCTCCATGACTTATACATGTTCTTTTGACTATGAGATTATGCAACTCCCGTTTACCGTAGGAACACTTTGTGTGCTACCAAACGTCACAACGTAACTGGGTGATTATAAAGGAGCTCTACAGGTGTCTCCGAAAGTATTTGTTGGGTTGGCGTATTTCGAGATTAGGATTTGTCACTCCGAATGTCGGAGAGGTATCTCAGGGCCTTCTCGGTAATGCACATCACATAAGCCTTGCAAGCATTGCAACCAATTAGATAGTTGCAAGATGATGTATTACGGAACGAGTAAAGAGACTTGTCGGTAACGAGATTGAACTAGGTATTGGATACCGACGATCGAATCTCGGGCAAGTAACATACCGATGACAAAGGGAACAACGTATGTTGTTATGCGGTCTGACCGATAAAGATCTTCGTAGAATGTGTAGGAGCCAATATGGGCATCGAGGTCCCGCTATTGGTTATTGACCAGAGATTTGTCTCAGTCATGTCTACACTGTTCTCGAACCGTAGGGTCCGCACGCTTAAGGTTACGATGACAGTTATTATGAGTTTATGCATTTTGATGTACCGAAGTTAGTTCAGAGTGCCGGATGAGATCACGGACATGACGAGGAGTCTCGGAATGGTCGAGACATAAAGATTGATATATTGGACGACTATATTCGGACATCAGAATGGTTCCGAGTGGTTTCGGATAAAATCGGAGTGCCGGAGGGGTTACCGAACCCCGCGGGGAAGTAATGGGCCTTATTGGGCCCGAGGGGAGAGAGAGGGCTGCGGCCAGGAGGTGGCGCGCGCCCCCCATGGGGAGTCCGAATTGGACAAGGAGGGGGGCGCGGCCCCCCTTTCCCTCTCCCTCTCCCTCTCTTTCCTTCCCCCTCTCTCTTCCTAGTTGGACTAGGAAAGGGGAGTCCTACTCCCACTAGGAGGAGGACTCCCCCTCCCTTTGGCGCGCCCCATAGGGCCGGCCGGCCTCCCCCCTTGCTCCTTTATATACGGGGGCAGGGGGGCACCCTAGGACACACAAGTTGATCTTCGTGATCGTTCCTCAGCCGTGTGCGGTGCCCCCCTCCACCATATTCCACCTCGGTCATATTGTCGCGGTGCTTAGGCGAAGCCCTGCGTCGGTAGTTCATCAAGATCGTCACCACGCCGTCGTGCTGACGTAACTCTTCCCCGAGAGCTTTGCTGGATCGGAGCCCGGAGAACGTCATCGAGCTGTACGTGTGTCAAGAACTCGGAGGCGCCGGAGTAACGGTGCTTGGATCGGTCGAATCGGGAGGACGTACGACTACTTCCTCTATGTTGTGTCAACGCTTCCGCTTCGGTCTACGAGGGTACGTAGACAACACTCTCCCCTCTCGTTGCTGTGCATCACCATGATCTTGCGTGTGCGTAGGAAATTTTTTGAAATTACTACGTTTCCCAACAAATTGGACCTAACATGACTATACATAGATGAAACTTTTTTGACTGAACCATCTAGTATTAGTCAAACCCACATGTGGAAAATGGACAAGTTTTATGGTCCTTGGGGTGATAATTTTGTTTCTAAATGTCCAATTCTATATAAGGGAAGTACATCTCCACATATATCCCACTAATATGTCGTTAGCCAACGGTTTCAGTAAATCTTGTAGATCCTTTTGGTTCCTACTTATAGTAGTAGGTTTGTTTGTCATTATACGATTTGGTATGCCGAGGAGGGATAGGCGGTTGGGTATCGCTTACGTCCATGACGACAAAGAGCGTGATGTCACCTTCTTCAAGCGACGTGGTGGTTTATTCAAGAGCGCTACCGACCTCAATGCCATCACTGGTGCTAGGGTTGTTGTCATCTTGGAGACAGGAAATAAGAAGATGTACTCATTCGGGACGCCATCAGCTGGCCCCATTGTTGATGCTTTTTTGTTAGCAGCACCGCTAGGAAATCGACTCACTTACAATGAAACAAGTGTCAAGATTTCCCGACTACAAAGTGAGGTGGCTCGGCTTGATATGGAGCATGGGATGGAGGATAAGAGGAATCAACTCTCCATCCAGCACGTGAAACAAATCCAAGAACAGTACCCAGGTATGGTGGCAAACCTTATCTTCTCGAAGGAACAAGATCTCAACCTGGAAGATGCTAAAAAGCTCTTCAATGAACTCTCTCGTGTCCATGAGGACACTAGACACCGGCTGCCTGAATTGCATCATAGCTACAAAGCCATAACCGGTGGTGCAAGCGTGATTCAAAACATGCTACCACTAGTGCAGAACCGGAAAATAGCACCGGTTCGTAAGGACCTTTAGTGCTGGTTCCATAACCGGCACTAAAGTTTGGGCACTAAAGGCCCCCCCCCCCTTTAGTACCGGTCCAGCACGAACCGGTGCTAAAGGGCAACCACGTGGCACAAGCCAGCTCCGGGGGCCGGGAGCCCTTTAGTACCGGTTGGTAACACCAACCGATACTAAAATGTTTGGGGGGTTTTTGATTTTATGATTTCTTTTTCATTTAATTTTGTGTTTTCCATTTTAATTCTTTTTCGTTTGCTGGTATTTTACGATACTACACATTGTACACGTTATGCATATATATGGTAGCTAGTAGAACCAATCATATATATATATATATATATATATATATATATATATATATATATATATATATATATATATATATATATATATCATCAATGTCTCACAAACCACCATATTAATTCACACATACACACATGTATAGCTATATATACAATTTCTCGTACATATGCATGTTGCCTTCGAAGCCGGTTTGCATTAGCCTATTTGGTGCCTTCGGAGCACGATGACAAATTGAAAGTGGTTCATGACCTGGTCGATGGGGGCGGTAGCGGGTAATAGTATTCTCCCTTCGGATTTATGACCTGGTCGAGCAAAAATCCTGCTATTTCCTCTTGAAGTGCTTGTATGCGCTCCGTATCTAGGAGCTTGTCCCGCACCTCTGTGAACTGTTAAGAAGGAGATCAATATGCATGTGTATTAGTTGTGTGACTAGATATTGATAATGGTGCACAAATTGTGAATAGTGTTCTGACAAGCGTACTCATTCCTGTCTTTGAGATCTGCTCCTTTCGGACGTCATCATGCGAATGTTCTCGCAAACGCAGTATGCACACAGATCAGTCCCCTGCGCCTGCTTTATGGCCTTTACGAGAATGGAATTTAATTTGATCAGATAATAATTAATCAAGCATGATAATATTAAAAAGATGGCAGCTAGCTACCACACTACTTAATTACATACCCTGGGTCGAAGCCATCTCAGCTGTCGTTTCCATTCGCCTTCCGTTATGCTGATGAACCTTGCCCAAGCCCTGCCCGTCGACAAAGAAAATGAATAAAGGGGTTATTAAATAGGTCACATCATGAAATGACGAACTAAATAGGCCGAGATATATAGTTAATAATGATTGAAATTACCTGTTGACTATCCAAACAAGATGTTATAGTCTTTATTTTCTGAGAGTAGTGAGTCCAGTATTTCAACTGTTCCTTCGTCAACTTTAATGATACACAGGATCCAGTGAAATCTGCATGCACACACGTTTGCATGTTTTAATTAAGCGGGCATATATATGTAAGCAAAAACATGTAGCTAGCTAGCTAGTAGGCAAAAACAGAGAATTTGTAGTACAAGAAAGTGTGACTCACTTGAAGTTGTAAGGAAGTAGTATATCTTCATTGTATTTGAGGCGCTTCAAGAACTCGAACATGCTGTCCTCTACCTGCTTTTTATAATGGTCGCTTATATTCCATGTGTATTCATTAACGGTGTTTGGGTCAATGAACCCAATGCCATAGCGTCCAACTTTTTTCATTTCATACATCTTCATCCTGCATAATACCACAGAAAAGAATATAGTGAGGATAATTGCAGGTAATGATTGATCAAAAGGATCAATACAGCTAGCTTGAGACTTAAATTACAGAAAGAAATCACTTACAGACAATAGCAACTGACGATAGATTTGTCGAGTGCGTCTTGATTGTATAACTGAAACAGTTCAGAATACTCAACGGTCCCAGGTTTATCATGGTAGTAATGATCCTTGTTGACTTGCACCATCAGGGACTGTCGATCGGATCTCTTGGTAATGTCCATGTACCATTGATGCAATTCATACATTCTCGTTGGGAGCTTCTTGACATCTTCTGGCTTGACCAAAGGTTGGCCCCAGACATATTTCCGTTTTATTTCCTCCTCCGTAAGCACAGGCATGTCCTCGATCTTGAGGAGTTGTCCAACAGTGATCTTGAGTTTTTCAGCCTGCGTTATATGCTCCGGGGTTATTACCAGATCGCCCACCTGAGGAACGTAAACTGTTTGCCCACAATAATATTGGCCGCGCGTACTGTCACGTGTTGTTGGCGGCACAACAAGCGGGGGGATCGGTTGCGCCCACTGTTCTCCCAGCTGGGCAACCGTTCTCCCGCATTTTTTGACAGCTGCTTGTTGTTTGCTCGAGCTCGAGCTCGCCTCCTTCTGTAGACGTTGTCGATGTAACTTCCTGATGTGGCGTTCATAGTCTGAGTCAACAGGCTTAGGAGCTGGTGGTTCGGCCATACGAACGAAGTGGTCAAGAACTTCCACAGGCACTTTCTCCCTTGGCGGCGGTGGCGGTTTCGGTCCAAAATGGGCGTCGACTTCTGCCCGCACTATGGCATTGGTTTGCTCCTTGGTCCTGTCGTAAGCCCTCTCAGGAAGAGGAGTACTGAGGTTTGGACCATATTTATATCGCTTGCCTCCGCCTGTACTTCCTGTACTATGACCTCGACTCGTACCGCTACGCACCATAGCTGCGGGGTGTCTCTTCATGGATTGCTGAGCCGGCGGAGACGGCTGACGGGGCTGAGTTGGACGAGGAGGAGTGGCCTGAAGCTGTGCCGGACTTGGAGGAGGAGTGGCCTGACACTTTGCCGGACTTGGAGGAGGAGTGGACGTCTGACGCTGTGTCGGACTTGGAGGAGGAGTGGCGTGACACTTTGCCGGACTTGGAGGAGGAGGAGTGGCCTCACGCGTTGGTGGACTTGGAGGAGTGGGAGTCTGCTGACTCGGTGGCGGACTTCGACGAGGAGTCGGGTGACGCGGTGTCGGTGGCCTTCGAAAGATGTTGCAATCCTTTCTCCATAGGATGATACAATGTTTGGCATCTCCGAGTGTGTGCTCCTCGTCACCTCCAGGAATGTCAAGCTGTAGCTCCGAATATTGGTCCACCACCTCATCAACCACGACACGAGCATAGCCTGCTGGAATCGGGTTGCAATGGAAGGTTGCATCGGGGGGATTTTTATAAGCAACGCCGTCCGCCACCTTCATGGATATGTTCTTCACTTTGAAGTGTAGCTCGCAGTTAGTGTTCTCTGTGATGTCATCCACGGGGTATCTATCCAGCATTGCATCAAATGGGGCGGAGCCCACGCTGCTTCTCGACATGGATGGGGTGGTGGTATCCAATGCTGGATCATCCGCTAGCTGCTGCAGCTGCTGAGACCCCCTTTGTTGGCTAAGTGAGTCGATCTGCTCCTGCTGCCGCTGGAATTTAACTGCCAATTCCGCTTGACTTGCTTCTAGGCCTTGAAGGCGTTCATAGTCCCGCTTCCTCTGCTCCTCCTCCATCTTCCTCTTCTTCTCCTCCGCAATCTTCTTTCTCGCACGGGTTCTGTAGTCGGCGTTCCAGTCCGAAAACCCCTCATACCACGGAATGGCGCCCTTGCCTCGTGTTCTTCCCGGGTGTTCAGGATTTCCCAGGGCACGCGTAAGCTCGTCGTTCTCTCTGTTGGGCTGGAACACCCCCGATCGAGCCTCTTCTATTGCAACAAGTATCGCATCGTCGGCTCCGTTCAGACATGCCTTCGTCGAAACATTGCCTGTCTTCGGGTCCAACTCCCCCCCATGCGCATAGAACCAAGTCCTGCACCTGGGGGGACAGCTCTTAGTAACCGGAGTGACACCTGCATCCTCCATCTCTTTCTCAGACTTATCCCACTTAGGCATTGCCACCGCGTAGCCACCTGGCCCCAGCTTATGGAACTTATCCTTTTTTTCGGCATTCTGCTTGTTTATTCTCGACCGTTCCTTAGCTAATTCTGAATCCTTGAATTTCACGAAATCGTCCCAATGAGCACTTTGATTCTCTAGTATCCCCTCGAATACTGGAGTCTTCCTTCCTCCCTTGACGTACTTCTCCCACGTCGTTCTCTTGTGGTTCTTGAATGCAACCGCCATCTTCCTAAGAGCAGCGTCCTTGACTTTCTGCACATCTGCTTCTGTGAAATGATCTGGTAGGGTGAAATGTTCCATGAGAGTATCCCAAAGCAGTTTTTTTTATTCTCGTCGACAAAAGTAACATCTGGACGTGGCTTTGCTGGCTTTCTCCATTCTTGAAGGGAGATCGGGAGTTGGTCCTTCACAAGAACTCCGCACTGACGAACGAACTTGTCTGCAATCTTCTTAGGCACTAATGGTTCGCCATTAGGTCTGAATGCCTCGATATTGTACTTTACGCCCTCCTTCAACTTTTTGTTCGGGCCTCGTTTCGTCCTTCTGCCTGAAGATTTGCTCGATCCGAATGGCTGAAAGAAGAAAGATCGATTCGTTAATATATCTTCAACTCATTTAAAACATGCGATGATCACCAGATTCCTGCTTATATAAATATATATATACCTCGCCGGTGTTTGTTGTTTCAGGATCAACATGTTCTTCGTCATCGTCATAATCGTAGTTCATGACTTCATCAATTCGGTCGTCGCGATCGAATATCATATCACCCTCTCCGGTGTTGTTTAGAAATTCGGAGCCGTCAAAATCTTCTTCATTCTGATCATCATCTGGCCCGCGTATCATATCAAACATGGTCTGTTCTCTCTCTCTGTCGGTATTGTCCGCCATAGCTTTTACTTAACTATGCCAAAAGAAATATAAAACAATTTAGTATAATCTCGAATACATCGTCTCGAATAATAGATATAATCTCGAATACATCGTCTCGAATAATAGATTTAATCTCGAATACATCGTCTCGAATAATATATAATATTGAATAGTACATCACTGGCTAGGTAGCTAATTAAAGATCGAATACTACAGAAGAATCTAGGACACTCGCGGTTCCTGTGGCGCGGGCGGTGGACACCCAAAGAGAAGGAACCCTCACAGGATCATAGCTGAAGTGAGATCCCTGAAGAAACTGCCAGGTATTGGAGAACCTGCCGCCCTCTAACGCAACCATGTAGCGATGGACGTGCTCGTCCTCCTCCCTGACACGACGACGTACCACCTCCGGCGGGGCCGGCTCCCTCCGCACCGAAACTGGCCCACGCGAACGCCACCAAACGAGATCAGGGTCGACGACGGGACCCGGGGCCGGGTTCCTCATCAAGCGGCGCGCCCCTCCAGGCAGCACCTCCCAGTGCCAGCCCGGCGGAGCCCAGTCCCGGACATGGGTCAGCTGGACGTCGTCGCGGACGTGTCGACGGCGAGGATGCGGGCCGGGCATCGTCGACAACTAATACTAGCTATATGCCCGCAAAAAGTAATATTTTTTTAATGATTGGATTTTGATAACTTTTTTATAACTATTTCTATAACTAAAAAACAGAAAAATTTCTAACAATTCTAACTTTTTTATAACTATTTCTATAACTAAAAAACAAAAAAAATCTAACAATTCTAACTTTTTATAACTATTTCTATAACTAAAAAACAGAAAAAATTCTAACAATTCTAACTTTTTTATAACTATTTCTATAACTAAAAAACAGAAAAATTTCTAACAATTCTAACTTTTTTATAACTATTTCTATAACTAAAAAACAGAAAAATTTCTAACAATTCTAACTTTTTTATAACTATTTCTATAACTAAAAAACAGAAAAATTTCTAACAATTCTAACTTTTTTATAACTATTTCTATAACTAAAAAACAGAAAAATTTCTAACAATTCTAACTTTTTATAACTATTTCTATAACTAAAAAACAGAAAATTTTCTAACAATTCTAACATTTCTAACAATTCTAACATTTCTAACTATTCTAACAATTCTAACATGTCTAAATATTTCTAAAAAACAGAAAAAATGTCTAACAATTCTAACAAAATGTGTGTGTGTGTGCGCGCGCGCGCTCACCGGCCGGCGAGGCGAGAGGCGACGGGTGGCGGCGACAGGGGGCGCGCAGCGACGGGGACGGCGACGGGCGCGGCGACGACGGGGAAGGGGATGTACGGGCCGGGGCGGCGACGACGACGTACGGGGACGGCGACGACGCGCGCGGGACGGGCTGGGACGGGGCGGCGGTGACGACGCGCGGGACGACGGGGACGGGACGGCGGGGCGGCGACGACGGGGACGGGGCTGGCGACGGGGGCGGCGACGATGGATATGGAGACGGCGGGGGCGTGCGGCGGGCGACGGTGTGTAGAGGAGAAGAAGCAGAGGGAGAACGAAACTGTTGAAATTTTTTGAAGGGTTTTCTTATATAGAACACACCTTTAGTACCGGTTGGAGCCACCAACCGGCACTAAAGGCCTGTTTTGGCCAGGCCAAGCGGCGGGAAGCGACCCCCTTTAGTACCGGTTGGTGGCTCCAACCGGTACTAAAGCCCCCCCCCCCTTAGTACCGGTTGGTGCCACGAACCAGTACTAAAGGGTGTGCGCTGGCGCAGGTGCGGTGCGGCAAGTTTAGTCCCACCTCGCTAGCCGAGGGGCACTCGCACCTGCTTATAAGCCCCGCCGTCGCTGCTGTCTCGAGCTCCTCTCTTAAGCAGGCCTTCTGGGCCTACCTCTTCTGCGATGCCCTGTTAGGCCTACTGGGCTAGCGGGCCTGCATCCTGGCCCAACTTGAATTTGGGTTTCTAGTCGTATGCAGGCCGTTGTGGCCCAGTAGGTGGGCTTTTTTTTCTTATTTTTTTGCTTTATTTATTTTTGTGAATAACTTAACTTTGAAAATAGATTTTTCAGTGATTCTTTTTTCTGATGTTTAATATTAGTGTGTTTTATCATTATATTCAATTTGGTAATGCTTAGGTTATTTCAAAAATGAAATGCCTTTGTAACGGATGAGTTTTCGTCCGAAACCCTGATACTCCGAAACAGATTGTCCATTTTGTACACGAAGTGCATCCAGTTTTTGCGGTAACCCTCTCCACTTTTTTGCACATGCTATGTGGGTAAAATTATGATACCATGCCAACTTTCAACCTTTTCTGAGTTCATTTAAAATGCTTTTCAATTTCAGGGTCATTTAGCTGGAAAAAATCAGTAAATGCATGAAAGAATTTGCTTGCACATAAAATTTCTTCGCGTTTCAAATGCCACAACACATAACTAGCTACCCTAACTATTACAGAGATCCCTTCTGGGTGTGAAACACAGAAGAAAGTGATGATAGTTAAGCCGATCACATCCCAGATCTTTGGGTGTGAAACTTTTTCTTCGCGTGTGTCCCTTTGCGTCGTAGCCATGGAAAATCTTCATCATTTAACGGGATGCTCGGGTCAATATTCACTGTGAATGGAGCAATTTCATCAAACTTTTCATAATCTTCTGACTTGTCTGTCTTGTCATCCACTCCCACGATGTTTCTCTTCCCAGAAAGAACTATGTGCCGCTTTGGCTCATCGTACGATGCATTCGCTTCCTTATCTTTTCTTTTTCTTGGCTTGGTAGACATGTCCTTCACATAGAAAACCTGTGCCACATCATTGGCTAGGACGAATGGTTCGTCTGCATACGCAAGATTGTTGAGATCCACTGTTGTCATTCCGTACTGTTGGTCTTCCGTTACCCCGCCTCGTGTCATATTGACCCATTTGCACCGAAACAAAGGGACCTTCAAACCACGTCGATAGTCAAGTTCCCATATGTCCTGTATATAACCATAATATGTTTCCTTTCCCGTCTTGGTTTCTGCATCAAAGCGGACACCACTGTTTTGGTTGGTGCTCTTCTTATCTTGGGCGATCGTGTAAAATGTATTACCATTTATCTGGTACCCTTTGAAAGTCATTATATTCGAAGATGGTAACTGGGACAGCAAGTACAGGTCATCTTCAATAGAGGTGTCATGCATGGTACGTGCTTGCAACTAGCTGGCGAAACTCCTGGTTTGTTCACGTGTAATCCAGTCATCAGACCGCTCCGGGTGTTTGGAGCGTAGCAAATTCTTGTGTTCATCCATATAAGGAGCCACCAAGGCGGAATTCTGTAGAACTGTGTAGTGTGCTTCAGTGAGAGAATGTCCGTCCATACATATTATTTGTTCCCCTCCTAGCGTGCCTTTTCCATCCAGTCTGCCCTTATGTCGCGATTCAGGAACACCAATCGGCTTAAGGTCAGGAATAAAGTCAATACAAAACTCAATGACCTCCTCATTTTGACGGTCCTTGGAGATGCTTCCTTCTGGCCTAGCACGGTTATGAACATATTTCTTTAAGACTCCCATGAACCTCTCAAAGGGGAACATATTGTGTAGAAATACAGGACCCAAAACGTTAATCTCTTCGCATAGGTGAACTAGGACGTGCGTCATGATGTTGAAGAAGGATGGTGGGGACACCAACTCGAAACTGACAAGACATTGCACCAAATCATTCTGTAACCTTGGTATGATTTCTGGATCGATTACCTTCTGAGAGATTGCATTGAGAAATGCACATAGCTTCACAATGGCTAATCGAACGTTTTCCGGTAGAAGCCCCCTCAATGCAACCGGAAGCTGTTGCGTCATAATCACGTGGCAGTCATGAGACTTTAGATTCTGGAACTTTTTCTCTGCCATGTTTATTATTCCCTTTATATTCGACGAGAAGCCAGACGGTACCTTAATACTGAGCAGGCATTCAAAGAAGATTTCCTTCTCTTCTTTGGTAAGAGCGTAGCTTGCATGACCCTGATGTATGCCGTCTTTTCCGTGCATACGTTGCTAGTCCTCCCGTGCCTCAGGTGTATCTTTTGTCTTCCCATACACGCCCAAGAAGCCAAGCAGGGTCACACAAAGATTCTTCGTCACGTGCATCATGTCGATTGCGGAGCGGACCTCGAGGTCTTTCCAATAGGGCAGGTCCCAAAATATAGATTTCTTCTTCCACATGGGTGCGCGTCCGTCAGCGTCATTTGGAACAGGTTGTCCATTAGGACCCTTTCCAAAGACCACCTTCAAATCCTTGACCATATCATGTACATCAGCACCAGTACGGTGGCCATGCTTCGTCCGGTGATCCGCCTCACCTTTGAAATGCTTGCCTTTCTTTCTTACGGGATGCCTGCTCGGAAGAAATCGACGATGTCCTAGGTACACATTCTTATTAGCCAAATATATACTGTTGGTATCGTCCAAACAGTGCGTGCATGCGTGGTATCCCTTGTTTGTCTGTCCTGAAAGGTTACTGAGAGCAGGCCAATCATTGATGGTCACGAACAGCAACGCCTTTAGGTCAAATTCTTCCCCCATGTGCTCATCCCACGCACGTACACCTGTTCCATTCCACAGTTGTAAGCGTTCTTCAACTAATGGCCTTAGGTACACATCAATGTCGTTGCCGGGCTGCTTAGGGCCTTGGATGAGCACTGGCATCATAATGAACTTCCGCTTCATGCACAACCAAGGAGGAAGGTTATACAAACATAGAGTCACAGGCCAGGTGCTATGGTTGCTGCTCTGCTCCCCAAAAGGATTAATGCCATCTGCGCTTAGACCAAACCATACGCTCCTTGCGTCATCTGCAAACTCCTTCCCGTACTTTCTTACGATTTTTCTCCACTGCGACCCGTCAGCGGGTACTCTCAACTTTCCGTCTTTCTTACGGTCTTCTTTGTGCCATCGCATCGCCTTGGCATGCTCTTTGTTTTGGAACAAACATTTCAACCGTGGTATTATAGGAGCATACCACATCACCTTGGCAGGAATCTTCTTCCTGGGGCGCTGGCCCTCGACATCACCAGGGTCATCACGGCTGATCTTATAGCGCAATGCACCACATACCGGGCAAGCGTTCAAATCCTCGTACTCATCGCGGTAGAGGATGCAATCATTAGGGCATGCATGTATCTTCTGCACCTCTAACCCTAGAGGGCAGACAACCTTCTTTGCTTCGTACGTACTCTCGGGTAATTCGTTGTCCTTTGGAAGCATATCCTTTATCATTATCAGCAACTTTCCAAATCCCTTGTCAGATACACCATTCTCTGCCTTCCATTGCAGCAATTCCAGTGTGATGCCCAGCTTTTTCTTGTCACCTACGCAATTCAGGTACAACATTTTTTTGTGATCCTCTAACATGCGCTGCAACTTCTTCTTCTCCAAATCACTTGCGCAGTTTCTCTTTGCATCGGCAATGGCCCGACCTAGATCATCAACGGGCTCATCTGATGCCTCTTCTTCAGCTTCTTCCCGCATTGCTGGCTCAGCTTCTTCCCGCATTACCGGCTCAGCTTAGTTGTCGTTGTCCTCTTCTTCTTCATTGTCTTCCATCATAACCCCTCTTTCTCCGTGCTTGGTCCAAACATTATAGTGGGGCACGAAACCGGACTTAAACAGGTGGAAGTGAATGGTTCTTGACTTAGAGTAATTTTGACCATTCTTACAGACAGCACATGGACAAGGCATAAAACCATCCGCCCGCTTGTTTGCCTCAGCCGCAAGCAGAAAAGTTTGCATGCCATTAATGAACTCGGGAGAGCATCGGTCATCGTACATCCATTGCCGGCTCATCTTCATTACACAACACCGAATAGACCAAATTAATACAAGTTCATACATAAAGTTCATACATAAAGTTCATACATAAAGTTCATATAACACTTAAATGCAACAAACAAATAACTCTCTAGCTAAAGCATTTAAATGCAACAACAAATGCGATCAAGATCGCAACTAAGGTAACAATGGATCCAACAGCATAATGATACCAAGCCTCACTATTGATGGCATATTTTCTAATCTTCAAGCGCATTTTCTCCATCTTGATCTTGTGATCATCGACGACATCGGCAACATGCAACTCCAATTCCATCTTCTCCCCCTCAATTCTTTTCAATTTTTCTTTCAAGTACTCGTTTTCTCTTTCAACTAAATTTAACCTCTCGACAATAGGGTCGGTTGGAATTTCTGGTTCACATACCTCCTAGAAAAAATTTCTATGTCAACTTGATGGGCATAATTTGTCATAAACACGAAATGCAACTAGTTTTAAAAGAGAATATATATACCACATCCGAATCATAACAAGGACGAGGGCCGACAGGAACGGATATCAAAACCATGGCACTATATGTATAACAAACAACGTACGGGTAAGATAATTATACGAGTAACTAGCTATATATTCAAATCACACAAACATCAATTTTTATATAAAATTTCATGAACAAAGAGGCTCACCACAAGGTGGTGCCGGCGACAGGACGGTGCGGGCGATCGACGGTGGTTACGACGGAGATTTAGAAGGCACTAAGTAAACCACACCTACATATGCAAACTAAGTGTTATTTTTTACCTCAAATTGCATATAAATCAAATACTAGCACATATATATATTTCCTCCCAAATTACTAAACTCACAAATTAATCACTATATAAAGCATTGCGAGAGTAAATCTAGCAATGAGAGATGAAAGGACAAAGTTGCTAACCTTTGTGATCATTTCAATGGATGGGGGCCTTCAAATCTTGACAAAATTTGGGCAAAATGTGTGATGAGCTCGAGAGGAAGAGGGGAAGAACAGAGAGGAGAGGGGAAAGGGGAAGAACAGAGCGAGCTCGGGTGGACGAAGGGTTTATGTAGGACGACCTTTAGTACCGGTTCATGCCAAGAACCGGTACTAAATTTGCTGGAGGGGGCCCAGACTGACAACACCCTGCCACCACTCTCATTAGTACCGGTTCGTGGCACGAACCGGTGCTAAAGGTTCGCCACGAACTGGTACTAATGAAAGCGGTCCGGCTAGCCGTTGGAACCAGCACTAATGTATAATGTATACATTAGTGCCGGCTCAAATACAAACCGGCACTAATGTGCTTCACGTTTGACCATTTTTCTACTAGTGTACCATCAAGTGGTCCACCGCCGAAGAGCTTGAAGACTATCCCTTCATCAGTGCACTCAATGTGGGATCACCATCTTTCGCAACACCATATGCCTTCTGCTCCGCTAACATCAGCACCAGAACACAACGTGGAACCACTTTTTCCTCGTGTACCACAAATGTTCCATGTTGCTTCAGCAGCTTCAGTGCCACAGTTTGCTTCCCAGCTACAAGGCATACCTAATTAGGTACAAAATCTGCCTCCAGCAGATTTGCATGTCGAGGACTATATAAGCCCTGGCAACACAGTGCACCCACCACAAAACAATGCAAGCCCTGTCTCAGCAATTGAGCATAATATGGTAGACTCTCCACTATTGGTCTACTCAAGTAGCAATGATTTTGTTGTGGATGACCCATTTGGCCATGATCAATGGGGTTTTGCTCTACCAGATCAACAACTCTACAATGGATTTCTGGGGATAGATGGTTACTTGGGCTATAATGGTACCGATGTAGGACAATCTTCTATGGGTAATGGTGAATTGGTTGATGCGCCGCCAGAATCTTATTCTGGCAAGCAAGATGTCGATTCTTGTATAGAGAATGGAGGACTTCCATAGATGCTAGTTAGCACTTACACTTTAGTGCGATATTGAAATAAACTCTAGGTACATTTCCATTTGGAAAATTGTTATCATTTGGACTATTTACTAAGCCCCATTCAAGGCAATAATATGAATGTCCGGTATTCCATGTCTTAGATCATGAAGATTGTTTTTTCTATATGTCTCTTATTGTTTTCATAATAATCAAAAAATTTATTTTCCTTGTTGAGATGCTATGCATCTTGTGGATGAAAGAAGGGAAACTGGATAAAGAATAAATACTCTCTTCAAATATTGCGATCCAACCATTAAGGATGCCAATGGGTGGGGTTTGGATCGGGTTGAACAATATAAAATCCATATCCATAAAGATAGTCCATGCCCACTTAGGAAAAATCCATAGGCGAAAAATTATGTTGATATCCAAACCTGATGGACATCCATCGTGTCCTCTCAAGACTTATACATAAGACATAACGCAATGTTCACATAAGCTCTTCCATTATTCACCTCATGGCAGGCTAGGCTTCACTTATGGAAATCAATGTCCACTAATATCCTAACCTCATTTAATATTTTTCTTCCTTGGGAACAAGGTAGACCTTCCCAGACTGTCAAGTTTGAATGAATCTTAATCATTCACATCCCTTTTGATTGAAATTAACTGATTTGGCAAAACCTAATTACTAATTACATTGCATATGTATAGATCATGTCATGTGTCCAAAAGTGAACTATTTGCTGATTTTTGTACTGCCACCAACTAATCAACGAATTGCCCACCTCTATAAATCTATGCTCCAATTACTACTCATAATTGTCAGCAAATACTTGCGAAAGCTCACGAACAAGCATGTGGTGCACATCCGTGTAAAGAACACCAGGCGTAGCTCAAAAATATTCTCATATTATGGGCCGAAAAGAGTAGGAACAAGAAAATTAGCTCGAACACCGCCTTGTTGCATCCCCATGCCATGTGCTCCTGTTCCTGCGTGCCTACGCGCTCTGCACGACGCGTGCTCTGCATTTTTGTGCTCACTACCATGCCTTGCAGTTCACGGTCTTGCATCAGCCCACTGCCGCTCCTTGGGGTCAATGCATGTGTGGAAAGGTGGAGGCGGGGGGGGGGGGGGGGGGGGTCGAGGGGATACGGAGCTGCGTTGTCGCAAGCCAGTGGCACTAGTTGCACAGTGCTCCACCATACGTGTATGTAGTGGCTGACAGTGCCGACCATCTCTAGGGTTGCGAGAGGAATAAGTTGAGGAGACTGAGCCGATGCTTAACAGCGAGTCATTAAACGAGGAGATAAAAGGATGAGAAAGGGCATTAGAGATTGAATGTCAACTAATAAAAGTTACGGTGGGAGTTGTGCAATTTATTTTGCGTGCTTTAGATAATAAAGGGTAAACTAACAGTGGGACATGTGACTGTGGGGGTAGGGATAGCAGAATATTGCCCATTAAGTCGAACTATCGGTCAAGTTTGGATATACCCACGGATACAAGACTATGTCCATGCCCTACCCACAAGTAACTGGGTCAGGTTTGGATGCCCCCATGGATGTAAAAGCATATCCAAACCATGTCCATTCGGGTCGGATATCCATAATTATCCATGTTCATGGGTAAAATTCAACAAAAAATAGTAGCTATGATCATTAAATAGATTGAAATATAGTACAAATCCGAATTCCTGCTCAATGGACAAGCATCGATACTTCCTTTGATCGCATAAGACTAGAACAATAACAACCCAATATAAGATTAATTTGGAATTATGGTAAACAGCAGTTTCTCTTAATATGGTCATTAAATTAAAATCACAGTCTACGAAGACATGACGACAGCTACATTTACGCACCACTAACAACATAAATGTGCCATTACCATTAAAAACTCCTTAGCAAGGACGCCTCCCGGGTTGCACGCGCGTGCGGCTCCGGAGGCCCCCAAACCCTAGACCACCAGGGCCCCTGATCTCCTTCTCTGGCTTCTGCCGCCGCAGGCGGCGGCGGCCGCGCCCGGCCGACAAAGGCGGCAGGTGCTGAAGGCGCCCCCCGATGGGCCCCTTCGCGCGGAGTGGGACGTCTTAGGGGCGGCCATGGTGGTGGCATGGCCGGCGGCAGGTTTCGCGGTGGCTGTCGCTGGCGCACGGCAAGGAGCGCGGCGGAGAGGCAGACCCAAGCCAGATCTGCAACAGCATGGTGGAGGAGGGTGGCGCGCCGATGCAGATGGGGACGATGACGCGAGCTCCGGGCCATGGTGGCTGTGGCGCTGAGAGGCCCAGGCCAGGAAGGAGTCCATGGCGGGCAGCGGGCGGCCGGCCACTGCCGTGCCCTGGGCGCGCGGTGGCGCTCTCAGATGCGGTGGCGCTAGAATGGTGGAAGGAGGTGCAGGTCAGATCCGAATCACCCCAGATTCGATCTGGACCTTTGGGGCTGATTTCGCTGCACGGCAGTGCCCTGGTGCGGGTGAAGGCTGTCATAGTGGATTTGGCTCTTGCACGTCATGGTTGGTTGTTGCGACTCCTCGTCTGGGTGGATGGAGGTTGTTTGGTCGCGTTCCCTCAGCAGTGTGGGTGAGGAAGGACCACGGCTACGCGGCTTCGTCGACAAGTTGCTGCGGTGACAGCGGTGTGAGGCTTCATGGACGGCTCTACCTAATCCTTGGAGGTATGGAGATGCGTGGCATTACAGATGAGAACCTTGTCCGGTTGTAGCCGGGCCGGCGGCGATGGTGCCCGTGGGTGTCATTGTCGCCGAGTGTGTCGCCATCTTCCTCGCTCGTTTGGTGTTGGCAATTGTCTCCGGGCGAAAGCCTTGATTCGGTGCTCGATCAGCACGATGGTCGTGTCTTCAACGTCGTACTTTTATTGGGAGCATCATGCCGGGAGACATGGTCTGGAGGTCCTACGTTGCGCTCCTCTGGTGTTCGTCGCTGCCCTTGATCGTTCTTCTCCTGTGCAATGTATGGTCATCATTGGTGATTCCAAGACGGCACCTTCCTCGGGTCGGATCGATTCCTGCCATCCTCTTGCCACCTCCTTTAGGCATTAAGAAGGCATAGTGACTAGGGATGCTTGGCAGAAGCTGCTACTCTTCGATGGTGACTAATGTCGGTCGAGACGCGGCGAGGTTTTCGGTTTTGGGCAGGCTCTTTTGCTTTGTAGTTGTGTTGTCGTTGGTGATTGTCTTTGGACTAGTCGAATGTGGAGTTGATATTACGCTCGTTGTTTGCATTGAGTGGCAGTCGTCTTGTACTTGCAATTCTCTTCTTCTATAAAATTATGGTATGCAATTTGCGTACTATCGAAAAAAATGTAAAGGCGCCCCAAGTATAGTGATCTTCATGAATATATTGTAAAATGATTTGTTTCTCAAAGGTGCATATTGGCATTACCTCTACTCATTAGGTACTACTATGCGACAAAGTTAGGAAGATGTGATGACCGCCCCATATGGACACGCTAGTTAATTAACACAAGAGCAACCTAAATCTAGAAGTCGTGTATACCATTTCATCAAACATATGAACACACGCTAGTTAATTACCACATGAGGGCGCGCGGGGGAGCAGGGAGGGTACGCCTTTCATTTCTTTTTTCTTTTTTTGTCCCTTTTTTCTTTTTGTAATTCGCGAACGTTTCCTTCAGACATATGAACTTATTTTACTTTTAAAAATGCATGAACTTATTTTCTATTTGATGTACTTTTTTTAATATGATGAACTTTTTTCCATTTCGATGAACTTTCTCCAAATTTGATGAACTTTTTTTCCAGTTCTATGAACATTTCTCAAATCCGATGAACTTGTTTTCCAATTCTATGAACTTTTCTGAAATCCGATGAACTATTTCTAAAATTTGATGAACTTTTTTTGAAATCGATGAACTTTTTTGAATTTTGTGAACTATATTCAGAATTGATGAACTATTTTTTCAAATTTGATGAACTTTTTTCAGAATTGATTAACTTTTTCTTATAATTCGTGTTTTTTTCCAAAATTTGATGAAAATTTTCAAATTCCATGAACGCTTTTTAAAATTGAAATTTTATTACAAATACATGATTTTCTTGTTCTTTTTTACGTTTTCCTTTTCCGAAATGATTTTTATGTTACATAATTTATGTTAATGTTGTACTAGAAAAAGTATTAAATAGGTTTGTTTTTGGATCATGGACGTGTAAGTGGTCCTGGTGCAGTGGTTATTGCACCGTTTCTTTCGTCTGTGTACCTAGGCGCTTTGGTTCGAATCCCACATCCTGCAAGTATTTTTCTACCGCGTTCGCTTTTTGGCGAGGTTGTTGGGCCGGCACGCTAGGCGATGCGCGCGAGCGCCAGGAACCTTAAGCGGCGCAGAAGGCGCCCAATAGGACCTCCCGCTGCCCCCACTCGATTTTCTCGTCCACTCGTACACGATCGTGCGTATACCTTGTGTACCCCCACTCAGCCCAACGTCCTACCCCCACTCAGCCCATTTTCTCTTATATTTTTAGGAGCCCATGGAGTCAAAATTCTAATGAAACAGCCCACCAAAGAATAAGAATTGCTGCAGCCCACAGCTAGTGCACGTTTGATTCATTGCCTTCCAAACTCGACTAAAGATTTCTTGGCCTATTCCACTCATTGCATCCCTAACTTGATCGCAGATTTTCATTGGCCTATAGCTCGAGCCTCGGCGTACACGCAGCCACGCCCGAGGCGGAAGCCCTGGCAGCTGCCCCTCCTGGCCACTCATGGGGTCGCGTAGTCGTCGGCTTGCCACCGTCCGTCCCTCCTGGCCTTGCGCGACAGCGACGCAGCACATCTCCATCTCTGAATCTGCGATGGATTGTGCAATTCCCTAATTTTAATTGACATCGAGGTAAGCCGTATAAGTCAGTTCTTCTATTTTCATTTTTCTTTTGTATGATTGCTATCTTAAAAGTCATGTTAGTCTCACCAACTTATTACCGATTGGGGTGGTTAGGCTAGTTGGAACAATTGTTTGAAACATATAAATTTTAGTATGCAACTTTTTACTAAACGAGTAAAATAGGTTAATCCGGACAGGAAAACTGCAATTCAATTCGGATGATCTACTAATATTTTCTACTTCCTAGCACACTTGATCTTCATGTATGATGTATGATTCTTTGGCAATTCATTTAATGTTTTCACTTTTGGCCCTAAAAGTCGTCGTGGAAAGGTTGTTTCAAAAAAACGAACAATTTTTTGGCACTTAATTGATTTGAACGTGTTTAGTTCTGTTTAAAAGGAAAACGATTGCATATTACAATCCCGATCAGCACGAGAATATAAGAAGAAATTCCATTGTGTTGCATTGTATGATAGCGGTGATAGTGGCCTTGGGCGCAAGCATAATGTAATGTGCTAAAACTCTTTCTCTTCTCTGATACTGACATCCTTCAATATTATTGGTCTCCCATGATTTTTTTCTTGCAGGTTCTTTGTTAGATTGGTAGAACAATGTTTCAGTGTTTTCTTTTGCAACTTTGGAACAAAGGTATTTTCAAACTGATGCGAGTCTTTTTGTCTCAAATATTTAGTTTTGTTTCGCTTTTCAATGAAATTCGCAACCATGTGGTTAATGAAGTGATTATACCATGGTTTTAGTTTATACGGATGCTTATTTTGTTGGTATATGGCCATACATTCTTGCCCCCTCTCAAGTTTTTTCCTGGGTCCGCCCCTGGTAAGGGTCCGCTAGGATTGTGCATCTCATACGACAGTATTAGAACTAACACGGCTGTGGCTCACGTAGAGCTACGTGCATATTACCCAAGCCTCTCATTTTTCTCTATTGGTTTATCAACCGACATTTATTCTGGTTCAATTTTTATTATTAAATTAAATTATTATTTTTTGTATCGAAGTTAGGATTGCGAGCAAACACGCAGGTCCACGGCCCATGCGTACAGCTTTTCATCCAAATTTTCTTATCTCGTCGCATTTTCTATTGAAAACCTTTGATTTTTTTCTAAAAATATTAAAGGAATTTCAAGTTATTTTCATTTAAAAAAATTCATGTATGCACTAAGACAATAACTTACATAATGTTCATCATTTCAAAAATAGCTCATGAATATGAAACATGTATTCACGAATTGTAACTATATTAAAGAGTTTTAAAATATTCATGATTTTAAAATTAAAATTGTATTCATAAAAAAATAAAAATGTTCACGTTACTAGACGTTTTGGGACGCACCACCGGTCTCATTTGTGAGCCCGCTATAGGTGTTTTTGGCATCAACGATGAACGTAGGATAAGAATGCGAAGCTCAACCCCGAAAAATAGAGCTTCCAGGTTGCACGTCAAAAAAAAAATCCGGCTAATGCTATGCGCCTTGCTGGAAGGACTGAAATTTTGTGAATCGATTTTGAATTTGGGCTAACGCTATGGGCCTTGCTGGAAGAACTAAAAATTTTCTGGTGGTGCCAGAGCCGAATCGTCTGCCACTATCGATTAATGGTTCTTGTGTGTGCATTGCAGGGGAACTTGATGAACTGCGGCGGCGGGGGCAGCTACGACACTTGTATCGTCGAGGTACTCAACTCTCCCACCCAACTAACAAACTGCATCGTGTGCAGCTGGAAATGGCAACGGTGCTACGAACTGTTACTGAGATCGGAGCATGATGCCATGAAACCTTGTACGCAGATAATTGATGGAAAGGAGCTCCTGAATGAAAGGACAGACACCGAGAAAGGTATGCATCAATTCATCCAATCCATCTCTTGGCGGATCAATGCTAAGTTGCTAACAGTTAAACAAGGTGATTGGACATAGTACACATGGTGTGATCGATTGAGAAATTAAGTGACACTAATTTCCGTACACTTGTTGGCCGTGGCGGTGGCGGCAGCGACCTACTCCAGCGACCGGCATGTACGCAGAACCTGACGGTCAGAATCTTTCTTACCACTTGCTCGATCGCTAGTTAATCGAAACCAAGGAGAAGAAACATTATGCCCCGGCCGGTCCACAGGTGCATTACAAAGGTGATCATGTGATATTTGTGATGTGCTCACGCTAATTGGATGCAAGTGACATGTTCTTCTCCTTTTTAATTTCTCTTATCTCAAGTTTGATCTTTTAATTTAATGGGTAGAATTCACGCACTTGGATGAAAGGATTTGTGATGTGCTTAGATCGATAATCTGATGGGAAATGTAGCATGCAATTTTAAAAAAATTCCTACGCTCACGGAAGATCTATCCATGAGATGCATAGCAACGAGGGGAAGAGTGTGTCCACGTACCCTCGTAGACCGAAAGCGAAAGCGTTTGACAACGCGGTTGATGTAGTCGAACTTCTTCTAGCTCCGACCGATCAAGCACTGAATGTACGGCACCTCCGAGTTCTGCACACGTTCAGCTCGATGACGTCTCTCGCCTTCTTGATCCATCAAGGTGTCGAAATATTAGATGAGTTCCGTCAGCACAACAACGTGACAACGGTGATGGTGAAGTGATTATTGTAGGGCTTCGTCAAAGCACCGCAAAATTATGACCGGAGGGTAAACTATGGAGGGGGGCGCCTCACACGACTAACGATTGTTGTTGTGTGTTCTAGGCGCCCTCTTCCCCACATATATATAGGTGGGAGGGGAGAAAAGGCAGCCATGGGGGGGCCCAAGTAGGATCCGGATTCTACTTGGGGTTTCCCAAGTGGCGCCCCCCATCCCCCCTTCCTTATTTTACCGGAGGGGAAAAGGGAAGAGGGAAGGGAGGAAGGAAAGGGTGGGGGGCTGAACCCCCTCTTCCTTCTCCCAATCGGCCTCCTGCCATAGGGGGCGCGCCACCCCTTGTGGGCTGGTGTGCTCCTCTATCATGGCCCATATGGCCCATTATTCCCCCCGGGGGTTCCGGTAAACCCCCCCCCCCCCCCCCCCCCGTGTACTCCAATAAATACCTGATACATTCCGAAACACTTTCGGTGTATGAATACTATCATCCTATATATCAATCTTTACCTCTCGACCATTTCGAGACTTCTCGTCATGTCCGTGTTCTCATCCAGAACTCTGAACAACATTCGGTCACCAAATCACCCTTCGTTTCTTTTTAGTCCGCATATAAGGTTTGGTCAAAGTCAAGCTTTGTAGATTTTGACTAACTTTATATTAAAAAATGTAAACATTCACAATATGAAATCAATATTATCAGATGCACCATGAAACATTTTTTCATACTATATTGTTTTAGTATTATAGATGTGCATATTTTATTATATACATTTGGTCAAACTTTGTGTAGCTTGACTTTGACCAAATTTTATATGCGGAGTAAAAAAAACGGAGGGAGTATAATACTAAATCATAATTGAACGTTAAGCGTGCGGACCCCACGTGTTCGAGAACTATATAGACATGACTGAGACATCTCTCCGGTCAATAACCAATAGCGGAACCTGGATGCTCATATTGGCTCCTACATATTCTATAAATATCTTTATCGGTAGAACCGTTATGTGAACCTACGCAATTTCCTTTGTCATCGGTATGTTACTTGCCCGAGATTCGATCGTCAGTATCTTCATACCTAGTTCAATCTTGTTATCGGCAAGTCTATTTACTCGTTCCGTAATACATCATCCCGCAACTAACTCATTAGTCACTTTGCTTGCAAGGCTTCTTATGATGTGTATTACTGAGAGGGCCTAGAGAACCTCTCCAATACTCGGAGTGACAAATCATAATCTCGATCTACGCCAACCCAACCAACACCTTTGGAAATACCTGTAGAGCATCTTTATAATCACCTAGTTATGTTGTGATATTTGATAGAACACAAGGTATTCCTCCGGTATCCGGGAGTTGCACAATCTCATAGTCGACGGAATATGTATTTGACATGAAGAAAACAATAGCAATAAAACTGAACGATCAATATGCTAAGCTAACGGATGGGTCATGTCCATCACATCATTCTCCTAATGATGTGATATTAAATGACAACTCATGTTCATGGTTAGGAAACCTTAACCATCATCTTTGATCAACGAGCTAGTCAAGTAGAGACTCACTAGGGACACAGTGTTTGTCTATATATTCACGCATGTACTAAGGTTTTCGATCAATACAATTATAACATGAATAATAAACATTTATCATGAATAAGGAAATATAAAATAACAACTTTATTATTGCTTGTAGGGCATATTTCCTTCATAATCTAACTAAGCAATACATGTTTATATTTTTTAAATATACATTTAAATTTGGTTAGTTTCTCTTCACCTGCTCGACGAAGCTTGGATTATGCCTTTCCGTATGCTTTAACAGGAATAGTGTAACCGCTAGTTATTCCAACAGGCAGCAGTGTTCTAGATGATCCAGGTGTGACTCCTCATGTTAAGTTGATCCAGCAACACTCTAGATGGTTTCCCCAAAGATGATGCCTCCTCAAGGTCCACTTCTCTGCCGCCCCCAGCTCTGGTATAGTATGAAAATCCTATGAATAAATTTGAAGTTTACTATCCGATGCTTATAGTTGTTGGTGCAGTAGTCCATCTTGCAGGTTCACTCCTGGAGGATGTTGCTCAATGCTTCCATTTAGTCGAATGATTTGTCAATACTTCTCTGAATACAGATGATGCCTAATGTTAAATGTAATGATGGGTCTAATTATGACTTCTGAGTGCATAATGTTTAACATATAACCATCCATAATCTTTAAATGGTTAAGTAAGGCAAGAGCTTCAGACTAACCAAAGAGGAATATGAAGAGAAACCGGCCGCGACCAGTGGTCGGAGGATGAGTCGTGGGGATGGAAAGAGGAAGACGAATAAGAGGAAGAAGATTGATGACGATCACATGATTTTACCAACGAAAAAAACAGGCGACTGGTGCGTAGTTGCTCACATTGTATCCACTAAAGAAGTTGATATATATTTGAAGGACTTCACTCATGTTATTTAGTCATGAGTTTGATTCATTTTTCTGTATTTCGCCCATAGCAACCCACGAACATTCTACAAGTGAGATATATTAATGTTTGACAGGGTGGCCTCATGGGCTTTTTCTTTTTTTAGAAAAGAAGGAAGACCCCCGGCCTCTGCATCTGGGCGATGCATACAACCACTTTATTAATTATTCTCAAAAGACCTTACAAAGAAATACAGCGGTAAGTCTGAAGTTACCGTCTAGGCAACATCTGTTCACTACAGGAAAAAACTTATAAGCCGTGTACGTAATACACTCGGCTTGCATCGATTTAAACTCGGTTTATATATAAGCCGAGTAAAACTCCCGGCTTATAGCCTCGGTTTACAGTCGACCGACTTATACCATATAAGCCGAGAGCCGGATCGAAAAAGCCCGGCTTATATAAATGTAAACTGAGTATTTTCACAGGGATCTCGGTTTAATAAAGCAACATGACGGTAGCCCGATGTTAACGGCCACGTGTCACCGTCTATATAAGTCGAGTGCGATCATCCGTGCACGGTTTAAACATAAACCGAGTGCACCTTAGTACGCACGGTTTATATATAAGCCGGGTGCAACTGTGAACCGCACGGTTACTATGTAAGCCGGGTGCAACCGCAAACCGCACGGTTACTATATAAGCCGAGTTCCGCCGACAAAAGCATGGTTTTTATATACATATATAAGCCGGGTGCCGGTTAACCGAGGCACACGGCTTATATAGCCTGCCCGTGTGTCCAGATGGTCTATAAGCCGGGTGCCAGGTGCTGGGCTACACGGCTTATCTGTTGGCCGCAACTCTATGTCTTATAAGCCGGGTGCCAGATAGCTGGGGTACACGGCTTATAGGCCATATAACATTTTTTGGTACTCGCTTTAATACATATATCCAGTAGTGCATTTATACAGCAGCACATATATACAGTAGTACATCTATCCAACATATATATATATATATATATATATATATATATATATATATATATATATATATATCCAGCAGTACATGACCATGGCCAACAAATATATATCCAGCCGTACATGAGTGCAAAGTCCACATACATACGTATGCAACAAAAGATCACAAACGAAAGGACCGTAAGTTTCAGGTCCACACAGTGCATACATATCCAACGAAGGTTCACAACAACATACATACATATGCCAGAGGTTCACAAATTAAAGGATCATGAGTTCCAAGTTCACACCAAGCATGAACCATGCAATGAGCTCCACCGCAGCATATATGCCCACCGTCAACGCCATCCACAATGCAAACCTATAAGTCCATTGTCACACGCATGAGTTTCTAAAGTTAAGTTGCAAAGATGGATAAGGCATAAGAGTCAACAAGCATCAACATATGAGGCTCAAATAGAAGCTAGGAAGTATGTACAATATAAGCATCAACACTTGTGGACTCTACCATCAACAATGCACAAGTTTTAAGTTGACAAGCACAAGCAACGAGAAGACGCAAGCATCAACAATGGACAAGCATAGACAACTAGCTCAAGTGATCATTGTTGAGGGGAGGTCGAAGTGACATGAACCGTAGTGGGTGTCACTGGACTTGCTTGGCCAGGTGAAGATCCACCTACCACACAGTTATTGGAGCCTTGTCCCGACTGAGAAAACTAGAATCACGAGAGGATGAGATGGTAAGATTCATGATCTTCAAGCATGATGGTAAGATGCATGATTGAAAAGTTGGAAGACTTACAAAGTTGAAATTAGGAAGAGTCGGAAGAGGAGGAAGAACGGGCAAAGTGGAACCCTGCATATTATTTCTGAGTTGAGCAAATGTCTCCTGCAGGATTGCCTGTTGTTTAACCATGAATTCTTGCTGTTGAAACAGGGCCTGCTGCATTTTCATGGCTTGCTCCTCTCGAAGCTTGGCACTGGCCTACAATATGCCATCACAACAAGTTCACCATCGTTGCAATAAAAAGAAGAAATCACAAGGAAGGTCGATGAAGCAAAAGATATCTCGAGTTGACGGAGCATGTGCAGCCCAGGCTGTGGGCGACGCTCTATAGCAGGACCTGAGCTCGACATGGTAGCACGGAGGTGAGAGAGTTTTGGGATGTCCTTCTTACGGATGGCACCATCGCCAACATATAACCGACCACCCTTCTTGCCATCTCCCAACTGGAGGGAAATTGTAGCGTCAATATCCTGTGAGGCCGGATCTGAGTCAGGCCCGTTGTGCTCCTTGAACTTCCCACTGTATGCATCAATCCTCAAGCCAGCGCCTGGGTTGACCCACCCCCTTCCGGTTTCTTTGACTTGCGGGAGAGACATAATCCCGTGAAGGTATTGAGCTTCTCTTGGCCCTCACCTCTCTCCTTATTCTGCAATAGAGGCAATAATATCCATAAGATCACAAGTTTAGAAGTTGAGAAGCCGAATGATATTATTACCTTCTTCTGCACGTAAGCGTGGAGGTTGAGGTTGCCTTGAAGGTGTACCGGACCACCCATCAAGGCACACCGCTCCGAAGCCATTCGATGTTGGGCCCTCCACTCCGGGTCTATCCATTTGGATATGATTTGCTGGTAGCAAGGAACATTGTTGTTGCACCACGAGGGAACCGCCTGAAGTATGCCAAATACATCCAACTTAGGAATGAAAGTAAGTTGTTTTGTTCTAGGAAATCATAAGTAAAAGGAAACTACCTTCATGTACATGGAACGGGTGAGATGCACTCTCCGGGCTAGAGACTTTTTGAGAAGCATTTTGTGTTCTTGCGCGAAATACTTCACCACAGCATCAACGCGCGCCTCATAGGGCATGTCTTGGACAATCTTCTTGGCAATCACCTCCACAACCTCATTGGCTTCATCCTTCATACCCTCGGCGCAAGTAAAGAAGTCCTGCCAAAGTGCATAAGAGGATAAAACAATTATTAGTGCAATGATTTTAAAGATTGGCAAAGAAATAACTATGAAAATTGACAAAGAATTTTACCCAAAAATCATTGACCACCCGCTCGGCGGCACTACCATACAACCTGCCCCACTTGTCTTTGTCGGGGATCGTAGCAGAAATTAAAATTTTCCTACGCATCACCAAGATCTATCCATGGAGTATTCTAGCAACGAGGGGATAGGAGAGCATCTACATACCACTTGTAGATCGCAATGGAAGCGTTCAAGAAGAACGTGGATGATGGAGTCGTACTCATCGTGATCCAAATCACCGATGACCAGCGCCGAACGGACGGCACCTCCGCGTTCAACACACGTATGGTCGGGATGACGTCTCCTCCTTCTTGATCCAGCAAGGGGGAAGGAGAGGTTGAAGAAGATCCAGCAGCACGACGGCGTGGTGGTGGATGCAGCAGAGTTCCAGCAGGGCTTCGCCAAGCAACTACGGAGAGAGGGAGAGGTGTAACAGGGGAGAGGGAGGCGCCAAGGCTGCAGGGTACGGCTGCCCTCCCTCCCCCCTTTATATAGGCCCCCTAGGGGGGGCACCGGCCCTGGAGATCCATCTCCAAGGGGGGCGGCGGCCTGGGGGGGAGGCTTGCCCCCCAAGGCAAGTGGGGCGCCCCCTGCCCTAGGGTTTCCAACCCTAGGCACAGGGGGAAGGCCCATGGGGGGGCGCACCAGCCCACTATGGGCTGGTTCCCTCCCCACTTCATCCCACGGGGCCCTCCGGGATGGGTGGCCCCACCCGGTGGACCCCCGGGACCCATCTGGTGGTCCCGGTACAATACCGGTGACCCCCAGATCACTCCCGATGGCCGAAACGACACTTCGTATATATAATTCTTTACCTCCGGACCATTCCGGAACCTCTCGTGACGTCCGGGATCTCATCCGGGACTCCGAACAACCTTCGGTTTGCTGCATACTAATATCTTTACAACCCTAGCGTCACCGAACCTTAAGTGTGTAGACCCTACGGGTTCGGGAGACATGCAGACATGACCGAGATGATCTCCGGTCAATAACCAACAGCGGGATCTAGATACCCATGTTGGCTCCCACATGCTCCTCGATGATCTCATCGGATGAACCACGATGTCGAGGACTTAATCAATCCCGTACTCAATTCCCTTTGTCTATCGGTACGATACTTGCCCGAGATTCGATCGTCGGTATACCGATACCTTGTTCAATCTCGTTACCGGCAAGTCTCTTTACTCGTTCCCGTAACACATCATCCCGTGAACAACACCTTGATCACATTGAGCTCATTATGATGATGTCTTACCGAGTGGGCCCAGAGGTACCTCTCCGTCATACGGAGTGACAAATCCCAGTCTCGATTCATGCCAACCCAACAAACACTTTTGGAGATACCTGTAGTGCACCTTTATAGTCACCCAGTTACGTTATGACGTTTGATACACTCAAAGCACTCCTACGGTATCCGGGAGCTGCATAATCTCATGGTCTAAGGAATGATACTTGACATTCAGAAAAGCTCTAGCAAACGAACTATACGATCTTTTGTGCTATGCTTAGGTTTGGGTCTTGTCCATCACATCATTCTCCTAATGATGTGATCCCGTTATCAATGACATCCCCATGTCCATAGTCAGGAAACCATGACTATCTATTGATCAACGAGCTAGTCAACTAGAGGCTTACTAGGGACACATTGTGGTCTATGTATTCACACATGCATTATGATTTCCGAACAATACAATTTTAGCATGAACAATAGGCAATTATCATGAACAAGGAAATATAATAATCCTTCTATTATTTCCTCTAGGGCATATTTCCAACAGTCTCCCACTTGCACTAGAGACAATAGTCTAGTTACATTGTGATGAATCACACACCCATGGAATTTTGGTGTTGATCATGTTTTGCTCTAGGGAGAGGTTTAGTCAACGGATCTGCCACATTCAGGTCCGTATGTACTTTACAGATCTCTATTCTCCATTTTGAACACTTTCACGAATGGAGTTGAAGCGACGCTTGATATGCCTGGTCTTCCTGTGAAACCTGGGCTCCTTCGCAAGGGCAATTGCTCCAGCGTTGTCACAAAAGAGAGTCATCGGGTCCGACGCATTGGGTATGACTCCTAGGTCGATAATGAACTCATTCACCCAGACTGCTTCTTGTGCTGCCTCCGAGGCTGCCATATACTCTGCTTCACATGTAGATCCCGCCACGACGCTTTGCTTGCAACTGCACCAGCTTACTGCCCCTCCATTCAAAATATACATGTATCCGGTTTGTGACTTGGAGTCATCCAAATCTGTGTCGAAGCTGGCATCGACGTAACCCTTTACGACGAGCTGTTCGGCACCTCCATAAACGAGAAACATATCCTTAGTCCTTTTCAGGTACTTCAGGATGTTTTTGACCGCTGTCCAGTGTTCCTTGCCGGGATTACTTTGGTACCTACCTACCAAACTTACGGCAAGGTTTACATCGGGTCTGGTACACAGCATGGCATACATAATAGACCCTATGGCTGAGGCATAGGGGATGACACTCATCTCTTCTATATCTTTTGCCGTGGTCGGGCATTGAGCCGTGCTCAATCGCACACCTTGCAATACAGGCAAGAACCCCTTCTTGGACTGATCCATTTTGAACTTCTTCAAAATCTTGTCAAGGTACGTACTTTGTGAAAGACCGATGAGGCGTCTCGATCTATCTCTATAGATCTTGATGCCTAATATATAAGCAGCTTCTCCAAGGTCCTTCATTGAAAAACACTTGTTCAAATAGGCCTTTATGCTTTCCAAGAATTCTATATCATTTCCCATCAATAGTATGTCATCCACATATAATATGAGAAATGCTACGGAGCTCCCACTCACTTTCTTGTAAACCCGGGCTTCTCCATAAGTCTGCATAAACCCAAACGCTTTGATCATCTCATCAAAGTGAATGTTCCAACTCCGAGATGCTTGCACCAGCCCATAGATAGAGCGCTGGAGCTTGCATACTTTGTTAGCATTCTTAGGATCGACAAAACCTTCCGGCTGCATCATATACAATTCTTCCTTAAGAAAGCCGTTAAGGAATGCCGTTTTGACGTCCATTTGCCATATCTCATAATCATAGTATGCGGCAATTGCTAACATGATTCGGACGGACCTCAGCTTCGCTACGGGAGAGAAAGTCTCATCGTAGTCAACCCCTTGAACTTGTCGATAACCCATAGCGACAAGTCGAGCTTTATAGATGGTCACATTACCATCCGCGTCTGTCTTCTTCTTAAAGATCCATTTATTTTCTATCGCTCGCCGATCATCGGGCAAGTCTGTCAAAGTCCATACTTTGTTTTCATACATGGATTCTATCTCGGATTTCATGGCTTCTAGCCATTTGTCGGAATCTGGGCCCGCCATCGCTTCTTCATAGTTCGAAGGTTCACCGTTGTCCAACAACCTGATTTCTAGGACAGGGTTGCCGTACCACTCTGGTGCGGAACGTGTCCTTGTGGACCTACGAAGTTCAGTAGGAGCTTGATCAGAAGTATCTTGATCATCATCATTAACCTCCTCTTGAATCGGTGCAGGCACCACAGGAACATTTTCCTGAGCTGTGCTACTCTGATTTTCAAGAGGTAGTACTTCATCAAGCTCTACTTTCCTCCCACTTACTTCTTTCGCGAGAAACTCTTTCTCTAGAAAGGACCCGTTCTTGGCAACAAAGATCTTGCCCTCGGATCTGAGGTAGAAGGTATACCCAACTGTTTCTTTGGGATATCCTATGAAGACGCATTTTTCCGATTTGGGTTCGAGCTTTTCAGGATGAAGTTTCTTGACATAAGCATCGCAACCCCAAACTTTCAGAAACGACAACTTAGGTTTCTTTCCAAACCATAATTCATACGGTGTCGTCTCAACGGATTTTGACGGAGCCCTATTTAAAGTGAATACGGCAGTCTCTAAAGCATAGCCCCAGAATGAGAGCGGTAGATCGGTAAGAGACATCATAGATCGCACCATATCCAATAGAGTGCGATTACGACGTTCGGACACACCGTTATGCTGAGGTGTTCCAGGCGGCGTGAGTTGTGAAACAATTCCACATTTTCTTAAGTGTGTGCCAATTTCGTGACTTAAATATTCCCCCCCATGATCTGATCGTAAGAACTTTATTTTTCTGTCACGTTGATTCTCAACCTCACTCTGAAACTCCTTGAACTTTTCAAAGGTCTCAGACTTGTGTTTCATTAAGTAGACATACCCATATCTACTCAAATCATCAGTGAGAGTGAGAACATAACGATAGCCTCCACGAACCTCAACGCTCATTGGACCAAACACATCTGTATGTATGATTTCCAACAAGTTGGTTGCTCGCTTCATTGTCCCTGAGAATGGAGTCTTGGTCATTTTGCCCATGAAGCATGGTTCGCATGTGTCAAATGATTCATAATCGAGAGACTCTAAAAGTCCATCAACATGGAGCTTCTTCATGCGCTTGACACCAATGTGACCAAGGCGGCAGTGCCACAAGTATGTGGGACTATCGTTATTAACTTTACATCTTTTGGTATTCACACTATGAATATGTGTAACATCACGTATGAGATTCATTAAGAATAAACCATTAACCATCGGAGCATGACCATAAAACATATCACTCATATAAATAGAACAACCATTATTCTCGGATTTAAATGGCTAGCCATCTCGCATTAAACGAGATCCAGATACAATGTTCATGCTCAAACTTGGCACTAAATAACAATTATTGAGGTTTAAAACTAATCCCGTAGGTAAATGTAGAGGTAGCGTGCCGACGGCGATCACATCGACCCTGGAACCATTCCCGACGCGCATCGTCACCTCGTCCTTCGCCAGTCTCCGTTTATTCCGCAGCTCCTGTTTGAGTTACAAATATGAGCAACAGCACCGATATCAAATACCCAGGAGCTACTACGAGCACTGGTAAGGTACACATCAATTACATGTATATCACATATACCTTTAGTGTTGCCGGCCTTCTTATCCGCTAAGTACTTGGGGCAATTCCGCTTCCAGTGACCATTTCCCTTGCAATAAAAGCACTCAGTTTCAGGTTTGGATCCATTCTTTGACCTCTTCCTGGCAACTGATTTACCAGGCACGGCAACCTCCTTGCCGTCTTTCTTGAAGTTCTTCTTACCCTTGCCTTTCTTGAACTTAGTGGTCTTATTCACCATCAACACTTGATGTTCCTTTTTGATCTCCACCTCCGCAGATTTCAGCATTGAATACAACTCGGGAATGGTCTTTTCCATCCCCTGCATATTGTAGTTCATCACGAAGCTCTTGTAGCTAGGTGGGAGCGACTGAAGGATTCTGTCAATGACCGCCTCATCCGGGAGATTAACTTCCAGCTGAGTCAAGCGGTTGTGCAACCCAGACATCTTGAGTATGTGTTCACTGACAGAGCTATTTTCCTCCATCTTGCACCTAAAGAACTTGTCGGAGACATCATATCTCTCGACCCGGGCATGAGCTTGGAAAATCAATTTCAGCTCCTCGAATATCTCATATGCTCCGTGTTTCACAAAACGCTTTTGAAGCCCCGGTTCTAAGCTGTAAAGCATGCCGCACTGAACGAGGGAGTAATCATCAGTACGTGACTGATGGGCGTTCATAACGTCCTGGTTTTCTGGGAATGGTGCATCACCTAACGGTGCTTCTAGGACATAATCTTTCTTGGCTGCTATGAGGATGATCCTCAGGTTCCGGACCCAGTCCGAATAGTTGCTGACATCATCTTTCAGCTTGGTTTTCTCTAGGAACGCGTTGAAGTTGAGGCTGACATTAGCGTGGGCCATTTGATCTACAAGACATATTGTAAAGATTTAGACTAAGTTCATGATAATTAAGTTCATCTAATCAAATTAATGAATGAACTCCCACTCAGATTTGACATCCCTCTAGTCATCTAAGTGATACATGCTCCGAGTCAACTAGGCCGTGTCCGATCATCACGTGAGACGGACTAGTTATCATCGGTGAACATCTCCATGTTGATCGTATCTGCTATACGACTCATGTTCGACCTTTCGGTCCTCCGTGTTCCGAGGCCATGTCTGTACATGCTAGGCTCGTCAATCCAACATAAGTGTATTACGTGTGTAAATCTGGCTTACACCCGTTGTATGCGAATGTAAGGACCTATCACACCCGATCATCACGTGGTGCTTCGGAACGACAAACCTTAGCAACGGTGCACGATTAGGGAGAACACATTTTTGATATTTTAATGAGGGATCATCTTATTTATGCTACCGTCGTTCTAAGCAAATAAGATGTAAAAACATGATAAACATCACATGCAATCAAATAGTGACATGATATGGCCAACATCATTTCGCTCCTTTGATCTCCATCTTCGGGGCGCCATGTTCATCGTCGTCACCGGCATGACACCATGATCTCCATCATCATGTCTTCTTGAAGTTGTCACGTCAACTATTACTTCTACTACTATGGCTAACGCTTTAGCAATAAAGTAAAGTAATTACATGACGATTAAGTTGACACGCAGGTCATAAATAAATAAAGACAACTCCTATGGCTCCTGCCGGTTGTCATACTCATCGACATGCAAGTCGTGATTCCTATTACAATAACAAGATCATCTCATACATCACATACATGATTCATCACAACTTCTGGTCATATCACATCACAAAGCACTTGCTGCAAAAACAAGTTAGACGTCCTCTAATTGTTGTTGCAAGTTTTTTACGTGGCTGTTATAGGTTGCTAGCAAGAACGTTTCTTACCTACGTTGAAACCACAACGTGAATTGTCAATCTCTATTTACCCTTCATAAGGACCCTGTTCATCGAATCCGATCCAACTAAAGTGGGAGAGACAGACACCCGCCAGCCACCTTATGCAACTAGTGCATGTCAGTCGGTGGAACCGGTCTCACGTAAGCGTACATGTAAGGTTGGTCCGGGCCGCTTCATCCCACAATACCGCTGAACCAAGATAGGACTAGTAACGGCAAGAAGAATTGACAATTCGACGCCCACAACTACTTTGTGTTCTACTCGTGCATAGAAACTACGCATAGACCTAGCTCATGATGCCACTGTTGGGGATCGTAGCAGAAATTAAAATTTTCCTACGCATCACCAAGATCTATCCATGGAGTATTCTAGCAACGAGGGGATAGGAGAGCATCTACATACCACTTGTAGATCGCAACGGAAGCGTTCAAGAAGAACGTGGATGATGGAGTCGTACTCGTCGTGATCCAAATCACCGATGACCAGCGCCGAACGGACGACACCTCCGCGTTCAACACACGTACGGTCGGGATGACGTCTCCTCCTTCTTGATCCAGCAAGGGGGAAGGAGAGGTTGAAGAAGATCCAGCAACACGACGGCGTGGTGGTGGATGCAGCAGAGTTCCAGCAGGGCTTCGCCAAGCAACTACGGAGAGAGGAAGAGGTGTAACAGGGGAGAGGGAGGCGCCAAGGCTGCAGGGTACGGCTGCCCTCCCTCCCCCCTTTATATAGGCCCCCTAGGGGGGCGCCGGCCCTGGAGATCCATCTCCAAGGGGGGGCGGCGGCCTGGGGGGAGGCTTGCCCCCCAAGGCAAGTGGGGCGACCCCTGCCCTAGGGTTTCCAACCCTAGGCGCAGGGAAAGGCCCATGGGGGGCGCACCAGCCCACTATGGGCTGGTTCCCTCCCCACTTCAGCCCACGGGGCCCTCCGGGATGGGTGGCCCCACCCGGTGGACCCCCGGGACCCATCTGGTGGTCCCGGTACAATACCGGTGACCCCCAGATCACTCCCGATGGCCGAAACGACACTTCCTATATATAATTCTTTACCTACGGACCATTCCGGAACCTCTCGTGACGTCCGGGATCTCATCCGGGACTCCGAACAACCTTCGGTTTGCTGCATACTAATATCTTTACAACCCTAGCGTCACCGAACCTTAAGTGTGTAGACCCTACGGGTTCGGGAGACATGCAGACATGACCGAGACGATCTCCGGTCAATAACCAACAGCGGGATCTGGATACCCATGTTGGCTCCTACATGCTCCTCGATGATCTCATCGGATGAACCACGATGTCGAGGACTTAATCAATCCCGTACTCAATTCCCTTTGTCTATCGGTACGATACTTGCCCGAGATTCGATCGTCGGTATACCGATACCTTGTTCAATCTCGTTACCGGCAAGTCTCTTTACTCGTTCCCGTAACACATCATCTCGTGAACAACACCTTGATCACATTGAGCTCATTACGATGATGTCTTACCGAGTGGGCCCAGAGATACCTCTCCGTCATACGGAGTGACAAATCCCAGTCTCAATTCATGCCAACCCAACAAACACTTTCGGAGATACCTGTAGTGCACCTTTATAGTCACCCAGTTACGTTGTGACGTTTGATACACCCAAAGCACTCCTAAGGTATCCGGGAGTTGCATAATCTCATGGTCTAAGGAATGATACTTGACATTCAGAAAAGCTCTAGCAAACGAACTATACAATCTTTTGTGCTATGCTTAGGTTTGGGTCTTGTCCATCACATCATTCTCCTAATGATGTGATCCCGTTATCAATGACATCCCCATGTCCATAGTCAGGAAACCATGACTATCTATTGATCAACGAGCTAGTCAACTAGAGGCTTACTAGGGACACATTATGGTCTATGTATTCACACATGTATTATGATTTCCGAACAATACAATTATAGCATGAACAATAGGCAATTATCATGAACAAGGAAATATAATAATCCTTTTATTATTGCCTCTAGGGCATATTTCCAACAGTCTTTGGTATCCGGAGCTCGTTTCCAATGCTCCCAAGACCAAGCTGGCTCCTCCTCATCGTCTCCTATGGGGACCAGGCCAGGGTAATAATGCCTGCAAAGACATCCAATGATGCTGCTTGGCTAGCGTGGCACTTTTATGTCTTCTCCATCAACCACCAAGGCCCTGCACAATGAAAAGGCAAGTAAGTTAGTATCTACAAAAATCTTAAAAGTAAAGACGCAAGTAAGAGTCCACACAAACACTTACCTCAGACCGGCTGGTTTGACAATGAGGCCCTTATGTGGATATGGTCGCGAAGGGAGTGTGGACACCCCACGCAACTAGATTTTGCTCTCCTTAGGAACCGGCCATTCCATCTTCTCTGCCGATGTCTCCACCTCATACTCTTCCTCCTCTAACTCCTCCACAACCGGCTCCTCATCCCTCTCCTCCTCCGACTCCTCCCTCTCCTCCGACTCCTCCCTCTCATCCTCCTCCACAACTAGCTCCTCCTCCCTCTCCTCCTCTGCTTCCTCCTCCGACTCCTCCTCAGAATGGACGGAGGGGATAGGGCTAGCAACACGGGACACAGTGGTATGACCACGTCGTCTACCTCGGGTACCATTCACCGTGGCTCGCTGTGTAGGTTTGGCCCTGCCTGCCTGTGTGGAAGTTGCCGCACCGGTGCCCTTCTTTATGACCCTCCTCACCTTGCCTAACCTTTCAATCACATTGCCAATGCTTGCAACTCTGTTCCTTTTGTTGCAAGGCATCTTTCAGTCACCTGCTATGAGAAAGAGTAGTTCAATTAGTTCATGTTGAAAACTTCATATGCAAAACTAAAGCAGTTTAGAAATGGATGTTTAAAAGTTCATATGCAGAAGTAGAGCAATTCAGAAGTCCATGTTTAAAAGTTCATATGCTATCATAAAAAAATCATATGCATAAGTTCAAAATCATAGGGAGAGAACTTGGCAAGAAGCACAAGTTAATAGTGCATAGAGTTGTCTTACAGCTAGATGTACATCAAGTAGGTAGACTCGACAAAGTTTACATTCAGGAGTACAAGTTCATAGTACATAGACTTGGTTTTCATCCAAAAGTACATCATCACTATCGCACACGTCTCATTGGTACAAGGTTATAGTACATAGAATTATTACAAGTTTCAAAAGTCGTAGTCCTCATCGTTTGGATCATTAGTTAGCCCGAGAGTTTCATCATCATTGTCGCGTATGTCGTCCCACCATTCTGGAGCATAGTCTCGAGGTGGACCATCTGGCTCGTCGTCTTCACCTAGACGGGCTCGTTCAAGTAAATTCAGGTCCATCGGGTCTTCAATGATTTCATCAACGTCTGGCTCATCCCCTGCTCCCATGCCCTCATCTTCATCTTGCTCATCGTCTACCTCCATGTCATCGTCGTCAATGGGCAAGTGAATACTAAATTCTCCTGTGAGCCCATCTTCCTGGTAGAACTCACCCTCATATTCATTTGATGAAGGGATGCTAATAGTCTGGACCTAATACCAAACAGACCTCGCAGCCAAACCTAACATCTAAGACCTGAGTTCCCATCCAGGACGCCTGCCGGGTATGGGTCACCCACCGGTCCGACGCACTCCTCAACCAGGACGTCTGCCGGGTATGGGGCCGCCGCAGCCACCTGCCATCAATCCATCTTCAGAGATGCATTGCTGCATCTACCTTGCCCGGTCTAGCTGCCGTCGACGCCACCACGACGCCAGATAACGCCACCATCCTGCGCTCGTCCATCAACACACGCCCAGCAGCGAGACCCCGCTGCTCCATGCCGCTGAGACCCGCCATTGTCGACGTATCAGATGCAACGCCGCTCCTCCTTCGCGAACACCACGACGCCAGGCAAATATAGTCGCAAGACGGACATAATCACATGCAGATCATTTCAAAAAACATCATTCAGATAGCTCGCCTAAGTTCTCTATTTCATTCATATTTGCCCCTTTGTGGATCATTCATAGACTATGTTGTTCATAAGTTACTTCGCTTCTTGGGTCCAGTTGGTGTTTGTGGGCACAATGATAATCTATACTTATTCATGTCGATGCCTTTGGGGATGATTTATAGAACAAACATTTATTAGAAGTGTTGCTAATAGCTTGCTTAACTTCCTGGTCGTAGTTCTACTTTGCGCCATATAGTGTTGTTAAATATTAATGGAGGCGGAGGCGAGTAGCTTAAGCATATTAGGCGCTAAGACCCAAGGTGGCCAATTTTAACCCAAATACTTGGCAATCCCTATTTGGCGTTGAAGGCGTCCATTAATGTGTGTGTGGCAACGTACTTCCTTTAATTGTTTCAGTTTACAAGTCCTACGCGTATACCTAGTTTACCAATTTTATCACCATAATATAAACTATATGATACAAAAATTATATCGTTTGAAAATTGAACATCCGATGTTTTATATTGGTATATTTTTTGTAATATATGACTTGTATTAGGTTGGTCAAATTGATGATCTAGAAGTACGTGCACACTCTGTAAACTGAGAGAGGGAGTAATCAAACCTGGGACCTCAAGCTTCACAGAGCATGAGCCAACCACTACGACATCACACTACCTTTGACTAAAAACTTTGTTTTTCTCCTTTTATTATTTCTCGAGTTAGCGAAGCCCCCGATTTTGGAAAGCTTCCAAAACAGGTTTTGTTTTTTTCTCTTTTTGAAACTGTCTGTTTGGTTTTTCTTTTCTTTTTCCTTTTTTTCTTTTGCAAAGCGTGAACTTTTTTCAATTTTTGTAATTTGGTTTTCAAAAACAAAATATTTTTTCCAAATTCATGGAATTTTTAAAAAAATGATGATTTTTTTTCAAATTCATAAACTTTTTTCAAGATTTTTGAACTTTTTTTAGAATCGCTGAACTTTTTAAAAAAATCGATGAACTCTTTTTCAAACTCAATGAACTTTTCTTCAAATTGCTGAACTATTTTCTAAAATCGATGAACTTTTTTCAAAATCACTGAAATTGTCTTGAATTCATGAATCTTTTTCCAAATTGAACTTTTTTCAAAAATTGATGATATGTTTTTCAAAATCGAGGAACTTTTTTTAATTCCACGAACCTTTTCAATTTTTAAAAAATTTACCATGCTGGTGAACTTTTTTATTGTGAACCGATATTTTTTTAGAAAAAATACGATTTGTCATATTATGTATTAGATGACCAGCTCTACTCCCTCTTATGGAGTAGATGACATGGTTCGTAGTAGAGGTTTGCATGTAACCATATTGATCATTAAATTGTTTAGATGTAATGATTAAATGGTTTAAAATGTAATCAACGGCCGCTAAAGGATTTGGTTGCAATTAATAACCAAAAGGATGTATCTGCAATTGTGTCATACATTGAAATAAAACTTTGTTAGATTTAACCCCTTATTAATTGCTCAATGCTCTCGAGTGAGGATGTGGATGTGCTCACATAGCAGCGATTTAATGGTTCTACTTTTCTAATTTGTTTGGAAGTGTATTAATGGTCCTAAATAAGGATGTGAATATGCGCATATAGTAAAACATATAATTATTGGTTCCAAAAAAATGTTCATGTGCTCATATATGAATAGTTTCGCTAACAATCAATATTATATAAAACTACCATCTTTACAAATTGTGTATGTTAATATTTGCTAAAGATTTGCATGAACCACGCATACACAACTAGAAACGGTTATGTATCAATTGCTACTAAGTTTGGATGTATGGATATGGATGAACTTTAATTCCTTCCATGTCACGCAAAAAATTATTGAGCACCAAAGTTTCTCATAAACTATTCTAAAAGTGTCTCTGACAATTGGACCTAACATGAATGTACATAGATGAAACTTTTTTGAGTGAACCATCTAGTATTAGTCAAACCCTCTTGTGGAAAATGGACATGTTTTATGGTCCTTGGGGTGATAATTTTGTTTCTAAATGTCCACTTCTATATAAGGGAAGTACATCTCCACATATATCCCACTAATATGTCGTTAGCCAACAGTTTTAGTAAATCTTGTAGATCCTTTTGGTTCCTACTTATAGTAGTAGGTTTGTTTGTCATTATAGGATTTGGTATGCCGAGGAGGGGTAGGCGGTTGGGTATCGCTTACGTCCATGATGACAAAGAGCGTGATGTCACCTTCTTCAAGCGACGTGGCGGTTTATTCAAGAGCGCTGCCGACCTCAATGCCATCACTGGTGCTAGGGTTGCTGTCATCCTGGAGACAGGAAATAAGAAGATGTACTCATTCGGGACGCCATCAGCTGGCCCCATTGTTGATGCTTTTTTGTCAGCAACACCGCTAGGAAATCGACTCACTTACAAGGAAACAAGTGCCAAGATTACCCGACTACAAGGTGAGGTGGCTCGGCTTGATATGGAGCATGGGATGGAGGACAAGAGGAATCAACTCTCCATCCAGCACGTGAAACAAATCCAAGAACAATACTCAGGTATGGTGGCAAACCTTATCTTCTCGAAGGAACAAGATCTCAACCTGGAAGATGCTAAAAATCTCTTCAATGAACTATCTCGTGTCCATGAGGACACCATACACCGACTGCCTAAATTGCATCATAGCTACAAAGCCATAACCGGTGGTGCAAGCATGAATCAAAACATGCTACCATCAAGTGGTCCACCGCCGGAGAGCTTGAAGATTATCCCTTCATCAGTGCACTCAATGTGGGATCACCATCTTTCGCAACACCATATGCCTTCCGCTCCACTAACATCAGCACCAGAACACAACGTGGAACCACTTTTTCCTCATGTACCACAAATGTTCCATGTTGCATCAGCAGCTTCAGCGCCACCGTTTGCTTCCCAGCTACAAGGCATACCTAATCAGGTACAAAATCTGCCTCCAGCAGATTTGCATGTTGAGGACTATATAAGCCCTGGCAACACAGTGCACCCACCACGAAACAATGCAAGCCCTGTCTCAGCAACTGAGCATAATATGGTAGACTCTCCACTATTGGTCTACTCAAGTAGCAATGATTTTGTTGTGGATGACCCATTTGGCCATGATCAATGGGGTTTTGCTCTACCAGATCAACAACTCTACAATGGATTTCTGGGGATAGATGGTTACTTGGGCTATAATGGTACTGATGTAGGACAATCTTCTATTGGTAATGGTGAATTGGTTGATGCCCCGCCAGAATCTTCTTCTGGCAAGCAAGATGTCGATTCTCGTATAGAGAATGGAGGACTTCCATAGATGCTAGTTAGCACTTACACTTTAGTGCGATATTGGAATAAACTCTAGTTACATTTCCATTTGGAAAATTGTTATCATTTGGACTATTTACTATGCCCCATTCAAGGAAATAATATGAATGTTCGGTATTCCATGTCTCAGATCATGAATATTGTTTTATCTATATGTCTCCTATTGCTTTCATAATAATCAAATATTTTATTTTTCTTGTTGAGATGCTATGCATCTTATGGATGAAAGAAGGGAAAGTGGATAAAGAATAAATACTCTCTTCAAATATTGCGATCCAACCATTAAGGATGCCAATGGGTGGGGTTTGGATCGGGTTGAACAATATAAAATCCATATCCCTATCCATGAAGACAGTCCATGCCCACTCAGAAAAAATCCATAGGCGAAAAATTGTGTTGATATCCAAACCTGATGGATATCCATGGTGTCCTCTCAAGACATATACATAAGACATGACACAATGTTCACATAAGCTCTTCCATTCTTCACCTCATGGCAGGCTAGGCTTCACTTATGGAAATCAATGTCCACTAATATCCTAACCTCATTTAGTATTTTTCTTCCTTGGGAACAAGGTAGACCTTCCCAGACTGTCAAGTTTGAATGAATCTTAATCATTCACATCCCTTTTGATTGAAATTAACTGATTTGGCAAAACCTAATTACTAATTACATTGCATATGTACAGATCATGTCATGTGTCCAAAAGTGAACTGTTTGCTGATTTTTGTACTACCACCAACTAATCAACGAATTGCCCACCTCTATAAATCTATGCTCCAATTACTACTCATAATTGTCGGCAATACTTGCGAAAGCTCACGAACAAGCATGTGGTGCACATCCGTGTACAAGAACACCGGGCGTAGCTCAAAAAATATTCTCATATTATGGGCCGAAAAGAGTAGGAACAAGAAAATTAGCTCGAACACTGCCTTGTTGCATCCCAGAAGTATCATGCATAGCAGAAGTTGCATCATCAATAACATGCGACATATCAGAACAAATAGCAGATGCAGGTTTAGGTGTCGCTAGCTTACTCATAACAGAAGGTGAATCAAGTGCAAGGCTAGATGGCAGTTCCTTACCTCCCTTCGTAGTTGAGGGATAAATTGTTGTCTTAGCGTCTTTCAAGTTCTTCATAGTGTCCAGCAGATATAAATCCCAAGTGACTCAAAGAATAGAGCTATGCTCCCCGGCAACGGCGCCAGAAATTAGTCTTGATAACCCACAACTATAGGGGATCGCAACAGCTTTCGAGGGTAGAGTATTCAACCCAAATTTATTGATTCGACACAAGGGGAGCCAAAGAATATTCTCAAGTATTAGCAGCTGAGTTGTCAATTCAACCACACCTAGGAGCTTAGTATCTGCAGCAAGGTGTTTAGTAGCACAGTAATATGATAGTGGTGGTAGCGGCAACAAAAGTAAAGACGGCAAAAGTAATGTTTTTTGTATTTTGTAGTGGTTGTAACAGTAGCAGCGGGAAAGTAAATAAGCGAGAACCAGTATATGGAAAGCTCATAGGCACCGGATTAGTGATTGATAATTATGTCGGATGCGGTTCATCATGTAACAGTCATAACATAGGGTGATACAGAACTAGCTCCAATTCATCAATGTAATGTAGGCATGTATTCCGTATATAGTCATACGTGCTTATGGAAAAGAACTTGAATGACATCTTTTGTCCTACCCTCCCGTGGCAGCGGGGTCCTATTGGAAACTAAGGGATATTAAGGCCTCCTTTTAATAGAGAACCGGAACAAAGCATTAGCACATAGTGAATACATGAACTCCTCAAACTATGGTCATCACCGGGAGTGGTCCCAATTATTGTCACTTCGGGGTTGCCGGATCATAACACATAGTAGGTGACTATAGACTTGCAAGATAGGATCAAGAACTCACATATATTCATGAAAACATAATAGGTTCAGATCTGAAATCATGGCACTCAGGCCCTAGTGACAAGCATTAAGCATAGCAAAGTCATAGCAACATCAATCTCAGAACATAGTGGATACTAGGGATCAAACCCTAACAAAACTAACTCGATTACATGATAAATCTCATCCAACCCATCACCGTCCAGCAAGCCTACGATGGAATTACTCACGCACGGCGGTGAGCATCATGAAATTGGTGATGGAGGATGATTGATGATGACGACGGCGACGAATCCCCCTCTCCGGAGCCCCGAACGGACTCCAGATCAGCCCTCCCGAGAGGTTTTAGGGCTTGGCGGCGGCTCCGTATCGTAAAACGTGATGGTTTCTTCTCTCTGATTTTTTTCTCTCCGAAAGCAGATATATAGAGTTGGAATTGGCGTCGGAGGGTTTCCAGGGGGGCCACGAGGTAGGGGGCGCCCCCCACCCTCATGGACAGGGTGTGGGCCCCCTGGTCTTCATCTTTGGCGAGGATTTTTTATTGTTTTTTCTAAGATGTTCCGTGGAGTTTCAGGACATTCCGAGAATATTTGTTTTCTGCACATAAAACAACATCATGGCAATTCTGCTGAAAACAGTGTCAGTCCGGGTTAGTTTCATTCAAATCATACAAGTTAGAGTCCAAAACAAGGGCAAAAGTGTTTGGAAAAGTAGATACAACGGAGACGTATCACTGCCCATTTGGGGTCACGCGGCTCGGTGATGTAGAACCACCCTGATTGCCACCCCTTTATGGTCTCCACGTAGGAGCCCTCGAGCCATGTGACGTTGGGCATCTTGCCCACCATGGCGCCTCCGCACTCCGCCTGCTGGCCCCCCACCACCTTCGGTTTAACATTGAAGGTCTTCAGCCATAGGCCGAAGTGGGGCTTGATGCGGAGGAAGGCCTCACACATGACGATAAACGTCGAGATGTTGAGGATGAAGTTCGGGGCCAGATCGTGGAAGTGCAGGCCGTAGTAGAACATGAGTCCCCGGACGAATGAGTGGAGAGGGAATCCCAGTCCGCGGAGGAAATGGGTAAGGAACACTACCCTCTCGTGGGGCCTGGGGGTGGGGATGAGCTGCCCCGCATCTGGGAGCCGGTGTGTGATATCGTCGGGCAGGTATCCGGCTCCCCTCAGCTTCTTGATGTGTCCCTTCGTGATGGAGGAAACCATCCACTTGTCTCCCGCTCCGGACATGGTTGGAGAAGGTTGAGGAAGAAAATGCGGACTCGGGCGCTGGAGCTCGAGTGTGCGAGAATGGATGAGCAAAGGAGGAAGAAGGCGTGGATGGAAAAAAGGTGAATCCTTATCCCGTTATATGGGCGGGCAAAACTATGTGTCCCCACCAGCCTGGTAAAACTCGCTCATCCCCCAAGCGCCGTAATTGATGGCGCGGTTGGGTTACCCACGTCCGTATTGATGAGAATCCCGCGATAAGGGGACACGATATCTGCTTCGACAAGACGTGCCAAGGAAACCGCCTCGCAAAACACGCTGAGGTGGGGGGGGGGTAAAAAACGATTCGAATGAAAGTTTGGCTGTGGGGTGATGTCACGCTACGGAATACGTCAGCAGATTCTATTTGTGGAAATATTATTCTCTCTACGGAGGTATGTGGAACTTGTTTTGCAGAGCCGGACACGATCCTCGTGTTCAAAATCTTCTATGAAGTACTTGGAGGAGGAACCCGCCTTGCAATGCCGAAGACAATCTGCGCGTCGGAATCATCGCCATTGAAGCCTGGTTAAGGGGCTACTGAGGGAGTCCTGGTTTATGGGGTATCCGGACAGCCGGACTATAACCTTTGGCCGGACTGTTGGACTATGAAGATACAAGATTGAATACTTCGTCCCGTGTCCGGATGGGACTCTCCTTGGCGTGGAAGGCAAGCTTGGCAATACGGATATGTAGATCTCCTTCCTTGTAACCGACTCTGTGTAACCTTAGCCCCCTCCGGTGTCTATATAAACCGGAGGGTTTAGTCCGTAGGACCATAACAACAACAATCATACCATAGGCTAGCTTCTAGGGTTTAGCCTCTCTGATCTCGTGGTAGATCCACTCTTGTACTACCCATATCATCAATATTAATCAAGCAGGAGTAGGGTTTTACCTCCATCGAGATGGCCCGAACCTGGGTAAAAACATCGTGTCCCTCGTCTCCTGACCCCCTACCCGAGATCCGCCGGTTTTGACACCGACAACGGGCTTGAAGGAGTGATCCTTTGCTTGTATTTCGATGACATACAAATCTTTGGGGCCAGCCTCAAAGTCATTGACAAGGCTAAAACTTTGTTATCTCAATATTTTGAGATGAAAGATCTTGGGGAAGATGACGTTATCTTAAACATCATCAAATTGCTAAAGTGAAAGCATGCACATTTGGATTCCATGGCAAATTTAGAACCATGATGTCTTGTATGTTAGTCTAGTTAAAATTCTGAAATCTCACAGACCCATTTGGATTTCATGGCAAATGTGTATGTTTTAGAACCATAGTGTTAGTGGAGTGAAAGAATCACCAATATAAAAGGTGGGTTGTTCTACTACTCCTTGTAGTATGAGAAAAGAGAGCAATAAGCACATGCTCACTCACTTCACGCAACGCCACACATCACATGCGTGTTGCATTTTGTAAACTACAGTTCAGGCTAATGCTTTGCGCCTTACTGGAAGAACTAAAATTTTGCACGCTGTCTGAATTTTAGAGCTCGTGCAGCGAACTCTGTTCAGCGACAACGAATTTGGTTTCTCGTAGATTGGTTTCAGTGTCACTCCCAGTTCCTCTTTCAATAACAAGCAGATCAGTATGCCTTGGGAGCAATTTGAAGTTACAAATATCGTCTGCCTAATGGAAAAGCCATCCAACAACTTCAGTTGTTTATATATTCAGAAGACTTGCAGAGAATGTGCTTGCTCGGAAGAACATATTTCTGAATCTCAAAGAGAAAGCATTTCTAGAGAATGTTACCCATTGCTTCTATTCTGAATGAGCTCTACAAGTTACAGAATTTCTAGAGAACCACAACACTGCCCGCCGGTCGCCGCGAGCTCACAGACGAGAGCCGTGGGGCGCCTCGAACCCCAGGCTCGCCGCGGTCACCGGCTTCAGCAGGCTCTCCGGGCCGGCCTCGATCACCTCCACCAGCCGCGGCCACAGCCTCGTGCCGCCGACGAACCACGACCCGTCCCCGCCCGGGCAGGGCACGACCGTCACCGACGCCGACCCCAGTCGGCCGTGCCGCAGCCACGGCAGCACCAGCCTCGGCTTCCCGAACCCCAGGTCCCCGTCGATGGCGAACGGGAGCAGCCCCGAGATCACCAGCGCCGGGCTGCCCAGGCCGAGGTTCACCGCCTCCGTCCACTTCCCGCCGTCCTTGTACGCAGCTTTGTTCACCTCCACCCAGTCCACCAGCTCCTGGAACCTGTCCCTGGTCATCACCGACGCCATAGCCGCGCGCGCGGCGGCCGCCACCTCGTGCAGCGGCGCGCGCAGCAGCCCCGCCACGCTCGCCTCCCGGGACGTGTAGGTGACCACGTTGCCCATGTACATGTCCAGCGCGCCCTCCGACGGCTCCACGCACTTCCGGCCGTCGACGATCCACGCCATGCGGCAGTTGGGGTCGGACTCGCCGACCGCACGGGCCAGGAGCTTCCAGACGTGCGCGCAGAGCGCCACGAAGCGGGAGGTACGGCGGCCATCGCCGGACGACGCCGCGATCTGGAGCCCGGCGAGGTCGGCCGCGTCGACGCGGTACAGGCGCCGCTCCATGGCCGCGGCCAGGAGGGGATTGATCATGGTGGCCGCCGTGAACCGCGCGAACTCCGCGTCCAGCGACGGGCGGTACACCGGCGGCGACCGCGGGGGGAGCAGGGACGACCGGTCGAGCACAGGCCCGCGGGAGAGCCCCCCGCCGCCGGCGCGGACCATCTCCGCGAGGCAGTTGAGCAGCACGACGAACGCGCGGCCGTCGGCGAGGAGGTGGTTGGTGGCGACGGTGAGCGCGAACCCGCCGCACGCGAACCGGACCAGCTGCAGCGACAGCGCGAGCCCCGCGTCGAACGGGATCTGGATCATGCCCAGCGAGCGGTCGACGCGCGCGAAGTCGACGGCGGCGAGGGGGACCCCGGCGGCGTGGGCGACGACGAGCTCGGCGCCGGCGTTGGAGCAGGCGACCTCGGGGACGTTGGTGTCGGGGTCGCGCACGACGCGGCCGGCGAAGGGGAAGAAGCGGGAGAGGTAGGCCGGGAGGGCGGCCCGGACGGCGGCGAGCACGGGTCCCAGGCCGACCGGCGGGGCCGGGTAGATGCTGACGAGGTAGATCGGGAAGGGGCCGAGGAGGAGGTCGAGGTTGGAGACGGCGTGGACGGCCGGGAAGCCCGGGGGAGGGTCGGAGGCCCGGACCAGCTCCCGGGACAAGATCTGCAGGTCGAAGCGCTCCAGCGGCATCTCGCCGGCGGGTGGGGGGCCGAGCGCGCGCCGAGGCGGCCGGCAGCAGGTGCGGCGATATCTCTGCTTATCGTCGGACAGAGCACTCTGCGTCTGCGTCAGCGGTGACTACACTCTGCATAAAAAAGTCTGGTAGCTAAGCGTGATTTGTAATCAACTCGAATATTTTTCTTTAAAAAATAGTGATATAAACGTTCTTATATTTTTTTTACCGTGGGAGTAGCATTTTCTTTTCTTTTTCGGAGAAACTAGCATTCTCATTGATTTTCTGAGACATTTTCACCAGGCTTTATTTAGATTGTCGAAACATTTACACAAAGGAAGTTCAACTCCCCCGTCAGGCCTAACCAGACACAACAACCTACTCCGAGCGAAAGTGCATGCCTAACGAGACTGTGAGCCTCGAAATTCGAGCTCCTAAACTCGTGGACAAACCTACAAGCAGTAAAAGCATTTTCATTGATGATGACTAGGGCGTGTTGTCTGCATTGTGGAAGACGGATCGGCTCATATGGAACACAAGACATCGTCGCCTCCCGTGGCCTACTCATCCTCGAAGGAGTCCGCGACCTATCCGTCGTCGGTGGACGTGAGGTCCATGATGGTAGCGCCAGCGCTGTCTTTGTCCCATCGGGCCGACTGATGGTTGGGGAAGGAGCCGAGGGGGAGATCGAGGTTGGAGACGGCGTGCACGGCCGGGAAGCCCGGGGGAAGGTCGGAGGCCCGGACTAGCTCCCGGGACGCGATCCGCAGGTCGAAGCGCTCCAGCGGCATCTCGCCGGGCGGCGACTGGAGCGGAGCGGCGCTCGCGCCGAGGCGGCCGGCAGGACAGGCCCCGCTCTGGTTTTATCACCGAACAGAGTGTGTCTGCGTCAGCGGTGACTGTGCTCTGCATAAAGAATGCCTCTAGTGACTGAGCGTGATCTTCAAGTGTTGAATTTTATGGCGTCCGTTGGGCCACGCCAGCGAGAGTTCATCAATGTCGCTACATGTCTAGTACTCCCTCTGTTCGGAAATGCTCGTCATTGAAATGGATGTATCTAGATGTATTTTAGTTTTAGATACATCCATTTTGGTGACAAGTAATTCCGAACGAAGGAAGTAGGTGCGAAGGACAATTAGGAAAGTAAAACAGCACCGGCCAGGTAATGGAATAAAAGTGATCGTTGGCGATGCGATCAGCGCCGTTGGCTTGCCTCTTGCTGTTGATCTGATCGGTTCAGTTTGGAGTTTTCTACCTAGACATGTGGATAGAGATACACGAACACGCACCCTGTTCCTAGTGTAAAAATAACACTCATCATTGTTCGGTCGCCGTGACCACTTATGAGCGTTATTTCTACACTCCTCTAATTTGAGTTTAAATCGGTATGTTTCATTAAAACTGACATATTCGAGTTTTAATATTGCCACTAATGATTAATGAATGCATATGGTTTGAATTATTTTATCTTTGTTTGTTTCTACGGAATAAAGGATATCAAATAGGAGGCGCACCAGAAGAAATAAAGCAAAAGACGGCGTTTCATACGCCCGCACCCGCCCGTATGAGCAGTCATATGGTGTCGAAACCAAGGCTCCTCGTTTCCCTGAACAACCTTTATAAAGGGCCCAACGCCAACTGAAAGATAAAAGGGGGATATAATCGCAGAACAAGCCAGTCAGTATCATGTTATCTCTATCAAACCTAGCCGCCGCCATTTCCCCTCTCCATAGCCACCACCACTATAGTTTGCAGCAATCTAGTCATACTTGTAATCATGTATCATACACGGCATCCATTGTAAGACACTTACCAATCAATCCATCTTCATAATGTGTTCTTTGTGTGATCTGATCTTCATGTGTGAGTAGTTCGGTAAACTATGGGTTGAGGCAAGAGCCTTGCAACCAGATGTATTTGTTGGAGGGATCAATGAAAGTACTTTGAATTAACGTCTCGTATGTGTAACATAAAATTGTTCTGTAATTTTCTCTTGTCTCCTTCGCATTCTTCGTCCCGGCGGGTACCCAGGATCATGGAGAACGAGCCATGGAGAGGCTAAAGGCAGGAAGGTTGTGAAGTGTTATTCTTAACACTAGTGACAGAAAGGTTCAATATGGCAACACGGATCCTATCCTTGGGGATTCAAGAGGTGTAGTCATCAAATGCCAGTGCTTTTGCTTATTATTGCTATCTTAATTATTGAGGCACCCCCGCGCGACGGATAGGACCGTCGGTTGGACAATTGACTCTTGATGCAAGACTCGTGCCGGTTAAGACATAAGGTGGACAGACACCCCACTCCGATAATTAACAAGCACATCTCGATGGATAACTTCTAGAGCACAAATTAAGATCATATTTGGTCCCGTCACAAATATATGGTTGTAAGTATATATAAGACCTCATACCATGCTTATTTTTATTATAAGTGTTTTCAACGTCAGTTTGATTTACTGTCCGGTCAAAAGCTGGAATCAATTCTCTAGCAAAATCTTATTTGATACCCTAGCTTAAAGGGCATCGTCCACCCCATGGGTTCGATAACTCAGGGTCATCTATGGGAAAAAAGCGAGAATCCTTTATGCTCCATTTTCGGATGACCAAAGGAAGTAATCAACCACAAGCTACACTACTTCGTTGTCGTCATCCAGTTCGACTCCAGGATCTCCTTCTCATCATCATCCTCCAGAACGATGATGGTCGGCGCCTTCACGACGGCCGGTTGATCGTGAGGAGTCCTACCAAGCCTCTACTTGGCCCATCTAGCTCTCTAGCCAAGAGCGGCCGCTTTGAATGTCCATGGATATAACGCCTTTGACTGGGCCAGGTATCAGCGTCTTCAACTCCTCCTTCCTCGCCTTCATCACCACATCGTCTACCTCTTTATGCATGTCGTCCATGCTACTGAACTCAGATCACACCTTCATTGTCTTCGCAAACTTGGTGCAGTCACCGAGCGAGCATGCAAGGAGTGCCCTCCATCCAATGTCGTTGGGGAAGAGGTTGGGGATGTTCATGGTGATAGGGAGGTGGCGAGACAAAGAGATAGAGTTGTGGAAGAGGAGACGGTAGAAGACATAGATGGTTTGTGTTGGGGAACGTAGTAATTTAAAAAAAATCCTACGCACACACAAGATCATGGTGATGCATAGCAACAAGAGGGGAGAGTGTTGTCTACGTACCCTCGTAGACCGAAGCGGAAGCGTTGACGCAACATAGAGGAAGTAGTCGTACGTCTTCCCGTCCAACCGATCCAAGCACCGTTACTTCGGCACCTCCGAGTTCTTAGCACACGTCCAGCTCGATGACGCTCCCCGGGCTCCGATCCAGCAAAGCTTCGGGGATGAGTTCCGTCAGCACGACGGCGTGATGACGATGATGATGTTCTATCGACGCAGGGCTTCGCCTAAGCACCGCAACGATATGACCGAGGTGGAATATGGTGGAGGGGGACACCGCACACGGCTAAGGAACGATCACGAAGATCAACTTGTGTGTTCTAGGGTGCCCCCCTGCCCCCGTATATAAAGGAGGGAGGGGGAGGTGCGGCCGGCCCCAAGGAGTGCGCCTGGAGGAGTCCTACTCCCACCGGGAGTAGGACTCCCCCCTCTCTTGCCTTGTTGGAGAAGGAAAGGGGGAAGGAGAAGAGGAAAGGGGCGCCCCCCTTCCTTGTCCTATTCGGACTAGGGGGGAGGGGGCGCGCGACCTGCCCTGGCCGGCCCCTCTCTTCTCCCTTATGGCCCATGAAGGCCCATTAACCCCCCGGGGGGTTCCAGTAACCCCTCGGTGCTCCGATAAAATGCCGATTTCACCCGGAACGATTCCGATGTCCAAATATAGGCTTCCAATATATCGATCTTTATGTCTAAACCATTTCGAGACTCCTCGTCATGTCCGTGATTACATCCGGGACTCCGAACTACCTTCGGTATATCAAAATGTATAAACTCATAATAACTGTCATCGTAACGTTAAGCGTGCGGACCCTACGGTTCGAGAACAATGCAGACATGATCGAGGCACGTCTCCGGTCAATAACCAATAGCGGGACCTGGATGCCCATATTGGCTCCTACATATTCTACGAAGATCTTTATCGGCCAGACCGCATAACAACATACGTTGTTCCCTTTGTCATCGGTATGTTACTTGCCCAAGATTCGATCGTCGGTATCCAATACCTAGTTCAATCTCGTTGCCGGCAAGTCTCTTTACTCGTTCCGTAATACATCATCTCACAACTAACATATTAGTTGCAATGCTTGCAAGGCTTATGTGATGTGCATTACCGAGAGGGCCCAGAGATACCTTTCCGACTATCGGAGTGACAAATCCTAATCTCGAAATACGCCAACCCAACAAGTACCTTTGGAGACACCTGTAGAGTACCTTTATAATCACCCAGTTACGTTGTGACGTTTGGTAGCACACAAAGTGTTCCTCCGGTAAACGGGAGTTGCCTAATCTCAGTCATAGAAACATGTATAAGTCATGAAGAAAGCAATAGCAACATACTAAACGATCGGGTGCTAAGCTAATGGAATGGGTCATGTCAATCAGATCATTCAACTAATGATGTGACCTCGTTAATCAAATAACAACTATTTGTTCATGGTTAGGAAACATAACCATCTTTGATTAACGAGCTAGTCAAGTAGAGGCATACTAGTGACACTCTGTTTGTTTATATATCACACATGTATTATGTTTCCGGCTAATACAATTCTAGCATGAATAATAAACATTTATCATGATATATGAGGAAATAAATAATAACTTTATTATTGCCTCTAGGGCATATTTCCTTCAGTCTCCCACTTGCAATAGAGTCAATAATCTAGATTACACAGTAATGATTCTAACACCCATGGAGCTTTGGTGCTGATCATGTTTTCCTCGTGGAAGAGGCTTAGTCAACGGGTCTGCTACATTCAGATCCGTATGTATCTTGCAAATCTCTATGTCTCCCACCTGGACTAGATCCCGGATGGAATTGAAGCGTCTCGTGATGTGCTTGGTTCTCTTGTGAAATCTGGATTCCTTTGCCAAGGCAATTGCACCAGTATTGTCACAAAAGATTTTCATTGGACCCGATGCACTAGGTATGACACCTAGATCGGATATGAACTCCTTCATCCAGACTCCTTCATTTGCTGCTTCCGAAGTAGCTATGTACTCCGCTTCACATGTAGATCCTGCCACGACGCTTTGTTTAGAACTGCACCAACTGATAGCTCCACCGTTTAATGTAAACACGTATCCGGTTTGCGATTTAGAATCGTCCGGATTAGTGTCAAAGCTTGCATCAACGTAACTATTTACGATGAGCTCTTTGTCACCTCCATATACAAGAAACATATCCTTAGTCCTTTTCAGGTACTACAGGATGTTCTTGACCGCTGTCCAGTGATCCACTCCTGGATTACTTTGATACCTCCCTGCTAAACTTATAGCAAGGCACACATCAGGTCTGGTACACAGCATTGCATACATGATAGAGCCTATGGCTGAAGCATAGGGAACATCTTTCATTTTCTCTCTATCTTCTACAGTGGTCGGGCATTGAGTATTACTCAACTTCACACCTTGTAGTACAGGCAAGAATCCTTTCTTTGCTTGATCCATTTTGAACTTCTTCAAAACTTTGTCAAGGTATGTGCTTTGTGAAAGTCCAATTAAGCGTCTTGATCTATCTCTATAGATCTTGATGCCCAATATGTAAGCAGCTTCGCCGAGGTCTTTCATTGAAAAATTCTTATTCAAGTATCCCTTTATGCTATCCAAAAATTCTATATCATTTCCAATTAGTAATATGTCATCCACATATAATATCAGAGATGCTACAGAGCTCCCACTCACTTTCTTGTAAATACAGGCTTCTCCAAAAGTCTGTACAAACCCAAATGCTTTGATCACATTATCAAAGCGTTTATTCCAACTCCGAGAGGCTTGCACCAGTCCATAAATGGATCGCTGGAGCTTGCACACTTTGTTAGCTCCCTTTGGATCGATAAAACCTTCTGGTTGCATCATATACAACTCTTCTTCCAGAAATCTATTCAGGAATGCAGTTTTTACATCCATCTGCCAAATTTCATAATCATAAAATGCGGTAATTGCTAACATGATTCGGACAGACTTAAGCATCGCTACGGGTGAGAAGGTCTCATCGTAGTCAATCCCTTGAACTTGTCGAAAACCTTTTGCGACAAGTCGAGCTTTGTAGACAGTAACATTACCGTCAGCGTCAGTCTTCTTCTTGAAGATCCATTTATTCTTAATTGCTTGCCGACCATCGGGCAAGTCAACCAAAGTCCACACTTTGTTCTCATAAATGGATCCCATCTCAGATTTCATGGCTTCAAGCCATTTTGCGGAATCTGGGCTCACCATCGCTTCTTCAAAGTTCGTAGGTTCGCCATGATCTAGTAGCATGACTTCCAGAACAGGATTGCCGTACCACTCTGGTGCGGATCTTACTCTGGTTGATCTACGAGGTTCTATAGTAACTTGATCTGAAGTTGCATGATCATCATCATTAACTTCCTCACTAATTGGTTTAGACGTCACAGAAACTGGTTCCTGTGGTGTGTTCTTTCCCAGTAAGGGAGCAGGTATAGTTACCTCATCAAGTTCTACTTTCCTCCCACTCACTTCTTTTGAGAGAAACTCATTCTCTAGAAAGGATCCATTTTTAGCAACGAATGTCTTGCCTTCGGATCTGTGATAGAAGGTGTACCCAACAGTTTCCTTTGGGTATCCTATGAAGACACATTTCTCCGATTTGGGTTCGAGCTTATCAGGTTGAAGCTTTTTCACATAAGCATCGCAGCCCCAAACTTTAAGAAACGACAACTTTGGTTTCTTGCCAAACCATAGTTCATAAGGCGTCGTCTCAACGGATTTTGATGGTGCTCTATTTAACGTGAATGCGGCCGTCTCTAAAGCATAATCCCAAAACGATAGCGGTAAATCTGTAAGAGACATCATAGATCGCACCATATCAAGTAAAGTATGATTACGACGTTCGGACACACCATTACGTTGTGGTGTTCCGGGTGGCGTGAGTTGCGAAACTATTCCGCATTGTTTCAAATGTAGACCAAACTCGTAACTCAAATATTCTCCTCCACGATCAGATCGTAGAAACTTTATTTTCTTGTTACGATAATTTTCAACTTCCCTCTGAAATTCTTTGAACTTTTCAAATGTTTCAGACTTATGTTTCATTAAGTAGATATACCCATATCTGCTTAAATCATCTGTGAAGGTGAGAAAATAACGATATCCGCCACGAGCTTCAATATTCATCGGACCACATACATCTGTATGTATGATTTCCAACAAATCTGTTGCTCTCTCCATAGTACCGGAGAACGGTGTTTTAGTCATCTTGCCCATGAGGCACGGTTCGCAAGCCAAGTGATTCATAATCAAGTGGTTCCAAAAGTCCATCAATATGGAGTTTTTTCATGCGCTTTACACCAATATGACCTAAACGGCAGTGCCACAAATAAGTTGCACTATCATTATCAACTCTGCATCTTTTGGTTTCAACATTATGAATATGTGTATCACTACAATCGAGATTCATCAAAAATAGACCACTCTTCAAGGGTGCATGACCATAAAAGATATTACTCATATAAATAGAACAACCATTATTCTCTGATTTAAATGAATAACCGTCTCGCATCAAACAAGATCCAGATATAATGTTCATGCTCAACGCTGGCACCAAATAACAATTATTTAGGTCTAATACTAATCCCGAAGGTAGATGTAGAGGTAGCGTGCCGACCGCGATCACATCGACTTTGGAACCATTTCCCACGCGCATCGTCACCTCGTCCTTTGCCAGTGTTCGCTTAATCCGTAGTCCCTGTTTTGAGTTGCAAATATTAGCAACAGAACCAATATGAAATACCCAGGTGCTACTGCAAGCTCTAGTAAGGTACACATCAATAACATGTATATCACATATACCTTCGTTCACCTTGCCATCCTTCTTATCCGCCAGATACTTGGGGCAGTTCCGCTTCCAGTGACCAGTCTGCTTGCAGTAGAAGCACTCAGTTTTAGGCTTAGGTCCAGACTTGGGTTTCTTCTCTTGAGCAGCAACTTGCTTGCTGTTCTTCTTGAAGTTCCCCTTCTTTTTCCCTTTGCCCTTTTTCTTGAAACTAGTGGTCTTGTTGACCATCAACACTTGATGCTCCTTCTTGATTTCTACCTCCGCAGCCTTTAGCATTGCGAAGAGCTCGGGAATCGTCTTATCCATCCCTTGCATATTATAGTTCATCACGAAGCCTTTGTAGCTTGGTGGAAGTGATTGGAGAATTCTGTCAATGACGCAATCATCTGGAAGATTAACTCCCAGTTGAATCAAGTGATTACAATACCCATACATTTTGAGTATATGCTCACTGACAGAACTATTCTCCTCCATCTTGCAGCTATAGAACTTATTGGAGACTTCATATCTCTCAATCCGGGCATTCTGTTGGAATATTAACTTCAACTCCTGGAATATCTCATATGCCCCATGACGTTCAAAACGTCGTTGAAGTCCCGGTTCTAAGCCGTAAAGCATGGCACATTGAACTATCGAGTAGTCATCAGCTTTGCTCTGCCAGACGTTCTTAACGTCGTCAGTTGCATCAGCAGCAGGCCTGGCACCCAGCGGTGCTTCCAGGACATAACTCTTCTGTGCAGCAATGAGAATAATCCTCAAGTTACGGACCCAGTCCGTGTAATTGCTACCATCATCTTTCAACTTTGCTTTCTCAAGGAACGCATTAAAATTCAACGGAACAACAGCACGGGCCATCTATCTACAATCAACATAAACAAGCAAGATACTATCAGGGACTAAGTTCATGATAAATTTAAGTTCAATTAATCATATTACTTAAGAACTCCCACTTAGATAGACATCCCTCTAATCTTCTAAGTGATCACGTGATCCAAATCAACTAAACCATAACCGATCGTCACGTGAAATGGATTAGTCTTCAATGGTGAACATCATTATGTTGATCATATCTACTATATGATTCACGCTCGACCTTTCGGTCTCCGTGTTCCGAGGCCATATCTGCATATGCTAGGCTCGTCAAGTATAACCCGAGTATTCTGCGTGTGCAAAACTGGCTTGCACCCGTTGTAGATGGACGTAGAGCTTATCACACCCGATCATCACGTGGTGTCTAGGCACGACGAACTTTGGCAACGGTGCATACTCAGGGAGAACACTTCTTGATAATTTAGTGAGAGATCATCTTATAATGCTACCGTCAATCAAAGCAAGATAAGATGCATAAAAAGATAAACATCACATGCAATCGATATAAGTGATATGATATGGCCATCATCATCTTGTGCTTGTGATCTCCATCTCCGAAGCACCGTCATGATCACCATCGTCACCGGCGCGACACCTTGATCTCCATCGTAGCATCGTTGTCGTCTCGCTAATCTTATGCTTCTACGACTATCGCTACCGCTTAGTGATAAAGTAAAGCATTACAGGGCGATTGCATTGCATACAATAAAGCGACAACCATATGGCTCCTGCCAGTTGCCGATAACTTAGTTACAAAACATGATCATCTCATACAATAAAATTTAGCATCATGCCTTGATCATATCACATCACAACATGCCCTGCAAAAACAAGTTAGACATCCTCTACTTTGTTTGTTGCAAGTTTTACGTGGCTGCTACGGGCTTAAGCAAGAACCAATCTCACCTACGCATCAATACCACAACGATAGTTTGTCAAGTTGATGCCGTTTTAACCTTCGCAAGGACCGGGCGTAGCCACACTCGGTTCAACTAAAGTTGGAGAAACTGACACCCGCCAGCCACCTGTGTGCAAAGCACGGCGGTAGAACCAGTCTCCCGTAAGCATACGCGTAATATCGGTCCGGGCCGCTTCATCCAAGAATACCGCCGAACCAAAGTATGACATGCTGGTAGGCAGTATGACTTATATCGCCCACAACTCACTTGTGTTCTACTCGTGCAAATAACATCAAACCATAAAAACCTAGGCTCGGATGCCACTGTTGGGGAACGTAGTAATTTCAAAAAAATTCCTACGCACACACAAGATCATGGTGATGCATAGCAACGAGAGGGGAGAGTGTTGTCTACGTACCCTCATAGACCGAAGCGGAAGCGTTGACGCAACATAGAGGAAGTAGTCGTACGTCTTCCCGGTCCAACCGATCCAAGCACCGTTACTCTGGCACCTCCGAGTTCTTAGCACACGTCCAGCTCAATGACGCTCCCCGGGCTCCGATCCAGCAAAGCTTCGGGGATGAGTTCCGTCAGCATGACGGCGTGATGACGATGATGATGTTCTACCGATGCAGGGCTTCGCCTAAGCACCGCAACGATATGACCGAGGTGGAATATGGTGGAGGGGGGCACCGCACACGGCTAAGGAACGATCACGAAGATCAACTTATGTGTTCTAGGGTGCCCCCCTGCCCCCGTATATAAAGGAGGGAGGGGGAGGTGCGGCCGGCCCCAAGGGGTGCGCCTGGAGGAGTCCTACTCCCACCGGGAGTAGGACTCCCCCCTCTCTTGCCTTGTTGGAGAAGGAAAGGGGGAATGAGAAGAGGAAAGGGGGGCGCCGCCCCCCCTTCCTTGTCCTATTTGGACTAGGGGGGAGGGGGCGCGCGGCCTGCCCTGGCCGGCCCCTCTCTTCTCCCTTATGGCCCATGAAGGCCCATTAACCCCCCGGGGGGTTTCGGTAACCCCTCGGTACTCCGATAAAATGCCGATTTCACCCGGAACGATTCCGATGTCCAAATATAGGCTTCCAATATATCGATCTTTATGTCTCGACCATTTCGAGACTCCTCGTCATGTCCGTGATTACATCCGGGACTCCGAACTACCTTCGGTACATCAAAATGTATAAACTCATAATAACTGTCATCGTAACGTTAAGCGTGCGGACCCTACGGTTCGAGAACAATGCAGACATGACCGAGACACGTCTCCGGTCAATAACCAATAGCGGGACCTGGATGCCCATATTGGCTCCTACATATTCTACGAAGATCTTTATCGGCCAGACCGCATAACAACATATGTTGTTCCCTTTGTCATCGGTATGTTACTTGCCCGAGATTCGATCGTCGGTATCCAATACCTAGTTCAATCTCGTTGCCGGCAAGTATCTTTACTCGTTCCGTAATACATCATCTCACAACTAACATATTAGTTGCAATGCTTGCAAGGCTTATGTGATGTGCATTACCGAGAGGGCTCAGAGATACCTTTCCGACTATCGGAGTGACAAATCCTAATCTCGAAATACGCCAATCCAACAAGTACCTTTGGAGACACCTGTAGAGCACCTTTATAATCACCCAGTTACGTTGTGACGTTTGGTAGCACACAAAGTGTTCCTCCGGTAAACGGGAGTTGCGTAATCTCATAGTCATAGGAACATGTATAAGTCATGAAGAAAGCAATAGCAACATACTAAACGATCGGGTGCTAAGCTAATGGAATGGGTCATGTCAATCAGATCATTCAACTAATGATGTGACCTCGTTAATCAAATAACAACTATTTGTTCATGGTTAGGAAACATAACCATCTTTGATTAACGAGCTAGTCAAGTAGAGGCATACTAGTGACACTCTGTTTGTTTATATATTCACACATGTATTATGTTTCCGGCTAATACAATTCTAGCATGAATAATAAACAGTTATCATGATATATGAGGAAATAAATAATAACTTTATTATTGCCTCTAGGGCATATTTCCTTCAGTTTGAAGATGTAGTGGAGTGCGGTGGTGGATAAATAGGGGCTTTGGACTAGGGGTTTGTATCCCCGAACAGAGTACTCCGCGTCAGCGTCAGCATCAACGATGCCTGCGCTCTGCATAAAAAATGTCTCTGGTGACTAAGTGTGATCTAGTGGGAATTTTGTGGCGTCCGTTGGGCCACGCCATGAGCGCAGGATGATACGCTATCAAGCGAACGTTCATCGGTGCCGCTACATGTCTAGCCGTCTAGGTGTGATCGTTGGAGAAAAAGATGTGGGGCTCACAATTTCATGTTGGGGATGGAGTTGTAACTGGTACAAAAATGAGGTAATTACATCAGTGATGCCTAAACTTGCCACCAATGTTCACTTGGGTGCATGAACTTGAAGAATACGTCGAACTGGTGCTAAAACTTGGCTCCTTGGTGTAAATATGGTTCAATCACGTTTTCATACGCCTGTGTTGCTGACTACGGATGCCAGCGTGTCGGCGGGACCCACTATCAGCGATTGCGACCGCGCACAAAGGCATGCGGCACGTGGGTCGGTGATTTTTTTTCCGTAAAACCCCTTTTTCGCAAGAAGCCCCTAAGCCGGTGGGACACAACAACCCTGAATTCTCGCCCGTGTTCTAACATCTCGCAGATCAGTTCTACCGTGCATGTTTGTCTGTCTCGAGCTCTTCTCCTTGTCTCTCCTAGTTCGATTGTTTGGAGCCGCTGCCTGGGTGTGGATTGTGAGGACGCCATTGACCGTCGCGCGCGTGGATGGCGGAGCCTCGTCGGTGAGCACTCGGCGATGCAGCCCCTCCATATGGTGAGAATTGCCTCATCTCCTCTGCCTCTCCGTCCCCTGTTTTCGTTAGGGTTTTAGATAAATTCGTGGAGCGACAAGAACCGGGATCTGTATGGTGTGGGGCTGCTGTGATGAATGAGAATTGTGTTCAGGTTATTCCCCTATTGCGCAATGACAAATAAGGATTTCAAAATTCTTTTTGTGCTATTTGTTCACAGGTAATGGGTGGGTTAGAAAGTTGTCTCTTTTTTGATACTTGCATGGACAAAAAATGCAAATTTGATAACATACAGGAAAGTGGATTTGATTTTGTCAGAAATAGGCAGTAGGTATACTGAAAATTTTATCAGTAGCATTGCCGAACTTTCTGACAGATGCTTAACTGAATTTTGGACATTGAATGTTGGACAGTTGCTTGACTTAATGTTAGACGGTGGCTTAATTGAATTTTGGACACTTTTTGATAGAAGTTAATCTTAACATATTAGTATTTTTCTTTAATATTCGATCAGTGCCCATGTGTTGGTGCACTGTGTGTGAGGGGATGACATCTGTCCTTGCGTCTGCTAACCTCAGCTCTAGGGACTCCCCCTAATAGTAACACATACGTACAAAACTGGATCAATTAGCCCCCAGGTTTTGGACTGAATTTTAGGTGGTTTTCAATGTCACCGTGCTGACTGGACCAACTAACTTGGCAATGCTTAAATCAGGTGGTTTTCTTGAGAGGCTTGCTCATTTCTTTCTCCTTTCTCCTCTGCTCCCTCGACTACGCCGCCATCACCGCTCGGGCGGTGAGTCCTCTGCTCCTCTGATTTCTCTGCTTCCTCTGCCCCCACGATCACGCAGTTGTCCGAAAGCTAGATTTGATGAGGTTTAGGGGCACGGGGTTGGGGAGTGGGACTGGATGTGCGCCACAAGAGCTACGGTTCGACGACACGAGAGGGAAGGACTAGATGGGAAATTTTGTCTCAGTATCGTTTTTGCCAGTCAGCACGGTGACAATGAAAACCACTAAAATTGACTCTAAAACCACCTTGGGGGCTAATTGATCCGGTTTTGCACATTTGAAGGGGCAATTAATCCGGTATGAGAGTTCATGGAAAAAATGATATGTAGGGGGGGCACTATACTTTCCTTTTTTTTTCAGAACACAGTGAGTTGTGGCCTGCACCACAATTATCCTGCGAAGCAGGCCTGTTGGGCTGCTACTTCTGAGTTCCCGTGGGCTGAGGCTAAGGCCGAAAAATTACACTTGCCGGTAGAACGGGCCGGGTGATCGATCTCCTGGTCGCCTTGCCTCAAAAAAAAAAAAACTCCTGGTCACCGGTTCGTCGCCGCCGCCGCCGGCTCTTCCCCACCCTCTTGCGGATCCTCGCGTCCACGCTACGTCGGCGACCAGTCCCTGCTAGCCCCCCACCCGAGCCTGCTTAGCGGCCCCTCGTCTCCAGTCCAGCTCCGCCGACGATGGCGACCGAGCAGCCGTCGGAGAAGAAGAAGCCGCCGCCGGAGAAGAAGGCCCCGCTCCCCAAGGTGGTCACGCTCAACAAGGCGCTCAAGCTGGTGAGATCCGCCATTCCACCGCACCTCGGTTCCCCCTCCTGCTTACCCTTCCCTCCCTGTTCATGCTTTCCTCCTATCTAAAAGGGGCTAGATTCAGTCCTCACTGCTGTTGTTCTGATTTGGGTAATTATCATGTCTTCCAATCAACTGATGCCGCGGCCATGGAAATTGATGCAGCATAGATTTTTTGTTGTTGTATTTGTTGAGTGTTTGATACTTTGATGTAATTGTGTCATACTTGTCCATTTCATATGTCATTCTCAGGCCCAGACATGGGTGGACGGAATGAGTGTGCTGGAGCCGGATGAACTGAATGATAAAGATTTTGAGGGTCGGCCGTCAGGGTATAATTCACCGTTGTATTCTTGTTAGCATTCATTCCTGGATAATTTGTGTTAATAAGCTGAAAATTTTGTTGTAGGCTTGGTCTTGGTGCGAGAGTGGCACCGAATGCGAAGCGGGCAGCTCCCACTGATCCGGTGGAGAGGAGGTTGCTCGGAAAGGTGAATGCGCAGAAGAGGAGATCAGCGGAGGAGGAGAAAATAATTACTCAGGAGGTGAATGAGGCAAGCGATGATGATAGCGGTGAGCCTCAAGGTAGAACCAGTGCCTGTAGCAAGAAGAGGGAATTGCCTTCTGTTACTTCAATGCCATTAGGGAAGAAGGCCAAGTGACAGTTTATATGCATGAAACCATCTGAATATCCATACATGGTTTTATGTTCTAGACACGGTTTTAAAAACCCCTAGGTGATTCTGTTACCATGTACTGCAAGGGCATAGCTCGACTGGATATTTTTAATTCTTATTGGCAACTCAATTTGAGAAGTTCCAGTGTTGTCCGTCTGAAGTTGAATACAGCCTGATTTTCCATTTAATTCCCTGAAATTTCTGCTCCATCTATTCCAACTTCATGTCAGACTTGCTCTTACTTCATATATCCTAGAATTTTATTTCTGTTGACAAAATTTGTTTAGATGTTGCCTTTATGCCTTATTTATAGGAGAAAGAAATAAACCCTTATTTCTCAAGACCAAATGTTTAAAGGTGCATCCAGTACATTCAGTTAGTCCTTTGTTGTTATGACTGTTTGAGGAACAAAGTTTTTAAGGTGTTCATTAAAATTGTTTTTCCGCTATCATATCTTATATTTCTTAAAAGGGGAACCCATGTGGAAGTGAAGGGTGAATGGATCCTTCAAATTGTGGTTGGGGTGTAGAGGATGCTAGAGTACATTAGCAGATGGCCCTCTTAAGGCTAGCAGTACAAGGTTTCTGAATGTTTTGAGTTTTGATATAATATATGAGTGTCAGGCTTCAAGTCAACGAATGAGCCCATGCTGCTGCATCGCGCAACACCGATCCTGTAAGTATCAAAAGTTCCGAATACATACTTTTAGTAAGTATCCCATGATGTATTGTTTTCTTGTCCATTTCGCAAGGTGCCCGACATCCTGGTTTTTCTGTACTGTTCCATTAATGCATATATACTGTTTTACTTCTGGGTTATTCACAGTCAAAACAGCTGGAAGTTGAATGACTTCTCCTGATGGCAGTGGCCAGAGAAACTAGATTCAGTGAGTAGTGAGAAGATCATATGAATTTATTGCAAAAATCTTAGGTGCATGCCTACATAGATAAAAAAAAATAGGGGAACAGGGAGCGATATGTCCAGTCTGGGAAATTGTGAGAACTTATTCAGATCCTTATTTGCAGTAGTGCTTCTTTCCCTGGTGACAATCTTCCATTCTGATCAACAAACCATGTCCTAGCATGAGAGATGCTGATATGACTCAAAGTCGCTGCCATGGCCAGCAGGCGTATCTTATTCTTCTTCAAGCACTCTCTCGATCTTTTCTTGCATGGGTGTCTTCTTGATCTATCTGCCTTGTCAACTCTTCTATTCTCTGTTGTAACGCAGCATGTCTACTATCAGCAAGCTTAAGGCATGCATCTGCAGCAGCTTGTTCTGCCATTGCACTGGCAGCTAGTTTCTCTTTTAGCATTATCTTGCTGTTTGCAGCATCCAAGGCTGCTTTTACTCTTCGCAGTTCTTCTCTGAGCAAGGTCACCTGAAGAGGTAGCTCTTTAGAACATGTACAGCTCCTCTGATGAATGACTAAGTTAGAGTATGATATCATGCACTACTAAAGGTATTACCAGTGATGTCTTCCTATTGTTGCTTCCCTTTCAAATTTGTGTTTGAGTTACTTTGAAGAAACTTCATATCAATTCTTGAATGATATTATGCTCAATGGTCATTTATATCAGTATGCAAAGCACATTTCATGACCTCAAGAGGTCCATTTTAATGAAGCTTAGGTAAAACTTATTCCTCTTGGGGTTACCTCCTGGTTTAGTTCTTTAATGGCAGCTTTTCCAGCTTCTACCTCCAACGCACATGCCTCTCTCCATCGTGCAGCCCCCTGCTCTACTTCTTTTACCCCGACATTGAACTCTTCCACCTTAGGTATGAGAAAGAGACTTCAGATCCTTCTCAATTACAGGCTAGCAAATGAAAGAAAGACATAAATAAATAATAGATATGCTTATACACTTTGAAGTAGGAAAATTTCTTTTTCTTTCAGATCCTGTATGCATGACTCGTGTTTGATTATCTTCTGAGCCTATTGAGCAGCGAGGAGTTGCAAATGATCACAATCTGACCTGTTGGAGCAGTTTGATATTATCAGTTAGCACAAATTACAGGAAGGCCCTTAGTGATCCATAAAAAGAATGGTAGACATCTTTGGTCGACGACTTAATAGTTTAGCTGGACTCGTCTAAGGCCTGTCTGAGGTCATTGATCTCATGGTGCAGGGTTTTCAGTGTCTTACCAACTATTGAAGCCTGAAAGGAAACAGCTTGAAGGAGTTTATGAGCTGACAAGTTTCCTGCAGGGCAATGATTTCAGTTGATAACTTGTAAACATGACATAATCAATAGTTTCTAGTTGCATTGCATGCAGGGTATAAATTAGAGATTATTCCGTACATGACAATTATTTCACAAGTAACAACTATAAGTATAATCTAAAAATAACAACTATATATTGTGCATGCAGGAGGTGCTTCGGATTATTATCTAAACGACAGAACTATGGCAGCTACTGAGGGAGAACTATTTACCAGACTGTCAACCTCCTGTTTACCTTCTCTTCCAATAGATGCTGCACTGGCACTGGAGCTGCTCAAGTCATCTTCTGATTCTCCACTTATCACCTCCGTGATGAAGCCAAAGCGAACCTTCTGCAATCCCTTCTCAGCAATCTACAGATTGAATTTCTTCTCTGATCGGCATCGCCCTTCAACACACAAAGGCTATTCTCCGCCGCATCCTTCTCACTTATAGCAACTCCAACATACTCCTGATATCCTGGTTCTCCTTTTTTAAGCTTGATACCATACTCTCCATCCTGCATCCGTCCTTCCTTTTCTTCTCCCTGCATTCTGAGATCCTGATCTCCACCCCGTGCATTCCAGGAATCTCAGTCCATCCTTGGGATTGAGACTCGATCGGCCAGAAATCCTTTCTGCCTTCTCCTTGGAAGCTCTGTCCAGGATATTTTCTCCAAGATGTCAGGCACCGAATGGAGCGAGATAACAATCCCCTGCACGCCAAACTTGGTTTGATGATCCATGGCTGGTATCTGCAGATGCTTGGTGCAAGAGAAGAGAAGGGATAATTTTTCTGGTAGGGAAGCAGTACATAGCTGACAGTCAAGGGAAACCTTGGAAGGGTAGGTGACTGCTCCACTGGCCTGTGTTTCTTCCTTGGCACATGTTCAGGTTTGTGCCATGCACGTCCTGAGCACATGACTCCGACTTGTGCGTACATGCTATTTGGCGTGCACACGTCATTTGTTAAATCCCGAACCAAAAGAACTACCAATTTGTCACCACATCCAGCCGAAGTTCCTACCCCTGATAGTCCCTAGCTTCTGTTCTGTAGTCCTGGTCGCTGTTTGTGTATGCTGCAGTTTCATAGTCCAGATGATATGAACTGGCAGGAACTCTTGAAATCCTAGTCGCCAGTAAGGTTCGGTGAGAGTAACTTGGAGAGTCAGACACATTGATTTTCTATATAATAAACGACCACAAATTCTGTTGCTAAGCAATATTGGAAATTCCAGTTCAGCATTAAGATACAGTTTACAAACACACCATAATAATCATACATACTCCTGCACAGTACGGAATAAGGTAGAAAGTCCAGAACATTCTACTCTCCCCCCATCACATATGAGGTGAGGTTCCAATAGAAGTCTTATAAGAGATATCACAACCAAATCAGAAATAGGGAAAACAAAACATATAAACAACAGCATCCGTATAGCAAATCAAATCCCCAGATAAAAGATCTACAGGTCCTCTGTTCAGGTTTGCGATCTTGTTGCGGAACTTATGATCACGTACTTCATACACACCACCATTCAGGTGATGTTGCGCTGCTTGGGGGCTATGTCTTCAACCTTCTTTGCTTCACTCCCATTTTGGATTTGGCCTGTCAACCATTTATTTCTGAAATTTTGTGTCCTCCACTATTGTATCCTGAGACCAATCCTCGATTTCTGAACTCTCTGTTCCTTCCGTTCTTCCTAGTCCTCTCCTCGAGTTTCCTGTCTCATGCTCTTGGGTCCCCTTGATCTCATCCGAATCATGAACAGTAGTGCTAATCTGGATGTTACTTGTGAGTGCACATGCTTGCTCTGTATTGTCCATATTGTTTTCATTTCGGGCACCAGGCTCTGCAGGAGCATTGTTTCCTAGCTCAACTTCATTTGGCCACAAGCTACTTTTCTGGATGTCATAGTGCCAAAGCAATGCCCAGATGTGGCTTATGAACTCCCCTCCAGAAAGACACTTCCTGTGTGCCTGTGCGTTCCTCGTGGGCGCAATGTGTATAAGTAACTCAGTCCATACCTCTGCCAGGATCTTCCAGTGAACTTCAACTTTGTCAGGTTGAAGATCGAGTAGTACCTTGCCCAGCGCTGCACCTTGTTTCAATGCATCCTCCTTTTCAGAGTCTTGAATAGGTTTCTCTGCCTCGCTCATCAATTTCAAGTACCTGCTCTCTAATGAATCACAGTTTTTCAGAATGTCGTCCCGAGCATTCTCGACGGTTATTTGGAACACTATATTGGGAACAAGAAAGCTGTCAGGGATCAGGTCAGGTTTTGAAACCAGCAGATATGCGCAGTACCGCGACAAGCTATTCGCTATGGTGTATGATTTCCGGAGCTCATCAGACAACTTGTCACTCGACTTGGATGAGCAACAATTTGTGAACCAGGACAAGATGCCACCTTTCTTCTCACCCAAATCCATAAGGTACGGTTTGGATGAGCAGCAAGAAGTCAGCCAAGACAGGAGGGAACACGGGAACCCAGGGTTGCTCAAGTTGACGCCGTGATTTCTTGCAAGCTTCATCTCGCAGAGGCTAGTCGCAATGTGCCACACAAGAATGATGTGAGAGCTTGTCGGTAGGATGCTTGTGGCTGCAGCAATGTGAGAGCATGGGACGATGTTAGTGCTGGTCGGCACAGCGGTCTGAGTGCTCATCGGCCGTGTGGCGTAAGCCTTGTATTTCTGCAACTGCTCAAGGTTACTGTTGGACAATGTCCTGATGACCCCTGGTTTTTCCTCCACCATTGTGCTGAGCTTATCGAGGACTGCCTTCTTGACAACGTCCGGAACTTTGATGGCACTGCTGAGCTTTGCCCCATCATCTTTCTTTGGAATTATTCCTGTAGTTAGGTTGTGAACAAAATTCCAAAGCCTTGGTCTGTCATCATATGACTGCAGGAAGACATACTGGTCAAGGAATCCATGCCACCTCTTATCAGTAATCTTAGCTCTGGAAAACCATAAGAGGATGCGATCCATCCTTCTTTCTTTCGAAATGCCACCGGAGGGGGGAGATTCCCCACCTGAATAGATGCGATTCATCCTTGCATCTACAGATTCTTTTGCCCCCTTGCACTTCCTCTGCACATACTCACACACCATAATTAAGCTTGTCCAGTCCGAGAGCAAGTATGTCGCCATCTCCCAGAGCTCCTTGGCAATCATCAGTACAATGAATGCCCATGTAATGATCATGTCGATATTAAAACCCTTCACCAGATTGGCAAGCTCGCCACTGGGGGGCTTATACACCTTACGGATGTCCACAGCAAGCCAGCAGACAGCACCAATGGTCAGTATGGACAGGCACAGAGTGATGGAGAGAGATCGGAGCCCAGACCAGAACACCATGGGGTAGCGGGTGTTGAAATAGTCGTGGACGAACGAAAGCTGCAGCTCCATGATCCTGAGGGCATCGCTGGCACCCACCTTCCCGCCGATTATGCTCTTGACCAGCTCTCGGTTTATTGTGAAGATACTCCTGTATCCTTGCAGTGTCACATCCTCTAACCTGCACCGCAGCAGCCTGGACAAGGCGAAGGCCAGAGGGAGATCCTTATGGCCCTCCTTTTTGAGGTCCTTCTCCCGGTTCTGTGGCTGGTCAATAGGAGAATACTCCCAGACCTTGTCCAGCGTCACCAGTGGCGACGACTCCTGCTCGGACCTCGGGCTGCTGGTGCTACCTTCTCTTTTTGGCCGGCGGGCAGTAGTGTCGGCGGACAATGCATACTGAGGCTTCTTCAGTTTGAACCCCTGCTTTGTTTCTCCATACACCAAGTAATTGTAGTCTTTCATCGGGCTGGATTCGGGTTCTTTTTCTTGAGAATGGCTGGATTTGGGCTCGGATCCCACTTGCGAGCTGCTAGTATCATCATCATCATCGTTATCATCGTCATACGTGGCACGCATATGCTCCGCAACAAGCTGCGAACTCCTGCCATGCCAGACGGAGCGGAAGGCCAGATTGTGTGAAATGAGCCTGTACGCGCTCCTCACTATCTGCAGACACCAGACGGACCAGAGTGGGCCCGTGAAACTGGATCCACGGGACCAGTTCAAGAATGCCGATCCCAGGAGCTTGAACACGTTCCTCCACTCGGTGAACCTCCGCCCGCGGCGGTCAGGAACACCATAGCCGGAGACGTAATCTGCGCTGTAACGGAAATTGACGAGCACAAGCGCCCAGACTGGGAACAGCTGGTTCTTGAAAGGCGCCGACTGCATGGCCCCCAGGAGGTACAAGACAATGGAGTCGGAGACGGCGTCGAAGGCGCTAAAGACGGCCCTCATGAACGAGTTGTGGATGATGCGGCGAAAGAAATCCATGAGGAACATGGCGAAGAAGAGGAGTGTGACGAGGACCACCAGGAACTCGATGCGAAACAAGATTACTGTTTCCTTCTTCAGCATGATGAACAGGGACGTCACATAGTCACGGGCATCATCGTAGCTCAACATTTTCCTGGTTCGTGCCACCTGCATGTTCATGGCCGTTTTACCAGTTAATTTAAAATGAAACTCCCTTTTCTCTCAAGAAAATCACCACAACTGATAGTCACACTCCACAAGAACTTGAATAGATTAACGAGGCGCTTAACCCTCCACCTCAACCTTTTGTAATGCTAAACTAAGAATGAGATTTGGAGACATGCTGGTTGGTTCCATGTTGCTGGTGATTTCATATAACCATAATAGATGAGGAATTGAGGGTCTCTAGTATGATTCCTCTAGTGTTGTCATAGTTCAGCAGGTTTACTATCGCTCGTGTGCTTCTATTTCTATCTTAATTATGTAAAGACATAGTATATGCTAATTTGTGCTTCATGTAAATTAGAAGCGTACTTATATTTTCTTAAGAGTTGATTACTCCATCTCTTAATCTTGAGGAAATAAACTGAAGTTTGCAAATGATTTAATGCAAAGCTATTTCTCAAGAACTTACGTTTGTCTATAACTATGAAACAGAGTGAGCAGCTTGTACTTACCTGAGGCTGGGAGCAGTAGCTGCTCAAGGGCGATGTCACAAACCAGGGAGCTGTACTAGATGATTTTATGGTTCTTGCCAGATCCAAACCAGCATCCTTCTACTGGAGAGACAACACCCGAAAGGTCAGCTCTATTAAGACAATTGGGTACCCGTGATGATAAACTAATGTGTGATCTAATTCACCTTGACATAGCCGTCTCAACCATTCTGCAATAATTAATAATTTCCTTTCGCGAGGTCTTCTTGGGTCTTTATTTTTGTAAGCACTCAGGCAAATATTTTAGGAGGTGTGCTTCCGGTACAGCCCATTTACAAAAGTTTACATTTTTGAGGCAGATCAATGGTTGAGATTATAACTTACTCCCTCCGTGCTTGAATTGAACAGAAGGCATATAAATTTGGTATAAAATCAAACGTTGTAAAGTTTGATCAAGTTTTAAACTCGGTCAAACTATGTACTCCCTATGCTTCTTTTTATTCCGCATATTAGATTTGTCTGAAGTCAAACTTTGCAACACTAGTTATTTGCATCATACTGTTTAAAGCGTCACGCGGTATCAGAACCCCCTCCATTAAGTATCTGCCTTTCACAAAAGTAGTTTGGATGGAAGAAGTCACATCTCCAACAATCCCATTCAATATGTTCATTAGTATTTTAGTAAAAAATTAAAACTGGCATTAAGCAAGCAATTAGCTCTGAATTATTGAATTTCATTAACATCTTTGGTTTTAGGGACCAAAGTAATAAAATCTCATAATTCAGCTTCAATATATCTAAATTGCCTATGTGAAAAATCATCAAACATGGCTTTTATATCAAACTTAACCAGCTCCCAGAAATGCTGATAGAATTCAGAAGTAAAATCATCAGATGCAGGGGATTTGTTATGAGCCATGTTGGAAACTGCAATTTTAATTTCTTCTAGGAAAAAATTCTACAGTTAATTTATCTGCAGCTTCTCCAGGAATAGCCCTAGGGTCATCAATGTCTAAAGAGATTGTAGAAAAACCTTAGGACGTCCAAAAGGATTCTTATAGAAATTGGTAATATAAGTAATCGATTTTTTATCACCTTCAATGTGATTTTCTTCCTGATGTAAGGAAGTAATCATATTTTTCCTACGCCTCCCATTAGCTTTAGCATGGATATATTAATTATTGCTTCTCCTTGAAGGGACTCGTTGATTTTGGCCCTCTGCTTTCATTTTAATTCTTCATATTTCATAGTTGTGCTCTCAATTCTTTTTGTTCATGCCTCACTTCAGCAGACTCACATTTTGAATTCTATGTTTATTTTTCACCAGCAAGAATTTCAGCCACAGATCTAATGCATGCACGGTGTGTTGGTCACCACCAAATCAGTTCAGGTCAGTCACTGCTTCAGCCTCAGGCCGGCACAACAAACAAAAAGGTGAGTGAGGCATCCTTCCTCGTTCACTCCTTTCTTTTTTCAGAAAAGGAGGATCACCCCGGCTTCTACATCAGACTGATGCATGCAGTCATATTATTAAATGAAATATCCAAAAAGATCCATGTTGTAGTACAAGCTCACTCGAGGCTTAAAAGAAATTAAAAAAAAGATAAAAATTGCCATAACCGGCAAAAGTAGGTCGAGCTGACTAAACACCTAGCCTATTATTGGACTGCCTTCCAAACTAGTTGTAAATATCCCGAGCTACCATGTCCCACCGGGTACACCCAGCATCCAAAAGCTCTCTGGCTTCCGCAGGAGCGAGTAACGATAACGTACAGATCCAAGTAGTGGCCCTGTAAATAACCTGCAAAAAAATTATACGAGTTTATCTGTTAAAAACCATGTCATTTCTGCAGTTCCATACAACCCAAAGTAACGCGCATAATCCTATCTGAATATGTCCTGCGGTGTTTGGCTCCACTCCATTTAACCACGTCTCAAATAGCATATTGATACTGCTTGGAGGGTTGACATCAAAATCTATATGAACCGAGCGCCATAAAAATTTGGCAAGAGGACGATTAAGAAAGAGGTGCTTAATATTTCATCTGAGCCATGCCGGACTGTTGTCAACTATGCTCATTCAGTTGTCAACTGAGCCATGCCTGTCTTGTGTCCCCTACTAGTTAACTACTACGTTACGTGTAGCCTCGGTTTGGTGCTACACTATTGTTTACTACCACTCCACTTGCCACATTTATATAGCAGCTAATCTCGATCAATGCTACAATTAAAGCCAACCCCTTGTGACAACACGAGCTAGTGGTCCACGCTCGATTAGCAACGTAAACAAAGGCTCATCAGATGGATGAGTTTCTTAAGTTGGACCGCCATCGGTTCCAATGTCTATGAGAACAAGTCTCAATTAGCAATGTATCATGTTGAGAGCTGCAGGCTCCCTGAGTTAATTAGCTGCAGAACCTCGATCATCCATCCATCCCCAAGTCTTCTCATAGCTAGCTAACCGCAGCTAGCTAGCAGGACGCAAAACAAAGCTTACTTTGATGATGCATATATATGTGATAGCTTGATTAATTTGTGAAGCCGCCATGGCGCTCGCTCAGGCTCGATCCAGCTATCATCACGGTCCTCGATCGCGCGGTGCAGATTTTACTTTGCTGGCGAGGATTGGTTATCAGTTATCAACAAAAAAAAGCTAGCTACCTTTCTGCATGCCGGACAAGTCGATTAGTTAGTGCATCCATCTTGCTAACAAACATGACTGACTCGTCTTGCTTGCTAGTCTTAGTCTACTTGGGAAAGAAGGTGATTGTCGACATTGGGAGTTTGATTGATCACCATCACGTCCAACAGCTATCCAGCGAGTGTGCGCTGCAGCGTCCGTGTCGTCATTCGGCCGGCGTGCTGTCGCTACCGCTGCGTACGATCGACTGTGCCGGGCTGCCAGCCGCCATGCGTTATTCTGTTTCGTCAGTCTTCCATAGTCTTGATAATTAACCTTAGGTCTATTAGTCAAGAAAACAACGAAGGCGTGTAGGATCAATTAGTTCCTAAATTATTACAGAGTACTTAAAATATGGCACCTTCTTCATCACTAATGATAAGATGAGAGTGTTTGGTCATTGGTTCATGCATGAACTACGAATTTGTTCTTCAATTATAGCCGGTCCTGAACATTTCGAAGCCAGCAAGGAGAGAGAGAGAAGATGAGCTCCGAGAAGGGTGGCGGAGTGATCCTGGTCACCTTGCGGAGCCTCTTTAAGCTGGACAATGCTACTCGCATTGCCAGTGTGGAGCTGTGGGTGCTGCTGACGACGGTGCTGCTGGTGTGGAGGTTCGTCCTCGACTTCTCCGGGCCATGGTTCGGGAAGCCGAGCAGGATGTTCCAAATCCTCACCTTGGAGATACTGACCCAAAACCTGGTGATCTACACCATCGGACTGATGCAGCTATCAGGCGCGAGGGTGAACGACTACTTCCAGGTGTGGGCGGTCCTGCTGGTGACCCTGCAGTACAGCGTCAAGATTGGGCGCCCCTACAGCCGGTCCAAGCAGATCCCATTGCTGGACCTCATGTCCTCCTTCTGGTCAGCCAATCTCCTCCGGGTGCAGACCTTCTACCTCCTCAGGATCCCCCTCTGGCTGATCTGGTCCCTGAATGCTGTTCGCATCATCGTGCTCTTCGTCACCTCTGGTAAAGCGGAGACTCATAACCAAGAGAGCATGAGGCTGGTGAGCGACTACATGAGCTATGAGGACAGGCTCCCTCCTGCTGCTGACCTTGCGGTGTCATCCATGAGCGGGCGCAAGTACCTGGTGCACGGGGAACACCGGGTGCTCAAGGAAGTGCAAGAGGGCCGGCGGCGGGAGGGATCTTGTTTCAGACGGAAGAGGGTAACAGAGCAGTCTGGCAGGAGCTACAAGATTGAGTTGAAACCAGATGGAGACCACAACAATCACTTCGTCACCGTCGAGAAGATATGGAGTCACACCGGCGGCAGCGGGTTGCTGGGAGCCACAGCAGACCCTCGCGGAGAGCGCAAGGACTTGTGCCTCTCGTTCGCGCTGTACAAGCTGCTGCGCCGTCGCTTCTATGACCTCCCGGTGCATGAACTGACAAGGCAGCAGGGCAAAGAGAAGATCCGCCATCTCGTCGTCGACTACATCCTCGAGGACTGCGAGAGGGCGTTCCGCATCACAGGGGTGGAGCTGTCCTTCCTCCAGGACCTCTTCTACAGCAAGCACGCCACCGTGTTCGCCGGCGGCCTCATGGTCCCGCTCCGGAGCCTGCTGCTGTCGCTGGCCATGGCCGCCGCGACGGGGTACATCGCCTATACCGCCCGATACATACCGGAGAGGATGGATCCAGCGGACCGGAACAGGATCACGCATGGCGTGTTCGTCACGCGCGTCATGGTCGGCATCATCGTTCTCAAGGAGCTCCTGGAGATCTTTCTCTACGTGTCGTCGCGGTGGGCCAAGGTTCTGCTGCTGTGCAAGTACGCCCAGCATCATCAGTGCTGGCGGCATCCGGTGGTGGAGAGGACGATGAGGTTCGTGCTGTTTCTCGGCAGGAAAGCCGAGTGGAGCCAGCAGACGATCGGTCAGCAGAACCTTCTGGTCACATTCCGTGTGCCGAGGCCTGGCGTGCCGCCTCTGTTTACATGGACGAAGGTACTCCGCCGAGGGGTAGCTAATGGAACGACGGCCCTGGAGGACCACACCAAGGCTGCGATACTAGATTCGCTCAGGAACTTGAAGGACGGGCAGCTGGGCAACTACTTCTCAAACGCCTTCGAATCAAACAAGAGGGTGAAGTGGCCAAGCAACCTGAAGCTCAAGGCAGACACCCACATCATACTGGTCTGGCACATCGCCACGGGCCTCTGCGAGATCAGCTTCTTCAGCGAGGTGAAGGGGCTCACCGCTGTGCGGCGACCGCGGCCTTTCGTGGAGGACCTTCCGTGGACGGGCAACACAGGAGATTCTGCTGGGTGGTCCGAGCACTACGTAACCGCGGCCAGCTTATCCAACTACTGTGCGTACCTGGTCAGGAAGGCGCTGGTGCCGGACAACCCCATTGTTGCCGGAATGGTGCTTGATGAGGTGATCAAAGAACTGGACTACGTTGTTTCCAAATCCAGCACCATGGAGCTGGAAGGTGTGTACAGTAGGCTTATGGAGATAGTCCCCAAGCCCTGCAAGGATCACGACCAGAGCTGGAGCTGGGGCCCTGACGTGGAAGCAGCGACAGCCATGGAAGTCGATCAAGCGGACCAAAGAAAAGGCTACAAAGATCTCCACATCGGGTGCTCCATAACAAGGATGGGCGCGGTGCTCGGGAAGCACCTGACAGAGGCGTATGAAGGCGACGCCGCAGGCCTGTGGAGGGACCTGGCCAGCTTCTGGACGGGGTTCCTCCTCCACCTGGCCGTGAACACGAGGGCGGTCACGCACGGGAGGCATCTCGCCGGCGACAGCGAGCTCATCACGCACCTGTGGGCGCTGCTCTCGCACGCCTGCTTTAGTGGGAACGCCATCCATGGGGAGGAGGGCCCGGACCTGGAGGGCGTCCCTAATTTCGACACGGCAGTCAACCAGCAGGCAACCTGATCAATGAACAATGGGTGGTGTGGCTAGGTCTCGCACGCCAGCAGGCAAAACTGATGAACAATTCTTACTCGACTCCTTACACCGCATGCTGTTTCTCGTTTTGTATTTGTTTGTGCTGCCATTTACTGTCTCTTCACGCGTGTCTACTTCAGAATTAAAATCCAGTCCAGTTTACTCAAAGAAAGTTGTGATCGTTTTCACTCAAGAAAAGAAGTTATAGTTGTTAGTAGTAAGATACCCGTGCTACGCTACGGGATCACACAAGATTAGATGGATTTAAGTTATAGCCAGGAACCATACATAATCAGAAAATATACCAAGATATGGTCAGGAACTGTATGTTTCTATGGATAATAAAGAAGTACATATACAACATAGTACCTCTGTCACAAAAAGCTTGTCATCATATCTAGATATATCCGTATCTAAACAAATCTAAGACAAGTAATTCAGGACAGAGGGAGTAGTTAGGAGCCTGTATGTTGCTACGGATAATAAAAATGTACCGAGACATGACCTTGAAATTGATCAAAGTGATGTTATATTTCTGATAGGTACACTATCATCGACATACGTTTCCAATTGATGAACCCTGTTACCGAAGCCAAACATTTTCTTCTCCATCTTCACTTTGCAAGAAGACTTCTTGCTCTCCCTAATCACCTTAATCCTATTAGGAAGTGAACATTGCTAATTTTGGGCCAGTATATTAGGCGCACCAGAATTAAGTTTGAAGAGAAATGGTAGCAATTAATATATCCAAATAAAATAGTAGTAATAGTACATACTATAGTTTGAACACACACTTAGGATTCCAGGAAAATCAAGAATGAAGTAGAAGTAACATAATGATTTGGTAAATATGCACAAGAAATATGAATCTGCATACAACGCCACCATGAAGAGAAGAAGACATAACTCACACAGCTAGTTCCACTTAATTAGTTATATACCTTAGGCATCTATCAGTATGAGGCCATAGAACTATTTGTCAACATAGTATACCCTTCTTTTAGTTGTTTGCTCAAAACAGGTGCCAGCAATTTTAGCTATGTGCATTGTACCAGCCAAAGTAAAAAAATAAAAATAAGAGAGAACATTAGTTTGAGAGGAAAAAATCGTTATTTGTTGTAAACTGGTTGAGACAGAATCATGCAAATATAGTTGATTGTAGTAGGCCCTTGTGACGACTTATCACCAGGAGGATTGAGATCACCAATTGCTGCCCACTTGCATCACATAAGACCTTCAGGTGTGAGAGCACTCCTCTCTGTACACAGCAACGATAGCACTTGAGCACTCTATATAGGATGATGAACGGACTCGAAAGTCCTAGAACATTCAATAATAACCTGGTTAAAGATGCAGTTGGTTTGGGCACGATGAACTTGCAGGATTAAATTTAACACTACCATCTCATGGGATTACTAAAGCTTATATGGACTAATCTTCAATTGCAAGGCATTGTCAGTTTGTCACCACTCAAAGGATTATCAAATGTAATGTAACATGGCCTCATAACATCTAGAGCTTGACTCCAGTTTTATTGTGACACTGAGATGATCCCATAAAATCTTCTTCATGGAGAATGATTCTAAAATTACAATCCGATGATTTGTTTTAATCTGACATCCAAAAGTCACTTGAGTTCAGAAGAAAAAAAATACAAATTAAAGGACTTCCACATATACAGCTACTATATGTTATCTAAATCCATAAAAATAATAACTATAAAGAAGATAAATGCACATGTTTGATTACTAACGCCAAGCAGTGCAAGATCATTAGTGCAGTGCACAGCCACCATCGTACCCATGAAGGTTGGCATCGGAGGAGACGAGGGAGCGGGTGGAGGAGACGTCGATGAAGAGTGGGTGTGGTGGTGAGGCTGCCGCAGCAATAAAGGGAGAAGACATGAGGGGCGTTGGGGCCACGGACGCAAACCGGCGGTGTACTTGCCGGGGGGCTATCGCAGGAGATGGCAGTGGGAGGGGATGACGAGGAGGAAGCGCGTGATGGTGATAGTAGGTGGAGGGATTGCGGCCGCAGAGGAGGAGGCAAGAGAGGCGTCGGCGGACGGTGACAGCGGCGTGCTTGCCGAGGTCGGCCTCGGAGTAGATACGGCATAGTCACCATCCTTCTTTTCTCCATCCTTTCCTTCTCCGTGAACTCTTGAGAGCCTGACCTCCACCTCTCCTTGGGCAGATCACGAAGGCTACGAGCCTCCAATTCCATGAACCCCAGTCCATCCTTCGGATCAAGGTTCAGTCGCTCAGAAATCCTTTCTTCTTTCTCCACAGAAGCTCTGCGCAGGATACTAAAGTTAGTATAAAGTTGAGTCACTTATTTTGAGACGGAGGGAATATTATCTAAGATCTCATGCGAGACGGAGGGAATATTATCTAAGATCTCATGCACCGAGTGGAGCGTGTCGACAATCTTCTGCATGGCATCCTTGGTTTGATGATCCACGGTTGGTAAGGTTCTTACTTAGTGAAGATTCTGGTAATGTGCCAAGCACCCTGGCTCACACCCTGGCATACCCTTTGGAGATGCAGATTTGTTTTCACACAATTGAACACTCAGGTGGCGTACACAACTGCATATTGCTTCCATCTTTTTGTTGCTTACTTCTTAACATAATGATACAAGAGACAATTGTTCATGTGTTTACGACTGCATTTCTTCGGTAGGGAGACCGAGGTATGAACTGCAAACAGAGCAAACCAGTTCTCTCGGGCGATGGCTCCTTGGCTCCTTGCCCTATCTTGTGGTAAGCATATGCCGTACAGATCATAGTGTATCACACAAATGTGTCAGCTAGTAGCTTCTTCTCGAGATCCACACGATGCTCGGGAAAGTAAATGGACAAAAATGTCGCAACTTTGTCAATGCAACAATAGAACACACTTCTCAGCCAGTATGCACACACAACTCTAAAAAAGTGGGATCCATCCCTCAAGGCTGACAACGACGATGAATAGATCGAAAGAGAAGTCAATCACCCTACCTCGAACATCTACCACCATACAACAACCCAAAATCTGGCCAATCAACCCGATACACACCGAGAGTCATGGTAATGGAACAGGTGTTCTCCACTGCCGGAACTCCACCAAATCTCTGTTCACGATCGACCTGTTGTGAAGCCAGAAGGTTTCTGCGGACTGGTGGAACCGCCTCACCTTCCTCTGCAGCTCCCACATGATGGCAGTCATCGCGGAGCAGGGCTCCGTGTCCAGGGCGTACACCCACATGCATCTCACCTCGCGTCCACGGGCGATCATCTCCTCGATCCTTTCCTCTGCGTGAAAATTCCAAGGCTTTGATGCTCGCCGCAACAGGACTAATGATGGTATAATTGCAAAGGAGAGAAGGAAATTGTGGGGGCATACCTGGTATCGACTCAAGGTACTGGAAAAGTTCAGGACCGATCTTGGACGATGGCCATTTTATCGATATCTCGGTGTAGTCAATCACATTCTGGAAAGGGAGCTCAACCTCGTCTGATAAAAGAACTGGCACGCATTCCTTTCATCAAAATTGAAAATTGTGAACAGCTGACTCGGATACTAGGTGTAGGTATGCACTCAATATATTTTTTGGGGGAAGGGAGAGCTCACCACAAAGAAAGATTCATAAAAGCGAAGCGTCCACGAAGACTCCCCACGAGGAGCTAGGCAAAACTTTGCATTCCTCAGGTGTTTGAAGTAATCAACCCTACCCAATTTGTCAGGCCCAGACAACTTCAGTTCTGGAGACTCCAACTGCTCATAAAACATAAGCACATCCAGTCTGGATAGAGTATGTATAAGCCTCGTCAAACAGAAAGGAAACTAACCTAATGAATTTTGCAAGCATGATTAACCTTGAATATATATAAGTAAATACCAAGTTGTATGTCTTGCAATGTAAATTTCTGACAATAGAGCATGGCGGAATAACAATAAGAATGCAAATCAAGGTTTTAATCTTCTATATACCAATTCTTCAGAATCATGTTGTTGTGAACATTGCCATAATAACTTTTCTTAACAGAGCCAAACTAACTTTCAATTAAACCTATAGAAGCCATACTGATTAATATCATGTTAAACTGTATTTTTTGGATATCAAAAGAAAGACAAACCTTGTCAGGATACTGCTTTGCCAGTTCCACCAATTTAAGACGGCCTACTTTTCCCTGGGCACGACCAAGAAAGTTTGCTAAATACTTCCTTTTCGTCAACGGAATTGGTTGGACAGCACGAGCATCAGGTTTCACCATAGAATCATCCACATTCCCTGGGATAATAATGTCTTTCCATGTATTAAATGCGCTTATACCTCGCTTGTCAGTACGGTCGCCCTAAAACAAGAATGCAAGTCGCTATGTAAGATGTCAGAAGTAGACTGCAAGTTGAGTTATGCCGAAGACAATACTGCAGCAGTAAAAACCAAGTCAATTGAGTACACCAGCTCTACAAACATGTTGTAGGTATCTCATGATATACATTAAACTAGAGCAGCAGATGCAACTGCCAGTTTTTATGTTGGGATTTGGGAAAACATCGGTGTGATCATATTCAAGCAGACAGATCGAAATACGCTAGGTGTACATCAGATGGCATAGCAAGAACAAATATTACATGTACCCTAATTCTATCACACGTATATACACATTTACAGCCCAAACTGAACTCTTGTCCCACTATTAAATTAGGAAGCCTTCTTCGCTTCTTCTAATATCATATAAACACAGTCCTGGAAGCAATTCCTAATACTTTGATAAGTTGTATTACACACGATTATCAGAAATGAAGGGAAAATATGAAGAGCAGCATGAGTGGCCATCTACCTCTGGAGTGAGGATGATGGACCGATTCAGAAAAGTTGCCCACGAGCGAAAGAGGTGAGCTCCAGCACCACTGCACACTCCAGAAAACAATAATGTTCTTACGTGATGCTCAACAAACGTTTGAACGTTTCTTCAACCAAAAGAGAATACTAACTATCTGTCAGATTTGATTTTGGGTGCTCAACAAACGGTACCTTGGGAAGACAAAAATGTGGTCACGCCCACCCGATCTGCGGAAATATGGCATCTGACTCAGAACCTGCAGGGAACGAAAAACGGCCCAGTTAAGAAGAAAACTTGTGGTCAGTACACTTAAACACACCTCAGTAAAGTGATCAACAAGTTCCACTGGGGGCTGGTTTATACCTTGACATATGTCTGATTGATTTCCTTGTCGGTGAGAGCTCCCGTCATGCGAACACATTTGACATAGCTGGGAACAAAGAAGAGATGTGCTTCGTCCTTGTCCAGCGTCCTATACCTTGACCTGAGGAGAAGCTGGTGGATCTTCACCTATCACCGTACCAGGAAAAATGAAATGTGACGGGCATCAGTTAAAATTGGTCTACACATAGTAGCAGTGACATTCATGGCAATCGAGGCCAGGTTTGCAACTAGGAGTGACAATTGAGGAAGTCACTCGTTGTAGTAAGCAAGCAGGAGCAATTGGGTACACTATGTGCAGCACGGCTGCAGAGGGTCTGGGAGGAGATCCGTGTGGCATGGAGCGCGCGTACCTGCGTTCCCCACTGGCCCTTGAGGCAGGTGGCGGCGGAGACGGCGCCGTCGCGCCCGCGGAGCAGCGCGCGTAGGCCGTCGACCTCGTCCTCGGCGTAGACGTAGACGCGGAGGTGGTCGGCCGCGGCGGAGAGCCGGGGGCCGGGGGTGGGGAAGGGCGGGGGAGGGGGAGGGGCGGAGAGGAGGCGGGTGAGGAGGAAGGTGACGGCGACCAGGAGGAGGGCGCCCGCCTGGTGGGCCGGCGTGCACTGGGGGCGGTTGTGCGGGCCCCGCATCGCCGGCGGCCGGACTCGCCCGCGGCAGCGAGTCGCAGAAAATGCAGGTGGAGTAGATGTTTTTTTTTCGAACGCACTGAGCGCCGATTTACCCCATCGATTCGGACCGGGCTCGGCTGCTTCGGTTCTGCTTGGGCGGCCCACGGCCCACGGCCGCCGGGCATCCGAGTCACGCACCACGCTGTGCTCCTCCGTCGAACCACGTCACGCGTCTGACGTGCCTCCCTCCCATTGGCCGGCGCCGCCATGCTCCGGTCACGCGTCCCGTGCCGTCCGATCACGCGCCCCCACGCACCCACCGACGGCCCGGATCTCGCCCGCCACCGCTTCAAATCTACAGCCACTGACCGAGCTGCAGGGGAAGAAGAGGAAGCAATTTCCATCGGAGATGGCGAGAGGAAGCGCTGCCCCGGTGGTGGCCCTGGCGGCCGTGCTCCTCCTGCTGACCGCGCCCGCGGCGGAGGCGGCGGGGCAGAAGAAGCCGGCGACGGCGGCGAGGCGGGAGGACGTGCCGTACATCCGGTGCCAGGTCTGCGAGCGGATCGCGCGGGAGATCTCCGCGCAGGTCGCCGCCAAGCAGCAGGCGCTCCCGCCCTCCAACAAGGTACCGTGCTTCTTCTTCTGCTGCTGATGCTGGCGTCTGGTTTGGCGGGCGAATTCTGATGAGTCGAGAGTTGTGTGTGTGCGCGGGGGCGTAGGTGCCGGAGATCGAGATCATCGACATCGCGGAGAATGTGTGCAACCTGAAGAAGCAGGAGGCGGACTGGATGCTCCGGATCGACATCGTCGAGAAAGGCGACAGGCTCGAGGTAAATCTGCTGGAACTTAGGCGGATTCGTGCGTTTTTAATTCTGCCGACAGGAAATTGCTCTGGTGTGAGCTATGAGCTGCCTACTGCTGGTGCGCCTCCAGGCTCCAAAAGATTTTGAATCTGCTTCACTGCCACCAAGTGCAATGCTAGATGCTAAGAAAATAATGCGACTCGGATCGCATACTTTGTTTACCAAGTGGCCACAATTGGAATTCAACCAAACAGATTGGCAATCTACTAATGGACAGTATGAATTGGATAATTTCATTTAGGAAGTTCCTTATTCGTTGGCTCAGAGGGGAAATTGAATCTTTTAGTTCATAATTTTATAGCCACATGTAGCTAGTTCTGTTCCCTCCTAGAAATACTATTGGAACTTTTACCTCAAATAGAAGCCATCTTCAGTAGGTATAGTATAACTGGCCACAGCTTTTGTGATACTTGCACAAACCTAGTGTCTCAATCACATTCTAATAATACATCAAAGTATTTTGCAGCTTGTGGACCAAGATGAGGAAGGGCACTGTAATTCGGAATGCAAGACCATTGAGCGTGCATGCCAAGAGGTGAAGATCGATTCATATCTAGTTTATTATGCATTTATAACAATTGTTCTGTCTAGAACTTATTAACATGCTATGATCTTGGTTTCTTTAGAGGTGATAATCTTTCATGAGTTAAACATCACTGTTGAGTAAATGATATTGTGATGACACTCGTCTAAAAGGAATCATGATTTATCTATGCCAATTCTTCAGATTAGTTGACGTTTTCTTTCACAATATTTTATAGTTAGAAGCCATAAGGCGGCACCCTTATTTCTGTTGAACTATGTGATGTTGTGCTTTACTGAACAAAACTCTTTTTAGGTGATGGGTTATGCTGATACCGATGTTGCTGAGTTTGTCTACACAAACAAGCCTTCAGTTGATCAGCTGATAAAGTTTGTCTGCAAAGATATTACCAAAGCATGTGCTGCCGATCCACCACCAGTTCCAAAAGTAAGCATTCCCAGTCTTGTTTCTGCCCTCTTAATTAGGTTATTATTATCTATGAATATTGGGCAAGTAGGCTGGTTGTACCACTTCAGTGCGAAATAAATGTCAAATTTGAGTCTTCTTCCCTGCCATTGAGTACACGTTGTAGTGATTATCAATCATGGAATTTGCAAGATGACCTTTTTTTGGTACTTGCATCGAGGAAATAGGGGCAAATTTTGATGTAGGTCAAATATGGACATGGATACTATACTAGTCTTAGTCGAGCTTTTTCTGTTATCTTTCCAGGTCTTTAGGTCACCATAGCTTTACTAGGCAGGTTTACTTCCATGTTGGCTAACTTAACTCAGAGATAGTTAAAGTATGGTATTAAGAGCAGAGCACTAGACCACACAGAAATGCATCTGATATGTGTGCTGTCTAGGAAATTCAGTTTTTTTTTTAAATTATTACGTGCTGATGCGCATTGATACAAATTCCATATAAGATAGACTGAAAGAAACCTTTCCTAGAAGTAAAAGGAGGAGTTTATAGAACCGTCGGCCATGTAAGCAGATACTTCATAAAACCAGGGCATGATTTAGGACCTGATTATAGTGCCTGTCTGAATGCTCTGCTTGTAAGTTGTACTCCCTCCGTTCCCAAATATAAGTCTTTCTAGAGATTTCAACAAGTGACTACATACGAAGCAAAATGGGTGAATCTACACTCTAAAAGATGTCTACATACATCCGTATGTTGTAGTCCATTTGAAATGTCTAGAAAGACAAATATTTGGGAACGGAGGGAGTAACAGTTAACTTTCTGCTGCTAATAAGTATCTGAATGTGAGGCTCTGGGGACAGGTATTTTCATGCATTTCTGACACACAGCAATATTAAAAATTGCAGGACCGAATCCCCGGAGAACCCTTTGCTGCAAAGCCATCAAAAGATGCCGAAATGGAGAAGATAATGAGATCAATGGAGGTAGGTTATTTTGGCTGTGATATGTGTAACTATATCCAAGAGTATACGAAGATAGAACTCTTACATCACACTATTGTTGATGACAGGGCATGCCGGGAGCCCCAAACATGAAGATGTACTCCAGAGATGATCTGATGAAGAACAACTTTGGCGTTGAAGGTGATGAGGATGATGAAGATGACGATGAAGAGGAGGATAACTTACCCAAGAACTTGGTATGTTACCATAGGTTACCCAAATACTTATGTTACTACTAGGGTTGGCTCCTCACAGTTCTCCTTAAACTCTCAGCCAAATATGTTTATTTGAACTGCTGAGGGTTAATCGTATTTCCTCTGCTCCTTCCAGGGAAACATTCTAAAAAACAAGAACAACGGTCCGCAAAAGAAGGACCTGAAGCAAGAGGTGGTGAAACAGATCAAGGATACCGGCAAGAAACTGAAAGGGCATGTGAGCAAGGTGTCCAAGGCGGTAAAGAATTGGTGGAAGGGGAAGAAGAAGCCTGCAAAATCCAGCAAAAGCGAGCTATGAAGAACGCGGCAGCATCCTCAAATCGGTTCATTACATCAACCTTCTGTCCAGGACTTCGGTAGAGAACAGCTGCATAAACGTGCACGATGATTTTAAGGGACTTTTAGTGTACACTAGTAGAAAGAAGTGGACTCCACTCTGGAGCTCAATGGGAGGTAGTTTTACATGGTTGCTCAGGCTCCAGTTGATTTTTGGTGTATGTGGTACTCTGTAAATGAGCGGACATACTCTGTAAACTAGTGGCCATACTATTTAACGTGCACCAAGGTTTTTTTGAGACACAACCAGGGCATCTCCAACGGCAACCCGCGTCGGCATCTCCAGCGGCAGCCCGCGAAAACCTCCTGCGTCTGTCCATGGACAGGCGGGACCTGCCCGCGGACACGGACGCAGGAGGCAGCCATTGAATGCTAGTTCCATACATTTTTACAACAACTCAAACCAATCGGACGAAATTCGTGCAAATACGACCAGATTTTGTATAAACATGACGGATCTCAGTACATTTATATCAACGGTGCTAGTCCGGCTATGAGGTTATAATCAATACCTAATCCAAATCGCCGACTGCGGATTCCTGGAGGTATATGCTTCAGCGTAAAGGACAGCTTGCTTCCGACCACTCATCGGAGTAAAACCCCAGGCTGATGCTTTAGTGGGAGGGGAAGGCGGCGCCTCCGCTTCCGTGAAGCACATGTGGGATTGATGGAGGTCCTCGAAAGAGAAGAACTGGGCAAAACACCGGTTGTGTACGCTGGCGTCGCCTAGGTGGTGGCCTTCATGGGACCCAAGTGCTGGCGGACTTCCGTGTTCTACTTCTCCTCGATGATGGCGGCGGACGCAGAGGCGGCGACCACCGACTCGTCGCTCTCTGCGCACCCGGGTTCTGTCTCTGCCTGCATGACGCGGGCGCAGGCACGGGAGGCGCGGTCGCATGCATGAGAGGCGTGGTCGTCGACGGCAGTGATGACGCCTGTGCCGCCGTGCTCCCCGCCGGCTCGCCACTCCTCATCGAATGGGCCTAGTGCGGCGAGTTGCTGAACCACGTGGCGGCTTGGGGCGACAACTTGCTTTGTCGGGTCAGATGCGGGAGGTGGAGCAGCGAGCTGCCTCGCTCGTATATGGCGGGCTCAGCGAGCCACCCAACCGGCTTGTATGCCGGAGAACTGCTCTTCAGAAACCATTAGAACAGTGGTGGAGGAGGAGATTGGGGGTGCGGCGGAGGGGTGTGATTCTTGCCCGGCATTTGGCCTCGTTTAAATAGAGGGCGGATGTGACGCCCCCGATTCAATCGTACACTAATCATGCACACAAACGTGTACGATCAAGATCAGAGACTCACGGGAAGATATCACAACACAACTCTACAAATAAAATAAGTCATACAAGCATCATAATACAAGCCAGGGGCCTCGAGGGCTCGAATACAAGTGCTCGATCATAGACGAGTCAGCGGAAGCAACAATATCTGAGTACAGACATAAGTTAAACAAGATGCCATAAGATGGCTAGCACAAACTGGGATACAGATCGAAAGAGGCACAGGCCTCCTGCCTGGGATCCTCCTAAACTACTCCTGGTCGTCGTCAGCGGGCTGCACGTAGTAGTAGGCACCTCCGGTGTAGTAGGAGTCGTCGTCGACGGTGGCGTCTGGATCCTGGGCTCCATCGTCTGGTTGCAGCAATCGGGTAGAGAGATGGGGAAAAGGGGAAACAAGGCAACCGTGAGTACTCATCCAAAGTACTCGCAAGTAAGGAGCTACACTACATATGCATGGATATATGTGTAAAGGGCCATAACAGTGGACTGAACTGCAGAATGCCAGAATAAGAGGGGGATATCTAATCCTGTCGAAGACTATGCTTCTGGCAGCCTCCGTCTTGCAGCATATAGAAGAGAGTAGACTGAAGTCCTCCAAGTAGCATCGCATAGCATAATCCTACCCGGCGATCCCCTCCTCGATGCCCTGTTAGAGAGCGATCACCGGGTTATATCTGGCACTTGGAAGGGTGTGTTTTATTAAGTATCCGGTTCTAGTTGTCATAAGGTCAAGGTACAACTCCGGGTCGTCCTTTTACCAAGGGACACGGCTATTCGAATAGATTAACTTCCCTGCAGGGGTGCACCACATAACCCAACACACTTGATCCCATTTGGCCGGACACACTTTCCTGGGTCATGCCCGGCCTCGGAAGATCAACACGTCACAGCCCCACCTAGGCACAACAGAGAGGTCATCACGCCGGTCTAAACCTAAGCGCGCAGGGGTCTGGGCCCATCGCCCTGAGCACACCTGCACGTTGCGAGGGCAGCCGGAAGCAGACCTAGCAACCTCCAGTACAACGGAAGTCACGTTACGCGGCCCAATCTGGCACGCGCCGCTCAGTCGCTGACGTCACGAAGGCTTCGGCTGATACCACGACGCCGGGATACCCATAACTACTCCCGCGTAGATGGTTAGTGCGTATAGACCAAATGGCCAGACTCAGATCAAATACCCAGATCTCGTTAAGCGTGTTAAGTATCCGCGAACGCCGACCAGGGCCAGGCCCACCTCTCTCCTAGGTGGTCTGAACCTGCCCTGTCGCTCCGCCACAAAGTAACAGTCGGGGGCCGTCGGGAACCCAGGCCCACCTCTACCGGGATGGAGCCACCTGCCCCTTCAGCCCACATCTCCGAACAGTATCATAGGTAATGTAACAGTGTAAAGTATATAGTATATGCCCGTGATCACCTCCCGAAATGATCACGACCCAGTAGTATAGCATGGCAGACGGACAAGAGTGTAGGGCCACTGATGGAACACTAGCATCCTATACTAAACAGTAAGATAGCAGGTAAAGGTAACAACAGTAGTAGCAAGGACATGCTATGCAGCAGTATACGATCAACGGAAAGCAGTAACATGCTACACTACTCTAATGCAAGCAGTATAGAGAAGAATAGGCGATATCTGATGATCAAGGGGGGCTTGCCTGGTTGCCCTAGCAAGAGAGAGGGGTCGTCAACTCCGTAGTCGAACTGGGGGTCGCCGGCAGCCTCGGGGTCTACCGGAAAGAAGTAACAAAGGAGGAACATAATAAATAAGAGAGCAATCAAAGCAACACAAAGCATAACATGGCGATACGCGGTGCTAGGGGTGACCTAACGCAGTAGGAGGTGATACCGGCGAAGGGGGGAAACATCCGGAAAAGTATCCCCGGTGTTTCGCGTTTTCGGACAGATGAACCGGAGGGAGAAAGTTGCGAGTTTGATATGTTAGAAGTGTGTGGCGGACGAACGGGCTGCGTAACCGGATTCGTCTCGTCGTTCTGAGCAACTTTCATGTACAAAGTTTTCCATCCGAGCTACGGTTTATTTTATATTTATTTTCAAAGATTTAATCATTTTTCAAATTTATTTTAATTCGAAAATAAAACAGCAAAATACTTTCGTTACCTAGTGCTATTGCAGCCGTAGTGTATGACAGTGGGGCCAGTGTGGCTGGGTTGACCCAGTCAAATGTTGACTAGTCAACATATGAATAGTGTAGGGGCCACATGTCACTGAATTAGACTAAAATTTTGTTTTTCTTTATACTACAATGGGTCCACATGTCATCTACTATTGGAATAATTAACTAGTAATATTAATTAGACTAACTAACTAAATTAGTCCCTAATCTAGGATTTGGGCCGGCCATACACTCCCAGAACACACACGCACACACAGGGCTAGGCATTCTCAGCACTTAGCACGCACGGGCACAAGGCCACGGCGGCCATGACCAGCAGCTGCAGTAGGCAGTAGCCGCAGCTAAGCAACGAGCAGCTAGCGAGCAACAGAAGCAAGCAGCAACTAGCGGCACACAGCAGCAGAAGTAGCAATAAGCAGCGGCACGCAGGGACAGCAGCGCGGCAGCAGCAGGACAACGGCAAGAGCAGCAGCAGCGCATCCGCGAAGCAGCATGAACGAGCAGCGGGCGAGGCCACGCGCAACCGGGCGCAGCCGTTCACGGCCAGAGGTCCGCGGCGGGCGCGGCGGCATGCTGGCGTGTACGCGGACATGACCGAGTGAGAGCGCGGGCTGGGCACGCAGGGGCTCGCGGTGAGCACGGCCAGCAGCAGGGGAGCGCGGCCAGAGCCGCGACAATGGAGCAGTGAACAGGGGGCGCGGAGCCGAGCTCCCTGTCATGGCGGCCAACACGTGGGACGGCCAAACAACGACGAATTCAAGGGGAAAGAAAAGGGGAACGGGGAGAGGATCTCACATCGATCCTGTAGGTGAGCAAAGCGGGCTCGAGGAGGCTCCGGTGAGGCCGAATCGAAGACGGTGAGCGGCGGTGCGGAGGTTGAAGATGACCTCGAGCCGGACGATGTAGGGGCTCCCTGCTTCATCTGGTGGTTGTGGTTGAGGCAGTGGTCGACGACGCAGCGGAAGGACGCGCTCAGTGGGCGAGGGGACGACGGTGGCCGCGGCTATGGAGGCGGCATGACGACGGTGACGCTCGGGTGGAGATGGGATCGAGCGAGAGAGGGGCGAGGAAGGAAAAGAGAGGGCTAGGGCTCGATCCAGGGACGAGGGTTGTCCCTTATCCTCTCGGCTTGCCGGCGGATGCTCGACGTGTGGCCATCCGTGCCATGGGCGGGTGTGCTGAGGCCACGCCATGGCCTCTACCTCCCTCTCTGTTGAGACGTAGATGAAAAGGCCAGCCGATGTGGGTTGGGCTGCACTGTAGTAGTGGGCTACCGTGCATAGTAGTTTTTCTAATTTACATTTTTTGTAAAGAAAAAGATAGCTACCGTCTATTTACCTCGGTCACCAAATGAATTTAGTTTTAAATGAAAATTTTGCACATAATTACTACGTAATATACTAGGCTACCACAAAAAGTTTGGGGTCTAAAGGAATTCGTTCGATTTATGTTTTGAATTTAAGTGCGTATAATTAAAGTTGCTAGCCCTATTTTAAATAGGTTAGGGGTATTTTATTAACTCAAATAATATTTGTTTCCACATGATAATTAAATAGTGATTATCTGCAACCCAACGAACATTCTTGTTGGATAGTTTAAAGAAATAGAAATTTGACTTGTTATTAGAATTTGTATTTGAACTGATTTTGAAAAGAGTGCGGTTTAACAAAAATTTAATTAGGGTGACATGGCATCATTACTAGAGGGTTACTGTAGCTTAATTATCTAGGCGTCACAGCGGACAATATAGGAGTTCGGCTAGTGTTGCATCTAATGTCGGCCCGCTCATGAACGAACGTGTGGCCGGAGTAGGTTTATCGGCTTTCACTCGGCGTTAATGGAGGCGTATGAATGCGGCAAGAAGACGTGTTCAGTCGGGTGTGCAGCAGGCGACGCTCTTGGCCGGCGCATGTTTCAATGGCGGAGACAGTGAGCGTTTGCGTCCGTCCTGAGCCATCTTCAGTGCGGAGCGGTGCGTTTTACAAAAACAAGAATGCTGGCAGCTGACGCTAGCTGGTAGCGCGCGCGGGATGGTGGAGGTTTTTTTTTATGGGCAAGGGCGGTCGGCTTGGGAATGGTCCGGAATCCCGCAAACCTTCCCCACTTTTTGTCTCCGGTTTACAGGAAAAATCATATCCAAACAACCCAACGAATCGGTACAAATCAGCGTTGGATGGATTCCACGGTCTGAACAACGTGTGGTCCAGATGGTTACGGGAGGTTTATAGGTTCACCTTGAAGATGTCCTTAACGTGCACAAATGCTGTGAAGCAAAGCGAGAGGCAGGGCAAGGTCGGCAGCGTTCTGATGTGCTGGGGCTCTAGTCAGCTGGCTCCATGCCGCCGGGCTGGGCAACCGAAGTTACACGTCCTATCGCACACCAGTCATGCAGGCCTTGCAACGGCAAGGGTCTGGACAGGCCAACCTCACCCGCGAATGCTATTTCTCGTCATTACGCGAGACTGTAGGAAGTCTCGCCGCGAGCTTCAACAATAGAGGGTTGACTCACTCGCGCCACTTCAAAAGAAAAATAGTGAAAAAGGATAGCCGCCGTGCCAGCCACCGGGCTAGCGTCAGGACTCTGTTCAAGTATTAGGACAGGTTGTAATTGAGATGAAATGAACCGGGGTCTAACTAGTTTTGTTTTTCCATTTTTTTTACCAGGATGTTTCTTCTCTTTTTCTTCTTTTTTTTGTTTCTTCACTCCTTTTTCATTTGTTTCTTCGATTTTATTTTTCATTGTCATTTTTCTTTTGGTTTATTTTGTTCTTTTTTGGGTTTTATTTTTTCCCTTTGATTCTACGTTTTTTGTATATGTCAACAACATTTTTTAATACATGTTTAACATTTTTTATAAAAAATTTAATATTTTTTAACACATAGTCAACAATTGTTTTTCTATGCACACTGTTCAAATGGTTGATTAACATTTTTTAAATATAATATTAGCATTTTTTGTATACACGATCAATATTTTTTCTATTCACACTTTAACTTTTTTCAAATGCTTGATTAAGATTTTTTTCAAATACATGGTCAAAAAATTTCTAATACATGGTCAACATTTTTTAAATGCTTTGTCAACATTTTTCAAATGCAAGATTAACATTTATTTGAATGCATGGTCAACATTTTCTCTGTACACATTTAACATTTTCCAAATGTTTGATTAACTTTTTTTGAAATGCTTGATTCATATTTTCATATACATGATCAAAAGATTTCATCATTTGTTTAGTACATAGTCAACATTTTTTCTACATACATTCAACATTTTTCATACTCTTGATTAAAAGATTTCAAATAATTCTTTAACATATTTTAAATACATGATCAACTTTTTTCACACCCATTTTATACATTTTTTTATACATGGTCAACATTTTTTCTATATACATTTAACATTTTTCAAATGCATGATTAACATTTTTTCAAAATATTATATGAAAATCATATTTTTGCAATATATATGTTTAGAATTTTCGTAAACTTAAACAAAAGTAAAAAAATCAAAAAAAGAAACCAAAAGGTCAAACAAAAAAGAGGCAGTGGCCTCGCGTGAGCTGGGCCGGCCCATTTAGGCCGCTGCCTTCAGTGAGACCTGACTCAAGGAGACATAGTCGTGCCCAATCCCTACTGCGTTCGGGTAGGCAAACCACTCATGTATGAGAAGAGAAGCCCCCTTTGCGTCCGGCCAAGACACAGACGACGTGGGCATCTGCACCATCCGACACGTGCGGCTGATGACAGGCGAGCCCAACCCACGTGTGAGTGCGGTCGAAATCTCCACCACATGATGATGGCCCGATGCTCCATCACTTAGGGCATGAGCTATGGAAGCGCTACAATGGTGTAGCCGCATTTTAATTTTTCTTCACCCGAAGAAAGCAGCATAAGATGACCTCATCTCAATGGACCCCAACCCCTCTCTCTCCTACTTCCCTCTTGCTTTTTACCTGAAGCACTCGGCTCCTCTGCAAGCAGAGCCCGTTTGCTCTGCGGAGCACCTACTTTACCTCCAACGTGTCATTCGAACATAGGCACTAGGTCTGAGGCAGCCTGTTGGCCATGCCCTTATGAACCCCCGAGGCAGGTCCCCGGGGTGCGGGGGACATAGTGAGGAGTAACATATACTAGTATCATGCATATGATACTAGTGTATGATACTACATCCATAGTGCATAGTATCATAAAGTAGTATCGTAGATGGTCTCATTTATTGCCATGCATGACACATAGTAGCATAACATTTATTATATTACGGTATCTACCTATGTTACTATGACCCTCTCTCTCTTCTTTAATTTCCTGCCACGTAAGCATGTTTGTGAGTCCCAAGTATATTATACTCCCTCCTTTCCGGTTTATAGGGCTTATCTCAAAATTTTAGTTTTTCCATTTTATAAAGCTCAATTTGGTTGTTTTCCATCACATGTTCAGATTCCAAGGGGCATTAAATCATTGCATGGAAGTACTAAGAGAAAATTGACCAATGCATGTAATTTATGCATGCATGCATTACAATTAATGCATTGGTAAACATACTTTTTTAAGAAAAACAAAAGCCTTAATTGGGTGCTTTTGCAAACTATAAAAAGTATTCCACCACTCATCATCTACCTTGGTTGGTGAGAATTTTGAATTGAACCTTATAACCGGAAAGGAGGGAGTACTAGTTATGTTAACCCCATTATGGCCAGCCTTATGAATCCCCGAGGCAGGTCCCCGGGGTGCGGGGGCTGCCGAGGCAAATGACCAGAAACTGTCGGCATGGAGGGCACTCTCATCCGTGAAAGCCCAAGGAGGGATACTCGAGCAGAATACCTCTGTGGACAAATACCATGCAACGCGTCCTTGCGTGACCCACTTACCCCGTCTACTTTGGCACCACTCAACACTCATCACATCTAGCAACCGCGTTTTTCAAAGTCCGCATGCGCGGTTTCAAAAAAAATATTTGCATGCGACAAACAATGACTGATGTATATGGGTTTGTAGCCTAGGGAAGAGAAGAGCTCACGAGCTTTCCGGAGTTTCCTTTTATAACGCAAGTTGATCACTAGCAACGTTATCAAAAGCCTATATAAGCTAGCCGAAATCGACTCCACTCTTCATCCAGTAGGCAAGTCGCCCTCTGAGTTTTTCATTCATCGAGTCGAGAACTCATAATTAAGCTACCTCGAGACTCGAGATCCATCATGGAGGTGGTAAGCGCGATCGTCAAGGTGGTGGAGGAGATAGTGAAGGCGGTGGAGACGAACCGGAAGAACAGTAAGAGCTGCCTTGACCTCGCCGACCGCGCGCGCACCGTCGGCGACATCATCCACCACCTCGACTCCTCCACGGCGAGCATGAGGAGCAGCAGCAGCGGCTGCACGGTGATGATAAGAGAGCCCTCGCTGAAGAGGCTGAAGGCCGCGCTCGACGACGCGCTCAAGCTCGTCGAGTCCCAGCAGCCGAGCGGCTTTGGCGGCGGGGTCAACAGGCTGATCACCAGCGGCAGGACGGCCGACAGATTCCAACGTGTTGAGGCGAGGATCACCGCCTGCGTCACCGACGTCGGCCTGGCGGAGCAGTTCGCCGCTCGCCATCGTGCCCGCCGTGCCAACAGGGGGACCGTCTCGGCACCCTCCCTTGCTCCGGAGCGTCACCACCGGAGCTCGCAGCCCGCCACGTCGCCGTTGCACCCGGACTCACAGCCCGCAGCCCCGCACCACCACCGTCGCAGGTCCGCACTAACACCAAATCAAGCGCGCGAGCTTGCATCAGCAATTAGCTCGCAGCCCGCACTACCACCGCGCGGGGCAGCAGCACCATAACTCTCGGCCGGCGACGCTGCTGTCTCAGCTCAGCGGCACCAGAGCTTTGCAGAGCTCGCAGTCCGTGCTACCACCGTCGCAGCAAGACTAGAAGCTGGAACGTTGATAAGCGATCCGGCTTGTGGCGAGGCGAGGTAAGCGGGCATGTATCGAAGGTACAGTTCGTACAGTACAGTACAGTAGTATAGCCGTCCAATGGACCCATGGTGTCCTGTCCTGTCCTGGAACTGATTCCCCATAGAACGTGTATGGGACTGTGTAACTAATAAGCCTGTGATGTTTCTCTGTTTTCATTTCGAGGAAAATGTGCACATGATGATGATTACGATGTTGCATTTGATCCATACCATGGGACTGTGTAGACTGACTGGCGTAGTGCTTGTAGAGCACCAAGCACTTTAGGGTGAGGCTACACTTCAGTTGACTGACTTTTTCGAATTGGCTCAGTCAAATTTTCGAACATCCGATCGACATCCGACGGCTCCCGGCCTTTCTTCTACCTCCATCTCTTCTCCTTCTCTAGACCGCCGCCCGGCCCACCGGCCGAACCGCCTGCGGCCAGCGGCGCTCCCGCGCGGCCTCGCCGCCCCGCCCTTCCCGAAACCGCCCCCACCGCCGGTCTAGCCGCCGCCCCCGGCCATCCCTCTAGGCCCGCCCGCGTTTAGTTTTTTCTCCGGCGAAGTGCACCACCGCCGTCCACCACTGCCGTCCACCACTGCCCCCACCCTGAACCCTAAGATAGATACCGGGATAGCCCTCCGACGAGCCCCTTCCTTCTCCTTCCTTACCTCTGGCTCACTCCAGCCAACTCTCGAAAACCGACTGACCCTATTTCAAAATCAGTTGATTGACATTTAGCTAAACTAAGCACTTTAATCACGAATTCGCGATACAACTGGACGAAACTGGGACTCTTAAGAGCAAGTGAAGAGAAGGGGATCGGCTACCTTCACCTTTCTTTTTTATGTACTAGTACATATGCCCCTGCGTTGCAACGGTCGGAAGAAACACAAAACCTGCAGCACGTGCTATGTTCCACTTTTAGTATCCAACTCCGGTGAACGTTACAAATAAGATTTGTCTCATCGCTAGTAACATTGTCAAACTGAAGTTCTTTCGTTGAAAGAAAAAAATACAGATATCTAGATTAAAAAATGTAGGACAAACTTTGTCAAGCTTGCAAAATTGGTTATGTTTTCTTGCTTTTAGCAACCTAATGTTAGGTGTGTAGATGATCTGAAAACTACGACTCCTCTGATTTGAAGATATAGAAAAATCTTGATTTAAGTACGAAGAAAACTTCTGCCAAACTTGGAGAACCTATTTGCAACCAGAGAAAATTTTGACGTGTAAGAGTCCACTTAGATGCGCCCGTGTCCATACTTTTTGTATTTTCATATGTGAATTGAATTTAATTGTAATGAAAGAAACAATTGACATGCGTATATTATTAAGGGGAGCCATCAACTCTTAGGTTATATATACAACAAAAGAGCTTGTGCGTTACAACGGTTATAAAATAAATTTTAGAGTTCGCATGATATTCGAGAGTTTATCAGTCGTGGTGAAAATACCGAGCTATATCTCTCAATCTGTCGGATTCTTCCTTGTCTTATCATGAATTCATATTTTATACTTGCCCACTTGAAAGATAAGATGACCGGTTAGACAATGAAGAGTTTACAATGTGTGGTGCTCTTTTGTTGATATGTTACCATCAACAATAAGAGCACACCGGCTGCACCAATGCGGCTACTTCCCTTGACACCATCATCAGGGCTCGATGAGGATCGGGATTGGGGCACGCAGAGCGGCGGGTGAGATGGTATGACGAAGGAGAGTAGCCACATGGAGGTGCATGGAAGGACCGACGACATGGTCAACATAGCCATGTCCACATCTCCCCCCCCTCCCCCAGCCGTTGTGCGGGGCGTAACAAGACATCGCCCCTCCTCTAGACACAGTTCGAGCAGAAGGCACCGTTGTTGTACTCTCTCAACTCTTCATCCCTCCCTCCTCTCTAGCTATCTCACCAACGACACCAGTAGCATCCATAGTCGAGGAATGTATTGATGATCAGCTAGTCGACAGTTGAGCCCAAAATAACGTTTTCCTTAATATGTATTTTTTTTCAATATTCCAGTCACTCATATTTTAATTATTGTAACTACTAATGTATTCGCAATATATAGTAGGCATGAGACACTAAACCATGGTAGTACTCGTACGAACAAGCATCAGCCAAGTAAGACGCAATTCCTAAAAAAAAGTTGTATGCACGCAAAGCACCATATCTAGCAACAGTCCATGTGTTTAAAAAAAAAGGAACAGTTCGTTTATAAAAAAGGCTTCCTTCGCACGCGACCTTATCTCAACCGAAGTGTGCATGCCTATAATGGTGCTATCTTAGGAGTGCCACATAGAGATGATCTCTTAGCACAATATGTCTCACCAGGTTTTTAGGAATTGCTAGTTATTGAAGATAAGGCTAAGAGATGACCTACACAGCTTCGTTCCTCTCTTTTATATACTCTCTTTATCCAGGATTTATGCTTCTTTTAAGCTCACCCTTGCTTGTTGATTCTTGCAATTTTCAACGTATATAAGTTAGTGGAATTGTATATGAGAGATCGATGTGGGACTATTATTCAGAAAGCAAATTCTACTTTTAACATAGGCAGGAGCTTGGTCGGTGGGCAGCTTCCTTAATTGCGGAATGATAGATCAAGAGAACGATCCCCCACATGCAATTCTTTTTTCCTGCCCCATGGCTCGCGGCTCACTCAAAGATTTGGCCTAGGCAACTTACAAACTATTTTTTTCGTTCGCTTCTCGAACGTAGGCCCGTGTACTAGTATAGATAGATGCAGGCGATGCACAAACCCACACGGAAACGATCGGAAGATGACATCAAAAATAGGTCCCTGAATTAGTACCACCTCGCATAAATAGAACTAGAAAAATTGCCCGTGCGTTGCAACGGGAGAAAAAATAACTCGTACACTCTCATTTTTGTACAGTATAAGATGTGTGATTAATTAGACCAATCGTAATCCCCGGACAAATGGCTTAAATATTCTGACTAATGTCTGTGTGGTTTCTTGATCATTGATGTTCTTTTATCACGCCTCGGGGAGATATCACATATGCCTTGCGTTGCAACGAGATTTTTTTGTCATATATTAAAATTTAATGAGAAATATATGTGCAAAATACATTAGCAGTTCATGGAAAAATTAATATATCAGTGATATCTTATAGAGTATGTACACTTCAGTGTCTATCCTCCCGCAAAATCAATTCTAAAATTCCACTGCTTGTGGATTTTCAAGCTTATAGTTGTACTTTTTGTGCTTGGCGATTTGATAAAGGTCTTTAATACTAAAATCCGCATTTATTTGCATGTGTTAAAAAAATCTACATGTTGAAATCCCATCCTACTGCTTCAATTTGGTAAATGATGAAATATAAGTAGACTAATTATTTTTTACGTGATCCCATATTCAAATTTTATTATCTCAATGTGAGTTATTCTTTTCTAAAAAGGAGTCTAGTTTCTTAGATCTACCTTGGTCATTATACCCGAATATGGCTATGTTTGTAGCAAAAAGGAAAAGACACTCAAATGTGTGGGTCTTTTTCATGTAGAGCATGCAAGTTTGGATGGGACCCGATTCAAATGTGTAGTTAATTTTCTCATGATGAGCATGCAGGTTTACATGTTTCCAGCAATTTTGTAACTGACCTGTACAGCTAGGTAAATCAACAACCACGCCAACTTCCCACTCGGGGCGGCGGCCAAGGTCCGGTTTAGTTCGTACGTCGTGAAACATGCCTAAATCCCAGCGGCTGTGGCGGAAGCATCATTCTACGGCGATGGGAGGAGATCAGATCAGGGCGGCCGCCGGAGGTAGCTGGTGACACTCGTATGCAACAGGCGCACAATCACGTCCTAGTTGGTTCTGCCGTGTTGTGTTGACAGCGCATACGTGGCTGGCTCCGATCCTCACATCCATCCGCCTCGTCAGATCCGTGTTCTCGCCTCCTTACTCCAAGGCCATCTCGATTCCTGCTGCATAGAGGCCTCCTTGCTCCCCCATCCGACCTCGTTGCTCCCTTTCCTCAGATTAGATGTGCCAGCTTGTTGATTTTCTGAACCCACGTATATTTAAGAAGATGTGATTTGTTGCCGAAAAGCGATGTGGTACTATTCATTAGAAGGCGAACCTTATTTTCTATTGGATATGTGATCTAGTTCAGTTGGTGCCAGCGTTAAACTTTGAAGAAGAGGTCTTGAGTTTGATCCCACTTCACGCGGCCAACTTTTTTTAATGCACTCTGAAGGCCCACGTTAATACATTTGGCCCAGGTCGTATCTGTATGAAGCTGGCTGAGGCCCAGGCACCCAGCAACGCAAGTAAAATCGAGATCAAGCAGCGATTAGTACCACCTCGTGCGTGACCAAAATAGAACGAGCGTACCGCCGTACGTGACCAAAACCAATTGAAAAAAAAAAATCTGATGACGGGACGAAACCAAGAATATCACCTTGCTTTAATAGTAGGTATAGATAAATATAAAATCACCTAAGCGGGACGAAACCAAGAATATCACCTTGCTATATTAGTAGGGGTATAGAAAGAAGAGGCTACCTTTACCACGTGTGAAGAATTATTTTTTGGACAAAGGGCGTGCTTTCTTAATCCAGAATGTAGCAACAAGCGGGTACAAAATCATGACAAGCGACACCTGATCTCTACATAACTAAAATGCACACGGCCAAATTTTAACGGTCTAACACAAGTAAATAAAAAACTGACATATTAGCAACAATAGAGTCATATAACTTGTAACGCCCTCGATGCAGCTATATCTCCTACGTGTCGAAGCACGACTTAGAGGCATAACCGCATTGAAAGCAATGTCGCAAGTGAGGTAATCTTCACACAACCCATGTAATACATAAGGGAAAAAGATACATAGTTGGCTTACAAACGCCACTTCACACAATACATGAGTAAAGCATTACATCATATAGATACCATCAAGGTCCGACTACGGAACCAAAATAAAAGAAGACTACCCCAAATGCTACACAGATCCCTGATCGTCCCAACTGGGCTCCACTACTGATCAACTGAAATGAAACAACACAATGAACAAGATCTTCATCGAGCTCCTCCTTGAGCTCGGGTGCGTCACCTGCACAGTTTCATCGGCACCTGCAAACTGGTTTTGGAAGTATCTTTGAGTCACCGGGACTCAGAAATCTCACACCCGCGAGATCAAGACTATTTAAGCTTATAGGTGGGACAGGGTAGTGAGGTGGAGCTGCAGCAAGCGACTAGCATATATGATGGCTAACATACGCAAATGAGAGCGAGAAGGGAAGGCAAAAGCACGGTCAAACAACTATGATCAAGAAGTGATCCTGAAACTACTTACGTCAAGCATAACTCCAACACCGTGTTCACTTCCCGGACTCCGCCGAGAAGAGACCATCACGGTTACACACGCGGTTGGTGTATTTTAATTAAGATCAACTTCGGGTTTTCTACAACCGGACATTAACAAATTCCCATCTGCCACATAACCACGGGCACGGCTTTCGAAAGTTCAAACCCTGCAAGGGTGTCCCAACTTAGCCCGTGATAAGCTCTCGCGATCAACGAAGGATATTCCTTCTCCCCGGGAAGACCCGATCAGTCTCGGAATCCCGGCTACAAGACATTTCGACAGTAATAAAACAAGACCAGCAAAGCCGCCCGATGCGCCGACATCCTGATAGGAGCTGCACATATCTCGTTCTCAGGGCAACACCGGATGAGCAGTCCGTACAACTAAAACCAGACCAAAAGTTTCCCTGAGGTGGCGCTGCAAAGGGCTCTAGTTTGGACCAACACTTAGACAAGCATTGGCCCGGGGGGCTAAATAAAGATGACCCTCGAGAGAGCGACTCCCAAGGGAAAAGTAGGTGGTGGTGAGGCAAATGGTAAAACTAAGGTTGGGCCTTGCTGGAAAAGCTTTATTCAAAGCGAACTGTCAAGGGGTCCCATAAATCACCCGACCGCGTTAGGGACGCAAAATCCGGGAACATAATACCGATATGACGGAAACTAGGGCGGCAAGAGTGGAACAAAACACCAGGCATAAGGCCGAGCCTTCCACCCTTTACCAAGTATATAGATGCATTAATTAAATAAGATATATTGTGATATCCCAACAAGTAAACATGTTCCAACAAGGAACAACATCTCCATGCTCCAACAAGGAACAAACTTCATCTTCACCTGCAACTAACAACGCTATAAGAGGGGCTGAGCAAAAGCGGTAACATAGCCAAACAACGGTGTGCTAGGACAAGGTGGGTTAGAGGCTTGGTTTGACAATATGGGAGGCATGATAAGCAAGTGGTAGGTATCGCAACATAGGCATAGCAAAAGAGCGATCAACTAGCAAGCAAAGATAGAAGTGGTTTTGAGGGTATGGTCATCTTGCCTGAGATCCCGCAAGGAAGAAGAACGAGTCCATGAAGAAGACAACCGGACGCAGTCGAACGAATCCTCACAACTCTGGAACGAAACCGAAGCTAACGAGAGAAACAATCCGGAAAGAAACAAACAACATAGTAAACAACCATAACATAAACATGGCATGATGCACAATCAAGTATGATGCATGTCCGGTTTAAATATGCATGGCATGGCAAAGTGCAACAAACAACACTACAAATTAAGTGGAGCTCAATATGCAACGAGTTGCATATTGACGAAACTCAACATTCCAGTTATTTAGTTCGCTCTCGTTTATGTACCCAACAAAGTTAAATGTTGATTAATATGGCAAGAGGTGAAGCATAATTAATCTAACCTTTTAGGCAAGTTTAAATGAGACAGGAAATAACAACAACAATTCTGAAAAATTCTCATGTCCATATTTTAGATTTGGTACTGTTCTGCCCTAAACCATATGTTAGAGTTGTTAAACATGCCAGAAGAGTGCACCATGTTAAACTAGGCATTTTTCTACCCCATTTACATATAAAGTTTATTTAAATCCGAGCTATGGTTATTTAGTTATGAAGTAAATCATTTTAGCATGGCATAGGAACAAATTAATGTAAACAGCAGTTTAAACATTTTAACCTGGGATGAAAGTGGCATATTATTAATCTACACAAAATTCTAAGCATTTTACATATATAATTTATTTAGATCCGATGCACGGTTGGTGAGTTATTAAATGCATGAACATTAGGGGTTTTTCTGAAAAACTGCAGTTCTCTGATTAAGTGGCAAACTTCGCAGCGCATGGAAAAAAATACATGGGCCGAATCTGACTAGGCCAAGTGTACAAAAGAGGGCCGGAGGGGCTGCTCACCCATGGGCTTTGGCCCGGTTCAGTGGAAGAAGACCGGCTGGGAGGAGGGGTGCGCTGGGCCGTGGCAAAGAAGCAGGCTGGGCCTGGCGCTTGCCTCGCTTGGTCAACGCGAGCGGACCTGCTCGTTGCTGCTCGAACGAAACAGAGGAGCGGCGCGGCGTGAAACAGGTCTGCGGTGGTGAGTAAGAAATGGAGGCGCAGGGGACGGAGGGGCGCGGGACGAGCTTGATCCGCGTGGCGGCCGGCCGGATCGACGAAGAGGATGGCGAGAGATGGAGTCGGGGCAGCGGAGGTGCAGGCAAGGATCTCGTCGAGGAAGAGGATTTGGCCGGAGACGATGGCTTGGCGAAGCAGGGGAGACTCGGGCAGCGCACGGGGAGGACCTGAACGCCGGAACCCGTGGCGATGAAGCCGTTTCCCGGTGGTGGCTTGAGCATCAGGCGGCATGGTGCTCCTGGTCGAGACGAAGCCGAGGATGGGCGCTGGCCATTGACGCGGTCATGCGCGAGCGGGACAGGACGCAGGGCGCCGGCGGCGAAGGACGGAGGGCGGCAACGACGAGGCACGACGGCGCAGGCGCGGGAAGCCGAGGTCTAGCAAGGGTCCATAGCGCGCGGGGTTGCTGCCTGGTGCTGCTCCGGCGAGCTGCGGCTCGCGGTCGACGGCTGGAGCGAGCGCTCTCGCTCGGGAAGAGCTCCTACGCGAGAGAGATGTGTGAGAGAGAAAGAAGGACGGGGAGGAGGGACCGAGGGAGAGGGCACGGTGTCGGTCTGGTGCTGCTGCGGTGGCCGGCGAAGCAGAGCCCGACGGGGGCTCCAACGGCAGAAGGCGAGGCCGGCGGGGTGCGGAACGGACGAGGCGGAGGCGCTGGTCAACGCTGCTGCTGCTACTCCGGCGAGGAGACGAGCTGGTTGGTCTCGGGATGAAATCCAGAGGGGTTACTGGTTGGCTCGAGGAAGGAGAAGGCTGCGGCTGGATCGATGGGATGGATGGGACAGGGAAGGATGGGCACTGCTCTCGTTGGTGGGTGGATGAAGACGAGGTGGATCGGGATGGATCCCGAGGAGTAGAGTGGCGGCGGCGCTAGGGATGGGACAAGTCCCCTAATTTCTAGGGTTTGGCCAAAATGGACTAGGGGGATGAATATATACATCACGGGTTAGGTTAGGGGTTATCTCGTCCCTCCGATTAAAATCGGACGGTCAGAAAAAAATAGTCTAGGAGTCCAAATAAGAAAACGGTGATGTTTTGTAGATGTTAGGGGATGATCCGGACCCAACGGTGATGACTATCCGGGTCAGGTTCGGGACAGCTTTTGGACGCGCGCGCGAGGGGGTTTTGCGCATTGTGCAAAGAGGCTCAAACGGCCGGACAACAAAAGAATGGTTGATCTCGAAAGGGACAACGAAGGCAACAGGGAAAAGCGGGAACTACGAACGGATGCAAGTTTTAAGAAAACATGACGGCAACGGAGTGCCGATGCAATGCAATGATGCGATGATAAATGCAACAAACAAATAAAACTCACGGCGGTCACGCAAAACATGGAAGGCAATTGGAGCGTCGGTCTCGGGGCGTTACAACACTCCACCACTACAAGAGGATCTCGTCCCGAGATCTAGGATGACACCGGAGAAAAGCGGAAAAGGAAGAGAAGAGGTAAGGCTAAGTTGATTCTTTGACAAACGAGCGAAACCACGAACCTTAGGTTGAACAGATTGAAAGAAAGAATACAACGAAGACGATCAAAGTTGAAAACACTCCGTTAGAAAAGAGGAACATGGGATACGGCGAGAACCAAGAGGTTAAGTGACAAGGTAGATATTGAAACCACTCCGGTTAAAACAAGATAGAGAAGGAATAAGAATGACATGATTTGGGCAGCACTCCGACTGAAAATGGAAGGGATTTGAACATGATCTTGACAAGATGGGAGGATACTTGCTGAAATTAACATCACACTGCCTCCGGAACTATTAAAAGAATGGCACAAGGGGTAAGAAAGATTTCATACGGCACTCCGGTTGAGAAGGGAGGCAAAACTAGCTAAGATGAGAGAGCTCGAATGAAAACATGACACTCCGATTAAATGGATAAGCAAAAGGAAAGAACATGATCCTCACAATTCGAGATGAAGAGTGAAGAGAGCAACATCACAATGCCTCCGGAAGAAAAATAGAAGATAGATCATTGGAATAAAGGAATGGAGAAGAAAATGACAACTTCTACCACAAATGAGTTTGGAAAGCACCCTTAAAAAGAAGAATAGAACGGAGTTGTTGGGAAATCAACAACGAAAAGCGCAAGCTTGTTGTGGGCTTATGGAAACAACTCAAAACTTAGAGGTGAATACATGCCACTATGGAAAACAATTGATTGCTTGAGAGCAACACGGAGATGAAAACTCTTTCACCGAGAAGAGAAGGAGAAACTTGGATCATTAATAAGCACCATAATTAGCAACATTCCTTAGGGAAGGCTTTAGGTGAAATCTTTACCAAGATAACTCCAATGGAGGGATTGATAGGTTGAAAATATGTCTTGATCGAAGAGAAAATGATGGATTTAGATATGTCACTCTTGAGAACTTGTGAATCATGAAACATGAAGGGAAATTATCAACAATGGCATAACACCACCTCAAAAGATAAGGTAGAAAGAATTGCACTTCGGAATGCAAGATGATGAATGATTGAACTCCTCAAGACAAAACATGTGTTGGAACACCATGTTTATTTTAGAGTATAGCTTGGCGGATCTTAACTCCGAGAGAAATCTTGACGAACAATTGGAGAATGAAAAGGGTCCTTGATAAGCCACCATGTGAACCTTCCATGAAGAACTCCGGTAAAACAAGGATGATAGAAAGAGAGAGAAGTTGAAAACACAAGGTGAAACCTTGTAATGCTTTAGATGTATCTCCGTGATGATATAATTGCGAGAGCTTGGAACCCCGGAAAAGAAAGATGAGCTATTGAAACCAAGGATTTGAAGAACCTCCGGAATAGGGAATTGAGTTAACTCGATGAAACAAGAATAAGAATTACATTATGCTTATCCTTCACCAATTAAATTGATGACAAGTAATGGATTTGACATACCAGTTATTCTCGTAGAAAGGATCAAGAGAGATATATCACAAACTTGGGAAAATTCTTCAACGATCCGCCGGTAGGATTTGGAAAGAACGAATTAATTGATATGATAACAAAGGAAGAGGAATGTTGAAAGAACCACCGTAAAAATTGAAATGAACAAAGAAAAGATAAAGAAACACCGGGAAGAATTAGAAATCGAATAAAGATACTTGACAGAATTTAGATACGTGAGAACAAGAGATCATGAATCGATTAGAGGATATTTGAACGATCCACCGGTAAGATTTGAAGAACGAGAGCTGAATGTTGAGAACGAATAAATCTTTTGAAATGATGGCCTTCAGAGAATCAAACTGAAAAGACTCGTGAATTGCTCCGGATGGGTGAAAAGAATTCTCGCAATCGAAAACAATTATGAGAGGATGGCAACAAGCTTGAATCATGAATCTTTGGAAGAATGGGTAAGGATTTGGAGGAAAAACTCTTCTTCGGTATTCAAAATCCGAGAATGACAACGAGAAACACCACCGTGAATTGTTAAGATACTCCGGGATGAAAATTGGAAAGGTTGAACCAACGATGAAAAGAATTTGAAAGATCTTGGAGAAAGACATAACTGATGAAAATTCATTCCCACGTCAAACTTGGAAAAGAATTTGAGAATAACTCCGGGAAAGTTAGAAGAGTCGGGTAAGATCCTGGGAAAAGACCTGTGGGTTAGGGCCCACTCAAAAGAAACACCGTTGAAAGAATTTCTTAGGAAGAGAGATTGCACCGGTTGAATTAAATGGTTTGAATGAGATAGCATCCTCAAAAGAACTTGAGTGAATTGAGAATGAAAACTTGAATCTTCTGAGATATCTTCATCACTCCGGAACAAATGAATAGCGAGAGGTGAACGATTAAGAGGTGCACCTGTACGAGAAAAGCATTAGAAACGATGAAATGAATATGATCAACACTGAAAGCTTGAATTGGAATCCACCAGAAAAGAAAAGAATGACGAATGATGATCTTGAAGCTCCGTTAGAATCTTCATGAGAATCACCGGATAAGAAACATTGACGAAAAAAAATGGAGATTTCACAAGAATAAAATGGATACTTGATTAAGAAATCTGCGTCCTTGAAGAAATAAGGGCGGGAGGGCGGGAAAAACAAAGACAACTTGGAACGGATGAAGCAAACACCGTTGAGAAGAACTGATAATTGATCTTGCGAATGTTGAAGTGATCGGATCCACTTGAAGAGGGACACACCGGTTGGAAAATAATTGGCATGATAATCTTGATGATCAAGAGGGATTAGTATTTCCATAGAAATATGATAACAACATTTAGAAAAGGTATGGAATCAACACTTGACATCGAAGCAACTCGAATACCACAAATAAAACAACACAAAGGATTGGCTTGCAGAATAAGCCGGAACAAACATATGATAGATCCCATATCGTATCATGTGTCTGTTGGAAGGATATCCTACGAGATACTTGAATTCCCACTTATAAACTCCCGAAACTTTCTGGTTATGCAACCTGGTGTTGGGGATACAGAGGACACAAAATATATCACCCAAACTAACAATACCTAGATCCAGCTGTATCCATCCTTCAACACATAACCAAGAAACCTTCGGAAATCGTGTACCTCAACCTTTGAAAAGCATCCGTTATACGAGTTATGGCAATACTCCCGCACTCGCCTCAGTACTGGGCTATCAGGGTTATCTCACCAACAACTGTACAAAAGAGATTTTCGATGTCGGCGTACTAAACTCAGGTATTCCAGAACTGCAACGATAAAATTATGACGACAACACCTCAGATCTCAACTCCCCGGGACACTTCCACTAAACCCCTGCTGACAGGAGGCACCAAGACAATGTTGTCATCACAAAACCATCGGAACGATTCTAAGATACTCGCGTGATCCTAAATTTTTTTTTAGTGAAATTTGAGAAGAGAAGAGTCAAAACTCTACGTCAGGATGCCTTACCAGAGCGATGAGGAGACTGGGAAGTAAAAAGTATTCCTAAACTCTCCGATACATAATTCCTAAATGACTCAAAACATTTTTTCTAGACACAACTCGGCCGCTAAAAACGATCAATCAGTGGGGGCTCCTAAGGTCGGGGAAGGCTCTGATACCAACTTGTAACGCCCTCGATGCGGCTATATCTCCTACGTGTCGAAGCACGACTTAGAGGCATAACCGCATTGAAAGCAATGTCGCAAGTGAGGTAATCTTCACACAACCCATGTAATACATAAGGGAAAGAGATACATAGTTGGCTTACAAACGCCACTTCACACAATACATGAGTAAAGCATTACATCATATAGATACCATCAAGGTCCTACTACAGAACCAAAATAAAAGAAGACTACCCCAAATGCTACACAGATCCCCGATCGTCCCAACTGGGCTCCACTACTGATCAACTGAAATGAAACAACACAATGAACAAGATCTTCATCGAGCTCCTCCTTGAGCTCGGGTGCGTCACCTGCACAGTTTCATCGGCACCTGCAAACTGGTTTTGGAAGTATCTGTGAGTCACGGGGACTCAGCAATCTCACACCCGCGAGATCAAGACTATTTAAGCTTATAGGTGGGACAGGGTAGTGAGGTGGAGCTACAGCAAGCGACTAGCATATATGGTGGCTAACATACGCAAATGAGAGCGAGAAGGGAAGGCAAAAGCACGGTCGAACAACTATGATCAAGAAGTGATCCTGAAACTACTTACGTCAAGCATAACTCCAACGTGTTCACTTTCCGGACTCCGCCGAGAAGAGACCATCACGGTTACACACGCGGTTGGTGTATTTTAATTAAGATCAACTTCGGGTTTTCTACAACCGGACATTAACAAATTCACATCTGCCACATAACCGCGGGCACGGCTTTCGAAAGTTCAAACCCTGCAGGGGTGTCCCAACTTAGCCCATGATAAGCTCTCGCAATCAACGAAGGATATTCCTTCTCCCCGGGAAGACCCGATCAGTCTCGGAATCCCGGCTACAAGACATTTCGACGGTAATAAAACAAGACCAGCAAAGCCGCCCGATGCGCCGACATCCTGATAGGAGCTGCACATATCTCGTTCTTAGGGCAACACCGGATGAGCAGTCCGTACAACTAAAACCAGACCACAAGTTTCCCTGAGGTGGCGCTGCAAAGGGCTCTAGTTTGGACCAACACTTAGACAAGCATTGGCCCGGGGGGCTAAATAAAGATGACCCTCGAGAGAGCGACTCCCAAGTGAAAAGTAGGTGGTGGTGAGGCAAATGGTAAAACCAAGGTTGGGGCTTGCTGGAAAAGCTTTATTCAAAGCGAACTGTCAAGGGGTCCCATAAATCACCCGACCGCGTTAGGGACGCAAAATCCGGGAACATAATACCGATATGACGGTAACTAGGGCGGCAAGAGTGGAACAAAACACCAGGCATAAGGCCGAGCCTTTCACCCTTTACCAAGTATATAGATGCATTAATTAAATAAGATATATTGTGATATCCCAACAAGTAAACATGTTCCAACAAGGAACAACATCTCCATGCTCCAACAAGGAACAAACTTCATCTTCACCTGCAACTAACAACGCTATAAGAGGGGCTGAGCAAAAGCGGTAACATAGCCAAACAACGGTTTGCTAGGACAAGGTGGGTTAGAGGCTTGGTTTGACAATATGGGAGGCATGATAAGCAAGTGGTAGGTATCGCAGCATAGGCATAGCAAAAGAGCGAGCAACTAGCAAGCAAAGATAGAAGTGATTTCGAGGGTATGGTCATCTTGCCTGAGATCCCGCAAGGAAGAAGAACGAGTCCATGAAGAAGACAACCGGACGTAGTCGAACGAATCCTCACAACTTCGGGACGAAACCGAAGCTAACGAGAGAAACAACCCGGAAAGAAACAAACAACATAGTAAACAACCATAACATAAACATGGCATGATGCACAATCAAGTATGATTCATGTCCGGTTTAAATATGCATGGCATGGCAAAGTGCAACAAACAACACTACAAATTAAGTGGAGCTCAATATGCAACGAGTTGCATATTGACGAAACTCAACATTCCAGTTATTTAGTTCGCTCTCGTTTATGTACCCAACAAAGTTAAATGTTGATTAACATGGAAAGAGGTGAAGCATAATTAATCTAACCTTTTAGGCAAGTTTAAATGAGACAGGAAATAACAACAACAATTCCGAAAAATTCTCATGTCCATATTTTAGATTTGGTACTGTTCTGCCCTAAACCATATGTTAGAGTTGTTAAACATGCCAGAAGAGTGCACCATGTTAAACTAGGCATTTTTCTACCCCATTTACATATAAAGTTTATTTAAATCCGAGCTACGGTTATTTAGTTATGAAGTAAATCATTTTAGCATGGCATAGGAACAAATTAATGTAAACAGCAGTTTAAACATTTTAACCTGGGATGAAAGTGGCATATTATTAATCTACACAAAATTCTAAGCATTTTACATATATAATTTATTTAGATCCGATGCACGGTTGGTGAGTTATTAAATGCATGAACATTAGGGGTTTTTCTGAAAAACTGCAGTTCTCTGATTAAGTGGCAAACTTCGCAGCGCATGGAAAAAAATACATGGGCCGAATCTGACTAGGCCAAGTGTACAAAAGAGGGCTGGAGGGGCTGCTCACCCATGGGCTTTGGCCCGGTTCAGTGGAAGAAGACCGGCTGGGAGGAGGGGTGCGCTGGGCCATGGCAAAGAAGCAGGCTGGGCCTGGCGCTTGCCTCGCTTGGTCAACGCGAGCGGACCTGCTCGTTGCTGCTCGAACGAAACAGAGGAGCGGCGCGGCGTGAAACAGGTTTGCGGTGGCGAGTAAGAAACGGAGGCGCAGGGGACGGAGGGGCGCGAGACGAGCTTGATCCGCGTGGCGGCCGGCCGGATCGACGAAGAGGATGGCGAGAGATGGAGTTGGGGCAGCGGAGGTGCGGGCGAGGATCTCGTCGAGGAAGAGGATTTGGCCGGAGACGATGGCTTGGCGAAGCAGGGGAGACTCGGGCAGCGCACGGGGAGGACCTGAACGCCGGAACCCGTGGCGATGAAGCCGTTTCCCGGTGGTGGCTTGAGCATCAGGCGGCATGGTGCTCCTGGTCGAGACGAAGCCGAGGATGGGCGCTGGCCATTGACGCGGTCATGCGTGAGCGGGACAGGATGCAGGGCGCCGACGGCGAAGGACGGAGGGCGGCAACGACGAGGCACGACGGCGCAGGCGCGGGAAGCCGAGGTCTAGCAGGGGTCCATAGCGCGCGGGGTTGCTGCCTGGTGCTGCTCCGGCGAGCCGCGGCTCGCGGTCGACGGCTGGAGCGAGGGCTCTCGCTCGGGAAGAGCTCCTGCGAGAGAGAGATGTGTGTGAGAGAAAGAAGGACGGGGAGGAGGGACCGAGGGAGAGGGCACGGTGTCGGTCTGGTGCTGCTGCGGTGGCCGGCGAAGCAGAGCCCGACGGGGGCTCCAACGGCAGAAGGCGAGGCCGGCGGGGTGCGGAACGGACGAGGCGGAGGCGCTGGTCAACGCTGCTGCTGCTACTCCGGCGAGGAGATGAGCTGGTTGGTCTCGGGATGAAATCCAGAGGGGTTACTGGTTGGCTCGAGGAAGGAGAAGGCTGCGGCTGGATCGATGGGATGGATGGACAGGGAAGGATGGGCGCTGCTCTCGTTGGTGGGTGGATGAAGACGAGGTGGATCGGGATGGATCCCGAGGAGTAGAGTGGCGGCGGCGCTAGGGATGGGACAAGTCCCCTAATTTCTAGGGTTTGGCCAAAATGGACTAGGGGATGAATATATACATCACGGGTTAGGTTAGGGGTTATCTCGTCCCTCCGATTAAAATCGGACGGTCAGAAAAAAATAGCTTGGGAGTCCAAATAAGAAAATGGTGATGTTTTGTAGATGTTAGGGGATGATCCGGACCCAACGGTGACGACTATCCGGGTCAGGTTCGGGACAGCTTTCGGACGCGCGCGCGACAGGGTTTTGCGCATTGTGCAAAGAGGCTCAAACGGCCGGACAACAAAAGAATGGTTGACCTCGAAAGGGACAACGAAGGCAACAGGGAAAAGCGGGAACTACGAACGGATGCAAGTTTTAAGAAAACATGACGGCAACGGAGTGCCGATGCAATGCAATGATGCGATGATAAATGCAACAAACAAATAAAAGTCACGGCGGTCACGCAAAACATGGAAGGCAATTGAAGTGTCGGTCTCGGGGCGTTACATAACTGAAATTACACCTATATCGAAGGAGGTGGTGGATCGACCCGGAAATTATACTGCCATCCATGTTGGATAAAACCTCCATGGTCACCCAACCCAACTGGATAGGCACTGCCTTAAACAGTGGTTTGTACTTCGTTGGATGTAGCATAGACCAGGTATGCAAAGAATGCATACAACGAAATATAATCTACTCCCTTCGTTTTTTAAATATAAGTCTTTTTAAAGATTTCAATATGAAGTGCTACATAAACATGCCCTGGATATGGAGTGAGGTGTTTTGGTGCCCAGACTCATCTGCACCCGGTTAGAAAAAAATTCGTAAAAAAATCAAAATAGATTCAAAAAATTTCAAATAAAATTTGTGTGGTAGACAATTTTGTGAATTTTGTGCGTGAGGTCCGCTCCAAATTTCAAGTCATTTGGACATATGAGCAGCTCTCAGCAAAAAAGACAAATCGGACCAAAACAGTACATGAACAGTAAACATTTTTATAGACCCCCAATTTGTCTTTTTTGCTGAGAGCTGCTCGTATGTCTAAATGACTTGAAATTTGGAGCGGGCCTCACACATCAAATTGTCTACCACACAAATTTTATTTGGAATTTTTTGAATTTTTCTAGTATTTGTTTTGATTTTTTTTCGTCGGCGCGGGTGCAGAAATGGATTTTCGCTGGATATGTGTGTTGTGTAGTAAATTCAGGTTTTAATTATTACGTGCTGATGAGCATTGATACAAATTCCATATAAGATAGATTAAAGGAAACCTTTCCTAGAAGTAAAAGGAGTTTATAGAACCTTCAGCCAGGTAAGCACTGGCGGAGCTTCAGCAAGGCTGAATGGGCCATGGCCCGCCCAGTCTATAAAGTTTTATACAGTATACATCTAATCTTGGGACTTAAAACAGCAGCCCATAAGCTATGTTCTTCTTGTTGGCCCGACCATGTTTGGGCTGCAAGCTCTGCCACTGCGTGTAAGCAGATACTTCATAAAACCAGGGCATGATTTGGGACCTGATTATAATGCCTGTCTGAATGCTCTGCTTGTAAGTTGTAACAGTTAACTGCCTGCTGCTAATAAGTATCTGGATTTGAGGCTCTGGGGACAGATATTATCATGCATTTCTGACACGCAGCAATATTAAAAATTGCAGGACCGAATTCCCGGAGAACCCTTTGCTGCAAAGCCATCAAAAGATGCCGAGATGGAGAAAATAATGAGATCAATGTACGTAGGTTATTTTGGCTGTGATATGTGTAACTATATCCAAGAATACACGAAGATTGAAATCGGAAATTCAGTTTTGCTCCCGGGAGCATAGCCCAAAAATAAATTTTTGAATGTCAAAAAAACCAAGACAAAATTTTTATGTGATCTTAGTCACATACAAATGCTACCTGCAAATTTTGAGGCAAAAAGGTAAAGCATTTTGGCCTGTGCAAAAAAAAAATTTGAAGACCAAATGTCACCCCAAATTTTCTTTTTGACCAAGGAAACTGTGTTGCTCTGTTTCGCATGAAATTTATCAAGCATGCTTGTGACACTAACATGAACATCTACAAAAAGTTTCAGAAATTCTTTTTTGGATTTACTGTCCCGAAATTACACTATTGTTGATGACAGGGCATGCCGGGAGCCCCAAACATGAAGATGTACTCCAGAGACGATCTGATGAAGAACAATTTTGGGACGGAGGGAGTATGTTACTAGGGCTGGCTCCTCACAGTTCTCCTTAACTTCTCAGCCAAATATGTTTATTTGAACTGCTGAGGGTTAAATCATACTTTCTCTGCTCCTTCCAGGGAAACATCCTAAAAAACAAGGGTCCGCCAAAAGAAAGACCTGAAGCAACAGGTCGTGAAACAGATCAAGGATACCGGCAAGAAACTGAAAGGGCATGTGAGCAGGGTGTCCAAGGCGGTAAAGAATTGGTGGAAGGGGAAGAAGAAGCCTGCAAAGACCAGCAAAAGCGAGCTATGAGGAGTCGAAGAGGTACCGCAGGATCTCAAAGTGGTTCAGTAAATCAACCTTCAGTCTACTAGAACTTGGCTAGAGGACAGCTACATAAATGTGTACAATGATTTTAAGACGCTTTTAGTGTACACTAGTAGTCCCTCTGTAAACTAATATAAGAGCGTTTAGATCACTACTTTAGTATTCTAAACGCTTTTATATTAGTTTACGGAGGGAGTAGAAAGGAGTGGACTTCTGGAGTTGAGCCGGGATGGTTCATGGGAGGTAGTTTGCAAGTTAATTTATGCTCAGAAATCCAATTTTGGTATATGTGATACTATGTAAATGAACTGCCATGTCACTAAATTAGATCATTGGTTGTCTTATGGTTTCTATTATTGTTCTACATGGCATAATAACCAGCTGCTCATATATGCAAGTTCACTCTTCTCCACCCTCGTCGCCGCATTGACGGTGATGGCTGTGTTATCTCGTTTTGAAATCCTCCTCTAGCTTGAATCTCATCCTGATGGTGCTTGGAACGGTGTTTTGTCTCTGGCGGTCTTCATGGACAATGAGTTGGTTCCTTCTTGTTGTTGGTGCATAGCTACATGGGCAACATCGTCTTCTTTGACAACAACCTTTTCTTTCCAGCCTTTGCAAGCAAGGTCCTCAGGTTAGTCCTGCGCTGCATGTGTTAGAATTGTGTCGAATATTATTGTACAAGGTAGGTTACAATTGGACTTGGTTTTGGACTGTGTGTAGACAGGGTAGGAATCGTGTCCAAGTAGGACAGTTGTATCCTAGACCTCTCATATATAGCGGGGGTAGACACACGATGTAACCTATGCCAACATAATAGCATGGGCACGCGGGGGAGCCGGCGGCGTGTGCCGGCGCCCGGGCGGCCGGGGTGCGGTATTGTGATGGTGTCACGGGGAGGAGCGCCCGTAGTCAAGCCCCGGTGATGTAGCCATGATGGTGAACCTCGTTAACAAACCTCGGTGTCGTGCTCGTGTGATTGCTTGGTCCTCGATAGATCGACGGAAGGCCTCGGATTAATTCTAACAAGTGGTATCATGAGCAAGGTTCGATTCGAAGGCTGAAGATGTTGATTTAGAGGTGGAGCAGAATTCGTCGAATCAATCGGTGGTGGTCGAGACTTGCGACTGGAGAAGATTGATGCAAGCTGCGGGAGTACTGTTCGTGTCAGAAGCAATCAGAGGCAGTAGGCGGCGTCATCAGCGGTGTGCAGCGACTCGAGGCCGTCTCGGCGAGATGCGATGGGCAGCGAACAGTGCCAATTGGCGTCGAGGAGATCGATCGCTCGATCGAAAAAGAGGCGGCAACGCGGGCGGTCAGCAGGAGCGCTAGGGCACGCACGCATGGAGTCCTGATCGGTTTCGTGCGGTGCGTGTAGGGCGTGGCTGGGTGCTGCGAGGGCCAAGGCTGAGGGCGGCAGTCCAAGCAGCCTGATGGGCTGGCAAAGGGGCTGTTCAAGGGAGCAGGCCAAGGCGTGGAGGCCTGGTTCTGTAAGGGGAGCTGCTGCATGCGAGATTTGTTTAAAGAAAAAGAAGTCTGGTTCCGGAAGACTTTGCAGTGTGTCAGAACATGAAAATAGCTGCGCATACTGGATTAAGATTTTGAAATAAAGGAAAGAACAAGGAAGATAGCAAAGGTGGCCACGTGTGTTGTTTATTGTGGAGTTGACAGTTTATATTGAGCTAGTTGCTACACAGGCACAAGGCTACGAGGGACTATTTTTTTGGGATTCTTTGCTTTGCACATGGATCGGAGATGGCATTATGGCAGCAGGAGCGATGTTCAACACGAGCAATTAAACACGAATCAGGGACGATGACATGCGTATAAGCCTCAGAGGAGTCTGGAGCATGCCGTGATAGGATCATGCAAACACAGGGCGTCAATCAATGCACAGATGTGCGGGGCGAAGACGACGCAGGGTGGAGCATGGTTGCAGTCGAACATACACGGCTGGGTCGGACTAGACTGTCTGACGGATCGACGGGGATGTCGCTCAAAGCAGAAGACGGCGGTGATTTCAGCGACGACGACATAGGAGCGTGATGCTGATGGTGGCCGACTTCTGGGGCGTGGAAACACGTGGTGCAGGGCTTGAGGGCTTGTGCGGCTTCGACAGACTATTGCGTAGGGTTGACTCAAGACGGTGCACATGAGAGTTTGGAGTCGACAGGGCGCGGGAGGGTGGCACGTACAACCACCATGGAGTCATGTTGAAGGTGAAGCTGGAGTCAGACGGATGACTTCACTCTGTGCTGATGGAGGGGCTACGGCGTAAATGCATGGAGAGTCGAAGCCTATTTCAGCGGGATAGCGAGAGACACGTGGATCGGACTGGGGCCCAATGGTCTGATGAAGACGTGATACTCGGCATCGGTCGGTGATGATCGGTGGTTCTCTGCAGTGGGGGTTGAGGGAGTGTGGGCTAGCTACCCGGGAGACTCGACCAGGACAGCAGAGGCTCGACGCGGTGATAGCGGCGAGGCGTGCGGTAAGCACGGGACACAGCAACAGGCCAATGCATTGGTGGTCAGATATGTGGTCAGACAAAGTGTGCAGGGGTGCTGAAGCAGTGTTGACGAGTACCAGATTCAAGTTGGTTACTAGGTCTATTGGTGCCGGTTGATGGACATGAGTTGACCATGGAGAATCTGAGAAAGTGTCGGAAAGTCTGAAATTGTCAAAAGCTGAGAGAGTACATGGCCGTATATTTTGTGGTGTTCAGTGCACATGGCAAAGTGCGGATGACAAATACAGAAGGAGGCGGAGTGCTATAGCTATGAGACATGTCAAAGACTATCCGGGGAAAAGGGTGAGACAACTGTGAATTTGACTCAAAGTGACACATGGTGACGGTGAAATTCCTTCAAGTTTCAGACAGGCGGTCATGAAAGAGCGCTGATGTTGAGTTCAGGTAACTCTTATATGTGACACCCAATACGTGAGTTGTTCATTTTCACGCAGACAGTGGTCGGTGTGTGATGGTGTTGAACGGATTCTTCGGAAGCTGGGAGCACAAAATAGAGTATTGAGGAACTTAATTTTGCTCGAATATTGACTGTGAAGAAGACGAGAAGGGACTACAGTTGCAGGTGGAGTCATATGGAGTCTGGGAGTAGCAGCGGTGCTCATGGCGTATCTCAAGTCCAATGTACATGGAGGTTCGACGCACTGACGAATTCAAGGTGGTGGAGAATATTCGCCAAGGTGGAGTTTGTTAGAATTGTGTTGAATATTATTGTACAAGATAGGTTACAGTTGGACTTGGTTTTGGACTGTGTGTAGACAGGGTAGGAGTCGTGTCCAAGTAGGACAGTTGTATCTTAGGCCTCTCATATATAGCGGGGGTAGACACACGATGTAACATGTGCCAACATAATAGCATGGGCACGCGGGGGAGCCGGCGGCGTGTGCCGGCGCCCGGGCGGCCGGGGTGCGGTATTGTGACGGTGTCACGGGGAGGAGCGCCCGTAGTCAAGCCCCGGGATGTAGCCATGATGGTGAACCTCGTTAACAAACCTCGGTGTCGTGCTCGTGTGATTGCTTGGTCCTCGGTAGATCGACGAAACGCCTCAGATTAATTCTAACAGCATGATTATTTGCCTAGATCAGTGTGGTGCCCCTACTAGTATGCTTGGTGCAATTATCGATCGATCTCCATCTTACACGATGGTCTGCTACTGTGGCGACTCAATGAGGTTTCGATCCTCTACAGATCTTCGCATTTGTTTTAGCGGCTGAATTTCTTGATGTTGCCCATCGTCGAGAGAAATATGATATGATGGCACAACGATGACGAGTTCTGTTGCGATTTCGGCGAGAATTTCGGCGAATTCTTGGTTGTTCTTCCCCTTTTGTTCAGAGCTTTTGAAACCGGAAGTTTGGTCTTCCCACTCGTCCAACGCACGCGGTATATATGAGTGATTCTATTTTGGCGCCTACTAGGCGTCATCCGGATGATGTCCCGGGGAAATAAGCCGCCTTGCCCGTCGTTGGTTTCCGCTAATACAGTACTATCTGGGCCGCTGGATTCTTTGACGACTAGACCACAACACGACTTAAATCCCAACTTGCACATGTCTCAACGCGATATCCCCGCACCCGTCAAAACAAAAAAAACGCAAGATCACCGCACGCGCATACTTAGAGCATCAGCATTGTGTTCCATGACGATGCTCCATATATCAGCAAGCCATATGGCCGGTCACCTTACAGCAAAATGGCCGGCGTGCTTGCCATATATCAGCCACGGTAACAGCGCCGATGAGCTCCGGGGTTGAAGCAACGCCCCTAGTGCAACCATAACCTTTCAAGCGCCATTGATGCTCCGTTGCTGCACCGGCGATGCTCCGGCGACTCGGCTATGCTCCATTGCAGTGCCGGTGATGCTCCGACGGTTCAGCCATGCTCTGTTGCAGTACCGGCAATGTTTCAGTGGCCCGACAATGCTCCAACGGCTCAGCCATGTTCCGTTGCAGTACCGGCAATGTTTCGGCGGCCCGACGATGCTCCATCATAGCGCCGGTGATGCTCCTTCGCAGCGCCGTCGATGTTCGGCAGTCCGAAGATTGCTTCATCGCGGCACCGAGGATGTTCCGGCGGGCCGATGATGCTCCATCGCAGCGCTGACGCGCTCCATTGTATCAACATCGATGTTTTGGTGGCCCCAACGATGCTCATCGTGGCACCGGTGATCCTCTGATGACCCTGACAATACTGCGGCGGCCCAGCGATGCTCCATTGCAGCACCAACGTGCTCCGTTGTAGCAACAACGATATTCCCGTGGCCCCGATGATGCTCATCGTAGCACCGGTGATCCTCAGATGACCCGACGATACTCTGGTGACCCGGCGATGCTCCATCGCAGCACTGACTTGCTCCATTGTAGCAATGGCGATGTTCCCGTGGCCCCAACGATGCTCCATCGCAGCACTGACTTGCTCCATTGTAGCAATGGCGATGTTCCCGTGGCCCCAACGACGCTCCATAACAGCACCGATGATACTCCACAAAGCTCCATTGTAGCAACGACGATGTTCCGACGGCCCGACGGTGCTCATCGTAGCACCACTGATGCTCCGACGACCCAGCAATGCTCCATAACAGCACCAGTAATGCTCCGCAAAGCTTCATTGCAGCAACGACTATGTTTCGGCGGCCCTGATGATGCTCCATCGCAGCATGGTTGATGCCCCGACGGTCGACGATGCTCCGTAGCAGTATGGGTGATGCTCCACAAAGCTCCATTGCAACACGGGCGATGTTTTCGACGGTCCGACAATGCTCCATCGTAGCACCGGTGATGCTCCGGCGGTCCGATGATACCTCATCATAGCAACTGCAACGTGGGACATGTTGTGAAGGCTGGAACGTCGGTGATATTGCGACTGCAACATGAGTGATGTTTTGCGGCGACAGGTGTAACTTGAGACAGGTTGTGATTGCAACATGGAACATGTTGCAATGGCCACAACATTGGCGATATTGTGTGACGATGGCTGCAACTTGGGAAAGGTTGTGTTTGCAACGTGGGACATGTTGCAATGGCCGCAACATTGAGATGTTGTGTGGCGATGAGTGTTTGCAATGCCGGCCTAGTTTAAAACCTCCTGAGCGCAACATAGGTCATGTTGCAAATGGCAAGTGCAACATGAGTCATGATGTGAATGGTGGCCGCAGCTAAATGGCTAATGCGTCCAAATCAGACGACTGTACCGCGCGTCTTCCAATAGTTCTGGAGGCATCCATGTGTCAGCCGGACAATGAAATAGCGCGCGCCAGAAAAGCTAGTGGCGAGCCGACTTGTAGTATTGCATGTCCAATTTGCAATAGCACCCACCGACCACCCAGCGCCACACGCGTGTGTTTTTACAACTGGTTAGTCTTATAGCATACGTTGAGTGTATGCAGTAGCGTCACCCATCCTTCTAGCGTCCGCGTTACTGACTTTCTTATGTAGCAAATATCTATTTTGATCGTTGGAAAATATCAATTAAAAATATATTACACTTATGTAAGCTTTTTGACACAAAAATAAAACAGGCGAGCCAAACACTTGTATCACACAAAAAAACACTCTGCAGCAGGGACTATATTTGCATCAGACACTATGTTGGCCTTGATTGCATTGTGAACTTTTCATTTGCGGGAAAATTGCTGTTACTAATGGACAATGGTCAGTGCTAATCTATGTAGAGCTAGCTTCTTCAGAACGGTTAATGCATGCAGCATGTAGAGCCATGCGGTCAACTCAGTAAAGGAAATAGGCTGACGCCCATGGGAGTGAAGTGCAGATGAGAGAGAGTAGCAGCAGTAGCGGTGTAGGCGCATGCGGGTGCGGGAGTTAAATAGTAGGAGCAGATTCTCTCGAAAGAAAAAAACAGTAGCAGCAGCGGTCTCACATGGGCACGCAGTTGTGAGACACAATGAACGAGCGGGGAATCAGCTGGAATCACAGACACGTGGCGGCTTGCGGAGGCGGCTTACGCCTGGCTGAAATCAGCCGGATGATTACAAACGTTTTCCTTCTATTTTCCGAGCAACCTGTGTGCGTTCGCCGTGCAAACCAACGGCGGCGTCACTGATAGCTCGAGATTTATAATACTGATGATTCATCTGTAAGCTACCTCATCCCTTATAAGAGCTGTTTTACGGTGATTGGGTTAGTACTCGGAGTACTTAGCAGTACTTACATGTCTGATCACGTCTGATTTTTATTAGCCGTCAGATCTTGCGGAGAATTTTAATTGATTAAATTTAATATGTTAATTGCGATAAGGGCATAATGGTCCAGGGGGAAATATCTTTTCTTGAACCGATCATCTGAGGACCAGATCCATGTCTACTCGATCCAGTTCAGAATCCTCCTTCGATCTATTCGTCGCCGCTCGCCGCTCCTGACCTTCTCCGTCCTCGACCTGCCCGGCGAGAGGAATAAATTCATCGTCCTCGTCCTCCACCCAACCAACCCCAGCCCCCCATGCCGTCACCAAAAAAGAAGAAGGTCGGATCTGCACCGGCTGAATCGGCGGCGACCGCGGCGGGCGATCCCATCTCTTCGCGCGTACCATCCTTAAGGTATGAATTCGGCTTGGCATTCTGCTCGTTCTCTTGGCCGTTGCGCCCCTCCACCGTGCATGCAGTACAACCTCAACCCCACAAGATCCGGGTACGGACTAAAACAACGAATGGAAAGCTTCATCGTGGCATAGTTTCTCTTGAGCTAATCGCATCATGTTTGTTTAAGTAAGATGTTGAGGGCATTGCTTACTTCCTTTGGTACCGCAGAAAAAAGTGACTTACTTGACGTTTGAGATGAGATATACTAAAGGAAGATGAGATACTGGTTCCATAGTTCACTTAATTTAGTTTATTAAAGTCATCATCACTTTAGGTTTGCATAACGCATGAAATATAGTTTAAAGGAAGATGAGATACTACTTGTTGGACGTTGATGATTGGTTTCCCTCACATGTCAAACCAGCAAAGTCTTTTCCATGCACTTGTCTTTGCCTATGAGCTATTTTACACCTGCAACATTGATAAACAGAAACATGTTGATGATTGGTTTCCCTCACATGTCATATGCAGGAAGACATGGCGTATGCAAGTGATGAGAGTATGTTCGAGTATCTAAATGTTGTCAGCAAGATGTTTGATAGTGAGGCTGAAGGCTATGAATTCTACAACAAATATACTCCTGAAAAAGGATTTAGTGTGAGGAAAAGCTACGTTGAGTGGGATGGATCCAACAAATACATAATTTTAAGGAAAATTGTGTGTAGTCGTCAAGGGTTTCGCGAAGAGAAGTACATGAAAAGAAAGATGGAAGATAGAAAGAGGAGGCCACGAAGTTTAACTCGTGTTGGGTGTAATGCTAAATTGTTCATTACGAGACAGGAGGAAACCGGTCGGTGGTTTGTCAAGGATTTCATCGATGAGCACAGCCATCCTCTAGCCCCACGGGATCTTTATTGTCTGCTGCGTTCGCACAGACGAATTAGCGATGAGCAGAAAGCGGACATTGTGGACATGGAAAAATGTGGGATCCGCAAATACCGTATTATGGATATTTTGTGCTTTCAATACGGTGGATTTGATAAGGTTGGATGCATAAAGAGGGACATTTATAATTTCTACCATGCTAATAAGCAGGAGATAATCAGTGCCGGTGAAGCTAATACGGTTATCATGCACATGATGGCGAGGCGAGAGCGAGATGTGGATTTTTTCTTCAAGTACTTGGTAGACGAGCATGGCCATCTGAAGGGACTGTTCTGGGCTGAAAGTCAATCACGACTTGACTACAAGGCTTTCGGAGACGTCATTGTTTTCAATAGCACATACAGAACCAACAAATACAATCTGCCATTCGTGCCGTTTGTCGGGTTGAATCACCACCGCAGCACTGTTATATTTGGCTGTGGTATAATTTCTCATGAAACAAGCCAGGCATACGAGTGGATGTTGCGGACCTTTTCTGATTGCATGGCACATAAGCATCCGATATCTGTGATCACAGATGGGGACCTTGCAATGCAGAGAGCAATAAGGGTGGTCTGGCCAGACTCAAACTATAGACTATGTATATGGCACATTCAGCAGAACATTGTACGCCATCTGCATGATGACGACGTAAAGGACGAATTCAGATCTTTCATTTATGATACTTCTTTCATTGAAGAGCATGAGATAAAATGGATACAATTCTTACAACGGAATAAAGTAAACAGTGAGGAGCCTTGGCTGCATCAGATGTATCAGATGAGAAAGTTGTGGTGTGCTCCATATCTTGAGGGGCGTTGTTTCCTAGGATTGAGCAGCAACCATAGGAGTGAGAGCTTGAACTCTGTGCTACATACGCATCTTGAGGGTAAGATGTCGTTGTTTGAAATGCTAGAGCACTATGAGTGTTGCCTTGCGTCGCGACGGATTAACGAAGCTCTCGATGACGTCGAAGCCTTGCAGTCCGTTCCATTTACAGAGGAAAATGCTTCGCCGCTTGAGAAACACGCCGCAACAGTTTTCACACCTAGTGTCTTTAAGATGGTCTTATGGAGCATAGATGCTGTCAGCAAATGTCAGATCAGAGAGATACTAGATGGATCAGAAGATTCCACTTATGTTGTGTCCAAGCAAGAAAGAACGGATAAAAAGTTTGGAGTGCGCATTGAAGAGCAAGGAGGTCTTTTGCACAGGGTGAGTTGTTCTTGCCGTAAGCTGGAATGCGCAGGCACACCATGTTCCCACATTTTTTACATATTGGGGATTTTAAAACAAACAATTCTGCCCGGTTGTTGCGTTCCCACTAGGTGGACTATGAATGCAAAATGTGCATACGCACCTACCAAAAAAACCAAATGTATGACTATTCGGTAAGCCTACAGAGGTACTGCGAGTTGCGGAATTGTAGTCACGCCGCAAGTTTCAAGGCATGCCACTCTGATGAGGACTATCACCGTCTAAAGATGCTTTTGCAAGCACAACATCATGACAAGCAATCAAGTTTTGAACAAGCTGACAACAATGAGTCAACTAATGCTCAGCATAACAGCATTAGGTTTGGCCCGTTGATGCCGCACTCGCAGAAAGTTGATAAGGTTCTGGATCCCGTGCATGTGCCAGGACGAGGTGCACCGAAGAAAAGGCTGCAGGCAAAGACAAAGAAGTCAAGATCACAGAATATCTGTGGCTATTGCAAGAAACCAGGTCACAATCGATGTAAATGCGCTAAATTGCTAGAGGTACGAAATATGTTCATATTTATTTTTTGCATGTGTTTTACTCATAATTGATGTCCATGTGATTTATTGTATTCTTCTATGTAGGATCTCGAGGCTGAACTGTGATATCTACATACAGCATGAACCGACGATGAGCCAGAGAAAGTCGTGTGCCATTCAGCTTTGAGTGACGTGGTCTTTACATTCTATTTCATCGTGACAGTAATTTAGTGAAGTGCGGTTGTACTGCCATGTTACTATATTAGTTCGACATCTTTCGTTTCCATTTTTTGTGTGTATCATTTGATGTCCAACTTTAAGAATGATGATGTATTTCGACAAATTGGGCACTATGATTCTTCACCCTTACTATGGTTGTCATGCATATTCATAATCATCATGCATATTCTTAATTTACAGAGCAATAATGACTGACGTATTTTTTTAAAAAGCGGGGCCCACTGGGGTGTGCTTGGAAATCTTTGAGAAACCTCCATGCACGTTCATCTTCGCTGCATGCAAATTGGGCGGCAGCCGCTGTGCCAGTAACTGTCAAGGCCTTGATGAATCACTATTCACATGCAGGTCCCCGACTCTTGCATGCAGGTCCCCGACTCTTGCATGCAGGTCCCAAATTTTCTTGTACATTGTGACCCACATGTGCCAAACATGTGTATGAAAGAAAATTTTGAAAAAAATTATTTCACAATGCCCCCTTGAGGCATAGACCGATGTTTTCAGCAGTCAGTCTAGAGGGCTTTATAAATTCAAAAATACAAAAAAATACAAAAACTTGGAAACCTAGTTTTGTTTGTGGAAGAGATCATGTGTGCCAAAACTGAGGTGATTTGGAGGTGGTCGAAAAAATGCCCGCATTCCGGAGGGACCATTTGGTCTAACTTAAGCCAGTTTTTGAAAAATTGTGAATTTTTTCACCACCTCCAAATCACCCAAATTTTCTTGTACATGGTGACCCACATGTGTATGAATGAAAATTTTTAAAAAATTATTTTACAATGCCCCCTTGAGGCATAGACCGATGTTTTCAGCAGTCAGTCTAGAGGGCATTATAAATTCAAAAAATTCAAAAAAATTCAAAAACTTGGAAACCTAGTTTTGTTTGTGGAAGAAATCATGTGTGCCAAAACTGAGGTGATTTGGAGGTGGTCGAAAAAAATGCACATTTCTGATATTTTCATAGGTTACAAAATATATTATTGGACAGAATATAGACAGCAGCACACAGCAACAACACATTCATCGAATACAATAGAAGATTAGTCTCCGAATACAATTCATCATATTAGTCTCCGAATTGAAAAGACCGAACAAAGATAGAACATTACAAGTCTAGAAACCGTGAGTAGCGAGTTTGTCTTCACATTACAAGTCGATATCGATCATCTAAACTACCATCACATAGAAGAGAGTTGCGGTCATCACGATGACCATCATCGCGATGAAACTGGTCTTCATCCGGTTCCTCCAACGCTCCCTCCTCTCTCCCGCTAGATAGCGGGCGTATCTAGATTCCGCCTCCGCCCTAGTGGTGTACCCTTTGTAACTGTTACCGCTAAAACGGTGAACCTGCCTCCAACACTCCTCCCAGTCGTCGTAGACTCCGGAAACCTTACCCTTGTACACGACATACGACGGAATCTCTATGCACAAGCCAAACAACAGACAATACATAAGCAATACATAAGTATGCAACAAAAGGATCGGAAGAGAAAAGTAAGACATTAATAGCACGATTCATGGTCCTACTAATAAATAGCATCGATTACATCTAAGTTGAACGACTGTCCAAACCAAAGATACATACAATTCATTAAAGTTTAATTACAACATGAGCCAATCAATGTTTCAGAACTACAGATAGCATCACTACTTTCGACTCGACTCATGGGACCGGAGTGTGGATGAAGCCGCCGTCTGTCGTGATGGTCATGAAATCGCGGCCGTTGTCAGCCTGGATTTGTAGCGTTGTGTCTATCTCACTGCACAGAACACAGAATGTTAGAAAAAAAAGAACGATCGAAATCTAAGAAATCATATGTTACGGGGCGGATGATCCTGATGTAGTTTTTCTACTACAATTCTCTCCAGGTAGCAAAATGCATGAGACTTTGGTGATGGAGAGGCAGATGGTGAAGATACAATGCAAAATCTGGTGCCATTTTGGCTGATGGTGAATATACAATGCATTAAAACTCTGGTGCCATTTTGGCTGATACTTTGTGCAATTTTGGTGGCATTTTTTTGGTGTTTTGGCTGATGTTGTTTTGGTGTTGTTTTGGTGCCATTTTGGATGGCTGCAGTGACTGTTTTGGTGCCATTTTTGATCTCTTAATATGGTTGTAGTGATCATTAAGTTTAGAGCAAAATATGGCTGTTATTTTTTTTGTTTTGTTTCAGAAACAGGACAAACCAAAGGGCCCACGTCTCCCCTCCAGATATTTCGAGGGCCAAAGGGCAGGACGTTTGATTTTTTGAGGCAACTCCCCACGTCTCCCCTCCACTGGCAACTCCCCACGACTCCCCTCCACTGGCAACTCCCCACGACGCAGGGAACTCCCCTCCTATTCCATTGCCGCTCCATCTTTCTCCCTCTGCCTCCCTCCTCATTCCATTGCCGCTCCATCTTCCTCCCTCTGCCTCCCTCTGCCTCCACCATCAAGCAACTCCCCTCTGCCTCCACCATCGCTGGCCAGGAGAGCAATGGTGGAGGAATTGTGGAGCAACTCCCCTCCGTCTGCCAAGAGAATGGCGGAGGCATCATGGAGCAACTCCCCTCCGTCTGCCAAGCATCACCTAGGTGAGGCGTCTGGCAAGGAGCCGCTGGTGGTCGACGGCGACGTTCCGGTCCCCGGGCAGAAGCAGGACTACACCGTGCCGCTCATGGTTGATATCCACCTGAAGAAGGAGAAGCTGGATGTCGTATGCACCAGCAATCCAGACGAAGCCGACAATCGGATCCGCGAGATCAGGAGGAGGCTCGGCGGCATGCTTTTTCGGTCGATCGGCGTTGATGTCGAGTATACCAGGGAAGACGAACCTCCGCAAATGGCTGCAGTTCTGCAGTTATGCGTGGAGGATCTTGTCCTGGTATACCACATCACGGCGGCAACCAAATGGTAAAAATATCCAGTTCTGAAGTTTCTGAAGTTCTCACGTTTCTGTCTAATTAGTAGTTTCTGAAGTAGATGCAATAGTTCTAAAGTTCTGAAGTAGATGCAATACTAGTTCTGAAGTTCTGAAGTTTTTGAAGTTCTAAAGTTTCTGTCTAATTAGTAGTTTCTGGAGTTTCTGAAGTTTCTGAAGTAGACGCAATAGTTCTGAAGTTCTGAAGTAGATGCAATACTAGTTTTGAAGTTCTGAAGTTTCTGTCTAATTAGTAGTTTCGGAAGTTTCTGAAGGATGCAATAGTTCTGAAGTTCTGAAGTAGATGCAATACTAGTTCTGAAGTTCTGAAGTTTCTGTCTAATTAGTAGTTTCTGAAGTTTCTCAAGTAGATGCAATAGTTCTGAAGTTCTGAAGTACATGCAATACTAGTTCTGAAGTTCTGAAGTAGATGCAATACTAGTTCTGAAGTTTCTGTCTAATTAGTAGTTTCTGAAGTTTTTGAAGTAGATGAATTTGATGCACCAGATTAATCTGATGCAGGCCCAAGGAACTCCGCCCACTACTGCAGGAGAAGAAGTGCACACCTTTGTTGGCTTCTCCATTGAAGTTGACAAGGAGAAGCTGAAGTTGTCTGGTTTGGAGATCAACCCCGACAAGTACGTCGACATGCAGCACAAATGGAGAGTTCCAAACAATGGAAAGAAGTGGCAGTCTTTGGCTGAGTTTGCAGCCAGCCTCATCCACCCCTCGTACAAGGAAATGAAGCAGAAGATCAACAAGAAATTGGACCACAAACTATGGGGGGACAGCCCACTGCCAAACAACCTCATCGAGTACGCAGTGAAAGATGCGTACGTCACCTACGAGGCATGGAAGAAAATCGAAACCATCAAAGAAGGTTTGAAGCAATGGCAAGAGGCGGAGGATCATTGGGATGACCCCTAGTACTGGGGATATTGAGTTGTTTGTGGTATTATGTGTCTCAGTTTGTAGTTATGTGGTTGAACAAGTTTGCTTTTGTAATGATGAACAAGTTTGCTTTTGTTATGTTGAACAAGTTTGCTTTTGTTATGTAGTTATGTGATTGTTATGATGCTGGTGCAGAACACTTATGGTTGTGATGTGATGCAAAATCCTTCAAGTTTTGGTGATCATTTAGTTCAAGTTTTGGTCAGATCATACAGAATGTTGTCTAGAAGTTTTTGTGATCATTTAGTAGTTCTTTTATACAGAAGCCTTTCACTATAACTGTCTGATCCAAGCAAAGACATGCATGGCACATAACCACTCCCACAAAACCTGCAGAAGTGCAATAACTGAAAAAGCTAAAGTTCTCAGCATGAAGAATCACACAACACATCACCTACATTATGATGATACACTATGAATTGCAGACCTGAATGCATCCAATTCGGCCTTTCCCAAGCAGTGATGGTAACTGAAAGTATAACAACTAAAAACGCTGCTCTACTATATGTGTCCAATAGTGCCATCATAACAGAACTTGGAAAAGTCCTATATTATACAGTAGCAAGCATCACAAGTTTCAGATGGTTTTCTAGCAAGTATTTTCCAGAAAAGTGGATTGGTGGCACAAAATTGCTACACTTAGTCGATCTACCTAGCATTATCAGCATGGATACCATTGAGACGTGAACAGAAACTGGGGTACCTGCGCTGTCCTGCGGTGGTTGAGGAGATGGATCCGGCAGCGGAGCCCAAGGGGGGTCATCGGAATGGCGCCTACCGGCTGGTGCAGGGGCCGGAGGAGGCCCTCGCTCGTCGGAGGGAGGAGGAGAGGAGAGGAGCGGGTGGCGCGCGCTCGGTCGATCCCGTTCGAGGGGCGCGGGGGCGGCGGGGGTGGAGTCGCCGACGGCGTGCAGGCATGGCGGATGGAGGGGGTCGGGTGGGGGATCTGGCGAGGGAGGAAGGGAGGCCACAGTGCGAGGGGAATAGGTGGAGTGGGGGAGGGTTCTAATGGCCTAATTCGGATGGGCCGTCCCATGCCAGCCTCACCCGTTGGGTCGCTGGATGGACCGTTGGGCCATCTCGTTGTCTGCGCCTGAGGCATGCATGCATGGGAATGGCGGCGACGTGGGTTTGCATGCGCGGGTGGCGGACGTGAACTTTATATATCCGAACTATGTTATGATTTCTACCCGAAAACAAGCTCCCGTGCGACGCACGCCTCTCGCGTGATACACGATTCCGATGCGACTGTGTGCCAAATCTCGGCACGGCATTTCTGATCTTCCGACCAGGTTCGATCCGCCGGCGAGGGCGCCGCCTGGAGCTCGCCGACGTCGATGGGGTGGTGGTGGACGCGCGAAGCTGGCCCGAGGACGTTGGATTCGCGATGGGCCGAATGGTGGAATTCCCGTGCCATTTGGCACGTATCGCGGCGGCTGACCGGTGGGGCGACCCCATGGCGGTTCCCGAGGTGAGTAATGGCGACGGGGGTGGTGGGGGGAGGGGGGAGGGGGAGAGGTTATTAGGCCGACGCATCGGCTCTCCGCCACTTCCTCCACCACTCCCTCCCTCTCAGATCTCATCCAAAACAACCGCTGCGACGCGACGCTCCCAGAGCTAGGGTTTGATGACGACGCGCGAGCAGCAGATGTGGGCTCTCGCCGCCGGCGACGAAGTGCTGATGGGAAGGCTTCAGGAGCTCAACGGCTGGTTCCCGACGGCGAAGGCCCTCAACAACGCATCGGAAATGGTGAGAGACAAGCTCAGGGGAGAAGAAATCCTCCGCTGCTTCCCCAACTACGAGCGCCAGCCGGTGATGGGGGTGCTCCTCTGGGCGATGCTGGAGGCGGAGTCTCTGGATCCAGAGCAGAGGGAGAAGTGGAAGGTGTTCCGCTCCCTCCGCTACCGCCTGATCCAGCCACGGGCGCCGCCGCCGGTGCAGCCGCAGGCACCACCGCAGGCGGTGGTGATGGGGATTCCGTCTCCTGGATCCAGATGGCTCCCAATCCAAATCGAGGAGGACGAAGTGCTGGCTGTGACTCCAAGACGCAGGGCCAGGACGCCAGCGACTCCAACCACGCTTCCCCGCCGCTCCCCTCGCTTCCCGAGGCCCTCGCCTCGCCTCCTTGCCCTCTCGCGCCGCCAGTAGGACGCTCGCCGGCTGGTAGCCGTTTCTGGTTAATGGCCGGTGAAGGCTCCGAGGAGGTGGAGGTGAGGGAGCCCTCTGTTTTCTCTTCAGGTATGTTTCCAAACCCAAAATACTTGGTATCTACTGGTTCGATTTAGGTAGATGATACTAGAATTGGGAAGAAAAAGGGGAACAATGTTATGATTGAGAGATGATAGTAAAAAGAAAAAAGGGTGGAAGGGGATGGTTGGTTGATTGGTCCATCTTGCAGATAAAGGAGCCATGAAGAAAAATGTTGTAGCTGGGAGCAAGAGTACTAGAACGGGCAGCAAATGAGGTGTCTATAGCTGGGCAAGGGTGGCCGATCAACGTGGCGAGGCTTCCCGGATGAACGGCTGTGACATCTTCACACTGTTGCTGCTGCGGTTCTCAGTCTTCTTATTTCTTCTAGATGGTAGCTGCTATTTTGTTGTTGATGTATTGGTTTGTGTAAGACTTACTTGCTCTGGGCTTTGTTGCCCCTCGGAGTTCAGAGTTGGTGTGGCCTGTGTTGGCCTTTTGGTGGGTTGTTTTTCATGTTGGTTGTGGGTTCTGTTCCGTTCTGTAATGTCTAGTACTTTGTTATGATTTCTACCCGTCTATTTGATATGTTGTTGGTTAACTGGAAATTGTTTTTCGACGTTGTATGGTTTTGTAGGCTATAATGATTACGCACACCTGTAGATGAAAGGCACGCAAAAACAGTTTCAACAAAGACAACATAAATGATTTTTTACAAGTTTTATAGATGGAAACTTCTTTAGATGCAATGCCATCTCACAAACAACTTAGAAACAACTGTATGATTGATCATAAAACACATGCATTGTTGTTCAAAGAACTGTCTCATGAATAAATTGTACCATAATTGCGAACATAGTGTGAAACAGAAAAAAAATGTTTGTTTGCAACAAAATAATCCTGGTTTGAAGCTTAAACTGGTCTTGTGGTCCTAGGTGCTAGTACTATATTACAAGTTTTAGAGTGGTTGGGCTTTTTTAGAATTGTTTTCGACTCCGAAAACAATTGAGCCTACTCCATATGGTCTTCTGCACTGCCAAAATCCAGTGACCTCTTGCGTTGCGTCGTTGGAGATTGCGTCGGGCTTGGCGACGACCCATGTGCTTCAATCCTTTTCTCTTTAACATCAATGTAACCATACAACTGAAGTTGTTCTTGGTCTTTCTCCGCCAACTCTCTAGCAAGACCCTCCATTTCTTGGATTCTCACTTCCTGTAGAAAACCATAGGAATTGTATTAGGAAGAAGTCAAAAAAGACGTAGCCATAAACTAGATGCATGTAACATTTAAAATTTAAACCTCTGGATCAATGTCATCCTCGGGAAAACAACCCGTAGTTCTATTGTACACAATGTACAGGTGACATGTCTTGCTACCATTCAGATCAGAAAGCATTTTTTCTACATCATCTGGTCCTGCAATCAAGAACATTCCTTCTGGCAGCTTCCATGCGGACCCGGCTAAGAAGTAGTACAGTTATGCTCCCATTTTGCAACCAAAAGAATCTCTCATTTCACTCATAATGAGATCGTAGGTCACTTTGGCGGGTTCAAAAATTCTGACTTCTGCCGGGTGTTCATCAAAGTATGCTCTCGGGACATGTGACATATCATCATCCCTACTAACAAAAAATTCCATGACCAACACCTAGTATCTCACATCAGAGTTAATACATTCAATGAGTAAAGGGGCAAACATAACTTTTTATGTGCATAGCAACATTGCGGCGTTGTTACCTGCTTTTGTGGAATGTATCCTTCATGTGGAGTGACTGAGGATTGTGCCATCTCAAACCTTCTCACCTTGTTATGTGGAATGTATCCTTCATGTGGTGTGACTGAGGACTCTGCCATCACAGGTTTCTTATCCTGCGTATGAAACATCGACAGTGGGTTTACACACAAGTTTTGAAAGGTCATACCATATCTTGGGTATGCATCATTGCGAGGTACTTACAAGGGGAGAATTGACGATATGTTGTTGGGGTGGACTGATGTGGCATTGAACGGGTGACTCTATCGCAATGTCTCGAGTGAATGGCGACTATACGTCTCATGATGCTTAGCCTACATACAATCGCCGACATAAGGTTGCCACAAATTGAAGATGTTTGTATCATAGAATACGTAGGTCCTTAATATATAGCATGGCCTTATAATCCATGTCCGACCGCTCCTGTAGAAGCTTACTGTCCATATCCGCATGTGCCTGCAACACATAGGCATCCATCCTGACTCGCTCTATCTGTATAATACTGTCCACAAGCTTCCGGTCCTTCTGCAATGTTTGATGCATTTCCTTGTAGCCAAGGACAAACTTTTTTTGCATGTACTCACAGTCCCGCTTATACTTTTCTTCAATCTCAAGACGCATCTTTGCCATCTTACGGGAAAACTCCTCACGCTCCTCCTTTATCATCCTATCCACGTATGAACGTTCTTTTTTCAGTTTCTTATCTACCTCAGCGCGATCCTTTTGCACCTTCAAGTCGATCTCCCGACACGCTTCATGCAAAGACTTGTCGTACTCCGCACGGTTGTTATGCGCCTCTGAGACCATGGTCCCTACAGCAACACATATACCCATAGTATGAAAACTGTATCCACAACCTCATCCAACTAATTCGAAACAATACGACCGTGAAAAAATATTCATAATCAGTTCGTACGATCAAATACTACAAACTATCAATCAAAAAGCTCTTGCATGACATCCTGTACTCGAATTACACCAGAACTACTTAACTATGGCAAAAGCTGGATTTTCTAATCTCTTCGGAAATGACTTCTTGGTCGAATCAATGGAAAAAATAATCAGCACTGCAATCGAAGATGAGAGGAGCCGTGGACGAGACCTTGTTAATCCGGCGTCGGCGTGGTCGCTTGAGAAGCGATGGCGCGATCCCGGCGGTGGCTATGTGAGGAGAAACAAGGTAGATGGGGGTGGTTAGGATAGGGTAGATATGCGGTAGAATGGGAAGGTATATATCCGTGATTGTAGGGTTAATTAGTTATTTTGAAGTAATGTGCTTCGATGCAAGTTTTTTTTAACGAGCGCGATCTTTTCGGGGCTTCCAAAACATGTGCACTGACCGCGGGTCGAACCACATATCACACAAGCCCGAGCCATCGCCGTGCCCATGCCAACCCGCGGCCCACCATTCTAACTTATTGTTCTCTAAAAAAGGAAGAGCAATAAATTCATTCCAAGAATTTCCAGAAATAATTGTCAACCCATTTTCGTTGGTAATTACGAGATATGTTTGGCGCAATTAGTGGCTAACTGGGTTTTTTTAGGAATAGTGGCTACTTGGTTTGATACATGCCAAACGTTACGTTCAGATTAGTTGCATTATTTCGTTCATTTTTTACCCAAAAAATCTATACAAAGTGTTAATTGGACAATGTGAACAATGTGGCACGAAGGTTGTCGACAAAGCCAGTGGATGGAACAGATCGATGGTACCGAATGGAATCCATTGTAAACCAACCCTAAACCCTAAACCCAAAAAACCAAAAAACCCTGAACCCTAAACCCTGATAACCCTACCCCCCCCAAACCCACACACACACACGAAACCGTAAAAACATTCAAAATTTTGCCCCACGTGGAAACCATTATGCATGAATTCTCATGGGGTCATGGGATGCCATGAAGAAAGTTAGGGATCATTAGTACATGTACACGCAAGTACGATCTCTGACACGCGCATTTCCGGTCCCTGTACATGTACATGTAAACCAACCCGACATCGATCCGGTTCAGTGGATGGATGCATGCTCTATGTGGCATGAAGTATGTCGGCCGAGCCAGTCGATGGACCAGACCGATGCTACCAGAGGGAATCCATTGTAGACCAACGCTCCATCAATGTCCGGTGTGTGTGCTACGTCCACCGTAAGACAAACATAGTTCCGTCAACCCTAAAACCCTTAAACCCTAAACCCTGATAACCCTACCCCCCCCCCCCACTAAACCATAAAAACATTCAAAAATTGGCCCCACATGGAAACCATTATGCATGCATTCTCTATGGGGTCATGGGATGCCATGAAAAAAGTATGGGATTATACACGCAAGTACGATTTCTGACACACGTATTTCCGGCCTAGCATGTCAACACCCCGAAAGCACTAGCTGGGTTCCTCACCTATATGAAACCAACCCAACATCGATTCGGTCCAGTGGATGGATGCATGCTCTATGTGGCACGAAGTTTGTCGGCCAAGCCAGTCAACGGACCGGATCGATGCTATCGGAGGGAATCCATTGTAGACCAACGCTACATCAATGTCCGGTGTGTGTCTACGTCCACCGTAAGACAAACATAGTTCCGTCAACCCTAAAACCCTTAAACCCTGATAACCCTAACCCCCCCCCCCCCACTAAACCGTAAAAACATTCAAAATTTTGCCCCACATGGAAACCATTATGCATGCATTCTCTATGGGGTCATGGGATGCCATGAAAAAAGTTTGGGATTATACACGCAAGTACGATCTCTGACACGCGCATTTCCGGCCTAGTATGTCAACACCCCGAAAGCACTAGCTGGTTTCCTCACCTGTATGAAACCAACCCAACATTGATCCAGTCCAGTGGATGGATGCATGCACTATGTGGCACGAAGTTTGTCGGCCGAGCCATTCAACGGACCGGATCGATGCTACCGGAGGGAATCTTTTGTAGACCAACCCTCCACCAATGTCCGGTGTGTGTGCTACGTCCACCGTAAGACAAACATAGTTCCGTCAACCCTAAAACCCTTAAACCCTAAACCCTGATAACCCTAACCCCCCCCCCCACTAAACCGTAAAAACATTCAAAATCAAGTCCATGCCCGTGCTATTATGTTGGCATAGGTTACATCGTGTGTCTAACCCGCTATATATGAGAGGTCTAGGATACAACTGTCCTACTTGGACACGACTCCTATCCTGTCTACACATAGTCCAAAATCAAGTCCAACTGTAACCTAACTTGTACAATAATATTTGACACAACTCTAACAAACTTCACCTTGGCGAATATTCTCCACCACCTTGGATTCGTCCATGCATCGAACCTCCATGTACATTGGACTTGAGATACACCATAAACACCGCTGCTACTTCCAGACTCCATGTGACTCCACCTGCAACTGAAGTCTCTTCTCGTCTTCTTCATAGTCAATACTTGAGAAAAATTAAGTTCCTCATTACTCTACTTTGTACTCCCAACTTCCGGAGAATCCGTTAAACGCCATCACACACCGACCATTAACCTGCGTGAAAGTGAACAACTCACATATTGGACGCCACACAAAAGAGTTACCTGAACTCAGCATCACCGCTCTTTCTTGACCGCTTGTCTGAAACTTGAAGGAATTGCACCGTCGCCCTGTGTCACCCTGAGTCAAATTCGTAGTTGTCTCACCCTTCTTCCGGATAGTCTCTGACATGTCCCACCGCTATAGCACTCCGCCTCCTTCTGTATTTGTCATCCGCACTTTGCCATGTGCACTGAACACCACAGAATATACGGCCATGTACTCTCTCAGCTTTTGACAATTCCAGACTCTCCATCACTTTCTCAGATTCTCCATGGTCAACTCCTGTCCATCTTCCGGTACCGATAGACCCAGTCACCAACTTGAATCTGGTACTCGTCAACACTGCTTCAGCACCCTTTGCACAATTTTGTCTGACCACATGTCTACCATTAGTGCCTTGGTCTGTCGCTGTGTCCCGTGCTTACCGCACGCCTCGCCCCTATTACCGCGTCGAGCCTCTGCTGTCCTGGTCGAGTCTCCCGGGTAGCTAGCCCCCACTGCCTCAACCCCCACTACAGAGAACCACCGATCATCACCGACCGATGCCGAGTATCACGTCTCCATCAAACCACTAGTACCCAGTCCAATCCACGTGTCTCTCGCTATCCCACTGAAATAGGCTTCGACTCTCTGTCGACTTACGCCGTAGCCCCTCCATCAGCACAGAGTGAAGTCTTCCACCAAACCTCAGCTCCACCTTCAACATGATTCCATGTAGCTGCGCCATGCTACCCCGCGCCCTGTCGACTTCAAGCTCTCTCATGTGTGCACCATCTTGAATCAACCCCGCGCCATAATCTATTGAAGCCGCACAAGCCCTCAGGCCTGCACCACGTGTATCCACGCCCCAGAAGTCAGCCACCATTAGCATCACGCTCCTATGTCGTCGTCGCTGAAATCACCACCATCTTCTGCTTTGACCGACATCCCCGCCGATCCGTCAGACAGCCCAGTCCGACCCAGCCGAAATTATCCAACTGCAACCATACTCCACCCTGCATCGTGTCCGCCCGCACATCTCAATGCATTGCTTGACGCCCTGTGTTTGCATGATCCTGCACAACGGTACGTCAATGCGTGCCTCTACAGCTTATCTATGATTGTTTGTAGCTTCCATGTACGCTTGCGCAGCCACCAGCCAGCTTGTGTGTTGGACCCCCTTTGTTGCTTCGTTCAACCACCTACGTACATCCTGGTGCACTCTTGTGCCTTTCACGAATTGGACAAGAAAACCACCCCTTGCATGCAAACCTGCCCATCGATGGATTCTTCTGCATAGAATTTTTCTTGTCTTCATTTGCTAGCTTTATACTAGTGGCTTGAAACGACGTTCCCCTTTGGATCTGACACATTTGCCACCACCGGCGCTGCACCCTGGACCTTGCTTAGCTTAGCTCCTTGCGCATGTCTCCAGTCCGTGGGTCTGCACGCTTTCCTGGCCTGCCCCGCGCGTGTCCGTGCGACTAGCCAGCCTCATCGACCGAGCCGCCTCACGCGCTGCTGCGCTAGGGTTCCCAGGCGTGCCTTAACCTCACGCCGCCGCCGCACACATAAATCCGCCTGCACAGGCCCGATCTCGACGAGATCACTCTTTTTTTCAAACAAACAGATCTCATGCCATAATGCTTCCCAGATCAGCTCTTCCACACCTCTAGCCATGGGCACCGCAGCGCAAGCAAGAACCTTCTATACGGGCCACACAGCTCCGCAGGCCTCCTGCAACTAGTAGCACACAGCTCCTAGGGCCTCCCGTGAGTAAACCTGGTCTTCGGCAAGCCTGCCCCGGCGGGGCGTTTAGCATCCACGTGCGTGCACGGACTGTGAACCAGCACGCTCGCCACACGTTGCTGCTCATGTTGCCACCTGCACCACGCGACTTGGTCCTGCCGACAGATGCCGAACTGAATACACATAGGACTACCGCTGCTGCCGCCGCTAGTTGCCCAACCGTATCGAACGAATCCGATCAGCCCCGATACTCTGCCTCCACATATGTTACGCCGCCGCTGCAAACCGATCTGCATCCTCTGCCTGTTTCCTATTGCTTCTTGTTGTACTCGACGACTCCCGGGATTGATTTCCTGCCTGTACATGTTTCTGTCGCGACGACCTCCCGTACAGACCACATCGATCCGCGTCGAGCTTTCCTCCTCTAGATAAACAACCGCGACCTTCGATTGAACCTTGCTCATGATACCACTCATTAGAATAAATCCGAGGCATACCGTCGATCATTCGAGGATCAAGCAATCACACGAGCACATCACCGAGATTTGTTAACGAGGTTCACCGATATGGTTACATCCCCGGGGCCTGACTATGGGCGCTCCTCCCCGTGACACCGTCACAATACCGCACCCCGGCCGCCCGGGCGCCGGCACACGCCGCCGGCTCCCCCGCGTGCCCGTGCTATTATGTTGGCATAGGTTACATCGTGTGTCTAACCCACTATATATGAGAGGTCTAGGATACAAGTGTCCCCCTCAAAAAAAGTGTCCTACTTGAACACGACACCTATCATGTCTACACACAGTCCAAAATCAAGTCCAACTGTAACCTAACTTGTACAATAATATTCGACACAACTCTAACAAAAAGCAAAAAAAAAAAAAAAACTCCACCGCTTCTCTCTTCTATTCTCTCGCTCCATCTATCTCTCGTCCCTATCTGCATCTCTTTCTTCACTGATATAGCACAGGGCCGAGCGCTGACGCACTAGCGGATTCCCCCGGGGGCGCCGCCACCAAGCCACCAAGCACCCCATCTCTAGGCACCTCCCCTCAGCGCCGCCTAGTGGCAGATCTGTGGCAGTGGCGGTGGGGCCTCTCCTCGTCTCCCGCCTGGCCGATTGCCCGCGACCCCCCTCGCACCTGTCAGCCTGGCGCTCCGGCGGCGCGTCTCTCGGTGGCGGAGTGCCCCCTGGTGGCAGATCTGGGGCAGCTGTTCCAATTGCCTCCTGTGACTTCCCGCGGCGCCTTGCCCCTACCCCCCTCCGCCGCCAACAATAGTTGCCCGGTGCGACGCGCCCACAATCTGTAGCATCCGGCTCCACCCATCCTTCATCGTCCTCGACCTCTGCCCCGACCTCCCGGTTACAGCGGCTCAGCCCGGCCATGCCTACCTCTTTTTTGGCTGGTTGTGATGTTCAGGTTAGCCTAGCCATCCGCCTCTTCTTTGACTGGTTGTGATGTTCGGCTCAGCCCGGCCATGCCCGCCTCTTCTTTAGCTGGCTGTGATTTTGTTGTGGCCACAATCGAGTTCTAATCCGTCATTAGAGTATCATGTTTCCCCTTCGTCCCATGCTTTCTCCACCACGAGATGGCGTCGCGCCCAGGTCGGCGAGCCAACCTCTGCTAGCCAGCTTTCCCTCTATCCTCCGCTCTCTACGCCACGGGATGGCGCCGTTGGCCGTCGCCGCCGCTATGGCGCCCCGTGGGCCCTTGCTGCCCTCGCCTCGAGCCACCAGTTCCCTGCTTCGTTTTCTCGGAACCACTTACACAGGGACTGCGGGCTCAGCACATGGATTTTTCCACAAAAATATGCGGCGGACGACCAGAAGCAATGCGTGGTTTATTATTAGGGGAGACTAGTAGAAAGAAGTGGACTCCACTCTGGAGCTCAATGGGAGGTAGTTTTACAAGGTTTCTCAGGCTTCATTTAATTTTTCGTGTACCGCCATATTCTGTAAATGAGCAGCCATACTATTTAACATGCACAAGGGCGCGAAGCAAAGCGAGAGGCAGGGCAATGTGTGCGGAGGCGTAAAACAGTGAACTTATAGCAAAACATAACTGCCTTAAGAAAAGGACTTGATAGCCCTCTCGGCCGCGTTCCCTCCCGCCTCTGACCAAGACGCGCGAGCATGCTCATCATCGGGCGCGTGCAGACCCTGACAGGGGGCCTGACCTCGACTGTCACGCACAGCCCAGCATATGCGGGCGCCGTCGAAATCCGCACATGAGCGTGGCCCCGGCAAAGCTCGTGGTCCATCTGTCATGGACTTTCGAGACTGGTCGCTCCGTGGACGCCAGCGGGCAGATCGGACGGTGTAGAGAGCCCCCGCGCAGCTCTGATGCGCGGTGGCTGGCAAATCAGACAATGCGGGGAGCAGTGGCGGAGGTGCGGAGCTGGGGGTCAGGCTCGGTCCATAGGGTGGGCAAACGAGGCAACCGCTTCCAGGGGCCAGGCCTAGGTATAGTTCTCTCTGATTAGATTTATACCCAGAAAAGTAGAGAGGAAAAAAATAAGAGGACCCAAAGTGCAATCAGTCAGGCAAAGCCCATCACGCCCTAAAAAACGAAGGAATTAATCGATTCCGACGGGGATCTCTCTCTGCAGTTGAGTGTCTCCTCTTCTTCCCCAATTCCCGATCTCAGTCTCCAAGAACAGTGCCGCCCTTCCCATGCCTTTCTGATTTTGAGGTCGCGGCCAACCATTGACGGAGACAAATGGCGAAATTCCAGTCCCCAATTAGCTCTTCTTCATCCCATACATTCTTCTCCATCCCCATATGGTTGAGAGATGGTACGGGTTCTTCTTTGTTCTTTCTAGTAATCTCATTCCTCAGTTTGACGATTCAATGTTAAATAATGTAGATCCATGGTAACATAGGAATTATAATTTCCTTTTCCTAGGACTATTTTCTACGTTTTAAACTTTAGACATGCTTATCTTTCGGAGGTGATATGTCTCTTGTATTTTGAGGACATTTTTCAGATATTACAGGCTGAGGTTTCCATGGATTCATACTTTTCTTACGTCCGATCCAACCATCCATATTAAGGTGCTTTCATTCATTGACCATATACATCTTGAACAAAAATTGCACTTTTTGTATTTTTGTTGTGGAATGTCCTCCAGTAAGTATTTTGCCAGTGGTGAATTGTGACTAGAGGAAAGAAAACAATGTGATTAGATTTGTTGATACATTATCATTTTCTAAAGGAATTCCGGCAATTAAAGTTTCAGAACCAGTGGTTATCCTTGGTAATTTGTGATATTGGTTTTGTTTCATTTGAGAAACCAAATAATTATTTAGATGAAGTCAAGATCATCGAGATGTAAATTGGTACATGGTACCGATTGGTTATCTTACTAACGAAAATAAGTGGACTATTCATCTATGTGTGAGGGCCTAAGTTTTAGTTTCGCCCAGGGCCCCCAACATGCATGGACCGGCCCTGCTGGGGGTCTTCCCGGGAATTCCTTGGAATACCCAAGAATTTCGGCCCCAAAAAAATTACTACATGTATTATATGGTAATACAGTATATATGAAGACTTGGCCCACGAACTAAGTGCAGCCCAACCGCCCACGGCAGCCACGCACGGTACCAGGCACGAGAGATTGGGCGTCTGGTTAGGCGCGCGAGCAGCCGAGCGCCAGCCCCAAGCGCTAGCTGAAGGCGGCGGCGGCGGCGAGCGATTCCAACTCTGACGGCCGGCCCTCTCCTGCCTCTCCCTCGGTCCCTACCCTCCAGCTCTCCCCTCCAGCCGGCCCTCTCCCTCTGCCCTCGGCCTCCGCGGCTTTGCCAGTCCGCCTCCGGCGTCCCCAGCGCGGCGGCAGCGCCCTTCGGCCACCAGCGTCGGGCCTCCTCGGCTCCCCGGCGCGGCGGCAGCACCTGAGTAGTCAGTACCCTCTCTCGGGCAGTCAGACCTCCGTTCATTCTGCATCCATCCACATCCAGTATTGCATCTATTCATTCCGTGTGTCTAAACAAATCTGAAGATTATTCAGTGATTGCTTGTAAATGGAAATTGAACTACTTGCTATGTGATTAAGTGATTCATTTGCTGCTTATGATCATAAATGTTTACTACTTACTATATGATTCATTTGGTGCTTACTATGTAAATTGAAATTATTTGTCCAATGTACATCAGTCCATGCCACATTGCCACAGTCACTGATTTCTATTTTGTTTATGTAATTGTGATGTAGATGAAGACGAAAGATGTTAGCATCTTTGAAATGTGGGACAAATCTTCAAAGGCAAGGAAAATAACATCGACATCCACACCAACTCCTCTTTCCTTTGAGGTTGAAAGCAATATGCAGATAGTACTAGTGCAAACACATGATGAAGCTCCGCTACCGGAGAGGGAGAGAGGATCCCCGACCCCAGTTGTAGAACATGATGAAGCGATTGATAAAGATGATGAATCAATGCCCCAATTCGAAGCAGATTTGGCATCTCTAGAATGTGACCCCGGCAAGGGACTTCCCATATCTTTGTATCATATCAATGACCAGGATAGAGTAATTAGAAGGAGATACATTGACTTGGGTGCTTGTCAACCAAAGAATCATAAGTTTGAAATCAAAGATTTTAGTGGACATCCCGGTCGCTTTTGCCCTACTTGGTTTAAGGAGCACAAGTGGCTTGTTAGAGATATTACCACAATGATATTTTGCTACTATTATAGATGTATGGTCATTGGGTCATTGATATTGCCTTCTTACTGTATATTTATTGTTCTATTATATTGCTTTGGCCAGATTTTTTTTACAAGAATACCCACCACCAAATTCCTGGCTCCACCACGGCAAGTTCCAGGAGACGGATACTCCGGCAGTAATCCTTTTGTGGACGAATACCATGCAACATGCATGTGTCCGATTTTTGCGGAAAGAGGATCATATCTATTATAAAAGTTGGGGTACCTAAAACTTATCTAGATGAAATATAATTTGGTCTCATTCACTTTGAAAACAAGAACAAATACAACCCACGTCAGCACACACGCATCTTATAGCATCACATCCAATGTCTAAAAAGTTGAATGCGACCAAATTATATCTCATCTAGATGAGTTCTAGCAAAACAGCTGATAAAAGTTTACCGAAAGTATAAAGCGGGAAGAAGATCAGATCTACTATGAAAGCTCACCAGAAGTATAAAACATCTCCGGAAATCTGAAGAGAAATGTTTACCCTAGCTTTTTGTTTGGTGGCTTTGTGCCGGCCATGCAACGCGTCCTTGCTTTACCCACCTGCCCTGTCTTCTTTCTAATTTTTTCTTTTTGAAGCTCCCTGTGTTCTTTCTACTTGTTTTCTTCGCGAATACCTACCCTGTCTTCTTCGCCACGACTCTTGTCTAGCAACTGTGTTTTTCAAAAACGACAAACAATGGTTACGCGTTTGTAGCCCAGGGAAGAGAAAAGCTCACGAGCTTTCGGTACGTCCTTTTTTTTAACGCAAGTTGATCATTAATTAAGAGGGTGTTTGTTTTCAGGCACTTATTGATTTAGGGACTTAAAAAGTGCTTATAAGTCTCATCTAAATCAAACAGGAGGGACTTGTAAGGACTTAAAGTTGTGATTTGAGACTTATTAAAAAAGACTCTCAGGGAGAAACTTATAGAGACTTATAGTAATGATTTGGGTCTTTTAGCATGTCATTTAATAACCTCTAGCCCATGATAAGTCCATGTAAACAAACAGGTAGGGACTTGGGACTTATAAATTGGGACTTAAAAAAGTTCTAGGACTTATGAAACAAACAGGGCCTAAGCTATCACAAGCAGCTTATTAATGATCAGCTAGCCGAAATCGACTCCGACTCTTCGTCCAGTAGGTAAGCCGTCCTCATTTCAGCTCTTCGTTCATCTAGAACCACAGGCAACGTCGACACCCCGAGATCGATCATGGAGGCGGTGAGGGCGATCGCCAAGGTGGTGCAGGAGATAGTGAAGGCGGCGTGGACGGCCCGGGAGAACAGGGAGAGGTGCCTTGACCTCGCCGACCGCGCGCACACCGTCGGCGACATCCTCCTCCTCGACTCCTCCACGGCGAGCACAGTTAGCGGCGCCAGCGGCTACACGGCGAGGCTGAGAAAGCCCTCGCTGGAGAGGCTGAAGGCCGCCCTCGACAAAGCGCTAGAGCTCGTCGAGTCCCAGCAGCCGGGCGGCTTCGGCGCGGAGGTCAAGAAGCTGGTGACCAGCGGCACGACGGCCGATAGGTTTGAGAAGGTCGAGGCGAGGATCACCGCCTGCGTCACCGATGTCGGCTTGGCGGAGCAGTTCGCCGCTCGCTATCGTGCCCTCCACGCCAACACAGGGACCGGCTCGGCGCCCTCCCTTGCTCCGGAGCATCACCACCAGAGCTTGCGTCAAGGCCAGAGCTTGCGGCGAGGCCGGAGCTTACGGCTATCACCATCGCAGCAGCAGCAGCAACGGAGCTCGCCGTCCACGACACCACCGTTACAGCAGCACCAGAGCTTGCTTCAAGGCCCGAGCTTGCGGCAAGGCCGGAGCTAACGGCTATCACCATCGGAGAAGCAGCAACGGAGGCTCCGGTTGGGGGAGTCATCGTCGCAGCAGCAACAGAACTTGCAGTCCACGACGCCGCCGTTACAGCAGGGCCGGAGCTTGAGGCGGCAACACCCGGACTCTTAGCCCGGGAGCTTGCATCAGAACCACAATTCGCAGCCCGCAGCCCCGCACTACCACCGTCGCAGCAACAGCAACACCAGAGTTCGCAGGCCGCACTACCACCGCGGCAGCAGCACAAGAGCTCTCAGCCAGCGATGTCGCTGTCTCAGCAGCACCAGAGCTTGCAGAGCTCGCAGTATGTGCTACCACCGTCGCAGCAACACCACGTCGATATGCGATCCGGCTTGTGGCGAGGCGTGGTAGGCGAGCATGTATCGAAGGTACAGTACCGTACAGTAGTATGGCTGGCCATGGACCCATAATGTCCTGTCCTGGAACTGAATCCCCATAGAAACGCGTAATTGTCTGGGTCAGGGCTTTTGGAGGTTGAGCTCCACGGAGCTCGTTTTCAAAATACAAATTTCCACAAGGTGAAAAAATTTGAAATTGTTTGTATACACTTTCACACATATGTATTGCGTCTGTGCAAAAATTCAAAACCAAATACTTTCACACGTGGCGTACAGAAAAAAGACAAAAGCGTATTTCTAGAATGGGCCAATATTTTTTATTGTTGGGCCGGATTTTTGTTTTTTTTGTATAGCCTACAAATCATAACAGATTCAAATAATTTTCTTACACGTTCGTACGGAAATCTATTAAGTTACCGTGGAATTTTGTTTTGAATTTTTCAGAAACTTTGAAATATAAATTTTGATTTTTTTTCAAAATACCGAGCTCCCTGGAGCTCGGCCTCCGTTGGCATTTTCCGGTAATTGTCTGCTCTTCTCTGACTAATAAGACCGGTGAGATGTTTCCTTTGGTTTCCATTTCGAGCGAAATATGCACACGATGATTACTATGCAACGTTTGATCCATACTATGGACTAAGTAGACTGACTCACGTAGTTTCTGTAGATAACCAAGCGCTTTAATCACGAATTCGCCGTACAATTGGACTTTTCTTTTTGCTGAGAGAATAACCGGAGAATATTGAGATTGGGAAGAGCAAGGAAAGAGAAGTTTGATATGGTTGCTCATGTGCTAGCGCAAAATGGACGTATTTGATTCAGTCCACTGTTTTTCAGTTCGCCTTCATTCAATTTTGCGTCCGTTCGATCCTGCACTGAGATTCGCACCCGGTCATGTCTTGCTTTCTGTTGGTTTTCTTATCGGAGTGGTTTTCTGCTTTTAGCCCGTTTTCCTCGGCCCCGCCCTTCCCAACCGCTTTACTGTTGGCTTTTGTCGTTTTGAATGTAGGAGCAGGGTGTCGTTCCCCTTTCTCATTTTGTTAAGGTAGAGGGAGAGAGCTCAAGCGGCGGAGGAGGCGGAGGCGGTTGCTTCTGTTCATGGCGATTCCAAGCTCATCCAACGCAGGATTTTGATTTCTTCTCCCTCTTCTCTTCATCCGCCGGCTGCCCTGGTTAGTTGTCCTTGTCTCTCGCACACTAGGGTGTGAAAGTTGCACTATTATATGTTTATTCATGCTTTTTTATTTTGATTTTCTTCCTAAAGGTAATACCAATGCTACTAGTTCATTCTTTCTTCGAGAAATTAATTAATTGATTTTTCATTTCTTTCTTTTGACTGCAGGGGCGACTCTGACCCCAACTGCCCGTGCGGTCGGTGACTCCCTCGTAAAAAAATATAAGAGCGTTTAGATCACTATTTTTAGAAGAAAAATATCCCAGTAGTTACCAAACTGCCGGATGGCGTGGATCGTCCATGGCCGGAAGTGCGTGGAGCCTTCGGAGGGCGCGCTGGACCTGTACATGGGGAACGTGGTCACCTACACGTCCCGCGAGGCGAGCGTGGCAGAGCTGCTGCGCGCGCCGCTGCACAACGTGGCGGCCGCCGCGCGCACGGCCATGGCGTCGGTGATGACCAGGCACTACAAGAAATATGTCAACTTATGACCTTCTGTCAGTGACCCTCGAAGAATTGGTCATAAATTTATGACCATTTCAGACCAATTGGTCAAAAGCTGTTCGGGGGCTCCAAACCCTAAACCATTGCGACCATTTTGGTCAGAAAGGTCGTAATTTCCTCACACGAAAAGGTCATAAAGCAAACAGCGCTAGTCCGCTGCCTTATTTCTAGTTGTTAACGACCAATATAGATGGTCATAGCCTTGTAAATTGTGGTGGGTTGCTATGACTAGGCGCCACCTCATCAGTTTTGCCTATGTGGCATGTCCATGTGGCAGTTTTTGCCCTAGGTTGTGAAGCAACCTATATTTCTGTCATTCCCAAAAGTCCCAAAAAAATCTCATAAATTCTTTGGGTCATATCTTCGTCAAATATGTAAAAACCTTCCTTGCCTAGTTCAAAAATAATTCAAAAATATTCATTTTCCTATTCTGTTCAGAGTAACAGTTTGTGAAGGAAGTACCACTTTGGCATGTCCAAATAGTATCCATTTTCTACAGTGCTTTCCTATGCCCAAATAACCATCCTCCACCAAATGCCAGCTCAATCCATTCATTATTTTGAGCCGAGCTTCAACATTCGTATTTATGTCCAGTGTGGTGGTTTGCAAAGCAAGTACCAGCTAGGCTCCTCCTTTTGAGCTGAAAATTTGTGAAGACGGTCTTCTTAGTAACTGATCATCCTCAGCCAAAACTCACGCCCATTAGCCATGTACATTTCCTGTACCGCTAATCAAACACTTGGCTGCTAATTCATGTTTGAGCACCGATCGGTCTCCTCGTGAGAATCTTATGTTGTAATTTTCTTCCTAGCACCTACATGGGGAGTTCCCAACCCACTAGACATGTCTAGGCCACCCAGAACACATGGCAACGCCATGGTCACGCGGTGACCACGCGGCGGGCATGCGAGCTTACGCGCTCTAGAGTTGGGGCCCTCGGCCACCGCCCAAACCTCGACGTATCGCCACCAAACCATGTATTTATGATTAAATAGGTACTTATGTAACTAGAAATTATTTTTGGAAAAAATAAATAGCAAACTATGAGGCAGCTGGCGTTCAAATTTGACCCGCTTCCAGCTGAATCGGCGGGAATTTGTCTTTTTCACGAGAGGTGGATCAAAACTTTTTGCACCCAACCATTTTGTCAATTGTGCATTAAATATGGCCTAGTATTTTATAAAAATGATTTGGTCCAATTTTGCAACAATTATTTGGTAGTTCCTTCACAAAAAAACCTCCTTTCGGGCACTCAAAAAATGGAAAATGGTTTTTTCGTCCAACAAAAATGAAAACTTCCTTAGACAACATTGTTTGCCATTCCAATATACACGCTTGTGCACAATATGAGATCATTTGAACAAACTATGCCATGGATGTGGCCATAAGATTGATCATTTGGCTTGAAAGCCATTGATCTCCACACATGATAGCTCGTTTCTGAGAACACTTTTTTATAATAATTGCCGTATTACAAGTTTGTTATTTTTCCTAGGAACTTGGCCACATATGATGACACAATGCAAAGGTTTCCCAATTTTTTGAATTTTTTTGAATTTTTTATGCCCGTTTCAAAATGCGGTCAAAACGGCGGGATTGACCGTTCCTAGCTAGTGGTTGAATCTTGGAATTTTATTGGTGTTTCTCTGATTAAATAGGTACTTATGTAACTATAAATGATTTTTGGAAAAAATAAATAGCAAACTATGAGGCAGCTGCAGTTCAAATTTGACCCGCTTCCAGCTGAATCGGCAGGAATTTGTCTTTTTCACGAGAGGTGGATAAATTTTTTTTACACCCAACCATTTTGTCAATTGTGCATTAAATATGGCCTAGTATTTTATAAAAATGATTTTGTCCAATTTTGCAACAATTATTTGGTAGTTCCTTCACAAAAAAACCTCCTTTCGGGCACTCGAAAAATGGAAAATGGTTTTTTCGTCCAACGAAAATGAAAACTTCCTTAGACAACATTGTTTGCCATTCCAATATACACGCTTGTGCACAATATGAGATCATTTGAATAAACTATGCCATGGATGTGGCCATAAGATTGATCATTTGGCTTGAAAGCCATTGATCTCCACACATGATAGCTCGTTTCTGAGAACACTTTTTTATAATAAATGCCGTATTACAAGTTTGTTATTTTTCCTAGGAACTTGGCCACATATGATGACACAATGCGAAGGTTTCCCAATTTTTTGAATTTTTTTGAATTTTTTATGCCCGTTTCAAAATGCGGTCAAAACGGCGGGATTGACCGTTCCTAGCTAGTGGTTGAATCTTGGAATTTTATTGGTGTTTCTCTGATTAAATAGGTACTTATGTAACTATAAATGATTTTTGGAAAAAATAAATAGCAAACTATGAGGCAGCTGCAGTTCAAATTTGACCCGCTTCCAGCTGAATCGGCAGGAATTTGTCTTTTTCACGAGAGGTGGATAAATTTTTTTATACCCAACCATTTTGTCAATTGTGCATTAAATATGGCCTAGTATTTTATAAAAATGATTTTGTCCAATTTTGCAACAATTATTTGGTAGTTCCTTCACAAAAAACCCGATTATTGCCACTCCGAAAATTGAAAAATGATTTTTTGTGCAAAGAAATAAAACCCCCATCCCAATATACACACATGTGCGCAATATTGGAGCATTTTCACAAAATATGATCCAATTTTCCATCAAGATTTCATATGTTCTTAAAAAAACCATTTCTACACTCAAAAAATAAACTTAAATTCTCATTGGTGGAAAGGTATGTGCCACGGATCGATGACATGGCACACATTCATCCATCGATCCCACACCACTGTAACTCCCTCCGCTCCTACCTCCCAGACCCTAACTCCCACTCCCCAGATTCAGATCGAATCGATGGCGACGCCGCACTCCCACTCCGCCCCCGATCCAGATCCCCCTCTCTCTGCCACACCTCTCCCCTCGCCGCCGCCTCCCTCTCCGCCACCCACCTCTCCCCTCGTCGCCGGTCTGCCACATCCGGCAACGTCGAGGCCAGCGGGCGCTGGATCCGGCACCGGCGTGGCCCCTCCATCAGCAACTCGAACAAGGGGGCGGTCGCGCCATGGCTTCCCCCAACCACATGGCGTGGGCCTGAGCAACCCACTGGCCTCGGCTGGGTCCCGGACGAGCAGCCGCCCGGGATGATGCAAAAAATACAAGAGAAACAAATAAAAAAACACAATTACATAAGCTTTGTTCTTATTGGTTGAAATGTTTGTGCCATGGATCGATGACATGGCATCCATCCATCCATCCATCCACCGGGGCAGCCCAACCACCCAAACCCTATCCCCTCCCCAGATCCATCGTCGCCGCCCCCTTCTCCCCCCTCATCCCCTCCAACCACCCAAACCCTATCCCCTCCCCAGATCCAATCTCGCCACCGGCCTCACTCTCCCCCCTCATCCTCTCCCGCTCGCGCATGCTCCCCCCGCGGTGGCTCCTCCCCATTCCCCCCGCGGCTCCAACCATGGCCGCCGCCCTCGCGTCGCCGCGCACCGCGCGGCATCTCGTCGATGCCCTCACCGCGCACCTCTCCCTCTACCACGCCGCCAACCCTAGCAGCCCCTCCCCCACCCCCTTCCCCTCCCCCACCTTGCGCACCGCGATCCTGCAGTGGCTGGCCGCGCTGCCGCCGCTGCGAAGAAGGACCAGGAGCCCGACCCCGACGATGGCCGCCAGCGGGTCGCCCTCTTCTTCGGTACGCAGACCGGCACCGCCGAGGGATTCGCCAAGGCGCTGCTCCCCCGCCGAGGTACACGCACACTCCTCCTCCCCCGCGCTGCTCCCGCTCGTCTGTCTGTCTTGTGCAAGGTGCCTAATAAGCTCTCCCTTCTATGCTCCTGCCGCCAGGCGCTCGTGGAGGAGGCCAAGGCGCGCTACGACAAGGCCATTAAGGTGCTCGATCTGGTACGAACCTCGCCGCCGACGCTGCTTCTTTTTAAACCTCCTCCCCCCTCCCCTCGGCTCACACGATTGATTTGTCGGGATTCAGGATGACTACGCCGCCGAGGACGAGGAGTACGATGAGAAGCTCAAGAAGGAGAACATCGCATTCTTCTTCCTCGCAACGTAAGGACCACCTACAACTCTTACTGACTTCGTTACAGTAGGGAGCAGAAATCTTTAGTTAATCCACATCTTTTCAAAGACCTATTCCTTCCGCTGATCGTTTTATAGATGAGGTTGATTCTCTTTCAGAATACCATATCCATGGTTTGACAGTGGCGAATCGCTTTGACTACTCGTTTTACAGACATGGGTTGGTATCTGAAGATTGCATTATCTTTTGCTTGTTTTATAGATCAGATTGATGCACAATGATTTTATTTCTTTGTCCAAACCCCAAATTTGACATGGCTGATATATATATATATATATATATATATATATATATATATATATATATATATATATATATATATATATATATATATATATATATATATATATAAGTATATTCTCAGGTTCTTTTGTAAATCCTGATGGGCCATACTATGCAACACTAGTTTACTGCCAAAAGCTGTAATGTAATCTAATGACTGCTACGTTTTGTGCACGTACAAGTTGACTCTCTCCTTGAAAGCTATGGTCTTCTGGCAGTTGGTTGCTGCATCCAGTATTGATTTGTTTGTTGTCGCTTCCGCACACTAAAGAGAATCAGTGAAGCAACGTTTATAATATTGTTAGCATGTTCTTTTAGTTCCAGAGAAAAAGTGAAATCCCAGCTCCGCCTGCTTCACGATCTATGATAAGTTCACTTGTGTAAGAATAAGGCAGCATTTAAGCATTGAGTAGCAGTATCCACAAAACTAAGTATTCTGTTCATTTTCTTGTGTGCTTGACTGCCTGTGTATTGTTATAGGTGAGGAAGAACCAGCTGCCGACGGGCGAGGGCATGGGGTACCTGGAGGCCAAGCACCACCTGCTGCTGAGCATGTTGTAGATCTGGTCTTATTTAAATTAGATGTAGCAGCTGCTGTCGATTCTGTGTTGCAGTCCTGTTTTTCTCTTATCTATCACATAATTTTATTATTAGTTTATTGGCATGGCAGCTCTCTGTTTATACTGTTCGAAATGCTGTTATTTTTTGTTGTTGTTTGTTCTGCATGGTTCAGTAGTAGATCCTTCAGAATGGAGGGCTAGAATTAAGTTGGGTGGTTGAAATTATGCTGCATATGAAAATTAGTTCTACTATGGTATACTAGATTCTCAAGTTTTACATCCATCAGAAAAGACTACCTGAAACTATTTCTGCTGCTGCTACTGTCAAACTACTTTTGTTGTTGTTTTCGTTGTCATATGACTCTAATTTCTGCTATTGTTGGTGTCAAACTGATGAATACATGTTAATGATACTTAAATGTCTGTTGTTGGTTAGTACCTGCTGGTTGTTACTATCGCTGTCAGTTAGTGTTCAACATCTATCGCTTTAGCACCAAGCGACTAAACAATGTTTTGGTAAAGCTTTCAGAAATCAGTCTGCAGTGTTGAATCAGTACACATCTTTTACCTTCAATTTGGTAGTATGAAAAACACATTAGTAAATCTGAGTAACTTTGACATATTTTCTCTATTAACTTGCACTGGATTGGTACCCGTGATTGCCTTGTACTTAATTCTGCTAACACTGATCTTGTTACTGTTAATTTGTTATTGCCATGGTGTTTATGCTATTTAGAATAAGATCCATGCATCAATTCTAAGTTCTCGTCTCTCTGAAGAGACACTTCTAGCTTCTATGACTCAGACTTGTTAACTATTGTTTCTTACTTTGTTAGCTACGACATATATTTTCCCCAGTTATTCTAATTCTTCTCTGATTCATGTAACAGGATGACAGTGGAAGCCATGTTGTTGTTTTGTTTGTTCCCAGCCCTGACTATGGTCGTCGAGCGAGTCCGGCATGTTGTTCATCTAGTAGAGCTTGTTAGGAGTCTGAATCTAAGAACTTGTAGAGTTTGTTAGTATTACAATTGTAGAGCTTGTTACACTTGTAGAGCTTGTAAAGCAGTATGGTCTTATGTATTGGAATGGATAGAGCTTGTATTATGTGATCTGGTTGCTCTTATTTAAGTATCATGTGTGTTTTTGTCTCCGAAAATCTAAATAATGTATGAAATATAGAACTTGACAACTGGGACCCATCTGACTAATGGACCCTTATTTTGGAAGAAAAAGAAAAACTAAATTCGTTTAGACAAAAAGGCCACAACCCAACAATAAAAAGGCTGCAATATTGGGCTTGGCCCATGAACCCAACCAAAAATTCACACACAGAAAAAAACACAAATAGGCCGAATTGTTGGGCTAGGCCCATGTAGAAAATCGAATTGGACCGGGCTGAATCTTGTGCCACATCAGCTTGCCACGCTGGATGCCTACGTGGACTGGGGAGGCTGCTAGTGACCAAAACGCCACAGTAGGCTTATTTTGGTCGTAAACGTCTTCGACCATTCCAGAAGAAAGGTCGCTATAGTCAGTTTATGACGGCCAGCTTTTGACCTTCTGTTTTTGGTCACAAAAAGGTCGCAAATGGAAATTTGTGACCTTTCAGTGACCAATAGTGGTGGTCACAAGTTGACATATTTCTTGTAGTGAGGGGCAGGTTCCAGGAGCTGGTGGACTGGGTGGAGGTGAACAAATCGGCGTACAAGGACGGCGGGAAGTGGACGGAGGCGGTGAACCTCGGCCTGGGGAGCTCCCGTTCGCCATCGACGGGGACCTGGGGTTCGGGAAGCCGAGGCTCACTACTAGAAAAAGGGCTACTAATGGCGCACCTAATTTGGCCATTAATGGCGCATTAGTGGTGCGCCATTAGTACCACGCCATTAGTATATTTTACTAATGGCGCACCACTGTGCGCCATTAGTATCTGGTATACTAATGGCGCACCTCAGATGCGCCATTAGTATATACAACGGTGCGCCATTAGTATGCCTCCCAGGGGCCATATATACCCAGGTGCTTTGGCATACTAATGGCGCACGACAACAAGATGCACCATTAGTAACTTCGGCATACTAATGTCGCACTGTTTAATGATGCGCCATTAATATCCTCTGGCATACTAATGACGCACTGTGATGTGATGCGCCATTAGTATGAATATTAGTTTTTTTTATTTTTTATTTTTCTTTTTTTTTGCACAGGTTAAAATGTATAATTGGACAAAATATAGACAGCACACATCAACAACAGATTCATCGAATACAATAGAAGATTAGTCTCTGAATACAATTCATCATATTAGTCTCCGAATACAATTCATCATATTAGTCTCCGAATTGAAAAGACCGAACAAAGATAGAACATTATATTACAAGTCTCGAGACCGCGAGTAGCGAGTTTGTCTTCACATTACAAGTCGATATCGATCATCTAAACTATCATCACATAGAAGAAAGCTGCGGTCATCACGATGAGCATCATCACGATGAAACTCGTCTTCATCCGGTTCCTCCAACGCTCCCTCCCCTCTCCCGCTAGATAGCAGGCGTATCTAGATTCGGCCTCGGTCCTAGTGGTGTACCCTTTGTAACTGTTACCGCTGAATCGGTGAACCTGTCTCCGACACTCCTCCCAGTCGTCGTAGACTCCGGGAACCTTACCCTTGTACACGACATACGACGGCATCGCTATGCACTAGCCAAACGAATCGTTAGTACCAATTCACAGACAATACATAAGCAATATATAAGTATGCAACAGAACGATCGGAAGAGAAAAGCAAGACATTAATAGCATCGATTACATCTAAGTTGAACGACTCTCGAAACCAAAGAGACACACTACAAGTTCATTAAAGTTTAATTACAACATGAGCCAATCGATGTTTCAGAACTAGACACAGCATCACTGCTTTCGACTCGACTCAAGGGACCGGAACGTGGATGAAGCCGCCGTCTATCGTGGGAGTCATGAAATTACGGGCGTTGTCAGCCTGCATTTGTAGCATTGTGTCGATGTCACTGTTGGACGGTAGATTTCTGAGGTAGAACTGCCCCGAGGTACGAAGGACATCTTGATGGATGATTTCCGCAAACTCTGATTGGATGCGAAAGAATTCTTGTCTGATGTCCGCGTCCTGGATTGCCGACACGCTCGCGGCCCAATCTTTGAGTTTACTCGGTAGCAGAAGTTGATGATGGTCCCGTACGATCGCCCGCATGTGATGGATGGCGTAGTAGGCACCCTTCTGACCGCCAGGCGGCTGCTTGACACAGCAGAACGTCGTATTGTGGAAGAACACGTGCTTGCCGTACTTACGAATAGGCCTGGTGAAGGTGCCTCCAGATTTGGCGTAGCCGGGGAGAACATCATCAAGAACCTTCTTGACATTTGTGTAGTCTACATTTGACTGACGGTCCGGGTCGAAATACGTGGCCATGGAATATTTGGGGCTTAGGAGGATGAGCGTGCAATGTGTGTCACTGCAGAAAACACGGAATGTTAAAAGAAAAACGATCGAAATCTAAGAATTCATATGTTACGGGGCGGTTGAGGGGAGGACTTACTCGGGAAAGTAAGGCACGAGGAAGTTATCCTTATCTGGGTTTGCCAGAATGACGCCTTCGAGGTAAGAACTCGCGACTTGCCGGTCCCCAGCGCTACCCAAGATCTTGGCACGCATGTAGAAGGGGTCGACTATCACGATGTCCGGGGTCTTGTCGCGAATGATCCGCATCTCCATACTTAGCGAAAATAGCCGAACGAAGGTGTAGTGCAGCGGATGAAGGTTCAACATAGCGTGGATGTCATCAAACCGCAGGACGAGCGTACCCCCGATGGAGTTATCCACAAAGCTCTTGCCCTCTGGCACCTTGGCCGCGAAAACCGGGTATGCCACATCCTTCTCTCTGAGACGCCGCTTCTCCAAAGAAAGAACACTGTCATGCAGACTCCGCATAGCACCGGCTGCAACATCGAGCATATTTCTCGGTAGCATCGGCCTACCCGCCACATGCACCCTCCTCATTAAATCCTCAGGTGAAGGTGGCCCGTCCTGAGCACGGATCGTACTCGGTGCCGGCTGGCCCGCACCCTTGTTAGTCTTTCTTTTGCATGCCTTCTTCTTCTCCTATAATGGGACCGAGTTCTGCTCATAGACCGCCTTCTTGAGTGTGTTGGGGCTGAGAATATTTCGCACCTCGCCTATCTGAGGCTCGGTGAAGTCGGCAGCTGGAGGCGTCTCCTGAGAGCTAAACGACAGAGGACGCCTGTTGCAACTTGGCTTCTCCGCGGTACCAGCTAGATCGCGCACGTCTTTTGTTGGGTTGGGTTCTTGAGAAGGAGGCCCCATGAAGTCGCCATCGTACCCATGATCGGCAAAGTACTGATCGACGTTGGCAAATGTATCGTCGTCGTCGTCGTTCTGATCCTGTGCCATATGCATGTTTGGATCCAGTGGCATAGGGATGTCCGGCACCGTTGCGGCGGTCTTGCCATGGGGCCGACTTGGCGCCGACACGACTGGCGGTGTTGTCTTTGGGGTGGTGTCCCCCGCCCCCAAATGAATCTGGCTCTTCGGCCAAAGCAGGGGCCAGCTCAGGCAGGCGCTGAGGTGTTGGGGAACGCAGTAAATTCAAAATTTTTCCTACGCACACGCAAGATCATGGTGATGTATAGCAACGAGAGGGGAGAGTGTTTGTCTACGTACCCTCGTAGACCGAAGCGGAAGCGTTGACACAACGTAGAGGAAGTAGTCGTACGTAGAGGAAGTAGTCGTACGTTCTCCTCGCGATCCAACCGATCACAGCACCGTTACTCCGGCACCTCCGAGTTCTTGGCACACGTTCAGCTCGATGACGATCCCCGGGCTCCGATCCAGCAAAGCGTCGGGGAAGAGTTCCGTCAGCAGGACGGCGTGGTGACGATCTTGATGTGTTACCGGCGCAGGGCTTCGCCTAAGCACTGCAACGATATAATCGAGGTGGAATTTGGTGGAAGGGGGCACCGCACACGGCTAAGGAACGATCCGTAGATCAACTTGTGTGTCTTTGGGGTGCCCCCTGCCCCCGTATATAAAGGATCCAAGGGGGAGGGGCTGGCCGGCCAGGTTTGGTGCGCCAGGAGAGTCCTACTCCCTCTGGGAGTAGGATTCCCCCCCCCCCAATCCTAGTTGGACTAGGATTGCTCCAAGGGGGAGAGAGAGAGAGAGGGGGCGCCCCACTTCTCCTAGTCCTAATAGGACTAGGGAAGGGGGGGAGGCGCGCAGCCCCTAGGGCTGCCCTCTCACCTTTCCTCCAAGGCCCATGTTGGCCCATTATGCTCCCGGGGGGTTCCGGTAACCCTCCCGGTATTCCGGTAAAATCCTGATTTCACCTGGAATGCATCCGATGTCCAAACATAGGCTTCCAATATATAATTCTTTATGTCTCGACCATTTCGAGACTCCTCGTCACGTCCGTGATCACATCCGGGACTCCGAACTCCTTCGGTACATCAAAATGCATAAACTCATAATAACTGTCATCGTAACGTTAAGCGTGCGGACCCTACGGTTCGAGAACAATGTAGACATGACCGAGACACGTTTCCGGTCAATAACCAATAGCGGGACCTGGATGCCCATATTGGCTCCTACATATTCTACGAAGATCTTTATCGGTCAGACCGCATAACAACATACGTTGTTCCCTTTGTCATCGGTATGTTACTTGCCCGAGATTCGATCGCCGGTATCCAATACCTAGTTCAATCTCATTACCGGCAAGTCTCTTTTCTCGTTCCGTAATACATCATCTCGCAACTAACTCATTGGTTGCAATGCTTGCAAGGCTTTATGTGATGTGCATTACCGAGAAGGCCCTGAGATACCTCTCCGACAATCGGAGTGACAAATCCTAATCTCGAAGTATGCCAACTCAACATGTACCTTCGGAGACACTTGTAGAGCACCTTTATAATCACCCAGTTACGTTGTGACGTTTGGTAGCACACAAAGTGTTCCTACGGTAAATGGGAGTTGCATATTCTCATAGTTAAAGGAACATGTATAAGTCATGGATAAAAGCAATAGCAATATACTAAACGATCGGGTGCTATGCTAATGCAATGGGTCATGTCAATCAGATCATTCAACTAATGATGTGATCTCGTTAATCAAACAACAACTCTTTGTTCATGGCTAGGAAACATAACCATCTTTGATTAATGAGCTAGTCAAGTAGAGGCATACTAGTGACACTCTGTTTGTCTATGTATTCACACATGTATTATGTTTCCAGTTAATACAATTCTAGCATGAATAATAAACATTTATCATGATATAAGGAAATAAATAATAACTTTATTATTGCCTCTAGGGCATATTTCCTTCAGTCTCCCACTTGCACTAGAGTCAATAATCTAGTTCACATCGCCATGTGATTTATCAGCAATAGTTCACATCGATATGTGACCAACACCCAAAGGGTTTACTAGATTCAGTAATCTAGTTCACATTGCTATGTGATTAACACCCAAAGAGTACTACAGTGTGACTTTTGCTTGTGAGAGAAGTTTAGTCAACGGGTCTGCCACATTCAGATCCGTTATGTATTTTGCAATTTTCTATGTCTACAATGCTCTGCACGGAGCTACTTCAGCTAATTGCTCCCACTTTCAATATGTATCTAGATTGAGACTTAGAGTCATCCAAATTAGTGTCAAAACTTGCATCGACGTAACCTTTTACGACGAACCTTTTTGTCACCTCCATAATCGAGAAACATATCCTTATTCCACTAAGGATAATTTTGACCGCCGTCCAGTGATCTACTCCTAGATCACTATTGTACTCCCGTGCCAATCTCAGGGTAGGGTATACAATAGGTCTGGTACACAGCATGGCATACTTTATAGAACCTATGGCTGAGGCATAGGGAATGACTTTCATTCTCTTTCTATCTTCTGCCGTGGTCGGGCTTTGAGTCTTACTCAATTTCACACCTTGTAATACAGGCAAGAACTCTTTCTTTGACTGTTCCATTTTGAACTACTTCAAAAATCTTTTCAAGGTATGTATTTATTGAAAAACTTATCAAGCGTCTTGATCTATCTCTTATAGATCTTGATGCTCAATATGTAAGCAGCTTCACCGAGGTCCTTCTTCGAAAAACTCCTTTCAAATACTCCTTTATGCTTTACAGAATAATTCTACATTATTTCCGATCAATAATATGTCATTTACATATACTTATCAGAAATGTTGTAGTGCTCCCACTGACTTTCTTGTAATTACAGGCTTCACCGCAAGTCTGTATAAAACTATATGCTTTGATCAACTTATCAAAGCGTATATTCCAACTCCGAGATGCTTGCACCAGTCCATAGATGGATCGCTGGAGCTTGCATATTTTGTTAACACCTTCAGGATCGACAAAACCTTCTAGTTGCATCGTATACAACTCTTCTTTAATAAATCCATTAAGGAATGTAGTTTTGTTTATCCATTTGCCGGATTTCATAAAATGCGGCAATTGCTAACATGATTTGGACAGACTTAAGCATAGATACGAGTGAGAAACTCTCATCGTAGTCAACACCTTGAACTTGTCGAAAACCTTTTGCGACAATTCTAGCTTTGTAGATAGTAACACTACTATCAGTGTCTGTCTTCCTCTTCAAGATCCATTTATTTTCTTTGGCTTGCCGATCATCGGGCAAATCCATCAAAGTCCATACTTTGTTCTCATACATGGATCATATATCAGATTTCATGGCCTCTAACCATTTCGCGGAATCTGGGCTCATCATCGCTTCCTCATAGTTCGCAAGTTCATCATGGTCTAGTAACATGACTTCCAGAACAGGATTACCGTACCACTCTGGTGCGGATCTCACTCTGGTTTACTTACGAGATTCGGTAGTAACTTGATCTAAAGTTACATGATCATCATCATCAGCTTCCTCACTAATTGGTGTAGTAGTCACAGGAACGGATTTCTGTGATGAACTACTTTCCAATAAGGGAGAAGGTACAATTACCTTATCAAGTTCTACTTTCCTCCCACTCACTTCTTTCGAGAGAAACTTCTTCTCTAGAAAGGATCCATTGTTAAGCAACATTTTTGCCTTTGGATCTGTGATAGAAGGTGTACCCAACATTTTCCTTTGGGTATTCTATGAAGACGCATTTCTCTGATTTGGGTTCGAGCTTATCAGGATGAAAACTTTTTCACATAAGCATCGCAACTCCAAACTTTAAGAAACGACAGCTTAGGTTTATTGCTAAACCATAGTTCATACGGTGTCGTCTCAACGGATTTAGATGGTGCCCTATTAAACGTGAATGCAGCTGTCTCTAATGCATGATCCCAAAACGATATTGGTAAATCGGTAAGAAACATCATAGATTGTACGATATCCAATAAAGTACGGTTATGACGTTTGGACACACCATTATGCTGTGGTGTTCCAGGTGGCATGAGTTTGTGAAACTATTCCACATTGTTTTAATTGAAGACCAAACTCGTAACTCAAATATTTGTCTCCGCGATCAGATCGTAGAAACTTTATTTTCTTGTCACGATGATTTTCCACTTCACTCTGAAATTCTTTGAACTTTTCAAATGTTTCAGACTTATGTTTCATCAAGTAGATATACCCATATCTGCTCAAATCATCTGTGAAGGTTAGAAAATAATGATACTTGTCGCGAGCCTTAATATTCATCGGACCATATACATTAGTATGTATGATTTCCAACAAATCTGTTGCTTGCTCCATTGTTCTGGAGAACGGCGTTTTAGTCATCTTGCCCAAGAGGCATGGTTCGTAAGCATCAAGTGATTCATAATCAAGTGATTCCAAAATTCCATCAGCATGGAGTTTCTTCATGCGCTTTACACCAATATGACCTAAACGGCAGTGCCACAAATAGGTTGCACTATCATTATTAACTTCGCATCTTTTTGGTTTCAATATTATGAATATGTGTATCACTACGATCGAGATCCAATGAACTATTTTCATTGGTGTGTATGACCATAGAAGGTTTTATTCATGTAAACAGAACAACAATTGTTCTCCAACTTATATGAATAACTGTATTGCAATTAACATGATCAAATCATATTCATGCTCAACGCAAACACCAAATAACACTTATTTAGTTTCAACACTAATCCCGAAAGTATAGGGAGTGTGTGATGATGATCATATCAATCTTGGAACCACTTCCAACACACATCGTCACCTTGCCCTTTAACTAGCCTTTGTTCATTCTGCAACTCCCGTTTCGAGTTACTAAATTTTAGCAACTGAACTAGTACCAAATACTGAGGGGTTGCTATGAACACTAGTAAAGTACACATCAATAACATGTATATCAAATATACTTATGTTCACTTTGCCATCCTTCTTATCCGCCAATCACTTGGGGTAGTTCCGCTTCCAGTGACCAGTCCCTTTGCAGTAGAAGCACTTAGTCTCAGGCTTAGGACCATACTTGGGCTTTTTCACTTGAGCAGCAACTTGCTTGCCGTTCTTCTTGAAGTTCCCCTTCTTTCCTTTTGCCCTTTTCTTGAAACTAGTGATCTTGTCAACCATCAACACTTGATGTTTTTCTTTGATTTCTACCTTCGCTGATTTTAGCATCGCGAAGAGCTTGGGAATATTTTCCGTTATCCCTTGCATATTATAGTTCATCACGAAGTTCTACTAACTTGGTGATGGTGACTAGAGAATTCTGTCAATCACTATCTTATCTGGAAGATTAACTCCCACTTGATTCAAGCGATTGTAGTACCCAGACAATCTGAGCACATGCTCACTAGTTGAGCGATTCTCCTCCATCTTTTAGCTATAGAACTTGTTGGAGACTTCATATCTCTCAACTCGGGTATTTGCTTGAAATATTAACTTCAACTCCTGGAACATCTTGTATGGTCCATGACGTTCAAAACGTCTTTGAAGTCCCGATTCTTAAGCCGTTAAGCATGGTGCACTAAACTATTAAGTAGTCATCATATTGAGCTAGCAAAACGTTCATAACGTCTGCATCTGCTCCTGCAAAAGGTCCGTCACCTAGCGGTGCATCAAGGACAAAATTCTTCTGTGCAGCAATGAGGATAAACCTCAGATTACAGATCCAATCCGCATCATTGCTACTAACATTTTTCAACACAGTTTTCTCTAGGAACATATCAAAATAAACACAGGGAAGCAACAATGCGAGCTATTGATCTACAACATAGATATGCTAATACTACCAGGACTAAGTTCATGATAAATTAAAGTTCAATTAATCATATTACTTAAGAACTCCCACTTAGATAGACATCTCTCTAATCCTCTAAGTGATCACGTGATCCAAATCAACTAAACCATGTCCGATCATCACGTGAGATGGAGTAGTTTCAATGGTGAACATCATTATGTTGATCATATCTATTATATGATTCACGCTCGACCTTTCGGTCTCTGTGTTCCGAGGCCATATCTGTATATGCTAGGCTCGTCAAGTTAAACCTGAGTATTCCGCGTGTGCAACTGTTTTGCACCCGTTGTATTTGAACGTAGAGCCTATCACACCCGATCATCACGTGGTGTCTCAGCACGAAGAACTTTCGCAACGGTGCATACTCAGGGAGAACACTTCTTGATAATTTAGTGAGAGATCATCTTATAATGCTACCGTCAATCAAAGCAAGATAAGATGCATAAAAGGATAAACATCACATGCAATCAATATAAGTGATATGATATGGCCATCATCATCTTGTGCTTGTGATCTCCATCTTCGAAGCACCGTCATGATCACCTTCGTCACCGGCGCGACACCTTGATCTTCATCATAGTATCGTTGTCGTCTCGCCAATCTTATGCTTCTACGAGTATCACTACCGCTTAGTAATAAAGTAAAGCATTACATCGCGATTGCATTGCATACAATAAAGCGACAACCATATGGCTCCTGCCAGTTGCCGATAACTCGGTTACAAAACATGATCATCTCATACAATAAAATTTAGCATCACGTCTTGACCATATCACATCACAACATGCCCTGCAAAAACAAGTTAGACGTCCTCTACTTTGTTTGTTGCAAATTTTACGTGGCTGCTACGGGCTTTAAGCAAGAACTCATTTTACCTACGCATCAAAACCACAATGATAGTTTGTCAAATAGACTCCGTTTTAACCTTCTCAAGGACCGGGCGTAGCCACACTCGGTTCAACTAAAGTTGGAGAGACAGTCTTCCGCAAGCCATCTATGTGCAAAGCACGTCGAGGGAACCGGTCTCGCGTAAGCGTACGCGTAAGGTTGGTCCGGATCGTCTCGTCCAACAATACCGCTGAACCAAAGTATGACATGCTGGTAGGCAGTATGACTTGTATCGTCCACAACTCACTTGTGTTCTACTCGTGCAAATAACATCATACCATAAAAACCTAGGCTCTGATACCACTGTTGGGGAACGCAGTAAATTCAAAAAATTTCCTACGCACACGCAAGATCATGGTGATGTATAGCAACGAGAGGGGAGAGTGTTTGTCTACGTACCCTCGTAGACCGAAGCGGAAGCGTTGACACAACGTAGAGGAAGTAGTCGTACGTAGAGGAAGTAGTCGTACGTTCTCCTCGCGATCCAACCGATCACAGCATCGTTACTCCGGCACCTCCGAGTTATTGGCACACGTTCAGCTCGATGACGATCCCCGGGCTCCGATCCAGCAAAGCGTCGGGGAAGAGTTCCGTCAGCACGACGGCGTGGTGACGATCTTGATGTGTTACCGGCGCAGGGCTTCGCCTAAGCACTGCAACGATATAATCGAGGTGGAATTTGGTGGAAGGGGGCACCGCACACGGCTAAGGAACGATCCGTAGATCAACTTGTGTGTCTTTGGGGTGCCCCCTGCCCCCGTATATAAAGGATCCAAGGGGGAGGGGCTGGCCGGCCAGGTTTGGTGCGCCAGGAGAGTCCTACTCCCTCTGGGAGTAGGATTCCCCCCCCCCCCAATCCTAGTTGGACTAGGATTGCTCCAAGGGGGAGAGAGAGAGAGAGGGGGCGCCCCACTTCTCCTAGTCCTAATAGGACTAGGGAAGGGGGGGAGGCGCGCAGCCCCTAGGGCTGCCCTCTCACCTTTCCTCCAAGGCCCATGTTGGCCCATTATGCTCCCGGGGGGTTCCGGTAACCCTCCCGGTATTCCGGTAAAATCCTGATTTCACCTGGAATGCATCCGATGTCCAAACATAGGCTTCCAATATATAATTCTTTATGTCTCGACCATTTCGAGACTCCTCGTCACGTCCGTGATCACATCCGGGACTCCGAACTCCTTCGGTACATCAAAATGCATAAACTCATAATAACTGTCATCGTAACGTTAAGCGTGCGGACCCTACGGTTCGAGAACAATGTAGACATGACCGAGACACGTTTCCGGTCAATAACCAATAGCGGGACCTGGATGCCCATATTGGCTCCTACATATTCTACGAAGATCTTTATCGGTCAGACCGCATAACAACATACGTTGTTCCCTTTGTCATCGGTATGTTACTTGCCCGAGATTCGATCGTCGGTATCCAATACCTAGTTCAATCTCGTTACCGGCAAGTCTCTTTTCTCGTTCCGTAATACATCATCTCGCAACTAACTCATTGGTTGCAATGCTTGCAAGGCTTTATGTGATGTGCATTACCGAGAAGGCCCTGAGATACCTCTCCGACAATCGGAGTGACAAATCCTAATCTCGAAGTATGCCAACTCAACATGTACCTTCGGAGACACTTGTAGAGCACCTTTATAATCACCCAGTTATGTTGTGACGTTTGGTAGCACACAAAGTGTTCCTACGGTAAATGGGAGTTGCATATTCTCATAGTTAAAGGAACATGTATAAGTCATGGATAAAAGCAATAGCAATATACTAAACGATCGGGTGCTATGCTAATGCAATGGGTCATGTCAATCAGATCATTCAACTAATGATGTGATCTCGTTAATCAAACAACAACTCTTTGTTCATGGCTAGGAAACATAACCATCTTTGATTAATGAGCTAGTCAAGTAGAGGCATACTAGTGACACTCTGTTTGTCTATGTATTCACACATGTATTATGTTTCCAGTTAATACAATTCTAGCATGAATAATAAACATTTATCATGATATAAGGAAATAAATAATAACTTTATTATTGCCTCTAGGGCATATTTCCTTCATGAGGGTCATCACGTCATCATCGTCGGCCCCGACGGGTCGAATCGGAGGTAACAACTCGTCGCAGCCTGGCAGCACCCGAACCAGTTGAACCCTAAACAAGTTGGGTGGCATCTGGGTAGCGTGGAACAAGGGGTTGCCCGGTTGAACGATTTTGCCCTTGGCGACATTGACCAACTCATTGTTCACGAAGTGCAGGAGAGTGCACGGAACGTCGGCGGCGCCCTGCGAAAACATGTAGGGTGTCAGGGATGCCCAGTCAAAGGCAAGGAGATGAATTCCTCGGCCGAGAGAGGCTTAATTAGTTACCGTGATGATGGCATCGAGCTCGGCTAATGTCGAGGCACCGCCAACGGCGGGCGTGCAGTTGACGGAGGGGCCGCTTGCTGCAGAGGTGCCGGCCGGCGTACACCCGGGTGCATTAAGCTCCCGTGCCGGCGTCGGAGACACCAATGCCGCCTCCAACGGAGACACCAATGCCCCCGCCATCGCGTTCTGCGAGTTGCTGGCCGTGAAGCTAGGAATCGGGGGCGGCCCCTGTTGGCCGCCCACAATCCACGCACTCAACCCCTGGATCAAGGTAGGCACAATGGCGGTGATCGTCGCTCCGAGTTGTTGTTGCACTTGCTCTTGGACAATCTCCGGAATCCGCGCCACCTGTGCCTTGAGTTCTTGAACCACGCGCGCCTGGCTTTCCGAGATGGTCTTTTTCTCCTTTCGCCCACCAGTGTTATAGTATGACGACCATTTTGTCGACAAGCCTTTGCCAGCCACACGACCAGCTGACGTCGGCTTACTGAGCTTATCCTTGTTCTTCATTACATTCAACGCCCTATTTAGAGTGGTGTCCCAAGGGTTGCTCTTAGTCGACCCCGCGCTACTGCTTTCAGTCGCCTGCGGAAGGAATGTGAACCATTTAGAAATTTGGCTTCATTAATTAGAATGCAACCATATGGAGCTAATTATGCGGGGGTGTATTCCTTACCAGAACAAGCTCAAGCGCCCTGGTCTTCGGATCCGTGGTAAGCTCCTTTGTTTTCGGGTCCTTCTTGTACCGGGCCCTGACATAGTTCCTGGTCTGCTTGTCACCGTATTTATCAAAGAGGGGCGGTAGGCCTTGCTCGGCACGGTTCGCCTCCTCCTTGTCCCATATAGGCTCCGCCACTCTGTAACCGCCGGGACCGAGTGTGTGTTCCCCTAAGTTCAGCTCCCGCATTTCTTTCCCCCACCGACTTGATTCGGAGTTTGCGGTGCTTGAGCAATTGATCTTGAAGTCGTGTAGTCATCTTCGGTGATCGAAAGATTTTTCTCCTTGATCTTCTCATAACTCTCACCTTTCTCAATCATTCTCTTCACATTGCTTTTCCAAGTAGGCAGGGCCTTGCTCATCTTCGTGAGGGCAGCATTGTTGACTTTATTCCCTTTGAGGCTTGTGTTTTCAAATTCAGCGGGGAACTTGTATCATTCGTGCAGCTTCGTGAAGAGGAGGTTGCGCAAATTCCCTCGGTCAGGATGCCTCAGGTTCTCGGTGTTGATCGAGACGGTGCTCTGGAGAATGCACACGAGCTGAAGCGTGTACCCCTTGACTATTCGTTTGGGCGCCGTTGGATTCCCGTTGGAGTCCACTTCAGTAACTTCCTCCTTGAGGGTGCGGAGCACGGTTGGGCGCCGGTCCTTCCGTTGCCTCTTCGGTTGGCTGCCATCTGTGCGTGCGCCGCCATCATCAGTGGTGGCATCAGTGGGGTCATCCTCGGCGGCACCATCAGTGGTCTCAGGATCGGTGGGGAAGGCGGCGTCCTCATACAAGTGAGGTTGTTCCTCCATCTCCTGGGACAGCTCCCAGAATGCCTTGCCGCCCGAACCCCCGGCCTTATCGTTGTTGTCCATGTTTCTCTTTAAATAGGAACAAAGTTTGGTCAAAAAGTTGGTTATTGTCAAGGAACAAGATCATGGTCTCATCATTTAGGGTTTGTCGACACCGAGGCATCCTAAAAGCTAAGCTTTTATCATTGAGGGTTTTTCGACGCCGAGGCACCCTAAAAGCCTAAGCTTTCTTCATTTTGGTTTTTATCGACACTGAGGCACCCTAAAAGCCAAGGTTGTATAATTAATGGTTTGTCGACACCGAGGCATCCTAAAAGCTAAGCTGGGAAGGAGAATTCTAAGTTGGGCCTAATCACTTGGCTCTATTGCCGCCTATGGTTTAATGCAGCTAGAATAAAGGGGCACTTGATCCTACTTAATTAACTACTAAGATACCCCGGCCCATGCATTAGTCACAAGTACCCCATATGTCCTATTTTTAGCAAACTCATGCTAAAATTCACAGAAAATTTCAGCATGACCTTTGCTGAAAATAGGACATATGGAGTACCCGAATTTGCCGGAACAGAAGTTAATCGACATTCCAGCAAACTCAAGCGCCTCTCGGGTGGACAAGGCAAAAAAGGCCTCCATCACAACATGGAAATATATATACCAGCAAACTCAAGGGCTTTTGCTTTTGCTTTTCATGGCCAAATTCTAGCTAGTACCAGCAAATTAACATCTAGCAGCAATCATTTTCAAATATATATACACTGGACAGTTTTTTTCTTCTTCATTAACTGTACTAGCAGTTTTTTTCTTCATTAACTGTATTAGCTATTTACTAGCAGTACTAGCACTTTGATCATATGCTAATGCTACATTGATACATCATCATGCTGGGTAATATTAAACCCAAGCAACTTTATAATCAACCCAAGATACATCAACTACTGCACTGTCCTGCCTAATAAAAACAGTCATGCCAACATATAGTATATAAACCTAATAATGGCAGAAACATCATACTACCAGTACCCAAATACCTATGCTCAGATCACGGAGTTGAGCATACAACATATTGCATATAATCACAAGACACTGGTCTGTAACAGACTACACGGTATTGGTATGGAGTAGAACTATCTACTCCTACTTTGTTTGCTTCCCAAATGCGAGAATCCAAGGCACTAAAAAGAGGGCAGAAACTGCAATCTTCCTAGTCTAAGCATCATCTGACCAAAGAAGGAGGTATAGGCAGAGGCCAAGCTGTACTAATTGCTTCCGGGCATCAGTTCCTTCAATTTTTTATATGGCACTAACATATAACTAGTGGGCAATGTACAAATTGGATTAAACAACACAAACTGTTTTCCAATAATATATGTTGAATTATTGTAGAAATTGGGTTCCAAGGACTCAATAACAAACTTGATTATGCCTCATAGTTTTGGTATATCAGGTTAACACTTTAGACAGACCCTTTGAACCCCATGAAAATCAAATACACACTGTAAATTCAAAAACAATGATTCGCTTGACCCCCCCCCCCCCAAAAAAAAGAACTAACTACATAATAAAGCTATAATCTACTCCAGAAGCAAACCAGACCAGTAGTAAAAGCATTGAATGTGTATTCTTCTTGCCATTTGCATTAACAAGGAGCAAGTTGCTCTTCAGAATATACTAAAATGATGCAAATCAAACTCTAATTAACATCCTTTAAATTTCTTTCAGATTTTTTGGCTAATTGATTTACCCAAGAAGAGCTCTTGCATCGAAATCTACCTAAATCAGATTTAGTTGTTTGTAAAGGAACACTATGCTTGTAATGGATGCAGTTGAAGCAGGTTGGGTTGCTGGACTTTGCTGTGCTTGGAGAAGGCGCATTGCATACCGAGAGTTGGTCGAGGAAGGCGAGCACGGCCACGTCGTCGCCGGTGACGATCTTCTCGGCCTCGTCGACGGCGGTGAGGTTCTGCACCGCAGGGCCCAGCTTCTTGCCGATCAAGCGACAATGGCGTCCCTGCAGCAAAGCAAAAAACAAAATTCTCAGCAGCTGCGGAGCGGGAACATGGAGGGAATTGGGGTCAGTGGTTGAACAATATAAGTTTATCCTATGCAACTATGTGGGAGCACATTCTGCATAACACGCTAAGGCAAACAAAATCACCAGCTTTAACATGGACCGACTTGCCGACAGGCACCTAGATCTCATCACTGGGGCAAACAAATTAAGCCACTAAGCAACATTGAAACGGTAAGCACAGTTAACAAGGAGAGCAGCAAGGGCTACAGCTCCCATCTGATTTGTTTCCAAGAGATCACATACTAGTTAGTAACAATAGCAGCTAATTAAGCAACAGCGCTGCGATGCAGCCTCGCCAAGAGTTAATAAGCGGAGCAACGCACAGGAGGCAGCAAAGGCAACAAATTTCATTCCTAGTGAGTACAACAATAATCCAGTAACTAGTTCATCAACGGTTGAGGAAGGACATGGCTACCTTGCCCGCCGGTGCAATCCACACACCTGACAAGGGAAGGTCGCAGCACTCACAGATCCACCACCGAGATCGAGAATCCTGCTCAACAAAAACATGGGATATGCCATCAGAGAAGCATCGGAATCACAAGTCAAAATGCGAAAACGCAAACACAAAATTCTCAGCAGCTGCGGAGCGGGAACAAGGAGGGAATTGGGGATCTGCAGAAATTGCTCACTTGCTCAATTGGGGATCTGCAGCCACGTCGACGCCCTGCTCGGCGAGGTGCGCCGCGGCAGCGGCGTAGTGGGGCGCGAGCGCGCGACGTCGGGGCGGCGTCGAGGCGGCGTCGAGGTGGAGGGGCAGCGGCGTCGAGGCATCGAGGCGGCGTCGAGGCGGCGGGGCAGCGGCGTCGGGAGAGGAGAGGGGAAGGGGATCGAGGGCGAGGGCGAGGGAGAGAGAGGGGATAGGTTTGGATCGGGGATGGAATATGGATGGGGCGGCACAATACTAATGGCGCACCACCCCTCGGTGCGCCATAAGTACATCCATACTAATGGCGCACCTCACCCTGGTGTGCCATTAGTATTCTTTTTTGATTTCTGCTCGAGCCAACAGGTTATCTTCCACCTGACCTGATCCACATCAAGTCCCCTCTACTAGCTCGACTGGTCAGCAGCCAGTTCTCACACCAGGAGGTCCTAGGTTTGATTCCCAGGCTCCACAGTTTTTTTATGCATTTAAAATGCTGTTTGATACTTATTTGTGTTTAAATATGTTCAAACTTGTTTAAATCATAACAGTAATATTTTTTTATAAGATAGTAATATTTTTTTTAAAAATATCATCAAACAGTAATGCCGGTGGAGCGGGGGAGGGTGCGGGGGGTCGGCGGCGGCGGTTGAGTAGGGGAATCGAGGGTGCGGGGGGTCGGCGGCGGCGGCCGGTGGACCGGGGGGTGCTCGGCGGCGAGGGGGACCGGATCTGGCGAGGTGGGATAGCGATCGAGATGGAGGGGGATCGAGATTGAGTGTCTATGAAATTTAAAAATATTCATGATAGTTCAAAAAGTGCCCATGAAATACAATCGAGAAATGAAGGCTACGATTTAAATACAATCGATCTTAGCTAGCTATCTGTTCACAATCTTCTTACCCTTCTTTTTCGCAAATGGAGTTCTTCTGTGGAACGGACGTCCTTTAGGTAGGGTGGTCCTGCTTCTTCTTGTGGTGTATGCTGCTACTTCATCATCATCGTCATGTTCGATCCTCGGGTCGCCGTACTTGTCGAATTGTTGCTCATTGGCTACTCCATCCATTCCGATGATCTTCCTTTTGCCTCTCCTCACGACAACACGACTGGGCTTTGACGGGTCGGTAATGAAGAAGCATTGGTCCACTTGGGAAGCCAGTACCCATGGCTCATTTTTCGCGGTGACGTTTGCGCCCGCGGTCTTGGATTTGGCTTCGGGTATAACCATGGTGGTGAAATACCAGTCTTCTTTTAGGATGCTCTTGGCCCATCTGACACGGAACATCGGGACCTTCTCTCCAGCGTAGCTCATCTCCCAGATCTCCTCGATCCTTCCGTAGTATCTGTCCTTGTCGTTACCGGTGTAGGATTCCATCGTTACCCCGGAGTTCTGATAACCATCGCTCTTCATGTCCTTGGCCTCGGTGTAGAATGTGTAGTTGTTGATATCGTACGCCTCATAGGTCATCAGGTTGTGCTCGGCGCCCTGTGACAAGGCGAATATGAGTTGTTCTTCCGCGGAAGAATCCTCATGTAAAGGGTACGACAGAAGTTTCTGCTTGAACCAACGCGTGAAACATGAGTTGTGCTCTTTGAGTATATGTCTGTCTGTCCTCTGTTGGCTTCGGTCATTGTATGTCTTCTTAATAAAGGTTTTGTGCTCTACCACCCAAGGATCGACCACGTCTATGTGTTGTAGCGTGACTAGGTTTGCTCTTTCAAAGTCGGCGAGTCGACCCTCGAAGTCGACATGCATTTCGCGGCGAACCTCACGGTGACCCCATCCAGCGAGCCTGCCGAGGTGCCTGTTGTCGGGCAGACCAACGGGGTTCTCGATGCCTAGATAATTCGTGCAGTAGGAGATGCACTCTTCGGTCAGAAAGCCCCAGGCTGTGCTTCCCTCTGGACGTGACATGTTGCGAACGTATCCTTTGATGACACCATTCATCCTTTCGAACGGCATCATGCTGTGCAGGAACGCCGACCCGAGTTGGATGATATCCTCCACTATATGGACCAGCAGATGCACCATAACAGCGAAGAATGCGGGCGGGAAGTACATCTCAAGCTCGCATAGTATCACCACGATCTCTTCCTGTAGCCTTCTGAGTTGCCTCGCGCCAATCGACTTCCGAGAGATGACGTCGAAAAAGTTGCATAGGCCAAATAGCGTTTCACGGACGTGCGCGTCCATGATCCCACGGATTGCAGCTGGAAGTATCTGCGTCATCAGTACGTGACAGTCGTGAGACTTCATCCCGCTGAACTTCTGCTTCGCTGGGTCTAGGTATCTGCTTCTCTTCCCTGTGTAACCGTAAGGAAGTTTTACTCCTAGGAGGCAGGTGAAAAACTGCTCGATCTCCTCCTGAGTTAGACTCTTCAGCTTGCATCTTCGACACGGACATCTTATATCCGTCTCGTTCTTTTGAAGCATCTCGGCCTTCGCGGACCTCAAAAACCTATTCACGATGCCTTCGGTCATCGTGTGGACCATGGTCGCCTGCGGGGTAGAGCAAAACGATATTTTAGAACCAAGAAAAAATTTGGCATGACTTTCCCTAAAAATAGGACTAAAAAGAATGCTTAATGCCAAAATTCTCGCCGAAACAGAAATGAATCAACATTCCGGCAAAATATTGGCAACTATCGCATTTAAAATACCGGTACACCTCCAAACACAAACACATATGCAACACCACAAACATATGCAACACCACGAACATACATAGATCTAGTTAGGCCATAAAAAGTGCATGTGCACATTGTTGTAGGGAGAACAACATAAATATAGCTTCCCCCCTTACTTACCTATCAAAACAAGGTAATTTAACCACTTAATTTGAATGAATCTATGGTGGAAATGAGGTGAAAAAGAGGAGGCACCCGAGACAAGGAGGAGGTGAAGAGAATGAAGTGGGGAGAAAGTGAGTCTGGGTAGGAGAGGTTGTCCAAAATATCTTATTGCTGCCCACTTACTAATGGCGCACCAACCCCAAATGCGCCATTAGTAATCCAGGTTACTAATGGCGCACCTTCTGATGGTGCGCCATTAGTAGTTTTCCAAAAAAAATACTAATGGCGCACTGTTCCACAGTGCGCCATTACTAGGGAACAGTGCGCCATTAGTAGTTTTGCAAAAAAAAGAATAAAAAATATAATAAAAAAACAACATTAGTGGCGCACTTCCCGACAGGTGCGCCATTACTAGTTACAATTAGTAATGACGCACTTTGTCTGGATGCGCCATTAGTATGTTTGGACAGGCGCACTAGTTAAAAAAAATTGTTTGATACTAATGGCGCACCATGGGCCAGGTGCGCCATTAGTAGTTTCAACTCTAATGACGTATCTGAAGGTACTAATGGCGCACCGCTAGTCTGATGCACCATTAGTGTCAATCCCATCTATAACCCTTTTTCTAGTAGTGACTAGTCCTGCCGTGGCTGCGGCACGGCCGGCTGGGGTCGGCGTCCGTGATGGTCGTGCCCTGCCCCGGTGGAGGTGATCGACGCCGGCCCGGAGAGCCTGCTGAAGCCGGTGACCGTGGCGAGCCTGGGGTTCAAGGCGCCCCACGGCTCTCGTCTGTGAGCTCGCGGCGGGCTCTCTAGAAATTATGTAACTTGTAGAGCTCATTCATAATAGAAGCAATGGGTAAAATTCTTGTGCTATAATGATTTCTCTTTGAGATTGAGAAATATGTTCTTCCGAGCAAGCAGATTCTCTGCAAGTCTTCTGAATATATAAACAACTGAATTTGTTGGTTGGTTTTTCCATTAGGCAGAGTACTCTGATCTGTAACTTCAAATTGCACTCTAGGCATACTGATCTGCTTGTTATTGAAAGAGGAACTGGGAGTGACACTGAAACCAATCTACGATAAACCAAATTCGTTGTCGCTGAACAGAGTTCGCTGCACGAGCTCTAAAATTCAGACAGCGTACAATCATTAGCTGCAGACCAATGCTGTCTACTGGTACACACAGTGTGAGTACACAGATAGCGGCGTGATGCGTATGACTGAATAGCGAAGGGGGAAATGTTTTCGCATTACACTGCTCTTGAAAACTCACCTCAAAACTGATCTAAAACTACAAAATACTCCAGGAACGAAAGAATTAATCTGAGCTGAATCAAACTAATAACAGTTGAGACAAGCTAGGATGTCAGGTGTTGCATGGGTCAGAGGGAGCTACAGTTCCCTGACATTGCTTCACTACCCATGCGTGAACAATGGTTGGAACAAATACTTATCTACAGTAATTCAATATAGTAATTACCTATAGTACTTTGGTCTACAGTGTCTTCTTTACTCTCTGACTTGCCTCCGCTAATTTACATAGCGATACCAACGCTGTCAGGACCCCGATCCTAAGTCAGACCGATCTAGCATGTAACACTTCATATCGCTTTGCGGCCTACGCACGGTATTCCCACGAGTGCCACATTACCTGGCCCGGGACCGTTTGCGCCTTTTGGCTCACGTATATGATAGTGTCGCTAGCATCCATATGACAGAGAAACCGGGCCGACATGGCTAGTCGTGAACCCAAAGCGGCACTAACCCATGGGGACAGGCATACATGAATCAACTTCGAGCATGTCGGTCAACAGCGTGTGAATCCGGACTGTAGCACTGGGCTAACAGGACTCCGGTAACCCGGACTGTAGCAGGCTAGGCAAGACTCCGGATGTCACCGCGTGACATTTCCCCGAAGGGACATACACAGTAACGAAGTGAAACACATGCCGGCCAGTCAAGTGTCCTGAGCAGTAGTGCTGGGCTAGCAGGACTACGGTGAACCAGGCTGTAGCGGACTACTATGGCTCAAGGAGGCACTAAACTACATTTCCCCATAACAGAGGCTGCCAAGGATAAACAACTAGATTATCGGATCCCACACATACCAAGCATTTCAATCATACACACAATATGCTCGATATGTGTAAATACAACATGGCATCACAACATAACTCTACGACTCCAATATTTATTTATTAGGCTCCGAGGAGCGAGATATTACAAACATGGGTCTCATGACCCAACATTCAGAGCATACAAGGCAAAGCACATGCGGAAGCTCAACATGTCTGAGTACAAACATCTACAAATGAAAAAGGCTGAGAAGCCTGACTATCTACCAGATCCTGCCGAGGGCACAAGATCGTAGCTGAGGTATCAAACTAAACGTCGAAGTCCACACGGAACTACCAGCGAGACTGACGTCTCTCTGCAAAAACATAAAATAGGAAAACATGAGTACAAATGTACCCAGCAAGACTTACATCAGAACTAGCTACATATGCATCGGTATCAATAAAGGGGATGGTGGAGTTTAACTGCAGCCAGCCAGCTTTGACTCGGTGGCTATCCTGAACTACGACTGCTAGTAAATCTTTGAGGTGGCGCACACGAGTCCACATATTCACCATACCAATACACCACTTTGGATCCGCTCCCGTCTTCCTACGAGAACGCCATCCATTGCACTCACACTTATCTTGCGTATTTTAGAGTATCCACTTTCACTTGTCTATAAACTATGCAAGGGGTCCAAGTTTCCATATCCGAGGAATCCGGCTATTCGAATAGATAAAGATAACCCTGCAGGGGTGTACTTCTTCACACACGCTCTCGCCACTTACCACCACTAGTAGAAAAGGGGGCTATGGTCCAGGCCGGGGCAGCCCATTAGTCCCGGTTCAGTCTAGAACCGGGACTAATGGTGGCATTGGTCCCGGTTCGTGAGCCCAGGGGGCCGGCCGGGCCACGTGGGCCATTGGTCCCGGTTCATCAGGACCTTTTGGTCCCGGTTGGTGGGACGAACCGGGACCAATGGGCCTGGCTCCTGGCCCACCACCATTGGTCCCGGTTCGTGGCATGAACCGGGACCAAAGGCTCCCCTTTAATCCCGGTTCATGCCACGAACCGGGACTAAAGGGTTGGCCCTCGTTGCACCCAGAGTTTAGTCCCACCTCGCCAACCGAAGGGCGCCCACACCTGTTTATAAGCCCGTCCCTCTCTGTGTTGTTGAGCTCCTCTCAAAGTGAAAATAGATGCACCTATAGAGGAAACTGGACCTAAATTCATAAATAGAAATTGATTATGAATTTATGTTTAATTTTCTCTATAAGTGCATCTATGTTCACTAACAGAGAAGTTTTTATTTTTTTGTGACCTAAAAGAAAAAAGAAATCATTAAAAAACTATAAGTATTTAGTTCTAAGTAGAAATGAAAAAATTTGACTAAAAAACTATAAGTAAAAACCAAAGGGCCACCTTTAGTCCCGGGTCATGCCACCAACCGGGACTAAATGGTCGGTCCTCGTTGCGGTTCACAGTTTAGTCCCACCTCGCCAACCGAAGGCCGCCAACACTGGTTTATGAGCCCGTCCCTCTATGCATTGTTGAGCTCCTCTCAAAATGAAAATAGATGCCCCTATACAGGAAATTTGACTTAAATTCATAATGAATTTCTATGAAATTCATGGAAATTGATTATGAATTTAGGTTGAATTTTCTCTATAGGCGCATCTATGTTCATTTTTTTAGTAAAGTTAATCACAAACATGAGATTCACACAAATTTCAAAGAATTCAAATTATAACTATTCTAATTTGAAAACTAGAATCACTAACAGAAAGTTTATAATTTTTGTGACCTAAAAGAAAAAAGAAATCACTAAAAAACTACAAGTATTTAGTTCTAAGTAGAACCGAAAAACTAATGGCACTAGTAAAGTTAATCACAAACATGAGATTCACACAAATTTCAAAGAATTCAAATTATAACTATTCTAATTTGAAAACTAGAATCACTAACAGAAAGTTTATAATTTTTGTGACCTAAAAGAAAAAAGAAATCACTAAAAAACTACAAGTATTTAGTTCTAAGTAGAAACGAAAAACTAATGGCACTAGTAAAGTTAATCACAAACATGAGATTCACACAAATTTCAAAGAATTCAAATTATAACTATTCTAATTTGAAAACTAGAATCACTAACACAAAGTTTATAATTTTTGTGACCTAAAAGAAAAAAGAAATCACTAAAAAACTACAAGTATTTAGTTCTAAGTAGAAACGAAAAACTAATGGCACTAGTAAAGTTAATCACAAACATGAGATTCACACAAATTTCAAAGAATTCAAATTATAACTATTCTAATTTGAAAACTAGAATCACTAACAAAAAGTTTATAATTTTTGTGACCTAAAAGAAAAAAGAAATCACTAAAAAACTACAAGTATTTAGTTCTAAGTAGAAACGAAAAACTAATGGCACTAGTAAAGTTAATCACAAACATGAGATTCACACAAATTTCAAAGAATTCAAATTATAACTATTCTAATTTGAAAACTAGAATCACTAACAGAAAGTTTATAATTTTTGTGACCTAAAAGAAAAAAGAAATCACTAAAAAAGTATAAGTATTTAGTTCTAAGTAGAAACGAAAAACTAATGGCACTAGTAAAGTTAATCACAAACATGAGATTCACACAAATTTCAAAGAATTCAAATTATAACTATTCTAATTTGAAAACTAGAATCACTAACAGAAAGTTTATAATTTTGTGACCTAAAAGAAAAAAGAAATCACTAAAAAACTACAAGTATTTAATACTAAGTAGAAACGAAAAAGTAATGGCACTAGTAAAGTTAATCACAAACATGAGATTCACACAAATTTCAAAGAATTCAAATTATAACTATTCTAATTTGAAAACTAGAATCACTAACAGAAAGTTTATAATTTTTGTGACCTAAAAGAAAAAAGAAATTACTAAAAAACTACAAGTATTTAGTTCTAAGTAGAAACGAAAAACTAATGGCACTAGTAAAGTTAATCACAAACATGAGATTCACACAAATTTCAAAGAATTCAAATTATAACTATTCTAATTTGAAAACTAGAATCACTAACAGAAAGTTTATAATTTTTGTGACCTAAAAGAAAAAAGAAATCACTAAAAAAGTATAAGTATTTAGTTCTAAGTAGAAATGAAAAAATAAATAGGAAAAAAGGAAAAAAAAGATGCCACCTGCTGGGCGACCACGGCCTGAATACGACTAGAAGCCCATCCGTGGGCCAGGATTCAGGCCCGCAGAAGGCCCAGTAGGCCCACAAGCATAGCGGTGCGAGATTAGGCCCATAGGCCTGCAATTCTAAGGAGTTCGATGGAGATGGCGAGGCTGCGCTTATAAACTGGTGTGGCCGCTCCTCAGATAGCGAGGTGGGACTAAACATCCCACCGCACCGCGGCTTTGGCAGGTGCAGGATATTGGTCCCGGTTGGTTCCACGAACCGGGACCAATGCATACCTTTGGTCCCGGTTCGTGGCACCAACCGGGACCAAAGCCCCCTCTTTAGTCCCGGTTGATGCCACCAACCGGGACCAAAGGCCTACGCTTCCCGCCCTTTGGGCTGCCGAAAAGTGGCCTTTGGTCCCGGTTGGTGGCACCAACCGAGACTAAAGGTAGGCATTGGTCCCGGTTGATGCCACGAACTGGGACCAATTCTCTGCCTATATAAGCAACACTCGTGAAATTTTGGTTCAGTTCGTTCTTCCCCGCCCGCCCGACGCCGCCAGGCTGCCCGGCCGCCGTATCCGCCTCGTCGTCGCCCCGCGCCGCCCCGTCGTCGCCGTCGTCGCCCCGCGCCGCCCCGTCGTCGCCCCGCGCTGCCCCGATCGACGCCGTCGCCGCCTCCCGCCCCGCGCCACCCCGATCGAGATCGACGCCGTCGCCGCGCCTCCCGCCCCGCGACGCTGCCCCGACCCGCCCCGCACCTGCCCCGCGTCGCACCTCACCGTCGCCGTCCCCGTGGCCGTCCCCGACACCGTCGCCGTCCCCGACACCGTCGCCGTGAGATTTTGTTAATTGATGTTACTAGTAGTTAATAATTGAGTTAGATTTTGTTAGATTTTTTTGTAGTTCATAGATTTTTTGTTAGATGTGTAGTAATTTAGATGTGTAGTTCATAGATTTTTCTGTTAGATTTTTTTTCATATTGTGTAATTAATTTGTTCATATTGTGTTAGATTTATTTATGATTTTTTCTGTTGTAATTTAGATTTATTAACGATTTTTTTGTTCATAGTATTTTCTTTGTCAATTTATTGTGTATGTATAGGAAAATTGTGAATGATATATGTCATTTATGAATATGTTCATATTTAGAATAGAGGAAAAAGGAAAAAATAAGAAGAGAAAGTGTTTAATATAATTAGTTAGAAAAATAATAGAACTATAGTTAAACTAGTTTATTTTTAGTAAGTCGTACTATTTTATTTTATTTATAGTAAGTGCTTCATATATAGTTGAACTAGCTAGTTGATTTAATAAACTAGTTTATTTAACTATTCATAGTAAGTAGTTCTCGTGATTACTAATATTGATCTATTTATAGTAACTAGTTTATTTTTTTTGTTCCTACATTTTTAGCAAGTTGATTTAATAGTTGAACTAACTAGAACTATAGTTAAACTAGTTGATTTAATAGTTGAACTAACTACATTTTTAGCAAGTTTATTTATAGTAAGTGCTTCATATATAGAACTAACTAGAACTATTAATAGAACTAGTTTACTTTTTTAGTTAAAGCAATTATTCCCGCATCGACGTGGACGATGCCTATCCCGCATCCTCGTCGTCGAGTCGGGGGCGGACGACACCTCCTTGACCAGATGGGCCATGTCCGGGACTAGGCTCCGCCGGGGTGGTACTGGGAGGCGCTACCTTGCGGGGGGCGTAGCTTGGTGAGGAGCCAGCCCGTCGTTGACCCGATCCTTGTTTGGTGGCGGTCGCGTGGGCCAGTGACGGTGCCGAGGCTTTCGGACACCGCGGAGGTGGTACGTCACCGTGTCAGCGAGGAGGACCAGCACGTATGTCGGTACATGGTTGCGTTGGAGGGCAGGTTCGAGAATACCTGGCAGGTTCTTCAGGGATCTCACTGGAGCTATGATCCTGTGATGGTTCCTTCCCTTTGGGTGTCCACCGCCCGCGCCGATACCCGTCGGGCGCTACGGTTCTAGCTGTACTAGCGATATGTATGATATATAGCATTCGACGTGTATTAGTGATAATACTCGATGTACGGACACATGGAGATGATGTAGTTTTTCTTATAATTGAAGGCATGCTAATTTGAATACTACTTATTGAATGCTCAAATTGTAGAGCACTATGCAAGGCATATATATGCATATGATTAGTTGAATAATAATGATCTAATTTAGTCTTTGAATTATGAACGTATAGGAAATGTCATCATCGGACGACGAAAGTCTTCCAGGGGAGTGCGACTGGTGCCACGACGATCGAGTTGAGTGCGACAGGCCTCACCTGGACGATGGTCGGCGCTTCAGCATTAAGCTCGAGGAGACCTTCGAAGTTGAAACGGTACACAACGACGACAAGTGTTTTTTTTCATAACTAAGCATGACTTCAACTATTTCAACGTGTAATTTTCATCTTTTACAATTCGAGTATAGTTGATCCCATGCCATGCAAGACACTATGTCTTGGAGAGGATGGATTTTGAAGACCATGGAAATTTTGAAACGAAGAAAATTCACCTAAGGTCCCATCATGATGTGGATTTCGAAGTAAAGTTGTATAATGCTGAGAGCGTAACCCATTTTGGTTGGAAAAATTAGAGAGCATTTTGCAAATTATATGGTTTTGATGAGGGTATGCTTGTCACCATGGATCTTGGTAATCCTGAAATCGAGCAAGACAATATGGACATTTGGGTCCTTGTTGATACTCCTCCAGTTCTACTGCTATGCGAGTTTCTCAAACATATTTAATTATTAATAGAACTTATATTGTTCATTTCAAAATAGTTGACGGCTTATTTCCATTGATAGCTTATTTTGGAGTATCAAAGAATGTGCAGAATATGGTAGATAGAACTTACTACACTGATGGCTCTGAGTTAACTTACAAGGAGAAAACTCATCTGGTTGGATTTTGTAATGATATTGAGAATTAAAATATCTACAATCGAACTCCTGAACATTATGGTCAATACGTGCCACTAGTGCATGTGTTGAACTATGGTAACTACCATGGAGATACCCTGGTAAGTTTTTTTACTATTACGACATCCGTGCATCTTTTTGCATACTTCTAAAACTAGTACATCATTGCTAACTACGAAGTTATTACTATGTTTTTCAACAGCTTATCCCAGAGGATTGTGTGCCTCATTTGATGTATCAGAATGGCGGTAACGTTCATGTTTTGAACATATATCCAGGTCATCCTACGAATCTCAACTGTCCATACCGGATATTTAAAAGAAGTGGAGACATGACAATCAAAGGATGGAAAAAATGTATGGACAGTCGTAAGGAGCTTCTTGGAAGCAAAAGGAAGCGAGGCGCAAGAATTGGAGACAGGATGATATCCATTCTTCATAATGGAGATTCAGGGTCTATATTGTTTTATGCTATTTTACCTTAAGTGTGTTTAGGTCCGATCCTCCTGATACTGATGTTCATGTGCTAAGAACAATTATGTAGAGTTGGGTTCGATGACTATGAGGATGATGATCGTATGACTTATTATTAATAACGAGTAGAAGTTATATGATGATGCTTGATTAATTAGCTAGTAGGACTTGTTATTATATATGATGATGTATATGCGAGCATGCATGAGTTATTATATATATATAGATATATCTGCAGGTGAAATGAACATATGTAGTCCTTGCAAGGACTACATATAAGAGAGGACAATTCTCTCTATTAGCTAGCTAATAACTACCTAAAAATAACCCCCTAAACCCCTAAAACAGCCCCTTTAAAAAAAAAAGAAAAACCTCCTGCTGACGCGTGGAAGCCTTTTGGTCCCGGTTTGTGTCATCAACCGGGACCAAAGGTCCCCCTGCCTGGGCTGCCGACGGCGGCCACGTGGAGGCCCATCTGTCCCGGTTCTGGTTTGAACCGGGACTAAAGGGTGAGGGTATTAGTAACGACCCTTTAGTCCCGGTTCAGGAACCGGGCCTAAAGGCCCTTATGAACCGGGACAAAAGGACGTTTTTCTACTAGTGCACCATGTACACGTCATGTACCTCGGCAACCTTCAAGCGGAAGCCAGGCGAGGGAGTCGGCCACGACCTAACTAACCACACAAGTCTCTAGTCCAGGTTTATCGCCTATTCAGGTTCCATCCGCAAGGAGATCCGGCCGGGGTGTCGCTCACGGCCCCAAACGATGTCAGCAGGGTTCCCAAGCCCACCAACCAGGTGCCACTTGGTACACCGTGCCACTGTGCCTAGTCTGTACCGGGTGCCACTTGGTAGACTACTAACACTACCTACAAACACCAGAAACTTGTTGCAACTCCTGGACAGAGATCAAGTTGATTAATAAGTCGAGAGAGCTTGGAGCGCCCGGAGCCCAATGTGTGGTAGTAACTGTTCATGGATCACAAACACAGAACTCAGTTCCTGAGGACTGATTCAATGAGACAACCCACCATTTACTCCTACATGGCCTCTCACCGCTACCTTTACCAAATCGTGTTCACACACTTTGCTCTCAACAGTAGGACATGTTCACCATATTCCAATTCATCCCCGATGAATCAGACTTGACACAACTCTAAGCAATAGCAGGCATGACAAACAGGCATGAATGAGTAGGCACATCAGGGCTCAAACAATTCCTACTCATGCTTGTGGGTTTCATCTATTTACTGTGGCAATGACAGGTCATGCAGAGGAAAGGGGTTCAACTACCGCAGCATGTAACAGTTGAATCATTATTGTCCTAATGCAGTAAAAGAGAGCAGGAGCGGGAGAGTGGGATTGTATCGGAATGAACAAGGGGGTTTTGCTTGCCTGGCACTTCTGAAGATAGTATAGATCTTCATCGGTGTCATCGAACATCATTGTTGGAACCACATCTATCGAGAGGGGTGGAATACCGGAAAACAAGGAAGAACACAATCAATGCAATGCTACAATATGATGCATGATCATGGCATGGAAATATGAATGTGTATTGGGCTAATGCAAGCTAGAACAGATTAAATGAAGTTGTTTTGAACCAAGGGTTCAAATTCAAACTCCACATAAGGCATTTCAAATGCCATTAATTCAAATTGTCGTATACAGAAACTTTAAGTTGTTCCAACATGCATGAAAATGGTACAGATGGATAGATTGGATTTTTATGATCATTTTCCATATATAAATTATTGCATTTGGAGTTACGGTTGATTTTCTATGATTTTTAGAAGTTTTACCTATTTTCTGGAATTTTCTGGTTATTTAGAAAGAAATCAAATCCAGAAAAAGGACTTATTGCGTCAGCATGACGTCACCGTGACATCAGCAAGTCAACAAGGCTGACCATGGTCAAACCTGTCGACCCGGTCCCACATGTCATATGCTTATAGTTAATTAGAGGTTAATCCCGTGTTGACTGGGATTTGACCCAACGCGGGGCCCGCTCGTCAGTGTTTGTTAGGAGGGTTAGTGGTGATTAGCGCCTAATGATGGCTCCACGTCAGCGTCGCCGGATTAAGCGCCGGTGACCTCACAGTGCGGCGGCGGCTCGCCGGAAACACGCTACAGAGGGCGGTTTTGCACGCGGGTTGGTGTGTTAGGGAGCTGGTGGTGCGGCGCTTCCGGTGGTGGCCTCGGGGCTCCCGGGGATGGACGGAATCAAGCCCGGCGACGAGGTCAGGCGGCGGCGGAGCTTCAGTCATGGCGGGGAACGGCGCTTCGGCAAGGAATCGACGCGGGGAAGAGTGGGTAACGACGGCGGAGCTCACAGGGAGTCGGACGGCGGTCTCAGCGGGCTCAGGAACGGCCTGATGGTGACGAATCAAGCGGCGGGGATTGCCAACACCGAGGTTGAAGAAGACGTCCGGGACGGTGATGCGGTGGTCTCCCGGTTGTTTGGCTAGGCATGGGCGAGGAGGGCGAAGATGCGGAGCTCGGGGTCATGGATTGGGAGCGAGGGAGTAGCTGGCCGCGGTGCTTCTCGGCGGTGTGGCCATGGCGGCTTCGGCCATGAGGGAGAGCGAGGAAACAAGAGGGAGAGAGAACCAGAGAGTGAGGGGGGAGGTGCAGGGGGGTGCTGGGCGTCTCCGTGGCACTCGAATGGGGATGGGGAGGCAGCGGGAGGTGGAAGCAGGAGGTGGCCGCGAGTACGCGCGCAGGCGACACGCCTCTGCCTACTGGCAGAGGTGGAAGAAGACATCGGCGCCCCTGGTGGGCTGGGCCGATTCTCTCCTGGGCCAGGTAAACAGGTAAGATTCTGCTCTGTTTTAGTTTTCTGTTCTGCTTTCTTTTTATTCAGTTATTTTGCCACTACTTGTAAATTCAAAATGAATTCAAACAATGCCAAAACACTCTGAATAATTTTATGGTGCTAGATGGACTTTTCCAGCAGCACATAAAACATTTCGAAGTTATTTGAAAATATATCCCATATATTATGAATATAATTCCAAATTCAAATACAATATGATTTAAATTCAGTGCCCAAAATATTCCTTACAAATGTTCATTATTTTTGGTTTGGTGCCAAAGCCTTGCCAAAAATATCAAACAGTTAATAGGAACATTTTGCGAAACATTGAATGCGATTTTCCAGGGTTCTTTGCCCTTCTTGAGTTAAATTTTGAGGCTTCCAAATTTCCTCAATTCAAGTTTCAAAATTTTAAACATGATGCATGGATGCCACTCACTGATGCAACTAATTATAAAGCGGAATTCTAGGGCTGTGACAACTCACCCTCACTAAACAAGAATCTCGTCCCGAGATTCAAGACGCGAGGTAAGAAGACAGAGGGAACACAAACTACACAATCTTCATGATCCAAGTTGCACTTCATAGAAACGTTGATTCGATCATCATCTTGATCTTAACATCCTCGCTTTTGAGATCTTCATCCACATGAGGACGACGGAGAGAAACTCTGCTAGGATTGATCTTCTTGAAGATCGAGCTATTCAAGATCAACTCGCGGAATGAGATGTTGAAACATCTCGAGTTGAGTCACAAAATACACATCGAGAGGGATGGGAGAACAAACGACGAGGTTTGATTTGGTGGGCAACAATTCCACACTTAAGAAAATGGTAGATGGTGTCAAAGTAGCGAGGAAAAATTGCCATGATTCCATAACGGGGCACCCTGGAAGAGGTGATTCATAGAATATTCGCTTAAGTGGCAAAAAGAATTACTTTTGATTGGGAGATCATTGAAACTCTTTATACCAACCTAAGGCAATTCTCAAACGATCGTCTAGGAGAGTTCGAAGGAATGGCATACTCAGTTTGGAAAGGAAACTAGAGTTATACGACAATTCAGCATACAGGAGGCACATTCCAATGGATACCGAGGGTATAACCTAGTGTTTGAGCATGCTCTCAAGAACTTGAGCATTTCCATATTCATCAAGGTCTTACCAACATCCGTGCCGAGGATCCTGGTAACACATCTTACTACCATGATTAACAGTGATGGACAATGCAGATGCAAAGGAAGACAATACTTTCTCACATTTCACCTTAGCGAGGCCAAGGGAACGAAATCTGGATGATCGACCGAGAGACACTTTACTCTCTGACTTGCCTCCGCTAATTTACATAGCGATACCAACGCTGTCAGGACCCCGATCCTAAGTCAGACCGATCTAGCATGTAACACTTCATATCGCTTTGCGGCCTACGCACGGTATTCCCACGAGTGCCACATTACCTGGCCCGGGACCGTTTGCGCCTTTTGGCTCACGTATATGATAGTGTCGCTAGCATCCATATGACAGAGAAACCGGGCCGACATGGCTAGTCGTGAACCCAAAGCGGCACTAACCCATGGGGACAGGCATACATGAATCAACTTCGAGCATGTCGGTCAACAGCGTGTGAATCCGGACTGTAGCACTGGGCTAACAGGACTCCGGTAACCCGGACTGTAGCAGGCTAGGCAAGACTCCGGATGTCACCGCGTGACATTTCCCCGAAGGGACATACACAGGAACGAAGTGAAACACATGCCGGCCAGTCAAGTGTCCTGAGCAGTAGTGCTGGGCTAGCAGGACTACGGTGAACCAGGCTGTAGCGGACTACTATGGCTCAAGGAGGCACTAAACTACATTTCCCCATAAGAGAGGCTGCCAAGGATAAACAACTAGATTATCGGATCCCACACATACCAAGCATTTCAATCATACACACAATATGCTCGATATGTGTAAATACAACATGGCATCACAACATAACTCTACGACTCCAATATTTATTTATTAGGCTCCGAGGAGCGAGATATTACAAACATGGGTCTCATGACCCAACATTCAGAGCATACAAGGCAAAGCACATGCGGAAGCTCAACATGTCTGAGTACAAACATCTACAAATGAAAAAGGCTGAGAAGCCTGACTATCTACCAGATCCTGCCGAGGGCACAAGATCGTAGCTGAGGTATCAAACTAAACGTCGAAGTCCACACGGAACTACTAGCGAGACTGACGTCTCTCTGCAAAAACATAAAATAGGAAAACATGAGTACAAATGTACCCAGCAAGACTTACATCAGAACTAGCTACATATGCATCGGTATCAATAAAGGGGATGGTGGAGTTTAACTGCAGCCAGCCAGCTTTGACTCGGTGGCTATCCTGAACTACGACTGCTAGTAAATCTTTGAGGTGGCGCACACGAGTCCACATATTCACCATACCAATACACCACTTTGGATCCGCTCCCGTCTTCCTACGAGAACGCCAACCATTGCACTCACGCTTATCTTGCGTATTTTAGAGTATCCACTTTCACTTGTCTATAAACTATGCAAGGGGTCCAAGTTTCCATATCCGAGGAATCCGGCTATTCGAATAGATAAAGATAACCCTGCAGGGGTGTACTTCTTCACACACGCTCTCGCCACTTACCACCACTAGTAGAAAAGGGGGCTATGGTCCAGGCCGGGGCAGCCCATTAGTCCCGGTTCAGTCTAGAACCGGGACTAATGGTGGCATTGGTCCCGGTTCGTGAGCCCAGGGGGCCGGCCGGGCCACGTGGGCCATTGGTCCCGGTTCATCAGGACCTTTTGGTCCCGGTTGGTGGGACGAACCGGGACCAATGGGCCTGGCTCCTGGCCCACCACCATTGGTCCCGGTTCGTGGCATGAACCGGGACCAAAGGCTCCCCTTTAATCCCGGTTCATGCCACGAACCGGGACTAAAGGGTTGGCCCTCGTTGCACCCAGAGTTTAGTCCCACCTCGCCAACTGAAGGGCGCCCACACCTGTTTATAAGCCCGTCCCTCTCTGCGTTGTTGAGCTCCTCTCAAAGTGAAAATAGATGCACCTATAGAGGAAACTGGACCTAAATTCATAAATAGAAATTGATTATGAATTTATGTTTAATTTTCTCTATAAGTGAATCTATGTTCACTAACAGAGAAGTTTTTATTTTTTTGTGACCTAAAAGAAAAAAGAAATCATTAAAAAACTATAAGTATTTAGTTCTAAGTAGAAATGAAAAAATTTGACTAAAAAACTATAAGTAAAAACCAAAGGGCCACCTTTAGTCCCGGGTCATGCCACCAACCGGGACTAAATGGTCGGTCCTCGTTGCGGTTCACAGTTTAGTCCCACCTCGCCAACCGAAGGCCGCCAACACTGGTTTATGAGCCCGTCCCTCTATGCATTGTTGAGCTCCTCTCAAAATGAAAATAGATGCCCCTATACAGGAAATTTGACTTAAATTCATAATGAATTTCTATGAAATTCATGGAAATTGATTATGAATTTAGGTTGAATTTTCTCTATAGGCGCATCTATGTTCATTTTTTTAGTAAAGTTAATCACAAACATGAGATTCACACAAATTTCAAAGAATTCAAATTATAACTATTCTAATTTGAAAACTAGAATCACTAACAGAAAGTTTATAATTTTTGTGACCTAAAAGAAAAAAGAAATCACTAAAAAACTACAAGTATTTAGTTCTAAGTAGAACCGAAAAACTAATGGCACTAGTAAAGTTAATCACAAACATGAGATTCACACAAATTTCAAAGAATTCAAATTATAACTATTCTAATTTGAAAACTAGAATCACTAACAGAAAGTTTATAATTTTTGTGACCTAAAAGAAAAAAGAAATCACTAAAAAACTACAAGTATTTAGTTCTAAGTAGAAACGAAAAACTAATGGCACTAGTAAAGTTAATCACAAACATGAGATTCACACAAATTTCAAAGAATTCAAATTATAACTATTCTAATTTGAAAACTAGAATCACTAACAAAAAGTTTATAATTTTTGTGACCTAAAAGAAAAAAGAAATCACTAAAAAACTACAAGTATTTAGTTCTAAGTAGAAACGAAAAACTAATGGCACTAGTAAAGTTAATCACAAACATGAGATTCACACAAATTTCAAAGAATTCAAATTATAACTATTCTAATTTGAAAACTAGAATCACTAACAGAAAGTTTATAATTTTTGTGACCTAAAAGAAAAAAGAAATCACTAAAAAAGTATAAGTATTTAGTTCTAAGTAGAAACGAAAAACTAATGGCACTAGTAAAGTTAATCACAAACATGAGATTCACACAAATTTCAAAGAATTCAAATTATAACTATTCTAATTTGAAAACTAGAATCACTAACAGAAAGTTTATAATTTTGTGACCTAAAAGAAAAAAGAAATCACTAAAAAACTACAAGTATTTAATACTAAGTAGAAACGAAAAAGTAATGGCACTAGTAAAGTTAATCACAAACATGAGATTCACACAAATTTCAAAGAATTCAAATTATAACTATTCTAATTTGAAAACTAGAATCACTAACAGAAAGTTTATAATTTTTGTGACCTAAAAGAAAAAAGAAATTACTAAAAAACTACAAGTATTTAGTTCTAAGTAGAAACGAAAAACTAATGGCACTAGTAAAGTTAATCACAAACATGAGATTCACACAAATTTCAAAGAATTCAAATTATAACTATTCTAATTTGAAAACTAGAATCACTAACAGAAAGTTTATAATTTTTGTGACCTAAAAGAAAAAAGAAATCACTAAAAAAGTATAAGTATTTAGTTCTAAGTAGAAATGAAAAAATAAATAGGAAAAAAGGAAAAAAAAGATGCCACCTGCTGGGCGACCACGGCCTGAATACGACTAGAAGCCCATCCGTGGGCCAGGATTCAGGCCCGCAGAAGGCCCAGTAGGCCCACAAGCATAGCGGTGCGAGATTAGGCCCATAGGCCTGCAATTCTAAGGAGTTCGATGGAGATGGCGAGGCTGCGCTTATAAACTGGTGTGGCCGCTCCTCAGATAGCGAGGTGGGACTAAACATCCCACCGCACCGCGGCTTTGGCAGGTGCAGGATATTGGTCCCGGTTGGTTCCACGAACCGGGACCAATGCATACCTTTGGTCCCGGTTCGTGGCACCAACCGGGACCAAAGCCCCCTCTTTAGTCCCGGTTGATGCCACCAACCGGGACCAAAGGCCTACGCTTCCCGCCCTTTGGGCTGCCGAAAAGTGGCCTTTGGTCCCGGTTGGTGGCACCAACCGAGACTAAAGGTAGGCATTGGTCCCGGTTGATGCCACGAACTGGGACCAATTCTCTGCCTATATAAGCAACACTCGTGAAATTTTGGTTCAGTTCGTTCTTCCCCGCCCGCCCGACGCCGCCAGGCTGCCCGGCCGCCGTATCCGCCTCGTCGTCGCCCCGCGCCGCCCCGTCGTCGCCGTCGTCGCCCCGCGCCGCCCCGTCGTCGCCCCGCGCTGCCCCGATCGACGCCGTCGCCGCCTCCCGCCCCGCGCCACCCCGATCGAGATCGACGCCGTCGCCGCGCCTCCCACCCCGCGACGCTGCCCCGACCCGCCCCGCACCTGCCCCGCGTCGCACCTCACCGTCGCCGTCCCCGTGGCCGTCCCCGACACCGTCGCCGTCCCCGACACCGTCGCCGTGAGATTTTGTTAATTGATGTTACTAGTAGTTAATAATTGAGTTAGATTTTGTTAGATTTTTTTGTAGTTCATAGATTTTTTGTTAGATGTGTAGTAATTTAGATGTGTAGTTCATAGATTTTTCTGTTAGATTTTTTTTCATATTGTGTAATTAATTTGTTCATATTGTGTTAGATTTATTTATGATTTTTTCTGTTGTAATTTAGATTTATTAACGATTTTTTTGTTCATAGTATTTTCTTTGTCAATTTATTGTGTATGTATAGGAAAATTGTGAATGATATATGTCATTTATGAATATGTTCATATTTAGAATAGAGGAAAAAGGAAAAAATAAGAAGAGAAAGTGTTTAATATAATTAGTTAGAAAAATAATAGAACTATAGTTAAACTAGTTTATTTTTAGTAAGTCGTACTATTTTATTTTATTTATAGTAAGTGCTTCATATATAGTTGAACTAGCTAGTTGATTTAATAAACTAGTTTATTTAACTATTCATAGTAAGTAGTTCTCGTGATTACTAATATTGATCTATTTATAGTAACTAGTTTATTTTTTTTGTTCCTACATTTTTAGCAAGTTGATTTAATAGTTGAACTAACTAGAACTATAGTTAAACTAGTTGATTTAATAGTTGAACTAACTACATTTTTAGCAAGTTTATTTATAGTAAGTGCTTCATATATAGAACTAACTAGAACTATTAATAGAACTAGTTTACTTTTTTAGTTAAAGCAATTATTCCCGCATCGACGTGGACGATGCCTATCCCGCATCCTCGTCGTCGAGTCGGGGGCGGACGACACCTCCTTGACCAGATGGGCCATGTCCGGGACTAGGCTCCGCCGGGGTGGTACTGGGAGGCGCTACCTTGCGGGGGGCGTAGCTTGGTGAGGAGCCAGCCCGTCGTTGACCCGATCCTTGTTTGGTGGCGGTCGCGTGGGCCAGTGACGGTGCCGAGGCTTTCGGACACCGCGGAGGTGGTACGTCACCGTGTCAGCGAGGAGGACCAGCACGTATGTCGGTACATGGTTGCGTTGGAGGGCAGGTTCGAGAATACCTGGCAGGTTCTTCAGGGATCTCACTGGAGCTATGATCCTGTGATGGTTCCTTCCCTTTGGGTGTCCACCGCCCGCGCCGATACCCGTCGGGCGCTACGGTTCTAGCTGTACTAGCGATATGTATGATATATAGCATTCGACGTGTATTAATGATAATACTCGATGTACGGACACATGGAGATGATGTAGTTTTTCTTATAATTGAAGGCATGCTAATTGGAATACTACTTATTGAATGCTCAAATTGTAGAGCACTATGCAAGGCATATATATGCATATGATTAGTTGAATAATAATGATCTAATTTAGTCTTTGAATTATGAACGTATAGGAAATGTCATCATCGGACGACGAAAGTCTTCCAGGGGAGTGCGACTGGTGCCACGACGATCGAGTTGAGTGCGACAGGCCTCACCTGGACGATGGTCGGCGCTTCAGCATTAAGCTCGAGGAGACCTTCGAAGTTGAAACGGTACACAACGACGACAAGTGTTTTTTTTCACAACTAAGCATGACTTCAACTATTTCAACGTGTAATTTTCATCTTTTACAATTCGAGTATAGTTGATCCCATGCCATGCAAGACACTATGTCTTGGAGAGGATGGATTTTGAAGACCATGAAAATTTTGAAACGAAGAAAATTCACCTAAGGACCCATCATGATGTGGATTTCGAAGTAAAGTTGTATAATGCTGAGAGCGTAACCCATTTTGGTTGGAAAAATTAGAAAGCATTTTGCAAATTGTATGGTTTTGATGAGGGTATGCTTGTCACCATGGATCTTGGTAATCCTGAAATCGAGCAAGACAATATGGACATTTGGGTCCTTGTTGATACTCCTCCAGTTCTACTGCTATGCGAGTTTCTCAAACATAGTTAATTATTAATAGAACTTATATTGTTCATTTCAAAATAGTTGACGGCTTATTTCCATTGATAGCTTATTTTGGAGTATCAAAGAATGTGCAGAATATGGTAGATAGAACTTACTACACTGATGGCTCTGAGTTAACTTACAAGGAGAAAACTCATCTGGTTGGATTTTGTAATGATATTGAGAATTAAAATATCTACAATCGAACTCCTGAACATTATGGTCAATACGTGCCACTAGTGCACGTGTTGAACTATGGTAACTACCATGGAGATACCCTGGTAAGTTTTTTTACTATTACGACATCCGTGCATCTTTTTGCATACTTCTAAAACTAGTACATCATTGCTAACTACGAAGTTATTACTATGTTTTTCAACAGCTTATCCCAGAGGATTGTGTGCCTCATTTGATGTATCAGAATGGCGGTAACGTTCATGTTTTGAACATATATCCAGGTCATCCTACGAATCTCAACTGTCCATACCGGATATTTAAAAGAAGTGGAGACATGACAATCAAAGGATGGAAAAAATGTATGGACAGTCGTAAGGAGCTTCTTGGAAGCAAAAGGAAGCGAGGCGCAAGAATTGGAGACAGGATGATATCCATTCTTCATAATGGAGATTCAGGGTCTATATTGTTTTATGCTATTTTACCTTAAGTGTGTTTAGGTCCGATCCTCCTGATACTGATGTTCATGTGCTAAGAACAATTATGTAGAGTTGGGTTCGATGACTATGAGGATGATGATCGTATGACTTATTATTAATAACGAGTAGAAGTTATATGATGATGCTTGATTAATTAGCTAGTAGGACTTGTTATTATATATGATGATGTATATGCGAGCATGCATGAGTTATTATATATATATAGATATATCTGCAGGTGAAATGAACATATGTAGTCCTTGCAAGGACTACATATAAGAGAGGACAATTCTCTCTATTAGCTAGCTAATAACTACCTAAAAATAACCCCCTAAACCCCTAAAACAGCCCCTTTTAAAAAAAAAGAAAAACCTCCTGCTGACGCGTGGAAGCCTTTTGGTCCCGGTTTGTGTCATCAACCGGGACCAAAGGTCCCCCTGCCTGGGCTGCCGACGGCGGCCACGTGGAGGCCCATCTGTCCCGGTTCTGGTTTGAACCGGGACTAAAGGGTGAGGGTATTAGTAACGACCCTTTAGTCCCGGTTCAGGAACCGGGCCTAAAGGCCCTTATGAACCGGGACAAAAGGACGTTTTTCTACTAGTGCACCATGTACACGTCATGTACCTCGGCAACCTTCAAGCGGAAGCCAGGCGAGGGAGTCGGCCACGACCTAACTAACCACACAAGTCTCTAGTCCAGGTTTATCGCCTATTCAGGTTCCATCCGCAAGGAGATCCGGCCGGGGTGTCGCTCACGGCCCCAAACGATGTCAGCAGGGTTCCCAAGCCCACCAACCAGGTGCCACTTGGTACACCGTGCCACTGTGCCTAGTCTGTACCGGGTGCCACTTGGTAGACTACTAACACTACCTACAAACACCAGAAACTTGTTGCAACTCCTGGACAGAGATCAAGTTGATTAATAAGTCGAGAGAGCTTGGAGCGCCCGGAGCCCAATGTGTGGTAGTAACTATTCATGGATCACAAACACAGAACTCAGTTCCTGAGGACTGATTCAATGAGACAACCCACCATTTACTCCTACATGGCCTCTCACCGCTACCTTTACCAAATCGTGTTCACACACTTTGCTCTCAACAGTAGGACATGTTCACCATATTCCAATTCATCCCCGATGAATCAGACTTGACACAACTCTAAGCAATAGCAGGCATGACAAACAGGCATGAATGAGTAGGCACATCAGGGCTCAAACAATTCCTACTCATGCTTGTGGGTTTCATCTATTTACTATGGCAATGACAGGTCATGCAGAGGAAAGGGGTTCAACTACCGCAGCATGTAACAGTTGAATCGTTGTTGTCCTAATGCAGTAAAAGAGAGCAGGAGCGGGAGAGTGGGATTGTATCGGAATGAACAAGGGGGTTTTGCTTGCCTGGCACTTCTGAAGATAGTATAGATCTTCATCGGTGTCATCGAACATCATTGTTGGAACCACATCTATCGAGAGGGGTGGAATACCGGAAAACAAGGAAGAACACAATCAATGCAATGCTACAATATGATGCATGATCATGGCATGGAAATATGAATGTGTATTGGGCTAATGCAAGCTAGAACAGATTAAATGAAGTTGTTTTGAACCAAGGGTTCAAATTCAAACTCCACATAAGGCATTTCAAATGCCATTAATTCAAATTGTCGTATACAGAAACTTTAAGTTGTTCCAACATGCATGAAAATGGTACAGATGGATAGATTGGATTTTTATGATCATTTTCCATATATAAATTATTGCATTTGGAGTTACGGTTGATTTTCTATGATTTTTAGAAGTTTTACCTATTTTCTGGAATTTTCTGGTTATTTAGAAAGAAATCAAATCCAGAAAAAGGACTTATTGCGTCAGCATGACGTCACCGTGACATCAGCAAGTCAACAAGGCTGACCATGGTCAAACCTGTCGACCCGGTCCCACATGTCATATGCTTATAGTTAATTAGAGGTTAATCCCGTGTTGACTGGGATTTGACCCAACGCGGGGCCCGCTCGTCAGTGTTTGTTAGGAGGGTTAGTGGTGATTAGCGCCTAATGATGGCTCCACGTCAGCGTCGCCGGATTAAGCGCCGGTGACCTCACAGTGCGGCGGCGGCTCGCCGGAAACACGCTACAGAGGGCGGTTTTGCACGCGGGTTGGTGTGTTAGGGAGCTGGTGGTGCGGCGCTTCCGGTGGTGGCCTCGGGGCTCCCGGGGATGGACGGAATCAAGCCCGGCGACGAGGTCAGGCGGCGGCGGAGCTTCAGTCATGGCGGGGAACGGCGCTTCGGCAAGGAATCGACGCGGGGAAGAGTGGGTAACGACGGCGGAGCTCACAGGGAGTCGGACGGCGGTCTCAGCGGGCTCAGGAACGGCCTGATGGTGACGAATCAAGCGGCGGGGATTGCCGACACCGAGGTTGAAGAAGACGTCCGGGACGGTGATGCGGTGGTCTCCCGGTTGTTTGGCTAGGCATGGGCGAGGAGGGCGAAGATGCGGAGCTCGGGGTCATGGATTGGGAGCGAGGGAGTAGCTGGCCGCGGTGCTTCTCGGCGGTGTGGCCATGGCGGCTTCGGCCATGAGGGAGAGCGAGGAAACAAGAGGGAGAGAGAACCAGAGAGTGAGGGGGGGAGGTGCAGGGGGGTGCTGGGCGTCTCCGTGGCACTCGAATGGGGATGGGGAGGCAGCGGGAGGTGGAAGCAGGAGGTGGCCGCGAGTACGCGCGCAGGCGACACGCCTCTGCCTACTGGCAGAGGTGGAAGAAGACATCGGCGCCCCTGGTGGGCTGGGCCGATTCTCTCCTGGGCCAGGTAAACAGGTAAGATTCTGCTCTGTTTTAGTTTTCTGTTCTGCTTTCTTTTTATTCAGTTATTTTGCCACTGCTTGTAAATTCAAAATGAATTCAAACAATGCCAAAACACTCTGAATAATTTTATGGTGCTAGATGGACTTTTCCAGCAGCACATAAAACATTTCAAAGTTATTTGAAAATATATCCCATATATTATGAATATAATTCCAAATTCAAATACAATATGATTTAAATTCAGTGCCCAAAATATTCCTTACAAATGTTCATTATTTTTGGTTTGGTGCCAAAGCCTTGCCAAAAATATCAAACAGTTAATAGGAACATTTTGCGAAACATTGAATGCGATTTTCCAGGGTTCTTTGCCCTTCTTGAGTTAAATTTTGAGGCTTCCAAATTTCCTCAATTCAAGTTTCAAAATTTTAAACATGATGCATGGATGCCACTCACTGATGCAACTAATTATAAAGCGGAATTCTAGGGCTGTGACAACTCACCCTCACTAAACAAGAATCTCGTCCCGAGATTCAAGACGCGAGGTAAGAAGACAGAGGGAACACAAACTACACAATCTTCATGATCCAAGTTGCACTTCATAGAAACGTTGATTCGATCATCATCTTGATCTTAACATCCTCGCTTTTGAGATCTTCATCCACATGAGGACGACGGAGAGAAACTCTGCTAGGATTGATCTTCTTGAAGATCGAGCTATTCAAGATCAACTCGCGGAATGAGATGTTGAAACATCTCGAGTTGAGTCACAAAATACACATCGAGAGGGATGGGAGAACAAACGACGAGGTTTGATTTGGTGGGCAACAATTCCACACTTAAGAAAATGGTAGATGGTGTCAAAGTAGCGAGGAAAAATTGCCATGATTCCATAACGGGGCACCCTGGAAGAGGTGATTCATAGAATATTCGCTTAAGTGGCAAAAAGAATTACTTTTGATTGGGAGATCATTGAAACTCTTTATACCAACCTAAGGCAATTCTCAAACGATCGTCTAGGAGAGTTCGAAGGAATGGCATACTCAGTTTGGAAAGGAAACTAGAGTTATACGACAATTCAGCATACAGGAGGCACATTCCAATGGATACCGAGGGTATAACCTAGTGTTTGAGCATGCTCTCAAGAACTTGAGCATTTCCATATTCATCAAGGTCTTACCAACATCCGTGCCGAGGATCCTGGTAACACATCTTACTACCATGATTAACAGTGATGGACAATGCAGATGCAAAGGAAGACAATACTTTCTCACATTTCACCTTAGCGAGGCCAAGGGAACGAAATCTGGATGATCGACCGAGAGACACTTAGCACTACGCTTCTGTTCAAACTCAAACTCCATATGACATGTTGCTAGTTGCATTAGCTCAACACACTCATATTACCATGTCACATTCATGCATCATATTGTTGCATTGCATTGATTGTGTTTCCTCTCTATTGCCGGTGGTTGTCCCCTCTCGATAGATGTATTCCGATGATGAGTTCGATGACACCGATAAAGAGCTATAATATCTTCAGAAGTGCCAGGCAAGCAAAACCCCCTTGTTCATTTCGGTACAATCCCACTCTCTCGCTCCTGCTCTCTTTTTCTGCATTAGGACAACATCGATTCAACTGTTACATGCTGCGGTAGTTGAACCCCTTATCCTCTGCATGACCTTTCATTGCCACAGTAAATAGATGAAACCCACTAGCATGAGTAGAAGTTGTTTGAGCCTTGATGTGCCTACTCATTCATGCTTGTTTGTCGTGCCTGCTATTGCTTAGAGTTGTGTCAAGTCTGATTCATCGGGAATGACTTGGAATGGTGATGAACATGTCCTACTGTGTGTGAGCTAAGTGTATGAACATGATTTGGTAAAGGTAGCGGTGAGAGGCCATGTAGGAGTACATGGTGGGTTGTCTCATTGCAACCGTCCTCAGGAACTGAGTTCTGTGTTTGTGATCCATGAACAGTTACTACCACACATTGGGCTCCGGGCGCTCCAAGCCCTCTCCACTTATTAATCAACTTGATCTCTGTCCAGGAGTTGCAACTAGTTTCTGGTGTTTGTAGGTAGTGTTAGTAGTCTACCAAGTGGCACCCGGTACAGGTGGGCTTGGGACAGACTAGGCACCATGGCACGGTGTACCAAGCGTAGATCCATCCGTCGAGGTGGGCTTGGGAACCCTGCACACATCGTTTGGGGCCGTGAGCGACACCCCGGCCGGATCTCCTTGCGGATGGAACCCGAATAGGCGATAAACCTGGACGAGAGACTTGAGTGGTTAGTCAGGTCGTGGCCGACTCCCTCGCCCGGCTTCCGCTTGAAGGTTGCCGAGGTACATGACGTGTACAGGGCGATAAGTGGCGAGAGCGTGTGTGAAGAAGTATACCTCTGTAGGGTTATCATTATCTATTCGAATAGCCGGATTCCTCGGATATGGAAACTTGGACCCCTTGCATAGTTCATAGACAAGTGAAAGTGGATACTCTAAAATGCGCAAGATAAGCATGAGTGCTATGGATGGCCTTCTCGTAGGGAGACAGGAGCAGATCCATAGTGGTGTATTGGTATGGCGAATATGTGGACTCGTGTGCGCCACCTCAAAAGAGTTACTTGCAGTCGTAGTTCAGGATAGCCACCGAGTCAAAGCTGGCTTGCTGCAGTTAAACTCCACATGGTCAGCCTTGTTGACTTGCTGACATCACGGTGACGTCATGCTGACGCAATAAGTCCTTTTTCTGGATTTGATTTCTTTCTAAATAACCAGAAAATTCCAGAGAATAGGTAAAACTTCTAAAAATCATATAAAATCAACCGTAACTCCAAATGCAATAATTTATATATGGAAAATGATCATAAAAATCCAATCTATCCATCTGTACCATTTTCATGCATGTTGGAACAACTTAAAGTTGTTGTATACGACAATTTGAATTAATGGCATTTGAAATGCCTTATGTGGAGTTTGAATTTGAACCCTTGGTTCAAAACAACTTCATTTAATTTGTTCTAGATTGCATTAGCCCAATACACATTCATATTTCCATGCCATGATCATGCATCATATTGTAGCATTGCATTGATTGTGTTCTTCCTTGTTTTCCGGTATTCCTCCCCTCTCGATAGATGTGGTTCCGACAATGATGTTCGATGACACCGATGAAGATCTATACTATCTTCAGAAGTGCCAGGCAAGCAAAAACCCCTTGTTCATTCCGATACAATCCCACTCTCTCGCTCCTGCTCTCTTTTACTGCATTAGGACAACAACGATTCAACTGTTACATGCTGCGGTAGTTGAACCCCTTTCCTCTGCATGACCTGTCATTGCCACAGTAAATAGATGAAACCCACTAGCATGAGTAGGAGTTGTTTGAGCCCTGATGTGCCTACTCATTCATGCTTGTTTGTCATGCCTGCTATTGCTTAGAGTTGTGTCAGGTCTGATTCATCGGGGATGAATTGGAATGTGGTGAACATGTCCTACTGTTGAGAGCAAAGTTTGTGAACACGATTTGGTAAAGGTAGCGGTGAGAGGCCATGTAGGAGTAAATGGTGGGTTGTCTCATTGAATCAGTCCTCAGGAACTGAGTTCTGTGTTTGTGATCCATGAACAGTTACTACCACACATTGGGCTCCGGGCGCTCCAAGCTCTCTCGACTTATTAATCAACTTGATCTCTGTCCAGGAGTTGCAACAAGTTTTTGGTGTTTGTAGGTAGTGTTAGTAGTCTATCAAGTGGCACCCGGTACAGACTAGGCACAGTGGCACGGTGTACCAAGTGGCACCCGGTTGGTGGGCTTGGGAACCCTGCTCACATCGTTTGGGGCCGTGAGCGACACCCCGGCCGGATCTCCTTGCGGATGGAATCCGAATAGATGATAAACCTGACTAGAGACTTGTGTGGTTAGTCAGGTCGTGGCCGACTCCCTCGCGAGGCTTCCGCTTGAAGGTTGCCGAGGTACATGACGTGTACATGGTGGTAAGTGGCGAGAGCGTGTGTTAAGAAGTACACCCTTGCAGGGTTTTCTTTATCTATTCGAATAGCCGGATTCCTCGGATATGGAAACTTGGACCCCTTGCATAGTTCATAGACAAGTGAAAGTGGACACTCTAAAATACGCAAGATAAGCGTGAGTGCTATGGATGGCGTTCTCGTAGGAAGACGGGAGCGGATCCATAGTGGTGTATTGGTATGGTGAATATGTGGACTCGTGTGCGCCACCTCAAAGAGTTACTAGCAGTCGTAGTTCAGGATAGCCACCGAGTCAAAGCTGGCTGGCTGCAGTTAAACTCCACCATCCCCTTTATTGATACCGATGCATATATAGCTAGTTCTGATGTAAGTCTTGCTGGGTACATTTGTACTCACGTTTGCCTATTTTATGTTTTTGCAGAGAGACGTCAGTCTCGCTAGTAGTTCCGTGTGGACTTCGACGTTTAGCTTGATACCTTAGCTACGATCTTGCGCCCTCGGCAGGATCTGGTAGATAGTCAGGCTTCTTAGCCTTTTTCATTTGTAGATGTCTGTACTCAGACATGTTAAGCTTCCGCATGTGCTTTGAATTGTATGCTCTGAATGTTGGGTCATAAGACCCATGTTTGTAATATCTCGCTCCTCGGAGCCTAATGATTAAATACTTTGAGTCGTAGAGTTATGTTGTGATGCCATGTTGTATTTACACATATCGAGCATATTGTGTGTATGATTGAAATGCTTGGTATGTGTGGGATCCGAGAATCTAGTTGTTTATCCTTGGCAGCCTCTCTTATGAGGAAATGTAGTCTAGTGCTTCCTTGAGCCATAGTAGTCCGCTACAGCCCGGTTCACCGGAGTCCTGCTAGCCCAGCACTACTGCTCATGACACTTGACTGGCCGACATGTGTTTCACTTCGTTCCTATGTCTGTCCCTTTGGGGAAATGTCACGGGGTGACATCCGGAGTCCTTCCTAGCCTACTACAGCCCGGGTTACCGGAGTCCTGTTAGCCTAGTGCTACAGCTCGGATTCACACGTTGTTGACCGACATGCTCGAGGTTGATTCATGTATGCCTGTCCCCATGGGTTAGTGCCGCTTTGGGTTCACGACTAGCCATGTCGGCCCGGGTTCTTTGTCATATTGATGCTAGCGACACTATCATATACGTGAGCCAAAAGGCGCAAACGGTCCCGGGCCAGGTAAGGTGGCACCCGTGGGAATACCGTGCGTGAGGCCGCAAAGTGATATGATGTGTTACATGCTAGATTGGTGTGACTTAGGATCGGGGTCCTGACAGCTTCCCCTGCCTCTGCTCCTGCAAGTCAGAGGAGCCGGCTCCTGCATTTCATTGGTCATTGGAAAACTGAACCCGCTTCCCCAGTACTACCTCCGTCCTGATTTATAGGTTACCTTTATAGTTTGTGCCAAATTTTGACCAAAGATTTAGCTAACAAAATGTTAATACGTGTCGACAAAAATTATATTGTTGGATTCGTATTTAAACATAGTTTTCAATGACATAATTTTTGGTAACATGCATGAACGTTTTATTAGTTCAATCTATAGTCAAAATGTGACACAATATACAACGGGACCAATAAATCAAGACGGAGGTAGTACTGCATTCCATTTTAATTGTGGTCAAAGTTTAATTTTGAGATACATGGCGTCTTATTCATTGAAATGTAGGCAGTAGATGTTGCTGAACCGAGGGACAAGCTCTAGCTTTCACACAACATAGAATCATTAGCTGCAGACCAGTATTGTATGTACTCCCTTCATCTTTGAAAGAGTGTATTTTTAATTTTGTTGAAAAGTCAAACTGTATTTATGAAGAAAATATGTCCTAGAGGCAATAATAAAGTTGTTATTTTATTTCCTCATTCATGATAAATGTTTATTATTCATGCTAAAATTGTATTGATCGGAAACCTAAATACATGTGTGAATACATAGACAAACAATGTGTCCCTAGTGAACCTCTATTTGACTAGCTTGTTGATCAAAGATGGTTAAAGTTTCCTAACCATGGATATTATTTGTCATTTGATAACGGGATCACATCATTAGAAGAATGATGTGATGGACAAGACCCGTCTGTTAGCTTAGCATGTGATGGACAAGACCCATCCGTCTGCGTTTGGATTGACAGTGCGCCCAATGCGCCGACGCACTTTCGTCTGCGCGGCCATATTTTTGCTCCTTTTGCCTATAGATATCAAAAATATAGCCCAAAGTTCACATAATTCAACCAAATACAAATATCATAGTTTCACAAAAAAAATCTCATAGTTTGCAAACCAAATAAAAGTTAAATTATCACAAATAAATTTGAAAGAAAAAATAACAGATACATCTATTGGTTGCCAATGTGAGTCCACAGATACTCAATCAAATCATCTTATAGTTGAATGTGAGTTTTCCAATCACACATTTGATGATGAAATCCAGTGAACTGTGCAAACGTTGCCGCTCCTCCATGCTCAGACACAACATTTTCACCCTGTTCAAACCCATCGAAGATTTTATCCTCGCGTTGATCCTGTACGATCATGTTGTGCATGATCACACAAGCAGTCATCATGTCCCACAACTTCTTAGAGCATCTCCAACCGTTGGCCCCCTAGGCGGCAATTTTACGCGCCCCCTAGGGGTGTGCCGCCACTAAAATCGGTGCGGGGGCGAGCGGGTTCCCAGCCGCTTGCCCCAGGGTTGCCCCGAGACGCGGGTTTTTTTATTAAAAAACAAATTCAGCAAAGTTCGGCTAAATTCAGCAAACTTGACATAATATTGGACATGTTCGGCGTTACATAAGTTATTTGAAAAACTAACTATGGGGCAAAGAAGCCGTTGAGCGCGGCGAAGTCGCCGACGTTGCCACCGTCCTCGTCGTCGTCGGTGGAGGCCTTCTCCTTCTTGATGGCGCGGGCGCCGCTGCTGGACCCCTGCCCAGCGTCTCCATGGCGGACCGGTGGCGGCGGCGCATCGTCGTCGCTGTCGTCGAGGACGATGACGCCTCCCTCGTCCCGGCCACGGCGCCGAGTTTCGAAGCGCTCGTAGGCGAGGCGCTCCAGCTCCGTGCGTGCCCAATCATCGCGCGCCCATTTGAGGGCCGCTGATACGTCCATTTTGCATCATACTTTTATATCGATATTTATTGCATTATGGGTTGTTAGTACACGTTATGTCACAATACTTATGCCTATTCTCTCTTATTTTACAAGGTTTACATAAGGAGGGAGAATGCCGGCAGCTGGAATTCTGGGCTAGAAAAGGAGCAAATATTAGAGACCTATTCTGCACAACTCCAAGAGTACTGAAACTCAACAAAAGTCATTTTTGGAAATAATAAAAAATATTAAGCGGAAGAAGTACACCAGAGGGGGACCCACCTGGCCACGAGGGTGGGGGGCGCACCCCCCTGCCTCGTGGGCCCACTGTTGGCTCTTCGATGGCCATCTTCTGCTATATGAGGTCTTTCATCGAGGAAAAAAATCATAAGCAACCTTTCGGTACCGAACTCTGTCGCCACGAGGCGGAACCTTGGCGGAACCAATCTAGGGCTCCGGCAGAGCTGTTCTGCCGGGGACACTTCCCTCCGGGAGGGCGAAATCATCGCCATCGTCATCACCAACGCTCTTCTCATCAGGAGAGGGCAATCTCCATCAACATCTTCACCAGCACCATCTCCTCTCAAAACCCTAGTTCATCTCTTGTATCCAATTCTTGTCTCCAAGTCCGGGATTGGTCCTAGTAGGTTGCTAATAGTGTTGATTACTCCTTGTAGTTCATGCTAGTTGGTTTATTTGGTGGAAGATCATATGTTCAGATCTTTTATGCATATTAATACCCCTCTGATTATGAACATGAATATGCTTTGTGAGTAGTTATGTTTGTTCCTAAGGACATGGGAGAAGTCTTGCTATTAGTAGTCATGTGAATTTAATATTCGTTTGATATTTTGATGAGATGTATGTTGTCTAGCCTCTAGTGGTGTTATGTGAACGTCGACTACATAACACTTAACCATTATTTGGGCCTAGAGGAAGGCATTGGGAAGTAATAAGTAGATGATGGGTTGCTAGAGTGACAGAAGCTTAAACCCTAGTTTATGTGTTGCTTCGTAAGGGGCTGATTTGGATCCATATGTTTCATGCTATGGTTAGGTTTACCTTAATACTTTTGTTGTAGTTGCGGATGCTTGCAATAGAGGTTAATCATAAGTGGGATGCTTGTTCAAGTAAGAACAGCACCTAAGCACGGGTCCACCCACATATCAAATTATCAAAGTACCGAACATGAATCATATGAACGTGATGAAAACTAGCTTGACGATATTTCCGTGTGTCCTCAGGAGCGTTTTTCCTTATATAAGAGTTTGTCTAAGCTTGTTCTTTGCTACAAAAAGGATTGGGCCACCTTTTTGCACTTTATTTACTTCTTTTACTTGTTGCTCGTTACAATTTATCCTATCACAAAACTATTTGTTACCACTTATTTCAGTACTTGCAGAGAATACCTTGCTGAAAACCGCTTATCATTTCCTTCTGCTCCTCGTTGGGTTCGACACTCCTACTTATCGAAAGGACTACGATAGATCCCCTATACTTGTGGGTTATCAAGACTCTTTTCTGGCGCCGTTGCCGGGGAGTGAAGCGCCTTTGGTAGGTGGAACTTGGTAAGGAAAATTTTATATAGTGTGCTGAAATTTACTGTCACTTGTTACTATGGAAAGTAATCCTCTGAGGGGCTTGTTCGGGGTATCTTCACCTCGACCAGTAGAGAAAATAGTTGCTCCTCAACCTACTAAACCTACTGAAAATGAAAATGTTCCCTTTGAAGTTCCTTCGGGTATGTTAGAAAAACTGCTAGATAATCCTTTTACAGGAGATGGAACAAAGCATCCTGATGAACATCTACTCTATGTGGATGAAGTTTGTGGATTATTTAAGCTTGCAGGTATACCCGATGATGTTGTTAAGAAGAAGTTCTTCCCTTTATTTTTGAAGGGAGATGCATCGACATGGTATAGGCTATGTGATGACACTGGATCATGGAACTATAAATGAATGAAATTGGAATTTCATCAGAAGTATTATCCTATGCATCTTGTTCATTGTGATCGCAATTTTATATATAATTTTTGGCCTCGCGAAGGAGAAAGCATCGCTCAAGCTTGGGGGAGGCTTAAATCAATGTTATATTCATGCCCCAATCATGAGCTCTCAAGAGAAATAATTCTTCAAAAAATTTATGCTTGGCTTTCTCATAATAATCAATCCATGCTCGATACTTCTTGTGATGGCTTCTTTATGATGAAGACTATTGAATTCAAATGGAATTTATTGGATAGAATTAAACGCAACTCTGAATATTGGTGTCAGTGTAAAAAAAGAGGGGTACACTTTTTGTACCCCTATAACTGTGCACGGGCAGTCTGAGCCACGGGCACCACCACACTGAGCAAGGCAAGGGAGGTGAGCCAAGGTAAGACCGAAGCTTAAGAGAAGCAGAACGACGCCAAGACCAAGGCCACAAAGAGCAAAGCGGACGAAGCGGACTCCCTCGGCGAGATCCTTGCCGGGAGGCGGTTTTAGCAAACCCGGCAAGACCCTTGCCGTGGCAGCTCGCCCCATACCTACGGAGCGGGTCACCCTTGAATCCACTGCCCCCATGGGGCAAGGATTCGGGAGGCATCCCCGTGGTGGCATGCAGATCTTTGTGAAGACATTCAAGATCAGATACACACTTTAGAAGATGATGATCCTTGGCGGGATCCCAGCCAAGGAAAACCACAAGGCGCTGAAATTCGCAAATTTCCAGATGAAGAAAAGTCGACGCTGAAGGATTTACATCATGGACGAGCAAACATGTTCTAGGGTTACGCATTGTACGGCCATGGTAATCACAAGTCGCCCAAGAAAGCATATCCCACGAGGGAAGTACTGCAATCGTTCCAGGTTTTCCATTGTTCCATCTCCGATTGATGCACGCAAACAAGGAAGCTACCAGGAGACCGATCCAAGAAATATGGAAGAAAAATACTACATGAGTCACCCCGGTCTGGAAACAAAGCCGGCCATGACCCGGACTCGTTCATTGACCGCGCCTGCGTCCACGCCTTAAGGCGCCTGCCTCCACTGCCGAACCGGACTCGCTGCGCGGACCTCCGGGTCAAAACGACCCCGCGCTCACTCCACTGCCGCGGCCCGCAAACCGCCTCTGCCAGCGCTCCTCTGCGATGGTTGATGAGCTTCCCGGTCTGCCTATATCTCCGGGCCACCGTTCCCTGCGGCCGCGCGACGAGTAGCCGGGGTTAGTCGTCGCCCCGCTGAGTCGGCCACACCACAAACCGCCTTTGCCGCAGTCCGGCACCTCCGTCTCCGAGCTACCTCCGAATTGACGACCTGTCACTACCGCGGCTTTACCTCGCTTCTGGGTTACCTCTAAGCCAGCAGCTCGCCTTTGCCGTGGAGCCGCCCGGTTCGCTTGCACCGTTGACCCACCGGGATGCCCTGGCTACTATATTCTAACTGCGGTTCATCTCTACCGTCCTCTACTGCCATAAGCCGCTGTGGCCGAGCCGGCGCTGCCGCTCTCCGCTTTGACCACGCAGCTTGTATCTGCTGCAAGTCGCTCACGGCAGCCTTGCCTCAAACCGCCCTCATGACACACGTCTTCACTGTCGCGTCAGTGCGGTCACGAGTCGCCATCGCCTCGGCGCCTTGCGCTTCCACTGCTGTATCACCTTTGTAATGAACCGCCGTGCCACAAGCTGCCGCAGGCTGCCCGGCTGTTCCGAGCCATCGCTCGCGTTAACTACAGCTGGTGAGCCGCCCCTACGTTAGGGCCTCCATCGAGCTGGCCTCGTTTCCGTCAAATCGCTGCCGCCTCCACTGTAAAACTGCAGTTTTGCCCCGGTCTTCTACTGCCACTGCTGTAAGCTTGCCTGAATGGTGCCTCTCTGCCGAAGCAGGCCTGCTTCAACTCTCCTCTGCCATGCGTCGCTACCGCGCCGGGTCACCGCTCCAGCGGCCCAGCCCCGAGCTACAGTCTCCTACGAGTGCCTTGAGGGTCCCTGGATCCACACCACGCCAAGCTGCTGGCGTCTGTGCAGTGTTGCGAATCGCTAAGGATCAGTTACGAAGTACTACAATACTCGTTCAGCACTGCGTATATAAAGAACAAGTTGACAGGGGCACCCAAGTTCGGTGCGCTTCTAGAGGGGCATGACTCACTTAAAAATTGGATGGATGCGTGGTTACTTGTATGGATATGAAGGCCATCATCAAATCAAATTGCTGTGCAGTCACTTTATCCAGAAAATAAATCAGGTGCTATTTGTTCTCAGTATTTTTAGCACGTATTAATACTTCAGAGGAACAATTACTCGGTCTTGCAATATTTGTTGTTTTCACGACGATCATTCACTACAAACATGGTTTATACCATGGGTACGGAGTACGTGCTGGCAACGTCCTGCCCGGTGTTCGTCCGTGCCATATTACCCGTTGAATGGACGCGCACAAGTCGTCGTCCCTGTGGCCCGGTTTACATCAGCTTGCCGGGACTGCACCCGTGATTAACTCGCCCGTCTGTGCCGGTTTACAACACGGTGCCGATTCTCCCGTCTGCACCGGCGTACAATGCCGCCGCCGGCTTATCTGTCTGAGCCACCTCTGATGCTGCGGTGGTTTTACTGTCCGCCCAAAAAATCAGGTGGTATCCATCTAAATTTATGTATTAAATACTTATTGTTTTTTGTCAAAGAACAATTACTCTGTCCTGTAATATTTTTGCACAGGACAATTTTTATGCCATTCATGGACACGAGTATCGCGGTCCGGTTTACGTCGACACGCCGGTTGACTCGCCCGTCCGTCCTGGCCATCGGTTCATGCAAAAAGGGATTATTATATCGCTGAGCTATTGGATAACCCATGCCGGTTTATATCGCGATCCAGATCGCGTCAACTCGTCAGGACCATGCGAATTACCCAATAGCGCATGCACAGGCTGCCATCCCCCGCAGTTCGGTCTACATCAACATACCGGGCCGCACCTGTCTGCGCGAGCCATTTATTGAGTATGAACAAGTCACAGCTTGGGTAGCCCGGTTTTCTTTCAAATTGGAGGCAAATTATCATCAACCGCCGTCTGCACTGGATGGATCAATGGGCAGGCGCACAAGTCACCGCCGCTACAGTTTGGTTAACTTCAAATCACCAGTTGGAAGGAACCATTGGCCGAGTTGCTGACACGGTTCATACGGGATCATTTACAACCCGCCGCAGTCACCTCAACCTTCTGTGTATTCACATCGTGTTATCAACACCAATGATATACAAGTTATACCGGTTTATATCACGGTCAAATATGGAGAATCTCAAGCCAACTCCTCGAGTCACCTTGAGACTTGGGGGCTACGATGATATGACGCAGCAAGTCTTGCCAGTTTCAGCCGGTTTAAGAACCCGAGGACGATGGAGGGAAAGATAACCCGATCCCGGAGGCTACTGTTATGTTGATAAAAATTTAAAGGCCGTCAGAAAATTTCCGGCTTAGAAAGTATATGACAGTTACAAAATCCCGACTCAATGAAGAAGTTTCGGATCATCAGAAAGGATTCCGGTTTGAAACCTGGCTGAAGGGAAGTCAGTATCACTGAAGCTCTCAAATATCCGGTTTACAATCCGGTTCAAGAGAAATCTATTCTCCCACAAAGTTCTGAAGTGCTCAGATCCGGTTTAACAATGTCCGGTTCAAAAAGGAATTAACTTCTCGCAAGTTCGAGTTTAAAGGTCGTCAGAAAATTTCCGGCTGAAAATGAAGATTCCGGTTTAAAATCCGGTTCAAGGGAAAGATGTCTCCCACAACTTTGAAGCTTTCAATATCCGGTTCAAGATCCCGGTTCAAGAAGAATTTACCTCTTGCAAAAAAGTTAAAAATTACCGAAGAGGACCTGCTGCCATGATGCGCGGTTCAAACATGGGTATCCGGCCTTATTGGCTTGACATATTATTTATCACATGGGGGCTCCCGCTTTGTAAAGCGGGGTATCTATTCTTTATATCATGCGTGGTTACACGGAGTGGATTCGCTTTAGGGCAACCTCCGGTTTACCCCTTGAGGTCGCTTCACAGAAGAGCAACAAAGTCAGTTGGGGACCTAGTCGACTTGAACCGTAGCTACACCTCCTGGGAGCTTGGTCATGTCTTGACAACGGTAATGCCTTCTGGCTGGCACATTTGCCACTAAGTCAGTTGGGGACCTAATCGACTTGAACCGTAGTTACACCTTATGGGAGCTCGGTCATGTCTTGATGATGGTAATGCCTTCTGATCGGCTTTTAAACAGCCAATAAGTCATTTGGGGGCTTGGTCGTGTCCGAACCAATGCAATGCCACTTGATCGGCCCTAGGCCACTGAGTCACTTGGGGGCTTGGTCGAATCCGAACCAATGCAATGCCACTTGGCCGGCGTAAACGCCACGCGTCATTTTGGGGTCCTGGCTGACTGGCACCATCGCTACGCCTTCGGGGGGCTTGGTTGCGTCTGACCATGGTAATTCCATATGACCAAGCTCAGTAGAGCTCTTCTTTTGCAAAAAGTTGTTGCCATTGCTTTTGCTTTAATAGCCTTTCTTGAGAAGTTGCTATTTTATTTGCGTTTTTTAAACCGACAGTATTTTGTACCGGTTCAAACAGCTAAATTGGCGAAACACGGTCCATTTTTAGACCGGAGATTATCTGCCCGGTTTGATTTTCTGTTACCATCCTATTATGGAGTAAACCGGTGTTTATCAACCCGACTCGGCTTTCAACTACAAGTTGTGAGTACATGATCAAGTTATAATCCGGAGACTATCAGCCCGGTCTGGTTTGACTACAAGTCGCCAGTATAATATATGGATAATCCGGTGTCTATCATAACCCGTTATGGTTTTATTATAAACCGGCACAGTATGAAAGGAGTTATCATTACTCAAGATTGGGGTTGTCACCCTCACTACAAAATGTTGGTAAACCAACGATGTGATTCAATGTCACAGGTATGATATATTTCATGTTTGATTATTCTTAAGTGCAGCCTTGGTTAAAAACCTGGGTTATATGTTGGGCATTATGACCCGTCCGGCGGTAAACCGCCGGGACACTTTAAATTTGTTGTATGCAGAAACAGGTTGAATAAAGCATGATTATAAATTATCCGGTGTTTGTTAAACCGGTCTGGCTTTAAGATGATAAGTTGTCAGTATATGATGAGAAATTATCCGGTGTTTATTAAACTGGTCTGGCTTTGGACTATAAGTCGCCAGTATATATTTGGATTGCGCCATTGGAATCATGCGCTTATAAATTATTGGATTATATTATTCAAATAGCCAAACTTGGCTGAATTTTCATTATGATATTGGATGAATAAAGGTTTTCATACGAGATTATATTATCTTGAATAGCCAACATGGCTGGATTTTTATTATGGTTATTAATATTATGATTAAAGTTTTCAAAGTCGCTTTAGCGCAATGGTTATCATTTTATACAATTGAAGGAATAGTCCCGAGTCGCTGCAGGCTTACAACCCGGTACTTGGGGGCTACATTATTCAAAATTGAGATTATATCAAATATGCAAGTCTCATGTCGCTGCAAGCATGCACCATGACACTTGGGGGCTAATGCAAAGTCATTTTTGCTCATCTTATTAAAGACCCAACTCATCACATCGTAATGAGCTGGCCCTTGGGGGCCACCAATTGCTCCGGTCAACAATTCAAGTGTATATCAAAGTCCCAGCTCAATATTATCTTATTGACCCGGCCCTTGGGGGCTACATTGGTTGAAGTTTTATGGGCATCAGTCAATTACAAGTCCTAGGTTGCTGCAAGCATGACAACCTGGCACTTGGGGGCTACAGGTAATATGGATATAAGGGAGAAATATCTTCCAATTTTCTGTTTTGAGCCAATCATTATGACCCGGTGTCTGCAACAATCATGAACCGGCATTGGAAATAATCATGACCTAGAATTCAGTTCTTATAAGCCGGCAATTTTGACAATGATAAACCGACGAGTTTACATTTTTAAACCGGCTGAATATCAGATGAGTATTACAAGACCAATATTTCTTAAACCGGCGCTTTGGAAGCCGACTCAAGGGGATTATTCTTCACAATATTTTTCTATGAGAAACCAATGTCAGCAATTGAAGTATGAAGCTGGCTATTGATTCGGATTTTTCTAGAAGGAGGGAATAACAAAGATTTAAGGATGATCAGTGCCGGTCTACAAGAATTCTTAACCCGGAGCACAACCTGCCAAATTTGTTCTGGTGTTTATTTGCAGCATAAGTTTACCATGGATAAATCCAAGCTAAACTTGGGGGCTAATGTCGGGGATATACCCCGCGGTGTAAACCGGCCGGAAGTTAACCCGGCCGGACTTGGCGGTTTATTTGAGGTCCCGCTGGCACTTGGCGATATTCATCTGGTGACCCGCCCAGACCTGGCGGTTTACCAGCAACCCGTCGGGACGTTGTAACTCACTGGTAACCCGACGGACGGGTCAGAGGAGCGACAAGACCTGGTGGCCCGTCTGGCGGTTCATGAAGGCCGGTTCAACTATTGTGGGTCGGTTTAAGAGGAAAGGAATATTTACCTTACAAGGAGTTAAGACCAAGACTTGTATCCGGTTTGTATTAGAGATAGACTAGTCCTGATCCTAATAGGACTCCACATGTAAACCGCCCCTTCAACATATATAAGGAGGGGCAGGGCTCCCCAAAGAGGGACAAGTTAGAAGTTAGAAGCGACAAGCAATCAATAATCTCTAGGGCTAGACACAAAGAGCCGGTTTACGGCGTCTCCCTCGGGATGATAATGAGACCTAGCCTCAAACAGCATGTAGGGTTATTACCGGATGATGTTTCCCGGGGCCCGAAGCTGTCTAAATCCTTGTCTTGCGTGTTGATCCGCCCTGCGTCTCTCGTCCCACTCAACCCCTCTCAAGCTACCACATAGATGCGTTGGCCTCGCGACTAAGTCCTGACACTAAGGACATCTGTCGTGACAAATCCACGACACCGGGGATGATAGCAGGCGCCACGGCAAGACCCTTGCCGGGGCCCCGGCAAGACCCTTGCCATGGACACCCGTAGGGCCACCATCAGGCCCAGGCCAATTGAACCTGCACCACCATTCGGATGCAGCTGCCGACCCAACCAGCTGGGCAGGCACCTGCGTGGCGGCATGCAGATCCTCGTGGAGACCCACCGCTGCGCCACCTCAGCTGCCTGCCTGCCTACATGGCACCGCGGGCACCACTGGCCAGGGCGCGTTTCGACGCGAGAGGGAGCGGCGACGGACGAGACAGGGCTCTCCCCCGTCCCCGATAAAGCAAAGACACCTAAGCAAGACACATTAAATGCGCCTTGTCATGTAATACGAGGGATAACCTTGCATCACTGTACCCTTTCCACCTCCTGTGTGCCACTGTGGCAACCCCTTTCCCTATAAAAGGAGGCCCCAGGCGACCAGGAAGAGGATTCGGCTTTTTGGAGCTCTCGACGCCCCATAGCTAGCTCAAGAACACAGATATACAATCCACCAAAGCAGGAGTAGGGTTTTACACATCCTTGCGGCCCGAACCTGGGTAAAGGAACCGTGTGCTATCTGTTTGATCCGCTCTTTTCACAACCCCGCGTCCCGCAACCGTAGTAGGGATTGTTGTGATCCCATAGGTGTCGTTCCCACCGACATCTTTGGCGCGCCAGGTAGGGGGCACAGTTGTGGGAATCGGCTTTAGCAGCTAGTTCGACGCTTCTTCATCGTCATGGCGCCCAAGAAGAAGACGACGGTGGCGGTTGGCCCGTCGGAGGCCGGACATCCCGTCCTGACACGGGCGAGCAGCGGACCTGTCGCAGAAAGGACCCCGGGCGCTGTTCGCAAACACCAACACCGTCCCAGCAGCCGGAGTTTGGGAGGCGGCGATGTTCGTGCGCCTGTAACGGGCCGCACGCTGCCAAATCCAAAGACGGAGCCGGGCCCTCCGCGGGTGGCGCGGGGCCTTCCAGGATCGTTGCCGCCCTGCCCGAGGGCGACGCGAGGGCTTCCAAGACTCCCACGCCGGCGCCGACGGCGCGCTCCTCTCAAGCGGCGCGCGACGAACGGCGTAATCACACCAAAGACCCCGGGCGTTGCCGCGGGAAGAGCCCCGAGCGCCACTCCCGGGATGTAGAAGACCTGCCCGCTCGCCGAGGTGCTGGTGAAGATGGCATGCGACCGCGGGGTCGTGATAGAGCTCCTTCTGACATGGTCAGAAGTCGAAGCGCGTCGCGATCCGTGCAGGTTTCGCTGCCACCGACGCCAGCAGAAGCCCCGGCGCGTGCGTAATTGCTCCTCGATTTTCCTCCCGCTACGGGGAAACTCGACGAATTGAGAGCCACTATCCGAAGCCTTGTTGCGGTGGCCAACAAAGATGAACCGAGTCCGGCGGAGCCCCCGGGTCGACGCTCCGACGGAGTCCCGCGTACCAGTGGCACGAAAGCCGGCGGCGCCGCGACCACGGTGCACTCGCCTCCTCCTCGCCCGGTATCGCGGACGCCAGCCCGTCGCGATGTTACGGGCGACGAAATCTCCATAGCGTCATCCGACCCGCAGACCCACTGTGACCAGCGCCAGGTCCTTCGGGATCGAGAACATGAAGACGCTCGAACCACTATTGAGCGCCGACGCAGAGCGCGCCACCAGTCAGACAGGCAAGCAGGGCCTGCTGCGAACCACCCGGCACCGGAGAGCCCTGGAGGCCTACCTTACGAGGTAGGCTGCTCGACTTTTACCCCTGAGCTGCGGCAGTTCCTGTGGCCCACTCACCGCACCTTCAAACCTGACGTGGGCAAAAAGTACGGCGGCAAGACCCACCCGTCTGAGTTCCTCAGCATCTACACCATCGCGATGTAGGCTGCCGGAGCCCGTGACGATAAGGTGCTTCCGAATTACTTTCCGTTGGCTCTTAAACCCAACGCCATGTCATGGTTGATGCACTTGCCGTAGACTCTATTTCCTCCTGGTCGGATTTGTGCCATGAGTTCGTGGGCGCCTTCACTGGAGGTCAGCAAGCTCATGGCCAAGCCAGCGACCTGCACGTCATTCCCCAGAAGGGAGGCGAGAGTCTCCGCAAGTATATACAGAGGTTCAGCCGGATACTGTACAACATCCCTGATGTTCACCCTGCCGCCATCATCAGCGCATTCCATCAGAACGTGCGTAACCGCAAGATGCGCGAAGAGCTGGCAATGAACAAGGTGAAAGATGTGGCAAAACTCTATGTTCTTGCTGACAGATGTGCCCGAGCTAAAGAGGGAAGGAAGTACCCCGGCGAAGATGCCGGCGTGGAAACCGACTCCTCAGATGAGGATACTGCCGCCCCGGAGAAGAAGGGCCGGCGCCGCAACGAGGATGGGGAGCGCCCCCCCATAGGGCGTGCCCCCCTTCCACATGGGCCCACTGGAGCTCCTCCGACGCCAATTCCACCTCTATATATTTTCTTTCGGGGAGAAAAAAATCAAGGAGAAATCATCGTGTTTTACGACACAGAGCCGCCGCCAAGCCCTAAAACCTCTTGGGAGGGCTGATCTGGAGTCCGTTCGGGGCTCCGGAGAGGGGGATTCGTCGTCATCGTCATCATCAACCATCCTCCATCACCAATTTCATGATGCTCACCGCCGTGTGTGAGTAATTCCATCGTAGGCTTGATGGACGGTGATGGGTTGGATGAGATCTATCATGTAATCGAGTTAGTTGTGTTAGGGTTTGATCCCTAGTATCCACTATGTTCTGAGATTGATGTTCCTATGACTTTGCTATGCTTAATGCTTGTCAATAGGGCCCGAGCGTCATAATTTCAGATCCGAACCTATTATGTTTTCATGAATATATGTGAGTTCTTGATCATATCTTGCAAGTCTATAGTCACCTACTATGTGTTATGATCTGGCAACCCCGAAGTGACAATAATCGGGACCACTCGCGGTGATGACCATAGTTTGAGGAGTTCATGTATTCACTATGTGCTAATGCTTTGTTCTGGTTCTCTATTAAAAGGAGGCCTTAATATCCTTTGGTTTCCATTAGGACCCTGCTGCCACGGGAGGGTAGGACAAAAGATGTCATGCAAGTTCTTTTCCATAAGCACGTATGACTATATTCGGAATACATGCCTACATTACATTGATGAATTGGAGCTAGTTCTGTCTCACCCTATGTTATGACTGTTACATGATGAACCGCATCCGGCATAATTATCCATCACCGATCCAATGCCTACGAGCTTTCCATATAGTGGTTCTCGCTTATTTACTTTTCCATTGCTACTGTTACATTCACTACAGAACACCAAAAATATTACTTTTGCTTCTGTTACTTTTGTTACCGTTACCACTACTATCATATTACTTTGCTACTAAACACTTTGCTGCAGATATTAACTTATCCAGGTGTGGTTGAATTGACAACTCAACTGCTAATACTTGAGAATATTCTTTGGCTCCCCTTGTGTCGAATCAATAAATTTGGGTTCAATACTGTACCCTCGAAAAATGTTGCGATCCCCTATACTTGTGGGTTATCAATGTGGAAGAAATAAAAGCGACGGACTGCATAATAAAGGTTCATATCACAAGTGGAAAAATAAAGTGACGTTCTTTCGCATTAAGATTTTGTGCATCCAACCATAAAAGCGCATGGCAACCTCTGCTTCCCTCTGCGAAGGGCCTATCTTTTATTATTATCATCTACCTTATGCAAGAGTCATGGTGATCTTCACCTTTCCTTTTTACATTTTATCCTTTGGCAAGCACAGTGTGTTGGAAAGATCCTGATATATATATATATATATATATATATATATATATATATATATATATATATATATATATATATAATTGGATGTAGGGGAGCATGAGTTATTATTGTTGACATTACCCTTGAGGTAAAAGGTTGGGAGACAAAACTATAAGCCCCTATCTTTCTCTATGTCCGATTAAAACTCCGTAACCACAAGTATCGCGTGAGTGTTAGCAATTATGAAAGACTAAATGATAGTTGAGTATGTGGACTTGCTAGAAAGCTCTGACATAGACTCTTTCTGATGTTATGATAAATTGCAATTGCTTCAATGACTGAGATTATAGTTTGTTGGTTCTCAATAAAGTTTATGATTCGTACTTTGCATTGTGAATAGATTATTACTTCAGCATAAGAAATCATATGACAATATCTATATATGTTGCTGTTATGAGAGTAATCATGATGCCTTCATGTCCGTATTTTATTTTTTTCGACACCTCTACCTCTAAACATGGGGACATATTTATCGTTATCGGCTTCCGCTTCAGGACAATCGAGGTCTAAGCTTGGGGGAGTTGATACGTCCATTTTGCATCATGCTTTTATATCGATATTTATTGCATTATGGGCTGTTATTACACGTTATGTCACAATACTTATGCCTATTCTCTCTTATTTTACAAGGTTTACATAAGGAGGGCGAATGCCGGCAGCTGGAATTCTGGGCTGGAAAAGAAGCAAATATTAGAAACCTATTCTGCACAACTTCAAAAGTCCTGAAACTCCACGAAAGTCATTTTTGGAAATAACAAAAAATATTGAGCGGAAGAAGTACACCAGAGGGGGACCCACCTGGCCACGAGGGTGGGGGGCGCGCCCTAGCCCCTAGGGCGTGCCCCCCTGCCTCGTGGGCCCCCTGTTGGCTCTCCGATGGTCATCTTCTGCTATATGAGGTCTTTCGTCGAGGAAAAAATCATAAGCAACCTTTCGGGACGAAACTCCGCCGCCACGAGGCGGAACCTTGGCGGAACCAATCTAGGGCTCCGGCAGAGCTGTTCTGCCGAGGACACTTCCCTCCGGGAGGGGGAAATCATCGCCATCGTCATCACCAACGCTCCTCTCATCAGGAGAGGGCAATCTCCATCAACATCTTCACCAGCACCATCTCCTCTCAAAACCCTAGTTCATCTCTTGTATCCAATTCTTGTCTCCAAGTCCGAGATTGGTACTAGTAGGTTGCTAATAGCGTTGATTACTCCTTGTAGTTGATGCTAGTTGGTTTATTTGGTGGAAGATCATATGTTCAGATCCTTTATGCATATTAATACCCCTCTGATTATGAACATGAATATGCTTTGTAAGTAGTTACATTTGTTCCTGAGGACATGGGAGAAGTCTTGCTATTAGTAGTCATGTGAATTTGGTATTCGTTTGATATTTTGATGAGATGTATGTTGTCTAGCCTCTAATGGTGTTATGTGAACGTCGACTACATAACACTTCACCATTATTTGGGCCTATAGGAAGGGATTGGGAAGTAATAAGTAGATGATGGGTTGCTAGAGTGATAGAAGCTTAAACCCTAGTTTATGCGTTGCTTCATAAGGGGCTGATTTGGATCCATATGTTTCATGCTATGGTTAGGTTTACCTTAATACTTTTGTTGTAGTTGCGGATGCTTGCAATAGAGGTTAATCATAAGTGGGATGCTTATTCAAGTAAGAACAGCACCCAAGCACCGGTCCACCCACATATCAAATTATCAAAGTACCGAACGCGAATCATATGAACGTGATGAAAACTAGCTTGGCGATATTCCCATGTGTCCTCTGGAGCGTTTTTTCCTTATATAAGAGTTTGTCCAGGCTTGTCCTTTGCTACAAAAAGGATTGGGCTACCTTGCTGCACTTTATTTACTTTTTTTACTTGTTGCTCGTTATAATTTATCCTATCACAAAACTATCTGTTACCACTTATTTTAGTACTTGCAGAGATTACCTTGCTAAAAACCGCTTATCATTTCCTTCTGCTCCTCATTGGGTTCTACACTCTTACTTATCGAAAGGACTATGATAAATCCCCTATACTTGTGGGTCATCAGCCGCCGCATCGTCGAGCTCCTCCTCCTTGACGCCACCGGTGAGCCTGGCCTCCGTCTTCACGACGGGGAGCCCCGGCTTCGTCTTGAGGGCGGCGAGCCCTGGCTTCGTCTTTGGCTTGACGTAGCATAGAGGAGCCGAGGAAGGGGCTCGCCTGCCACCCTCGTTGATGACGATGCCGGCGCTGCGGTTGCGTCGGCTGACCGGCGTCTTCGCGGCGGGCTCGGCCTTGATGCCGAACAGCGCCGGCGAGCCGGAAGAGTGGGAGGAGGAGCGGGAGGACGACTGGGAGGAGGAAGAGGAGGAGGAGCCGAACCTCCTGGGTGCCCATGGCCCGGCGCTCCGGCGAGGGGGGGGGCGGGGCGGCCGCGGCCGCCGCGGCAGGGTATGCCAGCGGTGGGTCATTGCCAACCTCGAGGTACGCCAGCACCTCGTGGAGTGTGCGGCCGGGGACGCCCCACCAGACGCGGCGGCCATCGCTGTTCTTGATGCCGCCCACCACCGGCGCACCGTTCATGGACGCCAGCCGCTGCGCCTGCCGGCGCTGGAAGTACTCCACCCACGCCGCGTGGTTGTTGGCGGCATACTGGGGAGGGCGCGCTGCTCGTGCGTCAAGGAGGAACGCACGCGGTCGACCTCCGCGGCGAAGTTGTCGGGGCGCGCGTCGGCGTCGGTCACCGGGGGATGGGGGCACCCCCGTTGCTGAGCCTCCACCCCGTCGGCTCGATGGGCATGTCCGGCGGCGCCGAGATGTTGGGCTCGAACAGGAGCCACGCCTCCCACTCCTGAAGCGAGCGGCGGCCGAAGCCATCGGCCGCCGCGGCATCGCCGGGGAAGCGTTCGGCCATTGGGAAGGGAAGGGGAGGAAAAGGAGATAGGCGACACTCGGCGGCGGACGGGGGAGAGGCAGAGATCGGTGGCAGGTTTTGGGCTCGGACTAGTGTGGCCAGCGGCGAGGGGGAGCCGCTGGTTTTATAGCTTGTGTCGTGTGTACGCGTGGCGGGAGGGGAGGCGTCGCCACGCGGCCCATGACACGCGGCCCGTGAGGAATCAATGGCAAGGCAGACCGGCGGCAGCCGTGCCATTGATTCCCCGCGGGAAACCGAGCCATCCTGGGGGAAGACGAGGCGTCGTGTCGCTGATGTGGTTGGCCCGCGGCTCTTTCGCGCCAAAACTGCTCGCCCCGGCGCCCTCGGGCGCCCCCCAGTGCGTCGGGTTCGGCCTGGGTCCGCCAGCGCCAATTTCGGCCCAAAACGGCGAAAATCAGGCTCCTAGGGCGCGATTGGGCCGATTTTTGGACGCCGGCGCGGAAAAAACGCCTAGGGAGGGCCTGTTGGGGGCGCGGCTGGAAATGCTCTTAGTGCTGCAAGTTCTAGAAGGACACTGAACGATGCCCCATTGAGATTGAAGAACACCGAAAGCACGCTCCACATTCTTTCTAGCACTCTCTTGTGCTTGGGACGTATGTGGTTACGGGTGGTGGCCTGGCCACCGGAACTCGGTGGCGGCGGCAAGGGCCTGGTGGTTGGGTGTGTTGGCTATCGATGGGAGAGAGGGAAGAATGGCCAATGTGCCACTGACTGGCGGGTAAGCGGGGAGGGCGAGAGCTGCGCGCGTCCGCACCGCATATGGGCCGACGTAAACCCGACTCAAATTTAGGCCACGCGGATAAAAAAGAATGCTCGTCCGTTTGCGTTGCGATTTCTTTTCATTTCGATCCAAATAAACGCGCGCGAACAGCTTGCGTCCGCGCGTTAGAGTTGCCCTAACAGCAGGGTGCAAATGCCACTTCCACGCCAAACCACGAAAACATCACCTTTTTTTTTGAGAAAAGACGAACACAGCACCTCACAAGTAGGGGTGCAAACGAGTCGAACTCGAGCGAGTTGGAGTTGGCTCAGCTCAACTCATATGAAAATTCGAGCGAGCTCAAACTGAGTGATGCTCATGATCGAGTTGTAGAACATGACTCGACTTAGCTTGTAACGATCTCGAGTCGATCTCAAGATAGTTTCAAGCTAAATGAGATGGTAAAAATTATAAATGTATGGATGAAAAACAAAAAAATAAGGTGAATATTTTTGGGAACCTTTGTAAAAAATATAGGATATTCAGCACATAGTCGATCACGTTTCATAGTTAGGCCTAAAATTTCTCTGCACTTAATTAAGTTTCCATGTTCGTTGATAAATAAAATGAAGAAAAATCATGGACGACATATATGGTCATAAATTATCTTATTTCCATTTAATATATGGCATGATCATTTAACATAATGATATTCTGTCGAACTATCGAGCTAAAATCGAGCGAGCCAACATTGGCTCAAGATCGGCTCATTTCTCGATCGAACTACATGAAGTGTTCAAACTCAGCTTGTTTCTTTTCAAGTCGATCACGAGTCGAGTCAAAAAACAAGTCGATCTCGAGCGGCTTACGAGACTGGAGCTTTTCTTGGAGCCCTACTCACGAGGGACAACAACAGCAGGTGAAGGACCCCAGCCAAGGTAGAGAATTTGCGTGGACCCACTAGCGGCTACCACCAACCCAGCCCGGGCCGCGTATTACCAAGCACGAGTGAGTAGTACTGGCTCGTTCAAACGCACATGACCAGTCAACACCACATCTTCATCTTCAATATACAAATGCCACTCTACGAACCTACCGCGCGCGCGCCAACCGACATCTCCTGTGCCTGTGTGTATATATGGGTCATGTCCGGCACGGCAGCACAAACACAACAGCAACCCCATTATCCCCCGCAAAGCATCAGCCTTCCATCTCCTCAGCTTTGCATTCCTCCGTCCAGCTCCAACCGCTACCAACGGCCGCCATGAAGATCACCCTCCTTGCCGTGGCAGCGGTCTTGCTAGGCACCGCGTCGGCGGCGACCTACGGGGTCGGCGAGCCGGGCGGCGTGTGGGGCATCAACACCGACTACGCCAGGTGGGTGTCCGACAAGAAGTTCCAGCTGGGCGATGAGATCGTCTTCAAGTACTCGCCCACCGCGCATGACGTGGTCGAGGTCAGCAAGGCCGGCTACGACTCCTGCAGCACCGCCAACGCCATCAACACCTTCAGCTCTGGCAATGATGTCGTCGCCCTCAACGCCACCGGCACCCGCTACTTCATCTGCGGCTTCCCTGACCACTGCGTCCCGCGCGCCACGCTCACCATGAAGATCGTGATCGACGTCATGTCGGGCTCCTCCTCCTCCTCACCGGCGTCACCCATGCCAGCCGCAGGGCCTGGCGCGAGCAACTCTCCCCCGGCGCCGCCCTCCTCCGCCGCTACCTCCGTAGGGGCCGCGGCAGGATTTGGCCTCGTCGCCCTACTGGCGGCAGGTCTCATGGCTTGAACGCATATATTGACCAGCTGCAGCGTGCACATACGAGCTTGCCAATCTGGTGAAGGGTTTTAATATCGACATGATCATTACATGGGCATTCGTTGTACTGATGATTGCCAAGGAGCTCTGGGAGATGGCGACATACTTGCGCTCGGACTGGGCAAGCTTGATCATGGTGTGTGAGTATGTGCAGAGGAAGTGCAACGGGGCCAAAGAATCTGTAGATACAAGTAGCAGCAAGCAAAGGCGCCAACCACCTGTAGTTACTAAACAGTGCTACTGTATTACCAACCACTAGTTGATGTACATGCAAACAGATGCATCCATAAACAGAGCTGTTGTACATACAAATAAAAACATAAACAACAGTACCATGGTAGCAAGCAGTGGAGGGAGGAGGAGCAGCAACACTAAACATACCATGCTGCTTGGGGAGGTCAAGAACAAAGCAACCTGGACTTCAACTAGCGTTGGGGGATGCCTGCTTCAGGGGGTACCTTTGCGAGGTAGCAGAAGTTCCAATAAAATTCCAAATCCCCGCATCTGCATCCAAATGTAGAAAAAATTAACATGTAAACTGAAATAATCCATCCAGTAGAGGGGCAAGTGATAGAAATGGGGGACTTGAGCAGCAACACCCTGAAGGGGATCCAGTAGCCGCCATCAACAGGGAGATAAGAAGAGTGGAGAGAAGAAGCAGTTCAGCATTCAACTAGAAGAGAAGGAGTACAAATTCAATTCATCGTTCAACTACATACCCAGATCTCATGGCTAATAAAACCCACACGGAATAAAGCCAACATAAAAGTGGTGGAAATCACTGATGCAGTTTACCTGCCGTGTTCCAGATTTGGGGCGGCCAAGGCAATGGGCTTCAGGGTTGACGTCACGAGAGGAAGATGAGGAGCGGCAGGTGGCTCCTCGGCTGCAGACGTCGGGGTGGCTCCCGGTCACAGGGAAAGCATCGTCTCCTCTTGCCGCGCCGCCGCCCAAGTCCCAAGTTCAAGTCATGTTAAAAATAGGTCTAGCGTGTCATGTACACGTACCCTGTACGTATGTAATTGTATGCTGATTGTTCTATATATAGAAAGACGTGAAGAGGCTTTGCCCCACGGAAAATCCTAAACCCTATTCTCAAACTTGGTATCAGAGCCTACCCTAGCCGCCGCCGCCTCTCCTCCCGCCGCTGCCGCCGCAGTTTCTTCGCGGCCGCCGCGATGTCCACCGCGCCGGCACCCACGATGACCCCCTCCTCTGCGCTCACGCTCACCACCCCCTCCGCGCTCGTCCAGATCGCCCCCGTCATCGCCCCACCCGCCGCAACGGCTCCCACCCCGGTCCTTCCGCCCATCGCGGTCTCTCTTGATCGCAGCAACTTCATGCTCTGGAGGGCTCTTGCTATTGAAAGGGAGAGAGAGGTTTGGTGCGGAATATGATGGATGTATTATTGAGCCTCGAGGGCGAGTATATATTGAGTACAAGACTTGGAGGGCAAGACGCCTCTCCTAGAGATAAGGTAGGAATCCTAAACTACCAAATACATGTAACCCAAATATATCTCTAACATCCCCCCGCAGTCGTAGCGGTAGCGTTGCGAACAACATGAGCGTCACGGACGGTCAGACTGGAGAGAATAGCAGCCGACGGACTGACATCCCCCCGTAGTCGTAGCGGGAGCGTCATGGACGGTGTCGCGTCGCGGACGCGTTGACTGTAGAGGAAGCCAACGTGTTGCTCAAGCGGATGATAGCCCTTTGTTCCGATGTCGAAGTAGCCGAGAGCGTAGGGTGGTGTAGCCGTGGTCGAGGTAGCCGTGCGAAGAACGTCGTGGTCGATTTCGAGTCGGGGTAGCCGGTGTCGAGGAAGTCGCCGTGGAGCCGCGGGCGCAGGGAAGCGCCAAGTCAGTCATAGGCGCAGTGGTCGAAGTAGTGGTTCGCAGGAAGTAGATGATGTTGACGACGCGTCGCGCCGGGGTTGACAACCCCAGGGACACATCGTAGACGAAGGCACGCGTTGGTGTTGCCAGCACCGGGCATGCGTAGACGGACGAAGACGAAGTTGACGAAGCGCCGCACCAGGCTTGCCAGGCCCGGGGACACGTCGTGGAAGAAGGCACGCGGCGGTGTTGCCAGCACCGGGCATGCGTAGACTGGGACCTGCACAAGCTGTACGCCATGTCGAAGAAGTCGGAGAGGCCAGCAGAGAAGGACTCGACGACGGTTGCGATGCCAATCGGCACGGCGCCAATGTCACTCGCGGTTGTCGGAAACGAGCTGGAGCTGGACGAAGACGATGGAGGTGGACGGGCGGCGGCGGCTACGGAGGTAGCGGCGGCGGCGGCCAAAGAAGAGCGGCGGCGGCGGCGGCTAGGTTAGGAGTGCGGCGGCGGTGCTCGAAGTAGGCGAAGAACCCTGACAGCATGACGAAGACCGACGCGGACGGTAGCGTTCCCGCGCCAAGGAAGACGGCGCGGCGCATAGCACGGGAGGTCGACGCGCGGTGACGGCGGAGTGGACTGCGTGCCGCGGCACTACGGCCTGAAGGGGCGACGCAGCGGCGGCAGGCAGGTCGGGGCGATGGTGGGAAGACCTCAGGGCAGCGGCGGGGACCGCGGGCCGCGACGCTGCGGCCCGAAGGGGCGACACAACGGCGGTTCGCGAGTCGGTGCAGCCGCGGGGACGGCCTCGGGACAGCGGCGTGGACCGCGTGCCACGCTCGCTACCGCCCACGAGGCTCAAGCAATACAACAACTATTCCACAAATCCCTCTCTCCCTTCCAACACTTGCCCTCCCCAACTTCGCCGGAGTTCGCCTCCACGGCTTCCTCGACGGCTCGGCCACTGCGCCGCCGCCGACCGTGACGACAGGCACCGGCGAGGCAGCCCGCACCGTGTCCAACCCCGACTATGAGCAATGGTGGACGCTGGATCAGAAGGTTCTCGGGCATCTCCTCGGCTCGATGAGCGTGGAGATCTCCGCGCAGCTCATTGGCTGCAGGTCGGCCGCTGCCGCCTGGGCGGCCGTGCACACCATGTTCGCCGCCGAGAACAGTGCCGGCGTGCGCAACCTCCGGCGCCAGATTCAGGCGCTGCGCAAGGGAGATCGTCCCGCCGGGGAGTACATGCAGAAGGTTAAGGCCCTCGCTGACTCGATGGCCGCCGCCGGCTCTCCTCTTCGCGATGATGAGATCATCGATTACATGCTGACAGGGCTCGGTTCGGCGTTCAACCCCATCGCCGCCTCCATGAACTTCGCGGGCGTGCCAATCACGTTCCCCGCGTTCTACTCCAGTGTCCTCCACTATGAGGCCCTTCAGCAGCAGCAGTCTGAGCACGAGGACTGGCAGTTCTCCGCCAACGCCGCGTCTCGGCCGGTCTACACCAACACTTCCGGCCGAGCCCACGATTCTGGCCGCCCGAGCGGCGGCCGCACTTCCGCCGGTTCCCTCCCGCCCGGCTCGGGCGGCTATGGCAACGGCCAGGGCAACGCCTCTGGTCGTAACAACAACAACGGCGGCAATGGCCGCAATGGAGGAGGAAACGGCGGTGGCAACGGGGGTGGTCGCAACCGCCGCTGGCGTCCCCGATGCCAGCTATGCAAGAATTGGGGTCATGAGGCCCCCGACTATCGCAACCGCTATGATCATGACCACCGCGCCGCCAACTCCGCGTCCACATCCTCCTCCCATGAGCCGCCGCACTGGATTCTGGACACCGGTGCGACGGAACACCTGACGAATGATCTTGATCGTATGCACTTCCACGAGCGCTACGGCGGAAAGGATCAAGTGCAAGTGGCAAATGGTGCAGGTTTGTCTATTTCGCATATTGGTCATTCCACTATACCCGGTTCATCTCTTCGTTTACGCAATATTCTTCGCCTACCACACATTCATCAAAATCTTCTCTCTGTTTATCGTCTCGTCCTTGATAATGATGTTTTTGTGGAATTTCACCGTTTCTTTTTCCTTGTCAAGGACACGGTCACGAAGAAAATTCTTTGTGAAGCCCCTGATTCAATCGTACACTAATCATGCACGCAAATGTGTACGATCAAGATCAGGGACTCACGGGGAGATATCACAACACAACTCTACAAATAAAATAAGTCATACAAGCATCATAATACAAGCCAGGGGCCTCGAGGGCTCGAATACAAGTGCTCGATCATAGACGAGTCAGCGGAAGCAACAATATCTGAGTACAGACATAAGTTAAACAAGTTGCCATAAGATGGCTAGCACAAACGGGGATACAGATCGAACGAGGAGCAGGCCTCCTGCCAGGGATCCTCCTAACTACCCCTGGTCGTCGTCAGCGGGCTGCACGTAGTAGTAGGCACCTCCAGTGTAGTTGGAGTCGTCGTCGGCGGTGGCGTCTGGATCCTGGGCTCCAGCATCTGGTTGCGGCAACCGGGTAGAAGGGAAAAGGGGGAAAAGGGGGAGAAAAGCAACCGTGAGTACTCATCCAAAGTACTCGCAAGCAAGGAGCTACACTACATATGCATGGATATATGTGTAAAGGGCCATATCAGTGGACTGAACTGCAGAATGCCAGAATAAGAGGGGGATAGCTAGTCTTATCGAAGACTACGCTTCTGGTCGCCTCCGTCTTGCAGCAGGTAGAAGAGAGTAGACTGAAGTCCTCCAAGTAGCATCGCATAGCATAATCCTACCCGGCGATCCCCTCCTCGTTGCCCTGTTAGAGAGCGATCACCGGGTTATATCTGACACTTGGAAGGGTGTGTTTTATTAAGTATCCGGTTCTAGTTGTCATAAGGTCAAGGTATAACTCCAAGCCATCCTGTTATCGAAGATCATGGCTATTCGAATAGATTAACTTCCCTGCAGGGGTGCACCACATAACCCAACACGCTTGATCCCATTTGGCCGGACACACTTTCCTGGGTCATGCCCGGCCTCGGAAGATCAACACGTCGCAGCCCCACCTAGGCACAACAGAGAGGTCAACACGCCGGTCTAAACCTAAGCGCGCAGGGGTCTGGGCCCATCGCCCTGAGCACACCTGCACGTTGCGAGGGCGGCCGGAAGCAGACCTAGCCTAGTGGCGTTCCAGTCCAATCCGGCGTGCGCCGCTCCGTCGCTGACGTCAAGAAGTGCTTCGGCTGATACCACGAGCCGAGTGCCCATATCTTTCCCACATAGCTGGTTAGTGCGTATAGACCAAATGGCCAGACTCAGATCAAATACCCAGATGTCGTTAAGCGTGTTAAGTATCCACGAACACCAACAGGGCCAGGCTCACCTCTCACCCAGGTAGCCCCGAACTGCCCTGCCGCTCCGCCACAAAGATCCACACAGAGGGCCGTCGGGACAAAGGTCCTTTCAGCCCCCAATCCGTGAATCACTCGCGGGTACTCCTCGAGCCAACCCGACTTTGGTCACCACATGTATCATATATAATGTATAGTATATACCCGTGATCAACTCCCGAGTGATCACGGCCCAATAATATATCACAACAGACGTACAAGAATGTAGGGCAATTGATGGAAAACTAGCATCCTAAACTACGCAGGTAGGATTGCAGGTACGGTATCAACAGTAGTAACAAGGACAGGCTATGCATCAGGATAGGAATAACGAAAGCAGTAACATGCTACACTACTCTAATGCAAGCAGTATAGAGGAGAGTAGGCGATATCTGGTGATCAAGGGGGGGGCTTGCCTGGTTGCTCTGGCAAGAGAGAGGGATCGTCAACTCCGTAGTCGAACGGGGCAGCAGCATCGTCGGTCTTGGTGTCTATCGAGAGAAGAGGGGGAGAAACAATAAATATTTAAGCAAGCAGATGCATGGTGATGCATGACATGACAAGTAACGGCGTTAGAGGTGCCCTAACGCGGTATGGGATGATACCGGTGAAGGGGGGGAAACATCCGGGAAAGTTTTCCCGGGGTTTCGTGTTTTCGAGCAGAGGAGCCGGAGGGGGAAAAGTTGTGAGTTTGATATGTTAGGAATGTGTGGCGGACGAACGGGCTGCGTATCCGGGTTCGTCTCGTCGTTCTGATCAACTTTCATGTACAAAGTTTTTCCATCCGAGTTACGGATTATTTTATATTAATTTTTAAAGTTTTAACTCAATTTTAGAATTAACAGAATTTATTTAATTCGAAAATCATTTTATGACGTCATCATGATGTAGCATGACGTCAGCGGTCAAACTCTGACCATTGACCTGACAGGTGGGTCCCATGTGTCAATGATTGTTTAGCTAATTAATAGCAGTTAGTATTTATTAGTAGCTTAACTAGGTTTAATTAGTGAACCAACCGAACTAATTAAGTTAATTACTTAATTAATTAATTTTGTTATTATTGTTATTTTAATTTTTACATAACATTCTGCGGGTGGGCCTTGGCTGTCATTGGCCGAGACCATAGCGGTGCGGGCTAACGGGCACCACCCGAACGGGCGCATGCCCGGGTGGCGCTGGGCACGCACGGCGCACGCCGGCGCCTGCGGCTAGGGCCATGGAAGGCGGCGGAGGGGTGGGGCCGCGACGGGCAGTGGGGGCGGGCGAAGGCACATGGACGGCTGTGGAGGGGCGCGTCGCGCTCGGTCGGGCGAGTAGCAGGCGACAGCGACGAGGCCATGGGCGGGCGCACGAGCAGCGCGCGGCCTGCGAGGCGCGAGGCGGTCGGGGCGAGGCCAGTGGCAGGGAAGCGGGGGGAGGCGCGGCCGGGCGCGTGGCCTGGATGCGCGAGGGGCGCGCGGCGCGCGCAGTCGGGAGTGGCGACCGCTGTGCGGGGCCGCGGCTGGGCGCGGACGGTGCCGTGACGTGCGAGGGAGGAGGAGAGGCCGGGGGGAGGCCTCACCGTACGTTGATGGGAAGGGGCGGCGAGGCATGGTGGAGCTCGTCGGGGAAGCGGTCGGGGAGGTCCGGCGACGGCGGAGGAGCTCCGGCGAATGGCGTTCGGCGACGACGGTTCGGGGCAGCGCTGAGGTCGTGCCCCGATCCACTGGATCGGGGAGAGTGGTGAGGACGAGGAGGCGAGCGGCGGGGTCGAGGCGGCGATGGCGGGGCGGTGCCGAAGACGACGAGCGGCGTCGGGGCGCCAGGGTCGGGGGCAGCAAGCACTGGGTGCTCCCGATCCAGATCCTGGGGGATCGAGGGGAGTAGGGGAGAATGGGGGGAAGGTGGGGTTCGATTGGGCTAGGGTTTCCTCAGGGGGGGTTTATGGAGAGGAGTGGCGTGGGCCGGCCTGGTGGCCCGGTTGGGGGGGGGGGTCGTGGCCCAGTGGCCTGCTGGGCCGGAGCCCCGGGGGAGGGGGCTTCTCCTTTTATATATTTTTTTGTTAGTTTATTTTCTGTTTTTATTCCTTTTCTTTTTTTAATTCAATTTAAAATATTTATACATTTTCTAAACATGTGTTTTCTTCACCATAATTAACTGTGTAATATTTGGCACAAAACGAACATTTTTGTTTTAATGTTTGAAAACTTTTATCGTTCAACTTAATTTCAAATTTGAATTTGAATCGGTTTTGAACTACGCGAGATTAACTATAGTGACAGAGGTGACATGGCATCATTAACGGGGGATTACTGTAGCCTAATTATCCGGGCGTCACATTCTTCTTCACGGTAGATGTCATGGTGGACTCTACCCCATCCCGTTTGGTCGCGCGTCGTCATCCTCCACCCGCCAAGCGTCCCTCAGCGTCAAGACCACCCCATCCCAGTGGCACCAGCGTCTCGGTCATCCCTTGAATAATATTGTTCAAAACATTGTTAGGAATAATGATTTAGTGTGTTCTTCTGAACGTCAGCCTTCTGTGTGTGATGCTTGTCAGCGTGCTAAAAGTCGACAATTGCCTTATCATTTATCACATCATGTTTCCACTATGCCTCTTGAGTTAATTCATTCTGATGTTTGGGGGCCAGCTATTGCTTCTTCCGGAGGTTATAAATATTATGTGAGCTTTGTTGACGATTACTCTCGCTTCTTTTGGATTTACCTCCTTAAGCATAAGTCTGACGTTGAGCAAGTCTTTTATGCCTTTCAGGCTCATGTTGAGCGTCTTCTCCACACTAAAATCATAGCTGTGCAGTCTGACTGGGGTGGTGAGTATCACCGGTTGCATCGTTATTTCCAGCGCACTGGCATCTCCCATCGTGTGTCTTGCCCGCACACGTCTCAGCAGAACGGCATTGCTGAACGCAAACACCGTCATCTTGTTGAAACATGCCTTACTTTGTTGGCTCATTCCTCTCTCCCGTTGCGTTTTTGGGATGAGGCTTTTCTTACGGCATGCTATCTCATTAATCGCATGCCCACACCTGTTCTTCAACAAGATACACCCATATATCGACTCCTTAAGGTGCACCCTGATTATCAGTTCCTTCGCACTTTTGGGTGCGCCTGCTGGCCTAGTTTGCGTAAATATAATGCACATAAACTTGCGTTCCGCTCTACCATGTGTGTTTTCTTGGGCTATAGTCCGATGCATAAGGGATACAAGTGTCTTGATCGTTCCATGGGACGTATCTACATCTCCCGTGATGTTGTTTTTGACGAGTCTGTTTTTCTCTATGCCACTCCCGGGGTCACGGTTGATGTCTCTTCTTTGGCTGATGTTCTCTCTTTTCCTCCCACTGAACCGGCCATGGGTGACCATATGCGCAAATACGAATTGTCCTATTTGTCTACTGACATGCCTGTTCCAGGCCCTGTTGCTTCTGTGCAGGATTCTTCGGCTCCGCCCTCTCCGGCGCTCAACGTGCAGGGCGCATGCACGCCCTCTGCCCGCCGCCCTCACGTGGCCGTCGTGCAGCCCTCCTTAGCGATCAAAGTGCATGGGACATGCACGTCTCCCCAATCGGCTCCCGCCTCGCCCGGCTCGGGCCCCGCCTCGCCCGGCTCGACCGGCCCGTCCACGGACACGGCCACTTCGCCCGGCTCCTCTGGGGCCTCCTTGACGCGCGGTGACGTGGCGTCCCCCGCCCCGGTGCTCGAAGATGCTGCTCCGTCATCGCCACCGCAGCTCGCGTCGCCCTCTGTCGAGGGGAGTCTCGCTCCCTTGACCGCGACGCCCCCAGCTGCTCCTGCACACACCATGGTTACCCGCACCCGCGATCATACTCGCCGTGCTCTTGTTCCTACTGACGGGACAATCCGCTATGATCCCCGTCGCCGTGCGTTTCTTGCGGTGCCTGTCTCTCATCATGATGCTCTCCGTGAGACTGCCTGGCGTACCGCGATGGTTGATGAGCTCATTGCCCTGCATCACAACAAGACTTGGGTTCTTGTGCCTCGGCCGCGCGGTGTCAATGTTGTTGGGAGCAAATGGATCTTCAAGACCAAGCATCGTCCGGGTGGCTCTGTTGATAAGTACAAAGCTCGTCTGGTCGCCCGTGGTTTCACACAGCAGCTTGGGATTGATTATGGTGATACCTTCAGTCCGGTTGTCAAACCGGCTACCGTTCGTTTGGTTCTTGCCTTGGCTGTTTCTCGTGGTTGGAGTCTTTGGCAGATTGATGTCAGCAATGCTTTCCTTCATGGGTATCTCTCTGAGGACGTCTATATGCAGCAGCCACCTGGTTTCGAGGATGCTCGTTTCTCCTCGCATGTGTGCAAGCTTCAGCGAGCGCTCTATGGGCTCAAGCAGCCCCCTCGTGCATGGTACGCTTGTCTCAGTGCTCGCCTTCTCGCTTTGGGTTTTTCAGCCTCCAAAGCAGATACATCTCTGTTTTTCTTCCGCTATCGTGATGTTCAGATCTATATGCTTGTCTATGTGGATGACATTGTCATTGCCGGATCTTCTACACGTGCGGTTGATGGTCTTGTTCATGCCCTCGCTGCCAGTTTTCCTATTAAGGACCTTGGGCCGTTGGAGTACTTTCTTGGTCTAGAAGCGTCGTACAATTCAGGGGGGATGACATTGACTCAACGGAAGTATGCCTTGGATCTTTCACACCGTGTGAGCATGGAGAATTGTCAGCCTACTTTCACACCGTTGTCTACTTCCGAGCAGCTTGCATGAGTGTCTGGACGGCTTCTTAGTGCCGATGATTCTTTTCGGTATCGCAGTGTTGTTGGTGGACTGCAGTATTTAACACTCACCCATCCGGATATTTCATTTGCCGTGAACAAGGTGTGTCAGTTTCTCTCACAGCCCACTGATGCTCACTGGGAAGCTGTTAAGCGGATTTTACGCTATGTGAAAGGAACGTTGCACATAGGGCTGAAATTTCGCAAGGCTATCTCTACTAGCATTAGTATTTTCACTGATGCGGATTGGGCAGGTTGTCCGGATGATCGTGGTTCAACTGGAGGCTTCGCCATATTCGTTGGACCGAACCTCATTTCCTGGAGTTCAAAGAAACAACCAATGGTGTCGAGATCGAGCACAGAGGCCGAGTACAAAGCCTTGGCGAATGGAGCTGCTGAAGCCATCTGGGTAGAGTCACTACTCAAAGAGCTTGGAGTGTCTCAGCAGCGTGTTCTGGTTCTCTGGTGTGATAACTTAGGGGCCACATATCTGACTGCCAACCCAGTTTTTCATGCACGTACCAAGCACATCGAGATTGATTTTCACTTTGTGCATGAGCGTGTTGCTTCTGGAGCTCTTGAGGTCAGATTCATTTCTTCTAATGATCAGCTGGCTGATGTGTTTACTAAACCAGCCACCAGACAGATGCTAGACCGTTTTAGTACCAATCTAAACCTTGTACAGAGTAGAAGTTCAGATTGAGGGGGAGTGTTAATAATAGGTCTAGCGTGTCATGTACACGTACCCTGTACGTATGTAATTGTATGCTGATTGTTCTATATATAGAAAGACGTGGAGAGGCTTTGCCCCACGGAAAACCCTAAACCCTATTCTCAAACTAGTCACACGCGCATCCGCACGCGGATGGATGACTACTTCTAGTATATATAGAGAGATGGCAGAAATGATGAAGAAAACAAGGAGGGAGTGCAGCCGCTTGGTCCATGGATAAAAAGGAAGGACAGGCCGTGTCGTGGATCGATGAGGTGGCACAAGCAAGACCCTTCCTCGCTCGCTGATGGACATCCCTAGGCACGCATTCATTTCATTTGCATTTACAAGAAAGGGGATTAAGTGACGCGCGTTTCTCACGAGTACGCCGTTTAATGAGGTTCTATTTCCAAGATACCAGTAACAAGTCAGAACAATTTGTTTTCATACAACCGTTCACATGCTTCTTGCACGAGGGAACGAAGAGAGAGTAACATCACCATCGCCTCCAAATAAACGTACAAAGCCCAAGATTGATCATTATTCTGGAAGCATCCTAGATCGCTCAAGTTCAAGTTATACATGAGGCAGTCAACCTCTGAGCCAATCATATTCCTTTCAACCTCACTTTTTTTATATCATCCTTTCAACCTTACTTTGTCGTGTACAAATTAGACAAACTGAGGAGTTTGTTATTACTTATTGGACATGCTTATCGGACGGACCTTCTCTTGTTTGATGTTGATGGGCATTCTCTTCTCTGTTATTTAATCACAGGAATCACAAGCAAGTGATTTCTCTAATTTAATCACAAAGCAAGTGTATATGCTAGCAAGCTAGAGTTTGCATGCAAATGGACCATAGGCATAGGCAAGTGACAGCAAATGAATCCTCAAACTACTATCTGATCAACAAGACAAGGCCTTTTATTTACATCATCAGAAAAGAAACATTCGGTTTTTTTAATGCACCTTCAACCTATACATAGGTTCATTCATTGGCTGTGGGCAATATTTCTGATTCACAATAAGAACCAACAAAGCAACAAACAAAAACGCACCACTTCTGTTTCCAAAACAAGCAGTGCGCATGCACAAGATTGCATCAAAGACGCAGTGAGGGTTTCTAATTAAATTGGGATTCCCCCTCCCTACTTTTCCCTTGACAACCCAACCCACATAAATCACACCGTGTGAGCCAGCCTCTTCAGCTAGACAACCAACTCGAGGTGGCCCATATGCTCTCCCTCCTGTAATCATATCCAAAGAACCAAGTCAGGTTTCTCCGACAACATAAGACAAGACAAAGAAAGATGCTAACAAAATTAGTGACAATAAAGAGGTTCATGGCTCTGCCTACTTCATTCGAATTCCATAACAAGCAAAATTATCTCAACATCAATGAGAATACAGCAAGTGCAACCGTGCAAGCACAACTGACCGTCCAACCAAACAAGGAGAGGAAAAAAAGATGTTACCCTAGCTCCTCACAACCAGCCGCCAAAGAAGTGACCAGCCAACTGCGGTTAACCAGGATGTTAATCTACAAGCAGTAGAACGACCCCGATGCCATGGGATGAAGGAAATATGCCCTAGAGGCAATAATAAAGTTATTATTTATTTCCTTATTTCATGATAAATGTTTATTATTCATGCTAGAATTGTATTAACCGGAAACATAATACATGTGTGAATACATAGACAAACAGAGTGTCACTAGTATGCCTCTACTTGACTAGCTCGTTGATCAAAGATGGTTATGTTTCCTAACCATGGACAAAGAGTTGTTATTTGATTAACGGGATCACATCATTAGGAGAATGATGTGATTGATATGACCCATTCCGTTAGCTTAGCACTCGATCGTTTAGTATGTTGCTATTGCTTTCTTCATGATTTATACATGTTCCTATGACTATGAGATTATGCAACTCCCGTTTGCCGGAGGAACACCTTGTGTGCTACCAAACGTCACAACGTAACTGGGTGATTATAAAGGAGCTCTACAGGTGTCTCCAAAGGTACATGTTGGGTTGGCTTATTTCAAGATTATGATTTGTCACTCCGATTGTCGGAGAGGTATCTCTGGGCCCTCTCGGTAATGCACATCACATAAGCCTTGCAAGCATTGCAACTAATGAGTTAGTTGCGATACGATGTATTACGGAATGAGTAAAGAGACTTGCCGGTAATGAGATTGAACTAGGTATTGAGATACCAACGATCGAATCTCGGGCAAGTAACATACCGATGACAAAGGGAACAACGTATGTTGTTATGCGGTCTGACCGATAAAGATCTTCGTAGAATATGTAGGAGCCAATATGAGCATCCAGGTTCCGCTATTGGTTATTGACCGGAGACGTGTCTCGGTCATGTCTACGTTGTTCTCGAACCGTAGGGTCCGCACGCTTAAGGTTTCGATGACAGTTATATTATGAGTTTATGAGTTTTGATGTACCGAAGGAGTTCGGAGTACCGGATGAGGTCGGGGACATGACGAGGAGTCTCAAAATGGTCGAGACGTAAAGATCTATATATTGGACGACTATATTCGGACATCGGAAAGGTTCTGAGTGGTTCGGGTATTTTTCGGAGTACCGGGGAGTTACGGGAATACGGGGGAAAAGTATTGGGCCTTATTAGGCCATACGGGAAAGAGAGAGGGGCTGCCTATGGCAGGCCGTGCGCCCCCCAAGGCCTAGTCCGAATTGTACTAGGGGGAGGGGATGCGCCCCCTCCTTCCTTCCCTTCTCCTTTCCCCTTCCTTGTCTCCTACTCATACTACATGGAAGGACTCCTAGTTGGACTAGGAAAGGGAGAATCCTACTCCCGGTGGGAGTAGGACTCCCTAGGGCGCGCCATAGAGAGGGCCGGCCCTCCCCTCCTCCACTCCTTTATATACGGGGGCATGAGGCACCCCATAGACACACAAGTTGATCTTCATGATCGTTCCTTAGCCGTGTGCGGTGCCCCCCTCCACGATATTACACCTCGATCATATTGTAGCGGTGCTTAGGCGAAGCCCTGCGACGGTTGAATATCAAGATCGTCACCACGCCGTCGTGCTGACAGAACTCCTCCCCGAAGCTTTGCTGGATCGAAGCCCGGGGAGCGTCATCGAGCTGAATGTGTGCCAAGAACTCGGAGGTGCCGGAGTAACGGTGCTTGGATAGGTTGGACCGGGAAGACGTATGACTACTTCCTCTATGTTGTG